>CM042664.1:9002614-11467688 GCA_023638005.1 Forsythia suspensa | reverse complement strand
ACAAGAATTACTAGATTGGGGATTTATTCGTCCAAGTTTTTCTCCATGGGATGCTCCAATCATGTTTTTTAAGAAAAATGACAAGACTATGAGACAATGTATCGATTATTGAGAACTAAATAAAGTGACTATCAAGAATAAATACCATCTTCTCCGGATAGATGATCTGTTTGACCAACTTCAAAATGACACAGTGTTCTTTAAGATTGATTTTCACTTGAGGTACCATCAATTGGAGATTAAAGAAGAAGATACATCAAAAACTGCTTTCACTACCCGTTATGGGCATTATGAATTTTTGGTAATGCCATTTAGTTTAACTAATGCCCATGCTGCCTTCATGGATTTAATGAACCGAGTGTTCAAGGAGTATTTAGATAAGTTCGTTATCCTCCTCTTTATTGACGATATCCTTATCTACTCTAGGAGTGAGGTAGATCACATTAAACATTTACGTTAGGCACTATTGATTTACGAGACAATTAATTTTTGCAAAATTCACTAAACATGAATTTTGGCTTAAACAAGTGTATTCATAGGTCATGTTGTCTCTACAAACAGGATTTCGTTGACTCGGGTAAGATCAAAGCTATGACAAATTGGCCACGACCAACTAGTGTCATGGAAGTTCAAAGTTTTTTGACTTGCAGGATACTATAGTCCGTTTTCTCGAGGAATTTTTGAGGAATGTTGTTCCATTAACTCAGCTAATTCGAACAATGGTACCTTTTAATTGGTCAGAGGCGAACGAATTTTTTAGGAACTTAAAGATAGGTTGACTATAGCCCCTAGTACTAGCTATTCCACACGTCTTTAAAAAATTCGTGATATAATGTGTTCTAATGCAAAATGGTAGGAATATGAAAAGAATGACCTTACACGTGATTTAGAAGTAACGGTTGTAGTGTTTGCATTAAAAATTTGGAGACATTACTTTTATGGAGAACGTTGTGAGATTTATACAAATCATGAGAGTTTGAATAACTTCATCACTCAAAAGGAGTTGAACATGCGACAAAGGTGATGGCTCAAGTTAATCGAGGATTATGATTGTAGTATCAATTATCATCCCAGAAAAGTTAATGTTGTAGTTGATGCCCTTAATCGAAAGACCTTGCATAGGCTTAAGTTAAGAGTATCATTACAACGAAAGATTCAACTGTTTAATCAGGAGGTTTGTAGAAATATGAATCTCATAGCTCAACCTACACTATGAGAACGTATCAAGGAACAAAAGTTGCTTAATCGAACCTTGAAACGAATTCGCCAGAAGATTTTGGATGGCAAAGAGTCAGTGTACCAGATAGTAGAAGATGGGAAAATTTTATTCCGTAATTAGATTTATGTGCCTAAGGAATTAACTCTTCGAGTTGAGATATGTGCTGAAGCACATAACACTCTATATTCTATTCATCTAGGAGCCACGAAAATGTACCACGATCTTAAACTTCATTTTTGGTGGCTGCGAATGAAACGTTATATTGCAGAATATGTGAGTAAGTTCTCGGATCAACAGGTTAAGGCCGAGCATCAACGTACAACAGGACCTTTCCAATCATTGCAAATACTCGAATGGAAATGAGAAAATATTACGATGGACATTGTGACGGGGTTACAAACAACGAAAAAGAACTACGATGCGATTTGGGTCATAGTGGATCGACTGACTAAGTCGGCTCACTTTTTGCCGATTCGAACCACTTTTACCTTGAAACAATTTGCCTAGTTATATGTACAAGAATTTGTATGTTTACATGGTATGTTACATCTAAGATTGTTCGATCGGGATCTTTGATTCTTATCGATATTTTGGAAAGGGTTACATTAAGCTTTGGGTACTCGCCTCCCCTTTAGTACAGCATTCCATCCTCAAACGGAAGACCAATAGGAACGAACCATCCAAACATTAGAGGACATGTTACGTGCTTGTACTTTAGATTTTCAAGGAAAGTGCAGTAAGTACCTATCATTGATAGAATTTTCATATAACAATAGTTACCGATCTTCAATTGGAATGGCTCCTTTTGAGGCTTTATATTGTCACAAGTGTAGATCACCTATACATTGGGATGACATTGAAGAGAAATGGGTTTTAGGGCTATAACTAGTGCACAATATGGTTGATGCAGTCAAGGATATTCATCAACGCATTGTTACCACTCAAGATTGTCAAAAGAAATACGCTGATATGTGAAGGAGGCCATTAGAATTCTCTTTAGTAGACAAAGTATTGTTAAAACTTGTGCCCATGAAAAGGGTATTGAGATTTAGGAAAATGGAAAAACTTAGTCCCGGATTGGTCCTTTTGAAATCTTGGAACGAATTGAGAAAGTAGTCTATAAGTTAAATTTACCTGCTTCATTGGATCGAATTTACAATATGTTCCATGTATGTGCTCTTCGAAAGTACATTCCAGATACATCTCATGTACGTACTACCAAATAACCCACCAGACCTTGAAACTAACTTAACATACGAAGATAGACTAGTGAAAATTTTACTACGACAGGTTAAACAACTACAGAACAAACGCATTCCACAGCTTAAAGTCTTGTGAAGAAATCAAACATCGGAAGAAGCAATGTGGGAACGAAAAGAAAATATGAGTGCCAAATATCCATAACTATTTGGTATGTTTTAAATTTCAAGGACAAAATTTCTTTAAGGGGATGATAGTATAACACCTCTGAGTTTTTCTAGAAAAGTTTTTAATATAGTAGAAATTTTCTAAATATTTTAGGGACTTAATTGAGCTAATAATATAAATTTAGTAGAACCTATAATTAAAGTTTTACCATGGGAAAAAAGTTGCAATTTTAACAAACAAAAAAAAGGGTGATATTTGCGTATTTACCCTAGGATTAAAAATGCAATTTAGGACAAAATAAAAATTGTATGATTAACCCCCACCCCCTCGTATAAATAGGGGAAATGGGGGGTGAATTTCTCCACATCTATTATTTATTTGTTTGTTTATTTAAAAAAAAAAACTATTTTGTTATTTTATTTTAGGAATTAAAATCTTAAATTTCGTTTCTTAAATTATAATCCCCTATAGTAAAAGTAAATAGTTTGTGTAAATCTAAACTTTAAGTAAAAAAAAGGAAAAGGGGGGGGGATTGGGAACCCATAACTGGATCATTTCCCAAACTTCAAACTTATAGTTGATTTTAGAATTTATAAGTTATTCTAATAAATAATGAATTCTTTTGTATATAATATGTACATTAATTACAAATAAAAATTCTATGAAAGATAATATGGAGAAATATGTTGAATTCGTGTCTAGTGTTTATACCTATTTTTGAAACTTTGCAATTTTGCTCAAAAGTGAATAATTATTTCAAAGATGATGAGTTTTATGTTATATAACATGTGTATTATTCTTTAATTGGATTTTTATAAAAAGAATATTTGATGTTCTTGGTATTTCTTTAGATATATACACTACATTTAATTAACAATTTGATATTTACTGGACTAAAATGATAACAGCATAAATACTGGAATAAGACTTGAAGTTGATTATTTATACTTGATATGATAACATCCATACTAGACTTAATCAAAGGCCCAATAACAGATAATAGATTGGACATTATCTCATTCCCTAATTAATGTCATGTTACTATTGAAAGCAAAAGTTATCAGATACACTTCAAAAGCGAGAAAGATGTGAGGAACGAAAAAGACGGGATATTCAAAAATCAAAATTGAAAGAGAATTAAATCCGTAACAGATATGATAATCAATAGTGATACTCATTAATGTATTGATTCAATTTCGTAGAATAATTTGTGCGGTACCATTATGGAACGATTTTGATGTTATTGAAGATTCCTCAAAAAATTGGAGAAATCGCCATATTCAAAACTAATATCATTAGAAAAATTGTTAAGGTAAGTACTGATTTATGATTTCTGCCATCATTTGGGTTACCAACCAAAGAAACAGTATGTTGTATTCATTGATTTACGATCCATATATTTTTTTCATTATTACAGAAATCAAAAATATTAATTTGAAGTTTATCGAATTAGTTTTTATATTTATTTGTTGGAAATTTGTATTGCCATTAAATGATCTAAAATGAAAACTATATATACTTTTTTTTGGATTTGAAATTATATCACAGATTTTATATAATGTTATTACTCTCATTTGATTATTACATTTTAGAACTTAATGTCTTAATTTAAAATGCAAATATGGATGGTATTAGTGTGTTGATCTATTATGATGGAGAGTTGGGATGAGTCACGTATATACAGTGGCTACTCGGTTGTTGGATTGGTTGTCCTGCTAGATTGTAGTTATGTCAATCTAATAGAGATGATAATGAGAGAGATTAAAAAGGACCAATCACAGTATGAAGTCACAGTTCTGTACCAAATTTTGTCACGGCCCCCTAATAAGTATTTGCACTATAATTTGAATTGGATTGTGGGATCATTATTATTATATCATTTTAATTAATAAAATTTGTTCTATTTGATGATAACAAATGGTTTTTGAAATAAATGGAGTAGATCATGTGTGAATTGATATTAGATGTTACCGTTAGTTTTATGACAATTGTTTGTTTAATTTTCAGGTGTTGCATATATGGGAATTTATGATGTAGAATCTGATATTTTAAAGTGAGTTTGGATCCTCTTTGACAAAGTTTTGAGTGAGAAACAAATATGGTCTGCACTTGTAATCTTTTACCACAATTGGAATATTGAATAGTTTCTGCATTGTAGCATTTGGTTGTTGAAGAAATAATTATTTACTACTCTCCAAACTTTTGGATTTAGAAGAAATAATATTTTTATTATTGGTGAATGAGCTATTTAGTATAACAAAAATGGATATGGTACAAATAGTGAATTACAGAACTAGTTTGGCTCATCCCCAACAAAACATGTTCGTCTTATTATGTTTGTTAATCAAAACTTTATAATCTATTCCAGGGTGAACTTTTAGCTTTCTTGTCTTCCCTTTTTCCTTGTATTAGTTGTTAAATTGTTTATTGGATTAATTACTCTAGAAAGTAGTTAGCATATTGGGTCTTAGTTTCTAAAGTTAAACCTTGTTTTTCAATTTTGTATAAAAGGAGCTAAGTTTTATAGGATAAACTATGTTAACATCTAAGTTAATTTTACTTAGTAATATGTAGTACTAGCAATTTTGGGGTATTCCATAGAGAGGATTCTGGATGCTTTGGTGAAATGATTTTCTCATATTGGTACAATAGGGAAATTTAAGAAATTTTGTTATATGTACGGTTCCTTGATTGGATAAGGAAGTCACTGAGCTTTCCTTTGATTTTGTGGCACTTTATACAATATGGTAGTAGGGGAAAGTGATATGGGATTTTAGTGTGCATGAATGGGCTCTGTATTCTGCAACATTGATCAGTCAAGTAACATAATTCTTTCTCATGTACGCTTGTACACATTTGTATTTCATGCAAGTAATGAATGGAAAGAAAGACATATTAGAAAGATAACGGACAAATTTTTTTATTATTACAAGAATGAAAATGGAAAGGTTATGACATTTGATGAGCTCCAAATAGCATTCATGTAGTAAATTCAAGTGTTATAATATGTTGGAAACTTCCTGATGCCATAGACTTGAGTCATGATTGCTGAAGATACCAACACAATCACTTAAAAAATGGATGAGTTGTTCTTGGGTAGACTAGTCATCAGGGGCGGAATTATGATATTTTTTAGACCGGGCTGCTACTGAAAAAAAAAATTCACACTCCAAGACCGAGCTATTACTAAAACGATTTTTTTGGGCCTAAATCCACCCATGCTTGTCATGCACAATAGGTAACAAAGATGGTTGGACCATGTATGTGAAAATGAAAGTCGTGTGCCGGAGAATCAAAATATCGTATCAACGAGTGTATAATAACATCAAAAGGAAGTTACAAAAATAATAACCAAATTTTGGAGTCACTCAGATGTATATTAATAGTCAAATGAATCAACCTACAATAACATTATAATATCTTTGTAACATTTGTAAATTAAACGAAACGCAATAATCACCCGATATGATTAATGTCTAACATTAATGTATGATCAACTTAGATCAATAAACATCAAACTCATTGTTTCATAGACTATATTATCCCATACTAAAAATGAATGGTACAAAGTTCATCACTAAACTATTCTGGCTAGCTGATGCACTTGGTGAGCGGGTTTTGGTCTTTAGTACATTTATTGATCCTTTAGTCTTCATCAAGCAGTAGCTTGAGTATCATTTTTCTTGGAAATATGGAAGAGAAGAACTTTACATGGATGGGCAACTTGACGTGAATCAGCGTCAACATTTTATAAGTTCTTTCAATGATTTTTCAAGTGAAGCTAAAGTACTTCTTGCATCAACAAAAGCTTGTTCTGAATGAATAAACTTGATCGGGGCTTCAAGAGTTGTATTGCTCTATACCGCCTAGAATCCATCAGTTGAAAGGCAATCCATAAGCCGGGCATACCGGCTTGGTCAGAAAAAGGTTGTGCATGTATAATGTCTTATCAGATTGGGGACAATGAAGGTTAGAAAATATGCATTACAAGATGAAAAATATCGCATATCGCAACTGATATTTTCTCCTATAGATGGACCACCGACTTGTCATAGTGAAACATCAAATATTGTAGCCAAAGATAAAGTCTTTGAAGTACTGGTTGATGATATAAGCTTCTGTCACATTTTTGAAAAGATAATTCACTAACCCAAAGCATCTGATCTCATTGGAACTAACGGTTTTGTGGATCACATGTGGTAATTCCATCATAATGTTCTTGTTCACATATTGGATTTGTTAATCAACATCCTTATTAGAATTCTATTTACATTAAAATACCATGTAGTAGGATACCATATATGTAATATTCCTATTCTAGGTAGAACTCTTTTTCTTATACTCATTTCCTTATTAGATTTCTATTAGTCTATATATATATCTTGTAACCCCATTCATTATACACATTACATCAATATACAGAGAGAATTATTTCTCCACATATATTTTCTTTCATATTTTACATGGTATCAGAGAGACGATTCTGAGCGACGATGCTTCGCACAAACGATGATAGAAAAAATCATAGAACCGACGATTGCCCAATCGGATCCCATGGCTCTACAGCAATCCGATCATGAAAGGCAACATTCAATCAATTGGAGATCGAACTGGAAAAATAACGATCGGCCGAACGATTCAACCATTTCGACGAAATTTGGACAGAAATGGTGCACCCTCTTTGCAGGATGATTGGCCACATCGTTGATACCGCTATTTCATCCACGGCTTCCCTCCGGGCACAAGTTTCATGGAAAAGACGTGAAGCCAGCGAAACAAACGCTTCACAAACACTACTACCGCTTTTACACTTGACCCAAAGGAAGGCAAAATGTTCACAACCAAGGAATATGAGCAGATCATGACACTTCTAAACAACAAGTCGGGTAATGACAAGCCGCGTGTTAACACCTCGGTATCAATCTCTCTACCCCTTTCGGTAATTCATGGATTATTGATAGTGGGGCCACCGACCATGTGACGAAAGATGGGATTCTTGAGAATAAATTCATGCCAATGCACAAATCCGTGCAATTACCGAATGGGGGTCATGCTCTTATTAAATCCATTAGTACGATTAACTTTGAAAATAATATGACTATTGATAATGTGCTTCATGTTCCCAAATTCAAAGTTAATATATTATTAATCAGTAAACTTACTAGAGAGTTAGGTTGCTATGTGACATTTTTCTCTGATTTTTATGTCATGAAGGATCTGACTACAAAGAAAACGATTGGCTTGGGAAGGTAGAGTAACGGCCTATATTAGCTTTCACAAAAACTACAAATACATCATACTACCAGTGGATCAACCAACCTATGGCATAAACGTCTTGGACACCCTTCAGCCTCACCTCTTCAATTCCTAGCACAAAGTATCTTAGGTATTATTTTTGATTCCCACGATATTTGTGATATTTGTCATCTGGAAAAACAATCTAGACTACCCTTTAAAGTCAGTCAAATATCTAGCAATAAACCCTTTGATTTGATTCATTGTGATATTTGGAGACCTCATAGGATTTATTTTTATTACGGTGCTAGATATTTCCTTACAATTGTTGATGACTTTTTCGTTATACTTGGGTACACCTCATGCGCCACAAATCGAAACTCAAAACATAATTAAAAATTTCTTTGCTTGGGTTAAAACTCAACACAACCCGACTATAAACACTCTGAGATCTGACAATGACCAAGAGTTCTTATCTTTGCAAACATTCTTAGATTAAAATGGTACCATTTTTCATAGATCATGTCTTTATACCCCTCAACAAAATGGAGTGGTAGAGAGAAAACACCGCCACCTCCTTAATGTGGCTCGTGCCTTTAAATTTTAAGCCAATCTTCCGTTAAAATTTTGGGGAGAACATATCAAAACAATTTGTTACCTTATCAACCGGATACCTTCACCATTGCTTTCACACAAAACACCCTACGAAAGATTGCACAAGAATCCACCACCTTATTCCCACTTACGTGTCTATGGTTGCCTATGTTTTGCCACCAATCTTAGATCCAGCCATAAATTTGACACACGAGCCAAATGGTGTGTGTTCCTTGGATACTCCTCAGAACAAAAAGCATACACCTTATATGACCTAACCGACAAAAAGCTAGTAGTATCCCGAGACGTTGTGTTCTATGAAAATATATTTCCATACACTTCCCAACAACATGATGAAATCAACTCCATCCCATTACCACGATCTATGCCTCTAAATGTTGAAACACCATATTTTACAAACCCTCAGGACCAACACATAGCAGAAACGGATAACTTGCCTGAAGATCCTGAACTATCATCCGGACCAATCGATCGACCAAACGGTCGACCGGTTCACTCATCCGTTTCAACAGAGAGTCCAACCAGTTCAACAGAGAGCTTAAACGATCGACCGTCTTCACCTACCGGTCGACGGTTGAGCAGTATCCAACCACCACTGATCCACCTACCTCTTCTCACCCTCCAGATGACCAACTTAGACGATCCACAAGATCAATTCAAATCCCATTTCACTTGAAAGATTACTATATCAATCATACTCTGCCTACTCAAGCCGAGTCTCTTCCAGTCAAATCCAGCACTCGACATCCTATATCAAGGTATGTATCATATAGTAACCTTTCTTCTATTCATCGTGCTTTTACATATAATATTTCTCATATCATTGAGCCAGCTACATATGAGGCAGCATGCCAGGATCCCAAATGGGTCGCTGCTATGAATGATGAAATTCGTGCCTTGGAAGAAAACAATACTTGGTCACTTGTACCGCTTCCTCCAAGTTCTCATCCTATTGGTTGTAAGTGGATGTTCAAAATTAAATTTCATTCGGTGACTAAGTGCAATTTGAACGATACAAAGCACGGTTAGTGGTAAAGGGTTTACACAACGAGAAGGGATTGATTATAATGAAACTTTCGCTCCAGTTGTAAAGTTAACTACAATCAGATACTTACTTGCTATCGCCTCTATTCGTGACTGGACACTTCATCAGATGGATGTACACAATGCCTTTCTTCATGGTGATCTTGATGAAGAAATCTATATGACTCCCCATCTTGGATTTCGTCGACAGGGGGAGACACCATTTGTACGTCGATTTCATAAGTCTTTATATGGATTGAAACAGCATCTCGTTCTTGGTTTCAAAATTTGTATCTCGCTATTATTCGGTTTGGGTTCAAACGGTCACATCTGATTACTCACTCTTTACAAAGGTCAATGGTAATTCATTTATGGCGGTTCTATTATATGTAGATGATATGATTGTCACGAGGAAACAATAGAGAAGCAATCTCTACTACAAAAACATTCTTTGCATCTCAATTCAAGTTGAAGGACCTTGGCTCATTAAAATACTTTCTTGGAATAGAAATTGCTCGCTCAAGATCAGGGATTTCAATAAACCAAATGAAGTATACTCTTGACATTCTTCAAAAAGTGGATTACTTAGATCAAAAACTGCAGCATTTCCCATGGAGCGATCATTGAAATTTAATTTGACTGATGGAAAGTTATTGAAAGATCCCACATACTATCGACGGTTGGTAGGAAAGCTAATTTATCTCACCATTACCGGATCGGAGAGATCATATTCGATCAATACACTCGATCGGTTTATGCGAGACACCTAGACAACTCCATCTTGATATAGTTCACCGATTGCTCCGATACTTGAAAGAGGCACGGGATCGAAGATTATATTTCCTATCAAGTGGAAAATTGCAGCTAGTAGGATTTTGTGATGCAAATTGGGCGGAAATATTACTACACGATGGTCGGTTACATGATATTGTGTATTTTTGGGAAAGGCACTTATATTATGGAAAAGCAAGAAACAAACGATCGTGTCCAAATTTTCAGGAGAAGCTGAGTATAGGGCAATGGCTTCCATTACATGTGAGCTTATATGGTTGGGACAATTGCTGATAGACTTATGTGTAGATCATCCACAAGCATTAATATTATATTGTGATAATCAAGCAACAATACATATTGCCGCTAATCCGATTATACCATGAAAGAACAAAACATATTGAAATAGATTGTCATATTCTTCGTGAACGAATTGATAAGTGAGAGATCAAGACTGTCTATGTTTCAAGCAACAATCAGATTACGAATTTATTTACTAAAGCATTGGGGAAGGAGGCATTTCACAATTTCACTCACAAGTTGGGCAATTTTGACATACATGCTCCAACTTGATGGGGAGTATTAGAATTCTATTTACATTAGAATACCATGTAGTAGGATACCATATATGTAATATTCATATTCTATGTAGAACTCTTTTTCTTATATTCCTTTCCTTATTAGATTTCTATTAGTCTATATATATATATATATATATATATATATCTTGTAACCCCATTCATTAAACACATTACATCAATATACAGAGAGAATTATTTTTCCACATATATTTTCTCTCATATTTTACAATCCTTTTCAAAATGAATTACGATTGTAATTGAAAAAATAATCAACACGGTGGAATGACTTGAATTAAAGTGCACAACAGATATAAACTTCATTACACATCAGGACTTTCAAATCCAAAACAAAAACCAACTTATAATTATAATAACCAAAAGCATCCACCACGAAAAAAAAAAAACAAAAACAACAACAACAACAATATCAGTAGAAACAAGATAGTTCTTGTTTTAATATTCTATAAATATGAGTTCAAAAGATCTGAACATAGTAGACTACAAATCCAAGTGTGACTCCAACTTCTCAGTGACTACAAATCCAAGTGAGTTCAAAAGATTTGAGCTCTATCACTGCTTGACGTGAGTTCTTAAATGCAAATGCAAGAGCTTATTAATCTTAGGCTAACATGTTATGATCTAATTTGAGCTCTATAAATGTAAACATCAAAATTTTCAGGGAATATTATCATATATTATTATCAAGCTAAACTTGGACACATTGATGTTGAAGTTCACATATAAAATGAAAAAAAAAAAAAAGAAGCAGCTTAAACAACAAAGTTAACATACATTACACTCATTCAAAAATCGTGATCAGTGTTTCGTACATGATAATATTAATTGATTTCAAACAGATAATTAGTAACAATCAAAATTGAATGCAAGATAAGTGTAACAATCAAAATAATCAGACATAATTATCAAAGACAATTAGCAGCATATCAACAATTATTTACAAAATAGCAAAGCATCAACATTCATTAATAATACGAGGCCACATGATAGCAAATATAATTTATATTACATATCTGGGTAAATCATAATAGAAATGTATAAATGAAATATTGAATGTTTAAGATTCATTGCCAATTCCAAATTTGGTAATTCTTTTAAGACAATGGAGTAAAAACTGATTTCAATTTCATATTGATGAATGAAAAAGGATGAACAAAACAATCACAAAAACCCTTAGATATAGAACTCAACTAAAATACAATAATAAGGAATTTGGCAATCAATACATCAATTTATAAGCAAATAATCAAATACTCCAATGTCATTGTATTTAGAATTTAAAACTCGGGATATAGTAAAAAAAAAAGTGATAAATTATAAGTACAAGCAAGTAATCGACGTTTATAACAATTACATCAAATTTTCACATTACCCATTCAAAAAATCAAGTTTTTGTATAAAATATGGAAGCAGAAATATCTTAAGCATAATAATTTCTACTGCATTGTGTATATTAAGACAAGTCATAGATAACTTTACATTTTCTCCTTCTGGAACATGAATATTGAATTTTTTTTCTCCGGTTTTAGAACAGCCTTTGTTTGAACCCGATTTCTCTTCGATGCTAAATTTTTTGCTTTCTTTTGAATTTTTGTCTAGATTTTGATTTGTTACGTGTTGAAGTCATTGAATGATCTACGGACGGTCTCTAATACTCTAGTAGAAACATATGATAATGCTAGATGAATATGAAGATGTGGTACAATTTTACACTCAGATTTCTCAGGAAGCGAAGAAATGGAGGGTGGGTCGATTTTGAGATTAAGGATTGTAGAGCTTCGTTCCTGTGAAGAAGGTAAATGAAGAGAGAGATGAATTTCAGATTAGGGATTATCGGATTTCGTGGAGTGAAATTGTTTATCAGTGTAAGAAACGTTTAAAATACAACGACGGGGGTTTTTTAAATTAGAATGATATCAATTAACTCCTAGATTAGTGTTAACCGTTTTTAATTGACTTTTTAAATTAATATATAAATAATTAATTGTATTACAAATGTATAGTAAAATAAATTTGTTTATAGTATAAATGAATAATCAAAAACAAATCTAGTACTACTCTATATGTACAAAAAAAAGTAGATAGAGGTGCTAATTTTCATGAAATTATTTTATGTTTGGACCTATATTTACCTAAGATCTTTTGGGCTTAGGGGCTTTAGATGGGACTTAAATTGGAAATTGTTTAATGTATTTTATTAGGGGTGCTTAGGGGCTTTAGATGGAACTTATATTAGGATGCATAGGCATTGACAAACTTAGGTATCTTACAAAAAAGAACGAGAATGCAACTAATGTTTTAGGAGTATGCCCTCGAGATATAAAATTCATATATATTCAACCTGGATGGGAAGGATTTGTTACAAATTTTAAAGTACTTAGACATGTAGTGACTAGTAGCATGTGTTAAAAATTCTCCATGTTTCAACTTGTCGAGTACATTTACAATAGTTATTTTATAATAACTTTTATATTGATATATGGCATAATATTATTAAGTTATTATTTATTATCTTGTTGACACTGGCTATGTTAATGTTAGAGGATTTCTTGTACCATATAGAAGTACTCGGTACTATTTAAATGAATAGAGAGATAGTAATCAACCTACAAATTGGGGAGAGCATTATAACGTAAGACATTCCAGTGCAAGGAACATTAATGAAAGATGTTTTGGTCTACTCAAGCTTAGATGGACTATTTTAAGGAGACATGCATTCTATCCATTCAAATTACGAAATTGAATCATTAATACTTGTGCACTTCTTCACAACCTTATAAAAGAAGAGATGTCATATGACCTTCTTGAAGATGAACTAGATGAAGAGCGTATGCTAAATTATATCGAGGCTGAGGGAGAAGTAATAGAATATGTGGATGCGTCAGATCAATAGGGTATTTGGAGAAACAATTTAGCAACCCAGATGTTTGAGGAGTGGAGAGCACATAGGAATGCTTAAAAATATGTGAAAATTAACATTACTCTTGTTTTCAAATTTTATATCTTTTTAAGTGCGAAATATATATTTTGACCAGCTTATTTAATATTTTTTATGTCTCACAAAGATATGTTTACTTTCTTTATTCACTTATCTCAAATTATAGACCACTTTTCTTGTTGAGAGTATAATTGATTTCTATGTTTCCTAATATACTAATTGTTAATGTGCCTTGTTATCAACAAATATGAACTACGATGTTATTAATGTAAGAGTATATTAAGAAAAACATAAGTAAAAATTTACTTTTTCAATTATATTAATTAATTTTTTCTAATTTGTGTAAAAATAGAAGTAAGTTTATTTTTGTGTAAAGATTGAGTATTTTAGTTTTAGTTTTATATGTTTTATTTAGTATTTGTGAAGTATATATTTATGCTTGAAATATTGTTGCATCTTTCTTGATATTTGACTTCTCAATTACGACTTTAGGATGAAGTCTTTGTTGAAAGTTTGACTAAGCTATCACATGGGAAATTGAACTGTGACACTGGTTTCAAAAATGGGTATTTAGACCATGTAGAATCTATGATCCATGATACCAGATTTTCGTTTAAAAAAAAAAACCCCTCAAATAAATTCGCGTGTTAAATATCTAAAGAGGCAAATAATGGCTATTCATGAGATGCTTACTATTAACACTGAATTTTCGTGGAATGATTTATGTGACAAAAATATATTTGATCAATAGCTATTGGTAAGCTCATACATACCAACATTATTGAAAAGTGCAGAATTTCACTGTTTTTATATTTTTTTATTTTGTAATTATAACATAATAATTACATTTTTTTTATTGCATAATCATCCCAATGCTAAAGGGCTATAGTAAAAAAAAAAATTCCACATTTGAATGCTTTAGTCGTAATTTTTGCAAAGGATCGAACTAATAGTGAGGAGACTACAAATGCTGACAATGTTGAATAGGAATATGTAAATGCAAATGCCGCTGGAGAGGAGAGTCCGGGTTTAGGCGAGTACAAGTCAACAGAGATTTCTCTCAAAAAATTAACAAGAGACACTAATTACTTCACCAAGTGCTACTAATGTGGCTATGAAGTCTAAGCACTGTAGGAGAAATGGTGAAGGAATCAACAATTCAATAGTTGAACTGGCTAGTGGGATTAAAGAGCTTGTCAATGCAATTGTATCTTATCTGACTACTTTGATCAATGTTCTTTCCAAAGAAGAATTCGATATATCGACAAAGGCGGTCGAAGAAGTGTACAAATAGAAGGCTTATCCACCCAACAAAGAATAAAAACCATGAGATCTATTATTTTCGCTTCCTCGAAGGCAACCCTTTTAATAGGGATACCAATATAGAGCCGAAAGTCTTTATTGGAAGAGATTTGCGGCTTTCATAGTGAGTAGTGATAGTATAGGTAGATTTGAGGAATATTATGAAAATAGACAAACGAGTTATTTTGATTAATGAGTGCCTTTATATTGGTTTTGAAAAACTTGTTGGATTTAAATCTTTTAATTTATGTGTTTAATAATATTATTAGCTAGTTATTGTGTTTCTTTTTTTATCATAATTATATTTTTTTCATAAGGTAAATCATTCTATTGTTTAAAATCTTTTGTAGCAAGAAGGGTATTTTGAACATTTCAATAATTTTATTCTTTATCCAGTGTTGTTAAACCAAACATGATAAAGAAGAAAGTAGTGTTTTTCCATTCTTATACTTATTTGAACTAAATAGGATAATGATAAACTTGTTATATAGATAATTATTATCTAATAAAGTAATTTTATCGACAAACGAAACAGATTCTAATTAGTAATTTGTTGCAATAAATATATTCATATGTTTAATGCTATGTTGCACTTCTTCGTTACTCATATCATTCTATATTTATATAAAGAATTTTCAAGTTTAAAGTTTGAACTAAACACCATGTTTCATTTTTAAAACACTTGGTATAAAGGTATCTTTAAACTGTCTTCGCATATAATGGTAAAAGAATACTAATTAATACGCCTTCTGCTTATTACATAATATATGTTGTAATAATTTTAAAACAAATGTTACAATGCATATTGTTATACCCCAGTCCACGTGGTGCTCCACATGGCCAATCCTCTGTCCGAGGAGGTGGTGAAGACGCATGGCGCTTCACGTGGACCAGCCCTCTGTCCGAGGAGGTTGTGGAGAGGAGGTGTGGAAAAAGAGGCAGTTTCTACTGCTGAGGAGGGTGGCCCCAGTTGCGTATGAAGGAAGCCTCCTCTGACACTGCAAGTCAGAACCAGAGGGCGATGGGACAGCCTGACAAATCCTAGCTTCCTAGCATGCGGTTGAATGGGACCCCTCCATTAAAACCACTGGTGTGATGCCTAAGATGTGACACCAAGGCTCTTAAGATTCAGCCACGTGTCGCACATCGAAAGAGGGTCAACCAGTTAAAATTTGCCTATAAATGCCAAAGCCATTCCAACAGGAAAGGGATGATGAAAAAGTAATCTTACATTACACATAAAACACAAACCCTCTATGTCGATAAACCTAAGTGTCTACACCACTTAGGAAGTTAGTAGTTAGGGACCCTCATGTCACCACCTCTACCACAGCGTGTATTCTCCGCATCCAACATCTTATCAACACGGTTCTAGGTATATCACAGTGGCTCACAAAACCACATGGCCATCCAAGTGTGTAGGAAAATCACACGTAGGAAGATGAGACATGAGGCTCTTGTTGACAACTATTTTTGGAGGTCAACAGATTGGCACCGTCTGTGGGAAACCACACATTTAAAGCACGAGTGAAACGTGACCAAAAGCTTAAGTCTTCTCGAACGAAGGAGCCTCCCTAAATAAGGGATCCACTAACCCACCAACGAAGAGAATGAGTGGAAGCAATGAAGATGAGAATCCTAGAAGAGCCCGGCATGACGCCAATGAAAACACCGCTGCTACGAGAGGCGGGGGAGCCTCACCTTCTAACAATTGGTGGAAATGATCACGGAAGAAATCACTAATGAGAATATGATCTTCCATAGGAATCGTGGCGGAGTGGCCCCCATCCCAGTACTAGGAGTTGGGTATGGCCAAGGTAAGTCCCTCTACCAACAAACACAATGCCGGAGGGACTATCCATCTAACCCAAACTCAGGAATAAGCTACGTAGCCTCTGCATAAGAGGGTCTACTGCTTTCGCCTTTAGTACCAGGAGCTTTAGGCTCTACCCCTGGATTCTAAACTTATATAATAGCCCCTCCAACATATTACAAGGCTGGGACTAGTGCACCCGCGATGCCCCATCCCCATCAGGAAGTCTTTGTAATTTATTGCTAGGTCCATCGAAGTTATGGCCATAGCACAGAAGAATGCCGGGATGTGGAAAACTTAACAAATTAGAGAGACTCTAGCGCAGGATCCATGCATAGGGCGGACCTCAGAAGGGGAGATCGTCAGGCCCCATCCCATAACAGACGACCTCTCCAGCAGAGAGATAGGAGGCCTATAGGCCATGAGCAGCAAAGACGACGTAGTTCCAGAAGCCTCGCTTGGCTGCCTCGATAAATTGATACAATCTTTGGGAGACCATACTTATGAGGTCAAACCCAGAATGATTAGAAGGACAATGCAAAAGAGGCCGAGGAAAAGTTGATGACCAACTGGCTTATCAACAGCCGTCCTTCAGGGTCAAGGAAGGTTGACCCTATCACATTCACATAGGAGGACATGAAAGATGTCCATTATCCCCACTGCGACGCTTTGTTAGTAAGGGCAGCAGTGGCTAAGAATGGATTAGAGAAGATGCTCGTAGATAACAAGAGCTCCGTCAACGTCATCTTTTGGACCACCTATGAGCAAATGAAAATTGAGACCTCATTAGCCCCATTCCCGGAGCCTCTTTACAGCTTTACAGGTGATTACGTCACCCTAAAAAGTGTAGTGTGCCTAGCCGTTACTATGGGAGAAGAGCCCTTGGCCGCCAACACCTTCATGGAATTCCTTGTGGTGGACAGGAGGCCCGCTTACCATGGGGTTCTAGGTTGGCTGGCTGGCCTTGATGGAGCTTTGGGCCATAACATCCATTCACCATCTATGCTTGAAATTCTCCACTGAGGGAGGCATTGCCACGGTAAAGGAAAATCAGTCGGACGCCAGAAAATGTTACAGTAACGCCTTGCAAAAGGTGAAAAAAAGGAAATCAGTATGACACTCTATGATGTCGAGATGAAAGAAGCCTTAGAAGAACCCCCATGAGATATCACAATGGAGGAAGCCATCTCTTTCGAGGATATTGATTCAAGGGTCACAGGAGTCGATCCCCAGACCTCGCCTGTGGAAGAGCTGGAAAGGTTCTCGGTGGACCATCTGAACCAAACAAGAGGCTCCAGTTAGGAAAAAACCTTCCTAAGGAACCCAATGAGGCTTTGAATAAGTTTATTTGTCGCAACCTTGATGTCTTCACATGGAAACATGAGGACATGGTTGGGATTGACCTAGCAGTCAGTTGCCACAAACTCAACGTCGATCCTAAGTTTTCATCATATCACTAGAAGAAGAGACCCATAAACCCTAAAAAGTATAAGGCCTTGAAATAAAAGGTAGGGAAGCTCTTACAAATCGGCTTTATTCGAGAGGCCCGCTATCGAAGTGGGTCTCCAATCCCGTTCTGGTTTAAAAGGCAAGCAGGAAGTTGAGGATTTGCATAGATTTCTCCAATGTTAACCAAGCATGCCCTAAGGAAAACTTCACACTGCCTCGGATTGATCATCTGGTTAACATTACTTCGGGACACGAGCTCCAATGTACCCTAGACGATGAGCACACCTCATTTGTTACGGACAAAGGACTTTACTGCTACAAGGTCATGACCTTCGGCTTGAAAAATGCTGGGGCGACCTACCAATGACTTGTCAATAAAATGTTCACCAACTAGCTCGACTCAAACATGGAGGTTTATGTAGACGGCATGCTAGTTAAGAGCATGAAGGCTAAGGATCATGTACAACACTTGAGAGAAACTTTCCAAATCCTCAGAGCTTACCAGATAAGGCTTAATCTCCTGAGTGCGTCTTCGGGGTCACCTCCAAAAAATTCATATGCTATATGGTCAACCAAAGAGGCAAAGAGGCATTCCAATGCCTCACTGGCAGGATTGCAGCTCTCAGTAGTTTCATCTCAAAAGCAACAGATAAGTGTCTTCCTTTCTTCAAAGTCGTGAAGGGGATAACAAATTCGAGTGGACCAAGGAATGTGAAAGTGCATTTCAAGCCCTGAAGGAATACCTCGGTCAAGCTCTCTTGCTATCAAAGTCAAAGTTATGAGAGATTCTACTACTTTACCTAGCAATCTCATCTTAATCAGTGAGCTTGGTTCTGGTTCAAGAAGAATAACAACAACTGCCTATTTACTACATAAGCAAGGCTCTCCTTAGAGCTGAGGCGCGTTACCCTGATATGGAAAAGATGGACTTGTCATTCATCACTGCATCTAGGAAACTGATGCCATACTTCCAGGCCCACAGCATCCACGTGCTCACCAACTTTCTCCTAAGACAAGTTATGTAAAAGCCCGACGCCTCAGGAATGCTATTCATGGGCTGTTGAGCTTAGTCGATATTGTTTTCAAACCAAGGGCATTCGTCAAAGGACAAGTGCTCACAGATTTTATGGAAGAATTCGCTAGCAACCCCGGAGTGGATGCCCCCATGACCCATCTCAACTCGCCCACATAGTGTCTCTTTGTCAATAGATCCTCTGGAGACACGGGCTCAGAGACTGGGGTTGTACTCACTAGCCCTAAGGGCCACAAGCTAAGTTGTGCAATCAGGTTTGGCTTCAAAGTCTCAAACAACGTTGGAGAATATGATGCCCTACTAGTCAGGATCTGCCTCGCCAAAAAACAAATGTAGGTACATAAGCTGTTAGTTGGGAGCGAATTTTAATTGGTAGTAAGCCAAGTTAATAGGAGTTTCGCTGCTAGGAAAAAATGAATGGCTTCCTACCTCAAGCTGGTGAGAGAGCTTATCCCGTACTTCAGTAAGTTCGAGCTTGTCCAGGCTCCAAGGACGAACAACACCAATGCTGATGCACTATCAAAACTTGCGAGCAGTAGGGATTCAGAGCTTCTCAAGATAGTTCCAATAATAACTCACCAAGCCATCTATAGAAGCTCTCGCAGAGGTAATGTGGATTGAAGGGATCTCCTCTTGGATAGAACCAATCCTCGCATTTTTGATGGATCAAGTCCTCCCTAGCGATAAGGAAGAGGCCCAGAAGCTAAGGAGAAGGGCAGAACACTTTGTACTATTGGATGATATCCTTTACAAAAGAGTATACTCCATGCCCCTCCTAAAATGCGTGGACAACAAGGAGGCGGACTACATCCTCATGGAGGTCCACGAGGGAATATGCGGCCACCATGTCGGAGGCATAGTTCTAACCCAAAAAATCTTAAAATAGGACTATTTATGCCCTTCTTTAAAGAAAGATTCCCTGCTCCACGCACGGAAGTACGAAAAATGCCAGAACTTCGCAACAATCCCACGACAGCCTCATCAAGAGCTAACTACAGTATCCAGCCTCTGGCCCTTCGCCAAGTAGGGAATAGACTTTATATGCCCAATGACTAGGGGAATAGGCAATGCATGCCACGCTATAGTCGCCATTGACTACTTCACAAAGTGGGTTGAAGTTGAACCAGTAATAAAGATTACCGAGGCTAACACTTCCAGGTTTATATGGAAAAATATCATTTGCAAGTTTGGAGTTCCCCACTCATTGGTTTTCGACAATGGTAGGAAATTCGATGAAAATAAAATCAGGAGCCTATGCGAAGAACTGAGAATTGTAAAAAACTTCTCCAACCCTCATCAACTCCAGGTGAACAGTCAAGTTGAAGCTGTAAACAAGACAATCAAGTATGCCCTCAAGTGAAAACTTGAAACGTCTAAAGGGGCTTGGGTAGATGAACTTCTCCACGTCCTATGGACGATCAGAACAACAGCCAAAATGGGGATAGGGAAAACTCCCTTATCCACATCATATGGATCCAAGGCCATGAGTTCAATCGAAATAGGCATCTCATCGCCTCGTCGTTTGTTCTTTAACCAAGTGACAAACGATGCCCTACTGTGAATAAAGTTGGACCTTTTGGACAAACGAAAAGATAACTCCCAGGTAACGGATACCAGAAGAAAGATGGCCATGTATTTCAATAAAAAGGTTAGGAAGAGGGCATTTTGCGTGGACAAACTTGTCCTCAGGATAGTTTTCCTCTCCACCAAAAAGCCCGGTGTGGGAACTTTGGGTCCCAATTGGGAAGGGCCCTACTATGTCAGTAGAGAAATACTCTCCGGGATGTATCAGATCCAGGACATGGCTGGGAAGACGCTGCCCCATCCCTGGAACGTGAACACCTACGAATGTACTACCAATAGGTCGATACTGATTTTAAATGTTTCTGCTATCAGAAGGCGTTGGCATCGGAAATATTTGCTTTGTTTGTTTATCAATCAAAGATGCAATTTTGCCAGCTTTGTTTGTATGTTTAAATCAACTCTGTTTTACTTATGCCCCTGAGTAATACAAATCGTAATCAAATCGTTAGCATACGAGCTCAACCTAAATAATGTAGACACAGGTATAGCCATTTCGCATTAACGGCGCTGACATAGAAGTAAAAATTGCAAAAAGAGGTTCTATTAAATATAATGCCACATATTCAATTGTAAATTTCAATTACGTTTAAGTCTAAGAAGTGAATGGGGCCTCGTCCGCGTCGTCACCCAGCCAAGGATGTGAAAGTCGATACAGAGAGCCGTAATCACCTCCTGCTGCCCAACGCTGGAAAAAATGCTGAGAAGTTGGCATAAGTTTCAGTTTTATAAAAATTCACAGTAAACTCAGCCTCCGCGCCTGCCAGCTTCTTCTCAAGCATCTTCTTCTCGTCCAAGAGGTTGACATACGACCCTTCCACGTCCAACTTTCTCTTCGCAGAGGCCTCCAAATCAGCCCTAAGTGCTGAGATCTCGCTCTGACTAGACGACACATCCCCCTTTAGCTTATCTACCTTGGAGTTGTGCACAGATGCTTCCCCTGTAGCGCCTTCTTCTCCTCGTTAGCCTTTTCTAAGGCAGGAGAGGTAATCGCTTGGGCATTAAGAGGATCATCTAGCCTCTTTGTTAAAACGGTGATATTTCTTTCAGTCTTGGCTCATCTTCTGGTAAGCGACTTTGGCACTCTCTACCGTCCCCATCATGCCGTCTAGAGATGCATGAAACTTTGCCATCTTAGACGCCTCTTCTGCCACTTGGGCCATTTTCTTCTTATATTCCTTCAGAGCATTGAGGGACTTCATCTAGGCAGAAGCATTATGAATGGAACATGCTATATTGGCCTCCAGCAGATCTTCCATGTCATCCTCAATGATGAAGGCCCTCCAACTGTGTGGGACATATTTATTGAAGGCTTGGGCTCCTAGGGAAACTTGAAGACCTAGGTCCCCTATGGCCTCGTTGGGAAGCCTCTACCAAAACTTCCCAACCATTTTCTTAAACATCTCCCGTGAGTGTCTCTTGCGGAGGCTCACATCCTATTCCCCCAGAAGATGCAAAGTCCACAACCGCCTTCTCTTTTCTCTAGCCTTTTTTCTTGCTCCCTGGCTGAGCGTAACCAAACACAACCGCCGTGGTGGCGATGGCGATAGGGTCTTCATGGTGATAGGTCTCGGATATCGGTGCCACGTCTTCAACATCCACGGCCCACGCCTTACTCTATTTCTCCTTGGCACCCTCACCGATAACTTTTCCTCTCCCCAACTAGCCTCGTCAGGGTGGGCTAGGAGCGATCCTCAACTGGTGTTCTCAGTTTTTTTGGCCCCGAGGTCCCAACCCTAGGCTTCTTGACCATGGGAGACACCTCCTCCTCATCTCCACCCTCATCGCCAGTTGGTCTTCTACCATAATTTTATGAACGACGGACAATCTAAGATGAGGGGTTTATGGGTCTCCCAAGGATCGAAGTAATACCAGCCCACCTCCTCTTATTTTGTCTTTCTTCCTCGAAGCTTTTCAGCAGGTACACTGTTTGAAACACGTGGAGGGGCATCTCAAACCCTAAAGAGTACCTGAACCACAAATATAGGCACCCAGTCATTTGGCTCCAACTGTTCGGGAACACTTAGGTCGGTGCTAGCCCATAGGTCCTAATGACTTGTCTCTAAAATGGGTCCAGGGGAAGCCTCATCCCCGTGTTAAAGAATTGGAAATGCAAGGCGGCACAACCTTTCCTAGATGCATAGGCCCTCTCATGGGGCTCTGGAACATGGAAATGGATGTCCTCAGGTACCCAGAAGGTCCGCCTCAGTGTTTCCAAATCCGCCTTGTTAGCAATCGAAAGAAAATCCATAGCCGTCCACCTACCAACAAACGCCGAGCTGGTGGTACCCAATCCGTCTCCAACCAATCCCAGTCTTTCATACCATGCGATGTCAATTTCCTCCCATATACACGTATCTACCCCTTGGATGGGCAGTACATCGGCTAACTTAAAAGACATCTCCTTGGAACTTATGATGGCAACAACACCCGAAGGTTCACCGGAGCCAAGTTTATGGACATACTTGGCTTGGCTAGTCAACATCAAAAGTAACTAAAAGATAATCAAAATGGTAGCTAGGGTTATAGTGTATACCTAAAACACTAGAGGCTCTCCAGAAGTCAAGACGGGAGTGATCCAAAATTCCTTCTCTCTCACCAAAAATTATGCTCTCCGGAATAATTTCTTGATTAAGGCTTGGATATGGCAATGTGCAAAGAAAGAAAATGAATAAGTAACCATCCCTATTTATAGGATGAAGCCCAATCACCCCAGCTGTTGGATCTTAACAAGAATCATCCGCACCATTGAATTTAAACATGGATCCAACCATTGAATACGAACAGCCTCATAGAGTTCATCTTATTCAATGGATGCAAACAATTGGTGGCTTCCACGCGCATGAATAGGGCGTCGCCTAAAAGGAAACACACAGCCCCACAATAAATGTGATTATTACCTGCAGCCCTCTTTTCAGCACGCCCAACGATATTTTTATACTCTTCATACTTATGTAATCATTGCACGCCTTGTTGCCTGAACCGTCAGGTCTAGCCTCTACAATCGAACCTCTTCCCAAATTGGGACTTGTCTTCTAAAGACATATTTTCGCAAATAGTGTCCCTAAGTAGGCAGTCCAAAGCTGGGACTCGTCCAATAATGGAAATGCCTCTACAAACGAGCCTCTTTCCAAATTGGGACTTGTCTTCTGCAGACGCATTTCCATGCATAGAAGCCTCACCCCAAGTAGGAAGTCCAAAGCTGAGACTCGTCCAATAATAGAATAGCGTATGCAATCGAGCCTCTTTCCAAATTGGGACTTGTCTTCTGCCGACACATTTCCACGTACAGAAGCCTCTTCCCCAAGTAAGCAGTCCTCAGCTACAACTCGTCCAATAATGGAACAGCCTCTGCAAATGAGTATCTTCCCAAGTTGGGACTTGTCTTCTACGGACGCATTTCTGCGCACAGAAGCCTCACCCCCAAGTAGGCAATCCTAAGTTTAGACTCGTCCAATAATAGAGCAACCTCTGCAAATGTGCCTCTTACCAAATTGGGACTTGTCTTACACAGAGGCGCATTCGCATACACGAAGCCTCGCCCAAGTAAGGGCGGGTCCAAAGCTAGGACTCGTCTAATAATAGAATAGCGTCTGCACATAGCTTCTTCACAAACTGGGACTTGTCTTCTGCCGACACATTTCTGCGTACAGAAGCCTCACCCTCCAAGTAGGCATTCCTTAGCTGGGACTCGTCCAATAATGGAACAGCTTCTGCAAACGAGCCTCTTCCCAAATTGGGATTTGTCTTCTGTAGACATATTTTCGTGCACAGAAGCCTTACTCCTAAGTAGGCAGTCCTCAGCTGGGACTCGTCCAATAATGGAACAGCCTCTGCAATCGAGCCTCTTCCGAATTGGGACTTGTCTTCTGCAGACGCATTTCAGCGCACATAATGCTCATTCCCATATAGGCAGTCCTTAGCTGGGACTCGTCCAATAATGGAACAGCCTCTGCAAACGAGCCTCTTCCTAAATTGGGACTTTTCTTCTACAGACGCTTTTTCATGCATAGAAGCCTCGTCCCCAAGTAGGCAATCTTCAGTTGGGACTCGTCCAATAATAGAACAGCCTCTGAAAATGAGCTTCTTCCCAAATTGGGACTTGTCTTCTGTAGATGCTTTTTCGTGCACAAAAGCTCGCCCCCAAGTAGGCAGTCCAAAGCTGGGACTCGTCCAATAATGGAACAGCATCTGCAAATGAGCATCTTTCCAAATTGGGATTTGTCTTCAGCAGACGCATATCGGCCTAGTGTGCATCTTTACAGAAGCCTCGTCTCCAAGTAGTCGGTACTCAGCTGGGACTCGTACAACAATAGGAACAGCCTCTTCTGCTGATGCATATCCGTGCAAAGAAGCCTCGTCTCCCAAGTGAGAAAACCACACAAGAGCCTCCATGAATGTGCAATGATGGCTACCTCTTTGCCAAGCTCATCACCCCTCATAAATGACGCGGGTCCTGAACTTGGGGGACTATTGTTCCTTCCTAACACCCATGTCCCCACATGAGCGCTTGTTCTTACCCGTGTCCCCACATGGACGCTCTATGCGATCTATCTTTTTTGCCAAGTCTTCACACGACCCATCCTCTTTGCCAAGTCCAGCACCTCTCATAAATGGTACGAGTCCTGGACTTGGAGGGACTATTGTTACACCCCAGTCCATGTGGCATTCTATGTGGCCAGCCCTCTGTCCGATGAGGCAGTAGAGAGGAGGTGTGGAAAAAGAGGTGTACTACCGAGGAGGACGGCCCTAGTTGTGTATGAAGGAAGCCTCCTCTGACACTGCAAGTCAGATCTAGAGAGCGATGAGACAGTCTGCCAATACGGTCTGTCACAAATCGTAGCTTCCTAGCATGCGGCTAAAAGGGACCTTCTCCATTAAAGCCATTGGTATGATGTCTAAGATGTGACACAAAGGCCCTTAAGATTGAGCCACATGTTGCACATCAAAAAGGGGTCAACCAGTTGAAATTTGCCTATAAATTGATGATGAAAAAGTAATCTTACATTACACATAAAACACAAGCCCTCTATGCTAATCAACCTAAGTGTCTACACAAGAAGTTAGTATTTAGGGGCTCTCAGGCCACCACCTCTACTACAGCGTGTGTTCTCTGCATCCAAACATCTTATCAACTCGGTTCCAGGTACATCACAGTAGCTCACCAAACCACGTGGACGTCCAAATGCGTAAGAATATCGCACATAGGAAGATGGGGCATAAGGTTCCTGTTGACAGCCATATTTGGAGGTCAACACATATTTCATGTTATAGTTCAGTCATTCCAATTAAAATTAAGGTATTCTACATATTTGTACATCTTTCATTTAACCATATATGGTAAATGTTACAATATTTTAATATAACGAGTATTAGAATACTTTTAATTATATAAAAAATGGGTTAAAGTTTGAGAGTTCATTTCCAAGTATTTTTGCCAAAAATTTCAGTATTTGTTTGGTTTTGCTTAAAAAATTAATAAAAATTTAATTCAAAGTCAACAATTAAATTTAACCACACTTGTCATAGAACCAACAATTTTTATCAATTTTTCAACTACACATTTTATCAACTTTTATCAAAATCTACTAAAAAGCTAATTTTTAATAAAAACAAACAGACATTGAATTAATAAGTAAATTTATTTCAAAATGAACAATGGACTTTGAATCACATAAGTGGCACCTAAGTATGCACATAAGTGCACCTAAGAATGTATGCACATAAGTGGCACCTATGATAAGTTTTGAGGCATCACAAACTGTGAATGGCTAGCTATTACTGATAGTTGGGAGTTGGGTGACAATTACAACGTAACAACTGGGTGGGGGAGTGAGATTAGGGATGAAGACCATAAGTTTTGCCTTTTTTTTTTTTTTTACTTTTTCAATTTTTTGTTTCCTATTCTTTCTTTCTTTCTTTCTTTTTTTACTTAAAAGTAAGTGTATAACACTTCTTTTTATCAGCGTTCTAAAAAACGTAAAGCGTAACTAGACATGGAAGTCGAGCTTCAAACTTTTCGAGACTAAGCGAGTGCAAGACAAGGACAAAACGTGAGGCGTGGCTAGACTTGCCCAAACGAGCTTTTTAGGCAGCCTCCACGTCTAGACGAACTTTTAGAACAGTACTTTTGATACATATTAACTTTTTTGTCAATGTGAGCTTTTTGTGTAGGATCACAAACACACACTTTATAAAGCTTGGAGACTCAAGTGTAACGTTTTGTAGGCTAGGAATCCAAGTGGCACATTTGGTAAAAGTTAAGAGATCCTAAGTGAAATTTACCCTATTTTTTAATCACGTCTCAATTAAAAACTCTCGTGTAATGGAAATGAAATACAATTTGTAGATAAAGATAAGAATAGAAAGACTTGGAAAAGGTTGGGAAAATAAACATATCGACATAAATATTGAGAAAAAATTGGTTACAAATTTATGTGATCTAGTCATAATAATAATAATAACAATCAAAAGTGAATATACTGAAATATAGTGTTAAAAGTGAAAACAAAAATATAGTTTTAAATACGACGTCCCGAGCCCTAGTGTCACGATGATTAGTATGTCATATTATTAGGGGTGACAATAAATCAAGCCGAGTCAGCTCAGTTCATTGCAAAACGAGCCCGACTCGGCTCAAAGGACGAGTCAAGCTGAATCTGTGTGAATTCATGCCAAGCATGAGCTCAGCTCGTGATCTACCAGGGGGCTCAGTTCGACAAATGGCTTGTGGGGGCTCATGGGCCGAGTCGGCTCTTTGTCTCATAAGACTATCAAACTCAACTAGTCTCACCTCGAACTTTGGACCGTTCAATTCACCATAGCGTTACAAAGTTGTAGAGTCAGTTAAAGTGTTAAACCGCGCCTACACAACTTTTAAAATTCATAAACTTTTAAATCTTATTATAATTGTGAGTAGAAGTAGCAAAAATGGGCCAGTCCACTGGGCTTAGCCAGATAACTCGGACTTTGGGCTAGGTCGGTCCAATAAAAAGTTGGTCAAGTAAAATTCATATCTATTTGGCCAGTACAAATAACCCATCGGACCAATCGGGCAAAGGCCGGGCTGGCCTAATTATTTTGGGTTGGCCCGTTAAATTTTGTTGACCCAAGTCACCCACTCACAATTCATCCACCCAACCCCCACTCCCTCTCTTCCGTTGCATAATCTCTGACAAAGAACGGGAGAATTCCTCCACTTGTTTCCATGCCGGTGCCGTAAACTAAGAGGGAAAAATTCCAACATGTTGTTGTGAAACCTATCTCCATGGTTTCACAAAAACCGAGGAATAAATAATTCCTGAAAAATCCAGACCAGATTAAGAATGCCAAAAAATCCCACCAAAATTCATCTGCCACAAAATTTCCACTCTAGAACAAGATCGACCTTGATTTTTCGTGGGGTCATTCTACTATTAGTTCAGCTTTGTCACTACCTTCACTCTACAATATACTTGTTCAATCAAAGAACTCATATCCAACTTTCTAGACAAATCCCGTTCCATTATTTAACAAAATCCACTTCTTCAGCAAAATTTCTTGGTGCTTCCTCTTCATTTCATAAAATCAAAGCTATAGCAACTCTTTTTACCACTTCTTCTTCTTACTTCTTGATTTGTTGACTTAAGGGGGTGGGGTGATTTTTGTGGTTAGGGTTAGGGGTGGGAATGGAGAAATATGGTGTAGTTATGTTTTTCTTCTTTCTTTTTTTTCTTTAATTATTTTCAAAAAATAAATTAAAATTTTAAGTTGGACTGGTCCATTAGCCCTGTGGCCCAAAATCAAGTTGGGTTGACTCAGTAAATATGGGCCGTGTAAAATTGAGTCAAGGCTAGTCCAATTCAATTTTTTTGTGTAGCCCATCTAATTGCCACCTCTAATTGTAAGGTCCATTTTACGTGAAAATTATCTTTAACGTGTATTTTGCATTTAATGTTAAATAATTTAAGTGGAAATTAGGCTCCATACGTCATTTCCCCAAAAAAATTGAAAAATAATATTATTTTTTTAAAATTTGAAAAATACATTATGTCACTTTTTGTTCTAAAAGTGACAATTTCAGTATTCATTAAATTCTTTTAATAGTTGAAGTATCATGTATACAATTTAGTGTTAAATGATAAGTTTTACATTGTATTATAATGTCAAGACCTATACAAAAGCAAAACGTGAGAATGTCAACATTAATTTGAATAGAAAAACCAATATGTATAAATAAGTGACACTGTGTCACTTTTTGTTATAACAGTGACTTTTTGCTTTAAAAGTGACATTGTCACTTTTTATTCTAAAATTGCAATTTTAGTATTCATCAAATTCTTTTAATTGTTGAAGTATCATGTATACAATTTAATATTAAATGATATGTTTTTCATTCCATTATAATGTCATGACCTATACAAAAGCAAAGTGTATAAATGTCAACACTATTTTGAATAAAAAAACATATATGTATGAATAAGTGACATTGTGTCACTTTTTGTTATAAAAGTGACAATTTCATTATTCATCAAATTCTTTTAATGGTTCAAATATCATGTATACAATTTTAGTGTTAAATGGTAAGTTTTACATTCTATTAAAATATCAGGACCTATACAAAAACAGAGCGTAGGAATGTCAATAATATTTTGAATAGAAAAACTAATATGTATGTACAAAAGTGACATTATGTGTCACTTTTTGTTACAAAAGTGACATTATGTGTCACTTTTTGTTCTAAAAGTGACAATTTTAGTATTCATCAAATTCCTTTAATAGTTGAAATATCATGTATACAATTTTAGTGTTAAATAATAAGTTTTACATTCCATTAAAATGTCAAGACCTATATAAAAGCAAAGTGCAGGAATTTCAACACTATTTTGAATAGAAAGACCAATATGTACGAATAAGTGACATTGTATCACTTTTTGTAATAAAAGTGACAATTTCAGTATTCATCAAACTCATTTAATGGTTGAAGTGTCGTGTATACAATTTAATATTAAATGATAAGTTTTACATTCCATTATAATGTTAGGACCTATACAAAAGCATAGTGTAAAAATGTCAACATTATTTTGAATATAAAAACTAATATGTATGAATAAGTGATATTGTGTCACTTTTTGTTATAAAAGTGACAATTTCAGTATTTATCAAACTCATTTAATTGTTGAAGTGTCATGTATACAATTTAGTTTTAAATTATAATTTTTATATGCCACTATAATGTCACGATCTGTACAAACGCAAAACGCATGTATGTCAACACTATTTTCAATAGAAAAATCAATATGCATGAATAAGTGATACATCTCACATACAAAAAAAAAATCATAAATTTTGCAAATTTTTTTTTTTTATGGCTTCTTCTTCAAATGTGCTGGAATTTGACACAATATTCGATTGTGGCCATACTTCCCAAATCTACTCTATAATTCATAACAAATACCAAGTTAAATCTAAAAATTAAATCAACCATAGAAAAGATTTTGATTCAAATTTTTTATTTCACTTGTACACATTGTTATGTCACTTCTTTTCCAAAATCTTGATTCATATTAAAGACAAAAAAATGATACATTACTGTTTGATCATCCTCATCAATAATTCATGTCACTCCATAATTCATAACAAATATCAAGTTAAATCCTAAAATTAAATTAACCATTGAGAAGATTTTGATTCAAATTTGTTATGTCACTTGTATACATTGTTATGTTACTTTTTAATCAAAATGTGACAGAGCATGTTACTTTCTTTCCAAAACCTCAATTCATATTTAAGACAAAAAAATTGATATATTAATATTTGATCATTCTCAATAATTCATGTCACTACATAATTCACAAAAAATATCAAATTAAATCCAGAAATTAAATCAACCACATAGAAGATTTTGATTCAAATTTATTATGTCACTTGTATACATTGTTATGTTACTTTTTAAGCAAAACGAAATGCCATGTCACTTTTTGATTAGAAAGTCACATCGATTCATATTCAAGACCAAAAAAAAATGATACATTAATATTTGATCATTTTCAATAATTCATATTACTCCATAATTCACAACAAATATGAAGTTAAATCCAGAAATTCAATCAACCACATAGAAGATTTTGATTCAAATTTGTTATGTCACTTGTATACATTGTTATTTCACTTTTTAAGCAAAAAGTGACATAGCATGTCACTTTTCTTTCCAAAGCCTCAATTCATATTAAAAAAAACGATACATTAATGTTTGATCAATTTCAATAATTCATGTTACTCCATAATTCACAACAAATATCAAGTTAAATCTAGAAATTAAATCAACCACAGTGAAGATTTTGTTTAAAATTTGTTATGTCACTTGTATACATTGTTATGTCACTTTTTGAGTAAAAAACTATATTCATATTGACATTTTTACAAACACATTGTATGCATCCCTGTAATTGGTAATTGATATTCCCAAACAAGTTTAGAAGACTTAATTTACTCAATACCATTGATTTATAATGAAGTGAATGAAGAATGTGTCTAGATTGAAATCGGAATATGAGATAATTCAACGCAAAACCATTTGTATGCACTTACTAAACATGTTATTGAATATCTTGAAACAACAATCAGAAAATTATTTAATTCAAATAGAAACTATAAAGCAGTAATATAATTACATGAGAATTTTGGATCTTGAGTTTTGATTTTGTGTTAAATTAGAGAAGAAACAAAAAAAAATCCGTAACAATAATCTGAAAGAGATTTGTTTTTATTATGAATTTGGATTTGTAGAGAATTTTAGCCGAGATGTTTTTGATTCAATTTTATGAGTATTTGTGTCATTTGTCCATAATTTAATATACTATCAAGTTATGTCTAAACTGTCCAAACTAACTTACACAATACACCATGTTGAGGGATGTTCTCCTACTCATGGTGGATAGAAGTTATCTTACCCATGACTGAGATGGCAAAAAATAATTGACAATTCATGATCCCACACTCATTTATTTAGCTAATTATCCATTGCCACCTCAACAATGGATATAAGATAACTCTACCATGGGTAGGAGAACTTCCCTCATATTGTGTTATACCATTTTATTCCATATTGATCTTCAGTGTAAATAACCAATGGACTAGAAAGTTCTCATTTTATTTAGGGATAATTGCATCAAAGGTCCCCAACGTTTCAAAAACGTTGGGGATATGCCCCTAACCTAAAATAATTGCACCAAACGTCCCCAACGTTTTAAGAAATAGGCATGGGAGGTCCCTCTTCACACTTTCCTTCAAATTTTACCGTTAAAACACAAGTGTGGACTGCACGCGCAAATTTATTCCAAAAAAAGCGATTGGGAATGGATAAGCTAGAACCTTCAAGGCTCAAGCCAGTGAAAGAAAAATCACAAAAAAAAGGGGAATCAAATCCTCTGATTTAGTGCAAATCTGGCCAACATTTTCCTCTTATATGTTGATCGCAACAAATATAGACAGATCGAAGTTAAACCGGAAAATTTTTATATGCTTTCAGTAACCCATTGGATCTAGAAAGTGATCCACAAAAAAAAAAAAAAGAAAGAAAAAAATTGCAAATATTAATTATGTACATTCCATTTGAAATCTCGAAACAGATGCTGATGGACATGGAGGACATATTCGTCTTTGTGGCATCCATCTTCGAAGTTCTGCGAATAGCTAACGGCATCGTGTTGAAACATTAGGTTTGGTGGATCCATAAATGCTCTTGCTATCCTTCACTAGTTTCCTCAAGTGACTTTCTCAATCTCCCGCTCTCGATTGCCGTCGTGATTTGTAGTGTTGATGCGTGAGTATTTTTTCGTGCAACCAAACGCGCACGCGGTGACATGCAATGGAGAAGTACGAAGATTGCCGACTAATAATATCGCCGCCCATTTCACCGTAGATTTACCTACTTTCCGATAAGAAATTGAGTGGCCAAAGTTTGAAAAGGAATTCCTCTTTAGAAATGTTGAGTGATGAAAGATATGGTGTTGGTAACCCTTGAAGGTTCAGCTTATCCATTTCCAATCGCCTTTTTTGGAATAAATTTGCGCGTGTAGTCCACACTTGTGTTTTAACGGCAAAATTTGACGGAAAGTGTGAAGAGGGACCTCCCATGCCTATTTCTTAAAACGTTGGGGACGTTTGGTGCAATTATTTTAGGTTAGGGGTATATCCCCAACGTTTTTGAAACGTTGGGGACCTTTGATGCAATTATCCCTTTTATTTATGTCATTAAATCTATAACTTCCAATTTGTTCCTATGTTTTTAATCTTCCATATATCGGCAATGGCTCTCACATCTACTTAAGAATGCATGACCCCTAAAATGTTCATTGATTCATTGCACCCAGAAAAAGGAGAAAGCCTTAGAGACGGCAAACTAGCCAGTCATGAGGTTACAGAAAACCGAGAGGTTACAATTCCTGTTAAGGGTTATGGTTGATTTTGCATTGAAGGATCTCCCTTTTTTCTTCCTTAAATATAATTTTAATTGATTAGCAGTCAATATTCCATTTTGTATACATTTTTTTTTCCTTTTAAAGTTTATCACACTAATTACCTGCAGAATGGATTCAAATTCCGCCCTCACTGAAATAACAGAAATTAAAACCCCACAAAAAAAAAAAAAAAAAAAAAAAAAAAAAAAAAAACCTCCAAAGCATGTAGTTCTCGAGATGGATAGTCCGTCTTCAAATCCAAAATTTCCAGGCCAATTTCAAGTTTTGTAAAAACTGTGCAGCAAAGTTGATGAAGATATTTATGTCCACAACTCAAAAACCCATATTTGATGCTCTCCTATGTAAGCTGTTTACCTTCTGTAGCAACATTGATTACTCGAGTTTCATTCGCTTTTCCAGAGGAGTCACCGCCAACCTTCCCGGCCTACCATGACTGTACACCGCCTCACCAGGCCTGCTCCATGGCTGAGAAGTACGGTGCTGGTACGGGCCATTGAGATACATACTAGGCATCTGATAATTTAGATCTAGTTCAAATTTTGTATTTCGAGCAAATTCTAGTCCTTGCAAACATTTACCAGGTTGCCCAATTTTGGAGAGTTTATGCTCCTCATTTACATGTGTTTCTCCATGTTGCCTTATTAGGGACTTACAGTAATCAATATCATTCGCCAAAGGTGCAGAGTGACCCTTGGTCACTGATGGAAAAGGGTATCTGCCAACAGTACCTGTTAATGCCTTAGTTTGCAAATCAGACTCCATAAAAGTTTCCAGGTTCGCAATAGGAGATGCCACCATATGAGATTTTAAAATGGCTGCATTATCATGTCCTCTATATTTATTAACAAGTTTTTCAATCGCCTCGTTAGAATTTGATGTGGATGGAATTAGAGGTGCAACATGCTTTACCTCCTGTGCTCCGTATTTGTTAATCATCCCTTTAATCATTTCCATATTTGTTTTCGAGGGGGAAGGGATTAGATATGAAACTGGCTTTATCCCACCGATGTCATTAATTCTTGAACGAAGAGATGATCCAGGTTGGATAATTAAGTTCTTAGTCACAGACATACCAGAATTAGATCTCCAGGAGGGAATTGCTTGTTTCACTGGCTTTGGTGCATATATTGGCAGAATTCCTGCATGAGCTTTTCCATTTGAATCGGCTGTTTGACTCAGAGTTCTGGATTTTGTGATAGGCATAGGAATCGATTCTCTCTCAGTCAATGGCTTGGAAATAGCAAGAGTTTCTCTACTTGCAGGTTCACTGTGTTCCGTTGAGCTTGGCAAGGGAACTGATGTGATTTGTTCTCGTCCGGCTCTAGGTCCAGTTTTCACATTGGCACCATGCTTATTCTCATAAATCAACTTCCATGTCATTTTTGGGTCACGAAGAAATTCGATCAGAAGACCGGTGTCAACTTTACTTCCTTGCTCCTTGCTTTGCAAAATTGAAGCTACAGCAGCAGCGGCAGTAGCAGCAGACACCAGATCACTGTCTTTTAAATCATGTACAAGGTCAACCGCAGATATATCATTGGCAGGTTGCTTTTGAGAGATAGGAAGATTGCACTTGGGTGTTTCAGATATTGATTGGTCTTTTTGTACAGGTGGTCGCTCTGAAACAGTGCAAGAATTTACTTGTGCCAATCCATTCAATTGTGCTTCTGCTGCTTCTTCAATCGAAATGATTGGGATTTGCGGAATGTGACTATCATCATAATATTTACCTTCCACGTTAAATGAGACGGAGGGTCTATATGTAGATAGCAGAAGTGGATATGGTCAAGTAAGGAAATAAGTCGAGGAAATAAAAAATCAACAGAGAGAAGATGATTTACCTGGGAGGTATGGCAGAAAGAACTGGTTTTAGCATTTCCCAGGGCATTTGACCCCTTACACACTCACTTTCTTCACCAGCAGCCACACACCATTCTTTTTTCAAAGCAAACTGCTCAATAAGTGAATTGAAAAAAAGTAAAAAAAAAACAGGACAATAGAGATGTCAAACCATCATTCACAATCAAGAACAATTGGGACTAACAATCTGCAATCCACTTAAAATAGCTTACCTTGGGAGGGCATTTCCAATTAATCTGAAGAATGGATGGGAGTTTATCTTCCGATGGCTTCACATTTGATGCATTGTATTGCAAAATATGGTTCTTCGAGTCCACAACATTAGCACGGGACATGATCGATTTAAGACCAACTTTTGAAGGGCAATTCTCTGGTTGAGACAAGTTTACCTAGTCGATCACAAAAGTAGCTTGTAACTGATGTCATTCAGAGTATTAAAGTAACAAATTAACTGCTGCAAACAAAGATCAATTGGAGGTACTCTCAGAAGATTGGAAGGAAAGTAAGTATGTTATGCGCTCAACTATTATATGGAAAAATGAGAGAATAAGGGAAAGAACGAGCATTCAGGGGGGAAAGAACCCAATATGTCAACTAATAAAAAACCCAACCTGTTTGATTAGATACAACAGCACTGATTCCCACGTCAAACAACTGTAATACACCTTTCTACTACAGGGTAGAAACATCAAGACAGGTTTATAAAGGACAAGCCAACCTCTGCTTCTTAACAAAATATAATAAAACAAAATTCTTTGTCACAAGGATATCCTCAACTTATCATTCATTCCTCAAGTTGAAAATTACTCCATGATGATACAGAGATACACTATTAACCAAACATAGACTTGATTGATCGATATGTTACTTCCACAAAAACAAGAGATCGCCAGAGAGTGAACACAGATTGGTTACAATGGTGTGTAACTTGTATGCCTCTATTTTATATGCAAGGACCACTTATCAACTTGAGGTACCAAGGATGAAAAATAAAGGAACGAGAATATTTACAACAAAGCAGTAATTAGTTACTAGAAGACCATCCTCCGCCAAGTTTTACATTTTAAGAAAACAAAATCTATCAATTTTTTCTAGAACTAAACATCACCAATAGAAAGCAAGAATGTCCTGAATTAACGTTACAAAGTTCAAAGATCAATCCCGAACATCTTCCTGGAAAATCAGCATTTTCTCAACATGATAACACAGCATACAGGTTATACACCAGACAATATTGAGAACTCAACATTATTTATCAGGAAGAATTTAATGTGCAAAGTATTTCTTTATCTAATATCTCCTCATTTAATCAAATAAGCCCATTCCCACTACGATAATACGTCAAAAGAATAACATTTTTATACTAGATGACAAAACCTAACATCATCACTTGAGCTTAGTGCAAATAGTACTTTCTTCATTAAATCAGAGACTTGGTCGGAAGTCAGCACGGTTGAGCAAGAGTGCTAGGTCAAGTATCTTCCCCAACCCATAAGCCGCAGATAAAATAGAGCATGAGGTGAATTCCCCAGAATGAGTGAGTATACGTGACGGAAAATCGGGTGTTGAAGCAGCTGACACAACTACAAAGTTAAATAAAATTTGATGATAATTGAAATACCTCAAAAATTGACAACTTGAACCAGTATTTGGAAGATCTTTAGCATATGCCATATATGGGAAAACATTACATCAAAGTCATAAACAGGAAACAAAAATTCTACCGTGATTGTTACCAGTATTTTAACTCATTGCACTATACAAACTATGGTAAACTTTGCACTTATGAGATGTAAAATAAGCAAACCTCTTATTAATCAAAGATAGCACAGCATACAAAAAGACTTTGTTTAACGAAGCACGAATTCATGAGTTTGAATTAGTTCACATCAAACCACAAATAAAAAGAGAAAACAAGAAGAAATAAAACTGCTTAGTGAAGATCATGGCAACCAATATTTGATGCATGCAACATATCAGAATCAACCTGATTAATATAGCATAGGAAGCGTAATCAAATGATAAAGAAAGAGTAGAATGAACTACCCTTTGAGATGTCAAAGTAAAAATTTATTTCAAGTGCTATTATTGTTTCGTATTTAGTCATTCCAAGAGGCCTCTCTTTCACACCATGATAGATATTAAAAGATATTAGCTAATGAACATAAGGATGTCAAATATTATAGTGTCCGACATGTAAAATCATGAAGTTGGCAACATGTCAACAACCGTTAAGGGCCAGCTAGAACCGGCAAAGCTTCACTCACTTGTAAGGTAGCCATTGTTTACCTCTGCCCAACACCCCCAACCACTTATCCCCCCCAACACACGCACCCTTCTTCATAAGGTAGACATTGTTTTCCAGCTACTTGCAACATACACTGGAAGGTTTATCAAATGAACGCTGTCACTAGAAGAGATAATATGTTAGTGCAGCCAATATTTCCCGTGTTCTTAACGGATATTAACACAATCTACACCTACTATATCAGTCTGACAAAGCACCAATTAACAGAAACTTAAGGATACGGACAAATTAATTGCTGAAACTCACTGTTCACTAACTCCTAGGATGGCATAAACCACGTGGACAAACTCGGGATAAACTTTCATGTCATTAACTGTCTCCTTTATGTCATCACTTTCTTAGAAACAGAAAACAAATGCTACCTTTCGGGACATTTGGTGCCCCCATCCTTTTCATATTTTCCATTTTTTTTTATAAGTTACTAGGTCACATCATGGGATGAAACATTGGGAAGTCATACCTTAAGCAAATAAATAAGGAAGCAGAGATTTGAGAGTAAAATGATCAGGGAAAATTTAATTGCATTAGTTCTCAGATCAGATTAGACTTTAAGAATTTTCTCACTAAAACAATATTAGTTGGATCTGTATAATCAATTTCCTTAACATAATAGAAAAAAACACCACCATCATTAACCTAATCATAGCGTCCAGGTTCAATCTTCGTTAGATATGCCAACTGATATGTCTGTGTAATTAATGCAATCCTCTTTGCATCATGTGTCCTTACGAGTGTTTTGTAATCTTCTTAGCTTTTAATGTATATTTTTGTTGGAAGTATGCGTTTTTATTTTTTTAGTGTAACCAAACCCTCTCCCCGTTTCCCCCAAAATACAACCTAGATATAATCTTTTCAAGGAACTCGATTACAAATTTGAAGATAAGAAAATAAAGAGACTTTTTGAGTTTGCTTAAGACCACCCCACAAACTCAAGAACTAAACTCCACTCATTGCTCATTACCACTCATGCCTACCTCCCCAAGGGTTCATCCAACAAATCCCTGCTAGGGTATGCTGCCCTTGTTGAACTGCGGATGCTTGATGGCAGGTGGGAGGGATGAAGAGATCTATCAATTGCAATTGTAACCTTGGACCAGGTGTGAGATTATTACCGTTCATTCAACCATACAAACTCTTATATCTCCCAGTTTGAGCTTCTTGGCTCAGTTTTCATGTAACTCAATAATTTCATTAATGGAAGATTGCCTTTTAAAAAAATAATAATAATAAAAAAATAATAATAATAATCATGCATTCTTTATCTCCACAAGTATATATACACATCGACTTAAGCATATATACAAACACGACTATATTTAACGAAATGAACAAGTCTACACGAATAAAAAATCAACCATAAAACTGACAGTAAAAAATCAATTAATCAGAGATAATAGAATTGAATTGAAACAGGCATATTAGAGGTATACCTGGCGAAGGTTAGCACCAGGAGCACTCGAAACCCTATTCGATTTCCTCAATCCCTTCATTTTCCTCTAACCTTAATTCCCAGAAACAAATTGTTTCTGTTTCAGACTATTACTCAATAGAATTTCGAATGCGGAGATTTTCACAATGTAATGTAACATAAAGAAGGGAGGGACTAACCCTAGTAATTCACAGTGTTTGGGGATTGTTTTGGTTTCAAGAATAATTCAAGAAACCCCGGGCCAGATTGTGTGTGTACGTGTCGCTTCAGTTGAAGCTTTTCATTTCCACGTAACTGAGCGCCGCTGATTTTGTATTAGTTTGTCATTTAGCATAGTTGGATCCAGATTGTTTTCCCGCCAGACAATATAAAATTTGTATCAATAGTCCCCATCCTATAAGTTTTTTAGCAGTACCGACCCTAACCTTTCATGGAAAAAGACTATTACACCTTTCTCTTTAATAAAATAAAAAAATAATGCAAAAAGAAAAAGAATAACAAAGAAGGAAAAACAAACATGTGGGTTGGACAGTACAATTAACGATCTGTTATAAAACTAGAAAAGTAGAGAGAAAAAGAGAAGAGAATAGAGAGAGTCAAAACTCAAGTGTGTTAATTTACTATAACAATGACCCTTATTTATATGCTTCCAAAGAAAATTACAACTTGATTAGAATACAATCTTCTGGAATAAGTAGATAACTATAAACATCTAGATACAACTAAATAGTCATTCATCATTATCCACAATTTTATAACACTCCCCCTTGAATGACTTATTACATAATAACTGGTTCGTTATTTGGCAAAAACCCAATGGGACAAAAATACCAATAGAAAGAAAAAATTATCAAAAATTGGAGTACTCAAATACCTCCTCATTAAAACCTTGTCAGGAAAATTCAGTGGGACAAAATCTAAGCGAAGGAAAAAAAATACAGCTACTCCAACTGATTTCAATCAATGAAAAAAAACTTATATCGAGCTATCTATATCTTGTGCGTCAATGTCTTCAATGTCGCCATCTTGTTAAATTTTGTATAAAACAATTATGGTGAAATATGCTTCATGTTATAACCTCCAGCAATATCATCTTCATACACTATCTCTGGTTGACTGTAATCAGTATGATGGTCTGATGCAATTATATTAAAAATAGATCTTGTTGTTGTTCCCTTCAGGGTCTCATATACAATTTATAATATACGGGAGTATAACCATAGGGTTATGATGAGGGTAAATATTTTGTAGGTTATAGATATCCATAATTATAAGAATTATAACACTTCTAATTGGATATCATTTACACAAAGAATATGCCTCATTAAAACTTTACTAGGAAAAAACTATGTGGGAAAAAATTATAGTAAAAGAAAAAGAGTACATAATTCTTTTAATACGCCATGCAAATTGCCTCATTAAAAATCTTGCTAGGAAAACCCAATGGGACAAAACTTTGGTCAAGGAAAAGAGTACAACGCGTATTTACTCCCCCTCATTATAATATTACTTTGAGATCTGAACTTCGATCGATTAAGTTCTTGAAGAGTTGAACTTATGCTTCAGGCATATTAAATCCTCCATAGATTAATATACATAGTTTTATTAATCATGCGAGATTAGTTGGTTATAACAATATTCATTGTATGTATATATGTCATGCATTGACAGACTAACAAGAGATCAACTTATGATTGCTTTACATAAGCCTTTGCGAAATTCATAATATTAAAAGTCGTGCATTACATGTTACGACTTCATTTTTTCATTTCTTTTTCGCATAAATATACACCTTTAGGTGCTTCAACTATATGTCCGAAAACTTCAGGTTTCTCTAGTTAGTTCAATTTACTTGGATTACATCCTTTTATTTGGCCAATTAATTCTTTGACAAATTTCTTTCAATATCCTCGCTACCTTTTATAATATGAAGTGCTTCTTTATATACAAAATTGTTGTCAACAATATTTATTTTTGAATTCATTTCTTTCTCATAACGACTTAACTTAACGAGATCTTTTCGTTTTATTATTTCAGCTAGCTGAACCTCTTCTGGAGTTTTATAATTAGTTATGTCTATATACTCTCCAAGAGTATACACCTCCTCAATATGACCATCGTTATAATTAGCTCCATTTTTTATTTGAGAATTTTTGGAATCAAATATCACCACGCTTCAGGTGTGTCATTAATTTACCAGATATAATGTTAATGGGTTGTCCTTCAAGGACGTTAATATAAATTGGAGCATTTAGAGCTGGTATATGAGATTTGATTTAATCTCTTTGGTCAGTAAATACATCTGTCAAATGTATAACTTACAAATGAGTTATTTGTCGAACTTCTGGTTCATATTGTCTTGTGCAAGGATCTAGAAAACATAATATGCTGCATTTTCATATATTCTTTCCAGCTACTCAATTTCTCTCCCCTAATGTTGAAAAAATTGTCTTATCAAATTGACATTCTAAAAATACCATATTATAAAATATCACCCGTTAGAAGAATATCACAACGTTATCAGTACGACATTCTAACCAATAAATTAGCAAATAAGTATTATTTTCTATTCTAAAAAAAAGGAGAGTGAAGCAAAACATTCGGCAGAGACGTGATTTCATAAGCCAAATTCCAATTTATTCAGTAGGTATTCTTTTTGTTATAGTAAATGAACATACTTAAGTTTTGGCTCTCTCTATTCTCTTCTCTTTTTTTCTCTACTTTTCTAGTTTCATAATACGTTATCAGCACGACGCTCTAACCAACTGAGTTAGCAATTATATATTATTATTTTTTTATTCAAAAAAAGAGAATAGAGAGAGTCAAAACTTAAGTATGTTCATTTACTATAACAATGACCCTTATTTATAGGGTTCCAAAGAGAGTTACAACTTGATTAGAATACACTCTTCTCGAGTAAGTAGATAACTATATAGACATCTAGATACAACTAAATAGTCATTCATCATTATCTATAATTTTACAACACTCCCCCTTGAATGACTTATTACACAATAACTGGTTCGTTATTTGGCAAAAACCCAATAGGACAAAAATACCAATTGAAAGAAAAATTATCAAAAATTGGAGTACTCAAATGCTGCCTCATTAAAACCTTGTCAAGAAAACCTAGTGGAACAAAACATGAGCGAAGGAAAAAGAGTACGGCTACTACAACTGATTTCAATAAAACAAACTTGTATCAAGCTATCTACATCTTGTGCGTCAATGTCTTCAATATCGCCATCTTGTTAAAATTTGTATAAAACAATTCTGGTGAAATGTGTTCCATGTCATAACCTCCAGCAATATCATCTTCATACACTATCTCTGGTTGACTGTAGTCAGCATGATGGTCTGATAGAATTATATTAAAAATAGATCTTATTGTTGTTCCCTTCAGGTGTCTCATATACAATTTATAATACACGGGAGTATAACCATAGGGTTATGATGAAGGTAAATATTTTATAGGTTATAGACATCCATAACTATAAGAATTATAACACTTCTAATTGGATATCATTTACACAAAGAATATGTCTCATTAAAACCTTACTAGGAAAAAATCATGTGGGAAAAATCATAGTAAAGGAAAAAGAGTACATAATTCTTTTAATACGCCATGCAAATTGCCTCATTAAAAATCTTGACAGGAAAACCCAATGGGACAAAACCTCAGTCAAGAAAAAGAGTATAATGTGTATTTACTCACCCTCATTATAATATTAGTTCAGATCTGTACTTTGATCGATTGAGTTCTCGAAAAGTTGAACTATATGCTTCAGGCATATTAAATCCTCCAAGGATTTATATACATTGTTTTATTAGTCATACCAGATGAGTTGGTTATAACAATATTTATTATATGCATATATGTTATGCATTGACAGACTAACAAGATATCAACTTATGATTGCTTTACATAAGTCTTTGCGAAATTTAAAAGTTGTGCATTACATGTTACAACTTCATTTTTCCATTTCCTTTTGGCATAAATATACATCTTTAGGTGCTCCAACTATAGGTCCAGAAACTTCAGGTTTCTCTAGTCAGTTCAATTTACTTGGATTGCATCCTTTTATTTGGCCAATTAATTCTTTGACAAATTTCTTTCAATATCCTCGCTACTTTTTATAATATGAAGCACTTCTTTATATACAAAAATTTTGTTAACAACATTTATTTTTGAATCAATTTCTTTCTCATAACGACATAACTTAACGAGATCTTTTCATTTTATTATTTCAGATAGCCAAGCCTCTTCTGTGGTTTTATAATTAGTTATGTCTATATACTCTCCAAGAGTATACACCTCCTCAATAGGACCATCTTTATAATTGGCTCCATTTTTAATTTGAGAATTTTGGAATCAAATATTACCACGCTTCAGGCGTGTTATTAATTTACCTGATATAATGTTAATAGATTGTCCTTCAAGGACGCTAATATAATTTGAAGCATTTAGAGGTGGTATAAGAGATTTGATTTAATCTCTTTGGTCAGTAAATGCATCTGTCAATTATATAACTTACAAATGAGTTATTTGTTGAACTTAACGGTTCATATTATCTTGTGCAAGGATCTAGAAAATATAATATCTTCGCATTTTCATGTATTCTTTCCACTACTTAATTTTCTCTCCACGATGTTGAGAAAAGCTGTCTTATCAAAATAACATTGAAATACCTTATTATAAAATATCCTCGTTAGGACTTAAGATATTTTATAATGTTCCATACTAAAAATGTATTCTCAACATTTTTCAAAGCTCATTTCAGTGCACTATGGTGGACCGATTGTACATATATTGCACTATAAAAAATCATTAGATGGACAATATTAGGCTCTGACCATAAGCCAACTATGGTAGGAGTAACTTTGATGTTGGCATGATGCGTATAAGTATTTCAACATATAAAATAGCATTCCCTAGACAAAAATGGGAAGTGCATTGTTCTCAATAGTAATGGTTTAGAATTTAATTGGAGGCGTTGAAAAACAATATTGCTAAACCATTTAACATCATCTCAACTAATATTTATTAAAAGTTTGAGATTTAGACTCACTAGTATTGACAAGACACATCACCGTCTTGGTTGTATAATCTAAAAATTATGTTCATAATTTAAAATTTGAGCAAGTAATCTCGCAAACTTCAAGTTGCGAATAATAACACCATACAATCATCTAGTAGATGTATCTATTAGATACAAATAATATATAGATGATCAACATGGAGGGTGATGGGACCCCATAAATCACCCTAAATAATTTTGAGAAATGTAGGAAATTCAGTCCCGATTTTAGCTAGTGAAAGTCTATTGGTTTATATACCATGAGAACAAGCATCATATGAGAATTAATTATATTGAAAAATCTTCTAATTTTCAATAGATATTCTCATTAATAATTCACATCATATTGATCCGGGATGGTCTAACCAGTAATGTCAATCAATAAAATTTTAGGATATTGAACTTTTGATTCAACATAGTACTTGTTTAATTGGACCAATATTTGTGTAGTACAAATTAAAAAAAATGAATAACATAATATTTGTTTCATCATTCTTGTCTTTTTTTTTCAAGGATGCATGTACAATATGTACGTGACTATTGTCGCCATGTCTGAAATTTAAATGATCTAAACATATCAAAATATAATTTTTTTTTTGGATTAACAAACTTCGGGTTCGCGACAATATTTAATTTAATGATCTTATAATATTACTTTTTCAGAAGCAAGTTATATTCTACTAAAGTATAATAGGAACATAATATACAATTGTGCTTGACATTTTATTCTTTAAAAATCGCAACATGATATTCTTCAAGAGTATCAACACAATATTTGTTCCAAAATATATTTTTCAAGAAACACAATATCTCCAAGAGTATTGGTATATATAATAAATAATGTTTCTTCGAGAACATTAACCAAATATTCTTCTAGACTATTGATGTATTTATTTTTTTTAATTGAAAACATCATAATATTCTACTAGAACATTAATTTATACAGTAAAGTTACGATTATCAAAAGAAACAAAACAATATTCTTCTAGAATATTGATTTGTACAAATTTAATACTTCTTCAAAAGCAATTATTTAATACTCATTTAATGATATTGTGTTTCTCCAGGAGCAATATAATATTTTTCTAAAATATTCTATATTTTGTGTTTCTTCAAGAAAAACAATATCATTTTCTTTTACAATATTTATATTCATAAAATTATACTTCTTAATGAGTCTTAATAAAATATTTGTATAAATATTAATATACAAATAATTGTTCTTCTTCAGGATGAACTCAATATTTTTCTAAAATATTGACATGTATAAATTTTATGCTTTTTCGGAACAATAAAATAATATTCTTATAAACTAAACAATAACTTAATATTAAATCTTACACAATTACGTTATTTGAGAGCAAGTAATATTCTACAGGAATATTAATTTAATGTTGTGCTACTTCAAGAGCAACAACAAATTGTTATTTAGGAATATTAGATTATATAAGAATTTACTCATCAGGAGCAAAGATATAATAAATGTTTAGATCTTATATAATTATGTTCTTCGAGAGCAAATTATATTCTACCAGAATATTAATATAATGTTGTACTTTTTCAGGAGCGACAACAAATTATTTTAAAGTATGAAACTTTATAAAAATTTGCTTTTCAGAAACAAATAATTTAACATTAAATTGCATAAAATTATGCTATTCGGGAGCAAGTCATATTCTACCAGAATATGAATATAACGTTGTGCTTCTTCAAGAGCAACAACAAATTATTTTAAAATATTAAACTTTATAAAAATTTGCTCTTCATAAACAAATAGTTTAATATTAAATTACATAAATTATGGTCTTCGAGAGCAAGACATATTCTGCTAGAATATGATATAATGTTGTGCTTCTTCAGGAGCAACAACAAATTATTTTAAAATATTAAACTTTACTCTAAAGTAAAGAGTTGATCTTCAAGAACAATATTAGAATATTCTTATAGAATATTATATCTTATAAAATTAGGTTCTTCGAAAGCAATTAATATTCTACTAGAATATTAATATAATCTAAAATTGTGCTACTTCTAGAGCCACAAAATATTCTTATATAATATTTATACATTAGGTCGTAAAATATTCTTATATAATCTTAAATTATGAGCATAATTTTTAGATTATAAAACTAAGACGGTGATGTGTCTTGTGAGTACTAGTGAATCTAAATCTCAAACTTTTAATAAATATTAGTTGAGATGATGTTAAATGGTTTAGCAATATTATTTTTCAACGCCTCCAATTGAATTCTAAACCATTACTATTGAGAACAAAGCGCTTCCTATTTTTGTCTAGGGAATGCTATTTTATATGTTGAAATACTTATAAAAAAATGTTGTAAAATTATAGATAATGATGAATGACTATTTAGTTATATCTAAATGTCTATGTAGTTATCTACTTACTCTAGAAGAATGTATTCTAATAAGGTTGTAACTCTCTTTGGAACCTATAAATAAGGGTCATTGTTATAATAAATATACTTGAGTTTTGACTTTCTCTATTCTCTTTTCTTTTTTTCTCTAGTTTTCTAGTTTCATAACACGTTATCAGCACAAACAAGCTCACCCAAAGTAGAGAGAAAATCTGAGTGCAATAGTTTAGAAAATTCACAAAATTTGGATAGACTGTGCAGCTGTGATAAAATTTTATTATCTCAATATTTCGTGGTTCAATCATTGTGAAATTTGAGTAGTAATTTCAAAACTCATTGTTCTTAAAATCCAACGGTGGAGATCTAGATCAAACGGTTCATTATTGAGAAATCTCTGTGTGAACAGTATGAATTTTGAATTCGTGGAAGAATTTGGGCAGCCTGCGCAGTTATGATCAAATGTTGATATCTTAGCGATCCATGGTCCGATTATTATGAAATTTAGACAAAAATTTCAAAACTTATTGATATTCAAATCCAACGGTTAGAATCAAGATCACACGGTTCATCTGGACAAAAAAGTTAGTATTCTCTTTACTATCATATTTGATTATACATTTTTCTGTATTGAAAAATGATAGATAAATATCTCTTGAATACTGTTAATAATAACATATCAATATTTAAAATAATATTGTGTTTATCAATTCATACAAGTTAATATTCTAGAATAATATTTCGTTGGTCTTCTAGAAGAAGTACAACTTTATATTATATTAATATTTCAATAAAATACACTTGTTCCTGAAGAGCATAATTTGTTAGATTTATTATTAAGTTATTTCTCTCGAAGAGCGTAATTTTATAAATCTAATATTTTATAAGAATATTATGATATCACTCCTGAAGAGTAAATTTCTATACAAATCAATTTTTTAAAATAATTTATTGTTGCTCCTGAAGAAGCACAACGTTACTTTAATATTCTGGCAGAATATAAGAGCATAATTCATAAGATCTAATATTAAGCTATTGTTCCTGAATAGCAAATTTTTATAAAGTTTAATATATTTAAAATTATTTGTTGTTGCTCCTGAAGAAGCACAACATTATATTAATATTATGGCATAGTACTTGCTCTCGAAGAGCATAATTGTAAAAGATCTAACTTCTAGTATGATTTTGCTCATGATGAGTAAATCTTTAAATAATAATATATTGTTGCTCATGAAGTAGCACAACATTATATTAATATTCAGTCGAATATTACTTGCTCTCTATGTCTAGCTTGTTTTCAATCTCTCAACAGTAAAACAAACAGCAAAAAATCATATAATCATTGCACATATAATTGTAGCTGAAAAGAAATCAAAATCAATTGTACAAAACTATATTAATGCATATTGTCAAAAATCAAAATCCCAAATTAAAGATTCAAACTACAAATTTTATCGTAATCCTAGCACAAAATAAATCCAGCATAGCATACTAATAGAGAAAATACAAGAAAAATAGATAAAATCTATCACCCGGATAAGAAGAATTCCAAAGTATGACAATTGTTCCTCGTTTCAATCTTGCCCAGCTGAATCCCGATGATTTGCTCTCTTTTTTTCCTCTCTTTTCATCCCCTAATTGTCCAACCCTGATTTAGAGTTAATCTATCCTACTTTATAGCCTAAGTGATCCAAACGATCCCAAAAAATTGTAAAAAACATGACTCAAAAGAGTATCATAGTTTGAGTAAAATTTAAAAAGAAAAAATCCCGCTCGTGCAGGTTTTACACTGGACGATCCGTCCAGGCAAAAGAATTGGTTTCTGCTTGTAAAATAAGAGGCTGGACGATCACCCAGCTTGGAACATGGGCAATCACTCAGCTCAATATTTCCATTCTGTGTATTTTAATCTTCCAACTTTAGATTTTGGTCACTTTAGTCATCTAATCTTTCAATTGCCTCCAACGTGGTCCTTCAAGTTCCAATTGAATGCAATTGAGTCCCCATATTCTCTAAACATTCGCTAAATTGCTGCTCTTTCTATCATTCATTCTCCAATTACTTATAAACGGGTCCAAAACTGAAAGCAACGAAAATTAAACTATATTAAGTAAAATATCATCAAAGTAATAAAACAAAAAATTCATTTTAAGGTTCGAATAAGTAGACAAAATGCAATTATTAGTTGCCAAACCATTTTTCATCTCCATTACGTTAATTTTATGCAACAAAAAAACAGTGTTACTAATGGAGTAATATTACAAAGTTAGTTATAGTGTGTTTGGAAAGGTATTTTAAGTCTAAAAACACTTCCTAAAAAGTACAAGTACTTTTAGTTATTTTTATTGTTATTTGGTTAAAGTTAACAAGTATTTTTTGACTAAAAAAATAGCTTAAAAAAGTTATTTTAGAGAAATTCAAATTTGAGCTTGTCTAAAAACCTCTAATTGAGCTTTTACGGAAAATTGTAATTAATATTTAATTAACTTAAAAATTAACAAAATTAAAATTAATACATCAAAAAAAAAATTAATTTATTTACTACATTAATTACTTATATCAAATTGTCACTTCATATACTTATATAAAGTGAAAAAAATATTGGCGTGTTAAATAATATAATATAAATTATACATAATATATTTGATTTAAATAATTAATTATTTTTTAATGAAATATAATAAAATAATCATGATATTATAATTAAATTAATATATTAATTTTAATAGTTATTATAGAATATAAAAATATATGATTTCTTTTAAAAAAATAATATGAGTATACAATAATTAATTATTGTTTAGGGTAAATATAATAAAATAATCGTGTTATTATAATTAAATTAATATATTAATTTTAATAGTTATTATAGGATATAAACAAATTATTTATTTTAGAACAAATAATATGAGATATATAATAATTAATTACTATTTAATCAAATAAATATAAAGTTTATATAAAAGTACTTTTATAGTTATGCAACTAAACACTCAATTTAATATTTATAGCACTTTTTTGATTCATATCCTAATAGTCAACAACTTGTTAACAAAAATTCCACTGTTAAAAGCTCTACTACTAAAAGTTCTATTTCTAAAAATTCTAATTACAACAGCGACCAAACGGACCCTTATGTGCCTATTAATGAAAAACGAAGTTGGGTGGTCATTTATAAGTTACGCACTGGGCGCATCATGGACCATTTCTCCATATTACTTGCTACTCCCCCATTTCTCTCCATCCCTTCGTGCCTACTCCAAACCCTAAACCACCGGTGTTGGAAATGGTCCATTGGACGACCACTTTGAATGAGAAATCACGGGTCGGGTCGGGCCTTGTCAAATATTAATTTTGGATAAAAATTGTTTTAATTCCTCCAAGAAATGTGTGCATATCATGGTGAATGGAAAGAGGCGTGGCTTGGGAAAGCTGTCAACCCACCATCTCCATTTTCATCTAAACTGCCGGACCCACCATCTCCATCTTCGTCCAAGCTGTCAGCCACCCTCCTCTATTTAACTCTCAGTCTTTCAGTGAAAGAAAGAGATACAGAAAAACAGCAAAGTCCATACACATTTCATATCCTTTTCTTCCCGTTTTTGCATACACATAATTCGGAGAGTACTTCACTTCCTGGTTCGTCGTTCTTGCATTTCTTGTGCTAGAATTGCAAAGTGATCGTTGTATCTTGGGAGACTTTTACCACATACCGTAAGCACCGAGTGACGGGGTAAAAACGTCTTAAGGACAGAGAGCCTAGTTCTCGCCTCGATCGTTATTGTTTCGGATTCTTTGTCTGTTTTATTTTCTGCTGAAAAATGAAAACCTGCTTCATATGTTTATAAATAAATTTCAATCTCTTTGTACATTCTGCGTTTTTTGGTGAACAAAACAGAAACCATAAAGTACAACAACTTAAGACGCTTTTTTTTCCTATTTATGGTTTTTATATTTGTGTCCGAGAGTTTGGTACTTCACATGACAATCTGTAATGCCGAAAATCTGTGAAATTTTGTATCCTGCTCATTCTGTGAAGTTCTGGCGACTCCGGTTGTTTCTGTGAAATTTTGTATTCTGTGATATTTTGAAACAATTCTGAAACTGTAATGTCGTACATGGAAATTCTCAATTTCTGATGCTCTCCTGTGAATTCCGAAAATATTCATGCATGCTGTTCATTTTGGATTTTCTGAGCCAGTATATGCATACTATTTTATTCCAGTTGTGTATGTTATGGTCCAGATTCTTGTCCAAGTTCAAAATAGAAACAACATTTATTTTTTCGAAATTGATACAACACTTTGTTCACTGTTGGGGTTTTCCTTTGTAATTTAATATACATTTCATGCAAATTTCATGTTCCATGCAAGTTGCTGTGCATTGTCCATACAATTTTCTGAAATTCTAATGCATGTAAATGTGCTGTGCATGTTTCAATTTATCCAAATGTTCCTGTATAATTCTATTGCTGCGCCTATACATGAAATTTGTTAATTCCCAGTCCAGTTTCATGCAGTTAGCTTCATATCCAGGTTGATTCTATTTCATTCCAGCACAGTTAAGTTTTATACTGACTTGCATACTGTTAGACATATTTACTGCTGATGGAACATGCATAAAATGGTTACATGCTTACCAATCTTAGTTATTAATTTGCATGTGCATGAGTTATTCATGAGTTCTGAATTTATATTCATGTGTATGCTGTATGGAAATTATCAAAATTGTACATATGCATGTTTTCTGTTCACTATCAAAAGTGTTAATTTTTTTTTAAGTTGTAACCTGATTTGGCCTTAAAACTGAAATTTGTAACATTAAATTCTAATTTGTTGAACTTCATTTTTGAAATGAAATGGCTAACACTTGTTGGGACTAATGCAATTCCCCCTCTTGTGGCACCTCTTTGTGATGTCTCTTGTGGCACCTCTTGTGATGCCCTCTTGTGGCGCCCTCTGTGGCTGGTCCGTCTGCTTCGACTCATGTTCCTCACGGGGAGAAACCTGAAAAATTTAATGGGGTGGATTTTAAGAGATGGCAACAGAAAATGCTGTTTTACTTGACCACGCTTAATTTGGCAAGGTTTCTCACGGAGGATCCTCCTTCGGTTCAACAAGGAGAAAATAATCGAGCTTCGGTTATTGCCTTGGACGCATGGAAACATTCTGACTTTTTATGCAAAAACTATGTACTGAATGGACTGAATGATTCATTATATGGTGTATATAGCGTAATGAAATCTGCAAAAGAATTATGGGAATCTTTAGAGAAAAAATATAAAACAGAAGATGCCGGAACTAAAAAGTTTCTTGTCGGTAAATTTCTGGAATTTAAAATGATTGACTCTAAATCTGTTATTTCCCAAGTTCAAGATTTGCAGGTACTCCTCTATGATTTACATGCTGAAAAATTGACTGTAAGTGAGTCATTCCAAGTAGCAGCTGTAATTGAGAAACTCCCACCGTCATGGAGAGATTTCAAAAATTACCTCAAACATAAGCGGAAGGAAATGAACTTGGAGGAGTTGATTGTGCGCTTGAGGATAGAAGAAGACACTAAAAAGTAACGAAAGGAGGAATGTGGGACCAAGCATGGAAGCTAAGGCAAACATTCTTTGAATCGAGTTCAAAGAAGAACACGAAAAGGAAGCACTCAAGTTATGCTCCTAAGAAAATTGAGAACAACCGGAAGAACAAGAAGTTCAAAGGGATTGCTACAATTGTGGCAAACACGGACATCGCTCAATTGGTTGTCATAAGCCTAAAAAGCAAAATGATCGTGCACATGTAGTTGAAACTGATAATCTGACTAAGGGTGTTCAAGAAATGCACCTTTCTGCTGTAATATCTGAATGTAATTCTGTTGGAAATCCCAGAGAATGGTGGGTGGACACTGGTGCTACTCGCCATATATGTGCTGAAAAGAACATGTTTTCTGATTACAAAACTATCAACGGAGAACAACTGTTCATGGGAAATTCCTCAAGCTCAAAGGTTGAAGGACAAGGAAAGGTGACCTTGAAGATGACGTCTGGCAAGGAACTCGTCCTCAACAATGTGCTGCATGTACCAGATATTCGAAAAAATCTTGTTTCTGGTTCTCTTCTTAGCAAGAATGGGTTTAAGTTAGTATTTGTATCGACAAATTTGTACTAACTAAGAATGGAATGTATGTGGGAAAGGGATATATGGTGGTGGGATGTTCAAGATGAGCGTCCTTACTATTGTACCCAAATTGAACAAGATTAATGAAGCTTCTACTTCTGCAGTATATCGTTGAATCTTCTTGTTTATGGCACAATGATTAGGACACGCAAACTTTAAATGCATGCGCAAATTAATGAACTTAAATTTGCTACCTTCTTTAAGTTTCGATCCTAATCACAAATGCGAAACTTGTGTTGAGGCTAAGTTAGCCAAACAACCGTTTCCTACATTGAAAGAAATACCTCACCTTTGGAATTAATTCACGTGATATATGTGACTTAAAATTTGTACAAACTAAAGGTGGGAAAAGTATTTCATTACCTTCATTGACGATTGCACTTTCGATCTTTGCTATGTTTATTTATTAAGAAGCAAAGATGAGGCTTTGGAAATGTTTAAACATTATAAGAATGAAGTTGAAAATCAACTTAGCAAAACAATAAAAATTGTTCGAAGTGATAGAGGTGGAGAATATGGAGCGCCGTTCGAAGAATTTTGTTCTGAACAAGGCATTATTCATCAAACAACGGCTCCTTACTCACCTCAATCTAATGGTATTGCGGGCGTAAGAACCGCACGCTTAAAGAAATGATGAATGCTATGTTGATTAGTTCTGGTCTACCCCAGAATTTGTGGGGGGAAGCTATCCTCTCGGCAAATCACATTCTTAATAAAATACCACACAAAGTAAAGGATGAAACACCTTACGAGTTATGGAAAGGTCACAAACCTTCATATAAATACACGAAAGTGTGGGGTGTTTGGCAAAGGTAGAAGTACCAAAACCTAAACAAATAAAAATAGGACCGAAAGCGTAGATTGCATATTTATTGGATATGCTCATAATGATAGTGCATATCGCTTTCTTGTGCACAAGTGCGAGATCATCGATATACATGAAGATACTATCATTGAATCAAGAAATGCAAGTTTCTTCGAACATGTCTTTCCTCGTAAAGACAAAATTGATGTAAGTGTAACAAAACGAACTTACGATACTGCAAATGATAGTGAAAATGAAGAAGAACCCAGACGCAGTAAAAGGGCTAGAAAGTCTACGTCCTTTGGTTCAGAATTTCTAACATACATGATCGAAAATGAACCTAAGACATTCAGTGAAGCAATGTCAACACCAGAGGCTCCTTTTTGGAAAGAAGCTATCAATAGTGAAATTGAGTCAATAATGCAAAATCACACTTGGGAGTTGGTTGATCTCCCACCTGGAAATAAACCTCTAGGTTGCAAGTGGATTTTCAAGAAAAAGTTGAAATCAGATGGATCTATTGATAAATACAAGGCTCGATTGGTAGCAAAAGGATATAGACAAAAGGAAGGTCTTGATTTCTTTGATACTTACTCACCGATGTGAGGATTACTTGATAAGAATCCTCATTGCAATTCTTTGCGATACACAATCTCGAAATTCATCAAATGGATGTTAAAACAGCATTTCTAAGCGGTGAGTTAGAAGAAGAAATATACATGGAGCAACACGAGGATTTGTTGCTCATGGACAAGAGAAAAAGTTTTGCGAGACTCGTTAAGTCACTATATGGATTAAAAGCAGGCACCAAAGCGGTGGCACCAAAAGTTTGACAAAGCGATGTTGTCAAATGGATTTAAAATTAACGAGTGTGACAAATGTGTGTACAATAAAAGTACTCCCCAAAGATATGTCTTAGTATGTCTATATGTGGATGATATGCTAATTCTAGGTAGCAATCATGATATTATAATGTCCACTAAGAAAATGCTAACAAAACATTTTGACATGAAGGACATGGGTGTAGTGAGATGTAATTCTTGGAATTAAAATTTCTAAAACACCGGATGGCATTGTTCTCTCACAATCTCATTATGTTGAGTGCGTGCTAAAGAGGTTTGGAGTTTTTGATGAAAGTCCGGTCAAAACTTCGTAGACACAAGTCTACACTTAGCCAAAATAGAGGTGAACCTATACATCAATTAAGATATTCTCGATTATTGGAAGTCGATGTATTTAATGAAGGCGCACACGTCCGGACATTGCGTTCGCGGTTAATAAATTGAGTAGGTTCACTTGTAATCCAAGCAATGATCTTTGGAAGGCATTGAATAGGGTACTTCGATATTTGAAGCATACCTTAACATTTGGATTACATTATATGAGATATCCAAGAAGATATTAGAAGGATATTGTGATGCAAATTGGATATCGATATGAAAGATTCTAAATCCACAAGTGGTTACATTTTACACTTGGTGGTGCAGTTTGTGTCCTGAAATCCTCAAAGCGGACTTGCATAGCTCGATCAACAATGGAATCGAGTTTATAGCATTAGATAAAGGCGGAGAAGAGGCCGAATGGCTTCGTAACTTCTTAGAGGATATTCCGTGTTGGACCAAGCCGGGCACTGCAATTAGCATTCATCGCGACAATCGATTCGGCTATTGCAAGGGCACAAAATTGCATGTATAATGGTAAGTCTAGACATATCGTCGTCGTGAACAGACAATACATAAGACAGTTGATCTCAAATGGTATTATCTCTATTGATTATGTGAAATCAAAGGAGAATCTCGCGGATCCGCTTACAAAAGGCCTACCAAGAGATCAAGTATATTATCTATCAAAGGGAATGGGATTAAAGCCTAAAATGCATGAATCTTAATGATGGTAACCCAACCATGTTGACTGGAGATCCCAAGATCTTGGTTCAATGGGACAACTAAGTTATTAAGACTCAGTTAAGCACTTATCCATTCTTTTATAAAAGTGCTGTCTGCAGAATATAAAAGGTTAAGTTATAACTTTTAATGATTCCTATAGCTTGAACAAACCAAGTGGAGTGTAGCAGAATACTCTTCATAGGAGATCACCTATATAAGTGTGAAGTGGGGCCGCTTACATGAGAATTTGAGGCTTAAATTCTCTAGAGCACTTATGAATACCAAGAACTGTTCAGGGCCAAAATGAACACAACTATGAGAACCAAAGAAATGATTGGAAGGTTATTGTGTGGATACTATTGTCTTGGTTTACATTAATTTGAAAGCGAGTTCAAGACATCAAGTTCACTTGAATAGCTAAGTAAACTCGATAGTATTCCACTAAGGCAGGTTCAAGGCCAAAAGCTACCTTGCCTGATGCAATAAGCCTTTCGCTTGTACTCTCTGAATCCAGTCTGCATTGCATTTAGCATATTCGTGATAATTTCCATTCATGTGGGGGATTGTTGGAAATGGTCCATTGGACGACCACTTTGAATGAGAAATCACGGGTCGGGTCGGGCCTTGTCAAATATTAATTTTTGGATAAAAATTGTTTTAATTCCCTCCAAGAAATGTGTGCATATCATGGTGAATGGAAAGAGACGTGGCTTGGGAAGCTGTCAACCCACCATCTCCATTTTCATCTAAAGCGCTGGACCCACCATCTCCATCTTCGTCCAAGCCTGTCGACCACCCTCCTCTATTTAACTCTCGGTCTTTCGGTGAAAAGAAAGAGATACAAAAAACAACAAAGTCCATACACATTTCATATCCTTTTCTTCCCGTTTTGCATACACATAATTCGGAGAGTACTTCACTTCTGGTTCGTCGTTCTTGCATTTCTTGTGCTAGAATTGCAAAGTGATCGTTGTATCTTGGGAGACTTTTACCACATACCGTAAGCACCGGTGACGGGTAAAACGTCTTAAGGACAGATAGCCTAGTTCTCGCCTCGATCGTTATTGTTTCGGATTCTTTATGCATTTTATTTTCTGCTGAAAATGAAAACCTGCTTCATATGTTTATAAATAAATTTCAATCTCTTTGTACATTCTGCGTTTTTGGTGAACAAAACAGAAACCATAAAGTACAACACCTGGTTCGCCGCCCCGAAACCTCCTCGCTATCTCCAGCTCCAAGCATTTCTAAAATATTAATCTGAGCCAAAATTGGATTTCTTTTGAGTGTATTGAGTAGAAATTAGAAAAAAAAATGATGAAACTGAGGATATATATTTATTTTCCCGAGTCGGGTTTATGCGATCCTGGTACTAACTTCGCCAGGTATATATATACATTATCCCGATTTAATTCATTGCTATTTTTACCGGTTAATTCTCATTTTTCTGTCAATTTTTTTATTTTTGATTCACGTCAATTTATTATTTGGTTACATATACGCATGTTTGTATATACGTATAAGTTGACGTGTATATATACACGTGGACATAAATAAATGCACTACTGTTTTCAAAAAAAAAAAAAAAATGGTGCTTCCATGAATGAATTTACCGGTTAGTTACATGAAAAGTGAGCCCAGAAGGTTTGTCCAAGGTTTCTGTGATTTAAATTAATAAACTGCAATTGATATATATCTTCATTCCCTCCCAACTACCAGCAAGCATCCACAGTTCAACAAGGGCAGCATCCACTAGCAGGATTTTTTTGGATAAACCCTTGGCGAAACAAGCATGAGCGAAAATGAGCAATGAATTGAGTTTAGTTCTCGAGTTTGAGCGTTGAAAGTGAGTACGAACTGGGGGTTGTATTCAGGTCTTAAGCAAAAATAGAAAGTATATAAATGTGGACGTAAAGAAGTGCATGATTTTTGTAAGAAAAATCATGCTTACATCAGTTACATGAATGAATTCATCTGAGAGTAAATGAAAAGAAAATTAGAAAGTGTTTCTATTTTTTTCTACAATTTTGTAATTGAGCTCCTTTAAAAGATTATACGTAGGTTTTATTTTAGGGAAAGGGCGGGAAGATTTGGTTACACTATAAGAACATAAATGCATGGTTTCATAAAAAAAATATGTATCAGAAGTTAAGAAGATTATAAAAAAACACACTTATGGACACATGATGCAAATATGATTGCATTAATTACAAGACATATTTGTTGGCTTGTCTAAAGAATATTGAAGTTTTACACAACGACTAGGTTAAGACTATAAATGTTGAACATGTATCCAAAAACTGCAATAATGATGGCGGTTAATCGATAATGTTGAGGAAATTGATTATAAAAATCCAACTGGTATCATTTTACTGAATTGCATTAAGAAGCAAAGCTTGGGTTTTCCCTTATAAATCTGTCATAGAAACAGGATGTTTAATGTGTGAATGAGTGCTGTTATATCTAATCAAATAGACTGCACTTCATCAGTTATATTCTATAAAGGAATGTTCTTTCCATTATTTTACACATTTCTCTCATTTTTCCATATAGTAGCTGAGCTCATAATTTAAAGTTTCCATACTTAGAATGAATGGATTACCTCCAGATTGAAGTTTAATATCTAACTTGTATATTCTGAATGAGATTAGTTATAATTTATGTTTGCCATCATGCAGGTAAAGTGTCTCTACAAGAGGATTGCCCTTCAAAAGTTGGTCTTAAATCGATGACATCTTGCCCTAATGTTATGGACTCAAAGAACTGTCTCGTGTGGTCCCATGCCTGTAATGTGAAGCTATCGGAAGATAAGCTCCATGCATTCTTCAAATCAAAATGGAAATGCCCTCCCAAATTAAAGTTATTTTAAGGGGAGTTTGGATTGTTGTGCTTGTACTGATAGCATACGCCTAGTTGTGCCACTCTGGCCCATGTGGACCAATTTTTCTAGGGATGCATTGCCCTGCTGGGCTGAGGACTTTCCACGGCTGACGGATCTACCAGTAAGAAAGATTAGCCCAACCCACTATATACCTCTCATACCACATTATGTCCCTTTCTCAGCATGTACCTCAAAGACAGAAAAGTAGCAAACCTGTGAGGCATGATATTCTGGGCCACTACTCAATGAAGAAAAGACGTATCCATTGGATTGCTTCCCTGTAATCCCCGAGGTGAGTTTCCATACTTTTTGCATTAAATTGTCTGGTGAATTTGGAGTTAGATTTGGGTGCCATTATAGCCTATAAACTTGAATACCGGTTGATATTCTTCTTCCTTCTTTTGGTTTTATTGGACTTTTTTGAGCTTATTCATACTATATGTCACTATGGTCAATCGTCCCCTCAACCCTGGATTGCCCTAAGTTCCTTACATGTATTATGCCGTCCTCAAATTAATACTATATAAAGCCGTTGCTTTGTGTGTGAGTGGTGTGAGAAAAACCATGTCTCCTTTGTAGAGAAAATGACAACTTTTCATGACGAACAAAAAGTGCCGGAGAACCTTGCTGGAAAGTTTCCTCATTCAACAAGTCCTTTAACATGACATACATTTAGCATAAATATGTAGCTATTGCTCCATTATTCATTGTTTGTGTATCTTTTGTAGAAGGGAAGCAGTCTAATGGACAAGTCTTTTTTCATTGACTAATGGCCGGAATATCGTGCTTCACAGGTATGCTGCATTTCCTTCATTTTCTTTGAGGTATATGTTTCCAGAAAAAGGAATTTTATATGGTATGAGAGGTATAAAGTGGGTTGGACCCACCTACCTTCCTTCACAGATATCATGCATGCTGGACAATGTATTCCTAGAAAAATTGTCCACATGACCCCTGCCTGGCACAGCTAGGCATATGTTATCAGTCTACTCGAAAACCATGCTTGTAGGTTTCCAATGGAAATGCCCTATCAGAAACCTTGTATGTACTTCAATAGTTTGTACCAGCACAATACATCTCAGTTGTGGTGTAGGCTGGGGCTGGGATGATACAGGATCTCACGTCCATAATGCATTTGAATTTGGGATTCGTGGTTCTTACTCATCTTACTCACGTTGCTCCATTTCCGAGCTGGTAATTTAGAAATGTCAAATCGATTACTAGTTTGATGACAATTTGGTGAATTTGGCTTAGTTTAAAAAGTACAAGTAAATAGTTTTTAATTCAATCTTTTGTATTGAGTTGACGCTAATGCATGGGTAACTTTTAAACTAAACAACTTGTTTAACTTAATAACAGCTAAGAAAATATTTAACCATGTTTGTCCAAAAAAATTCATCCAATTTTTTTTTTTTTAACTTTTACTTATTTTTTAGCTTAGCCAAAGAGGGTCGTGACATTAGCTTATGTGGAAATTAGGTCCCTTACTTATCCAGAAAAAATAGAAAAATACGCTCCTTTTTTAAATGTATAGATTTCTATTTACATAAATTATTAAATACACTAATTTATTTTAAAAAATTTACTGGGAGGCAAAAAAGTCATTTTCAATTTATATAATAGAAATCTTATATCCTTTCTTCTTTTCTTTGACGATATTGGGCAATCATTTGTTTTGAAATTTTATCCTCAATTTTGGTAGATCTTTAAGTGCAATTTTTTTTATTTTCAACTTTTCAATTTATCCAAATATGGAATTATCTCTATTTCTTTATTTTTTTTTATCTTTTTATCTTTTATCTTTTATTTTTTTATTTTTTTATTTTTTACCCAAATCATCATATATTATTCACTCAAATTATTTTGTTGGAAGAGAGAGAAATTATACCGAATTTGAGTTGAGATCTTTCTTACAAACAGTTCATGAATTTCAAAATAATATAGTTTAAACTTTGTTTTTGAAGTTAAGGGTCTGTTTGACAGAGATTATAAACAAGTTTATAAACTAATTTTTGGTTTATTTGACCAATATTGGTTTATTTGAGTTGAAATTGTTGACTTTTTATGTTAAAAAGTGGGTTGAAAAGTAAAAAATGACTGCTGAAAAAAACCAAAATGGGTTTTTAATCTGTGTCAAACAAGCCCTAAAATTCAAATTTGAGCAGTTTCTTCATTCATTCATATTTGAAACAGGTTGGACATAGATTGTGATAAGTTTGTGTATAATTGCATTGGAAAATTATTGCTTTTAAAATTTGGATTAGCTCTATAGCTAAATTTCTTTTTCTTTGAGTTTTGAAGACACACACAAGGTGTTTGACAAAATGTCACAACCGAAATTTACACCTACATTTAATGCCATGACGGAAGGGTATGAATATTTGTTGGGAATTGATGGGTATTAGGTTCGATTTTTGATAGATAATTGACGTTATTAGTGTTGAGTTGTTGAATTTACCTTATATGACTTGGACATTAAGTTAAATGCCACCATGATTGATCTTCCTTACAAGCTACGGGCATGTGAATTCGTTTAAAAAAAATGATTTAATGATGTAGATTGACGAACTTATACTTAGTAAGATTTTACATTGCTAAGAATTATCATCTTTTATGATGTGATAAATTGTGATCAAAGTATTGTGAACAACGAAGAATCACTCCAAGTTAGGTGATTGTGCAACTTTTTGTTATAAAAATGACATATTGTGTCATATTTTGTTCTAAAAGTGACATAATATAATATCAATATTAATCAAACTTCTTTAATAACTTCTTTAATGGTTAAAGTATCATGTATATATTTAAGAGTTGAGTGATAAAAAGTGACATACTTGTTCAAAAAGTGACATGCGGTATAACTTTTTGTTCTAAAAGTGACAGATTATGTCACTTTTTGTTCTAAAATTGACAAAAAGTGACACAATGCAATATCAATACTCATTAAACTTCTTTAATTGTTGAAGTATCACGTATACATATCATTCTAATGTTATACAAAGCACATGGATATTAAGTCTATTTTGAATAGAAAAACTAATATATATGAAGAATTGACATACAAAAAGTGACATAATATAATATCAATATTTTTCAAACTTTTTTAATGGTTGAAGTATCACGTATACACTGTTCACTATTAAAAAGAATTTGAAAAGAAAAACCAATATACTTGTGTCATTTTTTGTTAGAAAAGTGACATTTGCGTAGTGTGTCATCTTTTGCTCTAAAAGTTACAATTTCAGTATTCATAAAATTTCTTTAATAGTTGAAGTATCATTTATACAATTCAGTGTTAAATAATAAATTTTACATTCCACTATAATGCCATGACCTATACAAAAGCAAAGCACATGAATGTTAACACTATTTTGAATAGAAAACCCAATAAGAATGAATAAGTGATACTTCCCAAAAAAAAAAAACTCATAAATCTTGTAACTTTCTTTTCTTTTGTGGCTTTTTCTTCAAAGGTGCTGGAGTTTGACACGATCTTTGATTGTCGTCATACTTTCCACATCTACCATATAGATGATTTTGATTCAAATGTGTTTGTGTAATTTGCATACATTGAATAGTCACTTTCTGAGCAAAAAGTGCATGTCACTTTTCTACCCCCAAACTTCAATTTATATTCCAGACAAAAAACAATACATTAATGTTTGGTGATACTCAATAATTCATGTCACTCCATAATGCATGACAAATATCAAGTTAAATCATACATTTAAATCAATCACAGAGATGATTTTGATTCAAATTTGTGTGTGTAACTTGAATACAATGTTCTGTCACTTTATAGGCAAAAAGTGACAGAACTTGTTATTTTTCTATCCAAAGTCTCAATTCGTATTTAAGACAAAATAAATGATACATTAATGCTTGATCATGCTTAATAATTAATGTCACTCAATAATACACAACAAATATCAAGTTAAATTCTGTAATTCAATCAGCCACATAGATGATTTTGATCTAAATGTATTTGTGTAACTTGCATATATTATTCTGTCACTTTTTGAACAAAAAGTGACAGAGCATGTCACTTTTCTATCCCCAAACCTTAATTCACATTCCAGACAAAAAAATAATACATTAATGTTTGGTCATGCTCAATAATTCATATCACTTTATAATGCACAACAAATATCAAGTTAAATCCTGCATTTAAATCAACCACATAGATGATTTTGAATCAAATTTGTTTGTCTAACTTGAATACAATGTTCTGTAACTTTTTAAACAAAAGTGATAGAGCATGTCACTTTTCTATTCTCAACCCTCAATTCATATTCAAGACAAAAAATGATACATTAATGTTTGGTCATACTCAATAATTCATGTCACTCTATAATGCACAACAAATATCAAGTTAAATCATCTATTTAAATCAATTACAGAGGTGATTTTGATTCAAATTTGTTTGTTTAATTTGCATACAATGTTTTGTCACTTTTTAAGCAAAAAGTGACAATGCGTGTCACTTTTCTATCCTCAAGCCTCAATTCATATTTAAGAAAAAAAAATGATACATTAATATTTGGTCATGCTCAATAATTCATGTCACTCCATAATGCATAACAAGTATCAAGTTAAATCATGCATTTAAATCAACCACAGAGATTATTTTGATTCAAATTTGTAGGTGTAACTTGCATACAATATTCTGTCACTTTTTAGGCAAAAAGTGACAGAGCTTGTCATTTTTCTATCCAAAGCCTCAATTCGTATTCAAGACAAAATAAATGATACATTAATGCTTGATCATGTTTAATAATTAATGTCACTCAATAACGCACAACAAATATCAAGTTAAATTCTGTAATTCAATCAGCCACATAGATGATTTTGATTTAAATGTATTTATGTAACTTGCATATATTGTTTTGTCACTTTTTGAGCAAAAAGTGACAGAGCATGTCACTTTTCTATTCTCAAACCTTAATTCACATTCCAGAGAAAAAAAATACATTAATGTTTGGTCATACTCAATAATTCCTATCACTTCATAATGCACAACAAATATCAAGTTAAATCTTGCATTGAAATCAACCACATAGATGATTTTGAATCAAATTTGTTTGTCTAACTTGCATACAATGTTCTGTAACTTTTTAAGCAAAAGTGACAGAGCATGTCACTTTTCTATTGTCAACCCTCAATTCATATTTAAGACAAAAAAATGATACGTGAATGTTTGATCATGCTCAATAATTCATGTCACTCTATAATGCACAACAAATATCAAATTAAATCCTCTATTTAAATCAACCACATAGGTGATTTTGATTCAAATTTGTTTGTTTAACTTGCATACAATATTCTGTCACTTTTTAAGCAAAAAGTGACAGAGCATGTCACTTTTTGAACAAAAAGCCATATTCATATTGATATTTTTACAAACACATTGTATGCATCCCTGTATTGGTAACTCATATTCACAAACATGTTTAGAAGACTTTGCTCAATACTAATGATTTATAATGAAGTGAATAAAAAATGATTTGTCTACATTGAAATCGGAATATGAGATAATTTAAATCAAAATCATTTGTATGCATTTACTAAGCATGTTATTGAATATCTACAATCAAAAATCAGAAAATTATCTAATTCAAATAGAAACTATGAAGAAGAAATAAAATTTAACATATTACCTAAGAATTTTTGATTTTGAGTTATGATTTTGTATTGAACTTTAGAAGAAACAACGAGAAATCCTTAATAATAACGTGAAAGAGATCAGTTTTATTATGAATTTGGATTTGTAGAGAAATTGGATCTATTTTCGGGTTGATTATGGAATAGAATTGGAATTGATTTACTTTTTACCGTATTACTTACGGTTGTAATAGTTTAGGATGATTTTTCAAAAAATCCTCAATTTTATGGGTATTTGTGTAAATTTTCCTTAGCTTATTCGTCCCTGTGGATTTTACTGTCATCCAAGCCCAAGAAACTAATGGTACCAAACTAGGTATCGGTAATCATTTACATATGAAAAATTACAAAACATGAGTAGCATATTAATTATTACTTCTAACTAAATTTAGTAACACGTAGCAGTAGCAAACATGAAAGTGTCATAATACGGTATCAAGTAATATAGTACACATAGAAAAGTAATAAGAGAATAATTTTTGTACAAGGTATCAAGACAAGCATTCGCATCAGGAACCCGAAACAAATGTAAGTATCGGTGTTCGTCAACATGTGAAGTATATTCCAAGAAATATAGTTCACAAATAATTGTAATAAGAAAATTAGTTTTAGTTGAAGGTATCAAGTAAGTCGTTTGCAATAGTAAATCAAGAAAAATGTGATTCACAGTGTTCATTAACATTATAATGTACTTGAAATATTATGGTGACTACAATGGTGTATCAATTTGTGGTATCGTTTAATAATGATCATTCACATTACATAGAGGCATGCTTAGATTGTTAACTTATTTTGGTGAAGAGTGATAATCTAATTATGTAATAGAGATCATTGATTAGTAACAACCAAAATGAATTGATTGTTGTGCATACTAACACGTTGATTAAAAAAAAAATTGGATTTGTTTACAACATTCGAACAAAATATGACAAAAAAAACTTTCATTCAGTTAAATACTCTTCGATGTTGACTGGGTTCATCAAAAAAACTGTATTTCTTCTGTTAACACGAAGTCTAGCAATTAAACTAAACAGAGAAGCCGTAATACTCATACAACATGCAATGAAATCTAAATTAATGTTTAGAAATTATTTAAACATCATATGCCCAAAAAGCCAAAATCTGGATTTCGGTTTGCAGGAGATAAAAACACTCATATGTGTGTATCAAAAAATCCAATTCTTTATGTATTATGAACATGCAACATCATCCAAGCCACATCAATAAAGTTAAATTCGAAAATTGCACAAAATAATAGTGATTTCGTCAATACCAAAACCCTAAGAATCGAAAAATCTTATTTATGCGCATATATAACCACACAATAGAAAATGTATAACATTTTCTCCTTGTTGAATTGGAATGTTGATCTTCTTCTTCATATTTTTGTTTTTAATTTGCCTTGAAGATCTTTTTTTCTTCATCGTTGAATTGCTTCTTCATTTTGTTTTTGCACCTCGATTTGCTCATGCTTGATCGGTGACATAATCAATTAAATTGTTTGGATATTTTGGATCATGGACGTAGGGTAAATGAAATGAAAGCTGTGTGCCATCTTCACGATTTGGGGACGAAATGCTGTAGATGAAGATAATAGACGGATTTTTAGGAAAGATAGATAAGAATAGATGATATATTAGAGAGAGAATAACTCTTAAATTTGTGATCTTGATATAATTAACTCCCTAAAAAAATGGGTTCATTAGTTACGGGATAGTTATAAAAGTATATTAATTAAATAATTAAAAGGGTATATCCAGTAAATTTGAATGTTATAAAATAATTTAACAATTAAATTAGATTCTACAGCATTATTCAAATATTTCAAAAAAAGAAGGTGGAGGATCTAATATTTACTAAATATAATCAGTCCAAATTCTAATGTTACAAAAACATGTTGGAAAGACTCAAAGTCACCATACTGAAAGTAATCAAACAACAAATCAATAATTAGACCATATTTCTTCCTATTAATGTAGTTATTTATTAAGTACAAGTTGCTTTTAAGTAAATTTTAATTTATAAATGTACGTAAGCAATTACTTTTTTTTTTTTAGTTAATCTTTAATTAAAAGAAGTTATTTGTTTTACAAGAATAACTTTATTTCTCGCAATTTTGACTAATAGTAACTTTACAAATACACGATTATGTTAATCTTTAAATAAAGTAAGTTAATTGTTTTACAAGCATAACTTAATTTCTTGCAACTTTGACTAATAGTAAAGTTATTTATTTTAAAATTGAAGTAATCTTAAAAGCAACTTACTTGGGTTGCTTTGGCAGACATTTATCAACAATTTAAAATAGAAATGTCCTAGACTACTTGAAAGGCTTCCCGTAGCATGAGAACAAAGGTTTGCGTCTTTCCCTAAGGAGGAGGAGCCATATATGTGGTAAGCGATTACACTAATACATAATTTCATCGGCACTTAAATTGCAAATATTATTAAGTTTCACAAATGCACAAGGTCCGAGCGCTTCCTCAGTGCTGTCATGGCTTTTCATGTTAGATGCATTGACATGTGGCTCAGATCTCACTCCTCTTTTTTCTATTGCTTCCAGATTGGTTGTAGGTTTCAGAAGTCTGGCGGCGGATTGCCAGAGGCCTGCTCTTCCTCATGTCCATCATCCGAAGCTGAGCCTGAGTCAATCTACAGGCAAATAGGGATAGGCCTGGGTTGGGTTGGATCAATTTTCAACCCGATCGAACTGTGAAAAAATCAGTTTGGCAAAAGTCAAACCGAAACAAACCAATATTGAAAAATTCGGTCCCGAAACAGACCCGAACCAATTCGATTTTGGACTAAGTTTTACCTAACCCAAAACCGACCAGAACCGCAAAAAAAAAAAAAAACGACCCAAACCGAATCCGAATCGGGTCGATTTGAATTGTCGGGTTACGGTTTTTTTGCCCAGCTTTACAGACAAAGAGAAGATTATGTCTATAGGATTTTTCCTTAATTACTATAACTAACTTATGCCCTGTCAGAGAAGTCCATTACCCATGTTGACCGGAAAAGAACGAAAAGAAAAGAGAAGAACCATTCAGGGTAGCAGCTGGGGGTGGGGGTGAAGTCAAAATGTGCATTTTACCTAAAATTGTATCTGGGCACTCCAAGCTCCTTTGCTTATATAATTTAAACTAGTTTTTCAACCGTGCGATACATGAATGTGTTCTGTGATAATCATATCGATAAAAAAAATATAAGTGAATTGGTTATAATCAAATCAAATGCAAAAGCATCATATAAATAAAAATGTATTACATTATGTTATTTCAATGAAAGTTTAAAATTCAACATAGTTAATTCAAATTCTGAAAAACTTCTTCGAAAACAACATTTGTGGTTGAATGAGATGATACTCCATCTCTATCACAAACAATCCTGCAAACAAATCACATATTTTGTTGTAGTTTCTCCAAATTTGGCAATGGCATTTGAAAGTCGTTTGGAAGAATAAGCATCTTTATAAATAGCTGAAAGTCTGGTTTCAAATTTGCTGGCATCAACAGATTTCGAAGAGCCATATTGAAATACACTTAGAATTTGGGAAATGATGCTTTGGGAATTGAAATTGTCGTTTCAGATTTCAAATTATTTAGTTTCACGTCCATAACTCTTTGTGAGTATAAAGCATAATATTTTTACATTTGTAAATCAAAAAACGAAAAGTCAAAATTATACTCTGAAATTATTATTATTAAACAATTTAATCATAAAAATTAAATTGGAGGACCCATCTATTTCAATAAATCAACTTAAACTGGTTCTTAGTAGAAGGTTATTGTATTTGTATATAATCTGCATTCATGAATTTGTTAAAAATTAAGATATTACAAATTATGTAATATTTTAATTTGATATTATTATCATACGAAAATGAAATTATAAAAATATTGCAAATTTAAGGAAACGTTTGGAGGGTGGCAAATAATTTGGCGGCTGTAAACAATAATATATTAATACATGATTTAAGAATACATTGGAAGTTTAAACTCAAAAGCATTAAATCATGCATTTCTATTATTTTGGAGGCAGTAACAATTGAGGCAAGTTTTTGAGGGAATTGAAGGGAAAAGCCTTGCAAATATTTTGGCGGCTATCATTTTTTAATATATTAACTAGTGCATCACTCGTGCGATGCATGAAGTTGACCGTTTCTAATTTAATTACTTGAATCGATAAATAATATTTGTTACATTTGTGTATGTTTCAATTCCAGCAACATACCCGGAGTTAGGTTCCCATCTACATATTCTAGATCTTCTGGTAAATACCACAATGTCTTAAAAGTTAGCAACCGTGAAAAATAATTAAATAACGCAATGCATTGATTTGAGGAGTAAGTAATGTATATTTATAACTTACCATCCATTTTGACATTGCTTGATACTGCATCATCTAAAAACGAAAAAAAAAAAACATAATAAACTATTACAAAATTGTGATTAGAGTAAATACATTACAACTTTCGAAATAAATTATTGAGCTAATTTGAAGATAAAAAAAAAACCCTTAAGTTTGTTTAACCCGGTATTTTGATCATTAACATCGTCTTCGTCATTTTTGTCTTCCATATTCTATTTCTCATTGTACACCGTTAACGCCCCCTCATTTAATACTGTGCAATTTGCCGAGGGACCAATATCCCCTGTCAAATTAGGTTAACCCTTTAGATATTGCTTGTATGATGTAGCATTGTATCTGATTTTTTCTGAACCGTGTTTGTCGTTAACCGGCTCGAACCAAGTGTTGCTTCTACATGATCATTGTCTATTAGTTTACACAATATGAAATAAATAAATAAATAAAGTAAAATTGAACGAAACATTAAAAATCAATAAATACCATTTGTGATGTTACTTAGTGGTGCTGTTGAGAAGGAGCTTGAGCCAAGTGTAAATAGATTATCAATAGATGTCGTACGTGCACGACTTTCATGTACTTTCTTCGTCCCTGAGTTTAAAGTTTCTGTTCAAATTGATACATATATCCTAAATGCGATGAGCATAATAAAATGAAATTAGAAAACTAAATCCTAATCGTGTCGGTTAAGGCAGGTAACCCAATTTATATACGAAAATGTCACATCAAATATTAAGTAAATTAAATATAATGCGGTAAACATAAGTCAATAATCGCTTTAACTAATCGTTTAAACACATGGTTTTAAATAGTTATACAACGTTAGACAAAAAAATTTGAACAGCGAAATCATTAAACGGAATATAAAATCTACAATTAACCTCGTTAATTAGACTTATATAGGCTCGTATTATATCAAAGGGAAAATTGTCTAAAAGTCATCTACAAGTGACTTGTTTCAAATTAGGTCAAAACAAATTTCAAAATTGTTAATAAGTCATACTTTCATCAAATTTCCATATTAATTCCAAAATTATCCCTATGATCTATATTTCCCACACACTGCCGTAGCCACCATTATTCCCGCCGCCACCGCCACCACCACCACCACCACCACCACCACCACCACCACCGCCGCCGCCGAATCAAGAGAACATTCCAAAATCTTATTTGGTGATGGAGTGAACTTGAAAGCTGCAGAAATCGTTGGAGATCTTTTTCATTGAACCCATAGCCACCTGCCAGATTTTTTCTACTTTTATGTTGTGATCTTTTTCATTGTTATCTTTTTCTTCACAATCTCTTGAAGCAACGATGCTTTTTTTCTCCCTTAAGCGTCTTTTCGAAAAATCTAAAAATTCATAAGCACAAATCCTTTATAGCTCTTGTTTTCTGCAAAAGTATACTGAAGGAAGAGTTGAATTCTTGTTAGAATACACGGTAGATTCTATAGATAATCTTCAAGATTTCAGCAACTATTATATCGTGTTTGTTGAGATCTGGATCCACTGATTTGTTCTTTTCAATAACCTTAAGGATGGTTTTGCCCTTCAAAATTTCTCGTTGGAGACCTGTTGCTCACTTGAATTACGAATCCGTCACGGATAGAAAAATTCATTATTAGTGCGATTCTAGTTTTCTATTCGTGCATCCGTTGGTTTTCCTTGTTTTCTTTTTGTTTTTCTTGGGGAAGTGTGGAGGTTGAGTAAACCTCTTATTTTTCCTTTGTGGTTCTTGCTTCCACATAGGAATGCTTCGTTGGTTTATGCTGTCTGTAGCTAGCATGCATTTTCTTAGTTTTAATCCATGATACTATTTTGTTTAGGTAATGTGCATTAGTATATTTTTATTTTAATCCATGATACTGTTTTAATCATATGATATTGTTTGAATGTCTTAGTTTTAATCCATGATCTTGTTTTGTTTAGGTAATGTGCATTAGTATATTTTGATATTGTTTTAATTCATGATCTTTGTTTTAATCCTATGATCTTTGTTTGAATGTTTTAGTTTTAATCCATGATCTTTGTTTTGTTTAGGTAATGTGCATTAGTATATTTTGATATTGTTTTAATCCATGATCTGCTTTTAATCCTGTAATCTTTGTTTGAATGTCTTACTTTTAATCCATGATACTGTTTTGTTTAGGTAATGTGCATTAGTATATTTTGATATTGTTTTAATCCATGATACTGTTTTAATCCTATGATACTGTTTGAATGTCTTACTTTTAATCCATGATACTGTTTTGTTTAGGTAATGTGCATTAGTTATTTTGATATTGTTTTAATCCATGATACTATTTTAATCCTATGATACTGTTTGAATGTCTTACTTTTAATCTATGATACTGTTTGAATCTATGTGGAATGAATTTTATTTATTATACCGTGCTTTTATCTTTGATATTGTTTAATTATGACAATGTTTGAACCCGTGATACTGTTTGAATGTCTTTGTTTTGTCTATGATACTGTTTTAATCTATGATAATGTTTTGTTTAGGTAATGTGCATTAATATAAATTGATACTGTTTTAATCCATGTTTTAATCTATGATACTGTTTTGCACAATACAGTATAAAAAAACATATGACTAATTAAACAGTAATAAAGATAAAAATATGATATCATAGTCATGTGTGTTGTTTGATATTGTATTATGCAAAACAGTATCACAAAAAACAGTATCACAATAGAAATGAACATATAATTCACACACGTGCTCAGAATTTTTATTATAATATGTTTTCGGAATGGTCTCGACGAGACGGTCAAGACCAGTTGCTTTGCTACTGCGTATGATGGATTTTACCCATTTGAAATCATCTCTTTAGCTTAAAATAGCAATCTTTAATTTTTTTTTCAAAACAGTATCACGGATTAATGTACATTCTTTTGCTGCAAATTAAAGTTCTTCCAAGGTATTTGGGTCCCTTAAAAGTAAACACATACTTCAGAGCAATGCCGATATGAAGAAAGAAGAACTACCAATCATTCTCAAGTTAATGGGAAGTCATGCAAATGGTTTTCAACTAAAACTATGAACAATGTTTCTAATTCTTCCCTTGAATTAGAACATGTTTGAGATTCAATTAGGACATAGATTCTCATTGGATAGATAAGTATAAATATATAAGGTGTTTAATGGTAGGTAGACGAATTAATCAATAGAGAATAAACAAGAGAATAATATTGTTCTTAAAATGTTTCATTAGTAGTACAAAATCATAGGTTTAACAATATCACAAAAAAACAGTATCACAAAAAATAGTATCACAATAAAACAGTATCACAAAAAACAGTATCACCACAAAACAGTATCACAATTAGCGTTTTTTTTACAATTAAGGGTATGTTGGTCTTTTAGCTCTAAATTATGACTTTAATTGAATTAAATTTTGAGCATATGACTTTAGAGCCCATAAGTGTCCAAACAGTGGGCCTGAATTTACCCTATATCAAAAATGTTATTGTTGGCCCAATCTACCACAATCACCCAAAAGATGCCGAAGCCCATTCTATTCTTGGCAAGTTTAAGATATCGGTCCAACACAACAAAAATATATACAGAAAATACATTGGATGAAACCCTACATTTTCCCTTCAACCCTCAAACATTCACACTCCCACCCCTCAAGACGGTGCTCTCACTCTCGCCGATTCCATTTTTTCTGATCAACCTTGGTATTTTCGTGTTAAATCTTTAGAATTTTCATAATTAACAAATGGATGTAAATGTATTTTGTCATTGTTGGTAAAACTCGAAACTGAAAAATCTACATTTTTTCATTTGCTTTCAATCTGATTTTAACAAAAAATAGGAAATAAATTAACGGTTTGAATAGCATAGGGAAGCCCAAAATACAGTTTTATACAAAAAAAAGAAGATGATGAGTCCAACGCGTTTCTGAAAAGTTCTTGCATTTATCATTTAATATAAAATGTTACACTTTGTTTTTTACAAGAAAAGGAAAAAAAAAATAAACAATCAATACGTCAAACCAATTAAAGAATCTGAAAATTTGTTGCATTTATCATATATAATATTAAATGTTACACTTCGTTTTTTATAGAAAAGGGAGAAAATAAATAAATAAACAATCAATGTGTGAAACCAATTAAAGAATATGAAAAGTTGTTGTATTTATCATATATAATATTAAATGTTACACTTCGTTTTTTGCAGAAAAAAGAAAAGGAAAAAAATAAAAATAAATAAAAAATCAATGTGTGAAACTAATTAAAGAAAACATACCTCATTTTTCTGCTGAAACATGCAAATGAGAAAATTGATCTACGCAACATTTATGTCAAAACTTACCAAACCGAAAAGAAAAATGGCGAGAAAATTGTGTGTGCGAAATTTTCGATGGTTATCCTATATATATATATATATATATATATATATATATATATATATATATATATATATATATTTGTGGTCGAATTGGTTGGCACTCCATCTTTATCACAAATCAACATCTTCAATTACGTACAATTTGTTACTCTAAACAATGCAACATAATGTTGTACATGACTAAACACTGATTTTTTCAGATATAATCCCACGTGGGAGAGTGATTGACCCTGACTCTTATTGATAGTCATAGCGTATGAGACAATTAACGAAAACTCTCTTCGTTGGAACTTAAAAGGCAGTCTTGGATCCGACGGAGTTAAAGTCATTCTTGTAATGAAAACTTTGTTTCCCACATTGTGACTTGAGATAACTTTTGCCTCCAAAACATGATTTTCAAGCTTTTTAATGACCAATCTAGTCCCATTACACAGCCCAGTAGAAAGATCGATATTTCTCAATAACATAACCGGAATACCAACCTTCAACTTCAGCTCATGATTAGGCACCCCAGAACATCTAATACCATTCAAAAATTCTGGAGTATGAATATCTGATAATAAATCAATGTTGGAATTTGATCTGCTAGTTGCATCATAACTTTCTCTTAGTTTGATTAAGAGAATCATGTATATTGACTAATTTAACAACATCAAGAGTTGGAGAAAGAATTGCCTTTCCTTGTAGATATAATGGGTCATTCACATTATTTGAAAAAGAAGGATATGTGCTAATTACGATTGCTGCAACTGAATCTACTGACTCCTTTACCAAAAGATCATCAGGTATTTCAATGGTTGCACGACCATCATTTGGACCGCCAATTGTTTTGTCTCCAATACTAGATATCCAATCTGAAAAGGCCTTTAATTCAGTGGAATGAATGTCTGATCCAAGACCCTAAAGCCCCATATTTTTTTGTCAACTTCAAAACTTTATAGTGTCTCTACAATTATGAGGAGTTGATTGTTGCAAACACAATATCTTGCCTACTTCCTTTCGGAATGACAGGCAAAATCTGTCTAAAATCTCCTCCAAAAACAACTGTTTTACCACCAAAAGGTTGTTCCAAACTCAATGGATTCTTTGAACCTCTGGGCCAATCCAACCACTATTTTTTGAGCCACAAGGTTCTTTGGACCGCACAATGATCCTATTTTAAATTTTAATTAATTTTTATATTAAAAAAGGTTCCACCCACCCACCCCAACCCCACCCCACCCCAAAATACGAATTATTTGCAAAAGGGAGGAGAAATTCTCCACCTTCTTATCCGCATCCCACAAAACCCCTATTATCAATTTCCTCCCATAAAACCCTAAAATCACAATCACACCACATATACACATTAAGAAATTGAGGAGCTCGAAGCTATTGAAAATCTCACACCACATATACACAGTGAGGGCCGGGCTATTTGAATGCCGGATAGCTTGTGACCCGAGATAACGCAAAACTCACGGTGGAGGAGGAGGAGGCGGCATCGTTGGCGGCGAGGAGGTGGGAGGTGGGCTGGGATTGAGACTTGATCCGGGTGTAGTGATCGGAGATGTTTACTATGACGAGCGGATGGAGCTTGAATGTTAGCCCGCTGCTCGACGATGACGCCATTTTTGGGGCCCGGTCGCCGGCGGCGGTAACCGCGGCGGAGAGGGAGAATTTCTCCTCTCCCACGCTTCGTATTTTTTGGGTGGGTGGGTGGGTGGGTGGGTGGGGTGGGAACCTTTTTTTTTAATATAAAAATTAATTAAACTTTAAAATAGGACTGGTCCAGTAACCTTGTGGCTCAAAAGCGGGTTGGATTTGCCCAATAAATATGAGACTGTATAAAATCGAGTTGGGTTGAGCATAAGTAAAATTTTTATTTGTGATAAATTTATTTTTCTTCTTTTGTTGTAATGATAAAATTAAAGTTTGAATTTTAAATAATATGATTACTTAATAATAATAAAATAATTTTAATTAACACATTTGTTAATAATTATGAATTTCAATTTTGGTTATTTTATAATAGTTCATAAAATATTCAAAATAATTTAGTATATTATCAATTTATTAGTTTTTTTTTAAATTTTTTTAAATTTTAATAAAGGTTAGGAAAAAATTAGAAGTATGAAAGGTTGGACTCATGCTATTTCACCATTTGCGCACCTAAAAGGAACCAATTCATGCACCTAAATAGATAGGTTAGGGACCATTCGCCAAAATGAAACGTTAGGGACCATTTAGCACTAATGGCAAACGTTTTGAACCTCATAATATCTCTCATAGTCTTGTCCAAAGCTTTAAAGCAATATCTGTCATCATAGGTACCTCATCCTAGATAATAAGCTTAGTTTTCACAATTAACTTAGCAAATAGATTCACTTGTTTAATATTACATGTAGAATCTTCATTCGGGGCAATAGGAATGGAAAATTTAGAATGAGGTGATCCACCTCTTGGAAGAAGTAGATATGCTATACTACTTGACACTACAGTCAAAACAATTTCGCCCTTTGATCTCAAAGTTGCTGACAAAATTTTCCACACAAAAGTCTTTCCCGTACCTCCGTAACCATAAAGAAAAAATACCCCACCTCGATCACCTTCTACTGCATGCATTATTGTTTCATAAACGTTCTTTTGCTCAATTGTGAGATTAGAAACAATTTTTTTGTGATCTTCATCTAGAGCATTTCTATCATAACTCAATTCATCCTGTATAAGTCTATTACTACGAATTGAAACATATACGATCTCAGGGAAGGGCATTATTTGAAAGTCTCGAAGACTCTTTCCATTACTCCGTAATATTTTTTCAATCTCTGCAAGTGTATAATTTTTATTTCTTCATTACTCAATTCTAAATTCATGGCCCTTATTGGTATATTTGAAAAGATGCTTAATTGACCTACATTGGTTACACCATTCAACGTTGATATGAGCACTATACTTCAAAAGAAAGTAACGGTTGTGTGGCACTACATATCTCGTTATCCAACTCAATACCATTCTTTTTTAATTGTTCTTCCATTTTCCATCATTCTATAAATTGGATAACCATCTTCATCGATTGTAGTGCAATATAAGTACTTTTTGGGAAAATGTTTTGTACATCTTCCATCCACCATGCATGGAGAATTTTTTCTTAAAGCGCCATACGGGCCATGCATCATCAAAATTTTGATACATTGTAATAATTTGGATCACTCACTTCATCAACAATTTTAGCTGAAATTATTTTGTCAATATCTTCACCTATGGGATACTTATCATCTGGATGTAAAAAAATGCAATATGTGTGCATGTGGCAACCCGCGTTTTTGAAACTTAAATAGTATACATAACTGCAACAATATACATTAGGATTAGAATTATAAGCTATTATACACAAGTTTTAAAATTTCAAGACACTTTAAAAAAAGCATTATAACATATAAAATGTTACACGCTTTATCTCGACCAAATATCTTATTTTGTCTAAGATCTTTATCAAGCGATCTAGCTTGATCTTGAATATCCTACAAAAGATGTCGGGTCGATCTTGGGTTTTAAACCTCTTTTCTCAACATAATGTACAACCTCCGGCCATTTCAAATTACATGTAAATGTAATGAAAAGATCGAGATATCCGCCCACTTACATATCACCATTGCATCTTGATAGTTTTTGGATCATGTATCGAGCTCCACCCATGAATGAAGAAGGCAAAATCACCCGCATTCCACTCGTGAAGAAAGATTTGTCTCTCCTCTTAGTATTGCTTCTATCAAGCCTCAGTACATTTTCGACCTCAAATCCTTCGATGAGTATGTATATACGATGAGACACGAAGATTCGACCATAGTATAAGCGTCAACTAAAAATTGTTGAAATAACCAATTGAGACAAACAGATAACTATAATTAATTTAGAGGACAAAGAAATAATAATAATTATTATTTAATAAAATATTGAATAAAATATAATACCTTCATGATGCAACATGTTGCGTTGTCTTTAAAGTACGTCATCTGATAGATACCGCCAACATTGTTCCCAAACAAATTCAGGTCTCGACAAAGAGTCTGATGATAACAATGTTGCAAATAGATTTCTCAAATAGGCGGCATAACGCCAATGACTTGCTTCAATTATCCCATTGACATATTCTTCATCCTCATCCAACAAACTAAGTGCATAGCAAGCATCCCTAAATGAATTATATTGAACGCCATTTATAGTCCTTATTTCCTCATAGTTCTTGGCCCTCGGACTACGTTAAGAAGCATTCTCAAATAATACTTTTCTCCACATCCCGGAGGGACGAAAAACATTCGTCCAATTGAAAACCCATGTTTTCTTGGCTGCCATTGTCTTGTTGATTACTTCCAAACAAATCTTGTAGGAAGCTCTGCATAAGTTACATTTCTTGCTTCGGGATATTTCTGATTAGCTTCCATCCATGTTGAAAACATTGTTTGGTTCACGGAAGGTCGACTCATGACAACGTCAATTGGATCATTATCTGAAAATATGATATTATGCTCATCGGGTAGATGAAAATTCAATCGCTCAACATGAGGGTCTCTATATTGAATATCAAACCCAAATATCCTCCAAGCCGCCTCACATGGTGAAATATATCTAAAATCGTAGTACATATTTATTTCATCCACATGGCTCTGAGAACCATCAAGCTTAGTACTTTGGTAAAAAGTCGCGGTGACACGATCATGGCCCTTATTGGTATATTTGAAAAGATGCTTAATTGACCTACATTGGTTACACCATTCAACGTTGATATTAGCACTATACTTCAAAAGAAAGTAACGGTTGTGTGGCACTACATATCTGTTATCCAACTCAATACCATTCTTTTTAATTGTTCTTCCATTTTCCATCATTCTATAAATTGGATAACCATCTTCATCGATTGTAGTGCAATATAAGTACTTTTTGGGAAAATGTTTTGTACATCTTCCATCCACCATGCATGGAGAATTTTTTCTTAAACTGCCATACGGGCCATGCATCGTCAAAATTTTGATACATTGTAATAATTTGGATCACTCACTTCATCAACAATTTTAGCTGAAATTATTTTGTCAATATCTTCACCTATGGGATACTTATCATCCGGATGTAAAAATGCAATATGTGTGCATGTGGCAACCAGCGTTTTGAAACTTAATAGTATACATAATCGCAACAATATACATTAGGATTAGAATTATAAGCTATTATACACAAGTTTTAAAAATTTCAAGACACTTTAAAAAAAACGTATAACATATAAAAATGTTACCTGCTTTATCTCGACCAAATATCTTATTTTGTCTAAGATCTTTTATCAAACGATCTAGCTTGATCTTGAATATCCTACAAAAGATGTCGGGTCGATCTTCGGGTTTTAAACCTCTTTTCTCAACATAATGTACAACCTCTGGCCATTTCAAATTACATGTAAATGTAATGAAAAGATCAGGATATCCACCCACTTACATATCACCATTGCATCTTGATAGTTTTGGATCATGTATCGAGCTCCACCCATGAATGAAGAAGGCAAAATCACCCGCATTCCCTGTGAAGAAAGATTTGTCTCTCCTCTTAGTATTGCTTCTATCAAGCCTCTGTACATTTCTGACCTCAAATCCTTCTGATGAGTATGTATATACAGTAGACACGAAGATTCGACCATAGTATAAGCGTCAACTAAAAATTGTTGAAATAACCTTCTTGATAACAAAATATTAGGAGACTTGCGTTCCCTTTCTTGCAATCTATATGCAAAAATTTCTCTCATGCTTATCTTCTTCCTTCCAGCTGAAGAATTTACAGTTCACTATTTTAGTGGGACATCCTCTCGATATCCATTTTGACCATATGGAAAGAGTAAAGGGTATTGCAATCCAAGATATAAATCATTTAATTCGTTAATTCGCTTCAACTGTCCTGTTTGAGTTTCAACTATGATGTCTCTATCAGCTGGATATGTCTCAAAATCGCCAACAAATAATGCTGCAACTTCAGATACACTTGGTAGATTGTACCTCCTTCCATCTTTTTCTCTTCTTCCAATGAGTTGGAGCTTTAAATTTGAAGACACTTGTTCGCGAATTGTATCCCGTACCATTCTAAATGACTTTACTAAAACATTGTTCATCAAGCATTGTCTTCAAATCAGCTACAATCTCAGCATGTAGCTTGTTGACGTCAGAACGTTGACTATTATACATAAAATAACACATATTGTTACCAAATTAGGCAATAAAAAATATTAGCATGCAAATCAGGAAAATCAACTAAGATTTTTTTTTAACCTAATAGCTTGAATTTTATTTGACACTTCGTTATTCGTGTCATAAATATACAATTGAGTGAATTTTGGTTGAGAACCTCAATGCGGCAATAAACATCCAATCATGTGATAATTTTGACTATGTAATCTCAACACAGGAGGTTTTTTGATTTGATTAACACTCAAGTCAACCTTCCCACCCTATAGATGTAAATGAAAACATCATGTTGTATGATTAGATAGTTTCAAGAAAATGCTTACTCTAGTTGGTTGCACCATAATGGAAATCATTAAGAATCTGAGGGGGATTTTGCATCATTGGAAGCTCCACCTTTCCTTGCATACAACACAAAGAGTACTTTGGTCTTGATGAATTATAGTGCTTTCCAATCCTCTCGTCATACCAAATAAAAGCACTGCAAAATTCACATTTACACGTAGCATCTCCGATGTCCCAATAATCTACACGAAATTATTACAGATAATAAGAATGCAAAGAGCCTTATAACTATTAAAAAATATATTTATTATTTGTGTATATATATCTACATTTTCATATCTTCAATTTAACAAACTCTAAATTATCTGTAGGGCACATAATTCTAAAAAATTTACAAAATATTACAAAACATTCTTATTATTAACTTCCAACGTCTCCATAACACAATAACTTGAATAAATTTTTTTTCATATTATATAGAGTATAACATATATTATAAAAAAATTGTAAATGTCAAAAAGATGATTTCCATTAAATTATTGGAAAAATAGCTTAAACATATTACAAAACTTTTTCATGAGTACACAACATTTGTATAGCGTGATATTTTAAAAAAATATTTATTATAATTTACGACACAACATTCTTTGTATAACACGCTATCAAACAAAAAAGTTTAGTTAAAAATGCAAAAGGTCTTACAAAATTTGAATAAAAAATTTATTATATGAGTATATACATAGATTTGAAACATCTTTCAAAATTTTAAAAACTCTACAAAATTTGTAGGGCACAAAAACCTATAAAATTAAAAATATTTATAAATTACAGTATTCTAAAATTATTATAGCACAATACCCTAAAAGAAGTTTTCAATCTAAAAATGAAGGTAATGACCGATACAAATTATTATTATTATTTTGGATGCAAAATTTTTGTAAAAAATTTGTAAAGAAGGAAAAAAATTTAATAAATTATTGAAATAAATGTCCAACGTAATAATGTCCCATAATTTTAGTTAACACAATATTTCAGCACATTTAACATTTACCACAAATATATCGAAGTGTAGAAATTACAACATATATCCAATTGTGTTAATTCCAGCCCATTTAGCTTAGCTTTTACTACAAATATATGAAGTAGTAGATATCAAAACATATACATAATGTGTTAATTTTATCCAAATAATTTCAGCCCATTTAGAATAACCTGTTGAAGCAAATCTGGGCCCAAAAAATTCCACATAATTAAAACCTTGGCAACCCGAATATTTTTGACCATTATACAATTTCTTTGAGCCCATTTAGAATTGCCCATCCCTAAAAGTCCAAAATTCAACACATGATCTCTGAGACTTTGTACTGCCAAGTGCCAGTCTGATTTTCACTGACAAATAATAAATTATATTAATCCTATATTATTTTAGACTTTGTGAGATTTCATCACACAAAAAGTTAAGACATTGCTAAGCCCATAATTTGATCCATTAGCCCAATTAACTAAATCCACCATAACGGCCCAAAGTCTTCACAATATAAAACATTCTATACCCTAATAACATCACATACATTCTGGTTTATTCTACTCTCTTAGCCGCATAAGACTCCAAACCCTCCATCCCCTCACACTTAAGTTGTCTCTTTACATCCCTCTTTTTCTGAAATTTCATATCGAATCACATGATTTTTTTTACAATGTTTCGTTGTTCCACTATTCTATATAATTTTTATTTTATGCATATTTTACAATATTCCGCTGTTCTATGAAAGATTTAACAATTCCGTGCTTGAATTACACGATTTTTCCTTTCTTTATATGATTTTTTCCATTTTAAACACAAAATGTACGATTTTTTTTTTTGAGTTTATGCATAACCGTTTTCCAAATATGATGGAAACACGGTAAATGAACTCAAAATAGTTTGGATTTAAAGAAAATCCAAAAAAAAAAAAAAACGATGGTTTCACTAGTTATGTTGTATATGCGCTCAAATCGGAAGGGAAAGTTGGAAAAACACATAGGTATTTTTATGGTAATTTCTCTTTAAATTATATGTTTGATTATTTTTCTTCCCGAATCTGCATTTGTAAATCATCCATTTACAGAAGAAATATTTCCCTTCTATATCTGATTTTTTCCATTTTGAACACAAAACGCATGAATTTTTTGGAGTTTATGCATAATCGTTTTCCAAATATGATGGAAACACGGTTATTGAAGCTAAAATAAGTTTGGATCTAAAGGAAATCCAAAAATGCCAGTTGGTTTCACCAGATCTGATGAAAAAGTTGGAAATAACTTGGATATTTTTATGGTAATTTCTCTTTAAATTATATGTTTGATTTTTATTCTTTTTCTTCCCACATTTGCGTTTGTAAACCATCCATTTGCAGATGAAATATTTCATCTCTCTCTTTGATTTTTTTTCATTTTGAACACAAAACACACTAATTTTTTGGAGTTTATGCATAACCGTTTCTCAAATATGATGGAAACACGGTTAATGAATCCAAAATAGGTTTGGATTTAAAAAAAATCCAAAAAAGTCCGATGGTTTCACTAAATTTGTTGGGTATGCGCTCAGATATGACGAGAAAAAGGCATAAACAACTTTGGTATTTTTATCTTAATTTCTCTTTAAATTATATATTTGATTTTTATTTTTTCCATTCTCGAATATGCGTTTTTAATATTGATAATTATACATATTTGAATTTTTTTAAATTCTATATTTGATTTATATGTTTTTTAAAATTTACGTCTCTATTGTGTTATAGTATAAATTTTTCTTTTTAAATTTTTTTCTAGAGTTCGACGGATCTGTGAAAAAACAGATGACACCGTACTCCGATTAGATAAGTTTTCTACTTTTGAGTCTTTATTCACTATTTTCTTATGGATTTTGATGTGCTACTGTGTGAACGTAGATTATACCGTAGACTAAATCTAACTTATTTGATTTTTTTTATTGTGTTATTTCGTTTACATTTATGCACTATATTTAATCTTAAGATTATATTCGAATAAAAAAATATTATGTGCATAATAAATGTCTTTTTTGAAGTTTTTAAGCAATAGATGTACGATAAATGACAAAAAACATAGAAATATATATTAAGCCATAGATGTATGATAAATTATCTATATTTTTTTCTTCTAAATTTGGAAGCATGTGGCCAATTATTTTGACAGATTTATTATAAACATTTGAAATTGCAAAAAAGGTTAATCTATTCTAGCAAAATAATTCCAGATGACTTTAATTTGTTTTCTTTTTATCATATTAAATAAATCATGAAGGACTAAAAAAAAATACGTAGAAAAAAAATATTAATGCATATATGATAAAACAATTTCGTAAATAAAAAAAAGGAAGAAAACATACCTTTTGTTGAAAATCACAACATTCTACTTCTTTCCCTGAAAAAAAAAGCAAAACAGTTAAAACAACTTTATTCCATAAAATCAATCTCTGTTAATCACAATTTGCAATATAAAATAATTTAAAATTTAAGTTCATCTTGAGTTGCATCATCCCTTATAACATCAGATTCTGTAGAATAATCACAACTTTATAGAGAAATGAAATAACATTAGTCGTTCTTATATTCGACAAACAGAAATTAGACACGTCTTAATAAAAAAATGTAAACCCGATCTTAATTGTGATATCGAATACTTATTGTTTAAGGTGATGTTTTGTTCCTTCAAACCTCTTAGTGAATGGTCATCAATGACAATGTTGAAAGTTAAATTGGAACATCTTGTTATGAATCCATTACCCAATGTATGCTTTCTATAACCCAAAACATTCAATGCTTTATATGGTATCATGTCGAACCATAAGTATGTATGTTATGTTGTAAGGAATATCAGAATTAATGATAGTTGAAGAACTTGTTCCAATTTTTTGCGAAACTGTCAAAAATTTAGAGGTGATATTAGCATCTATCAAAAAATTATTTAAGAATACATAAAGACTTATAAATTGTCACTACACACGATAATAAAAAAATAATCTTACCATTTGTGATATCACCTAAAGGTATTCTAGAGCAAGACTGTGAACTGTTTATAACACACTGGCAAACATTTGGGTTAGTTAAAGTAAATTCTGAAATCTTTGTTTGAGAGTCCATCCGGGTTGCAGTACATCGAATCAACTCATTAGAACATCATATTCTTCAATTAGTTGGAGAAATGACAATGGCTTCTAGCGCTTTTCGTGCTAGAGGAAGTTCTGACAAACAAACTGCCAATAATATTAAAGTTGGTTTTACTGGTCAACTTAAAGATTGGTGGAACAATTATCTCTCTGATGAACAAAGAGATGAAGTTATAAATGCTGTCAAAAATGAAAGAGATAATCCAAATGATCTTTCAAAACAAGATGTTGTTTATACTCTCGTCATTACAATAATCAAACATTTTATTGGTGAACCATCAACTTTTCTTGAGAAATCTTCAGAACTATTGATGAATCTAACCTGTCCAAAATTACAAGATTTTAAGATGGTATAAAGACATCTTTCTTCAAAAGGTTATGATGCGAACCGACTGTAATTCGACCTTCTGGAAAGAAAGGTTTATTGCAGGCCTTCTAAAGACATCTTTCTTCAAAAAGTTATGATGGTATAAAGACATCTTTCTTCAAAAGGTTATGATGCGAACCGACTCTAATTCGGCCTTCTGGAAAGAAAGGTTTATTGCAGGCCTTCTAAAACTTTTTGCTGAAAGAGTTATAGAAGCCATAAAAAATGAATACTCAATGCTTCAATATAAAGATCTTACTTGTGGACAAATTATTGGATTCATCAATAAAGAAGGACTTTCTCTTTGCAATGATTTAAAACACAAAGCAAAAATTTAAGTCTGACAAACAGGAAGGAATGAAAGAACTTGGTTCTTTCTGTGAACAATATGGATACGAATATATTCATCCATCTTCTAGGACTCATAAAACCTCAAAAATATTACAAAAACAAAAAATTATTTTAGAAAAATGATACCCAAGAATACTATAAAAAAAAAAAAAAAATCTTCGAAAATTCCACAAAGGTTATAAAAGGAAAAGAGAAGTTTTCAAAAAAATCATGCTGAAGATACTTCAAATACCACACGTTGGAAATGTCAAAAGAAAGGACATCATGCAAATAAATGTCCTTTAAAAAGGAGAATCAATATTCTTCAAATAGATGATGAATTAAAAATTCAATTGTTGAATCTTATCAATTCTTCTTATTCTTCAGAATCTGAATACATCATCTATAATATTCAACAAGACTCCGACTATAGCAATGATTTTTCCACTTCTCAATCTTCTAGTTCCAAACAATTTGCAATTGCAAGAATAATTGCATATGTGATTCAAATTCTATTAATGTTTTAACTTCTGAAAAGAAGTTAATTCAAGAAATTATCGATCAAATTCAAGATCATGATCTCAAACAAAATTTCGCTCAACTCATTGTCCCAGAGGAAGAAAAACCTCCTCAAGTAGTTTATAATCTCAAAGATTTTTTTGAAAAATTTAAAAAACCTAATAAACTGTCTTCTAGTTAAGATTTACGAGGAGAAATAAATCAAATGAAAGGACAAATCTCTCAACTTGAGAAACAGTTAACTAAACTTAAAGATGAAGTTTCTGTCGTTAAAGCTTACTCTACCTCCTTTGGTAAAGGAAGGGCTAAACTTTCTTCATCATCTAGTTCTTCTGAATCTTCTGGAAACTCTTCTGAAGATGAAGGGACTAGTCAAATTCCTTTTCAAATACAAACCACTCTAGATGAAGAAAATTCAATGAACGTTATTAGCCAAATATGCTTGCAAAAATGGTATACCAATGCAACAATAATCATTCATAAAGAATTCAAAATCAAAACTAAGGTTTTGCTTGACTCAAGTGCTAGTCAAAACAGCAAAAGACTTGTGCCTACCAAATACCTTGGAAAAAAAATCTGTATGGAGCAAGTGGTAAAAGTCTCAATATTAATTACAAGTTAACAAAAGCACATGTCTGTAATCAAAATATCTGTTTCAAAAGTAGTTTTTATCTCGTCAAAGATTTGGACCAAGAAGTTGTCCTTGGTACTCCCTTTTTGTCCAATTATATCCAATCAAAGTCACTGAAAGGTGATTAAAATCAAGGTATCTCGATCAAGAGATATTCTTTGAATTTACTAATCTTGTTACTATTATAGTTATCAATATTAAACAACATTCTACAAAATTGATTAAAATTATTAATCTCAAAAAACAACTTATTAAATATCTTAAAGAAGATATTAGATTTTCGAGAATCTAGTAACAATAAAAAACTAAAAATGTTAAAGATCAAATTGCAAAAATTGATAAGGCAATTAAAACTGAGATATGTTCTTCAATCTCTAATGCCTTCTAAAATAGGAAAAAACACATTGTCACTCTTCCTTATATTTCCAACTTCAATGAAAAAACAAATACCAACAGAAGCAAGACCCATTCAAATGAATAAAGAACTCCTTGAATATTGTACAAAAGAAATTAATGACCTCCTTGAGAAATGATTGGTTAGGCCGAGTAAGACTCCTTGGAGTTGTGCGCTTTTTATGTCAATAATCAAGCTGAAATTGAGAGAGGTAACCCTAGATTGGTTATCAATTATAAACCTCTTAATCAAGTCCTCCAATAGATTAGGTATCCAATGCCTCAAAAAAAAAATCTCCTAAATCGTCTCCTCAATGCTGTAATCTTTTCAAATTTTGATCTTAAGTTAGAATTCTGGCAAATTCAAAATTGATGAAAAAGATAAATACAAAATGCATTCAATGTTCCCTTTAGACAATACAAATGGAATGTTAAGCCTTTTTGGGCTTAAGAATGCTCCATCTGAATTTCAAAAAATTATGAATGATATATTCAATTCGTATCAAAATTTCTCAATTGTTTATATTGATGATGTCCTTATTTTATTCCAATAGTATAGAACAATATCTTAAACATTTACAAAATGTTCACTCAATTGTTAAAACAAATGGATTAGCTGTTTCAGAGAAGAAAATTTTTCTATGTCAAACTAGGATTAAGTTCTTAGGGCATGAGATACTTAGAAGTACAATTACTCCTTTCAAATGTAGCCTCGAGATTCCCTCTAAATTCCTTGATCAAATCTTTGAAAAAACTAGTCTTCAAAAGTTTTTAGGATGTGTCAATTATATTTCTGACTTCATCCCAAAAATTAGGCAAATATGTGAAGCCCCTTATCAAAGATTACGTAATAACCCACCTGTATGGTCAGACAAACACACCAAAATAGTTAGAATTATCAAATAAGGTGTTAAAAACTTTCCATGTCTCAATATTGCAATCCAAAAGCCTCACTTATTGTTGAAACAGATGCTTCTAACATTGGGTACGGAGGAATTTCTAAAATAATCGATTGATCAAAAAGAACAACTTGTTTGTTATCATTTGGGTATCTGGTTGGGACCTCAGAAAAACTACTCAACCTTCAAAAAGGAATGTCTTTCAATTGTTTTATGCATTTCAAAACTTCAAGATGATTTGATCAATAAAACATTTCTTTTTAGGACAGATTGCAAAGCATCAAAAGATGTTTTACAAAAGAATGTCAAGAATCTTGTTTTTAAACAAAATTTTGCCAGATGGTAAGCAATTCTTTCATGTTTTGATTTTTCAATTGAGTTTATTAAATGTGAGAATAATGCACTACCAAATTTCTTAACAAGAGAGTTCTTGGAAGAGAAAAATGTCAAAGAAAATCAGCAAGGGAAGAACCCCTGTGGAGTATCTCCTCGAATGTTTAAGTTCTCAATCCACTCAAGCAATGTCATCACAAAAATCAAATGGTGTCTTTGTTTCGTCAAATCCTTTCACAGTTCTTGGAACCTTACCTTCTCAAACACAAAATCCCTCCAAAATCCCTTCCAATTACAAAAATGCAGTCAAGTCAAATATCAGTCTAGGATTAGGAAAACTTCCTGAAATTAATACCTAAAACTTCAAGTATCATATCAAGTGAATGGCTTTACGAGTTGCCAAACTCGAAACTGAGTGGGCAAAGTATCCCTTTCTTGATGAGTGCGTTTCAAGAATGTTTCCTCATTTTCTCAAAGATGATATTCGTTTAAATTTTTGAATAAAAAATATCAAGTACAGAATGAATTTTATTTCTTTTCTCAATCAATTTTTCAGTCAAGAATGTGGTACGAAACCATCCTCAAAGTTACAAAATCTGCAATTATCTCCCTTACTCCAAACAAACCAAACACCCATTGGATAGATTTTTCCAAAATCAAAATTCTCCAAGTTCTTACCCTTTCTGATTGGAATCAAAATCCTTGAGAAACCAAAATATTCTCCCTAAAAAATGGTCAAAAATCCTCTTTCTCTTACCATGATTACATCAAAGCCTAGTATAATGTTTTGTATTTTAGGCCCTCGAGCCATTCTTGGTTCATCATCTTTGATCAAAATTGTCCAAGTATTTTTTCAAAATGGTTTCAAACATGGTGGATCTACTTTGGAGCCACTAAATAAATTCTCCCTAGTTGTGTCTTAGAGGGATTTCAACTTTTCCAAACAAAAGGAATCAATTTCACTCCACAAAAAGATCATCTATTCAATTTTGTAGGACTTTTAAAGTCTCCTGGATCTTCTGTTGGGATTTCCAAATCTTTCCCAATTCTGACATGGCCTTCTCTTTCAAGAAAATCATCCAGAGATGCAAATTTAAATGGTGGAAAAAGTTCAATGAATCAAACGCCTATTCTAAGGCAATCCAATCATGGATCAATCAACAAAAGAAAACAAAGACAAGTGCAAGCTCTTCTCAAAGTGCCTTCCTTTCAGAGAAGTCCAAAATCATGGCTCAATTAGCGAAATGTTCCAACCCAGAAGAATTCGCAATCTTGGCACACAAAGCTGCATCAATGGCTCATGCCGAATCAAGCAAAGGATCTATCGCTCCTTTCGAGGTAGGGTCAGACCCAGATTTTGAACAAGTGAATGAGGATGATTGTTTCGGAACCGACTTCTTTGAAGAGTAATTATTGCCCCTTTAATCATACTCTTCCTTTTAGCAGAGAAAAACTATGGGCGTGATTATTTTAAAAAAAAAACCCAGTTCCTACAATTATCGGTCAAAAGAGACAAACAACTTTTCAAAAGTAAACAGTGAAAGCAAAATAGTATCGACAACTTTTCAAAAAGAAAACAGTGATCGCAATTATCAAGACTGCTTTTTCAAAAATGAAGATTTTTCAATCAGCATCTAAGGCTTACAATTGTCTATAATAAGGAGAGTCATTCTTCAGTTTAGGTAGAGTGTAATTTACAAAGCTTTACATATTTTTAGAAAATTATAAGTATGAAATGTATTTTTCAATGTTGTATTTTCAATAGTTCAATATGTCTATCAACTATTTTGTCAATTGTTCAATAGAAGCATTTCATCAATATATTTCTCAAGTTTTTGATTATCATCAATTGCATTCAATTTCTTACAATTTATTTAATCCCGATTTTCAACATTTTTTTCTGGCATCTCAAGAAATCAATTTTGCACAATCAATTAGATCAAATTTATGCTCAACAACATCATTTGTTTCATTTTACGACCGATCCAAAAATCAAACTTGTCCCTTACTTTAGAAAACATACAATTGAGAACTTCTTAGTTTCTAGAGCTTCTCCTTGTTCAAATTTACAATTTACTCCTATCCCTGTCCAAACTACTATTAAGTGTCCTGTCTAAACTACTATTAAGCGTATGTGTCTATGAGCCAATAAAATAAAAAATTAAGGAAAAGATATGACAGTCGTGTTATACAACGTAGTGACTCAATCAACATAATGACTATGTTAAGGAACGGAATATCAACAAAAAATGAAGAAATTGTGTAAGTTTATTACCATCTAGCTCAACTTCATGTGTTTGATTTACCTTTCGAAATGCATATGTTGTAAACATAAAATCACACATTTTAGCATACAATACTTCCATAAATAATACAATAAATAAATGCAATAAAAATAATAATATTATAATGTTAGAAAGAAATCTTACATGATGCTTTACTCGATGATCATTGACGCTTTTCTGATATGGTCGTTGCAGTACTCCTTCTTACTCTATTTATGCTGGGCGTCGTATCCATAAGTTTTTTTTTGGTCTGTTTGTTTACACTTCTACACTCTGCTATCTTGGTAGATAAAATTTCACATCGACAATAATGTAAAATGTGCAAGAATACCAAGTAACAAATTTATACAGCTTTAAATTGTATGTGTAAACGTGTCTAGTTCTAGAAATTGTTATCTTGAATATGGCTGATATTGGTTATTGAAAAAGTTTGACAACTCATAGAGCACTATTCTTACTATTGATTTAATAAATATTATTTTATTTCTTTGTTTAATGCAGCAGATGATTCTTTCTTTAAGTAAACGTGTCTAGTTCTAGAAATTGTTATCTTGAATATGGCTGACATTGGTTATTGGTCGTACTATTGAATTTAATAAATATTAATTATCAGTAATTTTTCTTGAATCCAATTTTGTTTCTTTATTTAATCTTGATCTTGATTCTTTCTCTAAGTAAACGTGTCTAATTCTAGAAATTGTTATCTTTTTTTTTTTTTTTTTGGATGACTCAGGTTCCAAGCTTCGCTTGACCAATCCTGAGGAGTGGCGGTCTTCTCCACTGGTTCGCCATCCAGATAAATCCAGATGCATTCATAGCTTATACACACTTGCGCCGGACATTCGACGATTTTCCTCCCTGTGGACCACTGCCTGCCAACAAGAAATGTTGCCTTCCAGGTGTCGCGGGGATTCGAACTCTCGATCCTCCGTAGAGAACCCTCCTGCTTTACCACTGCTCCATGCCCGTGGGGGCTAGAAATTGTTATCTTGAATATGGCTGACATTGGTTATTGGAAAAGTTTGACAATTCATAGAGCACTGTTCTAACTATTTTAATAAATATTAATTATCAACGATTTTTCTTGAATCCAATTTTGTTTCTTTATTTAATGTGGTACATGATTCTTTCTCTAATGATTTTTGACATTGGTTATTAGAAAAGTTTGACAACTCATCGAGCACCATTCTTATTGTTGAATTTAATAATATTAATTATCAGTGATTTTTCTTGAATACGATTTTGTTTCTTTATTTAATGATGTTGATGATTCTTTGTCTAATGCTTTTTGACATTGGTTATTGGAAAAGTTTGACAACTCATTCAGCACTATTCTTGCTGTTGAATTTGATAATATTAATTATCAGTGATTTTTTTATGAATCCAATTTTGTTTGTTTGTTTAATGTTGTTGATGATTCTTTCTCTAATGTTTTTAAGGCATGCCATTTTCAATTTTACTTATAGTTAAGGTTGATTATTTTTAATTAATAAATCAGATCATTTGATAATATAACACAATTATATATTTTTTGTATTGATGTTTTTTTTAAACTATAACATATTTAAACCCATTATGGGAAGCATAAAAAATTTGTGGGAAAAATAAGTCCATTTTTGGAAAACTATTGCACTATGTGCCAATAGTTCTCGTGCATTGATATTACAATTTTTTGAAAACATAACTTATTTAAATCCCTCAATCGGTATAAATCATGACTTTGGAACACATAACCTCATTTGTTTTGTGTTTGAAGTTAATTTATCTTGTTCGAAAATATGTGCATTTTTTTTTTTGATAATGTTAATTTTTAATAGTATTCATTTTAACAGAGTATCATAGAAAATTGAAACATTGGAAAACTCATCATGATTAAATTGAATTGGAATATGATTATTTATTTTGGAATACTGAATATTAATTAATTGAAGTTGGGCAATTAATTAATTAAATTTTAATATTATAAAATATTAAAATTTTGTCATTTTATTTAATTATATTTTTTTGATGACTCTGCGTAAATATAAATAATAATAATATTATTATAAAATATAATATAAATACTTTAATACTATTTAATATATAATATAAATAATATAATATTAAAACTTTTTGAGTAATTTTCTATTATAATTTGAAAAATAATTTTTGGGCATGCATAGATAAGTTTTTTTAATAATCCCCACGAATATTATTAGATGGATTGATTTTTTAGTTATAATAACAATTTAAATCTTATTATTTGTTTAAGTCAAGTTATTGTGTTTTCCTATCTCTATTTAACAGTTAGATTGTGTATTTATATATATTTTGTAAATTGCAACTAATTTTAATTGTTTCTTAGTTAACGTAGAAAAAAACAAACAAACAGAATTTAAAGAAAGACTTGATTATCATTTTTTAATATTTAAGAAGTGCTTCCGTCTTAATTTTTGGTGCAGCTTATTAAATAACCCACTAATTTTTATATTATAATTTGAAAATTAATTTTCTAAATTGTAAAGTTACGTTAATGATATTCTGCAAATTTATTATTTTTCTATTTGTAGATAATTAGTAATAATTACATACTTTAAATTTTATATAGATTAATTAATGTAGTATTCAAATTTGTTATAACTAATAATTGTCTACTGATATATAAATGAGTTTTTTTTTCTTACATTAGTTAATTGTATTATTACTATTTAATGACCTGTTACATATTTATTGTTGGATTAGACAACAATCATTTAATAATATATACATAGTGGACGAAAAGCCAGGAAAAAAAAAGAAAAAAAGAAAAAGAAAAATCTCATTAACCTAAAAATAACACCTTAATTAATAAGTTAATCAAAACAAACCAATATACCCCCAACCAAAATAAATTTAAGATTCAATAAACTTTCCAAACTACTACAATCATATCATCAAATCAATCCACAAATTAATGTTCAAGAAATATAATAATCTTCTAAGACCACGAATCTTTATTTCTCTTGCTTCACAATTTTTCTGATCTTGTTGCTTGATATCTGCGTAGTTGGGTCCCCATCTAGTGTTTCATTCTCGGATTCACAAACGTCTCCCTTGCATACATATGATCTTTTCGTAGGTGTCTTGTTTAAGGTATTAACCTCACTATCGGACACAGAATCCTACAACACAACCCAAAGATAGTTGTCTTAGACAAAAAAGTATATATAATCAGTTATATATATTATATATATATATATATCAACCTTAAGTTCAACAATATCATTTTGTTCCAGCCTCGACTACATCAGATTCCTGAAAAAATATTTTTTTCAATAGCAAGTGTACAGTGTAGTTGAACATGATTATTCATATAAAACTTTAAATAATGTAACTAATACTAACCTGATTTTCATTACTACATCTTGACCCGTATTTCGAAATCAGATCATTTTTGTCAGTCAATCTCATAACCGTATACAAATCATTATGTTCATTAATGTTTTGAACTTTAATCTAAACTTTGAATAGTATCTTCCTTCCAACCAAAGTTCCTATTTCAGCCGGGTAGCATCCATCAGCACAATTCTGATAAATTTTATAAGTTAGGATCAAGATTTCATCGTAATTAATTCACATTTGATTAGAGTTAAAATACTTGCCTTATCAAGATCATCCCTCAACTCGCTAGTAGTCTTACCGAGCAATTGCAAGCACTCACGACCCATAATAAGAATGAAGAACTTCCAGTCCCATCGATAACCCTCACACGAAGCTTGAACCTAATTAGTGATACATATGATCATTAAAATCATGTCAACCAAAAAATGCAATCATGTAACCAAAAATGTATGAATATTTTACCTAGGAGTTCCATTGAAATCAGACTTATCACATTTTTCACAATAAAATCGTTTCCAACTCAACAGACCTTCTTTGAACAAAGTTTACATGATAAATATCACCAATCTTGATCACTTTCTATAACGATTATTGTAGCAACAACCCAACAACTACCAACCTGGGATGAAATCTAATAGTTAATAAAACAGATAAAATTATACTAATTCAAAGCGAATCAAAAATAGTAAAGTAGTTTCCACAGTTCACATGGATTATAAAAAAAACAACAATTGTAAATATTTTCTAATACATTAATTAATTTACCTCAGAAGATTCTGCCAATTCTTCGATTGTTTTCACATCAGTTCATCCACTTGCCAAATCGTCGGATATGGAGTAAATTCAAGAAGATGATACCTGACATATACTTTGGGAGCTACAATCTCTACCATTCAGTAGCCTTTTACATGAATATTATTATTATTCAAAATCATACTAAACTTACAAAAGTAGCCAGTTAATAAACTAACCTCTACAATAAATTGAAATCCAAAAAAATCACTCATACCTATTATGAAAATAATTGATTTCATCGATAGGAGCATTCGCCAGGAGCTTGGTAATGTAATAGGTGTTACAAATTCTAATCTCCTCTGCAATCAATTATCACAAATATACAAATTAAAAACTATTATAAAATAAAGATTCCAAATACTAATTATAAATTTGAAGAATAATACTCCATCTGTCCCACAAAGATAGACCCGTTTTCTTTATTTATCTGTCCCAAATTATAGGCCACTTACTTTATAGAAGGTGTATTAATTTTTTTTCCTAATATACCCTTATTTAATTTACGTTGTTATCAATCCAAATAAACATAACATATTCTAATTATAATGGAAAATTAAATAAAATTATTCACACATTTACTCAATATTCAATGAATTCTGCATTGCCTAGAAAATACACATCCCCCAATAATAAAGTCAACAATTGATTTCATTATTGTTTCAATGTAATGCAATTCAATTTCATTTGCACTCCAATTATAACTTAACGAGTATTTAAATTTATTTTATTTATAAATGAATAATATTAAATGGGGGTATAATATGAATAGTGTGTGAAAAATTTATAATTTCAATTACATTAAATGAGATTTTTTAATCTATGTGAAAAAAAGAAACGAGCTTTATTTGTGGGACGAAGAGAGTAATATTAATATAACCTCGGTATCGTTTGGCCTGACACATTTGAAGTATGACTATGACAGGTTCTGGTTTTTCACTTTCTAGAAAGCTATTAACCTTATCAACATTATCTCCCCACATAGTGCATGAAAGTTTATTTTTTATGAAAGTAGATAACCAATTATATATGTAAGCTTATATAGATAAAATTAATCATACTTGTTATCTAAGAGTGAAATTTAAGGGCGTATACGTTCTCAAGATCCTCAATAACAACGTCAATTAGTTTATTTGTTCTTCCGCATGATTCTTGAAACTTAGCAATATCTTTGCCAACAATCTCCCAAATAATGTTTGCATTAAATTGGGGGAAAATGTTAATGATGGTTAAATTTAAAAAATCAAATTATTGAAGCAATTATCCATACCAAATAATTCATTTTCATCAATTGCACCTAAAATTTACCAATTGACTTGAACACGTAATTGCTTGAAGGAAAATTTTCATCAATAAATTCTACAACAGTTGTCTTTGGCATAGAATATAATTGTACTTTTGCCTTGTAGTCCTGAACTTCATGTTGTTGTATTCGACAACAAAGTTGCACACAATGTATAGCTTACCCTCACATATCAATGTTTTGAACATCGGTATCAAAGAACATTTGACAGGTTGCTTGAATTCTACCACCCTGTCATTTTTAAGATAAAAGATTATTGAACTGGCTCTTGGTAAATGTTCTGTTCTTTCTTCCTTTTTTTTTTTCCAACATTACATAAAATTTATATAAAGCATATGAAAAGTACATGTTTTGTATTACGAATCTTAAAAAGCAAACAACATAAAAAAATCATGTAGTGTGTGTTAACACATCTTAATGTTGACTATACCATAGAAGGGACTGAAAAATTAAAAATATATATACAATATATTCAAATAATAGAAAAGAAGAAGCAGGTAAAAACATGTGCATCAGGGAAGACCATCTCTAGGCTGCTCGTTTCCGGCCTTATTGTCAAAGCAAGGAACCTCCCAAATCTTTACAACCCGAACATTTAACCTCTATTAAGTCTTTTTAGAGTCTGCTTCACTGATGAATTTACACCAACCAGTCATATTCGCGTGAAGAATTGATTTGAAAGAAGGGTTTGAAGTGATTTATACTGGTTGGATAAGATGGGTTTGAAGTGATTTTATTTTATTCTAGAATATGTGTATTTTTTAATTGAAAATGTCAATTCAAAATTTTATTCATTTTTACCAACAATCATATGAAATTCAAAACATTGGAAAGCTGAACCGGCGGTACTATTTACACATTATTGGAATACTGATAATTACTTAACTGAAGTTGGACAATTACTTAACAAATGAATCATTGGAAATCTAATATGGGATGTCAATTCATAATTTTATTCATTTTTACCGAGTATCATAGATAATTCAAAACATTAGAAAGTTGAACCGATAGTACTATTTACACAGTATTGGAATAATGATAATTACTTAACTAAAATTGGACAATTACTTAACAAATGAATCATTATGAATCTAATCTAGGATGCAAAATAAATCTGATTATTAATTACCTCAAATTGGCAATTAATTAATTAAATTAAATATTCATTTATATATATATATATATATATATATATATATTATTCTGTAATATGTGAGAGATGTTTTGGGCGAGAAAATGTGTTGACTATTATTGATGACTATTCGTTGAGTAATATTTATTTTTGGAATGCCCATTGTCTTAACTGTTTATAAGAAAATTATGTTCGCACTGCTACCATTTGCCTATCATAATGCCCTTGATCAAGCAGTTCGCGATGTTTAGAGATATGAGTAAAGCATCATGGTGTGGTTTGAATAGTTATGTAGTTTCTGAGGTTGTAAAGCTGATGATATGTGGTGAGTCAGACTCGTTTACTTGATTTGCATTATGGGTTGGATGGGTCGCTTGGCGAGCGTGCCTTCATGCTGCAGCCCTTGTTATCCTGCTGACTTCTGACTCACCAGTGATGGAGTTAACAGTTCTATCATGCGTTGGTTTAGGTGTTGGAGTGGAATCTTGCCTATCATGTGACTGTTGCTTTCATTTGGCCATGTTCTTTTTACCTTTTTTAGTTAGAAGGTCTGAGAGATGTCTCTGTTTCTGTAGTTCTGCTACTTCCAACCTTAGTGCAATGCAATCATCAGTCTAGTGGCCATGGTCTGCATAAAACTCACACCACTTACTATTGTCACATTGGTCAATGGAGCCCCTCGATCTTGCTGGGCCAATTCACTGCAATACCTGTCCCTTTGAGCACCGAAATTAGTTTTGTTGGTGCGATAGAAAAATTGTATTCAGGAATGCCATTCTTTGTCCTCACAGAGGGGCGATCAAGTGGTTTGGGTAAATCTATGCACTTGGAGTGTCTTCTGTCTATAGGAGAATAAGAATTTATAGGACGTTTTTCTCTCTTGTCTTGCCTTTGCGGCTCTTCTTTAAAGGGATATCGCCTAGTGAAATTGGCGCCTAGTGAAATTGAAGTTAGCATCTTCTTCTTCCCATTTGATTTGGGCCCAAGCTTTAGCCAAGACATCATCTATCGTGCTGCACAGGTACTTAGTCAATTCTTTGTATAAGTCAGTATCGTGTAGGAGCCCTTTTGGAAGGCAGAAATCGCAATTTGTTGGTTGCAACTAGGAATGTAAACTTTCTCCTGACTCAATTCATGGAGCTATTCACTTTTCTTTGCACTATATGATAGAGGTCGTCGGACCTCTTCATAAGTTTTATATTTCTTGCAAACTATTCAATAAAAGTATCAGTTAGTTGTGCGAATGATGAAATAGAGTTGTTAGAAAGTTTTGTATGCTACTGTAGGGCCGATCCATAAAACTGGAGCCGGACCCCTTACATATGCAGGCCTCGCAGAGGTCTCTTAGTATAGCAAAAGTAAACATTCTCTATATGTATTGAGCTATATGTTCGTCTGGATCGGCCATTCCATCATGAAGTTTCATGTTGGGAAAGTTAAATTTTTGTGCATCTCCACCAGGGCGATTTCATCAACAAATGAAAAATCGGCGAAACAACTAGCCACACTTTTATTGATTGGTGCGGGCACTCCGGTGATGTGTTGAACCATGGCTTCTATTGCAGCTAGCTTTCGTTGAAACTCTGGATTTTACCCAATAGTTGGTTGAGGTTGGGCATCAACCGATCCTCCGTGTAGCAGTGTAGTGAATTGGATGTTCGAATCGATTATCCTAAGCGCATTTTGGTTGAGTGAAAGCATCAACCTGAAACGAGTTTGGAAGCGAGAGGGACGTACAATAGATGGATCAACCGCTAATGATTCTACCTTCTCTTGAAGTCATTGATTCTCCGTTTCAAGTCTTTCCAACACATGAGAATTTTTCTTTGTTAATTCGATGAGGTGTGCTAGTTATGTAGTTACCTAGCTTGATAGAGTGGTAGGTTGAGAGTGGATGAAGTTTGGATGGATGACAGTTGAATGAAAGGTGTCCGACTGGACGGTAGCTGGCTGGACGGTTGTGGGGCATCCATTGTTGCCTTTTTACTTCTACCTCTTGGAAAATCAATCGTGCTGCTTCTTGATGGGCCGCTTCATTGAAAGCATAATCAATAAGGCCATCCGTCGATAGATTTCAGAAGTTCTAGACATGGTGATATTGGAGAGTAGTAGATAGTAATGCTAAACAAAAAAAAAGCTTCGTTCGTCAGAATGATTGCTATGGCCCTACAATGGGTGCCAAATTGTAGATGGTAGATTCTACAATTGAAAATTTTAGATCGATTGGGCCAACAGCAATCCTTTGGAACTAAAAAAATACACTAGGAAAGAAAGATCGTTAAAGGATCTCAAGAGGACACTGGTATGGTGTCGGCTGAAGACTCTCCAACGGTCAAGTCAGTAAGTTTATAGAGATGAATAAAAGGATGTCAGATGGGAAGTGAATAGTTGAAGTTCTATGTTTTCAAGTGAGTGTACCTTTGACTTGATAGACGGTAGTATTTATAGGTGCAAAATCACAACTGTCTAGGCGAGATCGGTGGTGATCCTCCAAGATTTTCGATTAGGTGGAGATATGGTCAGTTGTATTCTGATCAGGTTTGTGATAAATATCATATGTCTGGATTTAGTCAAGTCCATCACGATATAACTGAATCATTTGAGGATAGACTTTCATAGGTTTTTGACCGACCCGTAATGTTTTCAGGTTATCTGACATCTTCGAGTTGGGCCAAAAGTGGCGTTTTACCTAATAGGCCTATTCACAAGCCTCATTTTATATTTTTAGGATATTTGGATCAGGAAAATAATTTTTACCACTACAATTTGTCTTATACTCTTTATTTCGAGTGGTACTCGCATTAAAGAGTAGTCATCGTGTCAATATTATTCATTGAAAACTAAGAATTTATTGAACTTGCAGAACTTTGTTTAAAGTAAGACATAACCAAGGGCTGATCAAACCTGGGGTGGTAGGTGTTGGTCATAAGTATGGACCGTTTGACCATTTGGTTTAGCATGACAGAGTGATTTTTCATGTATTTGATATTTGCTACAAATGTAGGATGAAATAATATTGCAAATGATTTATCGAACATTAATTCAAAATCTTCGGACAAGTTGTTGGGCAAAAATTTGGAATTTCACACGAAAGAATTTTCCAGTCGAATAAAAAGGCAAAATTTTGGACGAAATAAATTACCGAATCATAGCTCGGTGACTAAATTAAGTTCATCACACGATCAGAACCATGAGGTAATCCTCCACACAGCTAGACAAAATAGAATGGTATTTTAAATGACCACGCGGCTCAAAACTGTGTAGTTATTAAAAAAACCACATGGCTCGGACTGTAGACGTGTTTATCCAAATGGTTGAGTGCACACATTTGGTTGATGATTTTAGATGAATTTTAGAGTCACTATTTTTTCTCATAGGATGTGCCATTTCTATGATTTAAGGGCTTTATTCCTCTCTTCCCATATGGCCTTAGCAACTTGAAGAAACTTGGCGATTTTAATGAGTTATCTCTTTTTTTCAAATTTTTAGTTTCCTATTTGAACGTTCTTCAATTTTTCTTAAATGTGGTTGAATATTCTTCGAATTATTTTGAATATCCAAGTGTGGTTGATGGGGTTTGATTCAATGTTTTTGAAGTTTTGATCCATAAGAAAGTTACGCTAATAAGGAATAGTTGTTTTTTACAAATATAGAATGGAATGAGTTTAATGGTGACTCAAACGGAGCAAAAAGAGATGGTTTTGTTGAACCGTATGGAATTTGACCTGACGAAGGCACGGGTTGACACGTCCATCCTAATGACAAATTTTGGATAAATGATTTCACAAGGCAACCCATCCAGAAAAACTGACTCTGGCAGGATTTATGGTTGATCCTAGGATATATTCATCATACTAAGCTGATCCGGAAAGCATTCGTGTAAGTAGTGATTCGGTTGGTCCAAGTCTTGACGGTGGGGACCTTAGATTTGGATCTTCTGACTAGAGTCGTCTGAGCGGGGTTGATATTTTGTTTACGAAGAACGTACCAAGCTGCCTGAAAAGAAGTTGATTTCATAAGAATTCGAGACACCTACGGTGTACCTGCATAAATTCGGCTTCATTTACCACGACTACATGAAAAGGGTGTCATGGAACATTCTTGGTTGGATGTTTTCTATGAGTTGCCTTTCAAATGAAGTTTTTGGTTCCCGATTCCCAAGATGGTCACGATGGTGTTAGAGTATTTCGAAATTCCTCTAAATTGTTCAATAAGTCTCTCTCGAATAAAATCAAATATATTTCTATACATGAATCGACTATATCTTTATGATGAATGCGAACACATAAGAATTCTTATGCATTAAACTGTCATGGTAATTAAAGATCATGTAAAGCATAACGGTATATCTCTATCTCCTATCAAACTTTATGACAATTAAAATTATGTCTAGCTTATTTTCAATCTCTCAACAGTAACACAAACTGCAAAAAATCATACAATCATTGCGCATATAATTGTAGATGAAAAGAAATCAAAATCAATTGTATGAAACTATATTAATGCATATTGTCAAAAATCAAAATCTCAACTTAAAGATTCAAATTACAAATTTCATCGTAATCCTAGCACAAAATAAACCCATCCTAGCATACTAATAGAGAAAATACAAGAAAAATAGATAAAATTTATCACCCGGATAAGAAGAATTCCAAAGTATGATCCTTGTTCCTTGTTTAAATCTTGCCCAGCTGAATCCCGATGATTTACTCTTCTTTTTCTTCTCTTTTCATCCTCTAATTGTCCAACCCTGATTTAGAGTTAATTTCTCCTATTTTATAGCCTAAGGGCCTGCTTGGGAGTTTTTTTTTCACCGGTTTTGACCGGTTTTAGATGGTACCGTTTATGAAGGGTTGAAAAAATCAGTATTTGTTAGTTTTTAGAGCACTATTTTTGGCAGTTTTTAAACAGCCCAAAAATGGTGTAGTGTAATTTGGAGTGTATCTCCCAACCCTCCAAATCGGTGGTTTTTTGTCGTTTTTCAAAATTTCTTCCAATTTTATCCTCCCTCAAACAATTATATTCAAACTTCCCTAAACTTAATATTTGTAAAAATAAAACATATGCACACATAAAAAAAAAAAAAAAACATATGCAAGAACATAAATTTAATTTTATATTTTCAATGATAAGTCGATATATAACATTTTAAAATTAATTATTTTTAATATATGGGCATATATGTAATTTGATTCTTTTAAAAAACTTTTAGAATCGCTGGATAATAAACTCCCAAGTATGGGTTGGACTGTTTCAAAAGCCGCTACTAAAAACCACCCAAAGCCGCTCCACTCATAAATGCCCAAAATCGGTACTTTAAAAAACCTTCATAATCGGTAACCTAAAACTCCCAAGCAGACCTTAAGTTGTCCAAAAGATCCCAAAAAGTTGTAAAAAACGTGGCCCAAAAGAGCAGGCCTGGTTTTGGGCCGAGGCAGGTGAGGCAACCGCCTAGGGCCCAAAACCAAAAGGGGCCCATTTTCTTAAAAAAAATAAATAAAAATTTAAAAGCAGTCAAGTCTGACCCAAAGGCCAAAACCAAAATAAACTTTGTAAACCAAAAAAAAAAATAAAGGCCCACAAACCCAGCCCAACAACAATTCAAATTCACGCTAATCACAGAGACACACCCTCCTTCTTCAAATTCCCGCTTAATCTAGAGAGTCAAAGACACACCCTCCTTCTTCATTTTCGTCTAGTTCTTACTTCTCACGCATGAACCCTATCTCTCTCTCGTCTCGAATCTTAGCTCGCCAGAGGCCTAGAACCAGAAGATTATTATCTCTCTCATAAGTCTCTTTCTTCCTGTCTCGGCTCGGTCGGTAGGTACTTTTTTTTTTTTGTAGTTTTTCTTAATCTTTGTTAATGGGTATTGGGTAATGACTTAATGTTCATTGAAACTTGAAATTATGAATATTTTTGAGTTATTGGGTCAATTTCTATTTCATGTTTAGACTAATTTTTTAATGGGATTTTTTTTTTCAATTTTTCTGATGTAGTCTTTGGAAAGAACTAAAAGTAGTTTATTACAATTTACAAAAATCCATGTTCAAATTTTGGCGAAATCTTGGAATTTAGTGCTCAGGGCCGATTCTGACAATGTATAAAATGTATAAAATTTCAATTTTTTCCCTTTCTTCTTACCATCAAATATTGTATAATCCATCTTACTGACAAACCATGAGCTAAAATTGAATGTAAAAAAGTTTATAAATATGATTATAATTGACAAGATTTCTGCCTTGAGCTGTACGGTCATAAGTTGGTAAAATTGAATGCAAAAAAGCCCTTTTAGACATTTGAAAGATTACCAGGGCATTGGGAAACATTGGCAGGGGCATTGTAAACTTGAAGGAGATTTAAAGCGTGTGAGATTGATATTGAGGCCTAAATCTGGATCATTTCTATCTTTAATAATCACACAGAGGCACTTCTTGTTGGTATTCAGCAGTTGTTTGAGGCCTTTGCAGCAATCTGGTGTGGGGCCTTTGGCGGTATCTCCAACATAAGGAAGACATGTTGCTAAACCAACCAATGATTGTGCACACTCTTCGTTTTCCTTGGAATTGTCTGATTTTGCACTAACAAATAACACTAAAACTAAAACTAAAAATAATGAAATTCTCACACTCATGGTGTAGGAAATCTATATTCTGATGGTATTGTGAAATGTGAACTCAACAAGGAAACATATAGAGGGGTTTTAGGCCAAATAAGATAGTATTTAAAGAAAAAGGCAATAAGTGATAGTGCGAAGGCCAGACTACATTCCTTGCAGTTGTTTTTTTTTAAATCATTATGGTAACCAATTATACGCTACGCAATAGTGTTGGAAGCCTGGAATTGGAATGGCAACTTCTTATGTTTGCTTGCTATCAGTTTTATGACTTGATTATTTATTTAATGTTTACACTTATATTTTGGATTGTTTTTCAGACCACTTTTTTAGTTTTTACACTTGTATGTTAGATTCATTCTCTCCTTTTGATGGCAGATTGGCAGTGTATGGGAATTTTGGCTCAAATCTCACTCTCAAGTAAGCAATGGTTATCCCTCGCTTGTTTATTAATTTATTAAAAATAGTTGAAGCCTTGCCGGCTTACATGTGATTGTGGCCTTGTCGGCTTAAATGTATAATGAAATTTGGGAGTCCATTGGGGGGGCCTAATTTTTGGAGTTCGCCTCAGGCCCCGAAAATGTCAGAACCGGCCCTACAAAAGAGTATCATAGTTTGAGTAAAATTCAAAAAGAAAAAATCCCACTTGTGCAGGTTTTGCACTGGGCAATCCACCCAGGTTTCTGCTTGTAAAATAAGAGGCTGGACGATCACCCAGCTTGGAACTTGGGCGATTGCTCAGTCCAAATTTTCCATTTTGTATATTTTAATCTCCTAACTTTAGATTTTGGTCACTTTAGTCATCTAATCTTTCAATAGCTTTCAATGTGGTCTTTCAAGTCCTAATGAATGCAATTGAGTCCCCATACTCTCTAAACATTCGCCAAATTACTGCTCTTTGCATCATTCCTTCTCCAATTATTTATAAACGGGTCCAAAATTGAAAACAACGGAAATTAAACTATATCAAGTAAAAAATCATCAAAGTAATAGAACAAAATATTAGTTTTAAGGCTCAAATAAGTAGAGAAAATGCACTTATCAGTTGCCAAATCATTTTTCATCTCCACTACGTTAATATTATGCAACACAAAAATAGTGTAACTAATGGAGTAAATATTACAAAGTTAGTTAGGTGACTATTAATGAAAAAAGAAGTTGTGTGGTCATTTAAAAGTTATGCACTGGGCACCTAATGGACAATTTCTCCATATTGCTTGCTTCTCCTCCATTTCTCTCCACCCCTTCGTGCCTACTCCAAACCCTAAACTACCTGGTTCGCCGCCCCGAAACCTCCTCGCTATCTCCAGCTCCAAGTATTTCTAAAATATTAATCTGAGCCAAAATTGGATTTGTTTTGAGTGTATTGAGTATATTTTAGAAAAAAAAATGATGGAACTGAGGATATATATATATATATTCCCGAGTCGTGTTTCATGCGATCATGGTGCTAACTTCGTCAGGTATATATATACATTATCCCGATTACTTAAATTCTATTTTTACCGATTAATTTACATTTTCTATTGATTTTATTTTTATTTTTGATTCATGTCCATTGGACAAGTTGGTTTATTGAGTGTGGACCGTTAGATAAAATAGATGGGTGAGATCTTTCTAGAATTATATATATTCTAGGTCTTCTTATTTTCTAGGTCAGAACTAGAGTGAAGAAAAGTGAGGAGCCGCCTTTCATTCTATTCTCAAAAAGTGAGATTGGACTGAGTGTTTAAAAGTCTTGGTCATCTCCAGTGGGTTAGTTAGTGAACAATCCGATTGCCGTTGCCTTGGTTGCATTGCAGTGTTCTTTGTGGTAAGAATCTGAGCCCACAAGTTTAACCAAGAACAAATGAGCAACTAATTAGAGTTTTTCTTATATTTTTCAACATTCAAATGAGATTGTAATACTTTTTAATTGTTTTCAATCTCAACAAATAGTATCAGATCCTAGAACAATGATCTAGGGGTGTTAAAAATCAAGAAAAGTTGGTGGGTCAAAAATTGGAATCGGATCTGGGAAGATTCAAAATTAGCCGAGACTTCAAATCAAGATTCTGGCCAAACCACTCATCGTCTGAAAAATCTGAGACCATATCTGGGTTCACGGTGAAGAGGCGAACAAAGCCCATTGGCACGTGCAGTGCGTGTAGTCTCCGGTGACGGTGCATGAGGCAAGTGGAAATCTGGTTGGCAGCTGCTTCTTCAGGCGCATGGAGTTGCCTGCGGGCTCTTTTCCGAGCGTGGTTTGCGACAGACGACTCCTCTGACTGTGGTGCACATCCTGATGGCCCGACATCAGCGTGTGGACTCTGGTGGTAGTACGTGCAGTAACTTCAGGTGGCGCGTGCGAGCGTGGCCAGTATTTTTCGATAGAAGTTTTTTGAAGCAGATTGTTTACTGGCCTATTTTTGACCTTCTGGTGGTATTACTTTGTTGGTGGAGCAACGGTGCAGTAGATTGGTTGTTTAAGCGGTGCCTTGGAACACGAAGAAATTCGTTTCGTCTCTCCTATTAATACGGACAGCAGATTTGTCCGCTGAGTTTGAATTTCTAGAACCCCCTCATTTAATTTTATACTTTGTTAATTGAATTTCAGGTAAAAACAAACTAGGTGGCTAGAGCCTACATATCCTCCGTGCAATTTGTTGTTTTATTGTCTTGTGTGTTGATAAACTGTGTTTACATGTCATCTTAGTTAGTAATTTGAAAAAAAGGTTGTGTTCTGTGTTTACATCTGTGTGAGTAAGTTGTTTATGAAACATTTTTCAAAAATTCTCATTCATGGATGATTTTCCATCCATAGGTTCAAGGGTTGAATTATCACAATTCGATGGAAATGGTGATTATTCAATTTGGAAACAAAAAATGAGAGCTATTCTGGTTCAACAAAGGGTTTCTAAAGCCATTGATGATCCAGAAATTTTTTTTGATGCATTAAAAGCTAAACCTGATCAAATTGAGGAGATGAATGAAATTGTATACAGTTCTATAATATTGTAATTATCTGATAATATTGTTAAACAAGTTGATGATGCTAAGACTGCTAAAGAATTGTGGGAAGCTCTTGACAAGTGATTTTTGACAAAAACTTTGCCAAATAGGATTTATTTGCTAAAAAAACTTTTCAGTTTTATAATGGACTCGGGGAAGGATCTTGAATCCAATCTGAGTGATTTTAGCAAAATTGTCAAAAGCATGGTCCACAATGATAAGAAATTTGACGATGAGGATCTAGCTGTTATACTTTTGAATTCTCTTCCTGATTTTTATAGAGATGTTAGGAATGTGATTAAGTATGCTAGAGATATTTTGACTCAACCTATTGTGATAGATGCTTTGAGATCAAAGGACTTAGAAGTCAAAAAGGAGTCTAAGGAAAGCACTAGAGAGGAGAGTTTATTTATTAGAAGGAGAAATGAAATGAGAGGAGAGAACAACTACTAGGGTAAGAAGGGAAGCAGAGGAAAATATAAGGGTAGGTCTAAGTCTAGGGATATAGGCAATAAGAAATGATACCATTGTGGAAAGTTAAGACATTTCAAGAAAGATTGCTATGAGCTTAAGAGAAAAACTAAGCAACAACATAATGAAGATCAAAATGTTGCTGCTGTTGGGGATGCCCTAGATGGTTTACATGTTATGACTGTGTCTGATGGTGAGATTGACTATGAGTGGATATTAGACTCAGGTGCTACTTTTCATTTGTGTCCTATGAGGTCTTGGTTTTATAACTATAGAAAAATTGAACCTAGAAAAGTATACATGGGGGACAACAATTCTCAAACAGTTGAAGGAATAGGTGACATTGCTATTATGATGCATGATGGCATTGTCTGACCCCTTCTTGGTGTTAGGTATGTCCCAAACCTTAAGAGAAATATAGTTTCCTTAGGAGTTCTTGAAGATGAGGGCTGTATGTTCAAATCTGATTTTGGTACTTTAAAGATTCTTAAAGGTTCTCTAGTAGTTATGAAAGGTCCCAAGAGGATTGTGTTGTATTACCTTCAAGGTGAAGCTTTACATGCCAAAGCTTGGATTGGTTTCAATGAATGATGATAGATCAGATCTATGGCATAGGAGGATGGGACACATTGGGAATAAGGGGCTAAAATATCTTAGTGACTAGGATTTACTAGGTAAAGACACTATTGCACCTCTAAGCTTTTGCGAGACGTGTGTTCTAGGAAAGTCACACAGAGTCAGCTTTGAGATAAGTCAACACAGCACTAAGAGACCATTAGATTACATTCATGCAGATTTGTGGGGTCCAGAAAAACACCCTACCCATGGTGGGAACAGGTTTTTCCTATCCATTGTTGATGACTACTCTAGAATGGTTTGGGTTTTCCTACTTAAGTCAAAATTTGAAACTTTTAACAAGTTTAAGTCCTGGCATACCTTAGTCAAAAATCAAGTGGGAAAAGGTGTAAAAACTCTTAGGACAGACAATGGTTTAGAGTTTTGCAACTTTGAATTTGATGAGTTTTGCAAAGTGAGAGGTATCACGAGGCATACGACTGTGAGAAATACCCCTCAACAAAATCGGGTGGCTGAGAGGATGAATCGAACTTTAATGAATAAAGTCAGGTGTATGTTGATTAGTTCAGAGTTGTCCAAAGGTTTTTGGGCTGATGCCTTATGTACTGCGGCTTATTTGATAAATAGGTCACCTTCTAGTTCTGTTAACTTCAAAACGCCTGGGTTGTGGTCCGGAAAATCTCCATTTGTCACACATTAGAGTGTTTGGGTGTCCCGCTTATGCACATCGGGTTGAGGGTAAGTTAGACCCTAGAGCTACTAAGTGTGTCATGTTAGGATACCCGAGAGGGTGTCAAGGGTATAGATTGTGGGTTTTAGGTGTTAAGGGTATTAAGATAATTGTGTGAGAGATGTGAAGTTTAATGAGCTTGATATGCCTTGCCTAAAAACCCGGACAATCAAAGTTAAACAAAATGGAGAAGTGGAATCTCTCTTTGGGAAGAAGATTTAGACTGAAGTGAAGAGATTAGATGTTAATCTAGAGGTTAGAGAACCTGAACAAATTGATCCTCAAGTTGAGATTGAACAAGAAGAAGTCTTAGAACAACCTGAACTAGAAACTCCTGAAACTGTGATCCCTAACCAAGATCAACTTGAAGATACTAATTTGAGAGATTATCAATTAGTGAGAGATAGGAAGAGAAGACAGGTAAGACCAAATTTGAAGTACACTTCTTCAAATTTAATGGAGTTTGTCCTAGTTTCAAGTGAAGCCTTAGAGTCAGTTGAACTTATTTTTTATGAAGAAGCGGTTAACTATAAAAATTCTGAAAATTGGAAGAAGGCTGTGAGAGAGAAGATTCATTCCTTAGGCAAGAATGACATGTGGAAGTTGGTTGAGAGACCAAAGAATCAAAAGGCAGCCCATTGTAAATGGATCTACAAGTTGAAGAAAGGAGTAGAACCAAATGACCCTTTAAGATACAAAGCTAGGTTGGTAGCTAAGGGATTTACTCAGAGAGAGGGAATTGATTATAATGAGGTATTTTTCCTGGTGATTAAGTATAAGACTATCAGGTTAGTATTGGCCTTAGTTGTCCAATTCAATTGAGAATTAGAGCAACTAGATGTTAAGACTGCTTTTCTTCATGGAGAGTTAGATGAGGTCATTTACAAGTCTCAACCTTAAGGCTTTGAGGTGAAAGTGAAGTTTGAGCTTGTGTGCTTGCTTAACAAGTCCTTATATGGTCTTAAGCAGAGTCCTAGGCAATGGTATAAACGTTTTGATGCTTATGTGCTTAAAATTGGTTTCAAAAAGAGTGAATTTGATGCTTGCTTATATTATAATAACACTAAGATAAGCTGTGTGATTTATTTGTTGTTATATGTTGATGACATGTTGCTTGCTAGTAGTAGTAAAGCTGATTTCATAAAAATGAAAAATCTTTTGAAATCTGAATTTGACATAAAAGACTTAAGATGTGCAAGAAAAATTATTGGTATGGTTATTAAAAGGAATAGGGCTGAAAATAGGTTGACTATTAATTAAGAGTCTTATTTGGAAAAGGTAATAGCCAAATTTGGTATGAAATTTGCTAAGTCTGTCAATATACCATTAGTTGCACACATGATTTTATCATCTGCTCAATGCCCTAAAAATGAAGAAGAAAAACAGGAAATGAGTAGTATCTCCTATACTAATGCCATTGGTTCTGTAATGTATTCGATGATTACCACTAGACCTGACCTAGCTTATGCAGTTAGTTTCTTGAGTAGGTTTATGTCTAACCTAGGTAAACATCATTGGATTGCTCTTAAATGACTGTTGAGATACCTAGCTGGGATAGTTAAAAAGGGGTTAGTGTTTAAAAGGAAGAGTGATAAGCTTGAGCTTAAGGGTTATGTAGATTCTGACTTTGCAGGGCATAAAGATCAGAAGAAATCTACCACTTCTTACTTCTTCACGTTAGGTGATAATTGTATCACTTGAAAATCACAGTTGCAACCTTTAGTTATACTCTCCAGCACTGAAGCTGAATATGTTGCACTAACTGAAACTTTTAAAGAATACATGTGGCTGAAAGGCCTTTTATGTGAATTGAACTTCTTGAATGAAAATACCATGATTTTTACTGATAGTCAAAGTGCTTTAATGCTATGTAAAAATCCTTTGTATCATAAAATATCTAAGCATATTGAGGTGAAATACCATTTCATTAGGGAGAAGTTAGCTTCTGGTGAATTTAATCTGCTTAAAATTGCAACTAATGATAACCATGCAGATGTTGGAACCAAAGTACTTGCTACTGGTAAGTTTAATAAGTGCATATCAATGTTGAATATTGATACGGGTTAATTTATGTGACAGGTATTTGCTGCAGTGGAGGATTGGTGAAGCAAGTACCGGGTGGAGTGGACGATGATGATGAAATAAGACCACAAAAGGATAGCACTTGTAGCCAAGGAACTTGGTAGTGGATTTGTGATCCAACGTGAAGTTTGTGAGAATATGTGGGTTACTAAATCCACTTGGCACGTCCATTGGACAAGTTGGTTTATTAAGTGTGGACCGTTAGATAAAATAGATGGGTGAGATCTTTCTAGGATTATATATATTCTAGGTCTTCTTATTTTCTAGGTCAGAACTAGAGTGAAGAAAAGTGAGGAGCCGTCTTTCATTCTGTTCTCAAAAAGTGAGATTGGACTAAGTGTTTAAAAGTCTTGGTCATCTCCTGTGGGTTAGTTGGTGAACAATCCGATTGCCGTTCCCTTGGTTGTATTGCAGTGTTCTTTGTGGCAAGAATCTGAGCCGACAAGTTTAACCAAGAACAAAGGATCAACTAATTAGAGTTTTTCTTGTATTTTTCAACATTCAAACGAGATTGTAATACTTTGTAATTATTTTCAATCTCAACAGTTACATATACAAATGTTTGTATATACGTAGAAGTTGACGTGTATATATACACGTGGACATAAATAAATGCACTACTGTTTCAAATTAAAATAAAATGGTGCTTCCATGAATGAATTTATCCGTGAGTTGCATGAAAAGTGAGCCCAGAAGGTTTGTCCAAGGTTTCTGTGATTTAAATTGCAATTGTCAATTGATATATATCTTCATTCCCTCCCAACTACCCGCAAGCATCCACAGTTCAACAAGGGCAGCATCCACTAGCAGGATTTTTTTGGATAAACCCTTGGCGAAACAAGCATGAGCGAAAATGAGCAATGAATTGAATTTAATTATTGAGTTTGAGAGTTGAAAGTGAGTACGAGCTGGGGTCGCATTCAGGTCTTAAGCAAAAATAGAAATTATTTAAATGTGAACGTAAAGAAGTGCATGATTTTTGTAAGAAAAATCATACTTACATGAATGAATTCATCTGAGAGTAAATGAAAAGAAAATTAGGAAGTGTTTCTATTTTTATCTACAATTTTGTAATTGAGCTCCTTTAAAAGATTATACGTAGGTTTTATTTTAGGGAAAGGGCGGGAAGATTTGGTTACACTATAAGAACATAAATGCATGGTTTCATAAAAAAATATGTATCAGAAGCTAAGAAGATTATAAAAAAACACACTTATGGACACATGATGCAAATATGATTGCATTAATTACAAGACATATTTGTTGGCTTGTCTAAAGAATATTGAAGTTTTACACAACGACTAGGTTAAGACTATAAATGTTGAGCATGTATCCAAAAACTGCAATAATGATAGCGGTTAATCGATAATGTTGAGGAAATTGATTATAAAAATCCAACTTGTATCATTTTACTGAATTGCGTTAAAAAGCAAAGCTTGGGTTTTCCTTTATAAATCTGTCATAGAAACAGGATGTTAAATGTGTGAATGAATGCTGTTATATCTAATCAAATAGACCGCACTTCATCAGTTATCGTCTATAAAGGAATGTTCTTTCCATTATTTTACATATTTCTCTCATTTTGCCATATAGTAGCTGAGCTTATAATTTAAAGTTTCCATACTTAGAATGAACTGATTACCTCCAGACTGAAGTTTAATATCTAACTTGTATACTCTGAATGAGATTAGTTATAATTTATGTTTGCCATCATGCAGGTAAAGTGTCTCTACAAGAGGATTGCCCTTCAAAAGTTGGTCTTAAATCGATGACATCTTGCTCTAATGTTATGGACTCAAAGAACTGTCTCGTGTGGTCCCATGCCTGTAATGTGAAGCTATCGGAAGATAAATCAAAATGGAAATGCCCTCCCAATTTAAAGTCATTTTAAGGGGAGTTTGGTTTGTTGTGCTCGTGCTGGTAGCATATGCCTAGCTGTGCCACGCTGGCCCATGTGGACCAATTTTTCTAGGGATGCATTGCCCTGGTATGTTTCCATGCCACATATTTGATGTTTGGTGTCTGAGAATTTTCAGAGGTGAAATGGGGTGGTATTTCTATAGTTCCATCCACATAGCCGATTATTTCTTGACTCTTTAAAAGGGAAGTAATTGACTTTTCCACAGGAGATAGTTGGAAGATGATAGTTTGATGGTAACAATGTGGATGATGGTATTGAAGGGGAGAAGAGTGGAGGAGGGTTCGGCAGCCATGGAAAGGGAAAGAGGATCGTGAGAGGGATGTCAATCCGTAGGCATGGCAATGGGCCGAGTCGAGCCAGCTCGGCCCGTAAAACACGAGCTCGGCTTGTCCATGAGGACGAGCCGAGCTCACCGTCTCGGAGAGGCAGTGGCTCGATTCGACCCACGGGCTCGTGGGCCGAACGAGCCGAGCCACCGGCTCGGCTCGGCCCTCTATTTTTATTTTTTTTTTGGTTTAAAATTTGAAAATAAATCATTCTCTTTATTTTGTTAAAGAAAAAAAATGTAAATATTTAAAATGAATCCTTTATCTTCTTTATGTTTATATTAAAGATTAAATATTTATCTCGTGTTAAAATTTTTATTGAATCCTCATCTTGATTATGTTTTTAAAATCCTCATCTTTGACTCTTTGTTATGTTTTTGTTTTTTTTTTTGTTTTGAATTTGAAAATAAAAAGAAAATACATATACAAAGATTTAAAATCCATCTCTTTTTATGTGTTTTACATTTTTAAAATTTGAAAATAAAAAGAAATACCATATCGAAAATTCTTTATGTTAAAATGTAAAATTTAAAACCCTCCTCCTTTTTCCCAAGCTTGGGACCGCTCACTTTAAAAGTAGTAGAGTTAAAATTGTACACCGAACAAGATGTTACGTGTACAATTTTTTATTAAAATAAGGAAAATTCTTTAAATACGTAAATATTAATGCAAAATAATACTTACTACGATTATGATTAATCCATATTCAAATCTTCAAGTTCTTGGACCTTATTCATCCACTTTATCTTGAATTCGAAGTTCGGCATCATTCCAATCCTTTAGACACAGTAAACTTTCTAAAATGTCGGCTTTGAGTCTTGACTTGATATCAGATAAAATCCTGCCACTTATACTAAATGCAGCCTCCGATGCTACAGCTTGAGACCCGGAGGTGTTAGTAGATCCCGTGCTATTTTGGAAAGAATTGGATAACTATGTTGATGTTGTCTCCACCATTTAAGTATATCAAAATTTTTCTCTTCTCGTCATCTAACATACTAAGCACATCATGCGCAAAATACCTACCTAACTCTCAGGTGTATCATTAGAACGGAGAAAGGAAGAACTAGAAGAAGAACCAACTAATTGTTGATCTTGAGTGGTCCTATGTGTACTGACGTAATTTCATAAGTCAATGTCATCAGTTGATAACAAAGTATGTGTTGGATTAGGAGGTCGTACAACGTTTGTACTGGTCTTTTCAGTATAGACCTCATACATAGAATATAAAGTTTGTTCTAAATTAGCAGACGTGACTGGATTTTCAAAAGTTAATTTATCTAAAATTTTCATTATTGTTACTTTTGTTCCCTCTAAGTTAAGTCGATGATCCATGATACATGCTAATAGAAATAACATAGGCAATTGTTCCCAATATTTCCTAAATTTAGCTTCCATAACATGTATAATCCAAGTAAAAAGAGCAAAATTCTTATACCGATGAAAATTGTTAGCAATATAATAGAAATGATTTAAAACAAGTAGAGTAGTTGGGTAATAAATACTAGAACATACAGTTGTTGCGTCGTAAAAAACTTTTAAAAAATTTCTAACATGACCACATATTTTCAAATCATGTAATTCTAAATCATATTCGAAGTGTGTGAGTGTCGGCCATTATAATACATGAGTAATGCAATCTTCATAAACTTCACACGATTCAAGCATAAGATATGTTGAATTCCACCTATTGGCAACATCAATTGCAAAACATTTTGATTGCAGCCCATTTTATGTACATAGAGCAGCAAAAACTTGTTTTCTTGATGGTGAAACCGAAATATAATTAATAGCATGTCTAATTTTTTCCAATTGAGGTTGTATAAATTTTAATCCATCTTTTACAATTAAATTAAAACACATGACACACAACGAATATAAAATAAAATACCATCAAAATGTGGATTACAATATTGCATTAATTTTTCAATTACTATATTATTTGGGCCTGTATTATCAAATGTAAAACTACGAGCCTTAGAATCACATTTAAATTCATGTAATACACCTAATAAAACTTGATAAATATTATTTCCATTATGAGGATAGTCTATTTGTTTAAATGCTATTACTTTTTTATGCATTAACCAATTATTATCAATGTAGTGTGCAATTGCAACCATGTATTCTTTTGTGTTACAATCTGTCCATAAGTCTGATGTAAAAGATGCAACACTGTTGTAATTATTAATATAATTAATAATAGCTTCTTTCTTAGTATTATATCTACCAATAGTATCTTTACGAAGTGTATTTCTAGAAATACTAACGTACCTTAGTTGTAGATATTTTTGGATGAATGACGTCCAATGAGGATTGTCCACCAAGCATAGTGAAAACTCGACATTTGCTATCAATTCTGGCAGTCCTTCGTATCACATGAGTTCTTGTGAGTATATCCAGTTGTTGAGAGCGAGACTACTGGACCCGGCTTCCGGAGATCCAAACTGAAGTTGTGCCTGATTTGTATCCAAACATCTATGTTTGTATTGACACTTTTTGAAGTGTCTGTTTAGATGAGTCGTGCCTATCCCCTTATGCCAAGCAAACTTCTCCTGACAGTGTTTACACTGTGCTTTGAACTCAGGGACTCCCTTCACTTGTTTTCCAGTCGGCACCAACTCAAAATGCTCCCAGAACTGAGCCTTTTATTTGGTGGCTTTTCGTTTAGTGCTAGAGCCGATTGTAGTTTGTGTATCGGCATCTTCTTGAAAGTCTTCCAAATCAATTGGATCAGTGCTACCACCAAACTGATTAAGAATGTCTTCTGGAATTTGAATATCATTAAGACCACTGAAATCATCATCACTTCGATTGTATGCCATTTGGAATAATATAGTAAAGAGAATAAGAGAAAATGAAAATGTAGTAGAACGTAGAAACTAGAAAATAGAAATGTAGAGAATTAGTAGAAGTAGAAAATTATAACTTAAAATTATAGAGTAATATCTAGATAATAAGATACTAGATACTAATTAGAACACTAATATTGAGAGAATGTAATATGAGAATTGTTAATGGATTGAGTATATAATTGAATGAGAGATAAGAGATTGAAGTGTGAAAAAATGAGTTTAGAAAATAGGTATTTATAGGAAAATAATGGAAGTAAAAAACAAAAAATAAATAAAAAATAAAAAATAAACTGACCGTTTGCCAACGATCAAGAAATCGTGACTGTTGGAATGAGCCACGAGCCCAACGAGCCAGCTCGTTTTTTGGCCGAGCCGAGCGAGCTCGGCCCTTTTTTTTCTCCAGCTCGGCCCTAGCTCGTGCTCGTGGCTCGACAAGCTCATGCCTGAGCTGGGTCGAGCTTTTACGAGCTGAGCCGACGAGCTTTTTTGCCACCCCTATCAATCCGTATATGGCTCTAATACCATGAGAGTGTTTGAAAAACTACCACACCTTTTAGTGGTGAGTCAATCTCATATTTATATGCACAGTTACATATTCGTTTATGGTAATTACAAGTATGGAAAAAATCAGTTAAATAAAAATAAAAGCTACAATTGAGGATCAAGAGAATGTAAATGGAAAGCCTTGAATTAAGGATGATGATCCTTAGCATGATCCTCGACACTCTTGACCAGAAAACACATTTATGCCATTCGGATACTTGGGCATTAATGGGTAGTGTGGCTTCGGCGATAAGCCTCCACTCTAATTAGTATCTTAATATTTCAGTAGCAGAAGTACATTATTATAATAATAAAACAAACACATTAGTATCAGTATCTTTGTAAACAACGATAGTATTAGACACACTCAAAATAGAAAATTTCAATCCAACAAAAGAACAATATCATAATAAAATTATTTTAATAAAACAGAATCATAAGCACATTTGTATCAATATCACATTAACAGTATTTGTATCAATTTCACAATAACAATATCATAAATAATAATATCGTATAGTTAAAGATAGCAAACAAGTTAAGCAAATATAACAATATCAGAAATACATTATTATCAATTACATGTTTAGGTGAGCACAAATGTTATGTTTTAATAGAAAACCATAGCATAATATCTAAATAAAATAGTATATTAATAAAACAATATCTTAATAAAAAAGTATGATAGATAGAAGTATCTTAATATATCAGTATCATAAATGAAAATATCTTAATAAAACAGTATCACACACAAACTACAACCCAATAGAATAATAATAATAATATCAAATATTTTGAATGAAAACCGTATCAATGATCATGTACTACTAATTGAGCATTTTGAAACAATATCATTACTTCAACCATAAAATATTTAATTTTGAATAAATGTAACGAAAACTAGTGTACAATATTAATAGTAAAACAATATCAAGCATTTTTCATAAAACATTATAATACTAAAACAGTATCTTAATAAAAGAATATCATAATAAAACAATATCATAGAAAACAGAATCATAATAAAACAATATTGTGTTTGAATTAGCGTTTTTGCAATTGTAGGGACACGTTTGTTTTTTAGCACTGAAATATGACTCTAATTGAATTAAGTTTGGGCCATATGATTTCAAAACACATGAGCGCATGATCAGTGATTGACTCTGAATTTTCCCAATAAAAAACTTATAAAAATTGACAAATTCGCATTGGAGTCGGGTGCCCACAGTTCCGGTTCAAGAATCAAGAATCGACTCGGACCCGTTCGATTTTCAGTTATCGATTCCCATTTATTATTTTTTTGGGAACCGAACTGGAACCTCCAGTTCCGATTCGGAAGGTTTGATTCCGATTAAAATATTCACTCCTAGTTTTTACCTATATTTATTTGGAGAATTTATAAATCTAGACAAATGCAAATGATGATTTTTGAAAATAGCAATTTTTAATAACATTTGCAAAAATAGCAACTTATAGATACAAAAGCTATATGTACCATTTTGGAAAAATTGGTGCAAATGGTCTATAACGTATGTCAATAGTGTGCAAATGGTCCATAACCTATCCATTTATGTGCGCATTTGGTCCTTATTTGTAAAAAAGACAAAAATACCCTTAATTTTAGTTTTAAAAAATTACAATTGAATTTCTAACCTTTGCAAAATGTGCAAATAAGTCCGATACATTTATTAAACAATATTTAATTTAGCATATTAAATATATCACTATAGTCGTATCAAATAAATTTTTCATAAGAGAAAAATATAAAATTATTGCGCTTTAGGTATATGTAATTGTTATGTGATATGAAAAACTTGAATAAAAATTAAGTTAAATAAATAACAAAATGACATATATAATTTTATGACACTGAACCAATCTTATTATGTTTTTTTAATATCAAAATACTAACAAAAATTAATTTACACATTTTTTGTTTTTTATTTTTTAACAATAATAAAACGATAAATTAAAATTTGAATAATACAATTTGAGCTCTAATATTTGTAGTTAATAAACAAATAGCTCTATGAAATAATAATATTTGATTATTAAGTTTGTGACAAAGTTATTTTTTTTATGTTGTAATGATAAAATTAAAGTTTAAATTTAAATGATTACTTAATTTTAATTAACACGTTTATTAATAATTATGAGCTTAAATTTTAATTATTTTATAATAGTTCGTATAATATACAAAATAATTTAGTATATTATATATTTGGTAAAGTAGACAAAGCCACTTTTCAATTTCATATGTATATAGTGGGTGATATTTTTACCCATACAATTCTAATCACTTATTTTGGAGAGAGATAACGCGTGTAGTCCAATTTTGACTTTTAACGGAGAAAATGGACGGAAAGTGTGAAGAGAGACCTACGATGCCTATTTCTTCATACGTTGGGAACGTGTTGTGCTATTTTTTCAGATTAGGGGCATATCCTCAGCAACTTTGAAACGTTGGTGGATCTTTCATGCAATTATCCCTTTTTTTAAAAATAGAAGTATTGGACCCATTTGTACTTTTTACAAAGATTAGTAATTCAATTGAAAATTTTTCTAAATAAAAAGAAGGGCATATTTGTCTTTTTTTTATCAAATAAAGACCAATTGCGCACCTAAATAGATAGATTAGGGCCCACTCCACCAAAAAATAAAATGTTAGAGACTATTTGTACAATAAGGGCAAAGGTTAGGGACCATTTGCACTAATTTTCCACCATTTTGCAAAATTGTCAACAATTTCTTTTTGGTTTCCAAGAGAAGCTACCTACTAATTTTTTTAAGGGTTAATTACACTAATGGTCCCCAATTATTCAGATTTGTAACGATTTCATCTCTTTTCTTTTTTTAGCAGATATCATCTACATTCTTTCATTTATTCTCACAGATGGTCTCCAAATCACTATTTTTCACAATTCTGATAATTCTTTGACAACCCATTGACTTAAATAAATTAAAGAGATAATTGCATCAATGGTCACCAACGTTTCAAAAATATTAGGGATATGCCCATAACCTAAAAAAATAGCACCAAACATCCCCAACATTTGAAGAAATAAGCACCGTAGGTCCCTCTTAACATTTTCCATCCATTTTCTCCATTAAATCTCAGAATTGCACTGCACGCCCTTCATTTCTACAAAAAATGCGAGTGGAATTGCAGGGGTGATGACTTTCCACGGCTGACGGATCTACCAGTAAGAAAGATTAGCCCAACCCACTATATACCTCTCATACCACGTTATGTCCCTTTCTCAGCATGTACCTCAAAGACAGAAAAGTAGCAAACCTGTGAGGCATGATATTCTGGGCCATTACTCAATGAAAAAAAGACGTATCCATTGGATTGCTTCCCTGTAACCCCCGAGATGAGTTTCCATACTTTTTGGCATTAAATTGTCTGGTGAATTTGTAGTTAGATTTGGGTGCCATTATAGCCAATAAACTTGTATACCGGTCTTCTTCCTTCTTTTGGTTTTATTGGATTTTTTTGAGCTTATTCATACTATATGTCACTATGGTCAATTGTCCCCTCAACCCTGGATTGCCCTAAGTTCCTTACATGTATTATGCCGTCCTCAAATTAATACTATATAAAGCCGTTGCTTTGTGTGTGAGTGGTGTGAGAAAAACCATGTCTCCTTTGTAGAGAAAATGACAACTTTTCATGACGAACAAAATGTGCCGGAGAACCTTGCTGGAAAGTTTCCTCATTCAACAAGTCCTTTAACATGACATACATTTAGCATAAATATGTAGCTGTTGCTCCATTATTCATTGTTTGTGTATCTTTTGCAGAAGGGAAGCAGTCTAATGGACAAGTCTTTTTTCATTGACTAATGGCCGGAATATCATGCTTCACAGTATGCTACATTTCCTTCATTTTCTTTGAGGTATATGTCTCTCAGAAGAAGGAATTTTATATGGTATGAGAGGTATAAAGTGGGTCCACCTACCTTCCTTCACAGATATCATGCATGCTGGACAATGTATTCCTAGAAAAATTGTCCACATGACCCCTGCCTGGCACAACTAGGCATATGTTATCAGTCTACTCGAAAACCATGCTTGTAGGTTTCCAATGGAAATGCCCTATCAGAACATCTCAGTTGTGGAGTAGGCTGGGGCTGGGATGATACAGGATCTCATGTCCATAATGCATTTGAATTTGGGATTCGTGGTTCTTACTCATCTTACTCCCGTTGCTCCATTTCCGAGCTGGTAATTTAGAAATGTCAAATCGATTACTAGTTTGATGACAATTTGGTGAATTTGGCTTAGTTTAATAAGTATTCAATTTTAATTCAATCTCTTTTTTTTTTAATTGAGTTTATGTTAATGCATGGGTTACTTTTAAACTAAACAACTTATTTAACTTATTTACAGCTAATAAAATATTTAAACATGTTTGTCTAAAAAAATTCTTCAAAGTAACTTTTACTTATATTTTAGCTTAGCCAAAGAGGGTCGTGACATTAGCTTATCATATTTTGATTAAGAAAATACAAGATGAAAAATGAATACATAACTCGGATAATTTAGAATAATAGTTGTACAACCTTTAATCTTGAATCTCTTCAACGATATTGGACATCACCATCTTATTCTTCAAAATCATCCAAAGTTTCAATGATTTCTTGTAATTCTTCTTCCAAGGATTTAATGTCTTTGATGTGGAATTTCTCCAAAGATTTGAGTTATGTTATGATATGGAACTCTTTTTTTCTTTTCTTAATAATATGTATTTATATGGCTAACAATTATGGGAAAATTTCATCAATAAGCCATATTTTGTTAATAATTATATAAAAATTGTTACATATTTTAAATTATAGGAATACTGGATGGGGCTGTAAATTTTTCTCTTTTTTATTTTTTTCCAAATCTAATTAATTGTGTGTAATAGAAGCCACATTTCACTCCACATTACCATATTAAATAGGAATCTATATTTGACTAAAAATCATAACACTACAAGAAATGAAGTCAATAACGGCGACATATGTCGTCGCTGAATCATCAAAAGTCATCCCTTTAAATGTTTAGAGACGACAAATCATCAATGTCGCCATAATAGGTTAGTGTCTCCGTTTGAATCTATATTTGACTAAAAATCATAACACTACAAGAAATGAAGTCAAAGCGGCACATATGTCGTCATTGAATCATCAAAAGTCATCCTTTAAATGTCAATGTCTCCGCAATAGGTTAGTGTCTCTAGATATTTAGCGGCGACATAAAGTCGTCGCTATATATATTTGAATCTATAGCGACGACAACTTCGTCACAACATTGTCGTAGTCTATATCTCAAAAACAGATAAAAAGGGACGACAAAGTCGTCGCCAACGTCCTCGCTGTTAGACGAAATAATAGCTACGTGAAATACGTTGCTATTATCTCGTCGCCATACGTCCTTCTCATAAGTCGTCTCTAAAACTAATTGTTTTCTTTTACTACAGTGACGACAATGTCGCCGCTATAATCTTTTTGAATTTTTTTAAATTTTTTTTAATTTCCAAATAATAGAAATAATATATAAAAAATTTTAAAAATCTACGGACCCTCCAAACCCTCGTCCTCGTCCCCGTTCTCCTCATCCGCAGGCACAACTGGTATTCTATTTTTAGAATCCCAATTTCATGTTGCATTTGGTGTAGCTGATCCTCGTACATGGCAAACCGAGGATCGTTATTCTGGGAGTCTCCAAAGAACTGATGGGAAGTTCTTTGTGGGGCAAACGATGCAGCAATCGAATCTAGTGAGGTAGAGGTGCCCTTCGGAACTCGGCCAACCCCACGGACGTGACCTCGTCGTTCTCCAAGAACCTCCTTTGCAATAGCATGCTCGTCTAACGACGAGCCACTGGAGGCGACCTGTGTACGTTGAGTCTCTCTCAACTCAACAAGTTTATCCTGTTTAGTGATAAAATAATAATATCATGTCAAATAAAATTATATTAACATAATTTAAAAATCCTCACATAGTCACCAAATACCTGGTGGTTCTCCCAATTGCCATCCCGGAAGGTGTGAAATGTCCGAAACGATTCAATAATCCCCGGCCACTACTGGGTCTCAGGGTCCGCTACGACAATTTAAACGTGAAATGTAGTTAGTAGACATTTTTACGTAATTTAGTGAAGATTTGTATAATGATATTGAAAATTTATATGTTATACCTCATCGTAACGCCTGACAGAGAAGCTCTTCGACCCCTGCACGCTCGGGTATTTAGCCTTACCCCGATTGGCCTTATTTTTTGAGGACCGTTCCTGAAGATATACATATAATTGATTAGCAAAAAATACAATAGTTAAAAAAGTATATAAAATATCGTAAAAAATATATAAACAATACGTACCACGAAAGTAGGATTGGTGAAGAAGTCAATGCACTTTTGCTAGTCCTCGGCGGACATCTCGCCGTATGGTCGGCTCGGTCCATGCGCTTTTAAGTGATTATGCGCCTTGAGTTTGTAATCGCAATAACGATCGGCCGCCAGACGATCTACAGCGGCACATACTGCCCGGTACTTGTCGGGCAAACGATCGCCCTGCAGATCGAAGTAGCTCTGCAAGAGTGAAAAAAATGACGTTAATTTAGAAGTCGTGGAACAATTATTTATTAAATGTACTAATAATAAAACTACTTTAAGTTCATACTCGATAATGCTACGTAAATCGTGTCCGCATTGCTCCTCTGGAACCTCCGTCCATGAAGGGTAGCACGGGGCACAGTGAATCTCACTTGGTTCTCAACCAAGCGCATGAAGTACTTCGCGTTATTCCCAATTGGCTGCATTGTGTGTTCGACATTGTCGAACACGATATGAAGTGGCATCTTCCCGTTAGCCTTAGCCTTTCAAACCATCTCAATGTTGATGCCTCAAGAGATACCTCGTCGCTCTGGCGGGGGTGCTAAAAATGAAAAAATTGAAAATTGTATTTATCATACGATTTTCAACGATATGTATAAATTAACAAATAATTACAATTTGAACGAAAAGTGTTACTAGACTCGCAGACCGAAGCGAGCGGTGAGATGTCTATTGTGGAGGATCTCATGCACCATCACCTCCGTGCGACATCACGTCAACCATACTAACACATGAAATAATTGCAAACATCAGTTAGTGCAAAATAGGTCCCTACATTTAGTGAAATTGATCCTAATAAAATTTTTTCTTTATTTCAAATAGGTCCCTGATGTTTGAAGGTTTTCAAAGTTTCTAATAAGATTGAAGTTGATGATGAATAGGTCCTTCCACTCTACTTTATTGTAAATAGGGTCATGAACTGTGACTATATTTCAAAGTTGTCCTTAAACTTTTATTTTATTTCAAATAGGTCCCGAACTTTGACATTTTATCTAATATGTCCTCAACTTTGAATTTTATCTTCATTTCTAATAAGTTTCAATTTGTTGATAAATTGGTCCTCAACTTATTCCTATGTCAAATAGGTCCTTACAATTTGAATGTTATCATAATTTCTGATACGTTATAATTTTGTTATAATTAGGTCCCTAATGAAATTGTTCATTTCAAATATGTCCATATACTTTGACTTTATTGTAAATAGATCCATAAAAATTTTATTTTATTTCAAATATATCTCTGAACTTTGAAATTGGTCATAGTTTTTAATAAGTTTGAAGTTGTTGAAGAATTGGTCTTTTAACTTTGAATTTATGTGAAAATTTGAATTTATTATATTTTATTTCAAATTGGTCCCTAAACTTATTTTATTACAAATAAGTCTCTAAACTTTGAATTTATGTGAAAATTTGAATTTATTATTTATTTCATATTGGTTAAATTTTTTATTGCAAATAAGTCTCTAAACTTTGAATTTATTGAAAATTTGAATTTATTATATTTTATTTCAAAGTCCCAAAACTTATTTTATTGCAAATAAGTCCCTAAACTTTGAATTTATGTGAAAATTTGAATTTATTTTATTTTATTTATTTTGGTTTCTAAACTTATTTTATTGCAAATAAGTCCTAAACTTTGAATTTATGTTAAAATTTGAATTTATTTTATTTTATTTCAAAGTAAACTTATTCTATTAAAGTCCCTAAACTTTGAATTTATGTTAAAATTTGAATTTATTATATTTTATTTCAAATTGGTCCATAAACTTATTTTATTGCAAATAAGTCCCTAAACTTTAAATTTATGTGAAAATTTGAATTTATTATATTTTATTTCAAATTGGTCCCTAAACTTATTTTATTCCAAATAAGTCCCTAAACTTTGAATTTATGTTAAAATTTGAATTTATTATATTTTATTTCAAATTGGTCCATAAACTTATTTTATTACAAATAAGTCCCTAAACTTTGAATTTATGTTAAAATTTGAATTTATTATATTTTATTTCAAATTGGTTCCTAAACTTATTTTATTACAAATAAGTCCCTAAACTTTGAATTTATGTTAAATTTGAATTTATTATATTTTATTTCAAATTGGTCCCTAAACTAGTCCAAAAATAAACTACTAGAAAATTGCAAATAAGCAAAAACTACTTGAAAATTGCAAATAAGCAAAAATCAGTCCAAAAAATTACAAATAAGCAAAATTACTGGCAATCAGTCCCTAAAAATTTAGTCCAATGTTCTTCATAAAATCATAAAAAAATTCCACAAATTCAGTGCAATATATAGTGCAAAATCGTTAACAGCAATTTCAACATCTAATGAACCTAAAATATATCTGATAATTAAAAAAATTCAAAGTCGAATGAACTTAAAAATTGAAAAAAAAAACCGTAACATTTAAGCTATATATTCAAGTTCAAGGCCAACCTTAATCGAGATGGATCTTGGAGAAGAATGTCGTGGAGTGCAGCCCTCAACCGACTTTGTGTGCTAGCTTCAACCTTCTGGCCAGACGGTGGATGAAAAATCGAAAAAATAGAGAAGAAATGAGAAATGGGGAAGAAGAAGGTCTGACGCGTGAAATTTAAGGGTCAAATCTATAGCGACGACATATGTCGTCGCTATTACTTTTTAACGGCGACACGAACTTAATTTTTTCGGACCACGCGCCTAAATAATGGCGCCCAATTTTCACTCTATAGTGACGACATGTCGTTGCTATAAATATCGTATCTATATGTTATTTGAAGTTAGGTCCTTCAATTTTAAATATTTTTCATTTGGGTCCTCATATTTTTTCTTTTATTTCAATTTCATCCAATTTTATTTGCAATATAAGTCCTTCAAATTTTACGAAGTTAGATATAATGGTCCCCAGTAGCATTTTTTGTACAATTGTAGTCCTTTTATGTCCTACATTCTGTCCACAAATGTTGAAACTTCATCCAAACTCGCGTTTTGACCAATAGCAATGATAGTATGAACGAAAAACACTCAAGCCGAAAATAGTAACAACAAAAAGAACATGCTTTTTTATAAATTTATTTCATAAAATTTAGTGACGCACAATAACATTTCAATCTGATTCACTATCATGATACGATTGATCCTCATCATCGTCACTGACGTCTTCATTGATTTCACTCGATGTTTTGTCATCCTCGTATTCTACATTTGTATCGTCTTCCACATCATTGTCATTTATAAACGAAGTTTCTCCTACAGTATCAGACGAGGCTCTTCTGATAACCGATGCTTCTATCTCATCAGCTTCATCATCATCCCAGTGCAAGGATACATATTCTATGTTGCCAAGATCAACGACTAGAGATAAATTGAAAGAGTAGTTATTGTGGAGCAGGTCAATCTCTGTGATGTTAGCTCCCACTGTATCCCACGTGCTCCTGTGATGGACAATTTGTATTACTCGCGAGTTCAGACCACGAGATGGATTAGAACACTTGTTGTGCTTGGCTCGCAAGTATGAACTGATCATCCTTGAACGCCTCTGCACTGATGTCAATACTGGTAACGTTATTCTCAGTTACCATCCGTCTCCCATCACACCTAAACCATTTGCATTGGAATAGATAAATTGAAAGTTTTGGTCCATACTGTAGCTCTAGTATATCTTGCAGCTGCATGTAGTAAACCTCACATCCAGTCCCTAGGACGGACACACCACTGTTATGAGTTTTTCTTGAATATCACGATCATATGTTAGGAACCGAACTCCTTTTTGACAACACAATCCGTGTATGACATAACCTGCTGGTAACATCCACTGGCCAACGCAAATAATTCATGAGAAACTTGATGATTGTGGCTTTGGCGCATTGCATATAGCTGCATGACGAGAATTATTCTCAATTATTGAAAGAAATTATGTTGAAATCTTGCAATTTTATTCGATCGATGTTCGTTTACCTTTCTGTAGAACCAACCGTTAAAGTCTCTTCTGTGCACTAGTTCGATGTTTGGACAGCCATTGTTCAGTAGTTCCTTCCTATGTTCCCTGAACAAAGTATGGAAGATCAAAGTTCATTAGTTCGTTTGAAATGAGAAAGTTTATTTGAGATAAAGGAATAATCGTGAATTAAGAAATTAATCGCAAGAATGGCTCAACTTCATAATGAGCTTGTGTGGGACGTAAAAATCTCTTGATTTCGAACTTGAGTAGGAAACGTCGCTGGTGACTGCTTTCCAAGTGGGCGACACTACGACTGAAAAACAGAAAGTTGTGTCTGTGGAACACTAGCATTCTCGTTTTTGTCTGGTCGGTCGAACCTTGTCCCTATGTCCTCAAAGTACCTCGAACAAAAAGTTAATGTCTCATCCACAACATACCATTCAACTATTGATCCCTCGGGTCGAGCTCGATTTCTGACGTAGCCCTTCAATTTCTTGAGGTATCGCTCGAATGGATACATCCATCTCATGTGCACCGGACCTACAAGGATTGCCTCTTCTGATAAATGCATTACGAGGTGAATCATGATATCGAAGAAGGTTGGCGAAAATATCTGTTCCAACTTATAGAGAATGAGTACCAGGTGATCATGGGAAGCTATCATGTCGCTAACATTTAGTGTTCTTGCACAAAGCTTTCTGAAGAACGTACACAATTCAATAATTGCCGTGGAAATTGTTTTATTCAAGAACGCCCGACATTCGACTGGCAATAACCGTTGCATGATAATATAGAAATCATGTGACTTCAACCCGATAATACGGATGTCATTAGGAACAATATTCTTCAGAAGATTAGAAGCGAAGCCATCCGGAAACTCAACCAATCGGATAAATTTACAAAACTTCTTACGATTTGAAGACGACATGGTGTAACATGCGTGAGCTTCATCCAACTATTCCCGTTCGATACAAGTGTAACTCCTTTTGATCCCTAATTAAATCAGATCGCGCCTCGCATTGATCGTGTCTTTTGATTTGAATGGATCGTCCATAATTGTGCCGAGCAAGCTATCACAAACATTCTTCTCACGTGCATGACATTGATGTTATGTTTGAGCTCAGAGAAGTCCAATACGGCAACTCATAGAAAATGCTCTTTTTCTCCAATTTAGCTCGTCATCACTTTTTCCGAATTGTAGCACCACCATAATTAGGGTGCTTCCTGGACTTCTATATCTGACATGGCTTCACTGTGCTAAAATGTCTATAGGCGTTAATCGATGCGGAGGTGGTCGCCTCTCTGTCCTCCTATCAAAGTCTAAATTGCTCTGAAAATGATGCCTGGATGGCAGGAACCGACGGTGACCCACATAAGCTGTCTTACCTATCACACGGACTGAAGGAGTATCCTCGTTGCATGTAGGACATGCCTTGTACCCCTGACCACTCCAACCCGACAAACTACTTCTCGCTGGAAAATCGTTAACAGTCCACAACAACGCTGCACGCAGTCTGAATACCGACTTGTTGTTGGTTCCACCGTCACCCGTGTCAATCCCATCGCCCACAACTCTTCAACTCGTCCACTAATAGTCATAAAAATACATCAATATCCTTATCTGGTGCTTTAGGACCGGTATCAATAGAGTAAGCATGAGGTATTCGAGCTTCATGCATAACCATGGTGGTAAGTTGTAAATCGTTACAACCACTCGCCACATGCTATACGATAGAATCATGTCACCGAATGGATTGAATCCATCGTGGCCAAATCTAACCTCGACATTCTTGATCTCACTTGCGAGCATTGGATGTTTCATGTCAAAATCCGCCATGCCTTTCCATCAACGGGATCTTTGCATTTCATTATCGCCCCTAGACCTTCCTGTCATTGTGCCACCTCATGAGTTTTGCAAGATCCTTCGTCGTAAAATATACGTTTTAGTGCGGGGCCGAGGAAAATATCGTAACACCTTATGCGTAACATTCTTCTCATTCACTTTCCCGTAAGTGTGCCCCCAACGACTTTCCTAGCAAATCGGGCAAGTTTGTCTATCAAAGCATGTTCACCCCAAAACGCAGTCACACGATCGTTCTTGTAGGCATGAATGAATTTGTAACTCAAACCAAGCTTCATCATCGCCTTCTTAGCTTCGTAGTGATAGTCAACCAGGTTCATGTTTGGGAATGCTAACTTCATCAATTTCAAAAGATCATCGATGACTTGTTTGTCCATTTGTTCATAACCTTAATATGCATCAACTTGACTAAAAAAATTAGGGATGAAAATGATGAAACTCCCGAGCTGATTCGAATGGAGAGCACGAAACAATTCGTCATAGTAACCATCGGTGCTTGTACCTGCATGCTCATCACCAGCTACGTCATCTATGATATCCATCATCTCATCCTCCACACCAACTTGCTCATTCTGTCTATACACATTCGTAGTATGAACATCGGTCTCGCCATGATATATCCAGGTGACATAACTATCCGCAAAACCATTACAAAATATGCGAGCCTCGACAATTTCCAATGGATGTGTGAGACCGTTTAAACATTTTTTTTTGCACGGACATTTAATCCTTTCTCTCTCATCATTAACATATGGCCTCGCCATGTTTATAAATGCTTGCAAACCATTCCGAAAATATATAGATTTTGTACGATTTCTAATTGTTGTCCAACTTTTATCAATATCCATACTTGAAAAATACTATATTCTTACAAATACAGTAAGGATAATAAATGAAGATGAAGAAATGAAATGTAAATAAGATGATTATGAAAGAAAACAATAAAATTGCAATTGACCGGGAGAGATGCAGAGATGGAGAAGAAATTTTTTTACGTGTAGCCTGCAATACAAAAATGCGGAGATGGAGAAAAGAAAAAGAAGAGTCTATAGCGGCGAAATTTGTCGTCGCTATATGTAACAGTCGTCGCTACATGATCCTTCCCATTTTACAAGAAAATTAATAACTCACGTGCCTACCAAAATGATCAACACGTATATAGCGACGACATTTGTCGTTGCTACAGACAACAATTGGGCGCCAATTTTCCCACTTAAATTGATCTAGGTGTATAGCGACGATAAATGTCGTCGCTATATATCTCATCGCATTTTACGAGAAAATTCATGATTCACATGACTGACAGCATCATCCGCAACTCAATTGCGAAAATATATGTCGTCGCTATTTATGCATCAAAATGCCGCCATTTGTTCTCACCGTTTTCAAAACTAATTGGCGACGACATTGAAAGACATCGTTATAGATTCTATTTAATAGCGACGACTTATAATCTATGGCGACGATATAAGTCGTCGCTATAAGTTTTGCATATGTGGCGACGACATTTCTTTGTCGTCTCTACTGTATAGAATCAATAGAGACGACTTTCTGTCGTCGCAATTGTTGTCGCCGCTATAGACGCTTTTTTTGTAGTGTAATGAATTCTAATATTTTCAATATCTCTTCTCTATGAAAACAAACTGCATTCGTCTCAGCCAAGTGCAAATCGTCTTCTTCCTGCATCTGCTAGTCCAGCGATAACATCCCATATTCCAGTAAAATTTAACAAGGTTTCTGTTCATTTGTATTCTGTCATATTAACTCCATGTTACAAATAAAGATATCTCATTTAGATTGTGGCTTCGTTACCATTCAAGTTCGTTTCCTTATGTATCGTTAGACGTGTGGAATGCATTGTTATAATTTGCGCTTCACTATTGATGTTACAAATTCTATTGACCATTTTCAAAACAACATATTACGATGTTGCAAACGATGTTACGAAATCCGTTGCAATTGCTATATTAATAATATTTCGTATCTGTTCTTGTAACTGTTGAAGAATAAGTTGCATTGTCTCTGTCATCAACTACAAAATAGTTTGCCATGTTTCTAATGTTAATCTATTCCAGGCGGTGTTATAAAACAGTTTCATTGTCATTTTAGCCTAATATGTTGCAAACGATGATACAAATATCTATTACATTGCATCTGTTATTAATATGTTGCAATCGTTGTTACAAATTATGATCAAGTGTCTATGTTACTAATTTGTTGCAAGCGGTGTTACAAAATCTATTTCAGTAACATTGTTATTAATCTGTTGTAAGTGATGCTACAAAATAGGTTGTATTATCTATGTTATTAATATGTTGCAACAGTATTACAACACTGTTTCATTGTCTATTTAGCCTAATATGTTGCAAGTGGTGTTACAAAATTTGTTTCAGTATATTTGTGATTAATCTATTGCAAACTATGCTGCAAAATAGGTTGCATTGTCTATGTTAGTAATATGTTGCAAGCGGCGTTACAAGATCTGTTTCAATGTATCTGTTATTAATTGATTTATTATCATGATATTAACAAATATGGATAACATAAATATTTTCATCAATTGTAATGGAGAAAGTACAGGAATCTTTGTTCCAATATGTTGTACTTATATAGAACTCGTTGATTTGATAATGTCCATATTGAAGCTTGATAAACGTAGTAGTGCACTATCCATACAATATGAAGTAGTTGGGTGCCTGTCTTCAATGATGATGACTAATGACAATACATTGATGTTCTATTTGGAGCTTAAAAGAAAGGATCATAATCTAACGAGTTACCCACTGCAAATTGATGTTACATCTTCATTGGAAAATATACCGTCAATATATATTTTGGATATTTTGGGTAATCATGACATGGAAAGACTAGAGCAACAAAACCTAAATTCTCATTCACTAATGAGTTACTCATGTAACAACTTGTGCTATCTAGATAGATTTGCTTCTAGTGTATGTGAAACAATCCCAGAGTTGCCAGAAGTTGAAATTCAGGATGACAACATTGTTATTGGACATCCAGACTTCAACGGCATTTCAACAGGGAGGATTTTTAAGGACAAAAATGTGTTAAAGAAGACTATATCCCTACATGCTATTCATAACAACTTTCAGTATAAGGTGTACAGGTTTGACAAAGAAGAATATGTCCTCAAATGTCTCGATGATAATTGCATGTGGCATTTTCGGGCTTCTAGACTGAGTGACACATATTTATTCAAGATACGATATATTAAAAATGAACATAACTGCTCAATGGATTACGTTATGGGAGATCATAGACTGGCAACAAGTTCTCTATTGGCAGATTGTATTAAACACAAGTATATGTATACTAAAACTATCTACACTCCAAGGGACATCATAAACGATGCGTCGAAGACATATGGTGTGACTTCGAGTTATGGGAAGGCATGGAGGGCACATGAATTAGCATTGGAAAAAATAGTTGGAGAGCCAGAAGAGTCATACAACAAGCTCCCAAGTTTTGTATACATGTTGAGATTGAAAAATCCAGCGACGGCAACACAGACTAAGACTAATGCAAATAATCAATTTGAATATATGTTCACGGCATTATGAGCATCTATACAATGTTGGAAACACTGTAAACCTGTGGTCGTTGTCGACAAAATATTTTTAACTGGGCATTTCGATAGAACACTTTTCACCGCCTGCACTCAGGATGCAAACTACAATATATTTGTTCTCGCATTCGGGATAGGTGATGCTGAGAACGACAATGCATGGGAACGATTCTTAATGAATTTCAAGGAAACTTATGGAGAACGAGATGAGATGTGCATAATATCATACAGACATAAAAGCATAGATAATGCAATCGATCAAGTATACCCAAACATAATACATGGATTCTATTCTTACCATTTGTTGCAAAACCTGAAGAGGCGATTTGGAAAGGTAGCGAAACACATTACAAAGCCATTTAATGCTGCTGCTAGAGCATACACAATTTCTAAATTTGAGTACCAAATGAAACAATTAGACAAGGTCCACGATGAGATTCGACTATATCTGGTAAAAAATTTTTTATCTTATTATTAGAAGCATATATGTGTGTCAAATTTTCTAAATCTGATATGTCATTTCTTATATAGAAAGAAAAGTCGGATTCTATAGGTGGTCAAGAGCACATACACCAATCAACCGGTATTCTACGATGACTTCTAATATTGTTGAGTCAGTGAACGCTATTACAAAGTCGGTGAAGAATTATCCTATCATGATGTTGCTAGAATGTTTGAGGAACATCTTGCAAGACTGGTTGTACAAAAATCGTAATAAGACACGTTCCATCTTTACAAAATTGGCAACAAAAAATGAGAATATGTTAAGGGCAAACTCAAAAGATGCACTCAAATTGAAGGTAATGTTTTCTTTCTTTTGAGCCACTTGTTTATTTTATTTTATTTTATTTACTAATTAAATTTGAAAACTTGTTCCAATAAACAAGTTTCAAGTTCAAGCGACGTTTTATATCAAGTTATTGATGAGAACACACAGCATTCAGTCGGCATGGAAAAATGCTATTGCACATGTAACAGGTTTCAAGTTGACGGGATATCTTGCAAACATGCTTTGTCAGTTATCAGCAAACACGGAATGCCAACATATAAATATTGTTCTTCCGACCACACAAAAGAAGCTTATATTGCAGCATATGATGGTAACATTGTATCACTCGGTGGCCGGTCCAATTGGATAGTGCCAAAAAATGTAGAGGAAGTGGTTATTTTGGTACCAAATCTTTCTAGAAAACTTGGAAGACCTAAAGAAAAGAGGTACAATCGACAGGAGAACGAAGTTTTGTGACAAAGTGTATGAGATGTGGACGACACGGCCACAATAAGAGGACGTACAAGCATCCATTGGGGATGATAAAGCATTCAACAAAGAAGAGGTGAAACAATATATTCCATATCTAATTGGTGCAAATAATTGATACTCAATTTGGGTTTGATTTCATATATCATAAATTATGTCGAATTTTGATATTAAATAAATGAATTACACTTACATCATGTTTGTATGGTGGATTTTGGCAATGGTCTACTATTTTTCTACTAGTGTTGTCATGCTTTAATTTATTTTTTAAAAGTAGATTCTTGAAGGTGACAAAAACAATTGATAATCCTAAGAATAGTAATCTTATCAAATAAAACTAAATTAGGATGTGTTATTTCATATTTGTCAAATCATTTTAAAGGTTTAAATGGTCATTGTTAGATACTTTAATGTTAAAATTGGTTAATGCTCTAGTGTTTTAACGTCTGGTGTGCGAATTTAAGGGCACCAGTCCCAATGACAAACAAATGAAGCATTTTCGCAAAAGCCTGTGTGGATAAAATACTACGTTAAAATGCTTGTTGATGAAATTTTCCCCACAAACAAATGCATGCCTGGTTTTAGTAAACTAATAATAGACAAAAGGTGAAATACTACTGCTTCACAACATATGAAAAATGTAATATAAGCAAGTTTAAAAGACAAAATAAGATATCTGCCAATGAACAGTTATAAAAAGTCAAATCTAAAAAGCCAAATATGCAATTATATAATATAACACATGCTACTAATAGACAATTATATCATCCGCGTAACATTGTTAAAACCCAAAAATGACGTAGCAAAATAATCTATCTAACTACTTGCAAAACCACGTAGCAAAAAAAAAGGAAGGCGAACTACGAGCATAGTTAATCAAAAGCATTGCTATTCTAGCAAAACTCACAAGCAAGTTTGTCATTTCTTTTTAGCTGCATTTCTTGCTTTCTTTTTCTCCTCGAAAGAAAATCAGGATTAGATTCGTAGCTTTCGTTAATCTTGTACACATCGTGTTTATATAGTTGTGATGCCAGGTACGTCCTCTCACTTGTAGTATCAAAAGGATTGGGCATGCATTGCATATTATCATTCATGAAGTATTCCATGTACTTTATCACAAATACACCGCAGTGGTCCTTCAGACAATACGAATCGAAGTTAATAAATAATATGGTTAACTACTTGATGAATACCATATTGAAAGAAGAATAACATATTTTAGTAAACACTAACACGTTACTCTGTTGAGGGATGTCATGAGCAAGGTTAACAACTAGTGGTTCAATACATTGTATACCATTCACATTCATAGGTTGCCAGACATCAATATTGGCCATCAAGTGAGGGATAATAAAAGCAAACAATTGAATGTCTGCTATGACTTCTCTGTCTGATATCGTATCCGAGCATGAGTTGTAAACATTGATACACCTATTTCGAAGATCCAAGTGCCCGAGAATTCAATGTGCACGAACACCCATCCTTATGGGCATCAAAACATGATCAACCTCCATCCAAGGTGTGTTACAATGCATGTATTCCTCCAATGGATATTCTAATAGAGATACTTGTCTAGCAAGAGCATTAGAATTCTCAACTACAACAGGATATATTCCCTAACCATGCTACCCAAAAATGAGTCGATTATCGTAACCTTCATTCTAATTTTCTTGTTGAATGTTGTCATCTTTCTAAGATAGTAAAAACATATATCTACGTCTGTAAATATAAAAATAAAATCTTTACTTGAGAAATTAAATCGTTGATTCTGTTAAATTATCTACTAATAACATATATAGTTTCATGAAAAAATAAAGTTAATAAATTACCGTGTCTCTTAGTGATTCGGCAGGATCGCGTAGCCCGTACCACCATGTTTTGTCACTGACTTCAAATGGACCGAAAACAAATGGAGGATTGATTTTGATCTTCCTTAGCAAAAATTTCTTCTTTTTGCACAATAGTTAAAAAAAAAAAATAATAAGACACGCGTCGAACTAAACACTATATATAAAATCAAGGATTTTGTCTTACATATTGGCAGGTCTGTAACCATCATTGAACCAATCGTCAAATGAATGAACATCCTCAATGAAAGGTTGAACCAAACCAATGTTAAATGCACGTGCTTCAAAATGAAAACTTGATGTTGATTCTCTTATAGGTTGTCTCCCATCGAGGTAAGGTGATTTAGTTAAAATGCCAGGTTTTCTTTGCCTCTTCAGTGTATTTCTATTGCAGTTTCATCGATAAGCAAATCTGTACCTTCACTTTCAATCTTTTTGGTAACGTTGGAAAGGAGACAAAAAATAGTATCAAACTTTCTATTTATAATTATATCATATTGGAAAATGACAAAAAATAATAGATTGATATTATACCTCAATAGTGTCCGAGTTTTTCGACTTTTCAGCACTCTTAATAATATCCTCTACTTGTTCCATCACATCGTCTGTGTAGAAATTGTCATCAAGAAGGTCGGAAATATTTTATTGGTCTCCAAGTCCAAAACTAATGCCAGTATTGAGAGATTTGTATAGAACCATTTGTCCTGGAGTAACCTCAGACGAACACTTTCCATCAAGTTTTTCCTTCAACTCTTCAAGAAATGCACTAATTTTGTCATCAACAGATCGTTATATTGCCCTGACTTCATATTTCAAATCAATTTGCTGAGAGATTATTTGATCTTGCCGCAAACGTACGTCGCTCATTATCTTATACAATTTTTCATTATAGTAGTTGCGTTCATCCTATAGACAAGCCCATAACAATTAATATGGAACTTGAAGAATATTGGTAAAAATTAGACAACATTAAATCATATATAAATTAAACTAGTATATATCTTACCTCTTTCAGTTTAGAAGTGGAATTTTTGGCATTCTTTGATTCATTGCAAGCCCGAAATGGATCGGGGTTTAGAGTTTTTCGCAATCTAACTGGAGGATCAACAAAATCATCATCATCGACATCTTCAATGTTCGGAGCAACCCTATTGTATTGAAAAAGTCTCAGACATGTATGAGGCATGTCTCTCCTCTTCGTTCGGGTTCAATTAGTCGGATCTCGCAACTACATATTTGCAAGGAAAAATAATATGTTATAAAATTCGTAACTAATAAAATAAGTTAATCAAATCATAAAAAAATTAATTAACAAATACATATGTTGATCAATACTATATGAAAAAAATAGTAAACTAGTTTAACTTACATCAACAAGATCAAAGTTGAGTTTCTCAAACAAAGTTGAGTTTCTCCAGTTGAGCAGCAGTGACACGTGTAGCAGAATTGGTCCAGTTTAATATACGACCAATTGTAGTCTAACCTTTTGCATATTTTTCCGTCTATCGATGGCAATGACTCATAAATCTAGGATTGGAACACCAACGGAAACCCATATAGCCTGTACATGAAAATTTCCTTCTTCGTGGTCTCGTCATACGTACGCTTCGTCATTGCAATTTTCAGATAACTTAAGGTGTTTTTGAACAACTCTTTCCCCCACGCATATGTCTCAATATCCTCAGACTCAATGAGGCTAATCGTGGCATCAGTTACTTGTTTCTTGTACGGAGTGGTGAAGAGAAATGAAGTTATAAGGTATAGCATTCCGATTTTCACTACATCTTCATCAGCCGAATTCGCAAGCATATTCATAAAAACATCATCAACATCTTTTCTAAAAATACATTTCAGATGACTGAAATATCTTTGTCTCAAGACCGGCGCCCTGTTTTCATTTTCGAAAAATCGTCACAACCAATGCACTTCAAACCAATAATAACACAAAACTTCTCTACTGAGAATCTCAACAGTTTCCCAGATATTTTGAACCACATTTCATCTTTCTTTGGCTGCTTAACCTCCATTAACAACATTTTATATATCAACTGATGTTGAAGATGTAAATCATTAAGATCAAAGAAGTTTCCCAAAACATGATATACCAAACAAGCCTTTTTGTGCCCTATTCATCCTACTGTTCAAATTCAGAATTACATCCGGTGGCGCGGAAACCATTATCCTCGAACCAAGCCTTTCATTTGGGTGTATAATATAATCCTAGTCCTGAAATTATAAATTAAAGAGATAAGATAATGTAAAAAACATCTTCAATTTCAGAATACATTGAACATTTACAAGATGCATTGGAACATATGTTTTCGACATACAGCAACAACTTGGGATAACAATTAATTGACTTTGGTAACATCGACTGCAACAAATGTTTTTAACATCTCTTTGTAACCTTATGCAGCCTTAATAACATTTAAAATATTATTGTAGCCTTAATGCAAAGTAGAGATAATTGAGGAGCTCTCCATTTAATTTGATCAGTATTTGCAACAATTATTAAGATTACGATGAAGCAACTATAGAGAGAGCAAGGGCTTCACGAGTAGCTCTTTTTTATTCAATTTCATTTAACATATGTACTATGAAGGTTTTAGCTTTTACTAAGCTCTTAGGTCTTTCCAGGTAATTCATTTTATTGGGTTTCTCTATCAGATTATATCTAAGATTTGGTAGACCACGATTTCACCGAGATGCAGTTAGACATCGCCAATAACAAGCCGTTACTTGAAAATAAATGGCTTTCACTATTTTTCCTTTCTTTTCGAAGAAGCTAGAAATATATATATATATATATATATATATATATGAATCATGATTGAAAGCGGTTCAACATCCGTAAAGCCAAACAAACATGACATCCTTCTTTGAAATCTATAAAAACAAGTTATTCTATTGCCGTTCTTGTAGTTGAGTTTCAAGAATTCAGAATACCGTAAAATATAATAAGTGAAGGAAAATTGTCAAATATGTATGGTACCATCAAATTAAGTTAATTAAAGAACATTAATCATGTTAGATCACATAGTCAAGTCAGATGTAAATCTTGAAAATAATATTTTCTCAGTTGCAATTTAAATGGGTCAAATTCAAGTGAGACCTGAATTTCTATTCATCTGTTGTGTCTTCTAAATATAGTGTGAGCACAATAACATATATTTGATGATACAACGTAAGAACAACAAATATATAAATAATCAATAGACATTTTACATGAAATTTCTTTAGCTCAAGAAAAATTAAAATAATTTTCCAAAATGAAAGATCTTATAGCAAGAAAAAGGGACTAAGAATTCATGTATAGAACTATTAATTTAATTACATCCTAAATAACAATTTCTCATCTTTATCTTCAAGTATACAAACAGATATTACATATTATCAATTTTAGAAACACAATAAAAATATTATTGTTTTGATACACAATCGACTGCAACAAATGTTTTTAACATCCCTTTGTACGGTAATATTATTTACAACAAATTATCACCCAAAAATTACAACATCATCATATCAAATTTGTAACATTCATTGCAACATACTAATAGTCAATTCAACATTACTACAAAATTTGTAACATCCATTGTTATGTCTATTTTCAACATTCGAATCAGCATATTTGTAACATTAATTGCAATATAAGATTTTAATATATAACCATAGAACACTAATACTACTTTTATTCCACAATTGAAGTGTCATCTATTAATTCGACTAATTTGACAAATCTACAGTAAATTCACAAGCAACGTAATAAATAAGATCAACTTAAAAATTGATATCGAAATGTTCATCGCAACATATGATTTTAACAAATGTTTTGATTTCGTAACATTCATTGCAACATATAAATTCACCCAAACTAGACACACACTTGTATTTTACAGACATACAACAAAAGTTTAATACGAACATAATAACATTTAACTTAGAAAAAAAAAACAGAAACATGATTTAACTTAAACAATAAATTTCACAATTTCTACACACTATAGTGAAAATAGAATTACTTGCGCTTCGTTGACCTGGGGTTGGTTAATCTTTTGGAACTACAACTCTGGGCAACCTTGTCCGACATAGGTTTGTCTATATTTTCATTTTTGTGCATTTCTTTTGAAGAACACGAACCCATTCGCCGGTGACCTCCTTCATCCCGTGGATATCTGTTTTTTTTTAAACATTGAACCTTTTGTAGGAGTGGGCAAGGTAAATGACTTTTCGTTTGGAATGTAATGCAGGCTTCTTCACAATGTCAGGCGACTCCTTCTTTGCCGCCAACCGAGTCATTCTGCAAGTAGGAGTATCCATGTTGGGTATCTTTGTCCAGCGACTAAAATTTCTACAAATTGGAGGTTAAGCTTTCACATAGTGATGGAACCTTAGAGATTAGAGAGATAACATTATACTGTTGGTAGCAATGTCGGCGATATGGATGTGCTGAAGAGGGATAGAGAAGATGAATATAGTATTTTCTCTCTCTCTCTGCGAAATTAATGAGGATGAATATTGTGTTTTCTTTTGTAATTATTATATTATATAAATATATAGAGTAATATATAGAATAATATCCAGTATTTTTAGAATAAAAACATCATAAAAGTAAATTTAACAATATATTGTATATACATAGTAATGGATGTAATTTTCTCAACAATTATCCTAAATTCATGTCTCAATTTGTGTTCAAAAATGTGTTCAAAAGAAGTTCAAACACATAAAGAAAGAAAAACAATCTGCTGGACTGAAAATCATGAAAAGCCCATGCGATCACATGGGTCAATAGCCAGAGATCGCATGGAAGGAGAAATTGAGCATCTGCTTATAATTTTAATGGCCCGTGATCACAATGGACTTGGTCCATGCGATCGCATGGGCAAAATTCATCATCTCGGTCCTCATTTATTTGCACATTAAGTCCCTAAATTTTACGTCATTGTCATTTGAGCCCTCCAAAATAAACTTCTATTTCAATTATGCCCTCATATATTTTCATTCAAGGTCCTTAAACTTTTTTATATTTGCAAGTTGGTCCCTATACATATACTTTTCTTTCAATTTAGTCCTTTTTGCCAACTTTGCTCTAAACATCACCAAATTCGGGTTTTGACCTACAATAACAAAATAAACACATAATTAAAAATTACACTCAAATGCACTCACACTGGTCCACTTTAACGATCTAAATAAGTATTAAATCACACTTATCATTACATTTCGTTTTTTGCAGGGAAAAGAAAAAAAAAAAAATAATCAATGTGTGAAACCAATTAAAGAAAACATACCTCTTTTTTTCTGCTGAAATATGCAAATGAGGAAATTGGTCTACGCAGTATTATGAAAGAACTTACCAAAATTGGAAAAAAAAATAGCAAGAAAATGTGTTCGTGAAATTTTCGACGATTATTTTATTATAATATACATATAGATAAAATTGAACTTAGTAATTAAACCTACATAGATGAAGTGGGTTTGTAATACCATGTCACTGTTACGGTGTAAGAACGTAAGTAGTGATGTAGCATTCATCAATAAATATCGACTTCTATTAATGTGGATTTGATAATCACAAGTGTCTAGGAAACTTGGATGGAAGGAGGAAAAAAATAAGAAAAATGAATAGTGGCATAGCAAGAATTTTTTTTGTTTAGGAGCACAAATTAGCTTGATTTCTTCGCAATGCATCTGTCGGATTAATAACCGTTAACGACAAGTTCAAATTAACGAGCCAACTTAGCAACTAGGAATAGATTTGGAGTATGTTTGGTAAATATTTTTGTAAATTGTAAATAGTGAGGTCAGACGAAATATATGGATAAAAAATTGGTAAAAATTGTAGGTCATACGAAATGTGTGGATAAAAATAATGTTTAACCAACTTATAAGCAGTGGCAAACATACTCTTACTAATCCAATTTTTTATCTTTTAATTCCTATTTTGGTATCGCCTTATTCGGCTTGTTTTCAAGCTATGCTCTTCACTCGTTGTTGTAGGTTTTTTGTTCCACGTCGAAGTATTCATGACAAAGTTTGCAAAACATTTGTCGGATTGAAAACCCGTTAAAAAATAAGTTCAAGATAATGAGCCAAAGATGGCTGCAAGAAATGAATTTAATAATCCAATTTTTATTTTTTAATTCTCATTTTAGCGTCACTTTTTGTAGCTTATTTTCAGGCTACGTTCTTTACTCGTTAGAGTAGGTTCTTAGTATCATTTTGAAGTAGGGTAATTATATTTACACCGCACTTTTTATTTGTTGCACCACATTTTAATTGCACTTAACATTCTCAATCTTTGTTCCTTGTAGCACTTATGTCCTCATTTTTTTTATCGCATTCTCATACTCAACTTTTTATTAATAAATTATTTTTTAAAAATGAAATTAGAGTTGTAGTGAATTTGAGCCAACGTGCACGTACCCATCAACACCAATATTTTTTATTCATGTCAAGCATCGATTTGAAGAAGATAAAAGTTTATGGAGTCGAATCAAGTATAACTAGTGTTCAAATAATAAACTTTAGGTCAATTGTCTTGTTCTTACATGAACCGGTTAGTTTTTTACTTGTTTTAAACGATTTTCATTTTTTCAGTTTTACATGCATATATGACTAAACACAGGGTGAATATTAGGGATTCTCCTGTGCTGGAGCTCCGTTGGCACAAAAATCTTTTTTTTTTGTATTGGAAAAAAATTTGAAAAAAAAAATTTTTTATATGAGAATTTTATTTTTGTCATATATTAGCTCGGTTCAAAATTTTTTTTAGCTCACATCTGAATCCGTCACTAACTAAATTGGCTCTGATTTTTTCGATCATTGCAGGGGGAGTTGTTGAAAATAATGATTTGAAAAACATAGGTAGCTTCTTGTCTCAAAATAGCTTCAACTTTAAGAGGTTGTTAAATGATGACTAGTTACTATCAAGTTATGCTTAAAGTACCACATCGTCCGGTCATTATCACTACATAATGGTCTACAAATTTATCTAACATTTAGGTAAATTAACCTATTATTCTATAATGGCATGTGCACTGCATTTAATTATCTATCGTATTTGATTGGATTGAAGGAAGAAAAAAAAAAATTGAAATCTTCAAATGCATGCATCTAAAGTATTACACTACAACAAAATCTCAAATACTCAAAATAACATGTTACGAATAAAATTAGACAGTTGTTTTTCATAACTAATCATATCTCTTCTATTTTTACCAAATACCAACCTTCTTCCACATTTTCTTGCAACAGGGGTGGTACAGGGGGCTTCCCTATACTGGAGTTAGAGGTGAACACGATTCGGTTTGGATGTTTTATGGTAAATTTTCAAAAAAAAAAAATCCACTTAAAGTAGTTTGAAATTTTTCCAAACCAAACCACTTTTTACGGTTTGGTTCAGTTTAAAACCATGATTTAGCAACAACAAAAAAACATATATCGAACAAATTAAACCATAAATATTAATTACGATCTCATGGTTAATTATTTCATTGGTCGCTAAATTTTTCCTCTAATTACTATTGAGTCATTGAACTTCAAAATGTTTCTCCATGGTCACTCAACTTCCAATCGTGATACACGTTCATCATTCTAATGGATTTCGTTAAAGAATGTGCTAACATGGCCAACGAAACTTCTACGTGGCATGTCGACACCGCTAAATTTGTCCAACTGGGCTGGTTACTGAACTTTCCTCGCATTTCTCTATGGTCATTGAATTTTAAAATATTTATCCATGGTCACTAAACTTTCCATTGTGATTCTTCATGGTCATTGAGAGGGCATCAACTTCAGGCCACACTATTTTCTAGTGAAAGGATTTATAACATTGAAGACAAGTTTCTATGACTATTTTCCACTTAAAGGATTTAAAACATTCTCATAAGATTGAAGATATATCTCAACAACTATTTTTCATTAATAAGATTTAATTAGACATGGGTTGTGACAATGCCATAGTTCATTCTACTCTACTCAAGTTAAAAGTAACAAGGTGATAATCAATTTCCAACAACATATATAGATCAAATACAATGGGGAAAAAAACTATACCCAGAAATTGCGTTTTAAATCAAAACCAACTCGCCGATAATAATGATTAGGTTTGGGCGATTAAGCGAATTTGTATATATTTGGAAGATTATCAAACCGTTATAAACGGTTTGGTTTGAAATGAGACAATTAACATGAATTCGAGTACTGGCCATGAAGAAACACTTTGAAATTCAGTGACCAAGTAGTAACAAGAGGAAAAGTTTAGTGACCAATGAAATAATTAACCCACAATCTCACGATAAAACATAAATAATAGTATCAATAAAAGACAAAAAATATATTAGCATCACTACCAACCAGAACAAGATATTCCAAACTAGACTTCTACACTTTTACTTCTAATCATTATAATACAACAACATGATAACAATAGTTTAGACTTTAGAGTAACATCTTAGTCGATATTAATTGACACAACATATCTAGTTCTAACATGTGATTCATTCTCTACATAAAGATAAGAATATAACAAATATATTCATTAATTATAATTAAATGATATAAAACTAGTAATAAAAGAAAATGAATAGAAATATCAAATATGATAAATACCTTCTATAGCTTTCTCTAAATCATCTAATACCTATACTTCATCCAAATATTGAAGAATCACTATAGGTTTCTTGTAAATATACAACCAATTCTTAGTACAAATCATCGCCTCAACTATCTTTGCACTCAATGAACTCCTAAAGGAATCAAGAATCTGACCACTAGTAGAGAATGCAAACTCAGAAGCAGACTCAGAAGTAAATGTTGATATTTGAATGGCTAAAACATCTTTGGCAATTTGGGAGAGAATCCTGTACTTATTTTCACTCAATTTCTGCCAAAGTAATATGCCGAAATGATCATTGGTCAAATCTTCACGACGATCATTTTAAGTAATCAACCAAATCATTCTTTTCAGCTTGAGCTTTTCGAACAAGTGTAGCTTTAAAAATTGATGAAATGAGTTTGAAAATACCTAAAGGAGTTTGTGAAGGAATTGGGCACCCAGGTTGAGTAGCATCTTTTGATGGAGCTAACGATGGAGTCATCATTTCCTTATAACATCCATGAATTTGACAGAAAATAAACTAAATTGCTACAAAGAAAATAGAGAACTTGTCTGAATTGCATATTGAATCACTCATCGATATGGATAATTGATGGATTTTAATTGTGATGCGAACCACGGACCGTATAGAATGAACTTGTTATATATTCCGTTGGGACCAATAACGAAATCAAGAGCTAAAAAAATCAAGGACGCCATACAAGGTCTTGTCCAAGCTACGTGGGCCAAAATTGACACCCAAAGTGCAATAAGCAAGATACCAACATTCAAAATGAGTATGATAAAGGAAGAGCCAACTTTAATACATTTGATTCAAGCTAAATACCATGGTAAAGGCATATTGGAGGCTAGTAGAAGATTGGAGGGTCAAAATGATCATAATTCAAAGTTTAGAGATCAACTAGTATAGGGTTGAAATGAACTTAGGAGGTCTCCCAATGTAAAATATGGGGTGAACGCCCACCCTACTTTTCCCAACCCGAGGCCAAAATTTATGCTTGGACGAGCACCTTGATTTGTACTAGGCGATTGCCCAAGCCAAAATCTGACAATTCGAAAATTTTTGGAATTTTGTTTCCTTTTTTGTTTAGAACTCTATTTTATTAAGTTTTTAGTCATTTTCTAAAATTAGACTAGGATTTCATTGATTTTTGCCTATATAAACAATTCTCATTGTAAACAAAACAACATTGATTATTGAGAGAATACATTAAAGCGATATTCACTTTTATTTTTTCTTGTTTTTAATTGAACTAACCGAACTTATCAAAGACTTCGTAAATCTTTGTGGCATTCATTCTAACTTGGTTCTTGGATTCAAAAAATCATCGGGTCAAGGTCTTGCACCTTGATTTTAGCTTTCTTGGAGTTCATTATCAATCTTTGTTGTGGGTTTCGAGATTTAATCTTCGTTGGTTCGCATCAGTTGGTATCAAAGCTTTGGCTCTAAAATCAAGTTCTATCTTTTTTATTCTATCTTGATTCTTTTCTTGTTGGTCTTTCATCTCAAGTCATACAAAATCAATATATATATATATATATATATATATATATATGTGTGTGTGTGTGTGTGTGTGTGTGTGTGTGTGTGTATCTTCGTAATCCATCATATTTCGTAGAGTCTTTTTATTTTCTTGTTTGGATTCACATCTTAGAGCCATTCAATTAAAAAAAACAAAATCTTTTTTTACACCAAAAGCATTCAAGAATTGTTTAGGCACGATCCATTAAGGCACCAAAGCTAATTATTTTCTAGTTCTTGCTTTGTGATATTTCTTTTGTTAGTTTTTGTGTTGCGTAAAAAAAAAATGAAAATTCAAGAAAGTCAATAAACGCATCCTTTGAGATTCTTCTGTTATATTTGGCAAGAAACACACACTCTATATTGTCATCCGGTGGTTAAGTACTCAAATCTTAATCTTCTTGTGATTTTCTTTTTAAGTTGTTCTCGTTGTCTTTTTTGTCCTTCTTGTTTCTTGAACGTTGTGAAGACCGAATACTTGATTGAATTTAGTTAGTTACTTGGCTTAAAAAACAAAGAGAGTTAAAATGTAAGAGTGGTGAGATTATTATTGGAAAAAAATCAAATAGAGTGAAACACAAGTATAAACACGTGAGTTTAATTTTTCTTTCAACACCAAATTTTTAATTTTTTTATATCCAAAATGTCTAATCACGAAGAAACAACACCTAGGGAAGAGAACAACCAATTTTTTTTGTTAAAAGTCATGCAACAACAATTTGAGCGGATGAATATAGTGTTTGATGAGATGAGGGATAGCAATAAATAGATTAGGGAAAGAAATTACGAGATGAGGGATATAATAGATAGGCATGATACGGTGATTACAACCTTACCGAGGGAGCAACAACACTGGATCCCTAATGATAGGAGACAAGATAGGCGTGATCATAATCCTATGGCTAAATTTGAGGATGAGAATGTAGTAGGTAGTGAGGATGAGGATTACTATAAATATATAACTAAAATAGGTAGGATGAGGCGTAGAAGAAATAGGCGTGAAAGGATACCAAGATAAATAGATTATAGATGCTAAGATGGGGTAGATAGAAACCTTGGTAATATAAAAATAAAAATACACTCCTTTCAAGGTAGGAATAATCCTGAAACTTATTTAGAGTGGAAAATGATGTTGGAATTAATATTTGATTGCCATAGCTATTTAGAAGAGAAGAAGGTAAAATTAGTAGTAATTAAGTTCAATGACTATGCTATAATGTGGTGGGGTCAATTGGTGAAAATAAGAGGAGAAATCATAATAGGCATGTAGAAACTTGGGGTGATTTAAAAACTCTCATGAGGAGGAGATTTGTATCTAGTCATTACTATAGAGACCTCGATCAAAAATTATAGTGCCTTACTCAAAGTTCAAAGAGTGTAGATGATTACCATAAGGAGATGGAGGTGGCTATGATTAGGGATAATGTTGAAAAAGATAAGGAGGCCACATTGGCCAGGTTTTTGAATGGATTAAATAGGGATATAGCTAATATAGTTGAATTACAACACTATGTAGAATTGGAGGACATGGTGCATGACTATGAATGTGGAGAGACAATTGAAAAGAAAATGGACATCAAGGTATTCTTCGAGATCTAACCCTCATTGGAAACCGAAGTGGGATAATAATGATGTGAGTGATAATGCTCTTTCAAAGGAGAAGACCGAATCACCTAAGGGAAAAGATGATGTCACTAGAAATAATAAACCCAAGTCAGATTTCCAACATTCTAGGAATAAGGATATCAAATGTTTTAAATGTTTGAGTTTCGGACACATTGCGTCACAATGCTCAAACATAAGTGCAATAATTTTGCGTGATAATAGAGAAGTGGAGATTGATGATGAGTGTGATGGTGATGTGATGCCTGAGTTAGAGGATGATGGTGTAGAGTACCCTGTAGAAGGTTAAACCCTAGTTGCAATGCATGCTCTTAATGCACAAATTAAGGTAGATGATTTGGATTAGTATAAAAGAAAAATGAGGTAGAAGTACAAGAAAAGAAAACGATGGAGAAAAAAAATCGAGATTAAAGCTGAAAATAAAGTAGAATCACGAGAGAAAAAAGATAGAGAGCCTACAGAGAAAAAAGGAAAGACAAAAGTGGGTATCTTTGTAAAAGAAAGTGAGATTAAGAGGGCTCTCATGAAAAATCAACAAATATTTTTGCTAATATACAAGGAATCATACCTTGTACTTGGCAAAACTAACTAGTCTCTCTCCAATTTGACTATTTCTTTAGTGTAGAAATTTGAGGACGTGTTTCCTGAAGAGATGTCTAGTAGGTTAGCACCTATTAGAAATATTGAACTTCAAATTAACTTTGTACCTAGAGCTGTTATTTCAAATCGAGCAGCCTATAGAAGTAATCTGGATGAGACAAAGGAGCTTCAAAGGCGACAAATTGAAAATAAGAATAAACAATATACAGCTAAAGCCAACAAAGGCCGTAGACTTGTCTTTGAGCTTGGTGATTAGATTTGGGTGTATATGAGGAAGGAAAGATTTTCTGCCTGTAGACGGTCTAAGTTACATCCTAGAGAGGATGGGACATTTCAAGGCTTTGAGAAGATAAATGATAATGCTTATAAGTTTGACCTTCCAAGTGAGTATAATGTGTCTGCTACTTTTAATGTTGCTGATCTTTCTCCCTTTGATGCTGGTGATAATTCGACGGTCTAAGTTACATCCTAGAGAGGAGATGATGCAAACCATGGACCGACTAGAAAGGACTCGTTATATATTCCAGTGGGGCCAATAATGAGATCAAGAGCTAAGAAAATCAAGGACACCATACAAGGTTTTGTCCAAGCTATGTGGGCTAAAACTGACACCCAAAGTGTAACAAACAAGACACCAACCTTCAAAATGAGTATGACAAATGAAGAGCCAACTTTAAGACATTTGATTCAAGCTAAGGACCATATTAAAGGTATATTGGAGGCTGGTAGAAGATTGGAGGGCCAAAATAAACATAATTCAAAGTTTGGAGATACACTGTCGTAGGGTTGAAATTAACATTGGGTAATCGCCTAGAGTAAAATATGGGGCGAATGCCCCACCCCACTTTTCCCAACCCGATGCCAAAATTTAAGCCTAGGTGAAGGCCCGAATTTGTATTGGGTGATCACCCAGGCCAAAATCTAGCAATTCAGAAATTTTCGAGATTTTACTTCCTTTTTCGTTTAGAACTCTATTTTGTTAAGTTTCTAGTTATTTTCTAAATTAGACTAGGATTTCATTGATTTTTGCCTATATAAACAATTTTCATTGTAAATGAAACAACATTGATTATTGAGATAATACATTAAAGTGAGATTCACTTTTCTTCCTTGTTCTTAATTAAACTAACCGAACTTATCAAAGACTTTGCAAATCTTTGTCGTTCATTCTAACTTGGTTCTTTGATTCAAGAAATCATCGGGTCAAGGTCTTGCGGCTTGATTTTAGCTTTCTTGGGGTTCATTACCAATCTTTGTTGTAAGTTCTGAGATTCAATCTTCGTGGGTTCACATCAAATTGGGTTGGGTCTAATATGGTTAATGGAAGAATTTAGTTTTAATTGAGTTGAATAAAATTTAAATTAATTTATTTTTTATTTTTGATTTATTTATTTTTATTTTAAACAGTTTGGCTGTTTGAAACGGTTTGAAAAAATTGAATCCTAAACCCAAACCACTTCGAAGCAATTTGGTTTGGTTTAAAACCAAAATGTTGACAGATCCACGTGGACTCAAACCAACGATTTCAGTTCGATTTTGCGGTTTAACGATTTCGTGGCTCAGCCCTAATTGGATTCCTCTTTGCCCTAAAATTTTTCTTTTTTTTAATATAGGCAAAAACAAATATGAAAAAACAAATTTTTATATAAATATTTTTTTAATCTATGGTCTAAAATTTTTTTTAACACCCGTCCCAAACTGCCTCTGTCATGTAGAAATATATGGACAAGATACAAATGAATTTAGAATGTTGGTGTTGCTAAAGGTAGAACATGTATGATTTGTATTGAAGAAAATTAATATGGTTGAAATTTGTCTATCACCATAACCTAATCCATGGATATTTGGCTGTATTTCAACAGGGGTTAATTGCACCAGCAGTCACCTAACTTTTGCCATAACTGAAATTAGATTACTGAACTTTAATATGCTGCATTCAAGTCTCTTCACTTTGATTTGATTGCAATTTCTATCCCCTAAGCTTTATGCCCGAAATTCAAAAATTAGTATCAAATTTCACTAGAAGTACTAGATGAAATTTCACAGGTAGTAATGGAGTGTGATTAATTCTTAGTTTAGAGTATCTTTGGTAAAAACATTTGTAAATTATAAGCCGTCGGTACTACGGAATGTGTTAATAAAAAGTAGTTAGAGTATGTTTGATAAAAAAAAATTGTAGACTACAAGCCGTCGGTACTACGGAATGTGTGGATAAAAAGTAGTTAAAAGTTATATGTCTTACAAAATGTGTGGATAAAAATAATGTTTAACCTACTTATAAGTATTTATAAAAACTAACAAACATACTCTTAATCTCTATTTTCTCAACACAAACAAAAGTTACAACTTAGACAACATGGATCAAATGCAAATTCTTAGAGCATGTTCCGTATACAACACAATGCGATTAAAGCCAACGTTACCTAGCAACTTCCTAGAAAATAATCGACACAATACAATTTGTATTAAGGCCTTTCGTGATCACTAAACATCGTCATAGAAGGTCATCTATGACGGCTTGTGTATTGGAGTATCTCACAATATTACTGTAGTAATCATAAAAAGCGAGAGAAATTTTTTCAAGATACTCATTATTAGAGCTGGCAAATGGGCCAGACGGGCCGACCCAACCTGAAATTGGACGGGCCACACAAAAAATTGGGTTGGACTAGCCCTGACCCAATTTTACATAAGGCTGGTATTTGCTGGGTCAACCCATCCCGATTCTAGGCCACAGGGCTAATGAGCCAACCCAATTTAAATTTTGAAAAAAAAACAACATCCACCATTTTTTTCCTCCAAAGAAACACCCCACCCCACCCCACCCCACCCCACCCCACCCCACCGAAATTTGAGAACTCCACCGGATGGGGTATCCAAACGACTGTGGGAGAGAAATCCCCATGTGGTCATAAAACCAGGGAGATTTCTCCTTGATTTCGCCACGAATAGGAGAGATTTCTCCACCTTGTTTTCGGTGCAAGACGCACCGAGAAAAAATGGGGAGAAATCCCCCCCCCCTCCCTCCTCTCCTCTCCCTCTCCCTCTCCTGTTTTCGGGGCACGACCGCAACCAAGTGGGGAAGAAATCCTCCCTATTTGTTGCGATGGGAGAAATCCCCCTTCCCTCTTTTACTACCACGTTTCACACAAAGGTGGGGTGGGGTGGGGTGGGGTGGGGTGGGGGCTTGGGTAAAAAAAATTATTGGGCAGTCGGCTTCAGTCCAATTGGCTTGGTGGGTTAGTTGTACTGTGCTAAATTGACTCGATTTTTATTTGATCAATTTTTATTGGTTCAACCCAGCCCAGAGACCGAGCTAGGCCGACCTATTTTGCCACTTTTACTCATTATGATCTTTGTGAAACTTTATAATTTTTTAATATATTAAAAAAATTCAATAAAGAATAACGCCATAGAACCAATTTTCAATGACGAATTGTTGTTGGCGATAATTAAAAAAAAAAGTCTCATTTTTATGAACGTCAATTTCTCCACAACATGATACTTGCAGTTTTCATAAAATTTTAAATATTCACAACAACAACAATAAACTAACTCTCGTTTTTAAATAAATTAAATTTAGGGCATGTTCGGTGGCCATTCTTTCTCCAAAAATCTATTTTTTTGTCTACAATTTTTGACTTTTCAACTATTTTACACTACAAAAAAAATTTGAAAAGTCAATAAAGTACTCAAAAAAACCCATTTTTTCCCAAAAAAACTACACCAAACATGTCCTTATAATATATTTACAAATCATTCAAACATAACAATTTCACAATAACCACATTTAAAAATAATAAAACATCCAAAAAGTCTCTGTTTATATCCAATTAGTGTAAAACAAAATACAGAAAAATCAACTTTGACTGCAAAATGTCAATTTCATATCCAATTTTAGACTTAAACAGAATAAAATTTGTTGCAAGTGTCTTGACTCTCACAATTCCCCCAACTCTTAATATTTTCTACTTTTATTATTATGTTTACAATCTTTTTAGTTTGAGTTTGCATTTTAAGATGGTTCGAGAAATCGAATAGAATGGAGTTACAATTAAGTTATAAAACAAATTTGTTTTAGAGTTCTACTTATTTTGTTATGTCCGTTGGAGTTATGACTATTCTCCTATAATTAGAGTTGATTGTAACGAGTTATTTACACTATTATTAAATATACAAATTCTTATTATTTTAACATAGTATAGTTTCCCTTGGACTACGAACGGGAAAGGATGAAAGCGAGTTGGTTTGCTAATTCCTAATCTGCAAATCAGCCCCCCGTAGGGTATTTTCTCAACGAACAAATAATTGTAGAAGTTAAATCTGATATAATTCGAAAAAGCAAACAACAGGCCCAAGGCTATAAAATATTCCAAATATGTATTTTGAATATTTTATAGATTAAACAAAAGGATTCGCAAATAAAAGTGCTACATATTAGAGCAATCATTTTTTCAGATTCAGTGATTGTCTTCGTTTTATGCAATTTTTCCGGTTCTTCGGAAAATTCTTTGAAGTGTCCGTTTTGTGGAGTTTTAATAGTGAATTTTGGGTACAAACGGTCTAACGGACAAAACTCACCTCTTTGCTATGACTTTTGACTTTTTTTTTGGCCAAATATCGTTTAGGCCTCCAAAAACGTGTTTTTCTTCTCTGCGGATGTAAATTTTATAGAAAACCCGAATTCTTTGTTTGTTCTTTGTGTTTTATCGTATTCGAACAACATATCTTTGAAATCTCTTTGTCCCAATGTCAATTACCCCAGACGAAACCAGATCCACAACTCCAACAACTTCGACCCCAGCACTCCAAATTGTAGTTCACCAAGATAATTCTGTTATTTCAACCCGTATCAGTACCCTAGATGAGACTAATTATTCATTATGGTCTCAACTCATGGAGATGCGGATTGATGCTCGTAATAAGGCTGGGTCCTTTACTGGAGAAGTGAAAAAATCCGAACATGGAGACCCGACTTTGGAAGCATGGATAACTGATAATCATCGAGTCAAGAGCTGGCTTATTAACTCGATGATCCCTTCTTTGATGTAGCAATTTATTCATCTTCCCACTGCTAAGGAGATATGGAAGTCGGTGTCTCGAACTTTCTATGATGAATCAGATGATACGTGCAACTTTTAATTAAACTAGAGATTTTTCTCTACTAAGCAGAATAGTCATCCCTTGCCCACTTATTATAATGAGTTAGTCGCTATTTTTCGGAAAATTGATCACTAGACGTCGTCGAACAGGTTGAAATTAGTTCATTTGCACTCGGCTATAGCAAGACTTCGAGTTCATATATTTTTAAGTGGACTTGATTCTGAATTACAAAGTTCGATGATAAATCTTGAGAAAGGATCCGAACTTGAAATTGCATATGCGTATGTTCGGAGGGAGTTTCAACAGAAATAGACGATGGGAGAATCACATATGATTTCTGAAAGTTTGGCGATAATGGCAAACCAAGCCAGACAAGGATCGTCATCGACTACTATCAAAAAAGGTACTCGAAAATTTGGGAGGACAAATATGTACTCATAGGCTACTCAAAATGGTGCGATTTTTCAAAAAAACCTCAGAAGAATATTGGAAAGAAAGCTATGATGACATCCACAGATGAGATTTAAGTACAACCCACAGCTAATGTAGTTCATCTATGTATAGTCGGTGTTACCACCCGATTTTGGTAAAGCCTCCACGTCAGCAAAGGCCTAGTAAAGGTCCCATATAGGCCTAATTCAGGTTTCGCTAAGGCTTTATAGGTCCAGCAAAGACCTTCCAGATTCATAAAGGTCCCATAGACCCCGAGAAGGCCTCAGGGGCCCAGCAAGGGCCACGTAAATTCTCAGAAGGTCTTGGTGGCCCATCGAAAATCTTAGCATCGAACATCTTAGTATTCACGGCCTATGAGAGTATTGCGAGGCCTATGAAAGGCCTAGACACTCATGGCCGACCTAGAGAGTCTCGCCGGACTTCGTATTTATTATAACTAGCAGGCAGCACGATATTTTGGGATAACCAGAGAAGTAGTTAAAGACAAGTTGTGTTTGATTGGCACACGGATTCTCACAAGAGAACCAAATACCAATCTCCTAAGGATTAAGCAACGTGATAAGGAGAATCAACTTAATTAAGGGATAGAATTTGAGAGATTGCATTGAGTTCCGATTATCTTTATCCTATAAGGAAGGAAAATCCAATCAGAGTTCTAATTGATTGCTTACACAAAATAATTAGGACTCTGCAACTATAAATACAAGGACTCCGATTATTCTAAGGTACGCACGATTTTTAGGACGCATTTTATGACACTCTTTTTATGCTTTAATTTTACCCCTAAACTCTGTTCAAATCTCTGCCTGCTTGTCCCTCCCACACCTCATTGCTTTCATCTCCCGTATATTACTCTATATACCAGCAGTTGACTTGATCGTCGGAGTACCAACGATCGTCCGACTCTTTTTCCCGGAGATCTTGGTGCCTAACGATTGTCCGAGTGTGTGGGTAACATACAAGTTGTTGCGGAGAGGAGTATTTGGAGATCCGTTGACAAGTGGACGGTATAGGTTCGATGTCAACAGATTGGCGCCATATGTGGGATCGAAAAAACGTTACACAACCTAAAACTTGTAGTAAAACATGTTTCTACCTAGAAGAGCATAGCTACCGAACACTCCATGGAAGAAAAAGTTGAGTCCCACCACACTGACTTGGGGTAGAAAAGCGTTTAAGATCTCTAGAACGTAACCTGTCGCAAGAGGAAAAGACAACGACAAAAGCGCATAATCGAAAGGGAAAATCACAAACGAAATTGGACAATGCCCGGAGGAGGGTGGCGCTTGAACTATTGGAGAATCAATCTCTTCAACATGGAGCCAAGCGTAGCCGTGCCCGACGAAGCCCTTCGAGGTCCGGCTAGATCGAAACCCGTCGGTCTCAAGATGATTCGCCAATCTTCAACGGGCGAACTCCCGATAAACTGGGAGAGACCTCGTGCCTTGCAAGTGGAAAAGCCGGTCGCCTCTGTCAAGATATTCGACGGGTTGGGGACTGGGTCGTCTGTGGCTCGACCTCAATCGTTGAGTAGCCGGCAGAAGCGAGTCCCAAATGATGACCACCAAGAGAAGAAAATGAACTCTAGGGCTGCAGATGAGAAGCCCCAAGATGAAAGACCAGAACGGTCGTGCGACGTTGACGACGACCTCTCATTCTCCAAAGAGTTGAAGGCTAGAGAACTTTCCACAGGGTTCAAAATGCCTCCTATGGAGAAATATAATGGGAGAGGTGATCCCACGGATTTCATTGGAGGTTCGCCTTCTAAAGGCCTTCGTCCTTATTTAATACTCTTTCTCAAAGTCCCACACCTGATATAAATAATAAGCTTGGACTTGGGGGACTATTGTTACCACCCGATTTTGGTAAGGCCTCCATGTCAAGCCAAAGGCCCAGTAAAAGTCCCATATAGGCCTAATTCAAGCCTCGCTAAGGCCTTATAGGCCCAACGAGGACATTCCAAATTCATAAAGGTCCATAGACCCAGCGAAGGCCTCGGGGCTCAGCAAGGGCCTCGTAAATTCTCAGAAGATCTTGGAGGCCCATCGAACATCTTAGCATTTCCTGAATCAAAGTATTGCGATGCCTATAAAGGGCCTCGACACTCATGGCCGAACCAGAGAGCCTCGCCGGACTTCGTATTTATTATAACTAACAGGCAGCACGATATTTTGGGATAACTAGAAAAGTAGTTAAAGACAAGGTGTGTTTGATTGGCACACGGATTCTCACAAGAGAACCAAATATCAATCTCCTAAAGATTAGGCAACGTGATAAGGGGAATCAACTTAATCAAGGGATAGAATTTGAAAATTTGTATTGAGTTCCGATTATCTTTATCCTATAAGGAAGGAAAATCTAATCAGAGTTCTAATTGATTGCTTACACAGAATAATTAGGACTCTGCAGCTATAAATACAAGGACTCCAATTATTCTAAGGTACGTACGATTTTTAGGACGCATTTTATGACACTCTTTTTACACTTTAATTTCACCTCTAAACTCTGTTCAAATCTCTGTCTGCTTGTCCCTCCCACACCCCATTGCTTTCATCTCCCGTATATTACTCTATATACCGACAGTTGACTTGATCATCGGAGTACCAACGATCGTCGGACCCTTTTTCCCCGAAGATCTTGGTGCCTAATGATTGTCTGAGTGTATGTGTAATATACAAAGTCAAGCGAGATGAGATTGGAGATCTGTTGACACGTGGACGGTGCAAGTTTCGACGTCAACAATCAATGATGTTTGTATATTCTCTTGCTACTTCTAAGAATAGGACTTGAGTTATTGGTACAAGTGCATCCAATCTTTGGACTAGGGATTCTAGTTAATTACAGTCTCACAACCCACCGTGGGCAGAAAGGGAAAAGGGTGGGGTGTGGGGATGAGTTGGGAAAGTGCATCTTTTCAAGATCTATTTGCACTTTTAAAATGTTAGGAATCTCAACTGTTTATTTTCTTTTTTTTTCGCTATTTTAGTTTATTTAATTTATGGACAAAATTGTTAGAAATGACTATCTACGTGAATTTGCTGAAATGTTGGGTATGATACATGTGATTAAAATTGAATAGAAACACAATTGCTATAAATTAAAAAGAAAACAGACTAATTTATCCTAATTAATTTCTTCGCCTAAATTAGATCACAATATAATTTATGTAAATTATTGTTATTAATTATTTATTAATAATTGCATAAAGTGGTTACATTTCTCAATAACCCAATTTCATGATTAGGGATAAGATTGATTTATTTTTTGCTTTTCTTGCCTATTAAAGAAAAGGTTTAAGCAGAGGAACAAATTGTCAAGTTGAACTTCAAAGGGTTAGTGGGTACCATAGCATATGGGACCCTTTGAAAAAAATAAAAATAAAAAATAAAAAACTTTGAATAGCTCAAGTCTCAACACACAAGTAGTATGCAGTCTTATTGGGACAGGCCACCTATTTGCCAAATTATGCTAATCAAAACGTAGGAAAAATAAAACAAAATAGTCAAATGATATACTTGGACTGAAATGGCCTTGCCCTTTTCCCCACATAAAAGTTAGGCTTGTAAATTTATGAATGTCTTTATTGTCCTCTTATACCCAAGATTTTGGGTGAAAGGAAATATGGTTGGCTCCCTAATATTATTTATAATTAGGTTTCATATTTTCACTAACCTACTCTTGGTTGGAGTAGGTCATGGGCGAAGTCATAAACGCTTTTCCGTACTTTGTATATGTATAGAGTACTTCATTTAATTTTCTCTACAGAAGTAGATTTTAGTACAGAATCTAGTTTGTTGTGTTTGATGGTTATTTTGCAATTCTACTAATATTAGAGAGTCAGACGTGAGTTTCTTTCAAACAAAATTTCAAACAAAAATACAATCACATAATAAAACTTCCATTTTCTTGTAAACACGCGGTATGTTTAGTATATGTGTCCTCTCAAAATAACAAAATAGTGTTAATTATTCAACACAATTTACGTTAGATTGCTTACGGAAGTTGGATTAGAGAAAAATAAATAGTTCAGACTTTTCATGTTTAATCTCAACCGTGATTCCTTAAGATCACTCGACTTGAGCACCATTGAAACTACTCTAATCTAGTTGAAAGTTAGTTTTACTATATTTTGATTGCTCTATAAACATATTTTCACGTATTTATCTACTTTAGTTTCAACATACTAACATTCGCTTATAAGGTTCTTTCTTTACGTAAGCATAACAAACAAGTGAGAATCTTTGTGTACGCGCGTGAAAGATTGATAGATGATCATCTGCTCTATACTTCATAATAAGCAATCAGATTTTTACAAATTTGGGAATAATAAATATACAAATTCAACATGGAAAGCACAAACCGACCGCGATCGTAAAAAAGTAGCCATGCTGGAAGGTGCGGCTAGATTACCTCCTTTTCAACGAGAGTAAGGAGTTTCTATATACTATTCCAATATATATTCCCATGGCATGAGAATATGAAAAAAGCTTTAGAATGGATTGGATATCAAAGAGCAAAAAACTTGTTCATCACAAGGAAGAGTAAGGCCCATATGATGATCAAATCCAAATTCTTCTTCTGCACTTTGAAGCAAACTTTGAAACTGAGGGTGCCCTAACCATGTTATTGAAATGATGTATCTGCTTCTATTTTCTCCAACATATACAACAAAATGACCTTTTGGGACATCATTTTTCTTTCCAAAACTTGAACATCTTTTCAAGATTTGCTTCAGTGCAGCTGCCTGAATATGTTTGTTGCTTTTCCTTTGACCCATTTCTTTCTATCACAACAATGGAGGGAAAATATGGCAATGAAACGTTGTTAATTTGAGAGGTGCCTGAGAATTGGAGGTTACGAGAAAAGGTGTATATATATATATATATATATACGGGGTGGGGTATGTGTAAGAACAAAAGCATGTGGAATGTAGGAGCAAGAAACTAACTGTGATGCATGGATGTTTTTTGGAGAAGTCAATGTAGGGTTCATACCCACATTGGGGATATGCCCTACCTTGTTAATTGTTACCTCTCCTAAACACAATAGGACCACTTCACACACATATGTACACACATTCTTTTCTTCATCAGCACTGGATAACGTACCCGTTATTCATGCAAAAAGGTACTCAAGGTTGTAAGGTCACGTAATGCACAAAATCGAGTATACTCATTACTCAGCACGTTAGATTAGATTTGACAAGAATGAAAATTTTAATCAATACAAAAATGTAAAATGAACTCATGGACTTCAACCCTTGTTTCGTTAGCTTAATAAAATAACAAAAATATATTATAAATTTACAGTCTTATTGCAAATTCAATAAATCACTCAACTTTTGGGAGAACAATTGATAAGTGCGTTTTATGCACTTATTTTAACCTTTGAATTAATTATTTATGTCGTCATATAGTTGCTTTTCTACTTAATCTAGTTTATTATTATTTTATTTCAGTTTTGGACTTGTTGGTGAACAATTGGAGAAGTTTGGGCGAAAAGAGCAATGACTTAGAAGATATATCATAAGTTCGAGGACTCAATTGCACTCAACCCAAAGTTGAGGGACCAAATTAGAGATTACCCAAAGTTGAAGGACCAAATGAGATGTTATGAAAAGATGGGGGACTAAAATGACCAAGACCCAAAGTTGAAGGACCAAAGTGGTGACCATTGAAACAAAAAGGACCAAGTTCCAAACCTTTAAAGTACAACAAGCTGGGCGATCGCCCGGCTTAACGCTGGGCAAACGCCCAAATGATCGAACTGTAAGCGTAAACAAAACCGAGCTCTGGCGATCGTCAGAATAGCTCTGGCGATCGCCTGTGCCAATTCCGACTGCAGATTTTTATTTTATTTTCTTTCCTTTTTTTGAGTCCCAATTCAACTAGGAAACGTTTTGAACGAATTTTTAGGTCTTCTTGGGATATTTTCTGGGACAATAAAGGTAGTATAAATATGAGTTATTAACTCATATCAAAAGTTGGATTTTTGGGGAGCAAAATCAAGAAAAGACGGAAGAGAACAAGAGAACAAGACCTACTCGACTATCAAGACTTCTTCGAAGATTTCTTCTCCTTCAATCCATGCCGGGTTTTACCAATTATTGTTTTTCTAGTTTAATTATGTTCTTCTAATTTTCTTTAGCCAAGGTAGACGATGAAACCTTGTTTTGATTAAGTAACTATTTAATTATTCGGTTAATTCCTTCTTAAGAGCTTTAACGTTCATGACTTGTTCTTAATGAGATTAATTGAATATAATTTCTTTCATCTTAAATATCATGTATTTTCGATAGTTAGATATTGGTTTAATTAATCCATGCTTGGTGATTGAATTTGTTCTATAAATTTCTTTTGATTCTTCATTGTCTTTATTCGTATTGGGATACATTGAATGCTTAAGTAATCTTTGATTCTTTGTTTTCTTTTAATAGAATGTGATATGAAAAATGCTTAAGTAATTTACGTTTGAAGCATAAGAGGAGCCTAAATTAGATCTTCTTCTTCTGGACTTAATTGATAAATCTTTAGGGTCGACAATAGATTGAGTTCGTATTGTCGTATGTGTTTTTCTTGGGAATTAATGAATGATTGGATGAGTGCTAAGTTAAACAATGGTGGATTCTGAAACCTTGGTGTTTTACACAACTTGAATTATCAATTCATCTTTTTATCATATTTCTTTAGTCTTTTAGTTAAACAATTTCAACAACAAAACTCTTCAACTCAACTAGCTTAGAATAACAGTTAATTTGGATTAAATTACACCTTCCTCATAGCAGTCTCTGTGGGATCGACCTCGTTTTTACTTATCTATATTCTAATAGATTCGTACACTTGCGAGTTAATTAAAATTTGACATCAACAATCCTTACCAATTATTTTCCTGAACACAAGCTCAGAGCCCTTTTGTTCACGAGTGTGTGTGTGTGTGTATATATATATATGCAAATTTTTGCATTGCTTAGCTTAAATTATGTTTCAATAAGATGATTCTTTTAGCCACATTTTTTTTTGTAATTCCAAAGTAGACTGGTCACGAATTATCTTATAAACGCTAAAAGATTAATAGTTAATGATCCAACGATTCAACAACTTCTAATCACTAAAATATACATCTTTTAAACTCTCAAGAGGTTTAAACTCTTCATTTACCCTCGTATAGTTAAGTACTCAAGTTCAGTAAATATTCTTGCTATGACGTGAAGATGTGCACGGGCAGGGATCTCCAATAAAGAAAACGATTGACAACAAGATTATGGACAAAGGAGAGAAATAAGATTGTTCGGTAATGTACTCCGCAAGAGTATAGCTAGACAGAAAAGAAGTGAAATATTTGTCGATTCTCTATCCATCAAACCCACCAAACATCGCTTATAACATATTAGGTAATGTAGATTGTACAACACTAGAGAATAGAAAGATGAAAAGAATTAAATTTTCATTCATCGTACATAATTCTATTCTATCCAATATTAAATACCAAAAATACACTAAGAACATATTTGGCAAGTTTGCACGGATAAAACTGCACACAACTAAAGAAGGGGCATGAAAATTATCCCCCAATCCTTTATAGGCTTTCATTGGGGTGGGGTGGGGTGGGGTGGGGGTGGGGTGGGGTGGGACGCTTCTCTATTGTACCAGTAGTTGTTTTATTGAATTTGCTTCAGGGTGATATGATATAAGAGAAAACACCGTTGACAAGTTTTATCCACGCAAAAACTTGGCACTTGACAACGGATTACATCGATCCAAGCGCCAAGTTTTTATTTTTTATTTTTTTTCATCTTCATTTTGCCCTTCCTTAAGTTTTCTACCATGATCCTTTTTACTAGTGAGAATCAAAAGACAAGGTGAATGTGTAAGAAGCAGCTCCCATGTGAACCTGCCAAATCCTAATAATAAGACAAAAATGAGCAGACATTCATTCCTAAATCTAATGAAAATAAGCAGCGCTACAACCTCTGCCCTCAATTTCATCGACAGATAATTACTTTTTCCCATGTTCTGAGGACTGCATCACTGCCTTGTTATTAATGTTTTATTTCTCCCATTCCCACCACACCTCCCCCAGCATGAAAGTTGTCCAAACTCAAGCACCATCACACAAATTCAACTGCCCATTTCTTGGTACCACTGGTTGCAGATGCAAGTTATGGTGAAACCAGAAAAATATTGACTCCATTCCCCAACCACAGGAGAATACTCTCTTGATTCACTGACATGTTCGGTACACAATTTAACAATACTATAGACAAATTTAACTTCTTTTTCGTCAACATGTCCAATCAAACATGCTCTAAAAGGCAAGGCAAGAACCATCATAGCTAATAATAAACACGATGGCATATTCAATTTGTGAGAATGACACTATAGTATAAATTTAGCATGTGAAGGCATGTTACTCTTGCCCTTGGACATATTCTACTAAAGACAAAATTATGCGAGGCTGCTACGAGCAATCCCAACTCAAACAGAATTCCCCCACAGTTGCCAAAGTAATAAAATCTTTGGCATCGACAACCCGCTTTTGCCAACCAAGAGAAAACGCCATATCTCGTGCACATATGAAACAAATCTGCAATAAATGCTTCATATAAAGACAAAATTCATCAATAGTCCCTCATCTAAAGAGATACTAAATAATCTACCATCTCTTTATTTGAAAAAAAATCCAGTTTTTCACTCTTAACATAAGAACACACCAGCCTCCAACTCCTAGCATAGCAAAAAAGGATGACAACATATGGGGAATACGGAGAAGATGAAGGTCACAACCATATTCTAAAATAAGCTACTAACACCTGCCAAACTGACAAGGAACTCCCCTGAAACAGTGGGAAGAACACAAGTCAAAGTATAACATATCGTTTTATTTATAGTTGATAGGAATCTTTTGCCAGCTACACTTGCATATTTGGAAGGGGCTCAGATTCTTTTAAAGCTGAAGTTATCACATTTACCAACATGGATGTATAAGGTATGTTGATAAGGTGAATCGTGGACTCTGAATATTATCGTAAATAAAGAGCTAGGACATTAGGCCAGCCCATGCCTTAAGTAATGGATCAAAGGAGTGGTCCATTTGGAACCCAGTTAGGGGGTCTTATCACCACTGCATATGCAACTGATATCTGCTGAGAAGTGCCTCCATCGGTTTATTCTATGTAAGGTATGGCTCCAGGCAAGTAGGTTACACCAAAGAGTATCCACAACGGCATTGTCTCAGGATGTCGAGTTTTCTAAACTTTATGTGAATCACTAGCTTATCCAGACAAAGCATGGGAAAGAAAATAAATGTTGCGAATTTGTTAGGTGAGGGACATGCAACATTAGCACGTTTGATATGGTGATTTAGACGGTACCGGACGATAATAAGGAAGAAAAAAAAGCTAAAATCTTATGTATTGTACCGTCTAGTCAAACCAGTACTGTGTACCAAACATGGGCTTCTACACAAAATCAAAAACACAAGGATCCCTGCTACAAGCCTAATTACCATAATACAACCCCTCATAGTGATGCAACTTACTGAGATCATATGATACATTCACGGTTGTTCAAATATAAAGTAATCAAGGTACCTAATAGATAGGCAAGTTTGTTATCAATCAATTGAACTTGTCTCAATGAGGTAATACAAGCCACTTTAAAGTACAAAGTTACTGTTCATGGTACGGTTTTAAAATAAGTACCTCGGTGGAATTCATCTTATGTACTCCCCTTTGGTCTGCTGGAAGGTCCACCAAGTGAGTTGAGCTGCAGCGGATAAGGCAACTTTGCCAAACAAGCGTGCCAAACTAGATGTTGGAAGCATTCAGTGCCATAACCTTACACTGTTCATTCATGGCCACAAGTTGGGCCTCTTTCTTGTCAAGAAGAGCAGTAAGCCTCACGTTCTCCTCCATAAGTTTCTGGACCTCAACTTCCTTCTGTATCTTTTCACTTTCCAACTGTGACGTCTTAACGACAAGTCTGGTTGAGTTCAAAAGAGACTAATCATACTAAATTTCCCAAAGAACCCCACAATACAATCAACAATGTTTATGCACAGACTAATAAAAATACCAAAACATAAAATAAGTTAAATATCTAAAAAGATTGTATCATTCTAACTGTCAGGAACAGACACTCCTTTTGAGGTGGGACGTCGGTGCCAGTCCACAAGTATTGGACACCACATGCCTCCAACACGCCGAAGCACATGTCCAACAGGCCATGTGGTGTCCTAAATTTTATATAATTTTTTAATTTCCAACAGGCAAAGGACGGCCCCGACACGCTTCCGACACATTGCCACGTGGTGTCGTATATTTCCAATTTTTTAATTTCTGATATGCAAGAAACATGATATGAACATGCCAAGGACACAAGTGATTGCATTTTGTAAATTCGGAAGATTTAGAACTAGCAAAATTTTAATTCTTAAACATGTTTGTGTAGAAAATCAAAATGATGTGAGAAAAATTGTATGAACTTCAAGTCAAATTTGTTTATATTCCATGAAAATTATTATTTCATTGACACTAGTAATACAAACAATCTGAAGTTACAAATAATTGCTCCTCAAAATCAAAAGATTGCACATGCAAATTCAAAAGAAAGAATAGAAAAAGAGTATTAATTTAAAAATAAAGATATACAATTTTAAATTATTTTAAACTTGTCTCGACCAGTCTGAGTCATATTTTGTTTTGAATCTATGAATGTGTTCCTTGTTCATTTTTGTACTTCATATGTGCTGACCATGGCCACCGCTTTATTTATCCCAAAAATAGGAAAACTAGCAAATAGCAACCGCTTCTTCATATATTATAGTTTCATATCTAGCATATACAACAAAGAGTAAAATGAAAAACGTATATTTGTTTTTACCTGATAAGGAACCTTTTTGTAATTGTTAAAAAAGGAAGGAGTGTCAGTGTAATAATCAGATACCTCATTTTATTTGATCACAAGTATACATACAGAATTATGACTTATTTTCAATAAGCGTATGCATATCATCACTTGTAAAATCTATTCCTGCATCCAGTGCAATTCACGATTTTCAGGTGCTCATTCATGTGTCAAAGGAAGAATTCTGAGTGTTGGAACCAATTTAAAGCACGAGTACAGGAGATAAAGAAAGGGGAGGACGTGTGTGCCTTGGTGCTGGCTGCAAATCTTTTCTCAGATTACGTTCAAGTCAACGATGGCCCAGCTGTGCCAGGGAAGAGAATAGGCAAAGGATCTGACTACTTCATGCGGGACCAAAACCCATTGCCTTACCACTTGGCCACACCCATTTCAGTTTCTAATCTACACTAAGTCAGTTTTTCTTCTCCAAAAAGGAATCAAACATAGTATTGACAATTCTGGAAATAATTCATGGGTATTTGCACTTATATGCATGCGAAAGATGTAAACCTAAAAGTGTAGCCTAATTTCATAGATATAAATTCACCAAAGCGTTAAACCTACTTGAGGAACACACATATTGGTCATACTTTATTCATGAAATGGTTAGGATTGGTATTAATCCTGAAACAGCAACATCATTCCCTTAGATCAAATAAGAAATCCAATCTGGTGAGTACCACGTGTCACAGTTGAGATATTCTATGGATCAGATCTTTAATATTGTATTACTTTTTACTTGCATCTACTGTTTTGGCAGAGTACGGTTACTCTTTCTTACTAAGAAACTGAAAGAAAACTAAAAAGTGGAAGAACAGATAAATCCTCAAGTCTAGAAATTCATTTCGGCCAACTGAACCTCCAGAATGGTTTCTTTTCATGAAACAAGAGAATTTGTGCTAAAATAATGGATCTCGAAAAAATGAGGAAGAAAGAGATGGAAATAGAAACAACTTCCAGGATGAAGAGTCTCCTTAACATTATTTTGAATCCATTCAATTTGAATCAGTATTTTCTCCATCACAAATTTTTTCGGAAGAATAGGACGGACCTTACAAAATTGATGAACAGGAAGAAATCCGAGTGAATGGAAAGCAAATAATACAGGATGTATTCCACTTTCAATTTACAAAATCATACTATCACGCACAAGATAAAAGTAGCTACCTTTTGTAATTAACAATCTATCATCAAAATACAGCGTTCCTCCCAGCCTAACATATTTCTTCCAAGAACTAAGCATAATATTTCATGCTTTATCATCCCTTATAAAGATCAAATGTGAATAGCCATGGTTAGAGGCCAGCACCGACGGCACAAATATCACCTACTTCAAATCTTCATCTATGTGGTGACCAAAAAAATAGGCACTCCACCTACCCAATTCATACCTCATCAAATGGACACCGTTCTTAAGGTCTTTTCATTCTTACCTCCAACATAAAAAGTACTTTACAATAATGAGAATTTTTGGTGTTCATCAGTAAATTTCCTATCTTTTCCTTAGGTTACTTTTTAGTACAAGGATATAATTCAAGGCTCAGATGTCTATCCATAACGATACACCATCCATCTGTTGTTTACCAAAGAATATTTTGGAATTAAATTACCTATAACAGCCGGGTCCTGGAATTGTCAAATTCTATAATACTTCTTTTCTTTGTTCAAACACATGGTAATTACAGATACTAAAGGTCCTTTTCACTTGCAACACAACTCATTCATAGTCAAAGCTTTGACCTTGTTCATTTTGTCCCCAATGAATCTATTTCCAAAAACCCAGAGCATATACTTCTCTGAGTCACAACTTTTCTCGGGTGAAGAAAAGTCTGGGTGAAAAATCAAAGGATGAAGAAAGCCTCTGCAGAGTGGCATTTTTGGGTTATAATTAATTTATTAATGAATTGAGGCTTTTATAAAGAAAATTTAAAAAGAAGGCCTTTGTCATTTACTCACTATTTTACTCCGATAAATTCTTCTATTTTCTTCTGATATAAACTACTAAAATGACGACCTTGCAAGCACAAATGTATAACTACAAATCAGACAACAAAGTTAGTGGGGGGAAAGGAAATTAACAAACAATTTTTCATCACCATGAAAAATAAATAGAGGCAAGAGATATTGTTATAAAAAAAAGTTAATTAGCATTCCATAAACATAAAAGAAAAATAAAATATTCTAACCTTTCAAAGAGCCTCTCAATTGTCTGAAATTGCTTCTCTGATGAAAGAAGTGTTTCCCTTACATTAATCAGACTACTGACATAGGTTTTTAGAGATTCAAAGTCTTGCTTAACGCGACAAAGCTCCTGTTCATTTTCTGCAGCTCTTTCCCTTTGTCTAGACGTTTCTTCAACCAAATCTTCAACCCTCTGTCGCATTTCATTTAGAATACAATTAGTGCCCAGTGCCAACTGCTCCATCTCCTCTAATTTTAAAGACATATTTTCAATTTGGAGGGTCTTTATTTTAATTTCTTCCTGCCCTACAGTCACCTTCTCCTTCTCAATAACAGTTTCAGATTCCGCCACTATAACCCTCTTGACAAGGCTTTCCATCACATCTCCAACCATCTGTACACTTTTGAGTAATTCACTTATATAAACTAGATCATCTTCATCAAGTGAACCATGATGACTGCCAAGTGCAGTCCATGTTTCCGCATCCGGACTGTCAAAGGAAGATAGATCTACATTTCTCGATGAGACAGTCAATGGAACACCATTTTTATCAACAAGGCCCATGCTATCTAATTGTTTGATACCACAAAAAGTATGAGCCATATGGGGAACAGCCATGATTCTGGCTTTCGATTTCAAGTATGTCAAAAATGTCGCGGCAGTTTTAACTCTACGCCAGAGGACACCTAATTCCTTCTTTGCATCATTCTCTTGCAAGGCATCCTCACGGGACTGGTTTCTCTCCATCTCCTGCTTCCAATCAATGTGGGCCTGGCTTAATTGTGACTTCAAAGCTGAAAAACAATAATTTCCTATGCTGCCATTAATTTTCCAAATTATGCATAGGAATTTAGGAAATTCTGAGACAAATACAAGGTAAATCAGTCTCAAGAACGAGTACAAACCATGAAGTGGTATTAAGGGGGGTGTATTCAATTGAGACTTTTAAAAACTTTTATAAGTGGGTGACTTTTGTGGAATTCTCGGACTTTTAAGTGATTTTTATAAATTTGTTTGAAATTAATAAAAGTCTTCTTTAAATTTCTGTAAAGACTTATGTAGACTTCTATGTACTTTCATTTTTTTTTTTTTTAAATATTAATCTAAATTTATATATACTATAATATTATTTTAAGTAACTTCTCATATGTCTAAATCATCCACAACACATGTAATTAAGAATCAAAGTAATAAATTATATTTCTCAATGTTAGCCTGCAATTCTTATTGGTTGTGAGATTAATAAAGTAGGTTAACATATGTTATTGTATATATACATAAGTATCAACCGATTCATTCTTTATTTTCAATAAAAAATTCTCTAAAATAGAGAGAAAACAAAAGTTTATTGTGTATTCTAAATTCATTTTTTTGGCACAAAATTATTTTAACAGTATTTATAATAATATAAATAACAAACAAATAATGGCTTTCTCGCCTAAAGACTCTTATTAATGGCACACTTATTTTGTTGACCTATTAGCCAAATCAATTTTTAGCTAAATTACATTAATAAAATAATCAAAGTAAAATATAAGATTTCTAGTACAATGCTAAACTATTACCATGGAATAATTTCTAATAATTAAGCAAAAATTTTGACTCCTACTAAAACATTAATCAAAATGCTCTAAATTCATCATGTAAAATATCCTCAAATTTTGATGTACTGTAATACCAAAGTTTTGATTACTATAAATTCTAGATACAATTGCATATAAATTGTTGATTACAACAAATTCTTACTTAAATAAAAGAGATACAAAAAATCCTTAGAAGTGAAAGAAAATAGGCGTTCTTTATTTTGGGGATCTAGAGTCTTCACAAATCTCACGGTAGACGGGAGACTTTTTTTTAAATTTGCTATATATTCTTTTAACTAAAAAGTCTCCAAAAGTCTCTAAAAATCTGGTAAGTAGAGAATCCCTAGAAGTGCTTCTCAATTTAAATACCCCGTGACTTATAGAAACTCCTACAAAGTTTTAATTGAATACCCCGTAACTTTTAAAGACTTTTTTAAAGTCTCTAAAAGTCTCAATTGAATACACCAATACTTTTAGAAATTTTTAAAAGTCTACATTGAATACCCCTAAACTTTTAAATACTTAAAAGTCTTTAAAAGTCTCAATTTGAATACACCCCCTAAGTATTAACAAGCACTTCAATTAACATATTTATTCAACATCTTCCTAGTCACTTCATATTCCAAGACTGATTATTCTCTGGTTCTTAAGAGATAAATTGACTCTTAAGTGATGAGAGGGTAAAGGTTCATTCTAATATATTACAGGTCCCATAATGAGCAATTACGCACACAATTCAATGAAATAGTTGCAATCTTCAAAACGTCTATGTTGTAGGCTGTTAATCTATCACAAAAGCTTTAAAAATGATACCTTAGTGGTAAAAGGAATACAATTAAGTTCTATATTATCATGATCATATCAGCATAGACACTCAAATAAACTCTTTTATATTCAAAATGAGATCAGGAAACCCTTGGGTTAGGAGTGTACTGTAGCAACATGTTTTGACCTAAATAAATACATTGCTTCTCCAGTTCATATGGGTAGTATAGATTAAACTTACGATTGGTAATGCACCATCATGACCCATCCTCAAATGTTACAAAAGTTAAATGGAAGACATTGAGTACATGTTCGGTACATGGTACTCTACACAATTGGACACCACAATTGGCAAAATTTTAGCTTTTGTTTTTGCTTAATACCGTCCAAGCTATGTAAATTTCTCAGCATGGAAACTTGGTGCATGAAACTTTGTTTAAAAAAAAAAAAAATTCAACTTTACTTCTAGTTTTCTAATTGGTCCTTAATGTTGTGAAATTCCAATTCTAAGTCCCAGGATCATGCACCAAACATCTCCAGGAAAATAAGTTCAAACGCAACCAAGAATTTAAGATGAACAAGAGAGTATTTTTCCCCAGAAAAGAAAAAAGATTATCAGGGCAACTAACTACCAAAAGAAATATAAATGACATCACATATTGCAGGACAAAGATGCACACACGGCAGACCAAGAAGAGAGAGACCAATGACTTCAAGAATAATTCTGAAAACCCTAAGCATAGTTATTTTGACAAACCAATGCACATAAAATCCAACCAAAAATCTCGAACATACAAATTTACTTAGTTTTCAATATATTGAAAATCACAGGTTCCGTAACTCATAAAGAAAAATTCTATATTTAGTCAAGAAGAAAACAACAGTTTATTATACTAACATCAAGATCCATAAACAATGAAAATACAACATTTCATGAAATTTGACAAGAGGCCACGACCAACTATACAGAAAAAAAAAAAAAAAAATTCAAACACAAAACAGAGATAAATGTTCGGTTTCACACAGAATGATAAATTTTTCGCAGATCCACAAATCCTAATTAAAAGGTAAATGAAAATTTTAAATACAAGGCACTCTGTTAGTACAACACAAGAAAGAGAAGAAGGGACCTTTTGATTTCTGTAGAATTGGGAGCTCCCAATTGTTCACTTTTGGAGCAATACGGAGAGCACAATGACGAGATTGATGACGATCTCTTAGCAATAAATACAAAACTAAATATATTGTTCTTATTTGTCAAAATTAAATGTTGAATTTTAATTGCTCACTCTAACTTTTACATTTTTGTTGTTTTTTTGCTGGGTAAAATCAACCAGTATCACCTAACTTTAACTGTTTTTATTTAGCCAGCAAACTTTAAAAAATATTCCAATGTCCACTTAACTTTTAACTTAAATTAGTCATCCATCATATGTTAACCTTTCGCTTGCAATACTTGACTAAATATCTTACGTGGAAAACGTTCTTCCGACGGGACGTAGTAATGATGTTAAATATCTCTCAATCAACAAAAACACACTACTCAAATATGTCTAATTGGCATGAATTTGGTTGAAAAAAAGTGAAAAGTGTTTTCAATTTTTTTGAAAAAATGGCGTTTTGGGTAGTACGCTTTTGTTGATTGAGAGAAATTTAACATCTGTTACAATGTTCTATTGAAAGAGCTTTTGCCACGTAGGATATTCCGTCAGGTATTGCAAGCAAATAGGTAATGGGTGATGGATGATAAACTTAGTTGAAAATTGGGTAGGCGTTAAGATAAATTTTTAAAGTTGAGTGGTTAAATAGAAACTCAGTTAAAGTTCGATGGCCACTAATTGATTTTATCCTAATTTTACTCAACTTAAAAAAATTATGCTCCATTAATCAATCTTCACGATTTAGTACATAGATGGAAGCACACGCGTGACTGACTGAATGCTCACGTCGCACACATTTGAGGTTAATTTTGAAATTAAATATTTCAATAATCACTGAAATATTAGTTGCATCTTCAACCAATCACCCACTCACTGAACTTTCAAATGTTGTTGCGTGCTTATTGAACTTTGAAAAGTTACTCCAATAATCACTCATCATAATCAGTAATTGTCAATAGACAAGAGTGCACACATGGCTGACAGAATGCCCATGTGGTATAAATTTGAGGTTAATTTTGCCAATCAATTGAAGTCGTCCCTCCATATCATCAAAATGCTTTTTAAAATGTGTTATAAAATAGAAACGTTTATTCGTTCCCCAATGAAATCTATCAAAGTCTATTATCTCAAATTCAATTTCCTATCCATATCACTAACCCATTTTTTCTGAGATAAAATGACAACCCTACTCCCACATACCAACTTAATCAAGGACCACCACTTTGTTTAAAAATTAACTTCATCATCAGTCCATAATCACTTAGTAATTCTCGAGAAGAAGATAGATACTCTGAGTAATCTAATTCATTATCAACTTCCTCGGCCCCTTCAAGTACTCTATCTTCAACTCTTATTTCAATACCTTCTATGACATTTTTCTCATACAGTAAATCATCATCATCCTCAGAATCAATGAAATATGGATGCTCTTGCTCCAAATTTGGCACCACAAAAAAAACAAATGACAATTAGTTGCTAAAAGAGATCCAATATGACCAAAATACATATTTTTCAAAGTGAAATACATGTTCTAATAGACAACATGCAACGTGAAATTCATCATAAAAACTATATTTTTCATGTTTAGGTTTAGATCCCAGATAAAAACTCTATATATGCATATTTTTTGGCACATAATACGACAAAAAAAATATCAACAAACTTATGGCCTGACATCCATATGGTTTCTCCATGTGCGACATTGTTGATTTCTAAATAGAGTGGTGCTCATCAATTAGACTAGTTTGTAGGGTAGCACTGTCGTTTTGTCACGGGTGATAAGGGGTTAGGGTTGAGAATTTTAATTTGGAGAAATGGACTTTGATGGATTTCAATTTAGAGAAAGAATAAATGTTTCTCATGTATAAATCGTATTTTGACAAAGTCCTTTGATAACATGGAGGGGCATCTTCAATTGGTTGGTAGAATTAACCTCAAATGTGTGCCATGTGGGTGTTCCATCAGCCACATGTGTGATTCTGTCCATTGGCAGTTACTAAATTATGAATAGTGATTAACAAAGCGTAACTTTCCAAAGTTCAGTAAGCATACAACAACATTTGAAAGTTCAGTGAGTGATCGAAGATACAATTAAAAGTTTGGTAGTTATTGAAATATTTAACTCTGGAATTAACCTCAAATGTTTGCTACATATGCACTTCCATTCACTTGCAGTTACTGAATCGTGATGAGTGATTAAAAAGCGTAACTTTTCAAATTTTAGTGAGCTCGTAACAATATTTGAAAGTTCGGTCAGCAATCGAAGACGATACTCAAATTCAGTTAGTACAACACAAGAAAGAAAATAAGGGACCTCATGATTTGTGAGGAATTGGGAGCTCCCAATTGTTCACTTTTGGAGGAATATGGAGAGAAGACAATGACGAGAATGATGATGATGGTCAATGTCTTTTTGTTTTCTTTATTTTACCCATTTCTCTTACAATAAATAAAAAAACTATATATTGTTATCTTATTTGTATTTTAATTTATGAAAATTTGTACTTTTCATTCCTAATCTTAATCTCTGTTATTAATCTATTTTCAACCTTTTTTTTAGCACCAACATCCTCAACCTTTCACTTAATTGTAAATCACGTCTCTATTGTCAAATTTCGTGATAAACTGTTGTTATCCTACCCACGTACACCACACGCGTTTATACACCTCATCGCGTCTAAGAACAAACTGGCAAATTGGTCTATCCACAAAATATTTTCATCATCTTCAACAACACAGCCCACCTCCAACCACTCACCTTGCCCTTTTTCTCCTCCAACGCTAGTGTCGCTGCCTTCCAAATCTAGAGTATGACAATTTGGTTGCAGATGGAACCGTGTTACTTTTCTTGTGCAGTACTATATGATGAAGGAGTTCAAATTTAATACATTTTGAAGATGGAGTTTTTGTAAACCAAGATGTGGGCAAAAACTTTAAGCATTCTATAATATTTAGGGTAAATAGCACCAGAGGTCCCAAACTTTTGAACGTTGTAACGATGAGGTCCTAAACCTTTATTTACTAGCAGCGGAGTCCTTAACATTTCAAACGTACACACCATGGATCCTTTTTGGAAGGAAAACGTCAAAATTGCTGTTAAATCATCATGCGTTCCACACATGATGACTTTTTGAAAGGAAAAATTGTAAAGCATAACTCAAATATCACTAAACTAAAGGAGAAAACAAAAAATTGAGTGTCTTCTCTAAAGGAGTATAAAAAATAGACATCAATGGAGTATTACTAAACTAAAAATGGAGTATCACTAAACTAAAGGAGAAAGCTTTCATTATTGGACATCAATGGAGTGTCTTCTCTAAGTACATGGAGGACATTGGACGATGTACTTACTTCATCATTCTTGAAACCCATTTTTCTGTAAAAATGGTGAATTGAAATCAAGAAGATGAGATTTTTATTTAATTTGATTTGCAATTTGTTGAAGATCAAATTGATTTGGATGATTTTGCCCCTACTATTACTGTTTATTTCTATATTTGGTTGAATTTGAGGAATGGGGAGAGGAAGATGATTGATATGAGGCTGTTATCCTTTGAAGGACAATGAATAATGGCAAATTCAAGAAACATCCAAGGAAAGCCGAAGATAAATGATAAATATGATTATTATCGTTATGGATAACATTTACATTTCAACGATTGTTGTTCGGTTCAAGTAGCGTAGATTCTTCATCTTCAGTTCCAAATTCTTTTGGTGCACATGATGTAAATTAAATGGTTGCTTACTGTAATATTTGGTTTTCTCCTTTAGTTTAGTGATATTTTAGTTATGCTGGACAATTTTGCCCTTCAAAAAGTCATCATGTGTGGCGTGCGTGATGATTTAACAGCAATTTTGACATTTTCCGTTTAAAAAGACCCATGGTGCGTACGTTTGAAAGGTTAGGGACTCCGGCTACTAGTAAGGTTCAGGACCTCATCGTTACAATATTCAAAAGTTTGGGACCCCGATGCTATTTATCCTAATATTTATTGTACCTAGAGAGTTTATTTCGAGTTTAAAAAAAAATTGAGTTTATCACTTTTATCTTTTTTTAGTTTGGTAAAACTTCTCATTTAAAAAAATGAACAAATACAATCTATAATATTTATTATGGAACTAAAAAGAAATTTGAGCGACGATTTAAAATATTTATTACTTTAATTTTTTAAAACTTGGGGAATGTATTTAATCTAGAATTTTAAAAACCTTTGATTGACATTTTTAAGTAGATGACTTTAATGGATTTCATTAACTTTTACTGACTTTTATATATTTTAAAGGAAACTTGACAAGAGGCCTACATCTTGTAAAAAGTTGAAAAATACTCCATTTTTATTTTTCAAAAAATACCTCATTTTCATGATTTGTATTTAAAAAATACAACATTTTTATGTACGTACTTCATTAACATCGAAACGTGGAATATGTCGTGCATTGTCGAGATCTCGGGTGGCAATGCCAAATGATATGCTACATTTCTAATTTTCTCAATAATCTCAAATGGGCCAATGAAACGTGGTCTCAGTTTTCCTTTCTTACCGAAACGTAGTATTTCTTTCGTAGATGCCACTTTTAGAAAAACTTTTTCGCTGACTTCGAACTCTAATTCTTTTCTTCTTTGGTTGGTATAACTTTTTTGACGGTCTTGTGCTGTCTTAATTATGGACCTGATCTTGTCCATTGCTTCCACTATTTTCTCAATCAACTCTGGGCCTAAAATACTTCTTTCACCAACTTTATCCCAACAAATTAGCAAACGACATCGACGATCATACATTGCATCATATGGTGCCATGCTGATGGTAGCTTTGAAACTATTATTCTAAGCGAACTCTACCAACGGTAGGTGCCTTTTCCATTTACCACCCAAATCCAAGACGCATGCTCTCAACATATCCTCAAGGATTTGAATAGTTCGTTCTGATTGTCCGTCTGTCTGAGGATGATAAGATATGTTAAATTTCAATTTGGTACCCAAAGCTTCTTGAAGATTTTTCTAGAAATTTGAGGTAAACATCGGGTCTCAATTCAATACAATGGACACTGGTACTCCATAAAGTCGAACAATTTCTTTGACATACAACTGTGATAATTGCTCCAAACTGAAATTCATTCGAATGGAAAGAAAATGTGCAGATTTTGTCAAACGATCTACCACAACTTAGATGGCATCACGACCTCTTGCCGATCTAGGAAATCCCACAACAAAATCCATTGCGATTTTCTCTCATTTCCACTCCGATATATCCATTGGATTTTGATAAGTGCATTTTTTGCACTTATTCAGACTTTAATACTTATTTTGTGTCTCGTTATTTTATAGGTTTTCTACTTAATTTAGTATTTTTTTTCTATTTCAGTTTTAGATCCATTTATAAGTAAGTATAGAAAAATAGATGAAAAGCGCAACAAATTAGAAGATGCTTAGGAAGTACGAAGATCAAATTGCACTCGATTGAAGCTTGAAGGACTACATTAGAGGTTATTGAAAGTTTTGAGGACTAAAGAAGTCAAAATCTAAAGTTGGAGAACTAAAATGCACATAATAGAAAAATTAAGCTAGTCGATCGCTCAAGCTTATAGTTGGGTGAGTGCCGAGCATCATTATTATCCAGCAGAGCCAGAATTTTTGGCCTGGGCAATCACCTGGGTTTGTCCCGAGCGATCATCCAATGCAAATTTTCACAGTGAGATTTTATTACCTTTTTTAGTTTTACTCCAACTAGTAAACCTTTTGGCTCACGATTTTTAATATATTTTGGGATCTTTTGAGGTACTATTAAGAGACTATATATATATATATATATATATATATATATATATATATATATATATATATATATATATATAGAAACAAGAAATGAAGATTGAACAAAGATCAAGATCCATTCTTTCGAGTTTTCTTCTTATTCGGGTGATGAATTCTATATATTTTTTTTGTTTTCTTCATCTTAGTATGCTAGGCTAGATTTATTTTGTGCTAGGATCATGATGAAACATGTATCATGAATCTTTAATTCTTTGAACTTAATCTTTTATATTCAAACACGTTTTTAATTTTGAATAATTGCTATTGATTTCTTTTCATCTACAATTATATGCGCAATGATTGTATGATTTTTGTGGCTTGTTTTACCATCAAGAGATTGAAAATAAGTTAAACATAATATCAATTTTCGTAGAGTCTGATAGAAGATAGAGATATATCACTATACTTTACGTTATCTTTAAGTATTCACAATATTTAATACATTCTTGCATGTTCGTATCTGTCATAGAGATACAGTCAGGTCATATATATGGATAAGTTTAATTCTAGTCGAAAGAGATTGTTAAACAAATTAGGAATGTTGATCTTCATAATTAAATCATGTTATCAAATTCAACAATTCGGGTTAAAGGGGATTGGTATAAGTGGATTTAGGATCTCTAGTACGTTTTTCTTTATTAAATTTATATAATATCCACATTCAACTCAACTTTTCATTAATTTTATTTAATTTAGTTCTTACATTGAGTATTTATTTAAGTAGTTTGATAATTAAATCATAGAAAACCTTTAAATTCTATAGTTTCGGTTAAGGATAAATTAATTTGAAATTAGACTAAACCAATCTCTGTGGGTACGATACTTGGACTAAAAAATCTATTATATTATTTGTGCGATCCGTACACTTGCGTAAGAATAAATATTGTTAACATATTTAATGGCCCTGACGATCTCTGATGCTCTGCTTTCACTTGTTGACACACCAAACATTTCGACACAAAACGAGCTACAACTCCTTTCATGTTTATCCACCAAAATGTATTACATAAATCTTTATACAATTTGGTTCTTCCTGCATTTACGGCGTAAGGAGCAGAATGAGCTTCAGATAAAATCTCATTTCTTAGACCTTCATCCTTAGTCACACATATTCGACCTTTGAACATGATAGCTTTTTCCTCAGCTATTTCAAATTCTTTCCTCTTTCGGTTTCTACTTTAGTCATGATCTTTTCTAATAAATGATCATCCTTTTGAGCTGCCACAATTCTATCTCTGAGTGTCGACTTTAGTGTCAGGCTTGCTATCAATGCCAATGATCGCACTAGTGGTGCTATCACTTCAATTCTCATACTCTTAAAGTCATTGATCAGATTATCTTGTGTCGATTGCACTGCAGACAACTAACCCATATTCTTTTTGCTTAGAGCATCCACGATTACATTTGCCTTACCCGGATGGTACATGATAGAAGCAGTCATAATCATTTACTAATTCCAATCACCGTTGTTGTCTCATATTCAACTCCTTTTGGGTGAAAAACTACTTGAGACTCTTATAGTCGGTGTAAATCTCACACTTGCTTCCATAAATGTAATGTGCCAAATTTTTTAAGCGTGAACTACCACTGCACGTTCAAGATCATATGTCGGGTAATTCTACCCATACTGCTTCAACTGTCTTGAAGCATAAGCTACCACCATCACCTTTCTCTTTTGCATCAACACACATCCCAAACCGAGCTTTGATGCATCACTGTAAATTACGTAGCCTTCTGAACCTTCGGGTAAAGCTAGTACTGGTGTAGACACTAGCTTATACTTAAACTCTTGAAAACTTCGTTCACACTTCTCGGACCAAACATACTTAACACCTTTTTCGTCAACTGCATCATGGGACCAGCTATTTTGGAAAATCTTCTATGAAATGCCGATAATAGCCGGCTAAACCTTGGAAACTTTTTACTTCTCCAACATTTGACGGTGCCGACCAATTTGATACAACCTTAACATTTGATAGATCTACTTCAATTTCCTTAGCCGTCACAACATGACCAAAGAATCCTATTCGGTCTAGCCAAAATTCACATTTCTTGAATTTGGTATACAACTTTTCCCTCAACAAGGTCTCCAATACTGTCCTCATGTGTTCTTTATGTTGCTCGGGATTTTTGGAATAAATCAGGATGTCATCGATGAATACGATGACGAATATTGATGAAAAATTCAATTCATTAAATTCATAAATACCCCATAGCATTCGTCAATCCAAATGGCATTACTTTAAATTTATAATGCCCCCAACAAGTTTGGATTGCTGACTTTGGTATATCCGATGGCCTGATCTTCAGTTAATGATAGCCCGACCTCAAGTCGATCTTTGAAAACACAAAAGTACTCTTCAATTGATCAAAAAATCCTCAATTCTTGGAAGTGGATACTTATTCTTGATTGTCAACTTATTCAACTCATGGTAGTCGATATACATTCTCATTGATCTATCTTTTTTCTTCATGAAGAGAACTGGAGCTCTTCAAGTAGAAACACTTGGTCTGATAAATCCTTTATCTAATAGCTCTTCCAATTGTATTTTTAACTCTTGTAATTCTTTTGGTGCCACCCGATACAGAGTCTTTGATATGGGTACAGTTCTAGGTATCAGATCTATCGTGAATTCTATTTATCTATTAGGTGGGATACCTACTAGGTCATCTGGAAACACATCGGCGTACTCTTGAACCACTGGCACATTATCCCAATATACTTCTTTATATGAGGTGCCAGTGAGATTGACAAGAAAACATTGACAATCTCTCTTATTTAGCAACTTTTTTGCCTACAAAGCTGATAAGACCCATAAAATTTGAACCTATTCTCTCTTGATCTTCAAAAGATTAATTTCTTCTCAAAACATACGATGGTAGCACAATTACTACCCAAACAACCCATTCTCATGATAATATCAAAATATCTCATAATTATAACATGTAGGTCTGTTGACAAAACCAACCAATCAAAATCTATCTGAACTACCCTAGCTAATTTATCTGTTTCTATAGTTCTCCCTGATCGCATACTAACCTCTAGTGTACTATCAGTTGTCTGACATGAAACATTAACTATATCTAGGCACACATCGGATATAAATGAATACGTCGTGCCAGAATCAATAAGAACGTAAACAGGTACGCTAAAGATAGATAACATACCTGTAATAACATCTGGATTCTGGGCGGCCTCTTCATGAGTCATGGCGAACACTCTAGCTTTTTCTTTATTCACCTGATCATTAATCTTTGCCAGCGTTGCCCGACATTGCGACACCTTAGCCTAGCTCGCGACACTGATAGCAAACATTTTTGCCAAAGTGGTAATCACCACTATGATTTTTCTTATACTTAGGGCACTGAGGATTATGATTGCTAGAATGTCCTGTTGGGACCTTGATTCTGTCTTTTGAACTAGCCCAAATTCTAGTTCCTATTTTGATCCATCCAATTCCTCTTTCTCAAGTCATTCTATTGTCCTTGAACTCTAACTTTTAAATTCGAGGACACGGTCTAGTCCATCTTGACCACTGCTCTGAAAGGTATAAAGCTCATGGGAAATAACAATCTATCTGATCTCTAGACGCAACTCTCTTTCACAACGTGTTGCCTTCATTAGTTCATTTTTGTAAAATACAGAGCATAGCGCAACAGTTCCTCAAATTTTCACTCATACTCGATGATTTCCATCTCTCCCTAAACTAAATATAGAAACTCTAACTCTTTAAAATCTCGCAGCACCTATGTAAAATATTTTTTCCGTTAACACGACCTTGAATTGGGCCCATGAGAGATTATTATGTTCATCCTCAGTACGGGTGCGAGATGTCGACTCCTACTAGTGACTTGCTCTGCCAATTAGCATAAACTCTGCGTAAAGGACTTTTCTGATTTTCTAAACAAGCGATGTGCTAAAAAACATTCTGGATCGTCCACAACCATCCCTCGGCTGTAAGAATATTCTTTCCACTGTCGAATGTAAGAGGGCGGTATCGACGAAATTTCTCAATCACCGACACGGCAGTGGCTGTGTGATATACCGGTGGGGCCTGATGCACTTGGGACACTCAAGGTGCCCGCAGCGCCATTGGTGGCTGTGGTACCAGATGTGTCATCTGAGCTGCCAACACTCGTCTCATTTTCTCTACTGGTACCAGATGTGTCATCTGAGCTGCCAACACTCGTCTCATTTTCTCTACTGCTAGTTGTAAATCCCTGATAGTTCTTACTTACATAGTCGGTACCATTTCCTTTAGAATAAATAAAAATAAAAAGAATTTGTAATCTATTGAAATAAAAGCCATACACAATGATATAAATATCTGAAAGGGCTATCAACAAAGGAGAATTTAAATAATATCTTTTATATATTTAAATCATCCTTCAAGAGGTACAACGAGTAAAAATGTCTAGTGCTAAACAATAGTAAAGTAAACTATACATACATACTGAGATACTGAAAAGAAAAACATCTGACTATTATGATATCTCTAAGCATCGTCATTGCTGATCCATCCATCGTGCACTCTAGGTATCTTTGGCCATAGAGCCTCGTCATTCGAGGTAGTACAAGACTCGGTATTGGACTTCTCATCAAGATCCTCCTCCGGGTCTTTTTCAACCTCAATAACTAGATTAGCCTCAAACACTAAAACAAAGCGGGCTCAACTACTAGAGCCGACTCAGGGATGGGATGGAGACCTCCAACATATAAACTGTATTTCTTTTAGTGTATAATGAGTACTTCATAATACACTTCATATTCCACATTGGGTGGTAGACCTCTTCTAAATCTCTTAAAATCTCCATAGAAACTGGCTGTCCCAGGCCAATCAGTAAGTCAACCAAATGAACAACATACTCAGCATCGATTGTCACTAAACCATAGTTCATCCTCCTGACACGTGTTGTCCTATGGTTACCGATATGATGGCCAATTGGCTACTTGGAATCCGAAGCAAAATGTATGTAATTGTTCTTTTTTGTCTCGACACGTTCTAGAAAATACTCACTTGGTGGAACCATGTCTGAGATATAATTTATGAAGAGTTCGATTAGGTATATTTTATCATCTTTTAATTAAATTCTAAGAACTAATATAAATTTTCATAATGTTTAGTTGCCTTTTCAACTCAACTTAACATTTTATCATAAATGAAACAATTAAAAATTTCCATAAAATTTAAGTTTCATTTATCATACTTAACACCACATTTTTTTTTAAAACTAAACTTTCTTTACCTCAGAATTGGCGTAGTGTAGCAATGGTGAGTAGCGACACTTAAATTCTAAAATTTTTAATTTCTAAATTTTTTTTAACTTGACATAATAAATTAAAGACCATAAAAATAAAATAAAATTTTAAAATTTATGCGAGTCTACAGAAAAATAAAATAGTGCTATGATACCAACTTGTAACGCCTCAGAGTTTTTCAACCTAGAGGGTTACTAAAATAATCTTTAAATAATATTTGACGACTCCAAATAGGTTTTTCGTGCCCTTGAATGATTTTTAAAATGTAACTATTACAGAAAATAACAAGCGCGCAAGAGAAAATAAATTTACTTCAAAATTTTAAGATTTACCTATATCGTGATAGGTGTTGCCACAATTTATTTGACCATTCAAATGAACTCCAAAAATTTCAAGATTTGAACTATAGATACTTAGGATCTTGGACTAGGCCTGGTTAAAATTTCAGACCTCTCGGAAGTAACCAACAAGGTTGTCTGTTGACCTCTTGCGAGATCAAAGAGGCAACATAGGTCCATACAGTCAACTATTTCGGAAGAGAACCTCTTTCTCCTTGGAATGGACCTCCTTTGGTCATCCTTAGCTACGGTGTTTTCTATGTGAAAATGTTGGCCAAAATTGTTTAAAAAACTGTCCAGGGTGGCTTAAGGCAGCCTGCTAAAACGTTCAGAATACATTCATACAATGGAATTTTTTAGTGATTCTAATTTCTGCTATTAGATAATATTTAAAGCTTTCCATAATCACTGATTTCACTCAAAAACTCTAAATACACAGACTTATGATTTTTCAAAGAAGGAATAGAAATCTGAAATTTCAGAATGTAAAACAATGCAATTTCTACTTTAAAAATTGAAATGACAACTAAACCAACATCTCATTTTTCTTTGTACTTTACATAATTAAATACTGTAAAACCAGCATCTAAATCATAGTATTTACTTCATGATTGACTTGATCATCTCAATACCAAAACTTAGTTTGAATAAAATAAGTTCACTTCATGATCGCTAGCCTACGCCATTGCGGCAATGCCAACTATTTTAATCTGAAAATTTGTTTATTTTGGGGTGAGTATTTCATAAAAACACTCAATAGGAAATTTACTAACATGCAGAAAAAATTATACGAAAACATAAATGAATATGCCACCATTTCAAACGTACATAGGAACAATATAGTTTGGTAACTGACACCCATGAACTTAAATGTAATTTCTTTTAATCACTATTATGCATATGTGATGACCTTCAATCACAATCATAAAGTTCATTCATAAATAATTTACATGGCATTTATTTCACATAACAAATTTTCCAAAAATCATTTATAAATGATAGCTTGAGTAGTATATAAAACTACCTCAAAATAGAGTTTTCGGTTGAAGTTGTGATGTAGAATAACTTGTCACTACACCTTTCCAAAATGCACACTTGCTTTTTGTTTACAAGATTCATGTATTGTAGGTAGATTTAAGGAAAAGTATTAGAGATAAATATGGGCCAAAAATCTGAACATTTTGGGCAGTATAATATGTGTTCTAGGGATAGAAATTTGGAAAGAATGGGGACTTCTTTGCTGGTAAAAAATTTAAGGAAGAAGATGAGAGTTTTTGTTGATGTTTTAGAGATGATTTTTGGGAACAATGGCGGATTGATGTTGATGAAGTTGTGGGGATTGAAAAGAGGAGAAAAGTGAAGCAAAACAAAGGTGTTAGAAGCTTACTGCTGAAGCTGAAACTTGAAGAGAAAGAGATTGATTTTTGCTTAATAAAAATTGGGACTCTAAGCCTACTACTGGAGTATTCTTTGGTGTTTGTAATGTGGAAAATTAAAGCGAACTTAAGGACTAAAAATCTGGAGTAAAAGTGCAGGTGTAGGATGAGAAAAATAAGATAAAAGGGACTTAAGAGCCCGATTTCTTCTAGAGAAGATGGTGCAGTTGGCTAAGGTTTGAAATGGCAAACATGTGGTTAATAATGGCTAATCATAGAGTGGGTGGGTGGGTGGGGGTGGTTTCTTCTTTGTGGTAAGGCGAATTTCAACTTAGGAGAAACTTCTTGGCACAGTTTATGGCAACTTAGAGGGGGACTTGGGATGTTTTCCTGATGAAGAGATGGTAGGTAGTTTAGTTGAAAAATAAATGGAGAAAGATTTGAGAGAAATGGGTAAGTAATGGGCTGGAGTGATGGGAGATCATGGGTAGTTAAGTTTTTGGGCTTTAGGGGCTGATTTCTTGCAGGGATAAGAGACCATTTGGTAGTGTCTCTCTAGTACTTAGGTGGACCAGGTTTGGGCTAAAATAATGGGAAATAAATGGATTGAATTTGAACAAAAGCTAAGGTATGGACTAAAATTTAGGCCTTGAAAATGTTTTAAATTTTTGCTCAGTTTCAAATTGAACAGTTGGCCTAAAAATCCAAGAATTAACTTAACAAAAATTTATCCGGTGCATGAAAAATTTAAAGAGGCTCAGTCATATTTATTATTTCATAACCATCAAATCAAATATATGGCAAGCACATGAAAAAATCTAATGCGACTAAAATGTTTAAAATGTACTAGGAAATTCGTAGTGACGCCGAAAGTTAAAATTTTATTTTCGTGAAATTTTAAACGCCAAATTTTTTTTTTCCGATCGTTACAATTTAATAAACTGAACTAAAAACTATAAATGACATTAATTTTCAACGTATGAAAAATAATAATACATATGTCGGAATTTAGTAACCTCTTTCAGGACAGATTTAGAATTTTTTGGGACATTGCTATTCCGGACAATCTCCTAGATTGGACGTAGTAGGTGCATAAACTTCTTTGATTTCATAACGGGGGCCAATGAAATCATTTTCATCATCCTGTGTTGTTGCAGGTCTATCACTACCAAAGAAACTAGCTAGGTATGATGTCCACCTTTCCTCTTTATCCGGTTGTATGTCATTTACTTCCATCTACATTATACATATACAAAAATGATTTTGCAACAGCAACATTAAAAAATTCTATATAATCTGGACAACAATCATTAAAAAATAACAACATAACAAATCTATGATAGATAATCACTTACATCTAGTAAATCAAAATTAAACTTTGTCGTTGAGACGTTGTTACACGCGTTGAAGTATCAGTCCAATTCAAGACACGTGGCCAATTGTGATGTTATCTGGTGCATATTTTTCCATCTATTGAAGGGACAACTTCATAAATTCAAATTTGAAAAGCAATAGAGAATCCATATAATCTGTACATGAATATGTCCTTTTACCACCATCATATGCATGCTTCGTTAAAGCAATTTTCAAATAACTGAATGTATTGTTAAAAAGTTCATTCCCCCACGCATATGTATTGGTGTGCACGGATTCAACGAGACTAAATGTGGCATCTGTTACCTGTTTTCTATACGGGGTAGTGAAGAGGTATGAAGTTATGAGACACAAAATTCTAATTTTCACAACATCTTCATCTTTTGAGTTGGAGGGCATGTTCTTAAAAACTTTCTCGATGTCTTTCTTGTAAACACTTTTTAAGTCGCCAAAATAATTCTACCTCAAAGCTTAGGTATGACATCAGAACCAGTACATTTCAAACCAATAAAAATATAGAACTCCTCCATTAAGAATCTCAATAATTTTTCAGATATATTGAACCACATTTCTTGTTGGTTTAGCTATAACAACATCTTCTATATCAATTAATGCTGAAGATGAATTTCATTTAGATCGAAAAAGTGCCCAAAACAAGTAGTACCGAATAAACTCTTTTTGTGCATCATACATCTTCTAATTGAGAAACGTAATCACATCGTAAGGTGTGGACACCAATACTCTCATTCCAATTCTATCATTAAGGTTTATATAACAATCCCCATCCTGAAATTTACAAATGACCATGAAATTCAATCATCGACTACGAATCATAATTAAAGTGTAACATAGCTATCAAATATATATCATTTGTGTCAGAACAATCACAAGCAAAACTCATGATCCCTTGAATTTCAACATTTGTAACAATGTGTGTTACAAATTGAGATGGCTGTGAATATGAGATGTAACACATTATACCAACTTTCACACATAAAATCATTATATACTCAATTGTATCATATGTATCAATCAGTGATATAGAATACTAATTGGGGGTGACATAATCTGCATTAACAATTAACATCAAATATGAGTACTATGAATCAAATATGTAAAAATCAATATCAATTTTCAGACATAAAACTCATAATATAACAAATTGTAACATATTTAGCAGTTAGCGATACAAAATAACAAATTGTATAACATAATATGTATTCCCAGGTAACTTCAATCAAGAACATTTAAATATAAAAAAATAGAGTGCTCAATCAAAACATCATATTAAACATCAATATTACAAACAGTGTATTAATAGTTCATTTTATATGCAATTAACCAATAACAAGTTGTAACATCTTTAGCAGTCATTATTACATAATAACAAATTGTGTAACATAATTTGGATTCTCGAGTAACAATTTCATCAAGAACATTTAAATATCAAAAGTAGAGTACTTAATCAAAATATCATATTAACATTAATGTTATAAAATAGTGTATTAACAATTCGTGTTACATACAATTGACCAATATTTTACAAAAATCTTCATTTCATCGAAAATACATAATCGACAATATTAATTGCAAAAACATAAATTTTGAATAGTTCGAGATGCTTGGGGAACGTAATTTTTCCGCTTTAGATTTTTCTTGGATTTCGTCTTGGTATGAGTTTTGCTTGCCTTTATTTTTACAGCCTCCTTCGTTTTGTGGGAATTTTTTGGGGTAGAAAATATTATGCGCCGGTGACTTGAAATGTTTGACTCCGGCATACATTCTTCTCTCAATGACGCTTTCTTCGACCTAGTTGATGAGCACAATTTTAGTATACATATTACTCGCTTATCTTATTTTGTTATTAATTATTCATTGATAAAAGTATTAATTAATATCTTATTTGAATTAGGACATACTGTGAACAACTATGAAGATTTGGGGACCAAGATGAAAGTTTTTGAAGTCTTGGGACCAAATATAAAATTTTGGAGCAAAAAAAGACTGAATATGTAATTAAAATATGAAGTGGAGACCAAATAAAATACATATCAAAACTTGGAGGACCAACCTTGCAATATTGGCATTGGAACCAATTTTTGGAAGAATACATTCTGTTTGCCACGGTCAACTGTGGTTTGACCGTGGCAATTGATTAGAAACAGTTGTTCGTGTCTGCGGTATGTCCAGACTTTTTGTTGGCTTATTTTCAACTCTAAGTCGGGGTTTTTTTTGTCTTTTCATGTACACAAGTTTCAAAATTGTTAATACATTATATAAAGACCGAATTTACGTCAAATCACTACAAGTGAAATTTCTTGTTCAAATTAGGGAGGAAGACGGCAAAAAACAAGAGATAAGAATTACATGGAGAATAAAATTTTTTGGAAGATTTATTCTCCTTCGATCTATGCTGGGTTCTATCAGTTCTTTTGTTTTTAATTTAATTATGTTCTTCTAATTTTCTTGAGCCGAGGTAGACGATAAAGCATTGTTTAAACAAAGTAATTATTTTGTTATCCGTTTAATTCCGTTTTCGAGCTTTAACTTTCATGATTCGTTTTTGTTGGATTAATTAAATAAAATATCTTTCATCTTAAATATCACGTATTTTTTATAGTTAGAAATTAATTTAATTAATTCGTGCTTGGTGCTTAAACATGTTCTATTAATTTCTTTTGATTTTCTATTATTTTATTATTGATTTGGGATACATAGAATGCTTAGGATGCGAGACCTTTGATTCTTTGTTTTCTTTTAATTACGTTTGATACAGGAAACACTTAAGTAATTTAAGATTGAAGCAAATGGGAGCCGATATTGGATTTTATTCTTTTGAATTTAATTGATAAATATTTTAAGACGACAATGGATTGATTTCAAGTTGTCGTTTGTTTTTTAGAATTAATTAATAATTAGATAATTGTTAAGTTAAACAATGGTGGATTCTGATACATTGGTACTTTAAACAACTTGAACCTTCAACTCAACTTTTTAGCATAATTAATTAATCTTTAAGTTAAATTATTTCAACCAAATTTCTTTCGACCCAACTAGTCTAGAATAATAGTTAATTCAGATTAAATTAGACTTTCTTCATTGCAGACTTTGTGGGATAGATCTTGTTCTAATTTTCTAAATTCCAATAGATTTGTGTACTTGCGAGTTATTTAAAATTTGACGAAAAGTTTTGGCGCCATTCTCGGGGGACTGCATTAGAAATTTAATTTAGTCTTAGTTAATTTTATTCTTGACTAGCTATAATTTAGGAATTTTTTTTTTTAAAAAAACAAATATATTTATAGTGCATGCTTGGTCATAGATATCTAGAAATTAAGCTAGAACATCTAAATAGTGAAATTGGAAGAACTTTTCACCAACAAAAACAAGCTACCACTTTAGATAAAATTGAAAGAACCGAATTAATAATCGCTATGGGTGATGAAATTGAAGAGAGACCTTTTAAGGACTATTTTAGTCCGTTAGCTAATTTGAGCATCTCATGCTTACAATACTCACAAGTAGCTGATAGGAATTTTGAGAAAATCAAGCGTGCTTAATTGTCTTCTATCTTTCTATGGTTTAGATAGTGAAGAACTCTATAATCATCTGACAGATTTTTATGATATATGTGAGACATTTAAATATGAAAATGTTACACCTGATAATGTTAAACTTCGTCTGTTTTCATTTTCTCTGAAAGATAGATCTAGATCATAGTTTAATACATTACATGTCAGTAGTATTACATCTTGAGAACAAATGGTTGCTAAATTTTTGAATAAATATTATCTTGTTTATAAGACTAATGCTATTTGCAAGGAAATTTCAGAGTTTGTGCAAAAAGACGAAGAATCATTCTATAAAATTTGGGAGAGATTTAATGGGCTCCTTATAAAATATCCACATCACGGCTATAAAAAATGACACTTATACCAATATTATTTTTAGGGATTATTATCACATATTCAATAGTGATTGATGGCCACAAGTGGTGGAGAACTTATGTCCAAAAATGCAACAGAAATTTGGAGTTTCTATCAAAAACAGGCTGACAATTTACAACAGCAGAGTCGATCTTCACGGACTAAACCAAAGGAAAGAGGAATCTATGAGATTCGAAATAGTGAACCTAGCTCATAAATCAAAGAAGTTAAAGGCATGATAGAAGATATTTCCCGCCAGTTAACTTCATTCATAGCCAATAATTCTGTTGAGCTAGATACATGTTCTGGTCAAGTAAATGTCCTCAACATGATGAGGAAACCACCTTACAATCCTTATTCCAACACATATAACCCAGTATGGAGAGACCACTCCAATTTTTCTTGGTCACGGGATGTTCAACAAGATAGTACGGTAGGTCAAGTCTCTCAGCAAAATACCAAATAGCTCAATCCAAAAATTTCACAGCTAAAACCATGAGATGCGGTAATTCAAAAATTGACAAAAGCTACACTAGCTGCATTAAAGCACCAGAATCACACCATTACTGAGTTTAAGAATAAAGTTCGAACTAGCTAAAACTCATAGGTACAATCCATCTCTAATATGGAAAATATGATGGGACAACTGGTCTCGTCAGTCCAATAAATGGCAACAACTATTGGAAAAAGAAAGTTTCCGAGTCGGCCACTTCCGAATCCTAAAGGAGTTCACAATATTGGGACTAATTCAAGCAACCAATAGGATGAGGCTAAATCCATCATGACTTTAGAGACACGGCAAATTGTTTGAAAACCAAGTGAAAATTCAAAAAAGAAATACATCTCAACCAATTATTCTAGGTAATGCACCAACTGATAATCCAGTTCAGGAAGCTCCTAAAGAGAACAATAAGCCATCTTACATTCTAAAAGCCCCATTTCCTCAGAGGTTAACAAAAGTGAAGCAAGGTAGTGTGATCAATGAAATCATGGAATTCTTCAAACAGGTAAGTATAAATATCTTTCTACTTGATGTTATTACCTATGCTAAGTTCTTGAAGGACTTATGGTAAAAAAAAAAGAGACAATTGCATGTACGCAAAAAGACCTTTTTAACTGAACGGGTTAGCTATATAATTCAAAGCAACACCCCTCCAAAATTTAAAGATCCAAGTTGTTCTACTATCTCATGCATTATAGGAAACCATAAGATTGAGAAAGCTTTGCTAGATTTAGGAACTAGTGTTATTCTTCTTCCTTGCTCTATGTATATGCAACTTGGTGAGCGAGTTAAAACCAACATTTATAATTTTACAACTTGCTGATAGATCTGTGAAAGTCCCCGTGAAATTGTAGAGGATGTTTTGATACTGGTTGACAAGTTTTATTTTCCAGTTGATTTTATTATACTTGATACTCAACTGGTACGAGACTATACAAAACACAAGCCCTGTAATTTTTAGTTGTCCTTTTATAGCAACATCTAATGCTATTATTAATTGCAGGAATGGAGTTATGCAGCTATCTTTGGTAACATGACAATAGAATTAAATGTTTTTAATATCAACAAGAAACCATATGACAATGAGGATGTTGCTGATGTTGATATGATAGAAGTATTAGTTGATTTTTTTTTTTTTTTTCTACTAATTGTGATGATGCTTTAAAGATGTGCTTAACTCATTTTGGTTCATATTTTGATGTTGATAGTGCTATAAATGAAGTAAATGTCTTTCTTAAGTCAGCACCTTTGATGTTGATAGTGCTATAAATGAAGTAAATGTCTTTCTTAAGTCAGCACCTGTCATGGATACAATCAAGTGGAAACAAAAAATTGAGCCACCTCCAATAAGTGAGAAGAAGAACATCCCATCAGTTGAACAACAACCAAAATTAAAGCTTAAAGTACTGCCTAACACTTTGCAATATGCATTCTTAGAAAAGGCCGACACTTTACCAGTAATTATCTATTCTTTCTTTGATGATGTATAAAAATGTACGTTGTTAAGTGTTTTGACTGAACATAAAGAGGCACTAGGATGGACCATTGCTGATATCATAGGTATAAATCCAGTAGATTGTATGCATCATATCTATATTGAGGAGAATTCTAGGTCTACTAGAGAGATGCAACGTAGGTTAAATCATAACATGAAAGATGTGGTAAGAATTGAAGTTCTTAAATTGTTAGATGCAGGGATTATTTATCATATTTTGATAGCACGTGGATAAGTCCAGTACACGTTGTCCCCAAAAAATCAAGTATCACAGTAATTACTAATATAAACAATAAATTGGTTCCAACTAGAATAACTACATGTTGGCGTGTTTGCATTGATTACAGAAAATTGAATTCAGTCTCTAAAAAAGATCACTTTCCTCTTCCATTCACTGATCAAATGCTTGATAGGCATGCAGGTTATGATTTTTATTATTTTCTAGATGGTTATTTTGGCTATAATCAAATTCCTATAGCTCTAGAAGATCAAGAGAAAACTACTTTCACTTGTCCTTTTAGAAACCTTTGTGTATTGAAAAATGTCATTTGGTTTGTGTAATGCACATGCTACTTTTCAAATATGTATGTTTAGTATTTTTTTGGACATGGATGAGAGGTTTCTTGAAGTGTTCATGGATATTTTCTATATACGTAGATTCATTTGAAGAATGTTTGCCCCATCTAACTTTAGTTTTGCAGAGATACGAGGAAAAAAACTTAGTTGTAAATTAGAAAAAATGTCACTTCATGGTGAAACAAGGTATTGTTCTTGGTCACATTATCTCTATAGTGGTATTGAAGTTGACAAGGCCAAAGTAGATCTTATCTCCAATCTTCCACCTCAAAAATCAGTGAAAGAAGTAAGATCTTTCCTTGGGCGTGCTTGTTTTTAGAAAAGATTTATTCAAGATTTTAGTAAAATCTCTAGACCTTTATGCAATTTACTTGTTAAGGATGCACCTTTTGTCTTTAATTATTCTTATTTAGAAATGTTTGAAAGACTTAAAAAATTGTTGACCACTGCACCTATCATTCGACCACCTGATTGAAATTTACCTTTTAAACTTATGTGTGATACATCTGATTATGGTTTAGGAGCAGTTTTAGGACAGAGATTAGATCGGTTGTCTTCTATTATTTATTATGCTAGTAGGACTCTTAACGATGCACAATTGAATTTTTCTACTACGGAGAAAGAAATGCTAGCAGTTGTATTTCTATTAGATAAATTTCAATCATATCTTGTAGAGTGTAAAGTAATTATTTTTTCTGACCATGCTGCCCTCAAATATATTCTCACTAAGAAAGATGCTAAACTAAGGTTGATTGGATGGATTTTGCTTTTACATGAATTTGACATTGAGTTTAGAGATAAAAAGGGATCTGAAAATATTGTAGCTGACCATTTATCTTGTATTGTGCTTGATTCTGTACTAAAAAAACTACTTTTAAATGAGTTTTTCCAGATGAACAAACTTATGAATATTGATATTGTGACATGGCTTTGCTGACATAGTTAATTATCTTGTTACAAGTAAGCTTCTAGTTCTTAGCTGAAGTGAAGAACTTCTTTGGGATGATCCTTATATGTTTAAATACTGTGCTGATCAAATTATAAGGAGATGTGTCCCAAAAAGTGAATTTCAAAGTGTGATATCTTTTTTTCCATGACCAAGCTTGTGGAGGCCATTTCAGTGCTAAAAAGATTACTGCCAAAATTTTACAATGTGATTTTTATTGGCCTACTCTTTTTCGTGACACTTATGTTCTTCATGTGACAAGTGTCAATGCATGGAAAGCATTTCGAAAAGAAATATGATGTCGTTTAATCCTATTCTTGTAATTGAGATATTTGACGTATGGGGGGTTGATTTCATGGGACTTTTTCTTCCATCATTTGGCTATCTTTACATATTGGTTGATATGGATTATGTTTCTAAGTGGGTTGAAGCAATTCCATGTAGGACCAATGATCACAAAAATGTGGTGGCATTTTTGGAGAGCAATATTTTCTCTCACTTTAGCACTCAACGGGTCATAATCAGTGATGGTGGATCTCATTTTTGTAATAAGTATTTTCAAACCCTGTTAGCAAAGTACTCCATCACACACAAGGTTGCAACCCCATATCACCTACAAACTAACGGTCAGGTGAAGGTTTCAAATCGAGAGATAAATTAGATTTTAGAGAAGACAGTTTGACTTGATAGAAAGGATCGGTCTCTACGACTTACTGATGCATTATGGGCATATAGAACCACTTTCAAAACACCCATTGGAATGTTTTCTTATAGACTGGTGTATGAGAAAGCTTGCCACCTACTGGTTGAGCTTGAGCACCGAGCTTATTGGGCTATTAAGAAATTTAATTTTAATTTGCAGGAAGCAGGGTCAAAGAGAAAATTGCAATTAGCAGAACTTGAGGAAATTTAGAATGACGCTTATGAGAATGCAAAGATCTACAAGCAAAGATTGAAAGTCTTTCATGACAAACACAGTAAGAAAATTGTTCACCCCAGGTCATAAAGTACTTTTATACAATTCTCATTTGCATTTATTTTCAGGTAAGTTATGTTCTAGATAGTCAAGCACTTTTATTGTTCGTATAGTTTATCCACATGGAGCTATTGATGTTGAAAACCCCAAAATGGTGATATTTTCAAAGTTAATGACCAAAGATTAAAACCATATTTGGCGTTCAACTCTTGAGGAGTGGAGGAAGAAATTGATTTGAGTGATCCTATTTACCCATCTTAAAAAAAATAAAAAGATAGATAAATTAAAAAAACTAAAAAAAATTAAAAAATTTTAAATTAAAAATAAAAAAAAACAATTGTGTTTTATCTTAATGTTTTTTTTAACAGAAGTACGTAGTAGTAAAATTGATCTAGGTATATTCTTTCCAACTTATTCTCTTCTCTTTTTCTCTATCTTTATTCATATATACTTATTATACTGATTATATTTGCATGCACTTAACGGACTTTTATAATTTGGAAGATTGAGGACAATGTTTAGAATAGATTTGAGGGTAGGGTGTTTTAAAAAAAAATTAAGGCACTGTGCATGAACTTTGGAAATTGGATGAAATAAGAACTTTTTTATTTTAGTACTTATATTACATTTGGCTTGGAGTATTGTAACATCTTGTTTGTCAGTTTTGCATGTTGATGTTAGTCACAAGTGTACAAAGAAAAGTTCGACGAGTGAAAGTGATTAATGTTAAATAAAAATATTCAAGTGAGTCGTGAGCCTTATATCTTCTTGGAGAGAACTCTCTTTATGCCTAATTTTTACATTTACTATGGTCAGTTTTTTTTTTTTTATAGGTATCACTACACATGAAAGTCAGTAAAATTGGTGTAGTTGGATGACTAATTTGCTCTCTAGAAAGTGATAGTGAGGCCATCTTGATGCGTTTGAGCCTTTCTAGCCTACTAAATGAACATTGATCATTAGCAGCCAGTTTGAAGCTTTATGTTTAAAAAAAAAAAAAGTCTTGAATTTTTCTTTGTTAGCCAACTATCCTACCCTGAGCCAATGCACGTTCATATTGTAATTCATATTTCATATCATTTTGATGAATGAGAATGTAGAGATAAATCTATATCAAATGGTGGTGTGAAAAAAAAATGTGAAGGGTGAACAAAGAATAAGGAAAAAAAATCAGAAGATAAGGATGAATGGTATAAAATGAAAGAGATCAAAGTAAAAAGTATCTCTTTTGAAAAAAAATATATAAAAAAAAAAGGAGTTAAAAAATGTGCACTCACTACATATGGTGCGCTAAAAAAAAAAAAAAAAGAGAAGGTTATTTAGAAATTGTTTTGAAAGAAAGAAAATGTGGGAAAAAATGCACAATAACCCTTGTCTTTAAAAAATCTCTATTGTTCTCACTCATACTTTATTTATCCACTTATCCTGTTAATTGATTAGTCCTATCCCGAGCCTACATTACAACCAAATAAAAGTCCCTCTTGATTTTAGAGAGCAAATGTATGAAGTCGATGCTAGTACATTGGGTCGTAGGGGATAGTGATATTTGGAAGAAGAAAAAAATTGACTTTACTTGTCTACTAATATCTAAGATATTATACTTACTTCTAAATCATTGACAAGTTTTTCCATTACATACGCATTTTGGGGGTGAGTGTGTAATACTATTTTTATTCAACGTCCCTCACTTTACCATCGTTTGTTTTTTTAAAATTAATCAATAATTAGATAATTGCTAAGTTAAACGATGGTGGATTCTGAAACCTTGGTACTTTAAACAACTTGAACCTTCAACTCAACTTTTTAGCATAATTAATTAGTCTTTAAGTTAAATTATTTCAATTAAATTCTTTTCGACCCAACTAGTTTCGAATAATAGTTAATTCGGATTAAATTAGACTTTCTTCATTGCAATCTCTATGGGATCGACCTCGTTGCTACTTTTCTATATTTCAATAGATTCATGCACTTGCGAGTTATTTAAAATTTGACAACATGTTTAAAGTACGGTTTCGGAATCTACCATTGTTTAACTTAGTAATTATCCAATTATTGATTAATTCTAAAAAAACAAATGATAACTCGAAATCAATCTATTGTCGTCTTAAAATATTTATCAATTAAATCCAAAAGAAGAAAATCCAATATCAACTCCTATTTGCTTCAATCTTAAATTACTTAAGCGTTTTCCTTATCAAACTCAATTAAAAGAAAACAAAAGAATCAATGGTTTCGCATCCGAAGCATTCTATATATCCCAAATCGATAATAAAATAACAAAAAATCAAAAAAAAATTAATAGAGCACGTTAAAGCACCAAGCATGAATTAGTTAAATTAATTTCTAACTATAAAAAATACGTGATATTTAATATGAAAGAGATTTTATTTAATTAATCCAACAAGAACGAACCATAAAAGTCAAAGTTCGAAAAACGAAATTAAAAGGATAACAAAATAATTACTTCGTTTAAATAAGGTTTCATCGTCTACCTTAGCTCAAGAAAATTAGAAAAATATAATTAAATTAAAAACAAAAGAATTGATAGAACCCGACATGAATTGAAAGAGAAGAAATCTTCCAAAAACTCTTCTTCACCACGTAATTCTTCTCTCTTGTTTTTGTCATCTTCCTCCCTTAATTTGACCTAAATTCGGTCTTTATATAGTATTTTACCAATTTTAAAACTCGTGTACGTGAAAAGACAAAAAAAGCCCCAACTTGAATTTGAAAATAAGCAACAAAAGTCTAGACAAACCGTAGACGTGAACAACCATTTTTAATCAATTACCGCGGTTGCAAATAGAATGTATTCTTCCAAAAATTGGTCCCAATGCCAATATTGCAAGGTTGGTCCTCCAAGTTTTGATATATATTTTATTTGGTCCCCATTTCATGTTTTAATTGCACGTTCAGCCTTTTTTTGCTCCAAAGTTTTATATTTGGTCCCAATACTTCAAAAACTTCCATCTTGGTCCCCAAATCTTCATAATTGCTTACAATATGTCTTAATTCAAATAAGACATTAATTAGTACTTTTATCATTGAATAATTAATAGCAAAATAAGATAAACGGATAACATGTATACTAAAATTGCGCTCATCACTAGTAAGCATACGATTTGTAGTGTCCATTGTTATATTATTCAACCCACTCCAAAAATGGTGAAGAATATAGTGAAGTAAGTGATTAGGGTTTCAGTTCCAAATATTCGTGAAGATTATTGGAGAAGAATATGTTTATGAAAGATGTTGGTATGTTTGGGAATCAAATTTTTGTCTGCAATTTAGGAGGAGTTTTTCTTTTTCTGTGTGAATTCCAAGGACGGTTGTGTAAAAACGGTTGTGTGTAATTGTATATTTTTTTTGATTTTATTTATTAATATAATAATTTATGGGTAGTAAGGTTAAGTTTGTAACATTAATAATATTTTTAAAATAGTAAGTAGTGGGTGTAATTTCCACATTGATAAACTGTCAACTTCAACACAATTGGTGAAAGTTCTAAAACCTAGATTAATTAAATTAAAAATGAATTTTAATCTTAATTAAACAAGCAGTGGACAGAACGTAGTCAGAATTGCAAGATATAGAGATAATAGTTCTGACTCGCACAACCGTATTCGTTTATCTAATCTTGTCAAGTGTATAAATTAAAAGATTAAATACGAACACAAGATGTAACGTGGTAAACTCCTAAGAAAAACATCCATGAGTCCCCATGCCATGGGTAAAAATAATCCACTAATAATCTTGTTCAAAAATACAATAGTATCGGTTTTTGTAATTTCGTAAAATTAACAAAATAACAATCAAAAGAAAACATATCAACTCCCTGCGATACTTCTTCTTCTGACTTGTTGATGAAGTAGAATCAAACCCATCGGTCTTGACTTTATCACCACTTCCCTATTGTACTTGACCGCATCCACCACTTGGATTAAGAACCCCCGTTCTTAACTTCACGCCAAGTAGTTTGAACAAGATATGAAATTGTTCGTTGAGCACCAATAAGTTCTTGATTCTTCAATGAGTTTGAAAAAAACCTTTTTGCTTTGAAAGTTGAATCAATGAAGTATATAGTCTTGTTTTCCACCAATGAATTCGGCCAATTTTTGCTTAGAGAATACAAGACCAAAAATTATATTTCAAAAGCATTAATTCATTATTGATTTCCACTCTTACTTATAGTTAAAGTAGAAATCAATTTAGGAATTATTTCTTACCTAAAAATATACAACAAGAATGGTAAGAAAATTAGTAGAAAAGAATATAGAAAGATATTCTTAGATTTGTAGAAGGAAAGAATTTAGGAAACTAAATATTTTCTTTCTAAACAAATCTAAGAGAATAAAAAACGATTCTTTAACCTACAAAAACAGATGTCAATAATATTCATGAGGTCAGAATATATCAAGTATAGAAACATAATAAAATCGCAGCTTTTACTGATCTGGTAAAAATAATCTGCTTATCAACTCAGTCAGTTAGAATTGGCGTTAACTAGACCAAGAAAAATGTAAATGATTGACCTGGTCTTTTATCATTAAAAATCAGTTATATTCATTAAGTTAGCCAAGATATAAAAAGTGAAAAATATGACACATATTTTTCCAACAATCTCCCTTTGGCGTTGCATAAAAATACAAACACATAACTATATTTTTAATATAAGTGTGATGTGTGTGAATAAGTAAAGAACCCATGAGCATCAACATATAAGGGTTATGGCTCCCCTTGGTGTGTAAACCAAGAACTCCTCCAAAGAAGTTAACAACATATGCAAATACCACACACATTAGCCATAACTTTAATATTGCTCCTCCTTAGCAAGATATCATCTAAGTGTAATGATCAAACTACCATAAACCTAAAAATACTACTATTAAAGTTTAACCAACAAAGTGTCCATAGCAGGAAAAACCAACAACCACAAAAAAGAAAAATTACTACTACTCCTCCTTTTGTAAGAAGAACGCTAAAGAAAGAGAAAAAAAAAAAAGTAAAGCAGTGTTTGAAGGGAAATAAAGCAGAATTTAAGAGTTAAAACAGTCATCCACAGCCAAATAGTTAGAAAGTTAAAAGTTAGAACCGAGAATAGCTAGTCTTTGGGAGGATGCGGGCTTCTTTGTCTTCGGATGCGATGCATTTACAACTCTCCGCGAGCATGAGTATCGAAGGAGCATCACCTAGGAGGATCATTAGCAAGAGGTGCGATGTTGAGGCAGTGATTGTCTCAACAACTGGATCGGAAGTCGGAATCTCCATTGGATCTCCAGGATGTGCAGAGAATTCTAGAGTAACAATGCGGTATGCAGACTTTATATGCTCATCGCCCAGATATTTCAGTTGACCCAACACCCTACGCATGAAAGTAAATTCATCAGAAAAACCTTTGGTTAAGGCAAAAGTTTGATCTACCTGTGTTCGAACCAGCTCCAACTGAGTTTTCAATGCATCCAGACGTCCAGAATGGTCCACCGAGGATAGAAAGAGCCTGAGAACTCTGGGAGTGGGATGTGGTATGCTACCCAAATTTGTAAACTCATGAACACCTAGAGCTGGAATATCCTCGGAGAATCTGGGTTCAATCCATGGCGAGCACTTCTTGATGAACAAGAAAGTGATGGATCGAGCTGGATGGATGCGGTATCGTAGCTGTCTTGCTTAGCCCTCTTGACCCTTCATAAACAATTCTATCAAAAACTATTTTAACCCAATCAACTGGCATCCTCATTCCTAACTTGTATAGCATAACAGTCATGTCCCCCGAAATGTCAAATCGATGAGTTAATAGATCGATATTGTTGATAAGAATCCGATGAAGAATTTTTATTTGGACAATAGTCGAGAAGCAGTCAGTTCTCCTGATTCTGGCCAGGTAGAGCAAGTCATTTCTTGTGCGATGCTGTCTTTGGTCAATTATTCGTCACTTGTGACAGCCACATTAGTCACCCTAAGCCAATCCCTGAGGGAGTTAGGACTGAAGGTAACATGTCTTCCTCAGACATAAACCTTTTACTTGAATTCATTTCCAGCCTTTCCTAGATTCTTTGGAACATTGGCCATAAATTCCTTGACCAGAGTTTCATTGAATGGCCTAGAAAAACTTAACAGATTATGTAAGTTGTGAAAATCAACAATTTCAACAAACCAAACGAACTAAATTCGACAATTGCAACCTTGCACTTAATGATGAACTTTTGGTAGATGGTAAATGACATAAACAGACTCTCAGCACTCTCCGATAGAAAATAGTAATTGAGGGGTTAACAGAGTGTCTACCTCTAGTTAATGTGTCAAGTCTGAACATTTGGGAGTCTAAACTAGGAATAGGCAGTACTCTGTAGGCACTCCCTGAGGCAGTGATAGGCCTGTTCTGACCAACAGGCGTGGGCTTTTCAACAACATCAGCGATTTTACCTTTTCCTTTCTCAGCCTTTGTGGCCCTTTTGTTGGAGGGGGTGTATGAGTAGATTCTGAAGATTCATCAAGAGCAACATCAAAATCAGAATCTGATTTTTGAGAAGGGGGCTTACTTGAACCTTTTACGAATGGGGGAGGCTGTTCAGACTCCTCATCACCAGCCCCTTCATCCTCACGAACTTCTTCTTCAATTTCAGCATTGTCAGACCCACTGTCACCCTCAGATTCGTCATCCTCATCTCCTTCTTCATTTGGGTCTTGAGCACTTAAGGTAACTTTCTTGCTCAGAAAAGTGATTGGGTCGTTAGATGTTGGACGGGGCTATGTTTTAGAGTGGCTGACCGGCGGTTGATATGTAACAATGTTCGTCGATTGGTCAGCCTAAGATGCAACTGCCGCCGGAGAAGTGTCCGGGTTTGAACTTGAGGGTTCCGTCTTCTTGCACTTCGCCGGAGAGTCCTTGCCAGCGACATTTATGGCCCCATCGCAGTTTCAGCAGCAACCGGCGGATCAACAGTGTTCTTGGAAGAACCACCAACGTTTTTCTTTGATTTTGGCATCTTGGTTTTCATCATTGTTTGAATCTGAAATAAAGAACTTAACACAACCTTAGAATCAAATGCAAGAGAGAATTTGATGTTAAGCAATTGAGAATCAAGTGTGAGAAGATGAAGAAGAAAACCCTAAATCACGGTTTAAAAGGGAAGAATTCTTTTCAAAATTGCACAAGGAGGGAATAGTTAATTGGGAACGTGAGTAAGGCAATTACCAAAATTAAACTGATTAATGGCAGTTATTGACAACGAAACCTTCCTTAATCAGATATGTCAAATTTAAATTAAAATAAACCACTTAAGATGCTAATTTATAGAAACCGGAATTTTTAAATTAGGAAGATAAAATTAGAACAAAATACGATTGGATTCCATAAACTAAAATTCGTCCAGATTTTTCTTAGTTAAAACTAATTGTACTTCTAAAATTAGATTGTTGATTGAAATTTCTACGAAAAGGCCCACACAAGATAATCACTAAAAAATAATGAGAATATTTTATGAGATAAAATTGAATCGTTTATTTATGGGCAAATTTCATAGTTCTACAAATTATACAATCAGTCCAAAAATATCAAAATCAACCGGAATCTTCCAATCAGATATATGCGCATAATTAGATTCAATTAATTTGTCAGGTTTATAACGTAAGTGTGTGATAGGACATACTGGATTAATCAATCATAACCTGTCCCACTAAGCCAAATTGAACCTTGTCAAGAAGATCAATATTGAGATGTATTTCAAACCAGTCATCATCTGAACATATCTCTTTGAATAGAAAAATATGTACATGCCAGACAGGAGTACCATAGCAATTTTTCTTTTGAGTACTTAGAGTGTTGACTTTATTTGCATATATATATATATATATATATATAACCTTTTTTTTTGTCAAAGCACTGAATTTATAAGATCATGGAGTTGACTTTCTCATAGCTATAAAGGTAACCTTTTCTACATGATTTATGTTCATTATCAAGGAGGGCTACACACATCTATGGTGGTAGCCCTCTCCTCCATGAAATTGTCTATTTAACACAACAACATACTATAGTGTCGAGAGACATAGATACTGACCATAGGTCACAACAAAGTACGAAACTATTTTAAAGATAACAATCTAGTTAGTAGTAAGGTACAATCAAACAAGTCAATATGTCCTCAAAGTGTGCTTATCTGAGCATATTTTACCATAAGTATAATGAGCATACCATACTGATTGGTTAATCCAAGTAAATCTCAAAATTCATAGATCAATCATACATTTATATCATATGCTATTTGCAAGAAAACTCATTCTTCTCTCTCTTTTTTTTTAAATAAATAAAAAAATAAGCAAATACAAACAAACATACATGATAAAATCAAACAAAAAGAAAAACACTACTTCTAAATTTTTTTTTAAAAAAAAAAAACTAATGCATCAAGCAAATGCCCACGGCCTTCCGTAGAGTCTCAGATCTAACAGAATCTAAGGTTTATTGAACAAATCAGCCAACTGATACTCAGTCTGAATATGTTCCAAAGTAATAACTTTTTTCTTCGACCAAATTTCTAATAAAATGATGTCTAATATCAATATGTTTGGTCCTAGAGTCTTGAAGCATGATTTTTAGAAATATTGATAGCACTAGTGTTATCACGTAATATATAATGTGAGTCTTGATCAATACCATAATCACATAGCATTTGTTTCATCCAAAGTAGTCGAGTGCAACAACTACCATCATTGCAATATACTCAAACCTGCAGTAGATAAGTAAATAAAGAAATAGAGTTTTGTTTCTTACTTAACCATGCAATGAGATTGTTACCAATGTAGAAACATCATCCACTCGTGCTTTTCCTATCATCTATGTTTCCAGCCCAGTCAGCATCAGTATATCCTGCAAGATGAGAGTTAGTATCATTAGTATACCATAAACCATAATCAGAAGTACAGTTAATATAACGAATAATTTGCTTCACTACCGCAAGATGTGATTCTTTTGGTTTAGCTTGATAACGTGCACAAACTCCAACACTAAATGATATGTCAGCACGGGTTGCAGTCAGGTACAACAAACTACCTATCATGCTTCTGTACAAGTTGGAGTCAACCTCCTTTCTCTAGTCATCTCTAGAAATTTTCAAGGACGTGGCCATGGGAGTTCTGACTGACTTGGTCTATTCAAGGCCGAACTTCTTCACAAGATTTTTAGCATACTTGGCCTGGGAGATAAAAATTCCTGATCCAACCTATTTGATCTGCAAACCTAAAAAGAAATTTAGTTCACCAACCATACTCATTTCGAATTCATTTTGCATAAGTGTAGCAAATTCTTTGGATTTTTTTTCTAGTGAAAAACCAAACACAATGTCATCGACGTAGATTTGTGCAACAATTAATCCAGTTTTAAAATGTTTGATGAATAACGTTTTGTCAGCTCCTCCTCTCTTGTATCCATGTTCCAACAAGAACATGGTTAATCGTTCAAACCAAGCTCGTGGGGCTTGCTTTAGTCTGTACAGAGCCTTTTTTAGTCTGAACACATGGTCGGGAGAATAAGGATCAACAAATTCCTTAGGCTACTCAACATAGACTTTTTCATTAAGAATTCTATTCAGAAAGGCACTTTTGACATCCATTTGGTACAGTTTGAGCCTCATTTGATATGCCACTGATAGTAAGAGTCTAATGGATTCAAGTCGAGCTACAGGTGCAAATGTTTCATCAAAATCTACTCCTTCTAGTTGAGTGTATCCCTGTGCAACCAAGCGTGTCTTGTTTCGACTATGTTGCCATGTTCATCTAATTTATTTTGAATATCCACTTTGTCCCGATCACATTTGTGTCCTTTGGCGCGGTACAAGTTTCCACACTTCATTTCTATCAAATTGAGCTAGCTCTTCATGCATGGCTAGAACCCAATTTTCATCAATAATAGCTTCATTTATATTTTTGGGTTCAATTTGTGAAGTGTAGCAAATATTTCCAAGTTCATTAGCAAGCCTCCTCTGAGTCATCATGCCATCTCTAGAATCGAGAGAACATTGTCCAATGGGTGTGCTTTACGAATCCAAGAAGGAGGTTGCCTTCTCATGTTCATTCGTTATTTGTATATGGTGCGTCAGGAACTTCCAAGGACCGGGACCAGGAGGAGAGACATTAGAACTTGATCTTTGGATGTTTCTTACGTGTCTCACTATACAGTGCGGTACATGATTGTCTTGAGTAGGTTGACGTCCGAACTTTGTTCTACCAAAGTCTGAATATTAGGCTCCTGTGAATAAGATGAAAAGTCATCAGTATCATCAATTTTTACATTGATTGATTCAGTGATAATCTGAGTACGCATGTTATAAATTTTGTAAGCACGGCTGTTCTCAGAATAACCAATAAACACTCCCTCATCACTTTTTGAATCAAATTTACTCAAGTATTCTCGATCTTTTAACACATAGAATTTGCTACCAAAGGTATGGAAATATTTGAGATTCGGTTTTCTTCCTTCCCAGATTTCATAAGGAGTTTGAGTGGTTCATGTTCTTAAAGACATACGATTCAGAATATAACAAGCAGTATTAATAAATTCAGCCCATAATTTAACATGGGAGCTTCTTACTATTTAACATAACTCTAGCCATCTCTTGTAGAGACTTATTTTTCCTTTCCACAATACTATTTTGTTCAAGAGTTTTTGGTGCAGAGAATTCATGAAAAATACCATTTTGATCACAGAAAGTAGAGAAAGTAGCATTTTCAAACTCTCTCCCATGATCACTTCTAATCCTTAATATTTTTATTCCTCAAAAAATTTTTTACGTTGTTAATTTTAGGTGCAAAAATTTGAATCTTTCAAAACATCATATTTTCTCTCAAGAAATCTACTCAAGTATATCTAGAAAAATCATCCACGCAAACAAAAATATATTTTTTGCCCCCAATACTTTCAGTTTGAAAAGGTCCCATCAAATCCATGTAAAGTAATTCTAATATATGAGATGTAGTAAGAAACTTACCTTGCTTGTGAGTGCTTTTGGTTTGCTTACCTTTTAGGCACGAAACACACAATTCTTCAGATTTTTCAGTAAGCTTAGGAACACCTCGTACTGCATTCAATTTTGTTAGTCTCAACAGATCACTATAGTTTAAATGTCTCAATCGTTTGTGCCACAACTCGGTTGAGTCAATCTTTGAAATATGACAAGTAATTTTGGTGTCAAGAAGATAACATTTATCATTGGATCTAGTACCATGTAGAATACAACTACTATCATAATTCAAGACTTTACAAGAATTTTTTGAGAACATAACCAAGTGTTTATCATCACAGAGTTGGCCTATACTAATCAGGTTAGCTTTTAAACCTACAACAAAAAGAACTTCTTTTAACGGGGAGAATCCATCAATTAGAATAGTGCCTACACTTTCAATTTTACTATGAGCTCCATCACCAAAAGTAACCAAACCACTTTCATGACTTTTGTAGTTAGTTAGATAAGATCGATTACCAGTCATATGTCTAGAACAACCACTATCAAAATACCAAGAGTTAGGAATAAAAGATTTATAGGCAACATCAACCATATAATAATTTAAATCACCCTTTTTTACCCAAATTTGTCTTACTTTAGTGTTGCTATGGTGTCTTATTTGTCTATTAGCCAAGTTTTTGCTAAACAAACAATGAAAGAAGTCGTGTCCTAGATTACCACAGATGTAACATTTTACAAAGTACTTTGATTTACCTTTCTGTATTGGTTGTATACCTGAATGTCGTGACTATTTTTGAGTCTTGGCATTGGTCAGAACCTGCATAGGCAGGCCAACCTTAGTTCTGACGGCGATGGGAGCAGTTTTATTTGAAAATACAGCAGACTTTGTTTCTTTGATGAAGTTGATCTGATTCCCAACTTTTCTTTCACATTTTCCAACATATCCCAAACCTTCTTTGACGTTTGGAGTTCTTCCATAGCTTAAGGTTTCACTTAAGCGAGAGGCTCCAATTGTTAATTGCTTGATCCTTTCTTTTGAAACTTTTAATTCATCAAGAAGGTCCGCAATTTGATCATCCTTCTCTTTTAAGATGTTGGTAAGAATATTATTTTAAGAATCAATTTCAGCTTTGTCATCTTCCAAAAATTCCATCATGACTTGAGTAGACAAGTTTTTCTCCTGTTCATCTTGTAATTTTTTATTCATACTGCAGTAGTTATGACAGAGATGAACTGGTTCTTTAGATGTTGTAGTCAAGAAGTCAGAACCTGCAGTCAAGTTATGCACGAAATCAGTACGAGAAGTTAAGTTCACAGTTAAGGACTTTACCTAATCAACATTGGTTCTGTCGTCCTCGTCCTCATCTGAATCTTTTTCATCATCTTCACTCCAAGTGATATTCATGGCCTTCTTGGTATGAGATTTCTTTAAAGTATTTGCACATTCAGAGGCTATGTGACCAAAACCCTCACACTCATGGCATTGAATTCGATTGTCAGATCTATTCATAGATGTAGTGGGGTTTTGTTTTGTTTTGTGTTGTTCGGAAATCTCTTCTTTTGTTGGAGAGGGGTATTCAAGTTTTTTTCTTTTTGATTTCCTTTCAGAAATTTTTTGAATTGTTTGGTGAGCATGGCCATATTTTCATTTGTTTCACTCTCCTCACAATCAACATCGTCTTCATCGTTTTTAATTTTGAAGGCAATACCAGAACTCTTTTCTTTCTTTCTCTTTTGTAGATGTAATTCATAGGTCATCAATTATTCCACCAATTCTTCATATTCTCAATCTCCTTACTTTCTTCAATTATAGTTACTTTAGAATGAAAATGATCGTGTAAGGATCTGAGAATTTTCTTTACAATTTTGCTCTCTGAATATTTCTTTCCCAAGGTATAAGATGATTGGTGATGTCTTTGAGTTTTGTATAGAAGTCTTTGAATTGTTCATCGTCTCTCATGGTTAGTTGTTCAAACTCAAGAGTAAGAATTTGATGCTTGGATGACTTGACCATGGTGGTTTCTTCGTGAGCAATTCGTAAGATGTCCCAAGCATCTTTTGCAACCTGACACGTAGAGATCAAATGAAATTGATTAGAGTCAACGAAGGAAAATATGGCATTTAAAGCTTTGGAATTCCAATTAGTATAATTAAAATCAGTTGTATCCCACTCGTCTGCTTTTTCTCTCTTTCTACACCATTTTCAATAATGGTGGGAGTTTTATAGCCATGGACAATAGAGTGCCAAGCTTTTTCATCAAGAGATTGGATATAAACTTGAATTCTAATTTTCCAATAGGCATAATTAGTACCACCTAAAACAGGTGGTCTAAACGGAGCTCCGTCCATAACTATGTTTCTTTGGATCGCACTTAAAAAGTGAACCCTCTCTGATACTAATTGAAAGTTCTAAAATCTAGATTAATTAAATTAAAAATGAATTTTAATCTTAATTAAACAAGCAGTGGACAGAACGTAGTCAGAACTTGCAAGATATAGAGATAACAGTTCTGACTCGCACAACCGTGTTCGTTTACCTAATTTTGTCAAGTGCAGAAATTAAAAGATTAAATACGAACACAATATGTAACGTGGTAAACCCCTAAGGGAAACATCCACGGGCCCCCATACCATGGGTAAAAACAATCCACTAATAATCTTGTTCAAAAATACAATAGTATCGATTTTTGTAATTTTGCAAAATTAACAAAATAACAATCAAAAGAAAACAGATCAACTCCCTGTGATACTTCTTCTTCTGACTTGTTGATGAAGTGGAATCAAACCCACCGATCTTGACTTTATCTTCACTTTCCTATTGTACTTGACCACAACCACCACTTGGATTAAGAACCCCCGTTCTTAACTTCACGCCAAGTAACTTGAACAAGATATGGAATTGTTCGTTGAGCACCAATAAGTTTTTGATTCTTCAATGAGTTTGAAGAAAACTTTTTTGCTTTGAAAGTTGAATCAATGAAGTATAGAGTCTTGTTTTCCACCAATGAATTCAACCGGTTTTTGCTTAGAGAATACAAGACCAAAAATTATATTTCAAAAGCATTAATTCCTTATTGATTTCCACTCTTACTTATAGTTAAAGTAGAAATCAATTTAGGAATTATTTCTTACCTAAAAATATACAACAAGAATGGTAAGAAAATTAGTAGAAAAGAATATAGAAAGATATTATTAGATTTGTAGAAGGAAAGAATTTAGAAAATTAAATATTTCCTTCCTAAACAAATCTAAGAGAATAAAAAACGATTCTTTAACCTACAAAAACAGCTGTCAATAATATTCATGAGATCAGAATATATCAAGTATAGAAACATAATAAAATTGTAGCTTTTACTGATCTAGTAAAAATAATATGCTTATCAACCCAATCGATCGAATCTGGTGTTAACTGCATCAAGAAAAACGCAAACGTTGACCTGCTCTTTTATCATTAAAATCAGTTATATTCATTAAGTTAGCCAAGATATAAAAAGTGAAAAATATGACACATATTTTTCCAACAATTGGTATATCTCATAATTCAATGACCAAATATATGAATGAGAACACATCAAACCAAGAAGAAGAATTTTGAAATGTGCCCAAAAATAAATAGTAGATTGAAAATATGACAACTTTTAATAATATTTGCAAAGATGTCATAATTTAGATGCAAAATATCAAATATACCATTTTGTAAAAATGACTACTTTTTGTGTGGTTAAGATTTAACACTAGTTGAAAGTCATACAATAGCTTATAAGAGAAGTTGTCAGTCCAAAAATCAACAGTTGATTTTTTTTGTTATAGAAAATTGATAGATAAGTTTAAAAAGTTGAAATTGGAATTTTTTTTATATCACTTAATTTAGACAGATATTTAATTTCAACTTTTAATTACTAAATACCAATTTGAACTGAATATCCAAAATAAACTTTTATCTTAAATTAAATAGTTGGACATCAAAAGCTCGGTGGACACAAAAAAGTTTGTCAACATCGACCAAATAATGTCGATATCGACAAATTTTGTTTGTCGATGTCCACTAAATTTTTTTTGTCGATAATATTGACAAAAATGGACACAGACAACTATCGATATTTATTTTTATCGATATTTTTTTTCAATAATATCGAAAAAAATAGACGCAGACAATTATCGACAAATTAACATCAAATTTGTATAATTATTATCGACATTTGTAATAGGCACCAAATTGGTGCCGTTATTATCGACAAATGGGCACCATCTGTCAATTATAATGGGCACCAATTTTTTGTGCCCATTTCAATGTATCGTCTATTTTATCGTCGAAAAAACAAGTTTCATACTTTTTGTTTTGTGTCTAACTTTTTGTCCATTTTGGATCAAATTTACATCGACAACAAAATAGACTAATAAATTAGATCGACTAAATTTATAAATTAAACTCAATATCTAATACAATTTAGTAATATACAAACTAAATTGAAAAAAATTTACCCAACAACATAAAATATATAGATAAGAAAAATAGAGATACAGTATATCAAATTTAAGTTTCATATAATCTATAACAAATTTTTCAATAGGTCGACTTCTTCAAATAGCTCAAAAACTAGTGACAGATCTAACAATGTATTTGAATCTGTGATAAAAATGAGAAAATCAGACCACAAAAATAATAAAGGAGAGTGAAAAATGAAGCTTAGAAGTGGCGGCAATGATGGAAGAAGTGAGAAAAGAGTGTGTGTTTAAGTTAGAGAAAGAAAGAGGAAGAGTGGAAAGCTGAGAAATGGATATAATAATAATTAATTGGTTATCTAGGGATAATTTTGTCCGAATTTTTAAAATTAAGTTAATTCGTCAAATGTTATACAACTGGACATATTTCAAAAGATACTTCTAAAACAGGTAGTTTTTCTAATTCCTTCAACTAATAAATCACAAACTTAGATGCTTGTTCGGGAAAGTTTAAAAGTAGTTTTTTAAGAAATTTTGTAAAAAGTTCGTGAAATGTGTGTCGAAAAATTGATAAAAATTATGAATCTCACGAAATATGTGGTTAAAAATGAGCTTGAAAAAAAAAAAAATTTGTTCACAAAAAACTAAGTCAAACATGCATTGAAACAAAAAAAAACTTGTTCACAAAAAACTAAGTCAAACATGCATTATCATATAGTTGACCAACATAAAGTGGTAACCATAAATGAAGTACATTGGCATTTTCAAACCCATATTTGACAATTAATACAAATGATCATTTCATTATTTCTAGGGTAAATAGCACTGGGGTTCCGAATCTTTGAACTTTGTAATAATAAGGTCCCAAACCTTTTATTTCTAACCACGAGTTCTTAATCTTTAAAAAAATGTGCGAGCAAAGTCCTTTTGTTAAATAAATCGTTAGTTTGACCGTTAAATTATCAAAATTTACTTAAAATGACCAATTTACCCTTTTCAAATTAAAACAAAAAACAAAAAGAAAAAGGGCAAGAAGAAGATGGGATCCGGCTTTGACTCCAGCAGCGGCACCACCACAATTGAATCTTCTCTTTCGGCTCCCGGCTTCTAAGCTGGTTGGTCCACCGGCTTTGGTAAGTTTCCAGCGACTCGAGATGCTCGAGAGACAAGAACGCTACAAAATTCACTACAAAATGGCCGAGCCCCAACACCAAAATGCTTACACACCCACAAGATGAAAACCCAACAAAACTATTTTAAAAAAAAAAACTCAAAAGAACTCCTTTCAGAACACACACATTTGATAGCTCAAAACCCATTTGAGAAATACAAATGATGATGTAGCAACATATACAAGAGGCAAGTGTAAAAGGAAACATCAAATGAGGGCTTTCATTTATTTATGTACAATCAAAAACATTCCATAGTATGAGAATTTCAATTTCATGGCATCAGACAAAATAAAACTACTAAAAGGAACCTCTTAAAAATGCAGAATTTTTCGAACCAATATATAAGAGTGAGGCAGAGGCCTTGGGGGAAGTAGGCGGTGGAAATTCAGGCTCGCATAAAGTGCAGAGCCCTTCTTCTTCTTGTCCTTTTTCTTTTCTTTTTATTTTTCGTTTTAATTTGAAAAGGATAAATTGGTCGTTTTAAGTAAACTTTGACCATTTAACGGTCATACTAACGAATTTTAACATAATGACTTTGCTCGCGCATTTTTTTAAAGGTTAAAGACTCGGGGGTTAGAAATAAAAAGTTCAGAATCCATCATCACAAAGTTCAAAAGTTCGAGACCCTTAGTACTATTTACCCTTATTTCTATTTGTCTACACCAGAGTAAGGCATCTTCCATCAAAGCAATTTGTTTTATTGATTCTTTTTTTTTTTCTCAAATTAATAGTACGAGTTTAATATAATAGGCAAGGTAACACAAAATTGAAAAAGAATAAGGGATTATTACACCCACTACTTACCAATCTTAAAATAATTCCAAATCCAACAACTTAACAATTTTATTTTAAAAATACTACATTCTTAAAATTATATTAATTAATAAAATAATGAATTAATTATTTGCATGATAAGTCCTCCAACTTTATAATATCTCTACTTTAGTCCATGTACTTTCTATTTCATTTCAATTTCTTCTTCTTTTATTTACAACTCAAGTCCTTCAACTTTTATGTTTTTACAAGTTGGTCTCCATATTTATACTTTTATATCAAACTTGTAAAAATATAAAAGTTGAAGGACTTAGGTTGCAAATAAAAGAGGACGAAATTGAAATGAAAGAAGAAGTATAGGGACTAAAGTAAAAATACTATAAAAATGAAGGATTTATGCAAATAATCAAATACTCAAGAAGCAAATTTGGGTGAATTCATGTGAAAATATCTTTTGAGGTATAGATTTGATTGTAATTTATTATTTTATTAATTAATATAATTTTAAAATGTAGTATTTTTAGAATAAATTTGTTAAGTTGATAAAATTAGAATTATTTTTAAAAAGTAGTTTTATGAAAAAATCCCAAAGAACAATTAGTTTTAACCCTTAAAATGCCAAAGTAGGGCACTATAATGCTAAAGTAGTGAATTGATGCATATACCCATAACCATATGCCACTTTGGATTGTATTGCTTCCCTCGTTTTTTTTTTTTTTTTTTTTTTTTTTAATCATTGTTTAAACCGAGAGACAACGAAGAAGATATTGCCACACAACAAAAACCAGCCATTGATATTCATTAAGGCAACAATAAGATATTGGTTAAAAAATAATAATAATAAAAATTAGTCGAGTTGTATCCGAAACAATGAGACAATATATTCATCAACTATTTATGTATAAATTGTACTTTTTCAAGAACAACAATCACAATATTTTAGAAAAATATTGTATTTACAAAGTTGTACTTAAAAAGTAATAACATAATATTCATCTAGAATATTGACACGTAATAATTAATAATTTTTCATGAAACATAATAGAATATTCTTATAAAATACAAGTTTAAATAAAATTGTGATTTTCTAATAACGACAACACAATATTCTTCTAGAATATTAGTGTACAAATTTTGCTTCTTCACAAATAATAACATAATATTTTTCTCGAATATTGATATTTTATAATATACAATTTTCAAAATAATATATACTACAAAATCGGTGTAGTAATAACAACATAACCACATAAAATAATATATACTAATTTGTCATTTGGTAAATTAAAATCAAGAGATTGTGGACTTTTTCTTTTGGATAGAAAAATCAATTTGCTAGAACTTCTCGTATTTCTTTGAACAAAAGATTTTTTGGTGCTTCATGAGCAAAAAGAAAAATTAGTTTTACTAACTCTATTAGTTAAAACTTTGTAATAAAAAGAATGTGAGAGAATCAAATATGAATTGTATATTTTATTATAATGACGGACCCATATATATATACACACACACACGTTCCATTAGAGTTAGAAACCGATTAAGATACGGACATTTAGAGTAAATATGACTATTTTTTTGGCATATTGACAACAATTATTTATTATTTTACAACACTATTTTTTTTTTAATTGTTTTATGTTTTACCAAATTATAATAAAATTAAAATATGAAATAACTAAACAAATGAATATTAATTTTAGGAAATTGGCGCAAATGGTCCCTAACGTTTCATTTTTGGCGGAATAGTCCCTAACCTATCCATTTAGGTGCGATTGGTCTTTTTAGGTGCAAATGGTCCATATCACTATTTTGTCTTAATTAGCGGGGTAAAATTGTCAAGTTACATTTTTTTTCAACCTTTAAATTGACGCAAACGGTCCCTAATCTTAAGAAATTTGCAATTGGATTCCTAACCTTTAAAAAAGTGAAAATGAGTCCGATACTTTAATTTCTTTTATTAAAAATTAAAAAAAAAAACTAACAAATTGATAATATACTAAATTATTTTAAATATTTTATGAACTATTATAAAATAACCAAAATTGAAATTCATAATTATTAACAAATGTGCTAATTAAAATTATTGTATTATTATTAAGTAATCATATTATTTAAAATTCAAACTTTAATTTTATCATTACAACAAAAGAAGAAAAATAAATTTGTCACAAATAAAAATTTTACTTATGCTCAACCCAACTCGATTTTATCTGAGTCTCATATTTCTTAGGTCAATTCAACCCGCTTTTGAGTAGCGAGTTCTTGGAATGGTCCTATTTTAAATTTTAATTAATTTTATATTCAAACAAAAAAGGTTCCCACCCTCCACCCCCATCGACCTACCCCCCCACCCCAAAATACAAGCGAAGGAGAGGAGAAATCCCCTCCCTTCGCTCGCTGAAACCAGGAGGAGAAATCCCCTGGTTTCGCATTGCGAATCAGGGGAGAAACTCTATTTTTTTGCTGCAGGGAATCTCTCCCCATATTTTCGATCGTGATTTGGAAACATGGGGGAGAGATCCCCTATTCAGCGTTTCTCCCTCACGGTTTCTCGAGCATTAGGGAGGATTTCCTCCCCTCTCTTACGCTTTCGTATTTTGAGGGGGTGGGGTGGGAACCTTTTTTTTTTTAATATAAAATTATTTAAAATTTAAAATAGGACTGGTCCAAGAATCTTGTGGTTCAAAAGCGGTTGGTTGGATTGGCCCAATAAATATCGGGCGTATAAAATCGAGTTGGTTGAGCATAAGTAAAAATTTATTTGCGACAAATTTATTTTTCTTCTTTGTTGTAATGATAAAATTAAAGTTTGAATTTTAAATAATATGATTACTTAATAATAATAAAATAATTTTAATTAGCACATTTGTTAATAATTATGAATTTCAATTTTGGTTATTTTATAATAGTTCATAAAATATTCAAAATAATTTAGTATATTATCAATTTGTTAGTTTTTTTTTTAATTTTTAATAAAAAAAATTAAAGTATCGGACTCATTTTCACTTTTTTAAAGGTTAGGAATCCAATTGCAAATTTTTTAAGATTAGGGACCATTTGCGCCAATTGAAAGGTTGAAAAAAAATGTAACTTGACAATTTTACCCCTGCTAATAAAGACAAAAAATAGTGATAGGGACCATTTGCGCACCTAAAAGGACCAATTGCGCACCTAAATGGATAGGTTAGGGACCATTCCGCCAAAAATAAAACATTAGGGACCATTTGCGCACTAATGGCAAACGTTAGGGACCATTTGCACCAATTTCCCTTAATTTTAGGTCAATTTCAGTTGAAGTTCTCAATGTTTGTCAAGTGTGACATTTGTGTCTTCAACATACTATTTGAGGCATCCAAGTTATCATCGTCATATGCAAGCATGATCTCACGTGAAGGTAATAATCCATTTTCATTAGAAAGTCAAAAAATTTGTTAAAAAAAATACTATGCCCTTATTTAACCTTAACTTAATTTTAATAAACAAAAACTTAAATAAATTGCAAAGGAAAACTAGAAACAAAAAATATGCAACTCATGTGCCCCTCGAGAAGCCTATAGAAGTCTAAAAGAGTGGTGATGGGAAAGGGGTCCTGAAAAACAAATATAAAATTCAAAAATTACAAACAATGTGGAGTTATGCATAGCTGGTTGAAGCGTGATGTAACAATCTCGTTACAGGCATGTTATGCTTTTGATTTGGATTGTTGTAGTGATGGTGGTGTCCGACGGAGGATTGTGGTGATGGGGGTTATTTTAGATGATGTCGGATGCAATAAAGAAAAACGAATATTTTTAGTTTTTCTATAGTAGGAAAGTAGGGACAGCTATGGAGTCCTCTAAGGTGGCGACAACGGTAGCCAAAAACAAAATTTTGGGATCAGTTGGTGATTGGGAGTTTGGGCACTCTAGCTATCGACCCGCAACAAGAATTTTGGTTAGTGGTGTTGGATTTTGGGATGTGTGAGGTAGATTTGCATTTGACGATGAAGACTAGTTATAAGAGAGAGAGATAAGATAAGACACGACTAGTGGTGGAAAGACCTGGTGACAATAGAGCGGTTGGTGGAGAACAATAAATATGGTGGTTGAAGGATGCAACAACGACAACATGTTTAGGTTAGCTAGGAAATGGGTGTGCTAGGGTGGCAATGGATCGAATCGAAGTCAGCTACGCTCGTTCATCATGCCTGGGCTAATCCACAAGCTATTCAATTTTTTTAATTAAAAAAATAAAGAAATAAAACTGGAAGCAAAAAATATCTTGTTCATATAAACTAGTGTGTTAAACATTCCAATAGACTAAATTTTACAAGAACTCGTTGGCAAGCTCACGCCCCGTGAGCCTGGGACCGAGCTCGGCCCCAGGCTCATCCCTTCATGGGCTTGGGCTAGTGGCTACCCATGGGCTGACCTGGCAAGCCAGCGAGGGTTGGGACTTTCTTTCTTTCTTTCTTTTTGGTAAATTTTTAACTTTTCATTTTTTTTAACTATTTTTCTTTTTTCCTTTTTGTTTTCTTTTGCGGCTTATATAAGTTTTTGTTTATTAAAAGATAAAGATATAATAGTCATTTTAACACATTTTGACTTTCTAATGCTCAACTAAAGGTTGAACCCCAACCTTGAGGACTCCCACCACCCTTGCCTTGGAGTTTTGGTGGAGGAGGTAAATCGCAGGATGTGCCTTAGTGGAATAGGGTTGAAAGTTGCTTTTTAACTGCGCTTACAATGGGCTAAATTCATACTAAAGGCAGGACTCGAACCCCATCTGCAGCTGCCAGCGAAGTTGAGATTATCTCACTCATGTTCTTTCAACCACTGAGCTATGCCCTGGGAGCACAAATAGTATATCGGGGACCATGCTCGCTCATATTTGAAATTTGGGGAGTTGGGTGCCACAAATAGTATATCGGGGACCTGAATGTCAAACTTTAAAAAGGTTGGAGACTCCAACTTGAAATTTCAAAAGTCCTGGCGTAAGGCCTAAGTGAGCCATATTTGTTTGTATTAAATTTATATTTTAATATGAGAACAATAAATAAAATGAATGACTACTATATTAAATTAATTTAAAAATTAAATTTATTTTTAAATTGTATATTTATGTAATAAACTCTATAAATAGACCATTTTTAAAATTATTTAGTAAACTACGGATATTACGTTTATTTATATTGTATGTTATTTATTTGATAATATTAGAACATTAAATAAAATTAATAACTAATATACTAAATTAATTTAAAATTTTATTTTATTGTAAAAAAATGCATTATTTAGATAATAATCTCTTACCTTTTGTGTCTCTTTATTTCTCTATATTTGGTGTATTTGTGATAGCATTGAGATACATGAATGAAAACATTGAAGAAAATGTTTGCAATAGGTTAGGAGGTGAGATGTCCAAAAACACATCTATTGAACATTTGCTCTTAGCAATCCACTTAAGCCTTTATAATAAGCCTCTAATTTTTCTTTGTTATCCAATAGTCACTTCCTAAGCTATAATTCGTAATCAAATCCTCATTATGATTGAGAAAATAATAACGAAACGAAAAAATGATAGAGAGAAAAAGAAAGTATTGCAAGTCTTGAAATCTTTATTTTTTCATTTGTCTAAAATCGATGAGATAATATTCTTATTCTATGGATACTCATTTCTTCGAAAAATAGAGTTTATTTTCTTTCGAGTGTCATTCTATCTATATCACGTGAGATTTAGGCCTTAACATAGATGTTTGACTAGTGTAGCTTACCCTTAAAATTGGTATGTAAAGTGATCGTTTCCAAATGGTTATAAATTCACGAGGTCAGATAAATGAACTTCCTCTTTGTGTCCACAAATCATGGAGACAATACTCTTTAGAGAATTGGACTTAAATTACAAAGACAGAGACTCAATTTTACACTAGATATACCATCAAAAAGGAAAGGACTATCTCATAAAACTGCCCATGTAGTGGTTATATACAACGTTTCAATGCTTCTACGCAATAAAATTCTAAATACAACTAGGGGTGTGCGCGTGCCACATGTTTATGTGAAAGACTGAACTACGGATGAAGAGGTGATGAGACCCGAAAGGAGACCAACAATCAAAGCACTGTTGTAAGTGGTTGGTTCACCTTGCTGAGAGTTGTTCCGGGAGTCTGAATAGGTATCGTTTAGGAATGGTCCGCCCACAAGTGCTCCAATTGCCACATTTGGATTGGGATCTGTCGAATTAAGCCATTTAAACCCGTCACTGCAGCTTGTGTTTGCATCTTTCGGGATTGAAGCACCTCTGTGATGTACATATTGAGGGAAGTTGCTTCCATAACCAACAAGGTAGCTCATCTTCATCGGATTGCTCCCTAAGATGTAATCCGCCTAAAGACAATTGCAATAAGGTCAAAAGAGACACAGCATGATCAGCTTTGGTAGTAACAAAAAGGCATTCCTGAAAATGTTGGATTGTATAGTGCCTAATTATAGTGTTCATTTATCCCTTGACTCTGTATTTTGGGCATTGAAAGCCTAATTTTTTCATTATAGGAGTAATACTGGGCATTCATATTATTATGAGGTTACCCTAATAATCTATATGCAGAAGGATGTTAGGGGGAACCGTTTTTACGTAGATATATATATATAGAGAGAGAGAGAGAGGCATGAGATGCCCATTGTTAACTTCTTGTTCTGGAATTTTTAGTGAAAATCTGCAGAAAAAAGTGGATGTTACTCTCACATTAAGGGTAAATCACAATAAATCAGTGTTCCTTCGTGTTTTTTCTGATTTCTGCATGCTTATTATTGCTCATGGAATTAGAGATTAAGCTTTACCCATAACAGAATACTAAGTACAACACTTGGGACCACCCTAGCCCCCTACGCCCTGCCAACACCACCTGAGACGTAAAAGTCTGGTAGGATAATAAAATACCTGTGAAAGAGCAAACTTGCGAAGGTCCACTGGCTGGTAAAGCTCCCCATTACAGTACAAGGTTTTTGTCTGAGAGGTTAGCATGTAATCACTATAAACGAGTGCCAGAAATGCGGAGGCAACAGAATATTGCAGTACGTTCCACTCTGATACCCATATAAGGCCACCTGCATCAGAATATTGGACATGAGTTGAAATTGTTGAAATAATAATGACAGGTCTGCTAATTATATACTGCACAAATTGAGTGCATAAAATTTTCCGGTAACATGCTGACTACGGTGGATGATCGGTAGTGCTCCGAACTTGCGAACCTTTATTCATTGGAAAGGTTCTCCAGGCACGTTGAAACACAAAATTGCATAAAAATGCTTCTTTTGAAGCATTTTCTTAAAGAGGGGAATTTTTTGTCTAGAATCAAAGCGTTACCAAATCAAATAGAAACAGGCCTATGGAACTATCTTTGTATACAAGATATTTAAGATAATTTTAAATTTCTTGATCATCGAATAGTTAAGATCAGGATATGGAATGGTTAGATCCGATAGATTGCTATATTACATTAGTCAGAATGAAATTTGATGCATTCAAAATTAATAGTTTACATCACGTGTTAAGTTACATTTGAAAACTTATTTCATTGCTAAAGCTTAAAAAAATGATTTGATCCCTATAGCATCTTTCTTTTAGTGATTGAAGTGACGTCAATGGTTTTAATTTATAGCTACTACCTTATATAGTAAATTCTATACCATATAAAGAAAGAAAAAATGAACCATATAGAAGGTGATATTGGTTTAATTAACTTATGAGACATCGATCTTGGACAAGCAGAATCAGTGACAATTCACCCATTTTCATAATCTTCTTCACAATTGAGAGGTTTAGCAGCTTCCCAGAACCACTAAAGCTTGGGAGAAATCTCCAATAAAATTCCAAGAAATGAAAGAAAATTTGATTATCAGTTTGAGTATACACATACTTATACAGGTTAACCAAGAAATACTTAATTGAAATTCATGCATCGAGGTGGTCCACATTATTAATCAATTACATTGCTTCTAAACAAAGTAGATGGTATTATTTTCAACGAAGAAGCTAGCTGGATTGAAACATTATAATATGTTGAGCTACTTTGTCTAAAAGCTTAAATTAAAAGGATTTATTTATTTGTATTCGATATCCAATACACTAAACAAAGATTCCTTAACTAAATAATCTTGTTATATTTCCTTTGTTTCTTTAAATCCTCTTTTCCATGGGGGAACTTTACCACCATATTTGTTATCTCAAGCAATAAAATAGCATTGTCTACAGATCTTGATTCGAAATCATGAAATTATTACCATCTGTTCTTTGAGATGTAGGTGTTGTGGAACTTGGTAGAAGACCACACAGAACAGCCTCGGCAGTCTTTCTATACAGCTGGAGGGCTATATTTTCTGCACCTAGGATATCTTTCGAACCAAAGAAACTTAATCTGGACAGTAAAACCTGTTGGAATTGAAAACAGACAACATAAGTGTTTTTTTTCTCCAACTAACATGCCATCTGACGTACTTAGTAACTATTGTGCTTTACCATAAGCTTAACTTTCCAAATTATGGATTTATATTTTATGCTCACTGAACCTATCATACCCTATAATATGTAGTGAGAATATATGAAGTATCTGGTATTCCGTGTTGTTAGTTCTGCCCAAGAATAAAGCATTACTCCTTATAATTTAGTGTTGGGACTAGACAACTTGCGAGTGCTGAAATGATAGACTTGACAATTCAACAAATCAATCAAATTTTAACGAAAAAATAGTACCTGCGTGCCCGCCAGTTTGTTGTCCCAGCAAAACCATGTTGGGATTCCCCAATTGGCAAATGAATTCCCATTTTTCACTGTTACATATCTTAGATACGCGTGGTCTCCCGTGGCATGGTAAAGCCAAGCAGCCGCCCACAAGAGTTCATCACCATATCCTGTAGAGTTGTAATACTTCTGTACTTGTGGGGTGCTGATACTATAAGTACCCCTATAAGTGTCTGCAAAATTAAATAATTGCTCGGCATGCTTGAGGAGCAACTTGGAGTAAGCAGAATTCTTTTTCCGGAACACTAAAGATGCAGATGCCATAGCTGCTGCAGTTTCTGCGGCAACATCTGTTCCAGGATAAGATATATTCACTTGCGTTAGAGGTCTTCTTTCTGTCATCACTTCAGGTCTTTCCCAGCATTTGTGATCCAACTCAGGGTCACCCACCTTCCATCATCACCAAGAGAAATTCATTAGTTCATTGCCTAAAAGTATGAAAAAGTTCGATTGGATAGCTAGAGAGCCACTATTAGTTGACTTATATTCAAGAATGTGCAGCAACTAGCAAGCTTGAAACACAAACAGCAATCCATAAGCCCACCTGGAACAGATTTGTTTACTTACGATGTGTGTTAGACAATGAAACTGTTAGATGTGAATCAGTAGTATTTTTTGAGAACAAAATTAGCTTTGCCCTGAACGAAATGGAGACGCAACCTGTTATTTGTTTTGATTTGGGTTCAACACCTACAATGTGTTGGGAAAATTGACACAAAATGTGCCAAATCTTTTCCTACCAATTTTATAAGGATATATAGTAAATTGGTGAATCAATTTTTCATGCAAATCCGTGGATAACCTTTGAATTGGAGGAAAAGTTGCCAGAATTTCGTAACAATGGCAAAGATATCAATTTTGGTAATTATTGCAAAGGAAAACAATCTGGCAAAATTATTCCTTGGTCAGCGAATTACACTAGGTCAAGAATTGAAGATTTTTCTCTATAAATTGATGTGCTTTTATTCTCTTTTGTGTACGTGACAAAGGGTTAAAGTCTAAGGTTTTCTTGTTCTCTTTGTGGTCCATAGAAAGAGTAGAAATTGGTGGGTATCGTAAAGCTTAGATTATTATTTTCCTACCATACTTGGGGACATGGGTGAGCGGGAGATTCTATATGATTGTAACAAGTTCTATAGTAGAAATCTTTTTATATTGTTTCCTAACTTCTTAATATTCATCTCAACAAAGATCATGTGGGCAAATTAAGGAATTGGTCTCAATTCCCAACACAATGCATGACTTATTTTTTCATTGAAAACTGTTGATGTTGGGGGAGCTGATGAAGTAGAAACCATGAAAAAAAGTTAAAGTTAAAAAATGAGTCTTTCCCTCCCCTTGAGCGTAGGACCATATTTTCTTTAAAAAAAAAAAAAAAAAAAAAAAAAAAAAAATTTCTAATGTTGATTATGCCCTCTTCCTCTTATTCATTTGGAATGCCCAAAAAAAAAAACTTTTCTTGAGCTCTAAGAAATGTTCCTAATAAGAACATCAAAACTTCGAAGAACTTATCTACAACAGAGAGTTCATTAAATAGTGCATCTATTAGTTCAAATTTGAAATAGCGGAGGAATATAGAAACCTGAATGTAGAGCACATTATCAGATGGATGTGCATTAATGAGATAATCAGTGATCCATTTTAGCGAATCTTGGATGTGATCCAGTTCCTTCACTTGTTTCATATGGTCTCCATACTCGAGTATGGCCCACGACAAAATTGTTGCAGTGAATGCCATAGGAAATCCAAACTTCATTAAATCTCCAGCATCATACATTCCTTTTGTCAGATCCAAATTTTCCTCTTTTCCATCTCCCATGGCAGAATCTCCCCTCCAAGAAATCTTATTATTCACCAACTTACCAGCTGCATCAGAGAAGGACAATAATGTATCAATCATTGAAGTATATAACTCCAGCAACAGGTTAATAATGTTTGCTACTGTTAAGGCATAAATAATCCCCCCAAATTATGGAGCAATAACACCACTATATTTGCAAGTGGACAACTAATTATTGAGGGCTAAGGAAACATCAATAAAAGAAAGATAGACACCAAAACAAGGCCTAAGGAACAAATTTAGAGAAGGCCTAGCATTCACCCATACCACACGCACTTAGTCACCATTTAATACACACACGTTGGTGCATTTATGGTAGTATTCAAACTGCTCGGCTGACTTGAGCGTCGAAGGGCCTCCACTTGGCAATCCCGACACCACCTTATCAGTCCGGGAAAAACAACATCTGGAGATTCTCACACATTTTGAGTGGTGGCAGTTAATGACACCAACGGCTACCAAATTACAATCTTAAAATTTAAATATTGTTTGCATTATTAAAGGAGAGAACAAGGAAATATACAATACTTACATTTCTGAACATTAAAGAATTGCACAGAGAGGCTGAGAGCATTAGCATACTTATCAACAATAACCTGCGAATGCTTTGGTGCACGACGAAAAATCTCCAATTGATTAAAATTCTTCCAGAGACTGATTGAAGATGCACAGAGGACAAGAGCTGCAAGTACCAGCACCAGAAACCACCAACACCACCCTTTCGATTGCGGTGGTTCAGATTCCATTCAGTAGCAAAATCCTCTGCACCTAACACTATTCTGTGAGGCAAATCATCAAATATATAAGTGGGTTTGACAAAAAACCGGCTAATCAGTTCATAATGACAATTAAATTTCAGTCTTGAATTCTCTTGCATCATCATCTTATATATGATACATGTGGGCCGGCAGTTGATACCGTTTTGCGTAAAAGAACAAGCTCCAATGTGCATTAGTTAGAGGTAAACCGGCAATTCCAGCTTGTCGTTTGTGGAGAATCTTGACATGACTAAGCTTGAAGATTGTCTTCTAGTATTAGGCATCAGGTTTTGCATTTAAGGAATGATGCCAAGAATCATATATTGGATAGAATTCTAGGTTCTGACTATAAACTTGTCAACTAATTTTGCTAATAAAGATATCAAAATTCAAATGGCAGAATTTCTATTTTTTAAGGGAAATTGGCGTAAATGGTTCCTCATCTTTTCCCTTAGTGCAGAAATGGTCTCTAATGTTTGTTTTCTACACGGGTTGAGGACCCATTAAATAAATTAAAAATAACTCACAAACCTTTTCAAAAATACAAATAAGTCCCAAATCTTTTTATTTTTCTGATTTACACTTAAAATAATAAAAAGTGTGTCATCAAGTCCCAAAACTTTTAATTTTGTTCACCAAAATGATATTTAAAATGTGTTTGATTAAAATTAGATTTTTAGAAAAAGTGATTGAAAAATTGTATGACCATAAAATGTGTGGTTAAAATTAATTGTTGACTTTTGACTTTAGTTTTTAACAAAATCAAAATTGAAAACAAAGCAAGCTCTTAGAGTCTGTGATTTTGTCAGGTGGTCATTAATTAACAAAAAACTATACACATGATCAAAATTTGACTAATTTAAAATTTTAATTTATTTTTCATATCAATTCTTAGAGGTGGCAAGATGGGTCGACTGAGATAGCCTGGTCTCTAAAGTGGTACAGTCGATAAAAGTTGATTGATAAAAATTAGGTTAATTTAGTCGTTACAACAAGCCAAAATCCCTAATCTATGTGTATTTTGGTGCGCTAAAAATCCCTAATCATGTGTTTTTATTTGATTGGTCCTTATTTGATAAAAAGGGGTAATTTGTAATTTTGGTCTCCAACCTTTCAAAAAAGTAACAAATCTACCCCCAAACTTTTTTTTACCACCAGGCATCTCTAACCTTTCAATTATTTGCAAATCAAGTCTACATTGATATATTTTGAAGATTTTGCCCTCCTCTTTAAATAAACAAAATACAAAAAAGCTAAAAATAATAAAAAAAAATAAAAAAAAAATTGTAAATCAAGTCCTACAACTTTTAAAAAGTACAAAGTAAGTTCACCTTGCCCGCCCCGCCGCCCATCCCATCCCATCCCATCCCATCCCATCCCATCCCATCTAGAGAACAAATTGCCGCCACACCTACCCCACCCCTTTGAGTCACGGTGAAGATCCATCCACACCGGAGCCAGCCAACGCCACGCCACCGCCACCGCCACCGCCACCACCACTAAAAACAAGCTGCCCAAGCTTGCTAAAAACAAGCGTAAGAAAAAGCACCAGAACAACAATCAGACGCCGTTGTCGTCTTCGTGGGGCCAAATCAAGAACTTGCTCACCTGCAAACAAATCCAAGATTCAAAAATTCATGATCCTTCAAAGAATAACACTACAGGCTACTAAGGGAGGCGGTGGACCCAATTCTGGTTCATCCCATCCTATCGAGGTTCTGGCTAAGACAAACATATAACTTTCTTAGCTATTGGGCATTGACTGTTCATGTATGTATCCCTGCAGCTGAATGACAAATATTCATAATGGATTCCGAGAGAGAACAGTTCATTACTAAACTCAGGAAGTTGAAGATTGGTTGTACGAGGATGGTGAAGATGAAACAAAAGGCGTGTATGTAGCTAAGTTGGAGGAGCTCAAAAAGGCAGGGATCCCGACCATTTGGTCTTGATTGCTTATCTTTTGCTTTAGTTTGAAAAGGGATATTTTGATTATTATCTTGCAGCGAGGTCACCCAGTTGAGGAGCGTTACAAAGAGCATAAAAGAAGGAGATCTGTGATTGATCAACTTGTTTATTGCATCAGCAATTATAGAGAAGCAACAATATCAACTGATACCAAGTTTGATCACATCGATTTGACAGAGAAGCAGAAGGTATATATTTATTCTGTTGATATTTGGGGTGGGGTGAACTTATTTTGTACTTTTTAAAAGTTGTAGGCCTTGATTTGTAATTTTCTTTTAATTTTTTATTGTTTTTAACTTTTTTTTATTTTTGTTTATTTTTAGAGGAGGGCAAAATTGTCAAAATATGTCAATTGTGACTTGATTTGCAAAAAATTGAAAGGTAGGGGATGCTTGGTGCTAAAAAAAGTTTGGACGTAGATTTGTTACTTTTTTGAAAGGAGATGACCAAAATTGCAAATTACCCAAAAAAAAATATACCTTTAGTTTTGATTAGAAAAAAATTGTAATTGAATTTCTAAATTTTTCAAAAAGTACAAATGGGTCTGATATTTTTATTTTTATAAAAAATAAAAGGAAATTGACAATTTTTTAATAAAAAAATTTAACAATTTATCGACCAAATTGATAATATATTAAATTGTTTTGTATATTTTACGAACTATTATAAAATAACTAAAATTTAAGCTCATAATTATTAATAAATATGTTAAATAAAGTTTTTTTATTATTATTATTAAGCAATTATATTATTTAGAATTTAAACTTTTATTTTATCGTAACAACATAAAAAGAAAAATAACTGTCACAAACTTGATGTTCAAAAATTCTATTATATTTTTTTCTAATTAAAACTAGGGATAATTACATGAAAGGTTCCCAACCTTTTAAAATCGTTGGAGATTTGCTCATAACCTAAAAAAATAGTACAACACAACGTATGAAGAAATAGACATCGTAGGTCTCTCTAAAGCAGTTTTAAATTCTGCTTTTCTTCTTAGATTAGCATACACGCTTTTTTATCCAAATTAAGCGATTGAAATTGCTGGTAAACTGATTAGCTAAAATGAAAGTAACTCAGATTTTACTACAAATAAGACCATTTGTTGGTGCGGCCGATGCTCTTGGACGATTTTTGGGACATTAGCGGTATATATTGAATCATATCTCAATATACACTTCATAAATCCAATCTCTCACCTCTGTCAGCCGGCCTTTGCTATCTCCAAAAATTCTCCACACAGACACAACAAAGAAAGAGAAATCAAGAAACCATTTTTTTTTTTTTTTTTTTTGGGTTTCATCTCTTTGAGTAGGAGACTTTTCAAGAACAAGAAAACATGAATGGAGACGTTTTTGGGTTTTCTTGGTTGAAAGATAGCGTTATTTCATTGATTAGTATTTCAGGAAGTGGGAAGTGGGAATATGAGTGCGAAAATATGAATCTCGAAACGGGTTTAAACAAAGATTGTACCTTTAAATAGGATATTAACACAGGCCTAAGCTTTTTGAACTTATGGTTGGAGTTTTTACGATTTATTTGAGCCGCTGTGCTTTATGCTTGGAATTCAAGAGAGGGTTTTTCTGCTGCACTTTCATGAAGGGTCTATAGAAACAATCAACTGATAAACAATGCATTGCTCCTAAAATCAAGAATAAAGCTTCAGAGTAGTAAAACAGATTTTTTATGAGTAGGAGACTTTGAATACTCTGGCTTACAGTTTTTGAACCAAAAAGAGGTTATTGGGGTGAGTTCTTCTTTGGTGCTCGGATACTCAGGATGGGTCTCTAGATGTTTTGCCAAGTTGGAGCCAGGTTGAACTTGGTAGTGATGGGCGAGCTGAATCCGGTCACTTGGGAGGTTTCTAACTCTGTTTATATTTCTACTTTTTTACCCCTTCCATTCTCAGTCGCGTTTTGTGGAGAAATATAGCGCGTGTACTACAATTTTGACTTTTAACGGAGAAAAATGACGAAAACTATTAAGAGTGACCTACAATGCCTATTTATTCATACGTTGGGGACGTGTGGTGCTATTTTTTTAGGTTAAGGGCATATCCCTAACGATTTTGAAAGGTTGGGAACCTTTCATGCAATTATTCCTTAAAACTAAGTGCATATTTATCTTTTTCATAAAATAAGGACCAATTGCACACCAAAATATATAGTTTAAGAATTTTTGTACTAAAAAATAAATGTTAGGGATTGTTTCTACACTGAAGACAAAGATTAGGTACCATTTGTGCCAATTTTCCATTATTTAACTTTTTGCAACTTGGGACCTCACCAAAAAAATGTCCACCTATACGAAATGAAAATCATTGAATTGGTTGCCCTACTTTTACGGAAGTTGTATTTTAGTTACTCAATTTTATTTCAGTTAAATCACTTTTTTATACTATTCACAATATATACTTTAACTAATATACTGCTTATTGATAGAATTCGACCGCAGAAAAATAAATGGAGATTGATAGGAGAGACAAGATTGTGAAGAAAAGATTTAGAAAATAATGGTGAAGAAAAAGAGAATTGAGAAGGAGAAAAATGAGGAAATTGAAAAAAAAAATAGAAAAGGTGAATACAGACGTAAGTAATTTTTTTGGACTAGTAAAGAAAAGACTCTCGACAGTCGTGATAAATATTAACGGCATGGAATGGTTGTTGTGATAATCCAAGCAAAGTAGTGGGAGTAGGTAGAATTTTCTAATTCTTATTTGACACTTAGTTACTTACCCTAAGAATGAATACGACACCAAGAGGTGAAGTGATCCTATTATAATTTTAATTTATTTGAAATGCCATCTCATGTAGAAAATGCATCTCAATATTAACTTTCAAATATTGGGTGAGAGTAGAATGCGATTTTATATAAAGAAGTAATAATAGTGGAAATTATATCTACTACTTACTATTTTAAAAATATTTCTAATGTTACGAATTTAACTTTTTATTTTAATAATATTGTCCATAAATTATTATATTAATAAGTATAATAAAAACAAAATATACAATTGTACACAACCGCCCTTGGAATTCGCATAGAAAAGGAAAACGATTCCTAAATTGCAGATAAAAATTTGATTCTCAAACATACCAACACCTTCCATAAACGCATTCTTCTCCAATAATCTTTACGAATCTCTATAACTGAAATTCTAATCACTTACTTCACTACATTCTTCACCATTTTTGGAGTGGGTTGAAGAATATAATAATGGGCACTCTAAATCGTAGGCTCACTAGGTCAAAAAAGCGTCGCCGAAAGAATAATGTATGCCGGAGTCGACATTTCAAGTCACCGGCGCATGTTAATAGGATGTTTTGATTGAGCAATATATTTTTTATATTAAATTTTCTTGATTGAATTGTTATCCATGAATACAAATTATGTTACACAATTTTTTATCTTGTAACACTGATTGATAAAGATTTTAGAACTTGTTACTGGTTAATTGCATATAATATGAATTGTTAATACACTGTTTGTAATATTGATGTTTAATATGATGTTTTGATTGAGTAGTCTATTTTTTATATTTAAATGTTCTTGATTGAATTGTTACCTCGGGAATACAGATTACGTTACACAATTTGTTATTCTGTATCACTGACTTCTAAATATGTGACAATTTGTTATAACATAAGTTTTATGTATGAAAATTGATATTGATTGTTACATATTTGATTCATAGCACTCATATATGATGTTAATTGTTAATGCAAATAATGTCACTCCCAAATGATATTTTGTATCATTGATTGATACAGATGATACAATTGAGTATATCATAAGTTTATGTGTTATGTTACTAATCTGAGTAGATTTGTTCTTCACAGAGAATCGTTTCTATCTTATTTTGAGGAAAGAGCTTTTTTAGTTTTTATTTTATTTTATTTTGGTCAAGAATCAATCAGTTGTTATGGCATGCCAACTGATAACAATAAAAGATTCTATAATATATTTATTTCAATCAATTCCGAATTTTAAGGAATTGGTTTCTATATTTTCAAGTAATTATATATTATAATAAATTAAATTAATGTCTTTTTATAAAACGGTATTTTTAGAATATATGTAACATGAATGACTTTTTACAATTCTTTTAAAAAAAAGCTTATTTATAAAAAGAAGTGAAAATTAGGTTCTCCACCTATTTTTTTGACAAAATTTCAATTTTAATATATATATATATATATATATATATATATATATATATATATATATATATATATATATATATATATTTGTCTCAATATTACTATATAATTATTGTGCATACTATAAAAATTTAAAAATATATTATTTTTATATTAATTATGCTATATATATATATATATATATTTGTCTCAATATTACTATATAATTATTGTGCATACTATAAAAATTTAAAAAATATATTATTTTTATATTAATTATGGTCATTATCATTTTGTAACTGAATTAGCTAATATTTAGAGATTTAAATAAATCAATCACTACATTTAAGTACTAATTAATATACATTACCATTTTTCCCTCATTAGTTTTGCAATCAATCTACGTCACCAACTCCCATTTCTAGAATCTTCTCACAATAAAAAAGAATCCCTCTTTCACAGTCTCTCAAAATCTTGATTATCATCTGGCAATCAATCTTTCACAAATCGGGATTCTTCGAACCAACATCCAAAGAAAGTAAGTGAATACAATGTCATTAATTATGATTTGGATCATATATCCATGAGTTCGCGGTTGGTTTCCTTTTCAAATTAGAACTCTTAATTTGGTTGCTTTTTATTATTGCGGTTTAGATTCGAATTTTATTCTTGTTTACTATATAAACAAGTCTACATTGTAAAAGCGGAGTTCTGATATTTTGAGATTAATTAAAGTGAGATTTAAGCTTTTCTTGAAGGTTCTTAATTGGACATTAAACGGGTTTTTTGAGTTCTTGAACCAACATCCAACAAAGTAAGTGAATACAATGTCATTAATTATGATTTCGGATCATATATCCATTGGTTTTTTTCATTTAGTCTCAGGTTGAGAATTTTTTTGTCATTGTTTGTGAATACCCAGATTTAATAGAATGGCATCATCGTGCAGTACTTCGAAATCTAAGCGTAGAAGTAGAAAAAGAAGAAACCCTTCGGCCACAAAGAGAAATCGGTGTCAAAATAAAGCTACCACCAAGCCGATGAAGAAAAAGTACATATTCTGGTACAGAAAGGAGGAAATGTAAGTTTCAGTGATGCTATACTTTATCAACCATTCATGCAATTGATTATGTTCAAAATATTTTTTATTCAGGTTATAAACTTTTTTTGAACAAAATGTTCTTCTGGTGTTAGAGTATAAGACTTGTTGTTTTTTTTTTTCTCATGAATATGCTTTAGTTTTCATTTTACATTTTATGGATTTGATATTTAGAAGAAAAAAAATTATCCAATTAATGTGTGAAAATCTTACTGTTGATTTTTTTCTGGTACAATAAATGATTACATACATTCATTGTTATGTGTTAAACAAATTATATTTTACAATATTATAAAGTGTTTTCAATTTTTCACATTCATGTTGACATCATTTAGTTATGTATTAATATATATAACTTATCTACATTGTTACCTTAATTTATATTGTTATAATGTTAACTTGAAGTGTTGTTTATTTATTTTTAGTTTTAAGTTCAGTAACACATGAATTATCGTATACATGCGTTGTAATCTGGGCGTTGAGTTTGTTACGTTGAATGAATGTATAAATACCAGAGATTGTTACGTGATTTTCTCTTGTTGTAATGTTAAAATTGACCGTTAACATATTTTTTTATTAGTTACCTATTACGTTAACTTATTTTATAAGTTTGATGTGTAAACTTTGTTTACATTGTTAACACATTATGTAATTAATGACCTATTATGTTAACTCTTTTTATAACTATGATGTGTGTAATTTGTTTACATTCATTATTACGTGACTCTCTTATGTTAACCACTTTTATAACGTTTATGTGTTTAAATTGTTTTTATTCACTGTTACGTGTCCCACGATTTGTCATTGTGTTAACATCTTGCCCTAAGTTGTATTGTTACGTGTGTCATGTAGTCAACACATTAACATGGGTATTCGTGATCCATGATTGAAACAACTAGATAAATTTGGGAAGAAGATATGTTTTTTCTATATTTGTGTCTTCTCATTGATAACAATGGAAAAATATGTAAATTTTCTTATATTATATGTATTGCAAGGGATTTCATAAATTTATCATCGTTTAATGCTTTGCGTTGATGTAGGATTAGGAATATCTTATCCCACCGGACATTTGGTCTCTTGAAAAAGTTAACACTTTTTCGAAACCTAATACATTCAGCTCACTAGTGGGAAGATTGTCTCAAGTGCAGAAGAAGCTTTTTTCAGACACGTGCTTTGGTCACTTTTTGGAGGCCAATGATATTGTAATAAATTATCAATTAATCCACCAGGTGCTTATTAGGGAGGTGAAGCAGCCTAATTCTGAAGATACGTGGTTCAACCTTGGTGGCAGCTTTGTAAGATTCAATATGGAGGACTTCTCTTAATATCTGGACTACGTTGCTTTGGGGTAGAGAAACGATCGAAATATGATGCATGTTACTGCAGAATTAAGAATTAATTCCTCAGTGATCTTAGCAACATTTCAACATCAGAAGTGTCTGACTTTTTCCTCAAAAACTATCAACTAAGTGACAGTGATGTCGTAAAATTTGGGTGCCTTTTTTTGTTGACAAATGTGCTGTTCACCACATCATACAAGAGGTCTGTCAAGGATTCACTTATGGTGTTAGTAGATTCGATGTATGCATCCTTTGTGTAATAATTTGAGCAATAATGGTAGGGATCAAGCTTTAATGTTGCAATAACAGCCAACCCGTGCACACATGGAATTTGATCAACTTGAAACATAATGCAAGTGCACGTTCTTTTGTTTATATCAACTGAATGTGAGGTGGTGTCACACTTAACCTGAAATAATGTTTGGCTTGCAACTACTACTTGGTTCAATATAATGTCAAATAGTCACATTAGGTGGGTTGAACATAATACTAAATAGTCACATTAACAACAACATAACAAGTTCCACACTATGGCATAAATTTATATTTCTAACCTTCATTTTATTCAGATAAGTGGTCTTATCTCTTAGTATTTTTTCGAGCCTAGTAATGAGTTTAGTGAAGATTCGTGGGCATCATCTCGATTCTTATAGAACCAATTTTGTAGCATTTGTTTTAAGAACTCCAATAGGGCCTCTATAGGATAGTTCTTTGCTTATCTTGTAACTGCATGTAACGACTCTACAATATTGGATGTCATAAGTGAATACATGTTCTTTGGCATGTATGCTCGTGACCATTTATCATAACCAACATCTTCCTACACATCCAAAAACAATTCAATTTTACAACAAATTAAATTCAGGTCATACTAGATAATGCTTTCAAATAAAATTTACAACATACCAGATATTTCCTAATCTCGTCAAGTATCATGTCGAGTTGCTGCATATGGTATTCAAATTCTCCTTTAGTATATACTCTGACAGCTGCGTTATACGATTGAGTAATGTTCTTACCACTTTTACCATAGTGCGTCTTCAAGTTTTGCAATAAGTGGTACAAACATATGCCATACATTGCAGTCGGATACACAATTGTGACCGTATTTTTAATGCTCGTATGCCGATCTGATACAATGCAAAGGTCTTCTCGTTATGCGTAACTATGTCTTAACATAGTTAGAAACCATGTCCACGAGTTATCATTTTCATTGTCACCAACCCCAAAGCTAGCACAAAAATGTTGTTATTTGCGTCTTGTGTACAAGGGGTGAAGAGAGTTCATCCATAATGACCTTTAAGGTATGTCCCATCTATCACAATCACAAACCTACAATACTTCCATCCTCGAATTGATGCACCTAATGCCATGAATAAGTATTTGAATCTATTGTTATCATCAGTCTCAATCTTTGCTACTGATCCAGAATTTGTCTTTTGCAGCATGTACATATAAGATGGTAGACGTCCAAACGACTCAAAAGGATCACCTCATATTGTCTTCAAAGTATGCTCACGAGATCTCCAAGCTTTATCGTATGTCACATTCACTCCAAATTTATTCAACGTATCGTTCATTATGTCACTGGGGGGTATACATAGTTCTTGACGATGCATACTTGTACTTGATGCACGTAGACACAATTGAACTTGTTAGTTGTCGATGACATCCTAAAATGATATTCATTGAACACGTATGACCATTCCAACCTCCCTTATTTTCAATATGTCAGTTTTTCCCAATCTTGAAGCCCTGAATGACCATTTGCATCCACTATCTGGACATTGAAGAACAAATTCCTTCCTTCTGACCTACACACACTGAACTCGAACTGGTTGTGGATGGCATACAATGAGACGCTTATCTTAACAAATTTTTATTTCGAAATAATTTTTCAATTACTATTTCATTGGCATCAAGGGTTGAAATTATTGCTTCTTGCTGTTCATGAATGAATTCCTCAACTTCTTCTACTGATGTACAAATTTCAGAAGTAATATGATGTAGCAAAGAAAGCTCTACTGGCGTTACCATTATTATATCTGTACTTGTGGACTGAATATCGTGAACATTTTCTTTACTGTGACCATTCTTTATCGTTGCAACATCAATACATAATGAAAATCTCGAAGGGTCATTTCCAATCATCTTAAGATTCAAATAGCGTTGTACGTTGTTGTTGCTAGATATTCTTACTGGATGTAGGTTTTCTCCAGCCTTATAATGTATTGTAACTGCGACTACTTCTGAATCTAACTGTAGTTCTAAAACATATCAATGAGTTGTTTGTATGTACAATTTTGTGGGACCAAGATACCCATCATGTTGGACCCCATATATTTATTATCTTCAATTCATTATCCTCCGTAACACAAGAAAATGCTAGTTTACTCCATTACTGCAAAATAGAAAAATTCGAATGTCAAAATATCTCAAAAGACTAAAAAAATTAGTAACAAATAATGTTTTATTTTTGAAATTAAATCAATATACACCTTAGCCACACATCTAAGTCATTCCAATTTTAACAGTCACGTATCGGACTCCAATAGCAACATTCAATCATTTTTGTTAATAGCATGTGACAAGTAGAAAGTCTTAAAAAATGGTCACAATATGTGTAATTCAAATATGTTTAAGATAATCATTTTTTTCCTTATGTAGTCACACTAAATATTATTTTGCAATCACATTTTTTTATATAACCAAAACAGTAGTCATTAAATATTTAACCATTTAAGTAGTCATCAAATACTTAACATGAAAGTAAAGTCACAGTCACAGGTATTTGGTCGCACAATTCATAATAAATTGTTAAACCATAACATCATGTCACAATAGTCACAAAATATAACCAGATGACTAGTGACAAATATAAACCAGATTACTAGGTCACAAACTATCACCATAACAGCAGTCATCATATTCTTAACATGAAAATCAAAGTCACAGCCACATGAAAGTAGTCACACAATTAATCATCAAATACTAAATCATTATAGTAGATAACAACAGTCACAAATTATAACCAGAGACAAAAATACATCAGATTACCACGTCACAAACTATCAAACGAACAACATTATTCAAAAACTTAAAATGAAATTAAAGTCACAGCCACATGAAATGGATCACAAAATTAATCATCATTTTACTAAACCATAACAGAAGGTCACAACGGTTAGAAATCATTACCAAATAGTTTTTGACAAGCATACACCAGATTATGAAGTCACAAACAACCACCAGATAATCAGTCACATACTAATACCAGATAATCATGATAAATGACGCACAAAAATTAGAAATCGTTATTATAAAATTAATTATATATAGTAATATTTCAATCATTATTACTATATATAATTAAATTATAAAAATCAGAAATCAAAACAAATAGGAGTATAAATTATTGCATTATTTCATTCACATACCAGAATTTGTTTCATTCATACGCAAACTGACATTAGATAGCAACAATATCCATTCAAAGACGCGGGTCACAATGTTGCAAATTTGAGTCATAATGTATTTACTCAGTCACATACGAAATTTTTTTTCTCTCTCTACGAACAAGATTTTTTTAATTGTGAAACATGATGGTAACTAATCCTAAATTTTATGGATAAAATTTGATGAGAGATAATATAGTTATATACTTGTTGACGTCTGAACCTGCACCAGTCCACGTGCCAACAAATCTCCAGTCACTCCTCTGCCAACTCGTATGTTACCTGCACACTAGGACGACCGTTAGGCACCAAGATCTCTACGGAGAAAAAGGGTCCGCGATCGTTGGCACTCCGACGATCAAGTCAATCCGGTATATGGGAGATACACGGGGCGGGAACAAAAAGGGTGTGGGAGAGACAAGCAAGCAGAGATTTGAGCAGAGTTTAGGGTGGGATTCTTAAGCATAAAAAGTGCGTCATAAAAATATGCGTACTAAAGAATGCGCACTCGAGATGCGCGTACCTTGGAATAAACCTGAATCGATATTTATAGGGAGAGAATCCTAATTGATTTAGGGAAGCAATCAATTAGAATTCTATTGGGATTCTCTTTCCTTATCAGATAAGGTAGGTTCCAATCTCGCCGTGATCTTCCGAGATTGCATCCCAATCTCTCTCAATCTTTAAGATTGTGTTGCTGATTTTATTAGATTGGAATATAGTTTCCTTTTGACAATCAAATAGAATCTTTCCTGAGATATCCTTTTAGCTGTGCGGACCATAATAAATACGAAGCCCGGCGAGGCTCTCTGGACCGGCCATGAATGTCTGAAGGGCCTCGCAATACTCTGATTCAGGAATGCTAAGATGTTCGATGGGCCTCGAGGCATTCCCCGGGCCAATGGAACCTTTATGAATCTGGAAGGCCTCATTTGGGCCTATAAGGATTTGGCGAGGCCTAGATGAGACTTTTACTAGGACTTCATCGACGTGGAGGCTTTACCAAAATTGGGTGGTAACAGTAGTCCCCAAGTCCAAGCCTATTATTTATATCAGGCGTAGGACTTTAAGAGGAAGCATTAAATGAGGACGAAGGCCTTTAGAAAGCGAACCTCCAATGGAATCCGTGAAATCACATCTCCAGTCATATTTCTTCATAGGAGGCATTTTGAACCCCGCGAGAGTTCTCTAGCCTTCAACTATTTGGAGAATGGGAGATCATCGCCGCCATCAAGGTCGCACAAGCGTTTTACGGTCTTTCATCCATGATCCTAGAGTCCCTTCTTTTCTCTCGGTGGTCATCGCTGGGCTCGCCACGCCCGGCTACTCAACGATTGAGGTCGAGCCACAGACGACCCAGACTCCAACCTGTCGAATACGCTTGCGGAGGCGACCAGCTTCTCCATTCCCGAGGCACGAGGTTTCTCTTGGTCCTGGGATTTTTCCCATTGAGGATTGGCGAATCATCTTGAGACCGACGACTTTCGATAGAGCCGGACCTCGAAGGGCTTCGCCGGGCACGGCTACGCTCGGGTCCATGTTGAAGAGATTGATTCTCCAACAGTTCAAGCGCCGCCTTCATCCGGTCGTTGTCCAACTTCGGGCGTCTCTATCATTGTCTTCTTCTCTTACAGTGGGTTGCATTCTGAAAGTCTTGACCGCTTTTCTACCGCAAGTTAGTATGATGGGACTTTACTTTTTCCTCTATGGAATGTTCGGTTGCCATGCTCTTTCGGTAGAAAACACGTTTTACCACAAGCACTTGGTCGTGTAAGGTTTTCGATTCCCACAGACGGTGCCAACTGTTGACGCCCCGAACTCGCACCATCCACGTGCCAACGGATCTCCGATCACTCCTCGCCACTCGTATGTTACCGCACACTAGGACGACCGTTAGGCACCAAGATCTCTATAGAAAAAGGGTCCGCGATCGTTGACACTCCGACGATCAAGTCAAGCACGGGTATATGGGAGATATGCGATGGGAAAAAAAAAGTGTGGAAGAGACAAGCAGCAGAGAGATTTGAACAGAGTTTAGGGTGGAATTCTTAATCATAAAAAGTGCGTACTAAAATATGAGTACTAAAGAATGCGTAATCAAAATTGTCCGTACTTGGAATAAACTCGAATCGATATTTATAGGGGAGAATCCTAATTGATTCGTGGAAGCAATCAATTAGAATTCTATTGGGATTCTCTTTCCTTATCGATAAGGTAGGTTCCAATCTCGCCGTGATCTTCCGAGATTGCATCCCAATCTCTCTCAATCTCTAAGATTGTGTTGCTGATTTTATTAGATTGAGATATAGTTTTCTTTTGACAATCAAATACAATCTTCCCGAGATATCCTTTTTTAATTGTATGGACCATAATAAATCTCAAGTCGGGCGAGGCTCTCTGGATTGGCCATGAGCGCCGAAGCCTTCATGGGCCTCGCAATACCGATTCGGGAATGCTAATATGTTAGATGGGCCTTGAGGCCTTCGTCGAGCCAATGGAACCTTTATGAATCTGGAAGGCCTTCATTGGGCCTATAAGACTTTAGCGCGAGTGAGACTTTTACTAGAACTTTGTCGACGTGGAGGCTTTACCAAAATCGGTGGTAACAATACTTATATCACATGTGTATCTTAAGTCATATTCAAAAGTCGGTTACAAAATCTTATCTTTATCTAAACAATATTATTTTAATTATTATTGTTAAATAATATGTAGAAGATAAATGAAAGACCTGATTTTTTACAATTTGTGGCTGATTGTTCCAATTTTTTAATAGTTTTGTCATTTATAAAATGCAAAGCTAAATATTGGTATCCATCAATTTTTCCCTTGATATTATGAAGATGAAAATATGGTATATATGTTAATAACCCTAAAAAAAAGTGGAAATTAGGCCCTTCACGCCATTTCAAAAAAAAAAATTGAAAAATATGTTTTTTTTTTAATTTTGAAAAATAGACTTTCTTATATTAGAATAAGGAAGGGTAAAAATGGAAAAGTAATCACCGAGTCTCAAGACTCCAAACCCTCTCGTTTTCTTTTCTCGCAATTCGATGAAAATCCATCAAATTCCTTCGATAATCCATATTTTTGTCCGTTTCTTCTTTATTTTAACACTATAAGTTTAAACATAGTTGGAGAAGGCAAAAGAATCGCTTCTTGTGTAATCTTTTAGGGATGAAGAGAAAATATATTTCATCAAAGGATCTTCAAAGAAAATGAAAATATTGCACAACCAAAGGTTAAGTTCCATTTATTCTTTATTTCTATATTTTTTTCGAATTGCTTTGATTTTTACATGTTAAGAGGTTTTTTGCTTTCTGAAATCGAATTTATATTTTCCATTATTATTCACTTGATGATGTTGCCTTTAGGAAAATCAGTAACAATGGTTGCTGTGTGAAATTTTTACATTTTTAGAGATCTACGTCACTTTTAAGAGATGTTTGTCACTTTTTTGAGATGTTTGTCACTTTTTACTTATATAGATACAATAAGTTTGAATGTGCAAACTAATAGATAGATGTTATGATCACTATTTTTTTAGATATATGTCACTTTAAAAGAGATGAATGTCACATTTTTAGATCTATATCATTTTGAAGAGATGTATGGTTTTGGAGAGATGTTTGTCACTTTTTACTTAAAAAGTGATAGAGCATGTCACTTTTATTTAATATATAAATACAATAAGTATGAACATCTAAACTAACAAATAGATTGTATGATCACTATTTTTTGAGATGTATGTCACTTTTAAAGAGATCTACGTCACTTTTAAGATATGTTTGTCACTTTTTACTTATATAGATACAATAAATTTGAATGTACAAACTAACAAATAGATGTTATAATCACTATTTTTTGAGATATGTGTCACTTTAAAAGAGATAAATGTCACATTTTTAGATCTATATCATTTTGAAGAGATTTATGCCACTTTTTGGAGATGTTTGTCACTTTTTCTTTTTAAGTACTTAAAAAATGACAGAGCAAGTCACTTTTTACTTGAAAAGTCACAGATCATGTCACTTTTACTTAAAAAGTGACATTGTGTGTCACTTTTATTTAATATATGTTCATTCTATAAAATTATTATTTAACTAACAATATTTGTTATTTTTTTCTTGTAGGATTGTGAGCTATTGATTTCTTAGAACTATTATTTTCCTGAAAAAGTCACCATCTACTCACCGCATATAGTGATCAAAACCTTGAATGACAAGCTTACTGAAACCCAAAAGCAAATGTTTAGGAAAACATGCTTTGGACCATATCTTGATTTAAAAGAAACGGTGATTCAGGCTTAGTTGATTCACCAATTATTATTAAGGTAGGTGAAGCAACAAAACATAAATGAATTATGGTTTAACATCAGTGGCAAATTGGTCAGATTTTCTGTTGAAGAATTTTGTCTAATGTCTGGACTTCGGTGCGTGGGTAATGTTGATTTTACCAAGTACCAAATGCGTAATAGTACGATTAAGGACAAATATTTCAAGAAGTATGATAGCATTTCAATAGAGTGTGTTGAAAATATGTTTAAAGAGTTGCCATCTGATACTGTTGACAAGGATATGGTGGATGTTGGAATTATTTATCTTATTTCGTCGTTCTTATTTGCCACATCATACCATAAATATGTTAATGATTCAATTTGTGGACTTCTTGAATCGGGTGAAATGGAATCTTTTTCATGGAGGAGGAGTTATATAGTTTGACCTTGATGTCTCTCAATGGTGCATTAACCAAGAGGATCATGAAGTTAGATCCTTCAAAAAAAAAATTCGAGTATAGGCTTAATGATTTTCTTCTTGTTTTCTAAGTTTGGATATACGAAACAATTCCTGCAATAGCTACTGTAAAAGTTTTGTGTGAAGTATAAGCCATCACTTTCTCGGATCTTGAGTTGGAGTGATAATGTGCATTTGACATCGTTACAATTGTACAAACGTATTTTTGACTTGATTTACGATGAGGTCTATTTATTATTTATGCTTTTTTTACATTTTTCATCTCGTTTTGTTATTTGTTTTGTTATTTTAAATTTATGAATATGTGTTTTTGTAGATAGAAGTTAATGATGTTAGGATAAATGATGCAGAGAAGGATGTGGCAAACACTGAAGAGTTGTTTGGGAATTGCAAATCTTAAGGACAAAACGTTAATGATGATGATGACTTTGAGCATCATGTTATTCATCAGTCGAAGCTGATGATTACAGTCTAAGAACCATTAGTTGGCGATGACAGTTCTTCAAAGTTGAAGAAAAAGAAAACAGTTGAGTTTTCTGAGTATTTATTTACCTTTTATGCTTTCTATATCTTTTTTGTTTATTGTTTCTTATGATTATGTGTTTTTCTCTACTTTTTGTATTTTCAGAGACATTCTGAATCAAATGAAGAAATATTGAAACGTTTAGCAGAGATTGAAGTGAAACTTCAATCAAATGAAGAAATTTTGAAATGCCTGGCAGAAATTTAGGTGAAAGTTCAATCAAATGACATTATATTGAAACCCTAGACAGATATAGAGTCAAAAATATAATCAAATGAAGAAAGTCAGAATTGACTAACAGAGCTTGAAATCAAAGTTCAATCTAATATTCAAATTGAGAAACAAATAAAAGAACTTGAAGAGAAAGTAAAATCAAATGAAAAAAATTCTAGAACGGGTGGAAAATGTTGAAAGCAAAGTAAATGACTTGCAAATGTTGAAGGTATGTCACTTTTTTATATCTATCTCACTTTTTCAGAAATGTATGTCACTTTTTAAGGCATGTTGTCACTACTTTAGATTTATGTCACTTTTAAGAGATGTATGTCACTTTTTGGAGATGTTTGTCACTTTTATTTTATTTTTGTGAAAATGTTGAGAGAAATGGAATAGGGAAATGACAAAGTTGATGTAGTTGATTTAGAAGCCCAACAACTCTATATGTCACTTTCTGTTGCTGTGTCACTTTTTTACTATAAGTATGTCACTTTTTACTAAGAAAGTAAAACAGTATGTCACTTTTTACTATAAGTATGTCACTTTTTATACAAATATGTATGAGACTTTTTATTTATTCTTATGTCCAGAATGGTGCGGAAAATATTGCTAATGATACAATGGACATAAAAAAGAATGTAACTGACTGTCCTAGTTTTTCATTGAGTATTGAGTTTGATTTGACTAGAAAAAGTATTGAGGGACCAGTTGAAACTAATGTAGAAAAGGTATTATTCAATTTCAAATGTATTGTATTTTTAATTTGAGATTTTTTTTGTTGTTGTTGTGCACTATATAATGTGACTTATTTTGATTCAGTCTATTGATAAAGATAAATAAATTTTAATGAAGAGGACTGAAAGATTGTTGATGATGTTAATGCTCATAGTTTAGCCAAAAAATACATCAAGATGTATTTTTTTCACATTTTATTTTGTATTTTTAATTTGTTATATCTATTTTTTGCACTGCAAAAAGTAATCTTTTGTACGCTTTTTATTCGGACCTTTTGTGCATCATCGTCTAAAACCTATGAGATTAATGTAAATGATGATGAGGTTGAATTGAAAGATGAGGATTGGTAAAAAATTAATGAGATTGCAAAGAAATTTGTTTTAGCTAAGCATAAACTTGAAGAAACAATTGTTTGTTTTATTATTTTTCATTTGAATGACTTATTTTTGTGTTTACGCACAATATAACTTGACAAAAATGCAAAGTTAAATATTGAGTATCCATCAATTTTTCCCTTGATATTATGAAGATGAAAATATGGTATATGTTAATAACCTAAAAAAAGTGAAAATTAGGCCCCTTCACATGCATTTCAAAAAAAAAATTGAAAAATATGTTTTTTTAAATTTTGAAAAATAGACTTTCTTATATTAGAATAAGGAAGGGTAAAAAATAGAAAAGTAATCACCACTAGGAGTCTACTGCATTCTAAACCTCTCGTTTTCTTTACAGCAATTCGATGAAAATCCATCAAAATTCCTTCGATAATCCATATTTTGTCCGTTTCTTCTTTATTTTAACACTATAAGTTTAAACATAGTTTGAGAAGGCAAAAAAAATGGTTGCGAGAATCTTTAGGGATGAAGAGAAAATGCATTTTCGAGTCAAGGATCTTCAAAGAAGATGAAAAATATTGCACAACAAAGGTTAAGTTCCATTTATTCTTTATTTCTATATTTTTTGAATTGCTTTGATTTTCATGTTAAGAGGTTTTGCTCTGAAATCAATTTATGTTTTCCATTATTATTCACTTGATGATGTTGCCTTTAGGAAAATCGATAATAATGGTTGCTTTGTGGTGAAATTTTACATTTTAGAGATTTTTTAGATTCATGAAATTACATTTATGTTTTTAATTATTAAGCTGGTTGTTGATGATAGTGCCTTGAGGAATCTAATAACACATTGTAACCATTGTCAAATCAATGATAAACCAAAATGATATTCAAGTTCACCAAACCTATTTTTGAATATATCATGTATGAAAAAATATGTCCATTATGGCTTAATATGTTAGTTCATATTCCAAATGCAATAAGTTTAAACATACCAAACTAAAAATTGATGGTATGATCAATGTTTTAGATATGTATGCCCACTTTTTGATATGTTTGTCATTTTTTGAGATATTTAATAAGCATTTAACTTAAAAGTGACAGAACATTCCACTGTTATCTAATATATAAATGCAATAAGTTTGAACATCCAAACTAATAAATAGATTGTATGATTACTATTTTTTTGAGATAATATATCACTTTTAAAGAGATCATGTCACTTTTTAAAGATGTTACGTACACTTTACTTAAAAAGTGAAGTAAAGGACAGTGTGAACATGCTACTTTTATTTAATATATAAATAAAATAAGTATGAACATTCAAACTAATAAATAGATTGTATGATTACTTTGTTTTTTTAAGATGTATGTCACTTTTAAAAGATCTCGTCACTTTTAAGAGATGTTTGTCACTTTTTGGAGATGTTTGTCACTTTTTACTTATATAGATGCAATAAGTTTGAATGTGGCAAACTAATAGATGAATGTTATGATCACTATTTTTTAGATATATGTCACTTTAAAAGAGATAGATGTCACATTTTAGATCTATATCATTTTGAAGAGATGTATGCCACTTTTTGGAGAGATGTTTGTCACTTTTTAGAGATGTTTGTCACTTTTTACTTAAAAAGTGATAGAGCGTGTCACTTTTATTTAATATATAAATACAGTAAGTATGAACATCTAAACTAACAAATATATTGTATGATCACTATTTTTTTTGAGATGTATGTCACTTTTAAAGAGACCCAGGCTCACTTTTAAGATATACGTTTTATGTCACGCGCACTTATATAGATACAATAAATTTGAATGTGCAAACTAACAAATAGATGTTATAATCACTCATTTTTGAGATATGTGTCACTTAAAAAGAGATAAATGTCACATTTTCAGATCTAGCATCATTCTTGAAGAGATTTATGCCACTTTTGAGACATGTTAGTTACCTTTTCTTTTTAAGCAGACTTAAAAATGACAGAGTAAGAAGTCACTTTTACTTGAAAAGTCACAGATCATGTCACTTTCGAGCTTAAAAGGCGACATTATCAATAATGTCACTTTTATTTAATATATGTTCATTCTATAAAATTATTATTTAACTAACAATATTTGTTATTTTTTTCTTGTAGGACCGTGAGCTATTGATTTCCTAGAACTATTATTTTTTCACGGCAAAGTCACCATCTACTCACCGTGATATAGTAGTCGGAAAACCTTGAATGACAGCCATCGAAACCCAAAAAGCAAATGTTTAGAAAAACATGTTTTGGACCATATCTTGATTTAAAAGAAAGCGGTGGATTTAGGCTCGAGTTGATTCACCAATTATTATTAAGGTAGGTGAAGCTAAACAAAACATGGCAAATGAATTCATGGTTTTTAACATCGCACCGACGGATGGTCCTTACTACATTGAAGAAGACGCACCGTTAGGCACCAAGATCTCGGAGAAAAAGGGTCCGTGATTCACAGTAATTCAAAGCCCATCAGGCCAACCGCGGTATATATGAGATACACGGGAAGGAACAAAAAAGGAGTGTGGGAGAGACAAGCAAGCCGAGATTTGAAAGCGAGAGTTTGGGGTGGGATTAACAAGCATAAAGTGCGTCATAAAATATATGCGTGCTAAAGAATGCGTGCTGTAAGTCGCGTACTTTTGAATAAACACGAATCGAGTTATGGAGAGAACTTAATTGATTTAGGGAAGCAATCAATTGGAATTCGGCTGGGATTCTCTTTCCTTATCGGATAAGTATAGGTTCCAATCTCGGGCCAGGATCTTCCTGTAGATCGTATCCCAATCTTCTCAATCTTTAAGATTGTGTTCTTGATTTTATTAGATTGGAACATAATTTCCTTTTGACAATCTAAATAGAATCTTTCTGAGATATCCTTTTAAATCAGTGCGGACCATAGTAAATACTGAAGCCCGTGAGGCTCTGGACCCGACCATGAATATCTCAAGATTTTCGCAATACTCCGATCTGTGGAATCTTAAGGGTGTTCTATGGGCCTCCAGAGGCATTCCCCGGGCCAATGGAACCTTTATGAATCTGGAAGGCCTTCAATGGCCTATAAGGATTTGGCGAGGCCTAGATGAGACTTTACCCCAGGACTTCATCGACGCGGAGGCTTTACCAAAAGTGGGTGGAAATAAAGAGTCCCCAAGTCCAAGCCTATTATTTATATCAAAGCGTGGGACTTTAAGAGGTAGCATTAAATGAGGACGAGGCCTTTAAAGCTTAACCTCCAATGGAATCCGTGAAATCACATCTCCAAATTATATTTCTTCATAGGAGGCATTTTGAACCCAGCGGAGAGTTCTCTGTACCTTCAACTATTTCGAGAATTTGGAGATCATCGATGCATCAGGTCGCATTAAACCTGCCTGGGTCTTTCATCCGGCAGTCCTAGAGTCCTCCTTCTTTTCTCTCGCTGGTCACTGGGCCGGGCTCGCTACGCCGGGCATTTACTCAACGATTGAGGCTGTGAGCCACGGCCGACACCCAGACTCCAACACCTCCGAATACGCTTGCGGAGGCGACTTCCTTCTCCATTCCCGAGGCACGAGGTTTCTCTTGGTCCCTCGGATTTTTCCCATTGAGGATTGGCGAATCATCTTGAGACCGACGACTTTCGAGCAGAGCCGGATTCTCAAGGGTTTCGGCTATACTACTTATATCACATGTGTATCTTAAGTCCTATTCAAAAGTCGGTTACAAAATCTTATCTTTATCTAAACAATATTATTTTAATTATTATTGTTAAATAATATGTAGAAGATAAATGAAAGACCTGATTTTTACAATTTGTGGTGATTGTTCCATTTTTTGATAGTTTTGTCATTTATAAAAATGCAAAGTTAAATATTGGTATCCATCAATTTTTCCCTTGATATTATGAAGATGAAAATATGGTATATATGTTAATAACCCTAAAAAAGTGAAAATTAGGCCCTTCACGCCATTTCCTAAAAAAAAAATTGAAAAATATGTTTTTTTTTTAAATTTTGAAAAATAGACTTTCTTATATTAGAATAAGGAAGGGTAAAAATAGAAAAGTAATCACTACCGAGTCTACAGTACCCAAACCCTCTCGTTTTCTTTCTGCAATTCCGATGAAAATCCATCAAATTCCTTCGATAATCCATATTTTTTGTCCGTTTCTTCTTTATTTTAACACTATAAGTTTAAACATAGTTCGAGAAGGCAAAAAAATCGTTGCAGAATCTTTAGGGATGAAGAGAAAATGCATTTCAGTCAAAGGATCTTCAAAGAAGATGAAAAATATTGCACAACCAAAGGTTAAGTTCCATTTATTCTTTATTTCTATATTTTTTTCGAATTGCTTTGATTTTCACATGTTAAGAGGTTTTTTGCTTTCTGAAATCGAATTTATGTTTTCCATTATTATTCACTTGATGATGTTGCCTTTAGGAAAATCAGTAACAATGGTTCTTTGTGTGAAATTTTTACATTTTAGAGATTTTTCGTTACGTAAAATTACATTTATGTTTTTAATTATTAAGCGGTTGATGATAGTGCCTTGAGGAATCTAATAACACATTGTAACCATTGTCAAATCAATGATAAACCAAAATGATATTCAAGTTCACCAACCTATTTTTTGAATATATCATGTATGAAAATATGTCCATTATGGCTTAATATGTTAGTTCATATTCCAAATGCAATAAGTTTAAACATGCAAACTAAAAAATTGATGGTATGATCAATGTTTTTAGATATGTATGCCACTTTTTGATATGTTTGTCATTTTTTGGAGATATTTGTCACTTTTTACTTAAAAGTGACAGAACATTCCACTGTTATCTAATATATAAATGCAATAAGTTTGAACATCCAAACTAATAAATAGATTGTATGATTACTATTTTTTGAGATGTATATCACTTTTAAAGAGATCCATGTCACTTTTAAAAGATGTTCGTCACTTTTTACTTAAAAAGTGAAGTAAAAAGTGACAGAGCATGCTACTTTTATTTAATATATAAATAAAATAAGTATGAACATTCAAACTAATAAATAGATTGTATGATTACTGTTTTTTAAGATGTATGTCACTTTTAAAAAGATCTACGTCACTTTTAAGAGATGTTTGTCACTTTTTGGAGATGTTTGTCACTTTTTACTTATATAGATACAATAAGTTTGAATGTGTAAACTAATAGATAGATGTTATGATCACTATTTTTTAGATATATGTCACTTTAAAAGAGATGAATGTCACATTTTTAGATCTATATCATTTTGAAGAGATGTATGCCACTTTTTGGAGAGATGTTTGTCACTTTTTAGAGATGTTTGTCACTTTTTACTTAAAAAGTGATAGAGCATGTCACTTTTATTTAATATATAAATACAATAAGTATGAACATCTAAACTAACAAATAGATTGTATGATCACTATTTTTTGAGATGTATGTCACTTTTAAAGAGATCTACGTCACTTTTAAGATATGTTTGTCACTTTTTACTTATATAGATACAATAAATTTGAATGTGCAAACTAACAAATAGATGTTATAATCACTATTTTTTGAGATATGTGTCACTTTAAAAGAGATAAATGTCACATTTTTAGATCTATATCATTTTGAAGAGATTTATGCCACTTTTTGGAGATGTTAGTCACTTTTTCTTTTTAAGTACTTAAAAAATGACAGAGTAAGTCACTTTTTACTTGAAAAGTCACAGATCATGTCACTTTTACTTAAAAAGTGACATTGTGTGTCACTTTTATTTAATATATGTTCATTCTATAAAATTATTATTTAACTAACAATATTTGTTATTTTTTTCTTGTAGGACTGTGAGCTATTGATTTCCTAGAACTATTATTTTCTGGCAAAGTCACCATCTACTCACCGCATATATAGTGATCAAAACCTTGAATGACAAGCTTACTGAAACCCAAAAGCAAATGTTTAGAAAAACATGTTTTGGACCATATCTTGATTTAAAAGAAACGGTGATTTAGGCTCAGTTGATTCACCAATTATTATTAAGGTAGGTGAAGCAACAAAACATAAATGAATTATGGTTTAACATCAGTGGCAAATTGGTCAGATTTTCTGTTGAAGAATTTTGTCTAATGTCTGGACTTCGGTGCGTGGGTAATGTTGATTTTACCAAGTACCAAATGCGTAATAGTACGATTAAAGACAAATATTTCAAGAAGTATGATAGCATTTCAACAGAGTGTGTTGAAAATATGTTTAAAGAGTTGCCATCTGATACTGTTGACAAGGATATGGTGGATGTTGGTATTATTTATCTTATTTCGTCGTTCTTATTTGCCACATCATCCCATAAATATGTTAATGATTCAATTTGTGGACTTCTTGAATCGGGTGAAATGGAATCTTTTTCATGGAGGAGGAGTTATATAGTTTGACCTTGATGTCTCTCAATGGTGCATTCACCAAGAGGATCATGAAGTTAGATCCTTCAAAAAAAATTCGAGTATAGGCTTAATGGTTTTCTTCTTGTTTTCTAAGTTTGGATATACGAAACAATTCCTGCAATAGCTACAGAAAAGTTTTGTGTGAAGTATAAGCCATCACTTCCTCGGATCTTGAGTTGGAATTATAATGTGCATTTGACATCGTTACAATTGTACAAACGTATTTTTGACTTGATTAAAGTGAGGTCTATTTATTATTGATGCGTTTTTTTTACATTTTTCATCTCTGTTTGTTATTTGTTTTGTTATTTTAAATTTATGAATATGTGTTTTTGTAGATAGAAGTTAATGATGTTAGGATAAATGATGCAGAGAAGGATGTGGCAAACATCGAAGAGTTGTTTGGGAATTGCAAATCTTAAGGAAAAACGCTAATGATGATGATGACTTTGAGCATCATGTTATTCATCGATCGAAGGCGATGATTCTGATCTAAGAACCATTAGTTGGCGATGACAGTTCTTCAAAGTTGAAGAAAAAGAAAACAGTTGAGTTTTCTGAGTATTTATTTACCTTTTATGCTTTCTATATCTTTTTTGTTTATTGTTTCTTATGATTATGTGTTTTTCTCTGCTTTTTGTATTTTCAGAGACATTCTGAATCGAATGAAGAAATATTGAAATGTTTAGTAGAGATTGAAGTGAAACTTCAATCAAATGAAGAAATTTTGAAATGCCTGGCAGAAATTTAGGCAAAAGTTCAATCAAATGACATTATTTTGAAACCCTGAGACGGATATAGAGTCAAAAATATAATCAAATGAAGAAAGTCGAATTGACTAACATGAGCTTGAAATCAAAGTTCAATCTAATATTCAAATTGAGAAACAAATAAAAGAACTTGAAGAGAAAGTAAAATCAAATGAAAAAATTCTAGAACGGGTGGAAAATGTTGAAAGCAAAGTAAATGACTTGCAAATGTTGAAGGTATGTCACTTTTTCATAACTATGTCACTTTTTTCGTAAATGTATGTCACTTTTTAAGGCATGTTGTCACTACTTTAGATTTATGTCACTTTTTAAGAGATGTATGTCACTTTTTGGAGATGTTTGTCACTTTTATTTTATTTTTGTGAAAATGTTGAGAGAAATGGAATAGGGAGATGACAAAGTTGATGTAGTTGATTTAGAAGCCCAACAACTCTATATGTCACTTTACATTCTTTGTGTCACTTTTTTACTATAAGTATGTCACTTTTTACTAAGAAAGTAAAACAAGTATGTCACTTTTTACTATAAGTATGTCACTTTTTTTATACAGATATGTATGAGACTTTTATTTATTCTTATGTCCAGAATGGTGAGGAAAATGTTGCTAATGATACAATGGACATAAAAAATAATGTAACTGACTGTCCTAATTTTTCATTGAGTATTAAGTTTGATTTGACTAGAAAAAGTATTGAGGGACCAGTTGAAACTAATGTAGAAAAGGTATTATTCAATTTCAAATGTATTGTATTTTTAATTTGAGATTTTTTTTTGTTGTTGTGCACTATATAATGTGACTTATTTTGATTCAGTCTATTGATAAAGATATAATAAATTTTAATGAAGAGGACTGAAAGATTGTTGATGATGTTGCTGCTCATAGTTTAGCAAAAAAATACATCAAGATGTATTTTTTTCACATTTTATTTTGTATTTTTAATTTGTTATATCTATTTTTTGCACTGCAAAAAGTAATCTTTTGTACATTTTTATTCAGACCGTTTGTGCATCATCGTCTAAAACCTATGAGATTAATGTAAATGATGATGAGGTTGAATTGAAAGATGAGGATCGGTAAAAAATTAATGAGATTGCGGCAGCTGTTTTAGCTAAGCATAAACTTGAAGAAACAATTGTTTGTTTTATTATTTTTCATTTGAATGACTTATTTTTGTGTTTCTGCACAATATAATTTGACACTTTTTAATATTTTTGCGATATTTTATACGAATGATGAAGTCATTCCGGATGCACTCCTGAAGAGGCAAAAGAAACCTACCGCACTTCTTCAGTGCCCATGGGTTAATCAATATGATTTTACGGTGGGTACTTCTACGGTGGAAACTTCTACTGTGAAGCGTGTGGTGAAGGGTACGTTTGCATTCAAAGTTGGGTTGTGCCCCCCATACGAACCAGATATAGAAGCATTCGAGAGTTGGTACAAGGAATGGTTGGTGACGAAAAATAAGTAAGTATGTGACATAATATCACTTTTTAATAAGAAAGTGACACAGTATTTTTTGTCATAAGTATGTCACTCCATAATGCACAACAAATATCAAGTTAAATCCTACAATTAAATCAACCACAGAAAAGATTTTTTATCCAAATGTGTTTGTGTAACTTGTATACATTGTTTTATCACTTTTTACACAAAAAGTGACATGTTAGGTCACTTTTCTATCCGAAGCCACAATTCATATTCAAGACAAAAAAATGATACATTAATGCTTGATCATGATCAATAATTTATATCACTCCATAATACACAAAAAATATTAAGTTAAATCTTGCAATTAAACCAACCACAAAGAAGATTTTGATTCAAATGTGTTTGTGTAAGTTGTATATATTGTTCTGTCACCTTTTAAGCAGACATAGCATGTCACTTTTTAAGCAAAAAGTGACAGAGCATATCCCTTTTAGGCAAAAAGTGACAGAGCGTGTCACTTTTCTATCCGAAGCCTCAATTCATAATCAAGACAAAAAAAATGATACATTAATGCTTGATCTTGCATAATTCATGTCACCCCATAATTCACAACAAATATCAAGTTAAATCTTGCAATTAAATCAACCATAGAGAAGATTTGATCCAAATGTGTTTATGTAATTTGTATACATACTCTGTCACTTTTTACTAAACAAGTGACATACTGTGTCACTTTTTACTTTAAGTATGTCACTTTTTATAAGCATGTCACTTTTTTAGTAAAATGTGACACAGTATGTCACTTTTTATAAGTATGTCATTTTTACTAAAATAGTGTCATTGCGTGTTACATATTTTGTACCCGTGTAATTGTATGTGACATTTTTTTTTGTAATACAGTGTTAATCATTTCAATGATGAGAATATTACGATTAGCCCTTGCTTCTATTTCAACGATATTTCAATCTCTTCTAAAATGTGGTGGTATGAATTAGTGACAACCAATGAGGCTTTGGATGGCACAGTAAGTTTTTGTTTGTTTGTTGTTTGGTTTAAGATTTATGTATATAATTTATTAATACATTGCTGATTCTTTTTATACACTTGTTTTGTAGCATATGGATGTGTTTTTTTATTATATGCGAAAGATATTATGGTATGGACATGGTATAAAAATCAATGCTACAACTATGGACTTTGCCTTTGACAGCCAAGTTAGGGGGTTGTATGATGATTTTTCGAACGATCCACTAGTCCTTGTCAAGCAAACTTCTCTACTCTCATATCCAATTGGATTGTACATACCTTGCAACATAAGTTGGCGAGAAGTTGACCATGTTCTTATGCCTTTGAAGATGTATAATTCGGCTCATTGGATTCAAGAAGCCTATTGTACTTGAAGTTGTTCAACCATTTTGAGTTATGATTCCTCATCTTCTATATAACACTGGGTTCTTTGACGGCAAAAATATTTCAGAACAAGAGGCACTAAAACCACTTGTTGTAAAGTTGGTTCCAAAACTACCATAGCAAAAGAACGAGTTAGTTTGCTTTTTAATAATTTGACTTTTTATATGTCGAATAAATAGAAATGTATGGTTTGCCTTCAATTCTTGGTTAATGTGCCCTCTTTTTTTTGCAATGGTGATTGTGGAATTTATGTGATTAAATATGCTGAATATTTCATCAATGAAATGTTGAAAGAGATACCAAAGACATTCAATATTGCACAGGTTCGGAAATACTTGGCCACTCAATTGTACGTGTATGCCAAGAAGAAGTAAGTGGAGAATTACGACATTGATAATGATTGGGTGCCAAAAGATGTTTGACAAGACAGAGAATGCTGTAATTTTTTTGTAAACAATATTTTTGTATTATGACTACATGTTACATGTAAATGTAATGTATATGGTGAATGTAGTTTCATGTATATGAGATAAACAATGTAGGTTTTTGAAAGTTTCTTTGCAAAAAATATAAGTACAAAATATTTTTGTATAGAAGTAACATGCTATTCATGTCAAAAGTGACAAAACATGATTATATTGGATTATTTTTTTCAAACTGTTGAAAATAGATGGTAGAAGTGCATCTAATTGATATATTACTTTTAAGTATGGAAATCATGTATACATTTTGACAGCCAAGTTAGAGGTTTTTATAACGAACAAGTGACATAGTGTGTCACTTTTTGATATATTCTACATTTTTTATTTACTTTTAGGCTTTAAAAATGTAAGAATAGAAAAGACGTGTCGGGGTCTCGTAGATGAGGTTTTGGGGCGTCACACATTGGTATCAGAGCCCAGAGTTTTAAATCGATTATGTAGACTACGAAAAATTTAGGAACCAATAGATAACGAATCAAGTAAAAAAAAATTGGACCCTCGAGCAGGCCTCTGTCCGCTCGAGCAGAAAGAATTTATTCTCTTTCCGCTCGAGCGAACAATGTTCACTATTAAAAAATTGAATAGAAAAACCAATGTGTGGCCTCTATTCGCTCAAGTAGACAGAGAGCGAACGAACATAATTTAGTCTCTGTCCACTCGAGCTAACATTGTTCACTATTTAAAAAAATTAAATAAAAAACCAATATTCTTGTGTCACTTTTTGTTAAAAAAGTGACAGTGTGTAACTTTTTGTTCTAAAAGTTACAATTTCATATTCATCAAATTTCTTTAATAGTTGAAATATTATGTATACAATTTAGTGTTAAATAATAAGTTTTACATTCTACTATAATGTCATGACCTATACAAAAGCAAAGCGCAGGATGTTAACACTATTTTGAATAGAAAAACTAATATGTATGAATAAGTGATACTTCCCACATAAAAAATAAAAAAACTCATAAATCTTGCAACTTTCTTTTCTTTTGTGGCTTCTTCTTCAAGAGTGCTTAGTTTGACACGATCTTCAATTGTAGCCATACTTTCCACATCTACCACATTTTGTACTTTGCTTTTTTTCTCCTTTTGATGGTATTCTTTTCTCTTTAGGTTGTTCGGATTTTCTTTTTGGATCAGGAACCAAGACTATTCTTGCTTTTACATCATCTGATATATTCCAATCATTGCTATCTCCAAGTGGGTAAACTGTACCACTGTATGTTTAGATGTACATCTCTGTTTGTGTAATATTTTGAACAATATAAATATGAGCCGTCCTTTATCTTTGCAATAACCGCCAATGCGTGTGCACATGAGATTTTGTCCACTTGGAATTGATTGCATGTACATGTTTTTTCTTCAACATTCACCAAATATGAGGCACAAACATTATTGACTTGGGATATTATTGAATTTGAAGCCGATACCTGTGCAAATAATGTAAGAAAATAATGTATTGATAAACTATGACAATTGTATCATGTTTTCATGACATTTAACTCCATCTTACTGAGAAAGTGACGTGCTCTGTCACTTTTTATTCAAAAGTGACACACTATGTCACTTTTTAGATAATCATGTTTTCATTACAATAACAATCAAATATAATAAGATTTCAAAATTATAAACCTTCTATTGGTATGTAATTATAAATAGAGCCATAGACAATATAAAATCCAGATCATGCCACTTTTTACTAAGAAAGTGACACACTATGTCACTTTCTACTCAGAAAGTGACACACTATGTCCCTTGTTGGTATATGCATGTTTTCATTACAATAACACTCAACATATAAATGATATTTAGTTCATGCAATTTATAGCATTTTACTTTCAATTTCTTTGACTCCATGAATTTCTCTCTCAATATTTTTTCTTGCTTGTTTGCAAGTTTTGTGAAGGTTGTCCGCTCATCGTTTAAATACTTTACAAACCATTCTTGCAACAAATATCTTAAAGATTCCAATAAAAGTTCTATAGGACAACCTTTTGTTGTTTTTATTATCGAATTTACTGATTCAACTATATTTGAAGTCATTGTAGAAAACCTATTATTTGTCATGTATTTCCTTGACTACTTGTGATAACCAATCTCTTCCTTAATAAAGAACAATCAAAATATTAATCATTTCTTGTATACAATGTTATTATGCATTCAAAACAAATATTTGTGAACATACCAGGTGTGATCGAATCCCTTTGTGGATTTCATTGAGTTGTTTGGAACTCAAAATCATTTTTCGTGTAGGCTCTAACAGCTCTATTGAATGGTTGTGTAATGTTCTTTCTATTTTTTTTGCCAAATGTTGACTTTAAATTTTGTAGCATGTGGTAGGAATATAGACCATGCATTGAATTCTTATACACCTTCTGGATTGCACTTTTTATACTTTTATGACCATCTGAGATTATACACAATCCTTATCGCTCATCATAAGCTTCTTTTAACATAAGTAAGAACCACTCCACATGAATCATTAGTTTCTAAGTCACCTACTCCAAATGCTAATAAGAAAATGCTGTAAATAATGTTCCACCATAATTTTTCTTTAAGAACGCACCATCAATCACTATTATAGGTCTGCAATACTCCCACCCCTGAATAGATGCTCCTAATACCATGAAGAGGTATTTAAATTTGTTGTTGTCGTAGATTTCAATTCTTGTAATTGATCAAATGTACTTTAGAACATTTTCATAAGACTCTGTCGCACCTCCTCTTACCAATTCCAAAGCTTTCTCCTTAGATCTCCAAGCTTTCTCATAACTCATCAACACCATGTATGTATTCATCATGTCACTTATTATGTCTGCAGAGGTGTATGTTGTTTTGTTGAGACATACTTGTACTTGATGCATTCTCCTACTATTGAGCTTGTTGCTTGACGGTGATCTGCCAAGATGATGTTATTTAAACGCGTGTGATCATTTCTCATATATCTTATTTTGAACATTTCTATTCCTCCAAATCTTGAAGTTCTAAAACTCTATTTGCAATTATCATCTATGCATTTTAGCACATATTCTTTCTTATCCGACTTACTTACCTTGAACTGAAAGTTTTTATATATCGTATATACCAAAATACTTTTCTTAACCAATGTCTTGTTCCTAAAAATCTTTTTCTCTGCAATTTTATTCATACTAACAAATGAAATAATTTCACTACCTGTTTCATTACTCATTTCTTCAACCTCCGGTATGCATGAAGAAACATCAATAGCTAAGTCTTCAATAGTTGGTAGACTTTGAACTGAAGTTGTTGCCGAACCATGAGTTTGAAAAACCCATAATTGCATCATGTCATTTTCTTCACCAGTAGCAGATTCTGAAAGTTGTATGTCTTCAAAACTTTCAATTCTATGACATAATGAAACCGGTGTGACATCTACGCACAAAGGAAAGCTTGCAAGATGTTTTTTCCTTCTTTTGAGTTACAAATAGAATGTGAGAGAATTATTGTATGAAATCTTCATCAGAGGCATGTTTTTCTTCACCTTATATTGTATTGTTATTGAGTGTGCCGCTGGACTTATGTTTGTAACTGAATATATCATGCCACCGAGTTTGTTGTATGTGCATTCAATTGGCAGGACAATTTCAGTCAATTTAAATTTTGTATATTGGTTTCCTTGTTCCCATTTCCTTCCATAATGGATGAATACATTGATTTTATCTATATCTGCAAAAAAATACTGACATATGATACATTAATGTTTGGTCATCCTCGATAATTGTATCATTAAGCAAAAAGTGACAAAGCATGTCACTTTTCTATCTCCAAGTGTCAATTCATATTCAAGACAAAATAAATGATACATTAATGCTTGATCATTCTCAATAATTTATGTCACTCCATAATGCACAACAAATATCAAGTTAAATCCTGCAATTAAATCAACTACGGAGAAGATTTTGATCCAAATGTATTATGCTCTTTTTAGGTAAAAAGTGACAGAGCATGTCACTTTTCTATCCAAAGTCTCAATTCATATTCAAGACAAAATAAATGATACATTAATGATTGATCATGCCCAATAATTCGTGTCACTCCGTAATACACCATAAATATCAAGTTAAATTCTGCAATTAAATCAACTATAGAGAAGATTTTGATCTAAATGTGTTTGTGTAACTTGCATACATTGTTCTTTCACTTTTTGAGAAAAAAGTGACAGAGCATGTAACTTTTCTATCCCAAACCTCAATTCATATTTAAGACAAAAAAAATTGATACATTAATGTTTGGTCATGCTCAATAATTCATGTCACTTCATAATGTACAAAAAATATCAAGTTAAATCTGCAATTAAATCAACCACATAGATGATTTTGATCCAGATGTGTTTGTGTAACTTGCATAAATTTTTCTGTCACTTTTTGAGCAAAAAGTGACATAGCACGTCACTTTTCTATCCTCAAGCCTCAATTCATATTCAAGACAAAAAAAAACGATTTATTAATATTTGGTCCAAATTCAATAATTCATGTCACTCCATAATTCACAATACATATCAAGTTAAATCCTATATTTAAATCAACTACAGAGATGGTTTTGATTTAAATTTGTTTGTGTAACTTACATACAATATTCTATCACTTTTTAAGCAAAAAGTGACAGAGCATGTCACTTTTCTATCCAAAGCCTCAATTCATATTCAAGATAAAATAAATGATACATTAATACTTGATCATGCTTAATAATTTATGTCACTCCATAATGCACAACAAATATCAAGTTAAATCCAGCAATTAAATCAACTACAGAGATGATTTGATCCAAATGTGTTTGTGTAACTTGCATATATTGTTCTGTCACTTTTCTATCAGATTATGTCACTTTTCTCAATTCATATTCAAGAATAAAAAAAATAATAATACATTAACATTTGGCCATGCTCAATAATTTATATCACATCATAATGTAACAAAAAGTAAATCATACAATTAGATCAACCATAGAGATGATTTTGATCCAAATGTATTTATGTAACTTGCCTATAATTTATATTTGAGACATCACTTTTTTAAAAAATAATACATTAATGTTTAGCCATGCTCAATAATTCATGTCATTCTATAATATAATGCACAACAAGTTTCAAGTTAAATCCTTCATCTAAATCAGTCACAGAGGTGATTTTAATTCAAATTTGTTTGTGTAACTTATATACAATATTTTGTCACTTTTTAAGCAAAAAGTGACAGAGCATGTCACTTTTCTATCTATAAAACCATATTCATATTTACATTTTTACAAACACATTGTATGCATCTTTGTAAAGTCTCACTTTACACTCATGCAATAATTGCATGACACATGTCCCATGTGGACATTATAACAATGCCCACCGGGGGCATTAGAACGGGACTCTATTCACATATGTTTAGAATACCTTACTCAATACTCTTGATCTAAAATTGAAGTGAATGAATAAGAATATGTCTAGATTAAAATCGGAATATGAGATAATTTATGTAATTCAAATGAAAACTATGAAGACGAAATAAAATTTATCATATTACCTGAAAATTTTAGATTTTGAGTTTTGATTTTGTGCTAGATTTGAGAAGAAACAACGAGAAATTCATTACAATAATCTAAAAGAGATCCATTTTTATTATGAATTTGGATTTATATGAAATTTTTGTTCGTTTTTAATTTGGATTTGAGCGGGGCAGTTTTTCGTTTGAATATGGAGTTGATTAGGTTTTGATTTGGGTTTGAGCGAGTGAAACATGGTTTTAATGTGTAAATAACTTTTAATCTGATTTTTCAAAAAGTCCTCAATTTTATGAGTGTGTGTAATTTGCCCTTAAAAGATCCCGCAATCATATGGTGCAGTTAAGGTAGTCCATTAACAGAGCCCAACAACTGTATGACAAGAACCGGACGCTAGGATCCATTCAAATCCCAACGGCTAGTTTCCTAATTACCGTTGAGCCGCGCCGCCGGAACACGCACTAACGGTCGAATTACCCACTTTTCAGACCTATTCTTATCTTCCCGAATTTTCTATATAACCTTTTCTTCATAGCCCAAAACACATTGATATCAAAATTCAGTAATCTTCTGGCGATCAACGTAATATTTTCAGAGGATTTCTTGATTGAATCATCAACACTGCTGCCTCCATGGAAACCCCATCATCGACAAGAAGAGTGACTAGATCACAGACTTTGGTTGCTAAAAACAGTAACAATGGCAAGATATCCATGTCAATTACAATTAATCTTGATTGAGAGCCAGATTTTTTTGAATTGATTTTTGATGTGGGTTTTTGAGTTTTTTTGCAGGCAAATTTGAGGAATCTGAAAAAACTGTGACAAGAACAAGGCAGAAGAGTGGTATAAATCAACAAGATCGATCTGCCCTCATTGATATTACAAATGATTCGCCGATCGTTGGACTTGCAATGGTAAATCTGGATTCCCCATCATCAACAATGTCCAAGAAGAGAATCAACAGTCATTCAAAGTATACTTTTACACCGGGATCGGGCGAGGCGCTTTTGAGAGGCCAAGTTAAGACCCTTTTGCAGAAAGTTGAAGAAGAGGCAGAGTTTTCGAAAATGCCCCTCCATAAAGGGCCTCTCTTTAACCTTAAGTGCCTTTTAAACTCTCCCATGAATCTTCTGGCCCCCACACCTGCAAACACGCCCCAAATCTTGAATTCGGATGAGTTGAATTCTGCTATCCCTTCACCAGTTGAATACAATTTTGTGATTTCTCAGGTTTGTTTTATTAGTTTCTTGTTCAAAACTTTTTGCCTCCTTTTATCAAATTTTATGTTGATTTCTTTCGTTTATGCAGAATGGAGAGGGAAGTGAAAGTGAGAAGGATCTGATTACAAGGGCACTAGATTTCTCGGAGAAATCAGAGGGGTCTGAATGTTCCTCTGTGGTGACTTACCAAGGTGGTAGTAAAGAGATGCAGCTATGTACAGACGATGATGACACATCATCTATTTGGTCTATTCAGGTTAATGCCAGCAGCAATAGAGATGATGATGAAGAAGAAAAAGAATATGAGGACGAGTACAACTATGAAGGAGAAGAAGAAGAATACGAATACGAGGACGAGTACAACTATGAAGGAGAAGGAGGAGTGGTTGAAGAGTTGTGCGAAGGAATGAGGAAGGTAAACGTGAATGAAGGGAAGACAATGACAACATTTAGCAGTAAGCACACGCGGTTCGTGTACTCCAGTGATGGTGAGCTTCAAGGAGAGGAAGAAATACATATGTCAAAAGGGTGAAAATTAGTGAAATCTGTAAGCCCCTCAAGGAAAGCCTCTCTCTACTTTCCTGAGATGGACATGGTTTGACAAATGGAAAATGTTTTTGTTGATGAATATGACTTTGATTTTGATTTGGATTTCTATTACACATTTTGCTTACAACTAGTAACTGCAATAGCTTGTGCTTCTCATTTAGTTTTTTCTCTTTTCTAAAAAGATAAATTGCACGCACAATTTCCAATTTGGAAAAAATCGCATGATCCAATTTTACTTGAATCACAAATCCCAAATTCGTCTATTAAGAGCTAATCTAATTATATTAGTGTCTACAATTGATTTCTTCTGTGTAAAATACTAATCGATAAGACCTCATTAGTAAGCCAAAATCTGCCACCGTAAACTGTATTTCCCAAACCTAAACGCTCCTATCGAAGATAGGACAAATCTCACTTAATATAATACAGTCCAATGTCCACCCTAGTGGACTTTGTCCCCTTCTCCAGGAGTTAGGAACTCGGGACGGAGCACTCCAAGAGCCAAGACAACGTAAGAACCGACCAGGGTTTCAGGGCAGGTGGTGGGAGTGGTTGAGCGAGGTTGGAAATATTCAACTCTTCAAAAGGTACCTTCTGTTTCCGACTTGAACTGATGTTTAAAAATTTAAGCTATTCGATATGAAGAATAACATTCAAATCACGACGAGAGAAAAAGGTCAGATGCGAAAGAGACATTTGGAGGCACAAATAATGACTTTCTTTTACGGCATAAAGTTCTGTTTTCTTAATTTTTAAGCTTCATTGTCAGGGATCAAAATCTCCATCAATACTTGCAAGATAATCAGAGAGCCAAATATTCAAGACTGAAAAAAAGTCAACTTAGCTGCAAAATTAACGTCAATTATTTACAAAAGTCAGATAATATAATCTATCTCTATAACCCATAAAAGGGATTGTAATAAATTAAAACCAAGGGTGCCAGGTTGGATCCATCATGCACAAGTTTCTGGGAGTGAGGGCAGCTTCAACCAATTCTGAAACACCCCTCTGCAAAGATTGTGGTAGATCCATACCATTTTCCTCCTATTGCAAAATGTTATCAATCAACATCGGATAAACGAAAAAAATATAATATAGACTCGGCGGTTGTTTAGTAAGGTGTATTGGTGATGTAATACATACCAAACTTGCACTTAGAAAATACTAATATAAAAGAGTAGGTAAAAAAGTATACCTCCTCAGCGATGATGTACTGTGGTGCTATTCCATTGATCCGGCCTATCACCTGCTCCACATTTGTAATGATCTTCTGTTTAAGGTCAACAGAATTTATACCACCGCTTCCAACAATTGGAGCAGGATGCATACCAAGTGGCCTTCTCCAAGACCATGAAATCAGCTCGTCACGGAAAAACATTGCCAGATGATGCCACAAATGCTGACTTTGCTGCAAAAAGGAATTTGAAAATAACATTTATCAATTATGCATAAAGTGAAAATTAGTTTTAAGCTGGAGAGAAATATATATCACTCTTACTTTGGGTGAAACCACAGCTTGTGCAGCTGCACACATGGCTGATACAATAAGGCCATCCACTCCAAAATGAGAGAAAAATGTCTGCAGATTCCTTGTCAAACGGAAAGGTACTGGTTCAGTAAAATCAATCATTCCATTTGCATCGTATGCTGGATGAAAATCTGTCTGGAATATTTTCCCCGTGTTCTTAGCAAATAGAATCTTATTCGGGGACCTTCCTCCAATTTGTAGCATGAAGGACATAAAGCTTGAAAGAGCCAACTGAATAGCAAACTGCTTTTTAAATAACCACAAGTGATTTCCACTGAACAGAGTTTTATACATGTACTGTGAGAATATGTTGTCTGTCACAATACTCTTGGTTATATCATTGTATGCTTGAAGGCGAAGATCTACCACAGCTTCTGGTGATATCTGACCACATATAGCTTGGTTCAGTTTCTCTTTGAAATAGGTGATTGGTAAGTCTGCCTCTCGGTCATTTCTAGCACAATGGTTCTCATATACCTCAAGGAAGGTGCCGTACATCAGATCATCTTCGACCATTCGTACCTACATAAGAATTATAGCAATGAAAAGGACAAGTCTAACTTGCTTCCAAATCGGAAATGGATGTACAAGGGACCAAGGTTCTAGTAAGAAGCTGTGAGATTTAGTAGGCAGTATAAAAGCGAAGCACACATTAAGCCATCATCATCACACAACAGAAAAATATACTTTACTCATAAACCATGCACCCGGAATGCAGTCTTTCAGACAGCACAAATGGCAACAAAGTTTTCAGCTATGTTCATGGAAAAAGCTTCTTTCTATATGCATATTACGATGCATGCAGACTAACCCAGCATGTTATGTATCTTACAATCTATTGAACAAGATAATATTAAAATAGGAACAGAGAACAGCAATTCTCAGCGTAGGCCTAATTTTATTACCTGAGACCAAACTGGTATGATAATTGGCGTGTGAATGTAGATGTGGCGACGCCTTGATTCATTGTGCTTATCAAACATTCGGTTCATCATACGGAAGAGTTGCAAGATTCTTTCATCACTTCTAGCATTGGGTGTCAAAGATGTCTGTACTATAAAATGGCGCTGAGAGCCATCAGAGCCAATCAGAGTCAGACGCCGGAAACTGCTTCCATGCCTTCTCACAATTGGCACGTCAGCTCCCACCCTGTCCAACTTTACCGTATGATCAGGTGCTACTTCCTGAATCAAACAAGTTAAAAGCATTTTAACCACGGTCATTAAATTTAGAAAAGAAAATGACAATAAGAATGGCCCATATGCAAAACGTTGCCCGGTGGGCAATTGTCAAGAGATGTAATGCCTCAACACAGAGTGGTTAATGATTATTATCTGGGCAGCTCTACTTGTCTACGTAACTGCCTCTTAGCTTCCTACCACTGGTTGGTTGGCCAGGCTAGTTTTTCCACACTTTTTCTCTCCTATAAGAAGTATCCAATGTAGTTAACATGGTGTGTAACAACTGATTGCAGAGTTGGACAGGACCTTTCAATTCACAGAGAAGCAACCATAACAAGATAAACAAAGGGGCCTTATAAAAATCTTTTACGTTGACCACACAGTAAGGAATCAAGGGAGCATTCTAGTTGTAACACTCTTCCATCTTGGTTTTAAAGGATTAATTTTTATATTATCATCAAAAAATGGTTAATGTAATAATACTTGATGAATTTATGGAACTATCTGATTTCTCAAGAATTTGGGGAATTTATGAAACTATCTGATTTCTCAAGAACCTATCTCATAAAAAAGACGTACAGAAAGGTGGGCTATTGAAATTAGCACTACATCGTCATATAGCATAATTCTTGCACAATTAAAACCAACGTATAGCTGTACTAAATTGTGTTTGAAATCACACATTTTTTTTTTTTAGTTTGAAACAATGCATAATGTAATAAACACAGTAAGCAAATATTATATCCACAGATTTCCTACTATGACAAGGATTAGTTAATCAAAAGATTCAAATAACCTGATCAATGAAATACTGTCCAGGAACTTCCACATCAACAACATGGAAGTCTCGTAACACCCTACTTTCCTCCTCTAATTTCAAAACAGCTGGAAACCGATCCTCAACGTTGCTCTGGAGAACATTTTTCCAGTGCTTCAACCGTTCAGTTAGTTCTGCAAGTGTGGCTGGAAATGTGGCAGCACTGTCTGGATCAAGATCACGTTCAAAATCCTGCTTGTATTCTCTCACAAATTCAACATGCTTGTTCACAGCATCTGCTGAAAAACAAGCCCTGCAAACCCCAGAAAGCTCCTTTTTGAGAGATGGGGAACTTCTCCTGTAGTTGCAGTTGGGTACTTATAACAGCGGTGCAGCAGGGCATTAACTACTGCCAGCAGCCTCTCCTCTGGCAATGTAACAAACCTTGAGCCAATCTCCGTGAGCAAAATCTGCAAAGTAAATGTCTCATGACAATGCCAATCAATTTATTCTCAAGAAAACCCAAATTTCTCAGGATCACTGAAAACCGTATCAGCTAAACTAAGGACACAGAGATAAGAAACAGCAAAAGAAATTATACTTCTGGCATTAGCAAAGTACTTCATAAGCATATCACAATGTAAAATATTTACTCATTAATGAAAAGAAAAATTTAGCAAATGCTGTAGACAGCCAAACAAAATTTACCTAGCTTAAAAATATTAAAAGAAAATTACCTCTAGTTCACTAGCCAGATTAGTGTGTTTGCTTCTAAGAGTCTCCATTACGTCTTTTGCAGCATCGAAAGCACTGGCAGCAGAGGCAGCCAATCCCAGAGCACTATTACGCCTTAAAGCATTCTGGCCACCATCATTGTTAGATGAACTCTGAGGTAATGATTGGTCGTTGACGTTAGGCATGCTGCTTTCAGCAGTAGCTGATCTCTCAGATTCTTGAACCTGAGAGCTACTTCCGTCATGTACTCCAACACCTCCAGCAGATTGAGTATCCTGATGAAGCTGATTGTCAGAGGTCAATGAAGCCCCACCAGGACCCGCCACTCTTGCACTTCCATTGGACACGCTAATAGAACCAGGAGTACCAGCACCAGATACATTTTGCTGCATTCTTTGCTGGGCCATTACCATTCTACCATATTCAGATTTATTTGCCACATCTCGGCGCTCGAGCAAATATGTGCGAAGCCAGTAATACAATGCCTACAATTTGAAAGGAAGAGAGGCATTACACTAGGAATATAAATGCTGAAGGAAGATAAATGCTGAAAGATACTCCTGCTTCCCCAAGCAATATGACTACCTGAGGATATACAGTGGCAACGTTGAGTAGAACAAGTTTGCAGTGTGGAGCTTCAGTCCTTTGCAAGGATAATAATAGCTGGGGAATCCAAGAAAGCCAAACCCAGTGAGGTATTTGGTCCAAATACTTATCAAATGCCCTTCCCACAGGTTCCCCGGGGGTATCAAACGTAAGAAGATAAAGAACACGAGCTAGGTGGCTTCTGGAATTTGGAATCCCGAATTTGATGCCCTGAAGAAAGCAGCTTACAGCATATTCTAACCAAATCTCCTCGTGGGTTTCTCTGTAAGCCTGAAAAAGCAGACATAATAAGCATTAACATTATTAGTACATCAAAAATTTTGATAACCAAATACGAATAATGCATACCATGTCACAATAATTTCCCCAACTGATCCATCCTTTAGGCAAGTTCTTGAAGAGACTGATGGCATTTGAATATGCTAGATTTGCACCTTCACTGTCACTAAGCTTCAACAGAAAGTCACCCTTTAGGCGAAAAATTTCAGCCTTGTGTTTAACAGGAAAATATTCCAGGTTAGTACTGTTAATCAAATTACGACCACTGACTAGCTCTCCTTTCATTTCCAAGTACGCCTTTGCTTGTTCTCTTATTTTCACAAAAGCTTCCTGCAAAAGCAATTATTCAAAATATTGTCAAATGATTCTACGCTTTTACCCCTAACAGCCAAGGCACCGATCCGATTCCACACTCTTCCCTACCCCCTGCCAGGAGGCAGATGTTAGAGTAGGATCGAAAGTGCCGTTGGAGGAGGTTGAAATAAAATGTAAAGGCAAACCCACACCACCTGAACTTCCATTGTAGAGTGGCCGTACATTTTGTCTAGTATAGACACACAAACATCATACAAGCCATGCTTACGGGCAATGTGAGCAAGCTTATTGACATTCCATGCCTTGTCACGGAAACCAAGATGATGCAATTGTGAATTTGTATTACCAAAATCCTTAAATGCATCTATAACTACATTATACATCTCATTCCTCCATTGAAGCAAATCATACCAAACAGACATATTGTCCCATTCATTCGGTGTCCTCAATCTCCATGTCTCAAGGATATCCTTGAGATCTGCATACAAGCCACCATGAACACCAACAACAGAATTTGCAGAAAGTTTGTTCCCATTTGCAATATCCACAATAATCCGAGCTGACTCTTGAACTTCCACTAGTTGCTGAAACTGCTGCAGAAGGGGAATTCTAGCATGAATGGACATTTCGGGCAATTGCCACCACTGTTCCAAAGCTAGATCAACACCTTTTCCCACTAAGTTTTCAGCCTCTGCCACTCCATTTGTATTTTTCTCATGAAGGGAAAAATATGCTTGGATTATACGAAGCTTTGCAGTTTCTTCTACTTGAGCCTTTGGAATAACATGATCTTTCAGATACGTCCAATCAGGCTGTTTCCACAGACTACCAAGTAGTATCTCATAATTCTCAATCTGTTTGCCAAACTCAGCCAAAGCATCCCATTGACTCAGTTGAGTAGCACAATGGAGCCACTGTTCTTCCCAAAGGCACATCTCAGCTTTTGGTACAGTATTGTTGTAAGTACCTTGAGTTGCTTTCACCATGCCCTGGTAGAAAAGGCTTTGTGCCGGTTGCCAATAACCATGCTGAACAAGTGACAGTCCAGACCTAGTTTCTGCCGTAATTGATCTCTTCTTCCATAAACCACACCTCATATCTTCTTCATTAAGCAATCGATAAAGCTCCGCCAGAGACTCAGAACACTTTGTGTCATTCAAGGACAACATTACACGGCTTTCCAGCAGAGTCAATGCAATGTGCCATGCATTATAAGTCTTTCCGATGTATTTGATTAGTTCACTAGGCATCCGTGGCTGAGGATGACATAATTGAAGTCCTTCTGAAAGAGCTTGCACGACATTTGGCCTTTGTGCTTGCTGCTTCTTATGATAGTCCTTGGACAAGAGGGCTATCATGGGCTTAGCTAGTGCTACCTGTTCATCCTTGTGCAAGGTTACCCAAACAATAGGAAAAACCAAGACCCACAAATGATATGCAACATTTGCATCTATATGGGCCAGCTCTCTCAGTGGGATGATAAGGTCCAATACCTACAGTAAGGACAGATTTTAGAGCAATTACAATTACATTTGATACAAGGAGCAAGCAGGGGACAATCAGTACTTGAGTTTCCAAAAATCTTAAGAAAGAAATATTGTGGTGAAATTTGTTCCAGATATATCATGGGCCAAGAAAAGGATGAATCTGATGGCATAAATCCATATGACATCATGACAATGTCGCGTACCCTTTATATCAGAAGTATTCCCCTTATTTACTATAAATAAATTACCACATGTTTTAAACATGAATTTATTCATTATCAAGAATGAAGAGCAGCAGAGATTGAAATTCTTGTAGAAAAATGGCAAAAGTAGTAGTTATACCTTAAGTTTGCTCATTTCACTAAGAAACTGTGCATGCTTCAAGACGAGGCTTTCAAGTGTAAGATGAGCCTCATCCGAGCCTTCAGGAATGTCCATAGCCATAGGCTGCACGCCAGTAGAATCAGGAATTGCACCCGATACAAGAAGAGGTGGAACTTTGGCAGAGTTTGGAGCAAGAGTAATGGGTTTATCCTCAACTAGTATAGCCAAAAGAAGATCAAGGCCTTGCTTGAGCCAGAATACATCACTTAAAGCCTCCCAGTCCTGTACTTCAATAATGTACTGCAGTCTTGTGAACAATGTTTTCCCAAGGGAATCGTGATAAAGCGAGAAGAATTTCATCCGAATTTCAGGATCCTTTGCCCGTAACCCAAGCAAAAACTTTCTCTCTACATTCTGAAACACTTCTTTACGTAGAGAAAGAGGATACCTGAAAGTCAACCTGTTTAGACGTGGATATACTGATCAAGGTGGTTATAAAGAAAGAGAGATGCAGAGGATGTAACTTACTTATTTGCGTCAGCACAAAGTCCATAAAGAAGCTCGAGATATTTCCTGTCCCACTCTTCTATGGTGCTTGGGGAAAAGTTGTGTTTATCAACTTGTGACAGCTTTTGGAGTAAAGAAACAACTTCCTTAGGAGTAAGAAAACTACTAGATGCAACGGGCATTCCCGGTTTACTAAATTCATTGCCAACCCAACCCTTTATTACATCTAGTATGCAGAGAAGTACAGAGGGATCAGTGCCCTTCTCAAAGAGCAAGGAGGTCAGAATTTGAGTCACTGATCTTTTGCATTCTGGTACAATCATGACCCTTTCGCCAATAAGTTTCAAGACAGATTTTAAATTAGCAATGACAACTCCAACATCGGCACCTTGACGAGAGGAAGTGACTGCAGAATCTGGATCTGATCTCTGACCCTGTATGAAGAATAAACATAGAAGTGTTGGTCCAGAAAAGCATGTGAGAATGAAGTTAAAGATATAAAGAACAAGTATTTTACAAACATTAAAACCGTCAATTGGCACTCTCAATGACAGCAATTTATCCTCAGCAGAAATAATACTGGCTCTATCCTAACCATTTAGATAGAATCCAAGCACGACAGTCAGATATCAACTCGATACATCAATCTAAACCGTGAAAATTTAGTGCTCAATGGGACAGAAAAAATATGGTAGACTATATGTACGAGAATCACTTGAACTTTTACAAAAAAAATTGCATTGAATAATTGGACATAAGTAGGGGATAATAGAAAAATTGCATGATGTCATAAAGACTTGTATGTTACAGATGGAAAAATAAATACAAGATTTAGTAAAAGCTTAGCTGCATACCTACATATATGTACATATGTAGTTACGTATGACAATGTATGTCGTCCAATAGAAGTCCAAAACAAAATCTGCTGATCACTAGGTCTCATTACACACAAAAAAATCATATGATTATTAAAATATAAATAATGCTTCAAATCCCGCCATAACTTTACCGCTGTATATTTTTGTTGACAATCAAATAATCATATATTCAGAGAAAGGCAAAATGTCACACATTTTGCTATATCAATGGACAGGAAACATGTCTTTTTCATTGTAATTGACAGATTCATAAATCATTCAAGAACCTGTAGATTTTACCAACTATGAAACCATGCAAAATATACGGAATGTGTCACCAGAAGCAAAGACATACTTGTTTTGCATAAGACCCACTTGATGATCCAAGATCTCGTGCAAGGCGTTGAAGGACATGAACTAGATTAACAGGATCAATTAAGTTTCGGTGCACATCTGCTAAGGTTGTAACAACATAAAGCACAAAGCTAATCATGCTAGCAGAATTATCTTCTCCTGACGTCTGAGGAGCTGCAACAGCAGAAAAATGCTTCCGGACAAGCTCCTCAACTTTTTGATACAGCATCTTCACTTCTTGTGGCGTGTTGACTGCTTCTGGGGGAAATGCAGCAGAAACCATTTTCAATAGTGAGCACAACAAATTTCCAGCATCTAGCAGCTTGATCTTGAAACATGGTTCCAGAATCTGCAAAGTATATTCCAATAAATGGTAACTTTTATGCATTGGCTTACTATGGCAACCAAAATCATGATTCAGCAAAGATACATACTTGAGAAATCTGGTTGATGTTATTTCGAACAAACAAATGAGGTTGCTTCTCTAGGACCCTGTTCATAACATCTAGACCCTGGGCTAGGGCTGTAGATGGGTCCTTCGACTGAGATGATGGAGTACTGTTAAGCAGCTTTTCTAAATAACTGAATTTAACATTAGCATTAGGCCACACTTCCAAGGCTTGTGATAGAAGCTCCAGAGCTTGGTTGTACATAAGACTTGCCTCCTTATCTTTCGGCTCTATCACTAAGGCCACCTGAATGCAGAAAAATAAAGCAATATTCTGAGCCCAAGATCAATCATCTCATCAATGAAAATCCTTTTATGGTCAATGATTAACCACTAAGCTCAAGACTCTCCCTTCTTCATTGACATTTTTCCAAAATAACAAATCCAAAAAAAAGAGGAGTACCAAGAGAAATTTCCTCTGTTTTTTCAACTTGCAACTTTAGAATTTTAATTGCTTTAGCAAAGGGAAAGCGGTGGGTACAGCACAGAATGAAGAAACCTCAGTAGTCCGATAAGCTAACTGTAATAAACTTGGCACTAAGTGACACAATGATATAGTGGTACCTCGACGTTGTAACAGCTCCAAAAACTGTGGCAGAAGGTGTCCTAATGGACAATATCATTGTGCTATAGACAAGGATAGATAAAAAAGCAGAGATATTGGACAAGGATCAAACTTCTTTGCAGCAAAATTTGACTAGTATTAGTTCATAACCCCATTCAACAATCAAAGATTCTTCCATTAGACAAAAAAATTCGAGATGGAAACTTAAAAATTACTAAAGTGAAATAGGCAGAATGTATTTGTTTGTGCTAATTTTTCAGTCTGGGTGGAATTTCAAAGTCTATTATAGGATAAGAAGTTTAAGCATGGCTGTGGTCTTATTTCAATTTAAAAATTTAAAATCAAAAGAGAAGCCAGAGAGAGTCATACTCTTATGAGAAAATTGATTATCATCTCTTCCATAGCTGCATTAGGTTTGAACTCTTCATCAGGTTGCCCAGCAGATCCAGGGGTTTCGATGTTAGGAATAGAAGAGGCACCACCTGGAGACATTACACAAATGGATTGCAGACCAGGTTCGACCTTTATTTGCTTACTTGAATCTTCAGAAAATGTAGATCCATCAAGAGAAGGCCGAGGATCCACTCCAGCAGAGGCATGATTCAGTACATCGGTACTTTGGCCCATGCCATCATTATTAGACCCTTTCTTCAAGTCACTTTGCCTTTGTTTTTCCCAGTTGACAACCAATCCAGCAAGTTCAATAGCAAGACGCCTATTTTCTGCCGAAGTATTATATGGTAACCCAAGGCGACTTAGAGAATTCACCATCTGAGGGACAAATTGTGCTCTACAGCTGTAAAAGAGATCTGAGTGGCGGACAATGAGCTGGAATATGTGGATAAGGTTAGGAACTGAGTGACCTTCCTCGACCAGGATTTTTTTCGTGTAACGTATCCATATTGGCATACGGGAATCACCAAGAGGCAACCTTCGTGGAAGTGCTGGCATTAGTATGTCAAGGGCTTGTCTGACCAGCAGTTTATTCTCTGGCTGGCAGGTCCTTAGAAGAGCGACAAAAACCTATAATTTCAAGCTGTTATTAAATGTGGTGTGATTGACTTAAAGGAAACAATATGTGAGTGCATAAAAAATATTGACATGATATGCATCACATGATCAGTGAACCAGATTTTGCAGCAGCCCATACCATAACAGTAAGGGAGTGAGTAAATGCTTTATACTCCACTAAGGTTTTATTGGAAACTATTGGTGATTCAATCATTTTGGGTGGCTAGGACTTTCAATCACCTAGTTAATAGTACAAGGTAAGTTGTTTCAGCTGTGTAAGAACACTGACTAAAAAGAACATATCACTGGCAAATGACATGGCAACAAACAAGTGAGTAAAAGAAAAAAAATATGCTCTTGAAAAAATGTAACAGAAGCAAAACCAGAATCAAAAATTAAGGCTTTGTTTGATTTTGCCTAAAAATTTGCTAAAAAGTTAGTCAAAGTCAACAATAAATTTTAACCACACATTTTATCAAACTTTACAAAAAATCTGATTTTTAGCACAATCCAACGGGCACTAAGAAAAACCTGCAAAGAAACCAGGAACCATAGCTGCAGTTTTCAGAACTTCAACGTGTACGACAACTGAAGCCTACTCATGTCACATCATATAGCTTTTAAATGGGATTATGACAACATGGTTTGAGGGAGTATATTAAATGTTTATGCTATATTACGATGAGAAATTTATGGATTACCTGCAGTATAATTTTTTCTGGGGCTTGGTAAGCCTCCAAAAAGTGGCAAACATTGACAAATGCCCACTGCTTACTAGCACTATCTTCACGCTTGAGATGATTCCAACCAAATTTGATAAGTTCCTTCCTGTGGTGAACAAGGTCATTTTGAAGATACTTGAGAAGCAGAGTAGCAAGCTGCAGAAGCTCAATCCTCAAGGGCTCATCATAATCAGCAGATACCTACCAATATAAAGTGAAATGAATGCACAGTCCCAAAACAACAGAAATGATAAACTTGTTAGCAATACCCCCAAACATCAAACATTTAAACACAGAATGAATCGTTTACCTCTTCTGGAGCGTCAAGCAGTTTGTCAACAACTGTCTTGATCATAGCTGCATCAATGACCTCCCAAGTTTGGCCATTTTGAAAAGTATGAGCTAACATTGGTAGAATGAGCATTTGCATTACAATTACCATATGATCATGGCCTAACTGTTTTAATTGAAAAAGGTTGAGAAAATGAAGTAGCAAAGCTTTTTTCATGTTGGGTGGATAACCCTCAGCAACCTGTATAGGAAAATAATTTTCAATTAGCTCAAAAGTTGGGAAAAAAAAAAAACAGAGAAGATAAAATATTTAATTATGTAAATAATAATCCCCAACACATTATATCTTGAACATACCTCAATAACATAGAACTCCTTCAAGAAAGTAAAATCCACGCGAGTTCGAAACAGGAAGATGGAAAGAACATCAAATAACACATTAACCTCCGATCTATCGTGTCTCAAGTAATTCAGGTAACATTTGACTAGCCACTTGCTTTCTTTCACCTGCACTTACTCACCACAATTCAAATAGTGAATGAGCTAGTATATAGAAACTTTTAATAGGTTAATATTAAGTGCAAATGCACTAATTTAGATCATCTAATAATTAAGTCCTATGGAGAGATGTTATGACAGGGACACCTCACAAGATCTCATTTAGATCGCAGTATGTATATCTAGAAACTCTAAAAGATTTCATGCCCTGTTAGGACGGAGACACGCCTCACAAGAAAACCATTTCAATGGAGACACAGACCAATGTGGAACCACCTAGAATACCCAGAAATAACTTATCCCAACCTTGACCACTCGACTTGTGACAAATTCCAAAGATACTGAAAATACCGAATTTCTGACAATAATAAAATTACCAGAGTTCAGTAAAAGAAAATAAGAAATCACGCAGAAAAATAATTGAAGGTTTTTGAGCCTACAAGTAAAGATATTTTTTTGCAGTAAACATTGTTACTTGAATAATTCAGTTTACTATGCCATACCCCCGTCCAACCTTTGAGAAATAGCATGCTGCGACACCTAAAATAGGTCCCTAACATAAACAACCACAGTTACCAACAAACCAAAAATGTCTAGCCTTTTTTCAGTCATTATATATATCTTTCTTGGAAATGCTAAATTTAAATATTTTTATAATGTTATATTGATGTAATAAGGGTGGCATCATCAACGGGTTTCAAATAAGGTTTAGGAAATAAAAGAGCAGAAATAAACTGACACATACTTAGCATACATGGGTGGAATCAGGCAAAGACCCTGGATAGAGGTATAGAGTTCATGTACAGTGATAAAAAGTACTAACAACAAAAGATTTAGGATATATATTCAATAATACTTGGCTATTGCAATTTAACTTACTTGCGTTAAATTCAATTCCTGCTCATTTTGCAAACGGGAAATTCTAGCTGGGGACTTCCACAATAGAACCAATGTGTCGAAAACGACACGATTACTCTGCAACCAACCAGGCATCAACTTAACCAGAGTCTTCACTAAAGCAAGACCATGGAAATAAGCACCTGATGTTGCACCAGAAGTTGGAACTGGTTGAATAGAATTCTCGCTTTTAGGAGTAACAAGACCTTCTTCACTCATTAAAGCAGAAGGATTGAAAGATGCCTGGGCTGTTGATGCATCAGATTTTTGCAAAAGTTCAGGGAAAGCACTTTCTATTATCTTTTCTGGTGTCTTTGCAAGTTCTTCTCTCAAAGGTTGGCCAGCATCTGACCGTATTATATACATAAGCCTGGATTAAAAAATAAGTATATAAGAAGGAAAAACCTCAATTGGTGATTTCAACTAGGATGGACCAAAGTAGTGTGTTCAACTTACCTCCTGAAATACTTGGGCTGAGATAATCGAGCAAGGAAATAATCAACAGCAGCTGTGGGATAACGATTAAGAAATTTAGAGAGCGGAAGGCGATAGGGACTGTTGATCTCACTATAAAACTGTCCAGGTGGAAGGGTAGCTTCCAGATCAATAGTCAAAGTTACAAGCTCATCAAGAAATTTCCCAGCTGCAGAAGGAAGCAGGTGGAAAAGCTCGATGATAGCTGCAAAAAAGCTCAACTAGAATTAATAGAAGGAGGGATAGATATTTATGTACGATAGAAGAGTGTACTGGTTTGTACGTGCCACTGGTCATGTAAGACAGCATAACTCACCAGCAGCTATTTTTGGTTCCTCGCCGGCCTTCCAAGACTTCTGGCTCTGAGCAAGTTTCTCAGGTTCCAACCATTTCTTAAGATGCTCTAGCAATTTACCACCTAAGGTAACATTGAACCAGTTGGACAGAAGTTCAAGCAAGCGAGCTAGACCTTGCAAAAGAGGCATGCTGAGATTTTTGGTGTGTGCCAAGTTAACTAATATAGGCCTCAAGCTGCTCTGCAGAAGCTCTTTGGGCATCCTTTGCTGTAGAATAACCTAAAAGATGATAAAAGAAAAGAGCTCATTTAAAAGATCATCAGAGTATATATTTAAGAAAAATAAAAAAGAAACATCTGCTAGTAAAAGTAGAGATGACTAATAATCTAAACTGAGATTCATATTCAGACCAATCAACATCAACCAAAATTCCACCACTCATTTGTTTCTGAAAATAGAGTACATACTAATCCTAGGGACCATAGTAATAACATTTGATTTGGATGAAATTTATGGAGAACAAAATTGTACTTCAATAAATCATGAATCACACCCAATTGGACCATAAGATTCCATATAACTATCAAAGGAATATCATAAATGACATTTTGATAAGTAAAGGAGCAAAATCTACATGAAGAATTTCTCATCACTAAAAAATATATGGTTATGAAATATTCAAGTAGCCAGAACAATAAACAGCTCATCTTCATGTGACAGAGGTAAGCCCAAGTCTTCATCAATGTTTATTGTTTAAAAAAGACTACTAACAAGCAGCAACAACAAAAAATATATAAACAGAAGGAAAAGGAAAAGGGAAAAACTAAGAGACAGAGATACTAAGAATACAGCTATACACAACTAAAAATTGTGAATAGAAGTACTGTGAAAAGTTAACAAGCTCAATAAAAAAGTTCAAATAATCTATGCTTTAAGCTTTTCCAAAACTTACCCTTCCATGCTTCACTCAAAATATGCATGTCAAAGACACCCTATTTTCACTTTTTTTTCTTTCACGTGATTCTAATGGGCAATCAAAGGACCAAATTACCCAACCAAAATACTTAACAGTTGAAATTTAAATTATACACTTTACAGAAAGAAACACTATGCAAGAGCACAGAATAATTTAAACCAAATACTCGTCTTAGATACAGTGAAAGTGCATGCTTAAAACATTTTCAATTCAGTAAGTGAAGTTTAGCTGAAACACCCTTAAGGCAACTGATGAAAGCAATAACTCATACACCATATCCAAGATGCAATAAAATAAGTAGGCATATAGACTTAATAGTTCATTCAATAAAAAGACAACTGCAGAGAACCTGTTCTCTAAAACACGACCCCAAACTTCCAACTTTGGATAACTTAAAGGAGTAAATTATAGCAAGTCCACTGACAAAATAAGATTTGATAAGCATAAACAATTGGAGAGGACATTGTGTAACACTTAAATCTTTAATCAATATTGCCTGCTTTCCAGCTGAGAGAATAAAGGATGTCCAAAAAATGTTTTATGAATATAGACAAATAAGCTCACTAACCTGACGTAGCCCATCCTTAGCAACAGTTACTATTTCTGGTGTCCTGCTCGTCAAGGACTTGAAAAACATGGAAATTATTTTAGCCCGTAACTCCGAGTGATTTTGAGTTTTGAAGTCTGCCCACGCCATGGCAGTGCACAAGAGTTCAATGCAAGCCGTGCGAAGTTTATTCAAAGAAGTAGCCACTCTTGGATTCATAAATTTCACAACCCACACAGTTTCATCAGACTCCGCTATTTGCAGAGCTTCTTGCAAGAAGTTTATGAGCTCTGGAGTTAATTTAAGAAGAGGAGGCCTCAATGCCAGGCAGAAATTCAAGGCAGTAACAGTCCCAACCTGAATGTTGCATAAAAGAAGTTAATGACCATGCCGGACAACCCGGTATACAACAACTAGAATCTGATGTTACCTGTTGATCAACAGTTTTAGACCGTAATTGCCGCATAATAAGAGGCTGCAGCAAAGGTTGGTACAAGGGTTCAAGCAACTCAGAAACCTCACTCCCAGTCCTACTTGCCAAAAGCGCCAAAGAAGACTGCACGATCTTCCTCAAATTAATTGATGAGTTGGCATTAAATAATTCTAATGCCAGATACTCCACAACTCCTTGAAAACTTTGCCTACGTGCTTCACTATTTGCTTCGTCAACATTATTAACCACGCGAAGAACTTGTGTGAGAACCTGACTTGTCTCTTCCTGTTCTTTAGTAGCATATATAGGAAGCCTTTTGAGAACATACACGAGTCCACGAACAATCCTTACTTGAAAAAGACACAATATTTCGACAGTGACCTTTCCAATCAAAGCACTGAGCCCCAGAACTCCCCCCATTTGTGCTTGCCAAGTACTTCCATAGCAACAGTGCAAAAGCCGTGGTAAAAGTTGTTCAAATACAGGAACCCGGACACTTGGAGGAGGTGAATATAAAGGGTTCATTGAGGGACTGGAGACAATCATTGGAGTACCAGGACCACCCCGTGACATCAACATATCAGAATGTTTAGAGTGAGCAAGAAACAAAAGGGTCTCGGCAAAAACATTCAATGCATTCAGAGCGGCTTTAGCATGCAGTCTATTTTCATCTGCCAGCACTTCAACCACAGCATCTAAAAAGATCAAGGATCCAACTCTTTCAGAGAAGTAACATTTCTTGACTTTGAACTCATATTGGTATTGGATGAAAGCACAGAGCCACCAAGTGATGAGGCCGAAGTCGAAGGTTGGGAAGCTTGACAATCCATGTGAAATATCATAGCAAAATGGCGGCAAACATGGGCAACATATTCATCCTTGGAGTCACATAACTCAGGTTCCACACTTGCAGCAATTATGGTCATCAAGAGAATCTTGAACACAGATTTCTCAGCCATAAGTTGGGTCTTTGTCTTGACACCTAAATCAGCCTGAACAAAACGATTTTAAGAGTTCAAACGAAATAAAATTATCACCATGAGCAACAAAAAGCTCTTGTTGAGAAGTAAAACTATAGAGGAAGATTACAAGAATCGGTAAAATCCTAAAAACAAAGAAGGAAACACTGAAAAAAATTTATTATCTAACCTACCTTTATATCAGATGTCTCCGATCTTCTCCATGATGGATCGACTGAAGAAACTAGAAAAGTTGACAGCTGTCTAGATGTTGATCTGTCATCAGTAACAAGTCCAGGCAAATTGAGCTGAGATGATAAGCATGCACAAAGAAATTTAAGTGCTTGTTTTCTGTAGAAAGCTTCCATGCAACCATTTCTGTGCATGACAGCAGCCACAGCAAGATTAATACAACGATCTAGGGGTACCAAAAATGGGGTAGAAGGCTCAAACGTGAGAATTAACCGAAGCCCGTGCTCAGGATTTTCTTTGCATTCGAGTGCAAGAGGCTCTTTCAGAAAACGTCTGTTACGTCCACCTAATTTTCCAAGAAGTTGCAACGATTTTCCCCCCCAAGGATAGGGTGCAGGCCTTAAATGAGACCACAATGCCAAAATCACCTCAGACATGACGTTTGCCATACTAGGTTCCAGAAAATCAGGATTCAAGCTATCAATCCAAAACTCAAGTGTCCTCAAACCAAGACTGACAAGGTCGTCGCTTCCTTTAAGACACATAACTAGAGGCTTCATTAGACGTGGGAGGTGAGGTAACAATGAACTTAACCGTGCAGGCAATGTCAAGCAAAGCTCCAGCAAAAGTTCGTGCATTTCTTCACCAGTAGGTCCCTCAAGCATTGCCACCAGCATATTCAAACACGGCTGCAATGTAGGAATCAAGTCCCGCAATAGAAGTTCAAATTTACCTCCAGAAAGTGCACGAAACATTGTATGAAGAAGTTGCAAATAACCAATTGGTTTCTCAACTTCAGTAGCATTTTTCATGCAAGTTTCCATAATAACAGGCACATGAGGTTGAAGAATACGTTCACATTCTGAAGGAGCCTTCACTACGGCACTAAATAGAAACCGGAAGAGATGCAAGACAAGTTTTGCAGCAGGTGAATCTGGATGCTTCAGAACATCAAGTTTGCTGCTCACAAGAAAATTAACTAAAACATCTGCAAACGGACGAAATACTTTGGGGGCCTGCAAAAGGGTAGAAAAGATGTGGACTAGCTGATTGTTGGAAATCATGCACTCAAAAAGCTCTGGCATACACAATGAAAACATGTCCATTAAGTCTCGTGGCTCCATGATAGCCAAAATATTCGAAAAAAGATGAATCATATCCCTCTCTTCATCCTTATCCTTGAACAATGCCAAGCAATGCACGCCACTCTTCAAAACACCAGAAGCTTTCCATACCTATTAAACTCAAAAATAAGTCAATGACATCAATAAAACTAATAAAAGCATAAGCAGGTATTTATACTAAATGATACCTCATCTTCCCTCATCCCTTTAAAAGGTTGCGGCATAGAAGAACCTGAAGATGATGAAGCAAGAACTTGCTGAGGAGTCCCATGTGCGGATGGTGAAACCTAGATCATTGAAATAGCATTATAAAACACAAGTAGACTGTGCAGGTAAATTATAGTATTAAAAGATCTCACAAACCTGTGACCGGGGTATATGTGCATGTGTAATGCTCCAGATAATTGTCTTCATTCCTGCAAAAAGCATCACAACAAAATAATATTAAGAACTAATTAATTAAAATTAACAGAAACAGAATTAAGTCTGGTGGCCCCTGTAGAATGCCCTATAAATTCTTCACTAATAAAAGAAGTGGTATTTCATTATATCAGGAAGGAGGAAGGAGGAAGGAGGAAGGAGGAAGGAGGAAGAAGGAAGAACGACAATAGATAATTACCCATAACCAAGGTCTTTATCAGATGCTTACAATCGCCAACTTCCTTGGAATTCTCCACGGGACCCGATAAATTAAGAACTGCCTGCTACAATGTAGCCCGTGATCAACAAAGGAGCAAAAATTTAAAAGGAAAACAAAAAACAAATTCAAACTAAGATTATGTGCTGAAGTGGGTACACAAATCCTATAAAAACTGTAAAGATAAAGAAAAAATTCCATAGAAAAAACAGAGACAGCTTTTTTATTGAAACCACACAAACATCTTATTAACAAATGTAAGAAGCTTGATGATTAAACAGAAGAATAAAACTACAAGTACCGACTTACCTGTACTGGGACTTCAAGTTTTGACCTCAAGGTAGACCGACTTTTTCCCTCCTCTGCCTCTTCCAGTAGCTACGACAACAGAAAGCAATGCACAATCCATCAATAAATAAATAATCATTTTTTGGCAAGCTAGATCTAGAAGACACGAGAAGGTGGCAGCTTGCCAACATTTGGCATCAAAACCAAGCAAAGATGCAAAGAACAAGCAGGGTTGTAAAGGAAATTTGCCATAGAGGTGCATGTCCAGAAACTCTAAGGGCCTCGGGAGTTTTGGAGTACGGTTATGGGGTGTTGTTAAAGTACCGATTTTGGACTTTTTGAGAGGATTTTGGGTGATTTTTAGTAACAGCTAAATATTTTCTTGATATTTCGATGCTTAAAATATACTGACTAAGACTCTATTTTTATAATAAAATAGGTAAGTAAAAAAGGAAAACAAAACGTTTCCTAGATTAAGAGCTAGGAATCTGTAGAACCCCCGAAATTAAGAGCTGGAAATCTGTAGAACCCCGAAATTTTTTAGATGTTAAAGGACCTAAGTGAAAATAAGTTTTAGAATCGATTAATTAACTGGACTAAATAATTAATTATTGAAGGAATAAGTTTTAGCATATCAATATTAGGCTCGTTTGGTAGCTCACATTTAATCATGTACTTTAGGCTCGAGAAAAAGTAATTTTGGATAAGCTAAACCCAAGTTAAAGCCGATCAAAGAGTTTGTAGTTAACTAAAATTATAAATGACTAATAACTTGGTTTAATTAGTAACAAGCCAACGGATTGTGATTTATTTATTTAAGAAATCATATTTACTTAAACCTCATAACTAATCCTATTCTGACTAAAGCATTTCCAATAAAAATTATGATCTCATTATAATTATCTTTGCATTGTTTTAGTGTGCAAGTCATATGAAAACCTATATATGTGTGTGTGTGTATATATATATATATATATATATATATATATATATATATATATATATATATATATATATACACTTATTTGTACACCCAACCAATTCGTTAGTCTTCCTAGCATACTTCACTTTTTCTTTTATTTGATCACTCGATATTTCATAAAAGTAGTAGCAAATATTTAAAGACGTAGATTAAAGTTCCTTGTGATTTTTTTTAAAGAAAGGATCAGTGACGTTTGAAGGGGTTCGAAGCCTTTACGTAAATCTGATTTTTCAAGTACAATTCCAAAAATTCAGATTTCAATATTAAAACAGGGTGCTATGTGCTATTAGTTATTTTCCACATCTTTCTACGTATTGTATTTATATATGTAACTTAATTACTCCAGTTCAGTGCTCCTTGGCGAAAAATCATGAATCAATTCAATTAAACTTTCGGATTCAGTTAAACTTTCAAATTTCAGTTTATTTGTCACGCTTGCATGAATTATCATTGTCATGGTGTGATCATTTCCAATTCAGTTTAATAAAATAAATTTATATGTAATTACAATATTTGGACTGATTGTGGAATAGCAAGCATCTCATTGAATATAATTAATTATACTCATTCCTCTTAATAATAATTTTTCAGATGATATTTAACGTGTTGGATACGTGGCAAATTGGTAAAGCTGTTGTGCCAATGGTCGCAAAATAAATTCAAATTCGTTTAGGATGCTTTATTTAATAAGACGATTAGCGTCACAGTTTCGATTGTTAGCATCAGGCTTTAATTTATCAATTTTATTTAATGTTTTTTAGACTTATTTTTAAATATTTAAGAATTATTCAATTGATTGACAATTGGTCATTTTATTAAAGTGATTTTCCGCAATTAATTTACTCCTCTATGAATTTTAGTAACTCCCCGAAACTTTAGAAATTTTGGGGCGTTACAAAATCTACCTATTTACATACAATCAATTACTGCTAAGAATCTGCTTAATTATATATAATCAATTACTAATCAATTTCTCCCACAAATTACTCCAAATAAATCGAGATTTCAACACTCCCCTCAAGTTGGATAGTAAATATTGACCATATCCAACTTGCCAATAAAATCATTGAAATGTTATCGAAATAGGCCTTTTGTGAAGACGTTTTCCATTGGCTCTTTTGTAGGAACATAAGGCATACATATGGTACCATCTTCAACCTTTTCCTTGATGAAGTGTCTATCTACTTCTACATGCTTAGTCAGGTCATGCTGATCAGGATTGAGAGAAATATTGATGACTGCCTTGTTATCACATTCAAGTTTAATTAGAAATTCCACTTTGACATATAGTTCTTCCAATAGTTTCTTTAACTATAATCCTTCACATATCCCTTGTGCAAGGGCTCTAAATTCAGCTTGTGCACTATGGCCACGATATTTTGTTTCTTACTTCTCCAATTTATTAAATTTTCTCATACAAAGGTGCAACACCCGATAGTAGACAATCTATCTTCAATTGAACATGCCCAACTGCATGTGTGAAGACTTCTACTTTCTTACTTTCACTTTTCTTGAAGAGGAATCCTCTACCCGGGGAGCCCTTGAGATATCTTAAAATCTTATACATAGCTTATATATGAGCTTCCTTGGGTAAATGCGTGTTACCTCACCACACTAACTGCAAATGCAATGTCACGTCCTGCGTGCGATAAGTAAATTAGCTTGCCAACTAATCTCTGATCTCTATCCTTTTCAACTACATTTCCAACATCTTCCATCTTTTTTCTAACTTCGATTGGTGTGTCACTTGGTTTACACCCAAGCATGCCAGCTTGAGATAGAAGGTCAAGAATATACTTCCGTTAAGAAACACCAATGCTCCTTTTTTATCTAGCAACCTCCATTCCCAAGAAAGAGCACAATTGTCCAAAGTCTTTTACTTCAAACTCAATGGCTAGGATTCTTTTTAGTCTTTCCATCTCCTCTATATTATCCGCCGATTAGGATTAAATCATCGACATATACAATTAAAATCGTCTTCGGGATCTTCGGCTTGCTGAAGAACATAGTATGATCGGATTGCCCTGATATCCTTGACCTTTATCACCTTTACAAATCTATCAAACCTTGCTCTTGGTAATTGTTTGAGACCGTAAAGTGACTTCTTGAGTTTACATACTCGGTTTTCTTCACCTTTTCTACAAAAACCTGGTGGTATTCTCGTGAAGACTTATTCTCCTAATTCTCCATTTAGAAATGCATTCTTGATGTCAAGTTGTTGGAAGGGCCATTCCAAATTTGCTGCCAAAGATAAGAGAACCCAGACTTTATTTAACTTTGCCACATGTGCAAACATTTCGATGCAGTCAATGCCATGGATTTGTGTAAACCCTTTTGCAAATAGACGTGCTTTGCAACATTCTATTGCCCCCATCAGCTTTATACTTCAATGAGAAATCCATTTGCAGCCCACGGGTTTTTTTTCTCTCGATAAATCCATCACATTCCACGTTTTATTTTTTTTCAATGCCTGCATTTCTTCTATTAGTACCTCTTTCCACTTGGGAACCCCTAAGGCCTCCTGAATATTTCTTGGAATTTTTGTACTATCAAGATTAGAGGTAAATGCATGAAATCCAGTAGACAAATCATTATACAATTCAAATCTAAAGATAGGATGGAGAGTACATGACCAAGTTGGTTTTTTGAGAAGAGTAGGTAAATCACTATTGAGAGACTCAGAAATACATACTCATGTGCGCTTGGATCTATCACCGATTCCGACTCTATTGGTACTTCGGGTGTAAGATTCTCCTTATACCTTTATTTCGATTTCCTTGAATAAACAAGTATATCATTGTCATTTTGTTTTCCTACATCTCTTCCTGAGTTCAAGTTTCCTTCTGTCAATGGCATATTAGAATGAGATGGTGTGATAAGTTCAGTGTTCGGGAGACAGGTTTAGTAAAGGAGAGATCGAAGTCAAGAAACCGAACTTCATTAAAATTCTATCCTTTTGAAGTGGGGGTAGAAGTGAGAAGTGTTTTCAAAAAGGTAATATCAAAGCTAACAATTACCTTTTTTTCATAGCATTTGTAGCCTTTTTAAGTATGGGCATTAGTGTTTCTCAACGGAAGGTTGCTAGATCAAAAAGGGGCATTAGTGTTTCTCAACAGAAGTATAATCTTAACCTTCTAACTGAAACTGGCATAATCGAAACTAGAAAAAAGATGGAAGGAGTTGGAAATCTAGTTGAAAAGGGTAGATATAAGATACCAAAGACTGACCAAATGTTTGAAGACTAGAAAACATTTTGTAGAGTTGCTCCATCTGTTCATGATTAAATTCACCGCTTGAAAGGGATTATTGCTTTTTCCTCCCGATATTTCTATGTCTAATGATCAATAGCCGTTTGGTAGCCAAGATTTCTATTGTTTTGCCTTGGTTTCCAATTAGGCGGCTTCTTTGTGATATCTCCAACACGTATCTTTTATGAAGCTTTTGCCAATGCTAACACAAGGAATGTTTTTGTATTGGTTTAGGCTGACCCATTTTGTTGTCCCTAAAGTCATAAATAGGACATCTGATTATAATGGAATTATTTTCCTTCATCATCATTATTCTTTTTCCTATTGAAAGTAGAGGACGTAAAAATCCTTTTTTTTAGTCCCAAATATTTTTAAACAAGAAATTCAAACACTTTATTATTATTATTTTAAAATAAAAATAAGAAACGTGCTAAGGTAAACCCTTTTGCAAATACGTGCTTTTGCAACGTTCTATTGCCCCATCGCCTTTATACTTAAACGAGAAATCCATTTGCAGCCCACGGGTTTCTTTTCTCTCGATAAATCCATCACATCCCACGTTTTATTTTTTTCAATATTTCTTCTATTAGTGCCTCTTTCCACTGGGAAACCCCAAGGCCTCCCGAACATTTCTTGGAATTTTTACTATCAAGATTAGAGGTAAATGCATGAAATCCAAAGAGACAAATCATTATACAATTTAAATCTAAAGATAGGATGGAGAGTACTTGCATCAATTTGGTTTTTCGAGAAGAGTAGGTAAATCACTATTGAGAACTAGTTAAATACATTGGGGTATCAAACTCTGGGTACTTTTGTAAGATTCTCCTTGTACCTTTATTTCGATTTCCTTGAATAAACAAATATCATTGTCATTTTGTTTTCCTACATCTCTTCTCGAGTTCAAGTTTCCTTCATCAACGGCATATTAGAATGAGATGGTGTGATAAGTTCGGTGTCGGGAGACAAAGTTTAGTAAAGGAGAGATCAAGTCAAGAAACCGAACTTCATTAAAATTCTATCCTTTTGAAGTGGGGTAGAAGTGAGAAGTGTTTTCAAAAAGGTAATATCAAAGCTAATAATTACCTTTTTTCAAAAATTTGCACTTTTTAAGTATCAATTAGATTGTTTCTCAATCGGAAGGTTGGGCTCAAAAAATTAGTGTTTCTCAAACGTATATAATCTTAACTTTCTAACCGAAAGTGGCATAATCGAAACTAGAAAAAAGATGGAAGGAGTTGGAAATCTAGTTGAAAAGGATGGATATAAGATACCAAAGACTGACTGAATGTTTGAAGACTAGAAAACATTTTGTAGAGTTGCTCCATCTGTTCATGATTAAATTCACCGCTTGAGGTGGGATTATTGCTTTTTTCCTCCTGATATTTCTATGTCTAATGATCAATAGCCGTTTGGTAGCCAAGATTTCTATTGTTTTGCCTTGGTTTCCAATTAGCTGGCTTCCTGTATATCTCCCAACACGTATCTTTTATGTCGAAGCTTATTCCAATGCTCACAGCAGGAATGTTTTTTGTATTGGTTTAGGCCTGACCCAGCTTGTTGTCCTCGAGTCATTAAGGCAGACATCCTAGGCCAATAGTCCCAATGGAATTATTTTCCTTCATCATCACTTTACACATGTTCTCTTCTTTCCTCACTTCTGAATTGAAAGTAGAGGACGTCAGCAAAGAATCCTTTCTCAAACTTCGTCCCAAATCACAGTTTAATCTAGCAAGAAATTCAAACACTTTCATTTTTCAAGCTTCTTCTTGCATCTGACTCTCTCACCAATGCATTCCCACTCTTTTTCGAAGGCCAGATCAAGTTCTTGCTAGTGAGCTGTCACCTCCATGTAATAGTATGTAACCTCCCTATCACCTTGTGTCATCTGCCATAGACAAATTTTAATTTCAAAAATTTGAGAGAAATTTTCAGAATCAGAGTATGTCTTGCAAGCTGCATCCCAAACCTCTTTCGCTGACAGCAAGAAGAAATAAGTATTTCCTATGGAAGGCTTCATTGAATTCACAAGCCAAGTAGTCACCATTGAGTTCTCCGACTTCCATCTTTTTAGAGATATAACATGGTTGTTTAGTTTCACCGATAAGGTAACCCAGATTCCCTTTGACATCGATTATGAGCTTGATCAATGTGAATGGAAAGGATGGGTGGTCGTGTCCAATTGAACCTATGGTAGAGATTTCTCTATCTCGATGTCGGGATTTTGAGCGAACACTGACTCTTTGTTGTTGACGGTAGTTTCCGTCATTAATAGCTAAGTTTTAAAGAGAACCTGGCTTTGATACCATGAAAGCTAAATATTTTCTTGACATTTCAATACTTAATATACAGACTAGGACTCTATTTATAATACAATTGGCAAGTAAAAAGAGGAAACAAAAGGTTTCCTAAATTAGAAGCTAGGAATCGCCTAATTATATACAATCAATCACTTCACACAATCTACCTAACTATATATAATCAATTACTAATCAATATCTTCCACAAATTACTCCAAATAAATTGGAATTTCAACACGATTTTTAAAACCGTCAAACTCATGCTTGGAAGTTTATTATCTATCAGTTGTGAAAGTTTTTTAAAAAAATAAAAGGGTTAATTATACTAATGGTCCCCATTCTTTCAGGTTTATAACAATTTTATCCCCATTCTTTTTTTTTAGCACATATCATCCTCATTCTTCCATTTATTCTCATATATGGTCCCCAAATCACTATTTTTCACTATTCTGACAATTCTATAACAATTTTACCCCTTAATTTAAATAAATTAAAATAAAAAAAAATACAATAAAAGCATTACAATTAAACCCTTAACCTTTTCAAAATACAAATAAACCCTAAACAATTTTATTTTATTCAAATAAATGTTCTTCCCTAATTCAAAAATAATCACCTTTTTCCACCCCCACCCATATACATATACATACATCACCATATCTCTATTTCACATATATATCTCTCTACAATTAGTGGTCACAAGCTGAAAAAATACAGCACGTGGACCCCTCAAATCTACACATAATTCTATGACTAGCCGTATTATTCCACTAAATCCTCCCCCAGCAATTCTCATGATATTTGAATACATTGCCCATTGTATACCTTTAAATAAATTACACAAAAACCATTAATACAAAAAGAAAATCTTCACCGCTGCAAAAAAAAAAAAAAGAACACATTGTTTTCTAAATTGCATCTTCTAATTAAATCGAACCCATCCATATTTTAAATTTTAATTTTAAAAGAAAAACAATCCTATCTTGCTGGGTGGGATTGAGATCTATTGATCTCAAGAAATTTAGAAAAAAATAAAAAATGAAGAAAATAATAAGACCTGGCGAGTGGATATGGAAAATAATCGAGTGGTGAAAGCCATTATGGACTGGAAAACTAAGAAGGAAATCTATCAGCAATTATATGTTGGGCTCTACTGTTTATTTTGCTAGCCTTTTTTCAATTTTTTTCGGTTGAGGGAAAAGAAAAAAGAATCAAGGTTGAAGACAAACAAAACAGTATCGTCTTGTCCGTTTTCACCATGTGCAATTATTTAAGGAAATTAAGTAAGGATATGGGGGTGGGGGTGGGGGTGGGGGTGGGGTGGGAAAAGATTATTCTTTTCGAGTTGGGAAAAAACACTTATTTAAATAAAATAAAATTGTTTATAATTTATTTGTACTTTTGAAAAAGTTAAGAGCTCAATTGCAATGTTTTCATTGTATTTTTTTTCTAATTTATTTAAGTCAAAGGATAAAATTGTCATAGAATTGTCAAAATAGTGAAAATAGTGATTTGGAGACCATATGTGAGAATAAATAAAAGAATGAAGATGATATCTGCTAAAATAATAGAGATGAAATCGTTATAAACCTAAAAGAATGGGACCATTAGTGTAATTAACCCAAAATAAAATTACATATATGCCCATTTATTAAAGAAAAGTAGCTATTTGGAATAAATATGTATGTCGCTTCTTACAATTCAATAGAGCTTTACATAGTTCACCTAATCATATTCTTTTGTGCATTGACTAATCTTTAGACTAATCTTTTTCCTATTTACTTGCATTAAAGTTTATTAAAAAGGTCAGATTTAAGTCATCTAATATCTGAAAACTAAAATATATATTCAACTTAAAAAAAATAAAAACTATTCAATCGCGTATAAAAAAATTATTGTTTGGAGAAAATAGGCAAAATGTGCGTTTGGAGAATAGAGGAAAAAGTATATATTTTAAGTTTATGATAGATTTTAAAATAATTGTTTTAAAAGGATAAACTGAAAGAAAATTTGGAAAACGGTCAAAAACCACCGATTTGGGGTTTGAGAAATACACTCAAAGTGTAGTCAATGCCACAAAATCAATCAAAACTAATGAAAAAAAAACTCCTCAAGTAAAAAATAGTATTAATTCATAAAAATCCACAACAAAAATCTAATGATTAACTTATCGACATTCGGCAGTATCAAATAAAAATTCCTACATCTTCAAATGCTCCACCATACAAACATTGATTACTAACGAGTCAGTTTCACTTTGCCCCTACACATTTCCACCAATTTAGACAATGACCCCCTTATGATTCAATATTTATATCACTTGACCCCTTCAAATATTGAAATTATCCAAATTCGTCGTTGCCGTTAGGCAGTTCATGCGACCATGGAAAATGAATACAATGCCCAAACTTAATTTACATCATAGACTTACAAACTATCGCCAAGCTGTATATGTATGGTGGTTACATCTTATCTTCTTCCTCAACAGATTTCTAGACTTCCAACCGCTCAGTTCACTGCTTGTGATGTGTATGACCCTTACTATCACTCGCACACACTCTTCTCATACACACTTAGTGTAACACCCTAAAATATCGTGAAATTTAATACTTAATTACACAAATACGAAAGTCTAGGAACCAAATTACAGGTTTGCTAATGTTGAGGGCCTAATTGCAATTATTATATATATGCAGATTTTTGTTCCATGAATAGTATTGTGAACAGTAATCTTGTCTGGTAATAATTTGCCAAAAATAAATATATTTAATGTCGTATTACTAATATATGTAGATAAAATAGTTAATTATAATTGTATATATACATATATGATTATGTGATTATCTTAAATCATACATATAATTTGAGGTAGGAATATATATATATATATATATATATATATAATGTTTTATTGCATATATATAGTAGATAAAATAGTTGATTAGATGTTAATGTGTATATGATTGTATATACACAATATGATTGTGTGACTAGATTAAATCATGCATATATATGGTAGATAAAATAGGAGATTAGATGTTATTGCATATATGTTAATGATTGCATATACACATATATGATTATATGATTATCTTAAATCATGTATGTAATTTAAGGTAGGAAAATATATTTAATTAATGTCCTATTGTATATGTTATAGATAAAATAGTTGATGATGTTAATGTCTATATGATTGTACATGCACATATATGATTGTGAGATTACCATAATCATGCATATAATTTAAGGTAGGAATATATATATATATGGTAGATAAAATAGTTTATTAGATGTTAATATGTATATGATTATATATACACATATATGATTGTATGATTAGCTTAAATTAGTCTTTAATCATGCATATAATTTAAAGTAAGAATCTATATTTTCCTAATAATACATACATGTAATATAGGAAAATAATTAATGAAATTTAAAGTTTCCATGGTAAACTTCAACATCCCCTATAAATATCAACCCTTTATGTAAACAAGAAACACACAAATACACAATATTTTTCTCATTTTTAGAATAAGAGAGAAGAAAAAGGAATTTCAAGTTCTTGAAATGATCTCACTTTATTTCAAATATCAAGCATAAGGTAAGTTTGTTGTTATGTTGACTAAGAATAATTCTTTTTATATGTTATTTCACGGCTATATTTATATTATAGTCCACATTATGCAAGATATGTTAAGAACATACCAGAGTTTAGTAGAGTTGGAATTTGGCACTATCTAAGTTCGGTCCAATTTTCATCTTCCTATGCAAGTATTCATAGAAAATTACTCAAGCATACTTATTGAGATTTTATCTCCCATTATATTTGTTTCACCTTTTCAGAAAATTTGCAATTCAAGGTGATCGATACAGAAATGGTTATGGTTGCAGGTTATTTCATAAAAATTTATGAAACATCTATCTATTTTCGATTTATTTCGTTATGTACAACCAATCTATTTAAATATATGTGTTACAAATAAAGTTGAATTTTCATTATTTTATAAAGAAAATCTTATGTATTCCTTTTCAGTCCTTTTATTTAAGTTTACTTTAAGTTTTAGTGACACTTGGATCGTTAATAAACTCGCGACACCGAAACAGCCAGTCTGGTGGCACAAAGGTTGGTTAACAGTACTTGTGGTGTACAGTAAAGTCTAAACTCTCATATAAGTGACAAGCTACTGTAAATTTCTAGTACTAGTTTTTCTTTCTATATCACTTTCACTTGTTTTCCAACTTTCTCTACTTATCAATTTTTTTCCTGGTCATTTTAGTAGAGTTCCACTTTGCAAATTAGTTTCTTTGTATTGCGAACAGAGAACAGTAGCATGTTTAGAATGTTAGACTCTACCAGCAAACACTAGTAGCTTCAGAATCAAACTGAAACATTCAGAAGATTATTTTCATATTCTATATAACGCCTTATCCTAATTAAACACACGTGTAACCAAGGTTTCATCAATTTCAAGAGAGTTTCTTTTGTAATATATTTATCACACGTGTTTTTTCTTAAAGAAAAGGGTACAGGAATTTTTCTCTAAAATAATGGAAACACAATGTCAGCAAATAGGAGCCAAGAACCATTCAAAAACAAAACTAAGAAATGGTGAAACTGTCTCAAAAGTGAAAGAACTGACAAAAAGGACCCAAATGTTTATTAAGCAAACAATTACAGCATCTGATGTAAAGCTGAAGTACCTGAGGAATGGTGCGCTTAAAAGTATTAAATTTACCAACAAAAGCATCCAAAATCCGGCCCTGGAAAATGGTGACGTGAGTTATTTCCAGAAAGAATACTTCATCCGGTACAATAAAGCAGGTGCTCTTCAGGAATTGTAATAAGAGAGTCAAAGAGACAAACCAATAAAATTCGTGCTTCATCCATCGTTGTCTGGTCTATACCTTTCTCAAAAATTGGTTCCACCTATATGAATAATGAATAAATAAGCTAATCGATAATTTGCAACTCTAGACATACTCTTATCTAAGATTGGCAGCTCTACTGGAAGGCAAAATAAGATCGATTAACTCAAGGTTCTAGAAGAATGATTTGAAAATCTACCAGATTCAACATTAACCGAGCACAAGTGGTATGAATGCTGAGAGACAATGAAGCGTCGTGCATGTTGCTTGAGAACAGGTAAATAATCCGCGACAGCTGCACCAAAGTGACAAAGTAGATCAATAAAGTATGATGACACTTAGACAAGGAGGAAATGATAGAGTCCATAATAATTTTCTTTCATTAATGCATTTTGTAAGTCAACAAAATATCCGGAACACATGATGTCCGCAAAAAAGTACTCCCTTGAATTACTGCTTTCCCTTTTTGAGTCTCTCCCTCTCTCTTGCACTGGTAAGGGCAGTGATAATATGTTGGAAGATTGCTCTTTACCATTGGCAAAGAAAAGAAAATTTTTGTCTTTCCTTTGTGAATGCTTCCTTCAATTTTTTATAATTTTCTAAATTGGCCCACTTGAGCAAGAGTTAGTTGGAAATTATGCAAATCAAAAACCATACACGAATACTGATCCAAGTTAGACCCGTCAAATATTTTTCTAAATGAAATTGCACAGTATGAGGCACCAATGAGGCACAATACAAGCAAGTTACATGGTCCTACAATTATAAAGCATCAACAATAAAGAGGTATACCTGAGACAAAGAAAGATCTCCCCTGACATGATGCACGATCTCTGCCAGAAGACTATACGCTAAAGGCCTCAATGTCTCAAAACAAGCCCGACCAGTTCCAACGAGGACCCTGGTGCAGTTCGATTATCAATTTTATAATGAAGTCAAGATGAGAGATGAAAAAACGAGAACCCGAAAAAATGTCCACAAACCTTGGAATGCTATAAACTAAAACACCACAAAAAATTACAGCTACAGATTTAAGCAAAATAACAAACAACACAATCGAGGCCTTTCAACTTATCATGTCAAGAGAAGGTAGAAACTGGTAAGCAAATTCCAATCTTAGCTATTTGATTTTAGTCGTCATGACTGCAAAGTTAAGGCACTTTAAGTCATCCTACCAAATCTGAGTGTATGATCATCAAACCATGCCAACCTTGAAAAAGCAGCTATAGGGAATGATTTAAAAATACCAAAAGAACCAGACAAATCAATACATTCAATCTACCCTTTATACAAAAATTAATACAGATTAAACAAACACAGAAGCCGGTATCCTAAGGGTGTTTGTTCAGGAGCAATGAGGTGCCTGACGGTACATTTTCTCTGAGCCTAAGGATTTACTGTTTCCACATTCCTGTGGAACAAATATTACTTAGCCTATTCTGTACAGAGTCGTGTATCTTTTCTTCATTTTTACATTGGCAAGTCCTGTGGCCTTGATTTATTTTGTACATAAAGCAGCTAAACCATATTTCAGAGAAAAAAAATTCCTACAAGAATTATCTCAACATAATAACTTATTAAGGTCGTAGCATTTTTACGCCAATCTCCTAGTCAAATTGGCAGAGGTCATTCAAAGGTCGTCCTCTGTTTGTATTAATGTCTATCTGCAAATGAATCAACTTTCTATTCCAACTAATATCTAGATAAGTTTTTCAACTAAAGTTCATTTATATATATTTTGTGCGTACACAATCTGTACGTGTTCTTAGACAAAGAAATTTCAAATCCCTAAGCCTTCGTTCCCACGAGAATTATACAAGCTGCCTATTTAAGAATTCTGATCTACTAGTAGCACAATAATTTACAAAAGAAAATTAGAGGAAAAAATTCCTTAAACATAGACAAGGTCAAGTCTGAGCCTCTTATGTAGACTTTTCCAGACAAAGGCAACCTAGACTTTTCAATTGCACCTGTCTCCTCCAGACTATGCACATACTGATTTCTCTAGAATCCATGTTGGATACAACCCAATTCTCAAAGAAACAATGATTGATAGAGCACGTAAAAAGAGAGAGCAAACTGAAACCAAAAGGAATTAGCATGTAAGTGGTATGATAGCATAACAAAAACGAGCAATGATCAGAAAGTATTAATTCCATATTTGAACAAGCTTTTTGGTTCTCTTATATTTTTGCTTTTATTAATTTTTCTTTCAAAAGCCGATTAGTGAAGCCGCCTAATGCCAAAGCTAAAATAAAACCTACAAATGCATACTTAATTGGCCATAGTAATCATGCATTTCCATGTTCTTTAATTGCATTTATATTTTATCTATCATTACATGATGATGTATTGATTGGCATTGCATACATACATTGCATGTGTATGCATTGCTATGATTGATGATATAACTATTTGGTCCCTCTCAACCTAAAGGAATGCGTTATATTGAGGAGGAGGAGGAGGTGGAGGAAGAGGGATTATTTCATCATGTTGGTATTGTTGTTGATTGTGCATACTTTGGTGACTGATTGCCACAATTAGGATTTTCATCCCAAGTTGATTTGATCAGGAAAACTTTGGAAATCAAGGTATAAAGGAGGCCAAGGGATATACTGATGAATTTTATGGTTTTAAATGATATAAACGTGGTACATATGCAATCATGTTGCTCTAGTTTTGGTTTTGATCATAAAGTCATAATTGGGTATTTATAGTGTATGAGCAGGCGTATGGTTTGGGAATTTTAAGGTAATAATGTGGAAATAACTAGTGATTGACATATAGGTTTTAACATGTGTTTCGAGTGTGCGAACTGCAAAGTACAGGATTTTAACTATTTTATGTAGGTCAAAATTCAGAAATTGTGGTAGAAGAGATAGCTGCATCAACCCCACTTGTTTTGGCATAGAATTATATCCATTTTTTGCAACTTTTCAGCCATTTTCTCCAGCAAAAACCTCTACCACCAAATTTCCACCACCTCATTTTGTTTAACAACTCACAAATTATTTCTTTTGGAATTGAAGGAGATTTTACTTTGGATTGATACTTGGAGATGAAGGGAATTTCGTTGGTGCATTAGAACTCAAATTTAATATGAGTTTTCTAAGCGTTGTTGGGGTTCTTGGATTTGATTCTCCTATAGACACTTAGATAATACAAAACCACACTTGTGATTGGTTTTTAAAATGAATTTAGATCGCTTTATGACTTCTAAAACAAAGATTTATTATGGATTGTGTTTTAGATGTAGAAATGGCACAAAAGGGGGTACCTGGTGTTGAATTAGAGTTTGAACCTTTACTCTCTTATTAAATGGTGTTTGAAAGGTATAATCTCATTATTAAAGATGTTAATTCATGGATTTAGGGTTGGGTATGTTTTATAAGTCTCAATTGCAAGTCTACTTTTATCCTTTTCTGGAACAGAATACATTAGGTATCAACAGCAAAAGCTCTGGGCTACCACAGATATCAATCTCATGCATGGGTATCTATATCTATTGCAGCACAAAACTTATTTAGGTGTCGATATCTATGCCCCCCTCCAGCCCCAAATTGATTCGATGCCCCAAGCCTGGGGAATTTCTTTTGATGATCCCTAAGGACTATTACATGAAATCTAAGGCCTATAAAAAGGGTTACATCATTCCTTTTAATCAATATGTGAGACAACTAAAGATGCATCGCAACTATAAAGCAGATTGTAGTATTATTATGTGTCATGAGGACATCTATTTCACATTTTGGCATTTGAAACCAGAGAATATGGTATATGCGGGCAATAATATGCAGAATATGGCTTTTATGTGCGATGAAATGTATGATATGTATTCCATCCCTTCATTCATGGTATAAAAATGATCACGAAACATACATTCATGTGGCTCAAACTGAATTAGACCAATGTGTGTAAAATAATAGTGGTACCAGCACCTTCTATCAAAATTGGAAAGTTGGCCATGGAGATTCTGCGAGGTCAAAACTTAATACAGACACAAAGGTTTTCAAAAGGAAAGACATTTCAATCCAATACATTCTTGGGGGAAGTAACTAAAATGCTCTCTGTGTCGTACAATGTTCAAGCAGCATCCTTCAAAGATTAATAGAAATTCCACTTTTTTTATTTTACGAACTTTTTGTAGAACGCTTCTCAGCTATCACAAAAGAGGGAAATGTTGATTCAATTGACCAGGAATCACAATCCTGGTGAGATATTTTGGGATAAGAGAAGGATTTACACTCTGAAATTAGTTGAGCCCGTACACATGAAGCCATTAGTACAGAAGGAATGAGTCCTGATCCTCGATGACCCACAATTCGTAAGAATCTTAACAAGGTCAATAATGTGCAAGCACGTATGCATACATTTTCGAGAGATGTTTTATTTACCCACGGCTTTGGAACCAAGGGCACAATGACATGCATATTGTGTTTGATGAGATCCTAAGATAATGTTGTGCATGCCTTCCTGGAGGTATCACGGGGGTGACAAGGACTGGATATCCCAAGTGATCTTGGGAGGATAAAAGGGACTTCACCATGATTTATTGAGTAAGTTAGCCAACTGAGACATGAAGTTACAACTAAGTTACTGGTGCATAAGCTTAGTAGTTGGGTAAAGCCATAAAGGTCCCAAAGGAAATGATTTTGTAAACAGATTTTCGATGTGATGGTCATGTGAGGCATTTCACAACGTCAAATCATTTCTTCAAATTGTTTTGAGGAGCATTTGAGAGTAGCATTCATATGTATTCATACTTATCTTTACTTATTGAGTCGTACCTTGCATAGTATTGCTTTTGTATGTCAGCCAAGCGAACCTAGGGTTTTCTCAAGAATTGGCAGTTGTTGGTCTCCAGTGGATCTCAAGACTTCGTACATAAGCATTGCCTCTTATAGGCTTATAATAAGTTGTGTGACTCTGTTTGGGATATGTAAAATTTGCATAAAAACTGATAACGTGTTAAATTGCCTATGCATTGTCATAATTCATAAATAATGATGCATAGATTTTATAACTTGAAGGATTTTATCAACTGTATTTTGGGTATCATTTTGATATGTATGTATGTGAAGGTCCACATTCTCTAATTTCGCTTAGATTTGGGATTATTGTAGTCTGCTATTATGTGCTTGTATAAGGGAATATAAGAAGAGGGTGTGACATAAAACACCTGAAATACAAGGAATACAGAATACCTTTAATTCTCAACAGAATAGGGATTCATCTAAGACAACGCATACAATAAAATGACAGCTTGAATAGCAAATAGACACGTACATCAGAGAAAGACATGATTAGCTGGGGTTGTTCAAACAGGCATAGGTCAACTAAATGGTATTCCAGAAGAAATAGTGTTGTGGATATTTAGTTTCTGGGTGGTAGCACGGAATCCGTAGTCGGGCTATATATCCACTTATCCAAAGACCTTTCAATAAATTGCAATAACTTGACAGTGCTACTATGATCTCTCAGCAATCTATACAAGTACATAAATACAGGGGACCATACATCTTACACAAAAATTCAGCAGCCACTTGTTGAATCCATCACAGATACTGCAATTTGTCTCAAGTTGTATAAGAAGATACTTTTTGTGTAAAATTAAGCGAAGTGAGCATGATACAGCATAGATAGTTGAATCTTACACCCAATACCGGGAAACACCAGACGTCATCAAAATGTTGCGAAAAATCTGTTCGCTAAAAATATGTACCTCTCATCCAAAAGTGTATCAATTAGAGGAAATAAGCCCCGTCTGAAATCTGTCCCAAGAACATGTTTTAAGGCTACCAATAATTCCTGGAGCAAAAACTTCCATATATCACTTTCTAATTAATAAAGAATGACAAGAAAAACCAAAAAGTGCAAGAAACACACTAACCTTTCGAATAGAAACCAAGTCAGAACATGTCACAAGCAGATTCACAATGCTTTTGCATATGCTTTCTTCGTGTGGCTTGATATAGTCAGCAAAGCTCTTCAGCAGGTATGTTAAGAAAGAAACAGTCTGCAGATATCCACAAAATATCGCTAAGAAGTAAAAAGAACACTGACACTCGATAGCTGTAGAGATGAAGGTGTTGGAAGCATCTATTATTTTTTCCCAGTTTGCAGACAGAGGAAAGCGTGGAACAAGTCACGAGATTCTCCTATGGAGAAACCAAAACAATGGCTACTTTAGGAGTTGAGATTTTTTATTTCTACTTTTTTTTCTTTTCTTTTTTTCTTGGATTTTGGACGGTCAGGGAGTAGCCTAGGGCCGTGCCTGAGAGGTAGGGTAGGAAAATAGCAGATTATATAAATGAATTCTTCTCCTAGTAGTGATAGGAGGAGAAACAGAAACACACAAGAAAAGAGGAATATGGGCATTAGATCTTCATAAATTTTATCTTCAAGTGCAAAGACACTTAGAAGATAAAGTGTTAGCACTCCAGCAATGTAGCAACTAACCCATGGCTAAGTAGAATTTGAAGATGGTAGAACAATAGTAGATACTATAGTGTGCATGCGTAAAGTCCATTCTACAACACGTTTGGAGCTTATCCACATTTATCATGACAAGAAAACAACTTGCACCATTGTACTCTCTAAATAAGCAAAAAAACTGAACAAAGGAAAAAATTAAGATCATAACCCCCAAACCTCGCAACAAAAAAATTTATAATTACCTTAACTTGTGCACCCTTCAGCTCAATAAAATGAGTCTTCAGATGAGCTGGGACCTTCTCTGGACCTTGGACCGATATTGCAGCCACCATCAATGGCAACAGATGTGGGATATTGGTCTGAACAAGCCGGCCATACAACTGAAACAGAAACATACCAACCAGAGGGCTCTCCGTAACAACCTTAAATGACCTCGTGCTCGGATTGAGCTGCACTGCAGCCCCTCCAGCAGAACTACTCGGCAGACCCATTTGATCTACCTCCATCATCTTCACATCATCACCACTAAACGAGGACCCCATAGACCCAGAGGTTGACGCCGGCACCGGCGGTGGTGCCACCACAGCCCCACTCTCGAAAAAGTAACTAACAGTTGCCCGAAAATTCTGGTAAATTTTGCAAACAAAATCTAAAAAGGGCTGAACTTCATTCTCTAAGGTCGGCCTAAAGTTCCTAAGCAAGTCAAAAATAATCCTAATGCAAATTAAGCCATTTTCTTCATTATCAGTCGTCAGTACATGCATCGCAACTTTCAGGAGCTCCTGCACGAAGGGCCTGAGAACCTCACTATGGGGTAGACGATTGAGAATTTCAATTATAATGTTACGGAGCTTGTGCTCGGAATTATCAACGAACTGGGGCTTGGTAATGTGATATAAAATTGCTGAAAACGCACGAAAATAGCATTTCAAGAAATTTAAATACTCCCCAGTGTGACATATCTCCAGACTGTCCCGCACCTCCATCGCCATTTGTAGCCTCGCCTGAATTGCTGTTCCAAAACCCCAAAAAAAAACAAAAATAAATAAAGGCATAGCATCCATACACAAATAAAACATACATGCAATTATACACACAAGCGCATACACAAATACAGAGAGAGCGAGAGAGAGTGTATTTACAGAGTTCTGGTTCGATCAGGTGGCGAGCGTGCTGCTCGAAATTCTGCACGGGTCTCATGGTGGATGAATTTTTTTTAGCTTAAGCAAAAAAACAAAAACAAAAAGAAAGACCTGTAGTAGAGGTCGATTTTGGAATTTGGAGGATAATTGGGACTAGGGTTTCAGTATGAAGAGTGAAAAATGACAAGAGGTTTAATTGGTGATCGTGCAACCTAATTGGGGAGGAAAGAATGAAGAGCGCGGTTTTTCCCCCTCTGGAAGGGGTGGCCAGCGGTGCTCCGTCTGGTGCAGTTACTTCTTCCTCATTTTTTTTTACATATAAATGAGTACAAGAGCATCTCGAATGCTTCTTCTATACATTGCTAAAATATGTAAAGGGTACTGCGTTTAAAAAAGTTCTTTTTAGTGCAATTTGACACGACTTTGTCCATGGGTTCTGGTCCAGTTACGTCCTCATTTGCATATAAAGGAGTACAAGAGAATCTCCAATGCTTCTGTATATTGCTACGATAAGTATAGTAGCAATGGATGGTGTTTAAAAATAAATTTTCTAATGCAATTTGATATAACTCTGTCAAATTGATTTGTAACGCTGAAATTATTATTTAAGTATTTATAATATAAGTTGTTGGTAAATGTATGGTTAAAAAGTAGATTGTAAATTGTAGGTCCTACAAAATGTGTAAATAAAAAATATGCTTAACCAATTTGACCAACTGAAATTATAATTTAAGCATGCCTAAACATGTGGCTTTGACTCTTTATTTATTAAACCAAAAATCTCTCAACTTGCATGTCACCTAATTAACAATACTGTGGTTAATCTCCTACTCATGATGGTAGGAGTTATAATGTCCAGCATGGACATTGTAAGTGGGTAGGAGATGATTACTCTTAACAATACATAGCCTGCATTGGAAATGCTCTAATGAACATCAAGACTATATTAGTTCTTGCATAGTTTGGTAAAAAGGCCCAAACTTTGCTAGATCGTCTAGTGTTTGGCCCACAGGCCCAAGTCTCCAAGGGATTGGCTCAGTCGAGAGGTGGCATTCTGATGTTATTTATAGTATGGGTGTTAATAGATCGAATCGAACTGACTCAACACATTGATAGCCAATTCGCTCCTTATTTTCAAAGATCCGGCCCTTAGGCCCCATCAAATATAGGGGAAAACTATGGTTGGGCCTATAAATTTTCTATTTAAAAACACACAAATTTCAAAAAAATTAAAGTCTTAGTAAGTCTCACCCTTTTCCCAACTGATGTAGGGCAAACGAGCATGTACTTGGATCCGTTAAAGTCATATGTCCGATCCAATTTGGCCTTAAGCCCTATTTATATGGCTAGTACTAGAATCGAGCTAAACTTTTACGAATCAGACCAAGTGCAACCCATGCCATTGACACTCCTAATTTATAATAGTTGTATTAATGTATGCTTGTATTAAATTACACAAAGTCAATTTTTTTTAAATAAAATTTTAAATATAAAATTATTATTGGAGGTTTTCACATTTCTTACCTACATGCTCAGTTGCTTGAAATGTGTAGTAGATATAATAACATTGTTTATTGAGAATTATGATATATTCTGATAGTACTATAACGTACATCCGTTTGGAGTTATAGTCTAAACTATACGAATAAATTTAAAAATTTTAGATATTCTATGTTAATGCGACAATCACAACAACAAAGGTAGTCAACATTTTCTACTAACAACTCCTTGACATCAACATTAGCAATTGAGTTAGTATGGAAGAAAATAGCACAACAGATTGCATTGCCTCATAAACAAACCCCTGCGAGATAGAAGCATACGGATGGATAGACAATTGGAAATTCTCATATCCACAATGTTGTGAAAAAGGTAAAGTATGATTAATGATTAGATATGGAAATCAAACTTCAAATTTTTTAAGACGAGGCGAGGACGAGGCATGAAAAAATATTTTCATATTTTTAATCTTATTTTAAATATTCAAAAAAATTCAAAAAAAGTGTGCATTTTATGCGGGTGCTTTTTGGTTAAAAAACACATCGACTACTTAGTTGTGTGCATATGGCCTAAAAGAGCCATGACCTAGGCGTACTTTGTGGCCTCACGCCTAGGCGTATTTTTTAAAATACTGCTTTTACAATTATAACTTAGATGTAATTAATTTGTTGTTTTTAATATTTAAAATGTCCACGAAATAACATACTCATATTTTGAAATGCTAGTTTGGTTTTTAAAAAATTGTAAATTACAAGAAGTGGGTCCTACGGAATGTTTAGATAAAAAGTAGATAAAAGTTGTAAGTCCTATAAAATATATAAATAAAAATATTGTTTGATCATTTTATAAATACTTATAAGCTCTCTCAAACATATTAAAATAAGAGATGTGTATTAACTGTTAGAAAATCACAAATAATAAAGAATATGATATACAATAACAAGAGATTATAAAATGATAAATATAAAGAAAAATATGTATAAAAAATATTGACTTGAATTAGATAGAGACTTGCACGTAGCAATGTCCTAAAAGACAGTGTTTTAATTTTTTCATGTGTCTTTTTCTTAAGATAAAACTATCTGGTATTAGTATTATAATTCTAACCCCAACTTAAATATTGTATTTTTTCTCTTCTAAGCGTGTGAATATTTATAGTACGACAATTAATAATGCATATGAAACCTGGGATATTCTATTCATATAAATAGATATACACATAATTGTTTGAATAGATATAACTTCTAGAAACTTTGCAATTTTTAGAAAAAAAAAAACTGTAGGAAAACAGTATGGAATTATAAAATTGTTTGTGTCATGAAAGTATTTAAATATATTAAACTATCAAAATATTTACTTCCAAAAATAATATATAGTTTGATTCAAACGTCCAACAATACATTTGATGGAATGCACTAGAGAAGAAACATATATGTTATGCTCTAGGAAAAGTGTCTTTTGTATTTGAACTTACTTTAGTAATACATGTCGAATTTATTTAATGACGTAGCAAATATAAATAATTTTGAACTGCTCAAAGACAACATGTCTCACACACAACACATTTTAAATACTTTAGTACATACATTTATATTCTTTTTTAATCTTGAATAAATCTCAATTTTTCACGATAGCTTTAGAGAATTTAGTTATTCATGCTCATAAATGCGATCCCATGTTTACTATTATATAGGTGATATTGATTAAAGTTTCGTGTTAATTAAACTTATCTTGATTCTGAGATATCAAATGTCATTAAATGCAAGGCATAACCTATACATCAACTCATAACACATCAAACACTTTAGAATGAATTATATTGTGTCTTACTACTTGAGTTTTACCACGGGTAGCATTGGGTGGCAACGGGTCAAGTCAAGTCGGCTCGTCCCGTTATCACCCGGACCTAGCTCGGCCCATGTGGAGATGAGCCGAGTCTGAGCTCGACTCGTATTCCACTAGGCCGCTCGGTTTGGTCCATGGTTCATGGGCCTCATGGGTCAAGCTGGGTCACCTGCGAGTCCAAATTTTTTTTTTTACTGTTTTAAAAAACAAAATGCAAAGAACCAAAACAGTCACTTTTACGATCGTTTGAGTCCCTATGGCCCATGAGCCGAGCTTGTTCTACTTGTAAATTAAATGTGAGGTTCGACCCGGGCACAAGCTTATCCCTAAAAGAACCATAGCCGACTATGGACCAAGCTGACAAGCTCACGAGTCACTTGACCCGTTACTCACCCCTAAGTTTTACAATGGAATTTCCAATCAACTTGGTTATGTTTTCACCCGGTTTAACTCATTCAAATGGATTTATAGTCCTCGATGCATATTTAATTTTCTCTCTAGATAAACCTTTTGTCAAATGATCTACAATATTTTCTTTAAGACTTTACATATACTATGAATATTACTCTATTAGAGAGCAACTGTCTTATGGTCATGACTTTCTATTGTATATATTACTCTGGGCTCTAGCTTGTTGTCTTATTATCACAATGTATACAAATAATTGTTTATGGCATCTAAGAAATTCTTTAGTTTCTATGACTCATAAGCATCTTTATCTAGTGCTATAAATTCTGAATCCATTGTAGATCATATTAGCGCATGTTCGATAGTGCTGAAATTATTTTTTAAGTGCTTATAATATAAGTTTTTTGTGAATGTGTGAATAAAAAGTAGGTTGTAAAGTTGTGGGTCACATGAAATGTGTGGATAAAAAGTATATTTAACCAGCTGAAATTATAATTTAAGCATGTCCAAACTTATACACGTTCCATGAAATTGCAATTTCACCTAACGTAAATTTATATCCATTAGTTGATTTGATTTTTGTACTATCACAAATCTCCAATTTGAATCACTATATCCTTCAAAAATTGGTGAATATTTTGTATAATGTAATCAATCATTTAAGGTATATTTAAGAAACATTAATATTCTGACCAATATCTTCAATTGATGACATCGAAGATTACAAGTGTATCTACTAGAGTTGGCAAAATGGGCCGATCTAACGAGCTAGCCAAATAACCCAAATTCCATGCTGGTCCAATAAAATTATGGCCCAAAAAAATCGGGCCAATTTGGCCCGGAGTGATTTGCCCACGGGGCAATCAAGTCAACATGTGGCTCGTCTAGTTTTTTGTTTTTTGTTTTACCAAAAGCGTGTAAAAATTGGTTCAAATCCCCACCCTCACACCCACACCATGCCCAACCCTGCCCCCCAGTTTTTGGCACAGTTGTTGAAAACCAGGGAGAAATACTCTCAATTGGTCGCGAAATCAAAAAAAAAAAAATACCCATGGTTTCGCAACCAATCAAGGTAGGAGCGGGGGAGGGGGTGATTTCTACTCTGGTTTGGTTGACTGGTGGAGTGGGTGGGAACGTTTTTTTGAAGGATGGGGTAGTAGAAGAAAACGATCTTTTTTTTTTCTTTTTTTTATTGTTTCGAAAATGTATTAAAAAAATTAGAAAATTAAGGCGGTCTGGTCTGGTGGCTCAAAATGGGACTGGAGTAGCCCAACAAATTATTGACCCGTGTAAATCTAGACTAGTGTCAGCGCGACTCCATTTTGTGCTGGGCCATCTCATGTCGGATTGGCCCAATCGATCCATTTGCCACCTCCAGTATCTACTAAGTCTAGACATTGAATAAGTAATACCCAACACAGCTCCATCCATTAAATACATTAGGCTGTCAATTGTTGAGGAATGTTCCAACTGAGATACTTCATTTCCTAAATTTTTCTTTAATTTGCAATTTGCATCAAAATGAGTTACAACCAACTTGCAATTAAATTAACCATATTTATGTAACTATAAAATAGTTTCTGTCATGAAAGCATTTATATATTTTAAACTATAAAAACATTTACTTCCAAATGTTATATAGTTTGATTCAAACATCCAACATTAATTAATTCTTATACAATTTTAACTTCGTTCATTTTATTATAGCCGGTCGCAAATTTCAAATATAGAAAGAGATTTGTTGTAGGTTAGATTAACCATTTAAATCAAATTATTGTTTAATCTAAGTTTGATTGTGTCAATAGTTGGTGAGCGCGATGCAGAGATTGATTGAATCGAATAAAAGATTAAATGACTATTTGATAAAGTTTTTGATAAAAGTTTTAATAGAATTTGATAAAAGTTGATAAAATGTGTAGTTGAAAAATTGATAAAAATTGTAGATATCATGATATATGGTTAAAATTAATTGTTAAATTTTACCTTTATTTTTTAAGTTAAACCAAACAAGTACTAAATAATAATTTAGTTAAATGAGTCAATGTTGATTATCACATGATATATTTAATTTTGTAAGTTGTACTATTTATTTAATAAATAAATGAAGTTTAATTTTTGTTCTTTTTTTAATTCTAATCACATTATTCATTAAAAAAATAAAATAGAATAAAAAGTGGCACATACCGTCCAGTAAGCGAGATAGGCCAAGCTACCAAAGCCAAACAGGTTGGTAAATGGGATGAGCTAGGTTGGGATCGGGCCTTTTATTGGTCGCATTGGCCCCAACCTAGCCCATTTGACATGGAATACAAACTTTCAGCCAATCAATATTCCGTGGGTAATTATACTATATATACCACTTAACTTTATACTCTATTTTATTTATACTATCGAACTTTAATTCGTTTCATTTATACCACCGAACTTTATGTCATGTTTCATTTATACCATCGAACTTTAATTCGTTTCATTTATACTACTAAACTTTAAAATTATTTTCAGTTAAACTACTTCATTAATCAACCATTCATTGTTTGACAAAAATTCGACATAGTATTAATGGACCGTTAATTGGCTAATGTATATCACCACATTTGAAAGTATTGTCCACATGTATAATGTTCAAAATGAAAAATTGAAAATACACTTTTGATGTCAAATCGTGTTTGAAAATACGTTTTTGTATCAACTATTTCAACAATTCTAAGCTCAAAGTCGTTTAATTGATGTTAAAAACGTATTTTTATTTTAAACTTCATACACATTGTGAGATACATCAGCCAATTAACGGTCCGTTAATGCCACATCAGAATTTTGTCAAACAATGAACAGTTGGTTAATGAAGTGGTTTAACTGAAAATAATTTTAAAGTTTAGTGGTATAAATAAAAAATTAAATTAAAGTATAAACCTAGTATAAAGTTGAGTATAAAGAAATGAATTAAAGTTCGGTGGTATATGGTGTAATGAACCCACATTCTGTCCTTAAAAATTCTTTGGGTTCTTAAATCATGTGCAACAATCTGGATTGTTGTATATGCGTCAAGTAAAATGAAGACGAAGAAAAGAGCATCTCCAATAGAGTTGTGGATTAAAAAATTGTGTATCGCGTATGCATAAAAGATAGTGGTAAATAAATTATAAAAAATTAAATAAAGTATGATTAACACATATTTCGTTAAAATGAATTATAAAAAATTAAATAAAATAGGCTTAGAACATATTTTAATGGACATTAATTATAAAAAAATAAATAGAAGATGTCTAGCATACCATCCAATGTGAACGGTGTGCTAGATATCCTCCATTTTTTTTCTTGTCATGTAAGTAATTTAGGATGACGTGACATACTTTTTAATGCAATTCACGATTGCATTGGAAATGCTCTTAAGAGAAAAGTTGATGATGAAACCGACCATTGTTATGCCACTTGCACTTGTCGGAGGAACATGTTGAGAGTAGTTGTGAGAATACTTAGTCAAAATTCCAAAATTAAAGAAGAATAAAATACCTTGAACATTCAATGGATTTTATTTTATGTTTTTTTACAAAATCTATTCAAGTTCTAGTAGGGGATGCTATTTTTATCCAGAATAATTTGATCTGGACCATAATCTAATTGAACCAATGTTCTATATTCACAATTTTCAACAAAAATCGATTTGATCCAATTTTTGAGATACGCTGACCAAACTAATCGAAGCCCATCTCTAAATTTAAACATTATTTTTATTCACACACTTTGTAGAACTTATAACTTTTACTCACTTTTTATCTATACAATTTATTGGACCCACTATTTATAAATACTTATAATCAAAGTCAATCATCCTCTAGTTTGATTATTTTAAGTTAGCCGGACATTTTATCCTTGGAGCAATACCTGGCGTCACTTTTTTTTTATCTAACAATAAAATTGTTTATACAGTATCGTTTAATATCTATTGACATCTACAATATCTACAATATTTAAAAAGTGTGGATCAATGAGAAACATTTGGCTGACACTTTTGCCCCAATAGTTTTTTGTTTTGTCTATAATGTGTTTTATTCTTTGTGTAAACACTAATTCATATAATAAAGAAATATTAATAATTAATAATTAATAATTAATAATTAAATTATATGCAAATTATACAAATAGCATAAAAAATTAGATCAAAACGGACCATTCGGCTCCTTAAATTGAATCAATCTCTCTCTCTCTCTCTCTCTCTCTCTCTATCTCTCAAATAAATCCATAAAAATACCATAGAATTTTGAGACTACGGTAGAAATTTTGTTGGAGCTTTTAAGTGGGCTTTTGATGAATTGAGAAATCTACACTTGTTGGGAAAGCTCTTGCTACTGAATTTTGTTATGTGCCGGTCCTACCTGGCAGCCCATGGGGGCAATATAGTCCCACCCACGCGCCACGTAGACATAGTCTAAACAAATACGCTCTCACCTAACCCTTCTCCGAGGCGGTGAGGCATGTTACCGAGGCCCATAGGTCGGAACAGCCTCATTGGCCGACCCAGGTTACGTGTCCAGGAAGCCTCCCTGCAACTCAACCTTGAAAAGATTGATGGGACTACCGCCAACGCTACTGGGGTCATGATCACTTAGTTTTGCGGTGAAAGTGACTTTCTCATTAATGCTAATGATGTGACACCAAAGATGTGACTTAAGAACCCCCCTCAGATTGAGCCACGTGTCGCACATCAAGGAGATCGTTCTCATAGAATTGGCCTATAAATACCAAACTCATTTCACAAAAAAGGGATGTTGAAAAATATTACTACGAGTATATATATAACAAGTCCTTTATTCTAACTATTCTCAAGTGTCCTAACCACCAGGGGAATCATAGTCCGGGCTCTCGTGTGTCACCTTTGTCTCATACCTTGACCTTTTATTCTTCTCCCGTTCGGACCAAGGTATATCTACGTGGTTGAACAAACCACGTGGCAGTCTTGATAGGGAGGAAAATCCACGTAGGCAGAGGTAGCGTGGGGATTACATATGGCGACCATTTTTGGAGGTCAACAAATTTCTTATATTGCTCATTTTTTTCTCTATGTTTCATGTTTTAGTTATTTTTTGCACTATTTGGATAGAAATTTTTGGGTCTCATTAATTTTGCATACATTGGAGAAGTTTTCAAGGCATTTAATTATTATATGTCAAATGTGTTCTTATCGTTTACTTTTTTTCTCCAATTACCCTTTGAAGTTAGGTTTAAAGGTGGCAAAATGTGTCGGTTCAACGGACTAGCCTAGATAACTAACATTTCGAGCCGAACCACGCTATAAAAATTTGATACAAAAAAAAAAACCACTAGCCTATTTGGCCCGGACTTGTTGACCTACCAAGCCAATCGGGCTCGGGCTTGGGCTCGGCTCGGCTGGTCTATTTTTTAGGCTAGCCTTTTTTTTTTTGTTGAGAAAAGTGCCTATAAGTCACATGTAGGTGACTTATTTCAAATTTGGTCAAAATATTTTTCAAAATTGTCATTAAGTCATACTGTTTAGCAATATTTCAAATTAATTTCAAAATTGTCCCATATAGTCCATATTTTCCATCGCACCGCCGGTCCTGAAATCCAACTTCACGGCACGGCATAAGCCTTCTTCCACCTTCACAACCTCCTCCGCCGCGGCTTAGCAGCATACAAAGAGTGCTTCTTCTACAGCGGAGGTGGATTACTGAGCTTGTAGTTGGGCTTTTGGCAATTGCACACTATGTAGCTAACACCTTGAATTTATGTAGAGTGACCATGATTTGTTGTTGTAAATAGTTTAATTTGATAAATTTCTGTAAAGTGGGGTGGCCAATATTTATTGCTGTAAATAATAGCTTGAATTTATGTAAGGATGAAAAAGTGTTATGTGGGCATGCTTTGACAAAAGTTGGCTATTAGATTATTCTTTATTTTTTAAGCCATGTATGTTGTTTGACATTGTATTACAAAAATTAGTATCTTAATAAAACAATATCATAGATAAAACTAAGTACAAGATATTTTAATGGTGAAGTAATGATACTATTATTAAAATGCTCCATTAGTAGTATAATATTATTGATACTGTTTACATTCAATAATAGTATCATAGATTGAAATAGTATCATAGATTGAAATATTATTATAATAAAACAGTATCAAAGATATAAGCATGGTATAAATATATCATAGCACATTATCTTAGTAAAACAGTATAATAGATAAAACTAAATACGAAATATTTTACTGGTTGAAGTAATGACATTATTCTTAAAATGCTCCATTAGATTGAAGCAGTATCACAGAGTTGAAATAGTATCACATGTTGAAATATTATCATAATAAACAGTATCAAAGATAAAAGTATAGTATAAGTATATCTTAGCACATTATCAGTTAATTATATTATTCTGCTTCGTGTTGTTAATTCTATTAAATTAATAGTTAACTAATTCCCATACTTGCCGGTTCTATATTTTCTCTTGACACGAGAACTTGATTCTTACATAATCTCCATGGAATATAGGATAAAATATAATTTTGTGATCATTAATAGTAAGATTATTGTTCTTTATTGCTTTTTCCTTAAGTTGGTTACTCATTTTTGTTGTAGCTTTGCACTACAATTGTTTGAGTCATGTCTATTAATTGTGTGTGATTTGGTTGATTTGTTAAAATCCAAAAATGACTACTTATTGTTTTGATTAGGGTTGCTTAATGGAAAATGTGATTTTTCAATCGGATAACAAAAAATGAAGGGAATTTTGGTTCAACAAAAGGTTTCTAAAGCAATAAATGATTTTTTTGTTATAACTGTTACTAATATTAGAAAAATAAATTTGACGAGCGTGCTTACACTTCAATAATTTTACACTTGTCTAATGTTGTTTTGAGAAAAGTTGGTAAACTTGATTCTATGCAAAAAATTTTGAAAAAGTTAGAAGAACTGTATTTATCAAAATATACTCCTAATAAACTCTTTTTGTTTGAACGATTAAATTGAGTCTTCTAAAAATTTGGATTATAATTTGGATGTTTTTAACAAACTGGTTGAAGAAATTGTTAATTGTGGCGAAACCGTGTCTAAAGAATACAAAGCAATTATATTGTTAAATATTATACCTGAAACCTATATGGTGGTTTAAAGTGTCATTAAGTATGACAGAGATACGTTAACCTTTGAAATTTTCATTGATTCTTTGAGAAGTAATGAGTTATAATTAAAAGTTGAGAGAATAGAAAAAAGAGGTGGAGAGGTCTATATGGTAAAAGGTAGATCTCCATACAAGCATGGTGGAAATCATGAGAGTCAGAATAGTAGTGATAGTGGTAAAAAGAAGGGTAAGGAAAAATCTAGGTCAAAGTTTAGTTCAAAAAGAAAGAAATGCTATGGTTGTGTTAAGACTGGTCGTTTTATAAAGAGAAAAAGAAATGGAAAGAAAAAGAGTGATGAAGTAAATTTGGTGTCTTCTAATTCTAATTCAGAACCCATTAAGGTTTATGTTTTAATAAACTCTCTTGATGACTTTGTTGAATTAAATTTATCTGTGAAATCTCGTATGTATGAATGGATTCTTGACTCTGGTGCATATTTCATGTTACATCATAGAGTGTTTTGAGACATTGCATGAAAGCGATTTAGGTCATGTTATTATGTGTAACAACCTAACGTGCAAAGTTGTTGGAACTAGTGATATTTGTGTTGAATTTAATAATGTCTTACTTTAAATGGAGTCACATATATTTATGAAATAACTAGGAATTTAATTGCCGTAGGTAAAAAGAAGAAATGAGCTTAACTGGTAAAATTGAAAACAAGTTACTCAAAATGACCAAAGGAGCTCTTATAGTTTGTAAGAGCATAAAAAGAAACGATTTTATGCCAATGTAGGAGAAGTAATTAAAAATTCAATTTTTTTTTGTTTCTTATGCCAACGTAGATGACACATACAAGTGGCATGCTAGATTAGCTCATGTGAGCAATAAGGGACTTAAGCTCTTTAATGAAAAAAAGAGTATTTGGTAAAGATTGTGTATCTGACATACTTTTCTATGATCATTGTATGTTTGGTAAAAACAACACAAACTATATTTTTCTTCGAGTGTTCATAAAACAAATAGAATTCTTGATTATGTACATTTCAATTTGTGGGGTCTATTAGTAATCCTACTTTGGGTGTTTTCTGGTCTATTACTGATGACTATTTTAGGAGAGTATGTCTTTATCTTCTAAAAGATAAATCGGGTACAAACAAAGTTTCAATAATTAGAAAAAACAGATTGAAAATTTAAATGGTAAAAAGATAAATTTCTAAGGTCTAATAATGGTTTAGAATTTAGCAATTCTAAATTTGATAGGATGTGTGTTGAAAATAGAATAACAAGATATAAAATTGTTCCTTACAATCCTCAACAGAATGAGGTAGTTGAAAGGATGAATAGAATATTGCTTGATAAAGTTAGATGCATGATGATTAGCTCTAATGTATCTAAATCTCTTTGGGGGTGAAGATGTGATGACTACTTGTTATTTGATTAATATTACTTCGTCTACTGCTTTGAATGGTGATGATAAATGCGTTGAATATTCTATGCTTCATACTTTTGGCTGTGCTATTTTTTCCATCAAAATGAGGAAAAGCTTGAACCTATAACTAGGAAATGTATTTTCTTAGAGTATCCTAAAGATGCGAAGGGGTATAACTTATGGGATAAAAGCCAGGGAGGGGGAGTCATTATGAGTCGACATGTTACATTCAATTAATCTGAAATGCATTGTTTAGGACCTGATTTAGAGAAATTAGGTGAACATCAACAAGAAGGTGATAGTAGGCAAGTAGAGTCCGATAAAGTTAGTACATAAATCCATAGTATTTCTAGTGACGTGGAGATTCAGCAATCCAAAAAAGATGATAGAGATGAGACTGTTGTTGAAGAATATCTTAATCATGAAGATTTTTTAAAAGACTATTAATTAACTAGATATAGTGTGCGAAGACCTTATAGAAAGTCTTAGAGATTTGGGTATGAGTCAGATGTGGCTTTTGCTTATGCTAGTTTTGAAGAATTAATCGATATAGAGCCAAAATCATATCAGGAGGCTATTAAGAGTGAACAATCAAATGAATCGTTAGAGGCAATGAATGAGGAGATGAGATATCTAGAGTAAAATCAAACTTGGGATTTAGTTCCTAGGTCTAAAAATAAATCTTTAGTAGGTTGTAAGTGTGATTTTAAGGTCAAAGGGGATACCACTGAGGATAATTCTTTAAGGTTTAAAGCTAGATTAGTAACTAAATGATTTACACAGAAGGATGGAGTAGATTATAATGAAATTATCTCTCCAGTAGTTAAGTATACTACAATTAGAGTCATGCTTGCTTTAGTTGCTTATTTTGACTGGAACTTAAACAACTTGATGTGAAATTGCTTTTTTACATGGCAGAAATTGAAGATTTTTTTCATGTATCAACCCCAAGTTTTTGAAGATAAATTAGCACTTGTTTTCTATTGCTTAAATTATAATTTTAGTTGATCAAACTGGTCAAACATACTTTTTATCCACATATTTCGTAGAATCCACAACTTACTACCCACTTATTATCCACACATTCTACAGAACCTATTATTATAAGCATTCAAAAAATAATTTCAACACCACCAAACAAACACTTAAAACTTGATTATGTGTATCACTTTAAAATATCTTTGTATGACTTAAAACAGTCCCTAGACAGTGATACAAAATGTTTGATTCGTGTGTTCTTTCTATTGATTTCAATAGATGTAAATTTGATTATTGCTTATATTATCAACACAATAATAATGACTGTGTGTTTCTTCTATTATATGTGGATGATATGTTGTTGATTGGTTAATATATTATCATCATTAATAAGACAAAAGGTGTTGAAATAATTTGGCATGAGTGAACGTAAATTTGTTACTTTACCTTTAGCAATCATTTTGTTTTGTCTAAAGATCAATCTCCGGTAAGTGAAGAAGATGTGGAATACATGAATATAATTCTTCACTTTGATGCAATAGGTTATATTATGTATTTGTGTGTACTGGCTTGACTTGCCTATGCTATGAGCACACTTAGCATGTTCATGTTAAATCCAGGTCCAGATCATTGGGAAACACTTAAATGGGTGCTTAGGTATTTAAGGGGGTCATGTGATATAGATTTAATATTTTTAAAAAGGACGTTATGTTAAAGGGTTTTGTACATGCTAACTATGTTGGTGAAGAGACGATAAAAAGTTTATCACATCATATGTGTTTACTTTATGTGATTCTTGTGTGAGTTAGAAATCTCAGCATATAATTGCTTTATCTACTGTCAGAATCAGAATACATTGCTACCACTAAAGAGTCTTTGTAGCTTAAGAGACTTCTAAATGAACTATATGTTTTGGATGGTAATGTAACCGTGTTTTCTAACAATCAATTTGCTATATATTTTATGTAAAAATTCTGTTTTTCATGAATGCACTAATCATATAGATATCCGAATAGATTTTATTCGAGATATTGTATCACATGAATTATTAGCATTGAAAAAGTATTTTCTCAATTTAATAATCTCTCAGATATGGGCACAAAAGTGCTGTCTTTGGTAAAATTCAAGAGTTGTTTAAATATCTTGAATATTGTTAAATGTTAGTGAATTTTTAATTTTACTAATTCTCTTTGTGGTTAAATCAATAAATTTTGTTTTCTTGTTTGGGTAACAAGAGGGGTGCATGAAATGATTATGTCACCAAAGGTGGAGGATTGTTGGATTTTTTGTGCCAAACAATCCTCAAGGCAATAAGAAAAAAATACGTACATAATTAGGCTTGTGCCTTAAATTAAAATATATGATCCGTTATATCTCATACTAACGTATCAAGTTGTTTACCCATTCAAATGGAGAAATGATAAATTAAAATTGTGGTTGTTGGGTCGGTTTGGGTTTGGATAACAATCACTCTTGATGTGTAACTATTTGTTATTGCTCAAGCGATCGAGTTTGAACCAACCTTATCCTTTGAGTTTTAAATGGTGGTTTAGACTGTAAAACTCTAGCCTATTTGAGTTTAACAAATTGATGATTAATTTAAGTAACCCATTTGAACCACCCCACCAAAAGTCAACCAACAACCTCACCACAAGAAAACCCAGGCCTCCCAATATTAGTTGGTGTTCTTTTTCTATTTGGTTCCCCGCCTCTACTTATTTCTTCATCTTTCTCTCTACCCACTTTTTCTTATTGATAATCTATCTAATTAGTTTAGAACTTTTTTTGGATGTTAGGTTGAGATTGTGATACACTTAGTGTATGATTAGGGTTTTAATATGCGCCTTGGATTAATTTTTTACTTTGTATCCATTTATTTTCATAACTTCTTTGATTTCTACTCATACACCAAAGATTATATTGTCACAATTACAATATCTCAATTTTATGGCCATAAACAATTTGCTAAGATTGAAGTACTTGCAAGAATTCAAATTTTCGTTTCTCTTGGAAGAATGTGTATCTTTTAGGGAGGGAAAGGAGGAGGGAATCAAGCCTACAATAACATATTCCCATGCATGGATTCAATTTTTTGTTTCTCTTGAAAGAATGTGATTCTTTTTGTTTTAATTGTGAACCTAGTGAAGCATGAAAATTGTGGGACTTATATTTTGAAGTATTTCAAGAAGATTACACAAGTCATAAATAGTAAACTATTTTATGTCGTATACATAAATTGTGTAAGGCACGTATGAAGAACTAGTTGTGTTAGAAACATCCGGATTGTTGACATACTTTTTGGTTTTGATTTTACAATAGTTAAATTGCATGCGGTGAATATGATAAATGATAAATCGTTTCAATGAATGTTATTAATATTAAGACTTTCAAATATTTTACAAGTTTGTTAACATATTTAAGTTTGTGAGCATCCCCATTGTAAGGGTGGAGTCAAGATTGTTTCACTAATCTACATAGCACCATCTCATTGGACAAATTGGTTTATCTAAGATTAGTGTTCGTTTGAAAATAATGTGTACCATTGGATCTATTGAATGGTCATGATCTTGTCTTGGATCATTCATATGAATTTGAATAAGAAAAATGTTTTGTCTCTTTCTTTGGTTTAGGGAGTTGGGAGGGAAAAAAATACACAAAACATTTTATATATCTTCTTATTCAAGAGAAGTTGGATTAAGTGGTTAAAATTAGTGGTCACCTTCGATGGATTTCTTGGTCAAATCCAATTTTCATTCACCTGGGTTGCATGGTGGTGTTCCTAGAGACATAAATATGAGCCCACAACTCAAGTTTGGTGCAAGACAATGGAGCAAAGAGAGTATTTTTCTTCTTGTTTTATTTTACATTAAAGAATGAGTTGTAATGATTTGTAATGTAATATTTGATATTGTAACATCATTAAACTCAACAAAAGGTATCACAACTTAGATTATTGATCTAGGGATGTGAAATAATTTGAAAAGGTTTGTGGATCAAAGTTTAGAACTAGATTTGGGAAGAAAGAATAGACTCAAAACTTTAAATAAAGATTTCAGCCAAACCAGACATCATTAGAGCAAGTGGGATCGATATTTGGGTTCACGGTGAAGACGTTTGGTCGGCAGCGTACACCTCTAGAGAGGATGATGTGAGGGTGCATGCAGTGCTATTTCTACGTGTGGTTGAAGGTAGAAGCTCTCTACTGCTGGTTCTGACATTCTTGTGGTTCATTAGCGGCACGTAGTGCTCTTTTGGAGGATAACAGTTCACAGAAAGTTGAAGGAATATGTGACGTTGCTATTAGGATGTATGATGGCATTGTTCGACCCCTTCTTGGTGTTAGATTTATCCCAAACCTTAAGAAAAACATTGTTTCTTTAGGTGTTCTTGTAGATGATGGCCATATGTTCAAGATTTTGGTACTTTAAAGATTCTTAAAGGTTGTTTAGTAGTTGTGAAAGGTCCCAAGAGGAATAAACTGTATTATCTTCAAGGTGAAGCATTACATGCCAAATATTCAGGATTTGTTTCATTCAATGAAGATAGATAAGATATATGACATATGAGGATGGGACACATTGGAACAAGGAACTAAAATATCTTAGTGATCCGAATTTACTTGGTAAAGAGATTGTTGCACCTTTGAGCTTTTATGAAACATGTGTTCTAGGAAAGTCACACACAGTGGGCTTTGAGATAGGTCTACACAATACTAAGAGGCCATTAGATTACATTCATGCAGACTTATAGTGTCCAGAAAAACACCCTACGCATGGTGGGAATATGATTTTTTTGTCCATTGTTGATGAATACTCTAGAAAGGTCTAAGTTTTTCCACTTAAGTGCAAATCTAAAACTTTTAGCAAGTCTAAGTCCTGACTTACCTTAGTTGAAAATTAAATGGGAAAAAGTATGAAAACTCTTAGGACGGACAATGGTCTAAAGTTTTTCAACTTTGAATTTGATAATTTCTGAAAAGAGAGAGATATCATGACATATAAGACTATGAGAAATACTCCCCCAACAAAATGAGGTGTTTGAGAAGATGAATCAGATTTTGATGAATAAAATCATATTCATGTTCATTAGTTCAAGATTGTCTAAAGATTTCTAGACTGAAACCTTGAGTACTACGGCCTATTTGATAAATATGTCTTATTCTAGTTCTATTAACTTCAAAACTCTCCAAGAGCCGTGTTTGAAAAATCTCCATATTTGTCACACATTAGAGTGTTTGGGCGTATTGCTTATGCACACCAAGTTAAGGGTAAGTTGGACCTTACGGCTATTAAGTGTGTCATATTAGGATATCTAGAGGAAATTAAATGGTATGATTGTGGGTTTTAGGTATTAAAGGTATTAAGATAATTAACAGTAGAGATGTGAAGTTCAATGAACTTGATATACCTTACCCTAAAATTCCAAATAATTAGGTTAAACAGAGTGAGGAAGATAAATCTTCTACTAGGAAAAAGATTCATACTGATGTGAAGAGATTAGATGTTAATCAAGATGTTAGAGAACCTAAACAAATTGATCATAAAATAGAGATTGAACAAGAAGAAGTCTTAGAACAACCTGAACTAAAAACTCCTGAAATTGTTGTCCCTAATCAAGAACAATTTAAAGATACTAATTTGGGAGATTACCAATAAGTGAGAGATTGAGAGAGAAGACAAGTAAGACCAAATTTGAAATACATTTCTTCAAATTTGATAGAATTTGTCCAAGTTTCAGGTGAAGCCTTGGAGCTAGTTGAACCTTTTTCTTATGAAGAAGTTGTTAACGGTAAAAATTTGAAGGCTATGAGAGATGAGATCCAGTCCTTAGGCAAGAATGATATATGGAAGTTGGTTGAGAGACTAAAGATTTAAAATGTAGTCCATTGTAAATGGATCTACAAGTTGAAGAAAGAAGTAGAATCTAATGACCCTTTAAGATACACATATATGTTGATAGCTAATGGGTTTACTCAGAGATATGGGATTGATTATAATGAGTTATTTTCTTCGGTGATTAAGTATAAAACCGTCAGGTTATTCTTGGCCTTAGTTGTCCAATTTAATTAAAAATTAGAACAACTAGATGTTAAGACTGTGTTTCTTCATGAGTAGTTAGATGAGGTCATTTAAATGTCCCAACATCAAGGCTTTGAGCTGAATGGGAAGTCTGAACTTATGTGCTTGCTTAGCAAGCCCTTGTATGGTCTTAAGCAGAGTCTTAGGCAATGGCATAAAAGAAGTGATGCTTATGTGCTTAAAATTAGTTTCAAAATAAGTGAATTTGATGCATGCTTATATTACAATAAGACTAAGATAGTCTGTGAAGTTTACTTGTTGTAATATGAGATCTTGCTTTCTAGTAGTTGTAAAGCTAAAATTATAAAAATAAAAATCTTTTGAAATTTGAATTTGACATAAAAAACTTAGGATGTGTAAGAAAAATTATTGGTATGACTATTAAAAGGAATTTGGCTGAAAATAGATTTATAATTAATCAAGAGTCATATTTAGAAAAGGTAATAACTAAATTTGGTATAATATTTGATAAGTCTATCAATGTACCATTAGCTGTACACATGATTTTTGTCATCTGCTCATGGCCCTAACACTGAAGAAGAAAAACAAGAAATAAGTAATGTGCTATATGCTAATGCCATTGGTTCGATGATGTATTCAATAATTACCACTAGATCGACATAGCTTATGCAATCAGTTTCTTGAGTATGTTTATGTCTAATCCAGGTAAACTTCATTGGACTACTCTTAAATAGTTGTTGAGATACCTAGTTGGGACAGTTAAAATGAGTTTAGTATTTGAAAAGTGAAGTGATAAGCTTGAGCTTAAGGGTTATATAGATTCTGACTTTGCAGTGGACAAATATCAGAAGAAATCTACAAATTTATACTTCTTCAAGTTAGGTGATAATTGTATTATTTGAAAATATCGGTTGCATCCTTTAGTTACACTCTCCAGCACTGAAGCAGAATATGTTCCACTAATTGAAGCTTTTAAAGAATGCATGTGGCTAAAAGGCCGCTTATGTGAATTAAACTTCTTGAATGAAAATGTCATGATCTTTACTGATAATCAAATTGCTTTGATGTTGTGTAAAAACCATGTGTGTCATGAAAGATATAAACATATTGAGGTGAAGTACCATTTCATTAGGGAGAAGTTAGCTTCTGATGAATTTAAACTACTTAAAGTTGCAACTGATGATAACCTTGTAGATGTTGGGACCAAAGTATTTGCTGCTTGTAAGTTTAACAAGTGCTTATCAATTTTGAATATTGATACAGGTTAACTAGTGTAATAGGTACTTGTTGATATATATGATTTGATGAAGCAAGTACTGGGCTTAGTGGGCGATGATGATGAAATAAGACCATAAAAGGATAGCACATGTAATCAGTGAACTTGGTAGTGGATTTGTGTTCCAATGTGAAGATTTCTGAGTGTGGTTCACTAATCCACATGACACCATCCTATTAGACAAATTGGTTTGTCTAGGATTTGTGCTTGTTTGAAATTAATGTGGATCATTAGATCGATTGGATGGTCATGATATTGTCTTGGATCATTCACATGAATTTAAAAAGGAAAATATTTTGTCTCTTTCTTTAGTTTAAGGAGTTGGGAGGAAAAAAATACACAAGATATTTTGTATCTCTTCTTTTCAAAAGAGGTTGGACTTAGTGGTTAAAATTCTTGGAATTCTGGTGGATTTCTTGGTCAAATCCATTTGTCGTTTCCTCGAATTGCATGTCAGAGTTCTTAGTGGCATAAATTGGAGCCCACAACTCAAGTTTGGTGCAAGACAATGGAGCAAATATTGTGTTTTTCTTCTTGTTGTATTTCACATTAAAGAATGAATTGTAATAATTTGTATTGTAATATTTGATATTGTAACATAATTAAACTCAACAATGATCTTACTCCAAGATTGCATACATATTTAAGTTTGTGAGCACCCCATTGTAAGAATAGAATCAAGACTTTAATCCAAGATTGCAATTGAGTGTTTTGATCACAAATTGAAATAAAGATTATTGTCTTTATCTTCCATTAATCTGTTGTTCTTTTTCTTGAGTACTAGTGATCAGCATGTGTTACGTAAAATAAGAATTTAACCACACATCTTATGCATCTCACTACAAATGAAAACTTATAAAATCTTGAAATAAAACTTTGTGCACAAACTTTTCTTTTTCCTCACTATCTCTCGGATTTTCTATGGCCAAACGTGTGCAGACGGAATGCAAAAATAGTTAAGGGTAAATGATAAATTATATACATATACATATCCCTAGTGGCATTAATAGATTTATTATTTAGTAAATAATTGGTTTCATAATTCTTCATGTTGAGTTTACAACTTTAATGGGGATAAAATAAAAAATAAATAAAAATAAAAAACTTAATCGTGATGAAAGTTGTACGTGGTAAATGTTAGTAAAATTATGGTGCATATTTTATTCTATAACTTAGTTGTTGAAAAGCAAGTTCACAAAATGCGAAGACTTGAGGTAAGAAATGGTAGATCGAGGCTAAAGTTCTACTCTATGTCTTTAAGACAAATTTGGCCGGCTATGGTGCTCAAGGCTTGATGAAAATCGTCTCCTAAGATACAACGATCCTTTCTTGCGATAGCAGCACTTAAAATCACAAGAAACAGCGAAATGCAAGTATTTCATACTCTCTTTTATTATACAGAGATGAAAACAAAATATTTTATTGTACTAAGTTTGGAAAATTAAAAGTAATGTTTTGCAAATCGGGGGGCCAATTTATAACATGCCAAAAGTTTCAATTGAATGGACACGACTGTTGGGTCATGTCAGTTTAATTCCAATAGTTATAATTTGAAAAGATAAGTCCAGAAAGACACGTCTTTACTTCAAACAGATACCTTTGGATATTTTAATTAATTAATTAATTTTGGAAGGAAGAATATAATGGACCAAGCCCAATCTAATGACCACGACCCACGACTCGTGCCCATGCCCAACTCGACCTAGACCCCGACCCTCGACTCTGACCCCGACCAGGCAGGCAGATGCTCGTGCGTGTGGGACTTTGGACCGAACCCAATAAGATCTAGGTTTCAAAGACTATTGGTACCCCTTGGAGCCAAACCTAATTGTCAAACTAGGATATATAAATTAGTCACAATTCTTCTTATCTTCCATTATGGGATACATGTTTTCCACTTCTTTTTACAATCTAAATTTAAAGGTTTCAACTATTGGCAATAATTTCTCATTCACCCGAAAATAGTTTTGCAAGACCAAATATACCATAATCATCTACTCACAGAGTAGAACGTGTTCTAATTATAATCCACTTAAATAGGTGGTCTGGGCCCACTCTAATATTTGGTCAAAATTGATTAAAATCAATTATTTAGTCAACTATTTCCAATAATCCTCCACATGAATGAAAATTATCAGAATAAATACAAATGATAATACAGACACTAAAAGAGAGTACAAGTGGAAAACTATTGCATCAAGAGAGGTAACTTGTGGCTTTGAACCTACCTTAGTGGAATACTATAGGATTTACTTGGTTAATCAGTGAACGTGATAACTTGAACTGTTCAGCCGTTGGTGTAAACCAAGACAATAATACCCACACAATATCTTTCCTGACTTTTATTTGGTCCTCATGGTTGTGTTCATTTTGGCCCTGAACAACTCTTGGGTTTCATAAGTGTTTTAGAGAATTCCAGCCTCAAAATTCTCCTAGAAACGACTCACTTCTCATTTACATAAGTGATCTCCAATCAAGAGCATTCTGCCATACTCCACTTGATTTATCCAAGATATATGAATCATTAAAAATATAACTTAACCTTACACACTCTCCAGAAAAGCATTTATGTTATCATAGGAATGGGTAGGAGTTTTACTCCTAAGTGCTTAACTGATCTTCATAAATTAGTTTTTTCATTGAACAAAGATCTTGGCATCTCCAGTCAACAAGGTTGGGTTACCATTTCAAAGATTCACAAGTAGTAGGATTTTGAGCCCATTCCCTTCAATAATCGGTATATTTGATTTCTTGGTAAGCCTTTTGTAAGCGGATCTGCAAGATTCTCCTTTGATTTCACATAATCGATAGAGATAACACCACTTGAGATCAATTGTTTATTGGTATTATGTCTACGACGTATGTGTATAAACTTACCATTATACATACTGTTTTGTGCCCTTTTAATAGCCGACTGACCATCACAATGAATACAGATAGTAGGTATTGGCTTAGGCCAACACGGAATATCCTCTAGAAAGTTACGAAGCCATTTTGCTTCTTCACCAGCTTTATCCAAAGTTATAAAATCAGATTCCATCGTGGATCGAGCTATACATGTTTGTTTAGAGGACTTCCAAGACATGGCTGCGCCACCAATGGTAAAAACAAAACCACTAGTGGACTTAGAATCATTCATGTCTGATATCCAATTAGCATCACAGTATCCTTCCAAAACGGTCGGATGTCTTGTATAATGTAATCCAAAGTTCAAAGTATATCTTAGATATCTAAGAACTCTATTTAATGCCTTCCAATGGTCACTGCTTGGATTACTAGTGAAACTATTCAGTTTGTTCACATCACATACAATTTATGGATGTGTGCAATTCATAATATACATTAGACTGCCTATGATCTGTGAATATTTTAATTGAGACATAGGTTCACCTCTATTTTTTACTAAGTGTAAACTTAAGTCAATTGGGGTTTTTACAGAATTTTCATCATATGCATTAAACCTTTTGACTATAGTCTCAATTTAATGAGATTGAGATATAACAAGTCCATCAGATATCTTAGATATTTTAATCCCTAATATAATATCTACTATATCCATATCTTTCATGTCGAAATGTTTTGTCAACATTTTCTTAGTATTCATGATAATCATGATTGCTGTCCATTATTAACATGTCATCAACATATAGACATACAATTATATAGGCATTAGGTGTGTTTTTAATAAAAACACATTTATCACACTCGTTAATTTTAAATCCATTTGATAACATCGTTTTATCAAATTTCTGATGCCATTGTTTTGGCGCATGTTTCAATCCATACAAAGATTTAACGAGTTTACATACATTTTTCTCTTGTCCAAGAGCAACAAACCTTTCAAGTTGTTCTATGTATATTTCGTCTTCTAACTCACCATTTAAAAATACTGTTTTAACTTCCATTTGATTGGTCTCAAGATTATGTAATGCAGCAATTGCGATTAGGACTCTAATCGATGTGATCCTCGTCACTAGTGAGTATGTATCGAAGAAATCAATGCCTCTCTTTTGTTTATATCATTTTGCTACCAACCTGGCCTTATATTTATCTATATATCCATCAGGTTTTAACTTCTTCTTGAAAATCTACTTACAACCTAGAGGTTTATTTCCAGGTGGGAGATCAACCAACTCCCAAGTGTATTTTGCATAATAGACTTTATTTCACTATTGATAGCTTCTTTCCAAAAAAGATCTTCTAGAGTAGGCATTGCCTTGGTAAATGTCTTAGGATCATTTTCTACCATATAGGTAAGAAAATCTAGACCAAAAAGATGTAGATGTTTTGGCCGTTTTATTGCTCATAGGTTCTTCATCACTTTGATTATCATTATTTGCAGTATCATAAGTTCGTTTGTTTGAACTTATTTGTTTCTTGTCTTTACATGGAAAGACATCTTCAAAAAATGCAGCATTTCTAGACTCAGTGATTGCTTCTTCATGTATATCAGGAATATTTGACTTATGTACAAAGAACCGATATGTACTGCTCTTATTTGCATATCCAATAAATATGCAATCAATAGTTTTAGTCCCAATTCTAACTTGTTTAGGCTTAAGAACTTCTACTTTAGCCAAACACCTCCACACTTTTAAGTATTTATAGGTAGGCTTATGACCTTTCCACAATTCGTATGGAGTTTCATCCATTTTCTTTTGTGGTATTTTGTTAAAAATGATATTTGCTGAAAAGGATAGCTTCTCCCATAAGTTTTGGAGTAGTCCAGAACTTATCAACATAGTGTTTATCATCTTTTTAAGAGTTCAATTTTTGTGTTCAGCAATACCAATTGATTGAGGTGAATAAGGAGCCGTTGTTTGATGAATAATGCCAGATTCTGAACAAAATTCTTCAAATGATGCTACATATTCTCCTCATCTATCACTACAAATAATTTTTATTCGTTTGCTAAGTTGATTTTCCACTTCATTCTTATAATATTTAAAAACATCTAAGACCTCATCTTTGCTTTTTAGCAAATAAACACAACAGTATTTAGTGCAAGAATCGATTAAAGTAATGAAATACTTTTTACCACCTCTAATTTGCACAAATTTTAAATTACAAATATCGCTGTGAATTAACTCTAAAGGTGTTGTGTTTCTTTCAACACTTGAAACGGTGTTTTGGCTAATTTAGCCTCTATACAAGTTTCACACTTATAATTGGGATCAAATTGTAGATTAGGCAATATATTTAAATTCATCATTTTACGAATAGAATTTAAATTTGCATGCCCCAATCTATGATGTCTGTAACGATCCGAAAATTTCGTATTTCTATTTTAAATAAGAAAATGAGAATGAAGTAAGAAATTTGGTTGAGTTTTCCCGAAATTTTCTTCAAAGGTCTTAGCACTTAGAATTTAATTTAAATCCGAATAATAAAAAGGGAGAAAAGTCGATTTAATGTTTTATAAAAGGGCTAAGATGAATTTATTTAAGATTTATTGGCTTTTATTAAGGCTTGTTTGGTTAAAAGTGAAAAGTTGAGTAGAGACCCAAAAAGTGAGAAAACCAAGTTTTGAGCCTTTTGATTTAAGTAAGTAGCCAACTTTGGAGCCATCGTATGAATTGTGTATTGGTCGGAATTTCGTGAAACTAATGGTGTTAATGGCATGCATAGCGAGACCTTCGAAATGGTACCAAATATGCGTACTTTCGACTATGAAAAACGGCCCCAAAAATTATGCCAAAAACGTGCCAGATATAAGAAATGGAAAGTCGAAAAGAACTCCCAAAACACGTTTTCAGCACCATCTTTAGAGTGATGTTTTAACCTCTGTGTTGGTCCATTTTCACGATTCAAAGTGCGTTGAGAAGTACACAACAAGACCTTCGAAATGGTACCAAATACACCTATGTTCGACTCGGGAATCAGCCTCGGATTTTATGTCAAAAACCTTCCGTGAAGTTGGAAATCACGGAATTCTCGAGAAATTTGTTCTGAGCACCATTTTGGGACGATCTTTGTGATCATTGTGATGATCCGTTTTCACGATTCAAAGTTCATTGGGAAGATCCCGTGAGATCTTCGAGATGGTATAAGGAATGTCGAAAGATGAGCACGTTTCAACCTTCAAAACTCAACCCAAAAACAAGTCCGAAATCGCCTTAATTAGAGTTTAGCATTAATTGCCCCATAAGCTATACCTAGTGCCTTTATTATGGGTAGTTGGGAAGCGCCTTAAATGAAGGCCAACAAGAAAATCTTCAGCAAATCTCCCCAACTTTACATGTATCACAATGAGGATGAATGCAATAATGAGGAAGGAGTTAAATTCTCCCTATAAATACCCCCCAAACCCAAGCCACTTCTTGCCCATTTCCTCCTTTCTAACCCCCATAACTCTCCCACACCACTCCCCACGTTTTCTAGCTTTAATTAAGGAGAAGATAAAGAGAAATATACCAGAGTTAGAGGTGAGTGTTTGTTTATTAAGAAAGCTTGGGAAGGAGGTTCTCTAATTCAATAGAAGAATCTCCAACCTAAAGCACCAAAGCCCCATTACAGGCAATAGTTTAAAGGGACCAAGAAACTCAGATTTCATGGTGTAGAAAGTTAGTTTCCTTGGGCGAGAACTTAGTTTTTAGATAAAATACTTTTATCAGATCTGTGCCCCGAAAGGTATTGATACCCTATACCACAGTTCTATGATAGGGTATCGATACCCTATAATCTCTGCACGAGAAATACCTGAAGCCAGTTTATGCGCTGTCTTAATACTCTCCATTTCCAGATTTTAAATAACATTTAACATAAGATCATAATGTTTAGAACCTTTCCCTTTTGGTGGATCAAGGATAACGCCAAGTTGTGAGTAAAATTATGTATATGACTTATATGCAATATGACAAATATATACATCTATATGTGTATATTCCATGTGCTCTTGATGAACTATATTGATGAGTTACAATGATATGATTGTGAGCATCTTGAGCTTATTGACTATTTTATGCAACAAGAATGAAGAACAAGAATGAGAAAGCTATCTTGTGCCATTTATGCTCAACTTGAGAAGGCAAAATTATATGTAAACAAAGATGAAGCATGTTTGAACACATAAAGATTTTTCCCAAACTTATTTGTACACCACGGGCAAAAGTGGCCCATAGGGGGACTGTAAGGGTCCCAAGAAAAGAGTTGATTCAACTTTTGGCCAAGGGTTAGAGCGACTCACATGAGGACTTGAGGTCCGATTGAATTACTGACCAAAGGCAAAAGTAGCCTACATTGGGACGGTAAGGGTTCCATGAGTTGATCAACTACGGCCAAGGGCAAAAGTAGCCCATAGAAGGACGATGAAGGCCCTAAGAATGTTTGGCCATGTGCTTATGCACAAAGAATGTTTATTTGAGCGCTCGGTGTACAAGTATGGTTTGTGGGAAGGGCCCTAAGAAAGATAAAAGACATATCTACATGCAATATCACACAAGCACCATATTTTTACTCATTGAATGTCACCATTCATAGTCGTTTTATGACTCTTGTAGGAAATGGATCGAGACATGTATGAAGTCAAGGGGCAACGGGTGGAAGTGGCCTTCGATGAACATGAATACCATTTGATGACAAAGATTGAGATATGGTCCTCCAATCCTCTTCAACCCGGATTGCAAAAGCATGAAACCACCTACCTTTGCGTGGACGTGTATGATTTTTGGACCATGGAGTATCTTACTACTCGTTATTATGAAGTATAATATTTTGATTAACCTTGTCTTTATCATATCACCTTTTTCTTAAAGTATGTAGTAGTACTTGCTAATGGGCTCAAGCTTTTGGAGTGTTCATGAGACGTAATGATTTGTCATGAACCGTTTTGAAACAAAAATGTATGTGAGGTACTTCTTTTACTTACTTGAGCCCACATTTTGTGTTAAACTATGCCATTGAAGGTGAAATGAACTAAAAGACCGGATTTATATGTTTTAAACTTCCGCTATATTTAAGTTGTCATACTCTACCTTATGGTTCTTTATTTCATCAAGTATACATGTTTTTACTTAACAAAGAATAAAGCAAATCCGAAGCAAAATGAGAAAGGGTGATCTCCAAATACTATCTAATATTAGTTTCTAACTACTTTCCTCGAAAGAAAATAAAGAAAACATGTTTCAAATCAGTTTTTCATCAAACCAGGAAGTAGAACTACTTTCTGCGTAAAAGGGTATCAATACCCTCAAATATAGGTACTATTACCCTACTGGGCAGAATACAAAAAAAAAAAGTTTAGGCAGAATTTTGAGGTCGCCACAATGTCATAAACAAGATGACTCAAGCATACAAGCAGAACTAGATGTATTATCATTGCTTGATTTCGGTAAAATAGTAAAGACATTCATCTTGAACATCCCGTCACAAAGGTAACCTTTCTCTACATACATATCATTCTTAGTGAGTAAAAATTTGTAAGATACAAAGACTAACTTAAAGCCATTTTTGCTAAGTAAGGAGCCAGATACAATATTTTTGCAAATGTCAGGCACATGTAGCACATTGTTAAGGACGAGCTCTTTGCTGGAAGTCATTTTCAAAGTCACTTTTTTTGTCCTTCAACTTTAGAACTTGTAGAATTTCCATGAACAATTATTCTCCATTGACTGCCTTGTAGTTAGATAACATTGTCTTGTCAGCACAGATATTGCGAGTAGCACTAGTATCTACCCACCATTCTCTAGGATTTCCAACACTATTGCATTAAGATACAACAACAAACAAGTCCATTTCTTGCATTCCTTCAGATAATATGTCTAATTCAGTCACATTTACTTGTTCATTTTGATTCTTAGGCTTGCCGCAACACTCATTTTTACAATGTTATGGTTTACCACACTTGTAGCAATTTCTCTTGAATTTCTTAGCACTTTCTTGTTGTCTTTATTCAGAGCATCACATGAATATTTCTTTTTCTTATTTGTCTTAGAGCCAGATTCCACCACATTGGCCTTTTCTTGTATAAATTGTCCTCCAAATTTTGTGTCAGACTTTATATTATCTTATTCAATTCTCAATCAGACAATTAATTCCTCCAAGTTAATCTCCTTGCATTTGTGTTTGAGATAGTTTTTGAAGTCTCTCCATAAAGGAGGGAGTTTCTCAATAATTACAGCCACTTGGAATGATTTACTAAGGGTCATGTTTTCAACATGAATGTCATGAATAAAAACTTGCAATTCTTGAACCCAATTGATAACGGTTTTGGAATCTACCATCTTGTAGTCAAGAAACTTGCCAACAATGAATTTCTTTGTGCCAGCGTCCTCTGTTTTGTATTTCTTCTCCAATGATTCCTAGAACTCTTTTGCAGTTTTCATAGCACTATAGACACCGTATAGTGTATTGTCCAGCTCATTTAAGATGTAGTTTTTGCACAAGAAGTCGAAGTGTTTCCACACATCCAAAGCAATAAGAGACTCCTATTATTTGTTCCTTCTTGCACCGCCGAATGATCCTTACTAAGAAATCTTGCCAAATTCAAAGTGGTCAAGTAGAATAGCATCTGCTATTGCCATCTTTTGAAGTCCACACCACTAAATTTTTTTGACTTCTCTCCATGTGGAATCGAAGCGTTTTGAATCAGAATAGTTATAGGTGGTACCACATTGGTTGCACCATTAGTAGGGGAAACATCATTACTCTTATTTGTATCCATTTAAGATAAACTTTCAATATATTAAAAATAAAATTTGACTTGACTATAACAACTACTAGAAACCAAACATAACAAAATGAAACTTGTACAATGTATAGATAAATAAAGTAGGATCAAAACTTGGTATTTATCTTAAATTATGGAAGCAGTAGAATAATACAAGTAAAATAAAATAAGAGGCACGCAGATGATTAACAGTAACTAAATAATTCTGATTACTAACATGCAGACTATGAAATTAAAATAAGAATGCCAATTAGTATTTTAATTTTAGATTGATGCAATTACTAATACATATTACTTTTAGAATAATAAAATAATATACAAATTGCACACAAATTGAAACAATGAAACAATTAATGCAATCTGATATTAAATTGTTTGATCCAATTAATGCAGTCTGATATTCAATTAATGGAACAATGAAACAATTAATATAGATTAAATATTTATTAATCTGTTTGATCCAATTAATGCAGTCTGATATTCAAACTTCAAGACAAATATAACATAGACTATGTGATTTGTATGCATACAGGGGCAGAATCAGGGGGGCAGCCCTGGTCTCAAGTCCAGGGGCTCTAGGGCTGCCCAAAATTTGGCCCAAAAGGTTTTAAAAAAAAATAAAGAAACAAAAAAGAAATAAAGCCCAAATTTGAGCCCAAGGCTGCCCAAAATTTTGGGCCAAAATTAAAAAAAAATAATAATAAAGCCCAAATTTCACCAAACATAGAAAAAAATTGTTTTACTCCTAATTGTGCATCCAAATTTAATTAAACAAACAATTATTTGCATTTCATGTAAGTATTAGAAAGTTCAAAATTGAAATTCAAACTTTAGAAATTTCAAAATTCGAACGTGGATTTGAATTTTTTAATTTGTTGCACCTTCTACTATTTAGTGTTGAAATATCATTTTATTTTCTCACTTAGTTGTAATAATTTTGTTGTGTATGACTTACTTATATGTCGTTTCATTAAATATAGGATTACAATATAATTGTATATAACACTACTAAAGAGTTTAAATATTTTGTGCATCGACTACATAACTTAGTTTTAGATAAAATATATATATAATATATTATAAAATAATTTTTGTGTATCGACTACATAACAATTTTTGTTGAGAAATACCTTGTTAATAAAATAAATATAGATTCTATTATAGAAGAATTTGTAATTGTAAAAGATCGTTGGACACAACTTTCTTTAGCTAGTTTAGATCTTGAATATTTTGTTTAATGACTTCTTGTAACATTTTTAAATATTGTAACTTATAAAAAATATTAGATTCTCATAAAAATTGACTAAATAATTGTAGTTTGAGAAAAAAAAATTCCAGGGGCTCTCCCCCCAAACCCCTGTAAGGGGGGTCCCCCTTCTCCAGCCCACCCTTTGGGTACATCTTGGTTCCGCCCCTATGCATAGAAATGTAAAACTTGAAATTATTTAAGAACTCAAACTTTAGAATCTGTTCACAACTTTCTGTCTTTATCCGTTTAGATTATGATCTTATGTAGCATGCAACTTTTCTTTTTTTTTTTTAATTTTAAAATTACCAGAATATAAAATGCACGTATGAAGATTCGTCTTAAATTGTTAGTAAAATTATGGTGCAGATTATATTCTATAACTTGTTGAAAAGCAAATTCACAAAATGCAAAGTTTTGATATAAGAAATGGTGGATCGAATCTAGAGTTCTACTCTATGTCTTTAAGATGAATTTTCCCTATTATAATACTCACGGCTTGATGACAATCGTCTCTCAAGATACAATGATCCTTTCTTACGATAACAACACTTTAAATCACAAGAAACAGCGAACCGGAAGTGTGTCGTACTCTCTTTTATTATGTAGAGATGAAAACAAAATATTTTATTGTAATGCAGAAAGTTTGGAAAATTCAAATTAATGTTTTGCAAATCTGAGGGACCAATTTATAACATGCCAAAAGATACGTCTTTAATTCAAACAACACATTTGGATATTTTAATTAATTAATTAATTTTGGAAGGATTAAATAAAATAAATAACCTTTATTTTTTTTGTCAAAAAAGAATATAATAGATCAAGCCCAATCTAATGACCCCAACTCACGAACCACGACTGTCTTTGGGCACGGCCGGCCATGACAGCGTGCTGCTCTATTTTGAGACATCACTCTCCCCATGTGAAACAGAAGTTAATGATGTTTGTTGCTGGAGAAGTCGTGCTAATTTCTTCTTCAGGACCTGTAAATTTTGTGTTCTTGTTGAGATTTTAATTTCTTCCATCTCAATCTGTAATGCAAGATCTTCAATCTGATCTTTGAAGTCTGTCATTTTAACCTGCAAAAGCAAATTCTCTGGTTAAAGAATCAGCTAATGAGTTTTCTTTACCTTTAATAATGTCTATGTCAAAGTCATAGTGGCTAAACCATATTTGCCATCTGATAAGTCTCCCTTGTTTGTAGTCTGGATGTACCTGATTCTTTAGGAAAGATTTACAAGTACTAAAATCTGTTCTAACAAGAAATTTGTCAGATATAATGTAAAGTCTAAATTTTGTGATAGCTTTCTTCATGGCCAAAAATTCTTTTTCATTGATATGATAATTCTTTTTAGCACCTGCAAATGTACCTGAAGCATAGTTGCAAAGTTTTTCTATTTGTTCCTGTTTATCAAAAGCTTTTAATATTGCTCACTAGTTTTCTTGGGATGCATTTGTTGCTAGAATCATCTTATCATCCTGCTTTAGATGGTATAAGGATGGTAACGTTTTGATTTTTGATTTGATTTTCTGGACATAAAGAGTATCATCTTTACTCCAATTCCACCTGTATTCTTTTTTGAGCTTTTTCTGCAAAGGCGCTCTCATCTTTGCTAAGTCTTTAATGAAGGATTCGACATAAGTTAGACAACCTAAGAATTTCATCAACTGTTTTTGATCTTGAATTTCGTTTGGGAATTCCTGGATATGGGTAAGGATATGAGGTTTTAGCTGCTTATAACCACAGGCTATATCTAAACTAAGATATCTTATCTTTTCTTTGAATAATTATGCATTTTTCTTTGACAGGACTATTTCATTGCTGTAAGCTGCATTAAGAAATTCTGTAACATGCTCTTCGTGACTTTTTGTCATCTGAGAAAACAAGGATGTCATCAATATAAACACAACAAAATTATTGTATAGTTTAAAAATGTTATCCATATGTCTTTGGAAGATTCCTAGGGCTTGATTGAGTCCCAATGGTACTACTGTCTATTGGAAGTGTCCCTGTGGGCAATTGAATGCTATGAGGGGTTTTGTACTGTCTTCAAATCTCACCTGGTGAAATCCTGATTTACAATCAAAAAAAGAGAAAATCTTTTCCTTTGATTAATTGTAAAAGACTAGACATATTTGGTAAAATATATCCATCAAGTTTAGTAATCTTATTTAATTGTGAATAATCAATTATCATTCTAGCTTTACCTCTTCATTTTTCTGCTTCTTTTCTTACCATAAAAGCTGGAGAAGAGAATTGTGACTTGCTTGGTTCTATTACTTATATATCAAGAAGTTCTTTAATCTGGATAGAGAATTCTTCCCTATCTTTTGGACTATAAGCCATGGCTTTGGCTCTAATGATCTTATCTTTGGGTTCATCCAGGATTTCGATCCTTGCTGTAAGATTTCCTTTGTTGATTCGGGGTCCAAAGGATTTTCAGAACAACATTTTTCTAAAAGATTTGAAATTTGATTTCGTTTTGAATTGATTTAAACTTTTGGAGTTCTTCTGTAGTTATAAAAACTTGTGTTCTTTTTGCAATATTCTCTCTTTTGGAGAGCTAAAATTCTTTTTAAAAGCACACATTTTTAATGTGTCTAAAAATTTTTGTTGTAAAGAATTGAAAGCTATCACTTTTCTTTTCTTAGAAATCCAAAGTCTTTGGTAGTTTAAAGTAAAACTGACTGATGATTGTGTTGGTTGTGTATGGCATAGCTTACAAGGTAAGATATGGAGAAATGTACGTTGTTGTTCTTGACTAAGTCTGTTCTTCCGTATTTGTGTACGAAATAAAGGCTTCCGTCAAAGTCTTGGTCATGTAGACTAACTGAAATTCTTGGGTAAGCTTTGAAGATAAGCTTTCCACATGCTAGGTTTCCTTCAAGGGATCCTAAGCATCCTTTTATTGGGTTTTGTATTCTTTCATAGATCAAGCTCATGGAAATGGGTTGATCCATCTTGTCTGATAAGGTATTACGGATCAAGATCCTAATAGCTCACATTGTGAACCAATATAGGTTTTTGTTGTCATCAAGGTCTACCTTTTGTTTGGCTTTGTTGATATCTTGTTTGGTAAGGAGATCCCTATTTTATGTAGGTATGCTGTACATGAATAGCAAATTCTTTTTGAGAAACACCATAATATATATGTCTATTTCTGTTTACGAATCTGTCTATGAAGTTTGGTTGGACAAAGATTTCACTAGGATGAATGGTCAATCTAGTTTTGCAAATCTTGGCTAACTTTTTGTCTGAAATCAAAATCTCTTTTGAACTATTTCCTTTTGATTCAATCTGTTGGCAACTATAGCTGTCTCTATGGGGTTTTTACTTAAATCATGATGTATGCTCATGATGGATGATGATACATAGCATAGTGTAATATGAATGAATGAATGAATAGAATTGTTGTAATTAGTTAATTCATTTAACATTTTATATTTAATCATGTTCAAGGTAGTATGATGTACATCTGTAGATCTAAGATAATTATATCTCTATTTGTAATATTCATAGAATGAATAATATAATGTAAATGTGAGTATCCGTTTCATATAAATGACAATCAATTATGTTACTCATTTTCACTTTTTATACATGGCTCTGATACTAATTTTTGAGTTGCGGGGGCAAAGGGTCTGTGTATGCGGATAAGTAGGAAATGTAAAAATTAATGTATGAAATGAGATAATAGATCTTATGTTGGATATCATGTAAAAATAAACTAGAATATTGCATAAAACCTTCTTACTGTTTGTATGAATTAATTGCTTCTCCTTACGCTTCTGTCCTGCAAGCTTTGCCTGCCTCACCACTGTAGACTAGTCAATGTTTTCCTGAAACGTCCTCTTGCCTTGCGGTACTCTTGTTGACTTCTGTCCTGTATGGATCCGTACAGTTGTATGCTTATGGACATGTATGAAGAAAGATGAATTAAGACATGGTAGTTTTATTCAAAGAAGGCTTTAGAGTAATACTCTAAGCTTATTTAATTACAAAGATGATCTAAATGGATCCACTGTCTACGAGGTTTTTAGCCTCTATACATGATAGAGAATGAAAAAAGAAAACTACATGAAAATTTTCTCCAAGTAAAAAATCTCCTCTTTCCTTTGTTAATGTCTGTCCCTTATATAGTCTCTCAAGAGATGTCTTTTTTTTGCTCCATGCATGTGTCTTTGCCTTTAAGAAAAGGTGGTGAATGATTGTCCTTTGTGTCTGCTTTTGGTCAATCATCAATAGTAAAAGTTGTCTTCCATTATCAACAGTAAAAATACTTTTTGTAAAAGTAAATAGTACTTTATTTTGATTGGTTAGGACTGTCGGCATCATCACTGTAGGCGGATTCTAACTTTGAAATTTCGCATCAATTTGTTCCGTGATTTCAGCATCTATTTCCTTAGTCTTATCGCATTTCTGGCAGTCATGATATTTACCTAGACTTTTTCTTAATGCTTTACATAAGTGCCCATCATAATTGTCAAGGGCATTGAAAATATTGTAAAAATTCTTTTCAAAACTGCAGAGGGTTTTAATTCCTTCTGTAGAAATGAGTGTACTTGTTTTGCTTGTCATTAAGATAAATCTGGATGAATGATTTATCTTTATCTTTGATTCTCTATTGAAAGTCTTCAACCATGTTAAGATCCTCTGAAAATAGAGTGATCTCCATTCCTGTAAAATTGGTTCATTAACGCATGTGGTTGATCCTTCAGTTGGCTTATCTAAATAAGCTTCTCTGACTGTCTTGATCTAGATATGATGATAACCCTTAAATAAGATGTTATCCTTATTCCAGAATGGAATTGTACTATTGATCTTCAGAATAACATGTAAATCCTGATCTTGAATAACATATTTACTGAAGTCTTTAAGAGCTTGGAAAAGCTTACTGTCAACAAGTTTGATTTCTTCAAAATTTTCCTGGAATAATCATTTTAATTTATCCACAATGAAAGGCTGTTTGTACCATTGTAGATGTTCCGTAATAGTTCTTTTCGAGAAAGATGATATGTTCGAATTTTTTCTTCGATGTCCGTAATAGTTTTTTTCCAATTTGATGGTTCAATTGTTCTAGCTTCTTCTTCCAGATTGAAAAGTCTTGTAGTTTTATTCCAGTGATGGTTGTATCTTCTTCTTTCGATGGTGGTGGTGGTGATGAGAAGGCTAGAGGTGGCAATCTGGAACTGTTGTTTTAATTTGGTAAGAGTTTAAAGTGTTAACTCAAACAAAGGTGTTTGAGCCTTTTGTGTGTGCGAAGGGCATGGAATACCCTTTTGTTTGTTAGTGTTTGTGAGCTTGACAATGCTCATTGACTCGTATCCAGTTGGTAATTGGATTTGTGGTCCAGTACTTTTTCAAGTGTTTGATTATCATCGGGCATGGATGTTCTTTCAGAACTTTGAGCTGGACAATGCTCATTTTTACGTAATTGGTTTGTCCATTTTTCAAGTTTTGATTAGACGATGTCGGATAATGTTGCCTTGCATTTTTGATAATCTTTGGATAATGTTGCCTTAGGCTCTGTATTTTTATCTCCAGGAGTCTTGCTACTTTCGACACCTTATGTTTGGGGTGCTGTTTTTGAGACATGACGCGTGTGGACATTTGGATCGAACCCAATAGGATCTAAGTCTCTCTCCTTTCAAAGACTATTAGTACCTCTTGGGGCCTAAACCCAATTGTCAAACTAGGATATATAAATTAGTCACAATTCTTCTTGTCTTCCAATGTGGGATACAAGTTTCCTACTTTTTTTTACAATCCAAATTTCAAGGTTTCAACATTTGACAATAATTTCTCATTCACCTGGAAATGATTTTGCAAGACTAAATATACCATAATCATCTACTCGTGGAGTAGAACGTGTTCTAATTATAATCCACTTAAATAGATGGTCTGGACCCACTATAATATTTGGTCAAAATTGATTAAAATCAATTATTTAGTCAACCATTTCTAACAGTAAATAAGTTTCAAAAATCTTTTAGTATGACGGCCAAAATATCGTGGTAAAAAACATAAGAAATTTAACTTCTGTTACGATGGTAAGAATCCATCATAACTAATTATTTGAGAAATTAATATATTACGACGATAAATTACTGTCATAAAAAGTATTAGTTATTCGTGGTAAATAATTTTAAATTTAACACCTATTATTTGCATATGCAAGGAAAATGTAGTACTCCAGATTAGGAAAATGTTATATAGAATATATTAAATATTTTTCCTAATATACCCTTATTTTGTGATGGCCTCCACTTGCATTTATTTTTTTTCTTTTTGAGTGGCTCTCTCTATCTATACGATTCAACTTAAACTCATTTTATGTTTTTTTTGACATATTTTCAAGTCAAACCATTTAAAAGGGTATAATTGGTTTGAAATTTTATAATTTCAATTACAAAAATTTCAATCAAATCAAATCAAACCATTTCATTTTCCAAACCAAACTATATTTTCAAGTCAAACCATTTCGGTTTGAAAAAGTTTTAAACCATGGTTTACTTATCAAACTATTTTTTTGTGTTCGATTTAGTTTTAAACCATGGTTTACTTATCAACATAATAGTAACGCATTTAAAACAAGTTAAAACATAAATAAATTGGTTTAAATTTCTCAATACAAACCTGAGCGGGAACTTTTAAAACATAAATGTTACATTGCATTAATATTTATCTCAAATACTATTTTACAATAGTATTTGTTGTAGAAGAAAATGAAAATGGAGAGGAAATTGACAAAAAATAGAACATGTTTGGTAAAACATTTTTGTAGATTATAAATAATGGGTCATACGGAATATGTAGATAAAAATTATATTGTGAGTCTTATGAAATGTGTGGATAAAAATAATATTTGACAACTTATAAACTTATAAGTACTAATAAACATGCTCTTAGTAAATAACTGGGCCCAATAGTATGGCAAAAATGAGAATACTAGACAATCTACTTAGTTATAACTGAAAAAATAAAACGTACTCAATCGTTTTAAAATTCTAAAAAATACTAACCACCCTACAAATGTATCTAACAAGTATTGGATACTTATAATTTATTTATTTTTGCTATTTTTTCAATGAATTTAAATGAATAAATAATTGAAATCCCTTAAATTAAGTGACCAATAATAAAATCACCATATTTATAGTGCATTATTTCTCATTTCAATTCGCATTATCAATTCCTTCGTTTCTTGAACTCTATCAATTCACCATATTACCTTTATGATTTTCGGTTGTTTATTTTCAATCTCACTTAATCTTGTGATTTTTTTTTTTTTTCTATAATTGTATAAAGAGAAATCCTACATGGAAAGTTGATTATTGAAAGATAAAGTTCATATTTCTTATTTTAAGCCAGATCTTGAATGTATTGAATTAGTCCATTTTTGTGTTATAATATTTCGCGTGTTCTCTAATTTTTTTTTATCCAATTTTGTATTTTGTCGAATTTTAGACAATGACAATTACTCACAATGATAGCAACTAGATCTAAAATTAGAATTAGACGTTCTTTCTCCACCATAAAGTGGCACATATATGACAATAAATAAGTCACTAAACACGAGAAGAAGAAACTAACAATATCTGTCATGATACTACTTATTGATGCGATATATTGTTAATACATTCACATGGACAGCATCTTGTGCCGTCTTATTAATCTTATAGAATATTACTATACTGGAACGAATAAACTATTATTATTCAACAGTATCAATTTGCAGCATTAGAATCCGAATTAGAATTTTTGGACAGTTCATTTGAATTTCAACATATTTGTTGAATAAAATAAATTTATATGGACTGTGATTTTGTTGATCAAGATTTAAATTTTGAATTTGAATTTTGATGATATTGGATAACAATAAAATGAAATGGTCGAGTAGATAATTTGGATGGTAGCATTGCTAAAATCAAGATTTTATTAAAGACTATTTTTTCAATTAATTCGGATTGTTATAGATATTTTTTTGAACTTTTTTGGAAGCCCACTAAATTTCAATTTCCAATGACAAATTATCGTATATGCATAATTTTCCTAGCAAAAATTAAATAAATCAATTCAATAAATTTAGTATTGCATTGTTGTAAATATATAAGTAAGTAAAATTAATTTATTTTTAATTATTATAAAAAATAAAAAAAGATTCGATTCAGTTTAAGTGATTTTTTAAACGTCGAAACCTAAGTCAAACTATTTTTGAATGTTGACAGGTTTAATCTACTGTAGTGATAAAAACTCTACTCACAACAACCATATTAATTGCTCAAGATCTAGAATATTGAGTATGTTTGGAAGGGTTTTATTTAATTTTTTTTTCTAGACTCATTTTTAACCACATATTTCACGAGACCTATAATTTTTATCAACTTTTCAACCACACATCCATCAATTTTTTTTTAAAATCTTCTAAAAAACTACTTTTTAACTATACCAAACAAATACTTAGGACATCTTCTCTTTGCCATTTTTAACCCATTTTTCGCTCGTGTTTTTGAAAATAGTGAAAACGTGTTCTCTTTGCCATTTTCGAAAATGCATTTTTCAAAACACCAAAAAAAAAAATTACAAAGAAAATGGAAAACAATGATTTCATCGTTTTGGGCATTTTCTTAACAAAAGGCGGTGATTTACAAAACGGCCAAAACGCGCGTTTTCGCCGTTTAGGTCAGCGTTTCGAATCCTACTTGTGGCATTTTTTTTAATTTTACGATGGGCAAAAAAATAATGATTTAAACATTTTCCACATTTTGTTTACAAAATGTGGCTTCTTTCCAAAATTGTCAAACGTGCGATTTTATAAAGTGGTGGTCAGTGGTTCAATTCTCACTCCTTTCCAAGTTTTTTAATTGTTTTAAGGAAATTGGCCCAAAATGTCCATAACGTATAGACCCGGTGCCCAAATCATCCTTACCTTTCAAATTTTGACAATTACATCCCTCACCTATCCATTTAGTGCGCAAATCATCCTTTTAAACGGAATCCATCCAATATTTCGTTAAACCTTTGGGATTTTGGCGCAAATGGTCCCTAACTTTTGTCCTTAGTGTGGAATTGGTCCCTAACGTTTATGTTTTGGCAAACAAGTCCTTAACATAAGTGTTTTGGTGCGAAATTGGTCCTTATGGAATGAAAAAAACAAATATACCCTTAGTTTAATTAGAAGAAATTGTATGTAGATTCCTAATCATTACAAAATGTACAAATAAGTCCAATACTTTTATTTGTTATAAAAAAAAATTAAAGAAAACTAATGAGTTTTTTTTTTGAATTAACACTTTAGTAATAAACGCGTCAAATAAAATTATTATTTTTATTATTAAGTAATAAATATATTATTTAAAATTAGAACTTTTATTTTATTGTTGTATAAAAAAAATAACTTTTTCACAAACTTGATGTTCAAATACTTTTATTTAATTGAGTTATATGTTTATTAACTACAAATATTAGAAATTCAACTATATTCTTTATATTTTAATTTATCGTTTTATTTTCGTTCAAAAATAAAACACATAATGTGTAAATTAATTTTTATTAGTATTTTTATATTAAATAAAAATGTAATAAGATTAGTTCAATGTCATAAAATTATATACGTTATTTTGTTATTTATTTAACTTAATTTTTAAAGTAAAGAGGAGAAAAAATTTATAAGTAAAGGGAGAAAAATGATTTCTCTCTTTCTCTATATAATATATATTTATTAATAATAATAAATATAATGAATTTATTTGATATGTTTATTACTAAAGTGTTAATTCAAAAAAAAATCTCATTAGTTTTTTTAATTGTTTTATAAAAAGTAAAAGTATCGGACTTATTTGCACATTTTGTAATGATTAGGAATCCACATACAATTTCTTCTAATTAAACTAAGAGTATATTTGTTTTTTTCATTCCATAAGGACCAATTTCGCACCAAAACACATGGGTTAGGGACTTGTTTGCCAAAACATAAACGTTAGGGCCAATTTCATACTAAGGACAAAAGTTATGGACCATTTGCGCCAAAATTCCAAAGGTTTAACGGAATATTGGATGGATTCCGTTCAAAAGGATGATTTGTGCACTAAATGGATAGGTGATGGATGTAATTGTCAAAATTTGAATGGTAATGATGATTTGGGCACCGGGTCTATACGTTAGGGACGTTTTGGGCCAATTTCTCTGTTTTTAATTGTTGTTAGTTAATAATTGTTTTTAATTATTTTTAATTCCAATTAATAATCTTGTTAGAATTTTCATAATATATTAGCATTAAACTATGAAATTTTTTTGAATAATCAAATTTTTTGAATAAAATAATACACATAATTATTTCTCAAAATTTCAAAGTAAACGCGTTTCTCAATTTTCTATTTTGAGAAACAGTTTTCAAGAATGGCAAAAAGAACGTATTTTCAACATTTTCAAAAATGGACACTCAAAACACAAAACTCAAAATGAATTCAAAACTCAAAACACAAAATTGAAACGCAAATAGAACACCACTTTAAATTCGTATTCTATTATCTCATTTTTGGATGTAAATAATGAATGGGGTCCACCAGATAGGAGCGAGGTCCATATCATAAGGTGACGGACAGTTCCACTTGTGGAGTAATTGATAGTTATCTTTGTAAAATGAAGTTGATTTAGTATAATGTAAAATATATGTATTTAGCATTAAATAGAGAATGGATTTGGATAAAATTGATGGTGCAACCACTTCGGCTAACAGCATTTGTCAGCATCAATTAACAGAAGTCTAGTGAAGTGGACGCGAAGAAAAGACTCCCATGATTTTTATTAAGTACTTCCTCCAAATTGATTAATTTCAACCCACCAACACCCCCACCCCTACCATTAATTACTAACAAACAGCTTCTATGTATTTATATATATATTTTAAGTGCCACCTTCGAAAAAATCATTCTTGTACGAGGTTATTATATAATTAGCATTGATTAATGAAATAAGTTGAGAAAAATGGAAAGAGGAGAAGAAGGAGGATTGGTGGTGAGGGGGAGAGTGGAGATCGACATGCGTCAACCTTTCCGATCAGTCAAAGAAGCAGTTTTATTGTTTGGGGAAAAGGTTCTTGCTGGACAAGTCTATGGAAATAAACTCAACGAGGTCTCTCTCTCTCTCTCTCTCTCTCTCTCTCTCTCTCTCTGTGTGTATGTATGTGTGTATGTATGTATGTATCAGTGTGTATACTTCATAAAAAGTCATTTTGAGTTGTTTCGTCAAAAATATTTGTTCGAGAAACGCTTTAAGATGTGCACCATTTTGAAATTTGAAATTTCTTGTAGTTTCTTGGCCATTTTGCAGGTGGTTTTTCTGAAACATACTTCTTTGTGGTTTTAGTTATTGTGCATGCATGTAATAGTTATGTGGCATGTTTTATTAACAATGAATATAAAATATAGTAAATAGTTGAGAGGAGTTTTGGCCTGACCTCCAAATAAATATATTTTTTTAAAAAAAATTACCTTAGATGGGGAGGAGGACACAAGAACTAAAAATAAAACTACATTTGGTTCATTTTAGTCATACTTCTTATCATCATACTCGTAGTGTTTCTCTAGTTCCTAGTCACATTCAGACTCGCTACTTGAAAGAGATTTTGTAAATTCATTATTGTCCCCAAAAAATTCGAGAAATATTGCTTCGTTCCGGTCATCATGAATGTATCAAAGAGCGTCCGTGATAACCCTTTTTATTTTTATATTTCTTTCTTATGAATCTTTTCAAAGTATACAAAAATATATACGTGTAGACATGTCAAAATTTGATAACATTCTTAATTAACATTGAAGTGCACATTTTACTTCAGGTGGAAATCAAAGAGAAGAATGGAAAATACACATCAAAAAGTGGAGGTGTAACATCTGATCATCATGTTGAACAAAGAAAGCAGCAAAGTGTTGGAAAAGCAAAAGAAGAAAGTAATAATCTGATGGTTCAGTGCCTTAACTCTCTTAGACAAGAGCTCGAACAGACAAAAATGGAGCTACAACAATTGAAATCCAGAGAATCCCACATCGAAAACGACAAGGAATTGGTTGAGCCAGAAATTGAAGAGCTGAAGTATATCGAAAACATTAAAGCTGAAATCAAACAAGAAAATGACTTAGAATTTGAGAAAAAGAGATCTGTCAAGTTTGCTAGTCCTCCTTTGCTAACTCGACTTATCATAAGCAAAGATGATGGGGTTAAAGACGATGAGCAAACGCCTTCACCAAAAAAGAAACCAAAGAAGAAGCCATTAGTATCATTCATGGGAGGCTTATTTTTGAAGCAAAGAAAGTAAATATGAAGATGTAACACAAGATATAACACTGGTTCCTTTCGATCTTTAGCTACCAGTTATCAGTGCTAATTAGGTTCTCAGGTTTGTATTTTCACTAAGGTAGTATCGTACGCGGTACACCCCCTCCTAAGATTGTATTTTGTTGTTTCTTTGCAGCATTAATAAGTACTTCAATACGTGGTTCTTTGAATGAAAAAAAAATGCAATATATGTAATTTCTCTTTTCTACTCTTTTGAGAAATCTCTGTTTGTCTAAGCACTTGCACACTCATCATGGTCAATTATGAAATTTTAGGGGTTCTAGGCGAAATTTTAAATGTGTGCCCTTAATAAATAGTTTAAATTATATATATTACTAATATTATTATTGTTGAAGTATGTGGTTTATATCAAGTGGAACACATATATACTGAAAGATAGGTCGATGCTGAAGTGAAGTGAGGAGAGCGGAGCGCACCGAACAGAACGGAGCGGAACAATACTTTTTCATATAGTAAAAAATAATGTCGCATCTCTCCCATATAATTGGTTTAGTGTCAAACCACGTAAATCTATGTTATTCTTCTTGCTTTTATTCCATACAATCCACTAATATAACCGCATGTAACACAACAATTATTAATATTACTAGTGAGAAATCTTTACATCGCTCTAACTTGATATTGAATAAACTCTTCATTTATTTTTTATTTTTTATTTTCATGTTCACCCAAAATACTTCATAAAAGACATAATGAGGCAATCCAATATTCCAACTTTAAAAACAAAATAAGATTAGAACTAGTGAGGAACAATAGAAGGTGATTACTTTTGAGAGAATTCGATTTTTGAAATTTGAACTGGAATGTGCAAACAATTAACAAATAAAAGGGATTAAGCATAAACTTCAAAAATGAAAGAAATACAATACTTTTAACATTAGTAATCTAACTAGAGAACAGAAAAAGAAAGTATAAACGATCAAATAAAGTGATTAACACAGCTCAAAGAATTGGTCATTGGTGGTAATTTAGTCAAATTGCTAAATGGCAAAAGATAAAATAAGGCTAAATATATTCACACTATGTTTTTTTATTAGTGCACCACATTTAAATTACATAAAAAGTTCATAACCTTTGCTTATTATTATATTTATGTCCCTAATATTTTTTTATCGCATTCTTATCATCAACCTTCTATTAATTAGCACATATTGTCTCTGATAACAGTTTCTGTCCAAAAATTTCATTAAGAAAGAATAAAAGATTCATTTTTTTTTATCGTATTTTTAAATAAGTAAAAAAATAAATAAATACTAAATTTTGATTAAATATTTGTCCATCATTTTAAAACATGCTAATATAATTTTTAGAGAAAAATCGTTAGTAGGAACAAGATTTATTAATTAATAAAATGTTGAATATAAGAATCCAATGAAAAAAAAGTTAAAGACATAAATGTGACAGTAAATAAAAGCTAATGACTTTTTATGTAATTAAAATATTGTGCATTTATAATAAAATGTGGTGTGAATATAACCACCCATAAAATAATTTGAATGTAAACCTAGTGCTCTAACCTCCAAATCATCCATTTTTATTTATGTTTTAGAAGTAAATTAAGGAAATAATGAATTAATTAAGCAATTACTTTGCGAGATTGAGGCACCAGGCACGACAACTTTTCTACAGACTTGGGATTCCAATCTCTAGTTATGTCAATTGTAGAATATAATTTATTGTTTAATATTAAGCTGAGATAATATGTGGGTTTCTGGTTTGGACCTTATTTCAGTTGTTTGGGCTCATTTAAAAATGAGTGGGCTGATTAAAAAAAATTGGGCCAGTGTTTTTGGGGCCCTGCAATGGTTAGGGACCTTAGGCTCCCCTAGGCCCAAGCCAGCTCTGACATTCATACACCAAGTGAAAATTCTTAAGTTGTGTTTCAGTTTTGTGTTCAACAAGGTTCAAGTGTGAGCTAAAACATGTTTACTACTAAAGTGTTTTGCCAATTTTACTTTTCGAAATCGTGAGTATTTTAATAATAAAGTTGATGGAATTATGTAAAAAGGATGAAATATGTAAATGAAACTAAAAGTTGGAGATTGAAAAATCCAATTTTAAAGGTTAGGGATAAATTTGCGAGAGGCATTTGGACAAAATATCAAGTTTTAACTGAACTTTGAAAAGTTTTGACCAAGTAGCTAAATTTGAAAAAAATAGACGAAAATGCCCTTTGAAAACAATCGAAATTTCAATTTTTACATTTTGTTCTTTCTCCAAGTTTTATATCTTCTTCTCTCTAACTTTCATTTCTCTCCCCACATCTGTCTACACCACCCGCCGCTCCTATTCTCTTTCTCTTTCTTTGTCGAATTCTAACATTATTGTCCCCGACATCAAATAAATTACTAGATCTATCACACGTGCTTAATCTCAAACCCGTTCTTGCTATCGTATTGTTGGCCTAGTCAAGCAATCAATTGGGGTTTGCTCACCACCATTGCAAGTAAGTTTGGACCAAATAAAATTGGGAAAATTGGTGTATTTTTTTTGTCCATTATATCTGCGTTGCTTTGAAAATTACATTTTATCGATTCTTACAACCTATTTGGTTGGATATCCGACATTGTTGAGGATGCATGTCGATTTAGTATTATAAGCTCAAACGAATAAAAATTCTGAAAGAATAGAGTTCTTCGTTGAACAAGATTGGTGGTGTATTTCTGATAATGAATGACATAAAAAATGATGCGTGCCACATTTTCAATTTCGGCTATTCAAGTAATCTTATAAAGTTCCTAAGCTATAAAATAGTCGGTTATCTATCATTTATAATTACAATTTCTAGTGTATCTACAAACAAGATATTACAATTTCATGACTACAACAACTTGTCTACTAGCCTAAATTGATAGTTAACCGTCGAGATCGACATGTTACATTGAACTGTCGATCTCGAAGGTTATGACCATCGATTTTGATAGTTCACTATCCAGATCGACAGTTCAATGTGAACTGTTGATCTCGACGGTTAACAGTCAAATTCAACGGTGAACAATCAATTTGGACAACTGTCCGTTGATTTTGATGATTAACCGACGATTTGGGCCACGTCTTGCTTCTTGTTGGATGACAAAGCGAACAATGAAACTTTAATATAATTGAATTTAATTCAAAACAAAAGGAAAATATAACAAAATTGGATTTCATTCAACTCAAAGGTAATATGAAATCACTAAAAATGGGGTAAACACTATAACGACAACATGTTGAATTACGTATGTGTACGACATAGTGGCATGGGATTTGAACACATTTGACGGTTTTAATAGATGTTCTAACATCGACTACACTTTTGAGAGCGTGATGGAATTTCATTTCGTGCACCTCGGCGTTGGGTTGGGGAGTCGTCCCATCTGACGACATACAATTGGGGACAACCTATGTATTGTAAGAACTTGTAGTGGAAAAGTCCACTAACCTTTAGGATCTAACGAGAATATGATCTCCGAGTACCCCGCTTGCCAAAAGGCAGTCATACAAAATGGTGAACAAAATTCGTAGCAACTTATCTCATGTGACGTACCTGCTCAAGTGGCATGTTTGCAATGAAAGTGTTGTAATTCAAATTCAAGACAAATGCAAGTCTTGTCCAAAAGGTTAACTATATGGGTGTCATTTTCAATGTCCACCGTGTGTGAACTCTTGTTCACCTTGTGCACTCGCAACCTAGTGTCATTTTCAAGCTCAACTTCTATTTTGGGGGTCAATGTACTTGTGCATTTTAATCTCAAACTCTGTCGCTCAAAAAATCAACGTTACAACACGGACCTTATATAGTCAATCGAATGATTAATAGGAAAACACCGTTGTCCTCTTAACATAGAGTTCAATGACTTTGCATTATTAGACGTCATTACGTTGTACCAATTCCACGAAAGTGGGCTCTAGACCAATATTAAAAACCAATAGAAACCAAATATTGATAAAGACGTTTATTCATCTTATGAATTTGCCGCATACAATTTTCAAAAACTTCGACCCAATAAACACACGCTGCTCTCAAGAAAATTCAAACGCACTTGTCCCCCAAACCTATTTATGAATGTTGCTTTTCAGATGCCACATACAACCCGAATGATGTAGTTGGGTTAACAATGAATGCATCGCATTATGCCGTTATGCTGATCGAAAACCAAATTTGGTGAGTAGCCATCTAGTTCCTTTAATTGCGACAAAAATCAAAATCATGATGTATCATTCTCCGAACCAACAATCTTCCAAGAAATTGGATAAATTTGATTGTTAGCACCATATCCTGTCGCTACTAGCAAAGATCCTTTATACTTGCCCTTAAGATGTGTATTGTCAACACAATCACCAGTCATAGATACAAAATGAAGCCTCAAATACTAGTACCGAATGCAACAAAAAGTTCAAGAACTTGTTCTGTCCATCTCTTTTGATATACGCTACATTACTAGGATTCCTCATCGTAAGCATATGGCAGTAGGATTCAAATTTCTCGTAACTTTCATATGATAAATCCAGTTTGCTTCGCTCTCCAAGCCTTATTGTAACTAATGGTGACGCCTAAATCCCGTTCGACGTCATTGATTTGATAATCCATGGAACAAGTGTGGTCCTTTTCAAACTTTCAAATACGTAATATGTAGGATGACTTCACTTTCGAAGCACACATATGCCACTTACATTTGACAGTAAGTGTACATTTATCTGATTTCTTTCCCTTGAATTGAAATCTGTTTGATAAGGCAAGTTTGGAAAAGCTTGATATTCGATTTATTCTCTCATATCTATCATAACTAACACATTCTCTATGCTGCCATTGTTCTGTATAACTTGAATGAGATGATGCAATGGAGATTCTAGGATCTGTATAACTTTCAACATTTTGCTTCTGATTCAATTCTGGCTCTGTACAATTTTCAATATTTTGCTACTGATTGAACATAATGTGCCCAACATTTTCGAATTCAACATTATCTACCATATCTAATTTGGTAGATTGAATACCATTCAAGCCACCTTGTAAACTGCATGTCGTGCCAGTTGCAACATCAAACTGTTGTAAAGTAGACATAGGTCTTTCGGTATATGAATTACACCAATGCAATTTCCTTGTGAATGGATATGTACCATTTCAAGTCCTTATCATCAAGTAGGTCAGCATGTGGGATATTTATGGACAAGACATTGAATTGCAACTTAATTACAAACAACGAATCATCCATATTTAATCTGGACCTCACTTTCCTAACAAGTTCTATATGAATTATGTTGTTGTTCACTTCAATTGACGTTGCACGGTTCCATCTCATTTCCAATCATTATCTATGTTAACAAAATATAAATTGTGCGTTGCAAAAAATCTTATAGTCACTACCATTTTTGAAATGAAATAATAATGTAATTAACATTTTGCATGTCAGTCATCTAACAACAACATATGTGCATAGTCATCGACAATGCAATATCGACATCGACATCGACATTGCACCATTGGTGTCGACAATATATTATCGATGTCGACATCAATTGTTGATGTCGAAATTTGAAATTCCAACCGCACTAATGTACTCTCGATATCTATAGTGGACTATCGATATCGGCAGTGCAGTGTTAATACGAAGTGTTGCATGGTTCAGCAAAAATGCTACTTTAACTCAGCCAAATAAGCATACGTTAAGCAATAGTGGGAGGAATTGGTATATATTACTTGAGTACAAAAGAACATATAATAACACATATGTTACTGTGTAATTGGTGGTGCTAGAGCTACGTAGAAGTGGGAAAAAATTGTGGTGTTCGTAACACAAGTATTACTTTAATTTTAATTATAGTAACAAATGTCTTACCTTAATTTAAATTAGTGGTGGTGAAGCGGTAGCAATGTTGGTGGTGCTAACACTTGTGTTATCCTAATTTAAAATATATTAACACGTGTGTTACCACATTTTTTATAGATGTGATTGTAGTTGTAGATAGTGGTAGCGAATTTAAACATGATTGTGGTAGTGGTGGTGCTTGTTTAAGACAAGTGGTAGTAGTGATAGAAGGCGATTGGTAATAGTAACACATATGTTATCAGTATAAACATTATTAATTTTAATGAAATTGATGAAGTAACATATATGTTACTAGTGTAAAAATGTTGTTTTCAAAAAGAAATTTGAAATATGAATTTTAAATGAAAATAATGTATTTTCTTAAAACTATAAAAATAAGATAAATTATAAATTATCGATTTTAAAGAAGACGAGGAAATAACATACAGTAACACATATGTTACCAATAAAAAAAATATTGATTTTAATGAAAATGTTAAAGTAACATATATCGTTACTCGTGTGTATTTGTGGTGGATGTGATTATAGTTGTAAATGGTAGTAGCAAATTTGAACTCGATTGTTGTGGTGGTGGTGGTGGTGGTGGTGGTGGTGGTGGTGGGCAATTGGTAATACTGTTGTAAAAATTATTGATTTTAATGAAAATGATGAAGTAACATATACGTTACTCGTGTAAAAATGTTGTTTTCAAAAAAAATTGAAATATGAATTTTAAATGAAAATAATGGATTTTCTTAAAAACTATAAAAAGAAGATAAATTATAAATTATTATTTTAATGAAGATGAGAAAATAACATATAGTAACACATATGTTACCAATGAAAAAATTATTGATTTTAATAAAAATGATGAAGTAACATATACGTAACTTGTGTGTGTGGATGGTGGTAACACTTGTGTTATCCTAATTTAAAATATGGTAACACATGTGTTACCACATTTGTAGTGGATGTGATTATAGTTGTGGATGGTAGTAGCGGATTTGAACCCGATTGTGGCGGTGGTGGTGGTGGTGCTAGGATAAGACGAGTGGTAATAGTGGTAGAAGGTGATTGATAATAGTAACAAATATGTTACCAATATAAAAATTATTGATTTTAATGAAATTGATGGAGTAACATATATGTTACTCGTGTAAAAATATTGTTTTCAAAAAGAAAATTGAAATATCAATTTTAAATGAAAATAATGTATTTTCTTAAAAACTATAAAAAGAAGATAAATTATAAATTATTGATTTTAATGAAGATGAGGAAATAACATATTGTTGATGTCGGAACCTGCAACGTTCACGTGCCAACAGATCTTCAGTCACTCCTCTGCTAACTTGTATATTACCTGCACCCTCGGACAAATCGTTAGGCACCAAGATCTCTGGAGAAAAAGGGTCCGGCGATCGTTGGTACTCCGACGATCAAGTCAACTGCCGGTATCAGAGTAATACACGGGGGCAAAAGTAATTGGGTGTGGGAGAGACAAGCATGCAGAGATTTGAGCAGAGTTTAGGGTGGGATTTTAAGTGCAAAAAGAGCGTCATCAAAATCATGCGTGTAAAGATGCGTGTCAAGAAAAGCCTACCTTAGAATAATCAGAATCTGATATTTATAGGGGGAGAATCATAATTGATTTGGGGAAGCAATCAATTAGAATTTTGTTGGGATTCTCTTTCCTTATTAGATAAGGTAGGTTCCAATCTAGCCGTGATCTTTCGAGATTGCATCCTAATCTCTCTCAATCTCTAAGATTGTGTTGACGATTTTATTGGATTGGGATATCAAACACAATTTTCTTTGAGATATCCTTTTAACCGTCCCAAAATATCGGATTATATGCAGACTATAATAAATATGAAGTTCGACGAGGTTCTCTGGGTCGGCCATGAGTGTCGAGGCCCTTCATGGGCCTCGTAATACTCTGATTCAAGAATGTTAAGATATTAGATGGGCCTCCGAAGCCTTCTGAAAATTTATGAGGCCCTTGCTGGGCACCCGAGGCCTTCGTCGAGTCTATGGGACCCTTATGAATCTGGAAGGCTCTCGCTGGGCCTATAAGGCCTTAGCGAGGCTGAATTAGGCCTAGATGAGACTTTTACTGGGACTTTGCTGACGTGGAGGTCTCATCAAAATTGGATGGTAACACATATAGTAACATATGTTACCAATGAAAAAATTATTAATTTTAATGAAAATGATGAAGTAACATATACATTACTCGTGTGTGTTGTTAGTGGTAACACTTGTGTTATCCTAATTTAAAATATGGTAACACATGTATTACTACATTTGTGGTGGATATGATTATAGTTGTGGATGGTAGTAGCGGATTTGTTGTGGTGGTGGTGTTGCTAGTATAAGACGAGTGGTAGTAGTGGTAGAAGGCGATTGGTAATAGTAACATATATGTTACCATTGTAAAAATTACTGATTTTAGTGAAAATAATGAAGTAACATATACTTTACTCGTGTAAAAATGTTGTTTTAAAAAAAAAAAAATTGAAATATGAATTTTAAATGAAAATAATGTATAATGTATTTTCTTAAAAACTATAAAATAAAGATAAATTATAAATTATTGATTTTAATGAATACGAGGAAATAATATATAGTAATACATATGTTACTAGTGAAAAAATTATTGATTTTAATGAAAATGATGAAGTAACTTATATGTTATTCGTGTGTGTTGGTGGTGGTAACACTTGTGTTATCTTAATTTAAAATATGGTAACATACGTGTTACCACGTTTGTGGTGGATGTGATTATAATTGTGGATAGTGGTATCGGATTTGAATCGGATTGTTGTGGTGGTGGTGGTGCTAATATAAGATGATTGGTAGTAGTGATAAAAGTCGATTGGTAATAGTAACATATATGTTACTAGTGTAAAAATTATTGATTTTAGTGAAAAAAGATAAAGTAACATATATGTTACTTGTGTAAAAATGTTGTTTTAAAAAAAAATTTGAAATATAAATTTTAAATGAAAATAATGTATTTTCTTAAAAACTACAAAAAAAAGATAAATTATAAATTATTGATTTTAATGAAGACAATGAAATAACATATAGTAACACATATGTTACCAGTGTAAAAATTATTGATTTTAATGAAAATGATGAAGTAACATATACGTTACTCTTGTAAAAATGTTGTTTTAAAAAAAATTGAATTATGAATTTTAAATAAAAATAATGTATTTTCTTAAAAACTAAAAAGAAGATAAATTATAAATTATTGATTTTAATGAAGACGAGGAAATAAAGTATAGTAACACATATGTTACTCGTGCAAAAATATTGTTTTTAAATAAAAAATTTGAAATATTGATTTTAAATTAAACTAATGTATTTTTTAAAAAAATTTAACATGATATAAATTGTAAAGTATTGATTTTAATGAAAATGATGAAGTAATACGTATGATAACACATATGTTACACGTGTTGAAATTTGTTTTTAAATGAAAAATTGAAAATTTTATTTTAAATGAAAATAATATATTTTTAAAAAAATTATAAAAAGGGAGAAATTGTAAAATATTGATTTTAATGAAAAATGAGATCTTACCATGTAAACATGTTGTTTTTTAATGAAAAATTGAAATATTAATTTTAAATGAAAATAATATATTTTGTAAAAATATAATAAAATGAGTAAATTATAAAATATTGATTTCAATGAAAATGATGAAATAACACATATGTTACTTGTGTAAGAATATTGTTTTTCAAATGAAATTTTTTTTAAAATATTGATTCTATGAAAATAATGTATTTTTAAACAATTATCAAAGAAAATAAATTGTAAAATATAATTATAATTATTATTATATTTAAAATAGTATAAAAATATGATATTTTTAGATAAAAATAATATAATTTTAGATGATGAAAAACTAAAATATTAATTTTAAAAAATTTAATATAATTTTAGACATTGAAAAACTAAAATATAGATTTTAAATGAAAAAATGTATTTTTTATTAAATTATAAAATATTGATTTTAATGAAATGGAGTATTATTTAAAGCAAAACATGAAAATGAGGTAATTTTTGAAATATTAAAAAAAAAAAATATTTTTCAACTTTTTTACAAAAAGTAGGTTCTTGTCAAGTTTGCCCCAAATAAAATCCTACATTAGTTTGGGCTAATTTTCTCTAAATAAAACGTTGGTTTGACCCCTTAAACGATGAAAATTGCTCAAAAATCATGAGGGTTCAAGGACTTGGGCCATGATTTTTGCTTTGCAGAGATGGGGTCATCTGCCTAAATCCAAGTCCATTGGCCAAAACTGGGTTATATATGTCTTGGACCTTAGAATAATACCTAAAGCCCATGTATTCCCACTTTTTGTGGGCTGCATAAAATTTCTTGGCAATAATGTGAAGTTATATGTTATGATCCGTTTGACGAAGATTTTTGATAAAAATTAATGTAATATATGGTTAAAAATTGATAAAAGTTGCGTGTTTGATAGAATGTGTAGGTAAAATTAAAGTTAAAATTAAAATTATTAACTTTTGTTAAAAACTCCAAATAGACACTTAGTGACTCGAATAAAATGCGTGGTTGAAATTAAAGTTTGACATTTGGAGGATATCTATATTTTGTAACGTATCATGTGTCTTAACTTAGTGACTCGACTATCATAATTTTTTTTTTAGCGCAACATCAAATATTTATAATAATATATCACTGCGAACTAATAGAATGAACCTAGTTCCAAACAACTACGAAATTTGTAGCAAATTAAAGAAACTAGTTAGTGGATTATTCTTTAACATCACGAACCACACTCCACATCTTTTAAGAAGAGCTACAAAATTAGAGATAATAAGTGTATCAACACAAAACTATTAGGAGATTTCAAGTTGTTAAAGAGCTCAAGAGTAACACACTCAACCACATTAGACCAATCCCTCTTAAAGGGCCCAGGCATATGCACATGTAATAATACACAACAAACTAAGCTTTGTTCTTATCACATTGGCATCAATTACATGAATTCTTCTTCATCATTCCACTTTATCTATTACTTGATATAATGGAATTAATGCTTGTTTGGTAGAGTTTATTGTTGATTATAAGTCGTGGGTCATACGACATGTGTGAATAAAAAGTGGATAAAAATTGTGAATCATACGAAATGTATGGATGATGTTTGATATCTGCTTATAAATACTTATAAGCACTTTCAAACATGCTCATCAACTGGCTATATCATTAACAACTACAACATTCTATGCTAATTTTGGACGTATGTTCGTTTCTCTTCTAACTTGTTTTTTTCAAAATCGCGTCACTCTTACAAACGAATCTTTATAGATTGATGTAAAATTACACATGTATCACCAAACATCAATCTCCGCGTCTTCATTCAGCTACATTCATCGAAACATACATGCACATGTAATATATATGGATAGATAAAACAAAAATCATGAAGTAACACAACAAGGTTTAAACTGAGCAAGTTGCAAAAGTTTGAAAAAAGACACAAAGTAATGGGGTCAGTTTTTACTTATAAGGGACATTACGTACTGTAACACTTAAAAAGTTTGAAAGATTTAATCTTTGGATCCCATAAAAACTAAATGAAAATCTTCATAAATCCATATACTGAGAAAAGAAGCTTTGTTCAGAATTTCCTCATTCGTTAATTTATTCTCTGTTGACACGTGCAGGCTCCATCCCATGCGCTTCACTGCCCTTCATTTTGGATTAGGGTTTATGAGAACCCTCAAAGTGTGCAAATATGTCAAACCAAATCAAGAAATAATATCCACCCAATATCTTGTTGACTGAGACCTTTTCAGTTTCACAAAGTATTCATTCAATAATTTATTTATTTTTATTCTATTTTCATCAAACACTCTACATGTTTCAATGCTTTTTCATTCATTTTCATCTTCATCAAAAAATATATTTTGATAGATTGAGACGTAAAAACTATATTTTTTTAATTTTTTTTATCAATTAAGGTGAAGAAGGCCTCCGTCCGGGAGAGAGGGGAGCCATCAATGAAATACGTTTTTGAAAGAATTAGAATTCTAATTTTGATACGTGCACAATATTTAGAATGTGTATTACTCGAATATCATGTTAAATTGTCTTATTTTTAAAAGTACGCAAGCTCGGCACTTAATTGATAGGTGTCGTCCACATCATTGGCCCACTTGTCAGTTAGATGGCTCAATTTGCTGATATACATTTGAAAATATTTGTAAGCAAGGTTCTAAATAAGCAATAGCCAATATATGACTTGATAAATCTGTGTATCCAATCAATAATTGTACTCCACTGTTGGGTCAGTGAACATGATTCTATTCTTCTTGTAAACCCTTCTTTGAGATTTTAAAATAAATTTTTAAAATAAAAAATCAACCCCTCACTTGAGAATCTCTCTGAAAATTTTGTATTTAAGTAAAAAAAAATTACTGTTGCCTACTTATGAAGAAAACTTGATCCATTGTCCTTTTTCGTATTTTTAGAGGTGTAAATTGGTCAGTGTTGTATAGAGATGACAACGGGTGTGATTAGAGGCGGATCGGCTTGATCCAAATTCGCGCCGCAATAATTGTGGGAGATCCCAATTTGTATATTGATGATTTTTTTGCATTCAAAAAATTGAAAATATATTGAAACAAGATTTACTACTATACTATAGAATTTAAACAACATTCTAAAATACATTAATTACCTAATTAAATGTCCAAAAGAAACAAACGACATCAATTACTTAATTAAAAATTGAATACTCCAAAATACACAATAAAAACAAACAAACAAATTGTTTATCATCTCATCTTCATAACTTCATGGAATTAAAACCTAAGTTTAGGAATTAACAAATTAGGAATTAAGAAATTTGAAATTGCAATTGTAGCCATTGCCCCAATTTTTTTTATCTTGTTATAATATAATCTTTTTTTTTTTTTAAAAATACGGGAAGGGTGCGATCAGGCGTACGATCCGATCCTTCCCGAGATACGTGGCGGATCACCCCGATCCGATCCGATCCACCCTGAGATTCGTGGCGGATCACAGATATCTGCTCCGATCCGTCCCGTCGACCCGTCGATCAGGTATTTTTCACTCCATTCGGATCGGGTATCCATCGGGTTCGGGGTGGATCGGATATTTTTGCCATCTCTAGTGTTGTATCATTCATGTTTTTAAAAAAAAAATTAGGGTTAGACTCTATAATCTTTAATTAGTGTGATTTGGCTGTTCAACATTTAAAAATGAGATTCTGAATTCTCAACCTATTTAAATCTGTGAATTTGAGTCTTCACGTGACAGAAACTATCAATGTTGTCACGTTAAATATGTGAATATCAGTGACAGTTTCACCCTCCAACTTTAAATCACGTGTAATTTTAACTTCCATGTTAACCTTTTTTTGTCACATGGAGACTAGAGATGGCAAAAATATCCAATCCGCCCCGAATCTGATGAATACCCAATCCGAATATAGCGTAAAATATATAAAAAAGATTCAATTGTAAAAAGATCAAAGATTTGGGACTAGGACTGAAAATATAATTTCAAATTTCCTAAACCTAATGTTATTCTGCTATTCACTTCCCAGTTCCCCTTGCCGTTCTCACTTTACAAACCAAATTGAAGATTTGAAATTTCCGAGATCTTGTCATTTGCTCACTTTGACCGCTTACCTTTGCTTGAATAAGTATCGAGTATGTTTTCATTTTGTTTGTCTCTTTTCCCTTGGATATCAAAGGATTTGGCCTTTGATGGAATATTCCTAGTTCTTAGGGAAAGTATAGTAGAGAAGATCTGAAGATGTTATAATTTTGGCATTTGTTATAATTACTATTTTATATGTAAAGATTGGCTGGGGGCGTATGTTGGCAGCATGCTGTGAACCTATTAAAATTTTTGAATGACAATTGGAAGGAAAAAAATAAAAAATAAAAAAATAATCGGATCAGTAAACAGATCAGAAATCTAATCACTTGAAAAATGGCATATCAATTCCCAAATTTAGATATCCTACAATTTTTGCGGAGCGGATATGGATCAGGTCGATCCACCCCTTTACCATCACTAATGGAGACCCATATTCTAAAATTAAATAAGTTGGGACTTAAAATCTCATTTTTGTACATATTGCGAAGCCAAAATCACACTAATTGAAAAATTAAAAAGCCCAACCCTAATTTTTCTTGATTTTTTTAGTTAAATTTGAAATGTATATTCTTTTTTTTTTTTCCCAATACAGACTTGCTATAGTCCCTTAAGGTCACTCTTGTGGGCCAGCTCATGACACCCATATCAAGTTGGTCTGTGTCAAGTGAGAGGTTGGTACTATGGGTAAACACGGTTCGATTTGGACGGTTTATGATAAATTTTCAAACCAAACTATTTAAAACGGTTTAAAATTTTTAAACTAAACCAAACCAAACCAAACCACTTTTTGCAGTTTGGTTCAGTTTAAAACCACGGTTTAGCAAAAAAAACAAAAAAAAAATATATCGAACAAGTTAAATCATAAATATTAATCTACAATATCACAATAAAACATAAATATTAATATTAATGAAAGACAAAAAATGCATTAGCATAAAGATAAGAATATAACAAATATATTCATTAATTATAATTAAATAATATAATACTAGTTGTTGACCTCCAAAATTGGCTGCCAACAGGATCCCCACGCTACCTCTGCCCACGTGTACTTTTCCTCTTATTAAGACCGCCACGTAGTTTGTTCAACCATGTAGATAAGCCTCGGTTCGGGTAGAAGAATAACCAAAGGTTAAGGACACTCTTAAGGTAGAGGTGATAGCTTGAGGGCCTCTAACTAACAAATTCCCAGGTGGTTAAGATACTTAATAATGGTTAGAATGGAGGGCTTGATATATCTATGGTGAGAGTAATATTTTCAACATCATTTTCTTGTGAAATGAGTTTGGTATTTATAGACAAATTCTATGGAAACGATCCTCCTCGATGTGCGACACGTGGCTCCATCTGAGGGGTTCTTAAGTCACATCCTTGGTGTCACGTCATTAGCATTAATGGGAAAGTCACTTTCAGCCGCAAACTAAGGGGTTATGATCACGACAAGCCGCATTGGCAGACTGTCCCATCACTCTTTTCAAGGTTGAGTTACAGGGAGGCTTCATGGGCACGCAACCAGGGTCGGCCAATTAGGCTGTTCCGACCCATGAGCCTCGGTTAACCTGTCACCTCGGTCTAGACCGCCTCGGAGAAGGGTTAGGTCCAAGCGTATTTGTTTCGACTATGCTTACGTGGGTGGGACTATCCTGCCCTCGTGGACTGCCAGGTGGGATCGGCCCATAACACTAGTAATAAAAGAAAATGAGTGAATAGAAATATCAAATACGATAATACATGCTTTCTCTAAATCATCTAATGCCTCTACTTCATCCAAATATTGACAAATCACTATAGGTTCGTTGTTACTATGCAACCGATTCTTAGTGCAAATCACCGCCTCAACCATCTTTGCACTCAACGAACTTCTAAATGAATCAAGAATCTGACCATTAGTAGAAAAGAAGAAATTGTTAATATTTAAATGGCTAACACATCTTTGACATTTTGGGAGACAATATTGTACTTATTTGCATTCAATTTCCATTAAAATAATATGTCGAAAGACTCGTTGGACAAATATTCACAATGATCATTTAAATAATCCACAAAATCATTATTCTCAATTTGAGCTTCTCGAGCAAATCTAACTTTAAAATTGATAGAATGAGTTTGGAAATACCCAAAGGAGTTTGTGAAGGACTTGGGCAACCAGATTGAGTAGCATCTTTTGATGGAGCTATGATGGAATCATCATATCCTTATAACATCTACAAATCTGGTAGAAAATAAATTTAATCTCTACAAAGAAAATAGAGAACTTGCCTGAATTACAGATCGAATCACTCCTCAAAACCCATATGAAGTTTGGTGAAATAAAATTAGAGTATGTTGGTTGTTTAGGCGAATGCAAATCAAGAGTTTTGGGAGCGGCAGTTAGGATCGAGAAAAAATTGTAGAGAGAAATGATATTATGGATGATGGATGTATTTTAATTGAGTTGGATATTTGATTTAATTGGGTTGGGTCTAATATGGATAATGGATGAATTTAATTTTAATTGAGTTGAATAAAATTGAAATTAATTTATTTTTTTATTTTTGATTTTTTTGATTTTTATTTCAAACGGTTTGACGGTTTGAAAAAATTGAAACCTTAACCAAACCACTTTGAAACGGTTTGGTCGGTTCAAAACAAAACGTTGATGGATCCACGTGGACTCAAACCAACGGTTTTAAAAAAGCGATTTCGATTTGATTTTACGGTTTGACGATTTTGTTGTTCAACCCTAGTTGGTACAAGGATGGAGGTAACTTTTTCAAAAGGTAAGAATACCAATATAAGTAATAAGTACCGCAACTACTTTATGCATGCTCTACTTGGTACGAAAGATGTAGTTAATTTAATAGAACTTTATTCTTATATCTAGTGCTAGTTGTAAAGTTTTTGTTTTTTAAATTATAAGTAGTATGTCGTACTAAAATTATAAATAAAAAATAAATAAAAATTATAAATTATAAAAATATGTAGATAAAAATAATATTTAATCAGTTTAATTATAATCATTCTCAAATCTACTATTTATGCGATTAATAAAATGATTACTTTTTCGATATACTAACCTTTGATTGCCTGTCTTCTCGATTTTGTTCAGATTATATAATATTATATATATATTTTTCATTCAGTATTAATAAATACTCCATTTTCATCATTAGTTCAATTCAAGAAAAACAATAGAAACTGGAAAAAGGAAAAAAATAAATAAATAAATGGTAGAGTATGAATAAAAGTACATTGGGAAGGGCAATGCAGAATGGAAGGACATACAAATAATTTGTGACATTTACGATGCAAAAAGAAAGAAAGAAAGAAAGAAAGAAAAAGAAAATGGTACAAACTTCGAAATATATACTCTTCTAAAATAACGGCCGCGTATTGTATTGTCATTCAAGAAATTCTATAATTTATTTTTTAACTTTACAATGTACTAACATGTCTAACTTTCAACACCACAATCATTTTTAGTCCCCAAAACAATATTAAATAATAATTAATTAACAACTTTACACTGTGCCTAAACTTTGGGTACTACAACCTAAGCTTCACCTAGGATATGGGAATGGGACCCACCTAAATCTCTGTCTGAGAAGACTTCTGCCACGTGCTCAATTCAGTCTTAATTTCAACAGTTTTTGAGTATTATTATAATTTTTTTTTTTTTTGCATTCAGTGTCTTGTAATAATAGAGGCCTAATCAATGGATTAATTGTGAATTAGTGAGAATCAATTTCTTGTCTTTTCTACCGTGGAAGGTGCGCATACAGAGCAAAGTAGCACAAGTCTTTTATGTTAGTTCTATATTTTGTTGGTCGTATTGAATTGTAAGAATGGATATTATATTATAATATTTTTAATAAAATTTTAAATCGACAAGTCTATAAATTTCAAATATCTGAAAAATTAATAGTGGCAAGGGATTACTAGTAAGAAGTCTTTCAATTTCTACATTTTTTAACTTTCGAAAAATGACTTTAACATTTCAATTTTATTGGAAAGAGAGGTTCTCGATTGACTATTTTCCACTAAAACTGATAGACTCTACAAGAATTTGAAAATCGATTTTTTTTTTTTACCACATTAAAAGTTGCATTCGCCATATTTTTAGTTAGCATTACAACAAACCCGTAATTCTCCAGGGAATACCAATGTCTAGATGTATTTAAGACCCCATTTTTTACCTAATCTTAAGCCCTATTACACTCCATGAATAAATTTCGTAGAGTAACTTTTAGATTTTCGTGATGCTACTAAATTAAAACAAATTGTTCATCAATCAAAACACCGTCAAAGTCCGAGATTTTTAGGTCTTAATGAGAAGGGTTTGAATATCCCGACTCTATTTTATAAATACCGAAATGAAGTATAATCGAAACATAAAGTAAATTGAATTTATGTGCTGTGATTTCCTGTGATTTCACACACACACACACACACACACACACAGAGAGAGAGAGAGAGAGAGAGAGAGAGAGAGAGAGAGAGAGAGAGAGAGAGAGAGAGAGAGAGAGAGAGAGAGAGAGAGGTCAGTGATGAACTGAAATTAATTGCTTCAAACCTTGCAATAATAGTCAGTAATAAGTAGATTTAAGAAACACCCTTTTGCATAAGCAAGTAAATAGATACATAACATCACGTAATTAGAAACTAAAAAAGAGCTAAAAATAAAAATAAAAGAGGTAGAATCCTTCATAACAAGGGTGAAATTTTCATGGAGAATTGAGCAATCTAGCAGAGTAAGAATTCAGGGTGAGCTCAAGGGAAGCCCGAGACGAGCCCATGTTATTATCTTGAACCCGCGGGCCGTACTGCCAGCCATTGTACAAGTTAGTAGTATCTTGCTTGAAATTAGCAGTAGCAGTAGTGTGTTCAGTCTGCATGGGGAAAAGAGGGAGAGTTTCAATTTCTGGGGCCTGTTCTTCTTCTTGTTCATCTTCTAGGGTTTCATAATCAACATACTTTCTCTTTTCAATAAATGGGTGGTAACCTCCTCCTGAAGAATATGGATCCACTCCGACCCATACAAAGTTTTGACCCATACCAGATCCCTTGCCATCACCACTTGGAGATATGGAACAGTCCTAGTTTCAATACAAGCACTGGAATTAGAGAGAGATAGAGACCTCTACTGTTGGTCAAAAGCTTCTATTTCTGGGGGATTAACCCTAAAAACTTGAATTTTCTTGAGAAAAAGTCTGATATTTTCCTCCACGTGTCTTCTTTTCTTGCTGCAATGTACCAACAATTTTTGGGGGATTTCTTCCTCCTGGTAAAGGGCAAACAAAGGTCTATTGTATTTTCCCCCCCTTTTTAAACTTGTTATAAGATCAAGTTTATACTTCAAAAAGATATGACCTTTTGATTTTTATCTTCTATAACCAAAATATAAAGTATACCTTTTGCAAGTTATGGTGACTATGTAACTGTATTGAGTTGAATTTGTTATATAAACAAGTCAAAAATCATTATACTCACTCTGAAACTCTTCTCCATGGCCATAGATCCATAGCCATGGTTTCCCACTGGGCCAACATTCAACACACCAGGCGAAGAACTTGATGAAGATGGAAAACCTGAACATAAACAAACACACTTATGGGCATCAAATTAGAAAACCCTTAAAAAATCTTGAAGTAATGCAAGAACCCTAATCAGTATATGAATAAGTTTCTTGAATTAGGAAACAGAAAAGAGATAGTGGGATCCCAAGAAATTGAAATCACCAGCAGCGGTAATATTGTTAGGGAAAGGATGATCTTGATGACATTTCCAAACACCAGCAGCAGGTGATATCTGCATGGGGGCATCAGCAGAAGGAGTAGTGAAGCGTTTCTTCTGCCTCTCACGAGCTTTATGGTTCTGAAACCAATAAAAGACATTTTTGCCTTCAATCTTGCCGTACTGTCTCAACTTGGCAGAGATCCTCTGAATCTGCTCCGCAGTTGGAGACCTAACTCCATTGTTGTAGTAAAGGTCTTTCAAGATTCTTATTTGCTCAGTAGTGGGTGTCCACCTTGTACTGCTTTGCCTGCATAGAAAATTACTGCTTTTGTTCCCACTACTGCCCCCATCTTCATTTCCTTGTTGCTGCTGCTGCTGATGATTTTGTTGAGTTTCCATTATGGATTTTCACAGAAGAAGAAGAAGAAGGAGGAGGAGGAGGTAGTTGAAAGTGTGAAAGTGCATGAGATGTTTAGAATAAGACAATTATAAAGATGGTGTGGGGTGGGGTGGGGTGGGGTGGGGTGGATGTGGGCACATGGAGGATGATAGAGATATAAAGAGGAGGATATCAGAGAGATATCTGAGAGAGAAGGACTGAAGTTGACTGAACAAGGGATAACAACAAGTAAGGAACAAAAGAGCGACTATAAAGGAGGAATTCTAACACTCTTGCTTGGATCAAAAGCCATCAAAAAGTTATGATTAAGAATGGAAGCAAAGAAGAGAGAATTTGTGAATGAATGAATGAATGTTACAAATTTATGTGTTCATTATCAGAATCAATTAGAGGGGTTTTTTTTTTTTTTTTAATGGAGATTTGGTTCTTGATTATCAGGCTGCAAAACACACACTTTAATTCTAGGTTTCTTTAATTATATGCAAATCATATATATTTACTACAATGACAGGAAGTAGAATTAATGTCTGAGTTCTGCAACAAATGAGTCAAATAATTCAGCACTTCTTACGGCATTTGCTAAAGTTTTTTTTATTTTCTTAATTCAACAGTACTTAATCAGCAGCCACCCTAGTGAGTAGGGAGCTAAAGAATGAGCCTGAAAAGATGACAGGGCCAAAAAGCCAAATAACTTTCTGATTTTACCAACTTTAGAACCCTATCTCTCTCCAAACAGTAGACAGTACAGATGAATCATGATTTCTCTGTAGTATCTATTTTGGGAGTTATGTTGTGGATTTGAGATAATATTTACAACTTGTAACTTTACAAGAAGGAAGAAACATTAAGGAATAATCACTTGGTTAAGTAGAGAGGCATGCATAGGGTTGAACCATATAAAAAAGAATGGGTTAATTTCATTTTTGGTTGCTGAATTTTTGGTATAATCTTAATTGAATCACTCAACTTTAATTTGTCTCGATCATATCAATAAACTTCAATTTACTTGCAACTAATATTAGTCATTTTGTTAGTCACCTTTACTAAAATTAACTTTTCAATACTACGTGGACATTAAAAATTGATGGCAATTTTATGTCTTACTTTTCTAAGTAAATATCCTACATAATCAAGTCGTGAATGCACCATTTGAAAAATATGTTACTTGATTATGAATGACAATGATATTTACCAAAAAAATTTGTAGTCACAACTTGATTAGGTGGCATATTTAGCTGACAACGTAAAATACATTAAATTGCTATCAGATTTTAACGTTCGTGTATGTTTAACGCGTTAAGTTTAGTAATAAGAGCTAACATAGTGACTGATATTGAAAGTAAATTCAAGTTTAGTGATATAAATGAGACATTAAAATTAAATGATCCAATTGAAATTCAATGAAAGTTGAGTGACCAAAAATAAAATGAATCCAAATAAGAATAATCATGATAAAGTCACAATATTAATTACTTTATTATCCAATGATTACTACCAATTATATCTTTAGAATTATATATATATATAAAAGTTTAGACTTCACTTTATAATAAAGTTGACATTTTAATATGGTCCCCTGAAGACTTAATAGTTGATAGAGAAATATGACTTATTAGAGCAATATTAGTGTTGGGGTCCCCCTCAAATTTTCACTTTCACAATATAGTTTAGGGTATTGGGAGAATAAAGCCAAAATTGGGGAGGAATGGGAATTAGGGGATAAATATAGCTCCATGTTTAAATATTTCAACCTTTTTTGTTTGTTCCATTTTTTTATTCAATGGCTATATTTTTTGGAAAATTGGTGCAAATGGTCCCTAACGTATGACATTAGTGCGTAAATAGTCTCTAACCTTTTATTTTTGGTAGAATAGTCCCTAACCTATCCATTTAGGTGCGCAATTGGTCATCTTGGATTGATTCCGTTAAAAATTCATTACAAACCTTTCATTTAGGTGCGCAAATGGTCCCTCTTATTTGTTTTCTCTTTATTTGTAGGGGTAAAATAGTCAAATTACATTATTTTTCAACATTTCAATTGGCGCAAATGATCCCTAACCTCAGTTTTAATTAAAAAAATTTACAATTAGATTTCCTAACCTTTACAAAAAGTGAAAATGGGTCCAAGACTTTAATTTTATTTTTAAAAAAATTCCACCATCTTCCTCAAATATCCCACCCCCACCCCCACCCCCACCCCCACCCCTACCCGGAGAGGAGATTTCTCCCCTCTCTTCGGTCACCAATGACGGACAAGAGGGGAGAACTCTGGTCAGCGAAACCAAGGAGATTTATCCCTGGTTTCGCCGTCGAAAAAGGGGGATTTCTCCCTCCCTGTTTCCGCCAAGAGAAAGGGAAACTACAAGAATCAAAAGAACCCTTTTTCATGTTAAGATTGAATGACTCTGTTCAAGACAAATCCAGTCCATAAATGGACAATTTTTATTATGGTAGAGATGAGAGTTTCTTGACTTTCGCCACTGAGAGCTAAAAAACAAGCACAGTATTAAGGAAGTGGGGTAAATGGGTGGTGGAAGTCCAGCAACCCAACAGCCGGGACAGGATATGGTTGGGATCATACGACACGGCAAAGGAGGCGGCTAGAGCTTATGATGTTGCCGTGTTTTTTTTTGCGTGGTCCTATTGCAGTAATGAATTTTTCTGATGACCCGTCGGATATTTTGTCAGGTTGTGAATTGTCTCTGCTCCAATACAGGTTGCGGCATCGAGGCACGCGCGGAGAGTGTCAGCTGAGTCGACGACATCGGAAAGTGGTGCGGTGGCGTTGGAGTTGAAACCACCGGTGTTGAAAGTTTCGCGACCAGAGAGGGAAGATTTCTCTCTCCCCTTCACCGGTCAATCCCCCCTCTCTGGCAGTGGGGTTGGGGGTGGGAGTGGGGTATTTGAGGAAAATGGTGGAATTTTTTTTTTTTAAAAAAAATAAAGTTTTGGACCCATTTTTACTTTTTGTAAAGGTTAGGAAATCTAATTGCAAATTTCTTTAATTAAAACTAAGGTTATGGACCATTTATGCCAATTGAAAGGTTGAAAAATAATGTAATTTGACTATTTTACCCCTACAAATAAAGACAAAACAAATAAGAGGGACCATTTGCGCACCTAAATAAAAAGTTTGTAATGAATTTTTAACGGAATCAGTCTAAAAGGACCAATTGCGCACTTAAATGGATAGGTTAGGGACCATTCTGCCAAAAATAAAAAGTTAAAGACCATTTGCGCACTAAAATCATACGTTGGGGACCATTTGTGCCAATTTCCCATATTTTTTTGTTCCTTTTCAACGGCTATAAAAAAATGAAGACAAAACAAATAAGAGGGACCATTTGCGCACCTAAATAAAAAGTTTGTAATGAATTTTTAACGGAATCAGTCTAAAAGGACCAATTGTGCACTTAAATGGATAGGTTAGGGACCATTCTGCCAAAAATGAAAAGTTATGGACCATTTGCGCACTAAAATCATACGTTGGGGACCATTTGTGCAAATTTCCCATATTTTTTTGTTCCTTTTCAACGGCTATAAAAAAATGGTTATATCGAAAATTAAAAAAAAAAAAAAAAGTAGTACAAATTTCCTATAAATATCTACATATTTTACTATAATTCTTCACATCAAAATATTCAATCTCTCATTTTATTTGCATTTTGAATTCTTTTTCTCCACAATCTTGTAAAACAACAATGGTAAAAAATTCTAATTCTAAAAAATCGTCTAGAAGGGCCAAATTAGAAAAAATAAGAAATTGAGGCATTATGTCAGGCATGAAAATTGGCCACGGAAGATGCAATTGTAGGCAAAGACCAAATGAGGGAGACATTTTTAACAAAAATGTATATGTTTTACAAGCACGAGCTCGGCCAGAATTTTTGGTTTTGATCAATTGACGGTGTCGATTCCAAGTGGAAAGAGTTATGCTCACAAAATGGCATGAGTGTTTGTGGAGAGCATCAAGAAATGTGAACAATGGATGGAGTGTTTTAAACAAGGTACATATTTAATTCATATGTTCATATTATTATTTTTTTCATTTTTTTGCAAGATCGAATTTTAATAAATTTTTGATGTCTTTGTAGAATTTGCAAGCAAGACAATATTATGTGAAGGACTATAACGGACAAGCTTTCAAACATGGCAACTTGTGGGAAATTGTAAAAGATGCTCAAAAATTTCAAGACCCACCAATCGGTTATGACACTCACGATGTCCAAACGCTACAACAATATCCAATAAATCTCGATGAAGACGGAGGAGAGACTTTTGGAAGTGTTGGTAATTCAATGCAATACGAAAAACCAATGGGAAGAAAGGCGGTGAAACAAGCCAAGAAGGATAAACATTCCAAATCTTCCAATTCTCAATCTCGGATTACAAATTCTATGGAGGCGATGGCCGCACAAGCCTTGAATCAGAATGTCTCAAGAGCCACTTTTTATGAAGACCATTCAAAGATGTAACGACTTTATTGGGAGTTGAATAGTATGAACAAAGACATCTCCACGTTAAGTTCAAGAAGGGCAAAATATTTTCGACTGAAGCAAGACAAAATTTTAGCTTCTTTGGATGCTCCAGAAGCCCCCACAAGATAATCCAAACAGTGATAATAGCAATTAGGATTACACGCAACCATATATTCATAGTCCACCACGTTCTCCACAATAAATCTCTTTTATATTACTCTTATTTTACCACTGTTACTCCTACTCATCATTCTCGATTTATTTTCTTAAACAAAATTATTGAAATCTATACTAAGTATGTATTGTGATAATAAGTAGAAATTTTTTTGTTAAGTCGTTGTATCTAAGATCATAATTTGCAACAGATAAATAAAGAAATTAAGCTTATCTTTGTGAGACGAAAATAATATTTAATAATAAATTGGTCAATCACTCCCTTTTATAGACTACATCTTTAACATATTTTCTTAAAGAATCCAACGAGGGATCTCTTCTAGTGTTGGGACTTTACCAAATAATTTTATATCGTTCAACATCGAAAAACTATCATTCATATTGGAGAATGAAGATCTATAAATGATTTATTTTATTTTATTCTTTTGGGGTATCAATTATTCAAATGTTTTTTAAACCTAAATTAATAGTATTTAAATTTAATTTTTGAAAAAATTGCCTATAATTTACATGTAAGTGACTTGTTCCAAATTATGTCAAAATACTTTTCTAAATTACCATCAAGTCATACTATTCAGCTATAGTTTATATTAATCGCGAAATTACCATTGTGATCCATATTTAAACTTCATATCAGCAACGCATGTGGCCACCATCTTCTCCTGCGCCTCCCTGCCGACTATTGCAACTCGTCGCCGGTGTTTCACAACTCACCGCCGACCACCCAAACTTTTCCAACTATTTTTTTAAATAAGTGATAATAGTGGATTCACAATTTTTTCTGTTCTTCTTCCCAATTATGTAAAAAGATAAAATATTAAACTTTAGCAACCTGCTATTGTTATTAAATAATGACGGTGATTTTGAGAAGTCTTGTGCAATCCCTAGATTGCAAAATTTTGTAAACAATTGATTTTTGAATGTTATTTTGTAGGTTGATTCAGTTTTTAAGAATGGTTTTTTTTTTTTTTTTTTTTTGGAATTGTGTTGTTTTTGTTGGAGATATTGTTTTTTTGATATATAGGAACACAATTGTTTTGTAATTATTTTTTTGGTTGAATAAAAGAAAACAACATTTGTTTTACATACATCAATATTTTTATGTGTTTCGAGATATTACTGTCACACATTCATATGTGTTGTTTGATAATATATTATAGAAAACAATATCAGAAGCACATTTATAACAATATCATAATAACAGTATCATAGATAACAGTATCATATGGTTAAAGATATCAAATATAACAACATCAGAAGTGCATTATTATCAAGCACATGTTTAGGTAAGCACAAATGTTATGTTTTAACAGAAATCATAGTACATTTTCTAAATAAAACAGTATTTTAATAAAACAATATCATAGATAAAAGTATCTTAATATATTAGTATCATACATAACAATATCTTAATGAAACAGTATTACATACATAAACAACAATCTTATAGAAGAACAATATCATAGATTAAAACAATATCAAGTATTTTGAATGAAAACAGTATCAATGATCTTGTACTACTAATGGAGTATTTTGAAACAGTATCATTAATTCAACTATAAAATATTTAATTTTGTAAATTTAATAAATAATCACCCAACATTATCCAACATTACCACTTGCTCACCCAACTTTGAAGTATTACTCATTGCTCACTCATCTATGTCACACCATTATCCATCCATCACCCGACTCATTTTCGTCAATTAACCCTAAGAAAAATGCCACATGACGGACGGAAGCTTATGTGGCACAAAAATCTGTTAAAATCTGCCACATAAATTAAAAAAAAAGAATGTGTGTTTGTTTGATGGAGTTTAAAAGTAGTTTTTTTTGGAAATTTTGAAAAATGTTGATGAAATGTGTAATTGAAAAGTTGATAAAATTTGTAGGTCCCATGAAATATGTGGTTGAATATAAGTTTGGAAAAAAAGAATTAATAAACATGGTCAAACATGTTATAATGTAACGAAAACTAGTGTACAATATTAAATGTAAAACATTATAATAGAAAACAATATCTTAATAAAACAATATCATAATAAAATAATATCGTTTTTGAATTAGTGCTTTTTGCAATTGTAGGAGCATGTTGGTCTTTTGCTAAAATGTGACTTTAATTGAATTAATTTTGGATCATATGACTTAAAAGTTCATAAGCGCATGATCAATGACCAGCCTGAATTATCTCATAATTTTTATATTTTAAAAAATTCAAAAAACAAAAAACAGGAGAAAGGGATTCTGTGTCCCTACCCATCCCAATCCATTTGACCAAACCCCTTACATGATATGATGTCACGCTCCGTTGTCATCCCTAATCACAATATGTTTATTATATATACTTTCGTTCTTATTAAAATACATACATAGTATACATATCCTCATTTTTATGCTTTGGATCTCGATCTTGAAACTTCTTGTGTATATAATTGAATAAAATTGAACAAAATCGAAAAGGAGAAACATGCAATGATAATCTATCTCATATAATTAAACTAAACTTGTTATAAGTTAACGTGTAACCAAACTATTATATTAAATCACTAAAATCTAATAAATTACTTTATACCAAGTTAATAAATTCATAGATTTTGAAAAAGGAAAGATTTTCAATATTTTCTGATTTCAAAGGCACTACCAATCATTGAAGAATTGAAACTAAGGGTGTGTTTGATTGGTTAACATGGAAAATGGTGAAAAATGAAAATCTTTTCCATTTTCCATGGAAAATACAATCCACCAAATATGTGAGAAATTGTTTTTCAAGAAAGTTGGAAAAATTGTACTTTAAATGCTTGTACCTTGAAAATCAAAATTATTTTCCATGTGCAATCAAATGTGAAAAAGAAAATTTTTGGATTTGACAACATTTTCCATGGATTGGACATTTTCCATGGAAAATGTGCAAATCAAACACACCCTAAAGGAAGGAAAAGGCTACTCTTATAACATCCTTTCTTAAAATCCTTTCTTACATTTCTTTTTAATTACCCATGCGATTATTACTTTCAAAGCACACTGTTCGCTCTAATTGTATATTTGATAGTGTTGAAATTATTTTTTTAAGTACTTATAAGTTATAGGTGGGTCTTACAAAATATATGAATAAAAAGTATATTTGACCAACTTAAATTATAATTGAAACTTAATCAAACAAGCTGTTAATTAAGCGTAAGGATTTTGAAGTAGGAGAACGAGGATGAGGAGGACTCTAAATCCGTTCAAACTTGCTATGCGTTGTATATGTTCACGTTTTCTTCAGTTCATCTGTTTTTATGTTAGTATAGATTTATTTTTATTTTTTTATTTTTTTTACGAAGATGAGAAAATTATTGTTGTAGAAAAGTAAAGTACACCCCTTAAGAGGAGGTTAGACGCAACCCTGGAAAAAAAAAATTGAAAGTACAATTTTGACCAATTATATAGAATGAGAGCTAAAGCAAATACAATGCAACGGAGAAAACTAAGAGGCTTGACGATGAAAATGCAAAAAATGATACCCAGAGGCTAGATGTCTCAAAATATGCTCCTAGAAAGCATGCATACGCGCTTGTTCAACTTTTTTTTTTTTAAACGATAAATTTCAAGGAAATGAGAGTCCGTAACAATGTCTTTCCTTCGACAACTAACAATGTCTTTCCTTCGACAACTTAGTGTCAACCGAAATATATACATATATTTTTTCCAACTTGTAATTTCATGGATCAAAAAAAAAAAAAAAAAAAAAAAGGATAAAGCAAAAAAAAAAAATTGGAAGAAGCATTATTGCGGGGTCTCTCCTTGAATTCATCCTTTTTATCAGTCTAATATTCTGACTGCTATTTGTTGGGTTCAACTTTTGAGAAAATTGCTCTCTATTTCTTTGATTTTGACATTTTTCCATGCATTTACATTACACACACTCTCTCTCTCTCTCTCTCTCTCTCTCTGCTTAGTCCCAAGTCTAATTATGGTTTCCATCAAATAGGGGGTCTTTGATTTGTCTGTAAAAAAGTTCAAAATCCTGGACTGCTTACCTCATAAGATATATATACCCCCATCCCACCCCACCCCACCCCACCCCCCCTCCACCCCACGACAGCCCTTTTCTTTTGGGTAATCATCTTGTTGATGTTTAGTTGATATATACCATATCTCTAAAGATTTGAAGGTATCATCATCACCACCAGCTCTCTCTTCTCATTTTCTTTGTTTGCTTTTTGACAAATAAATAATAATAAATACAAAGAAAGAGACATATTAGCTACTTCAAATTACATTAATAACAAGTCACAATGTTTATTATTCATGTGTATCAAGAAAACTAACTTTACACCAGAATTTATATTCCTACATTCTACACTCATACAAATGGTTGCTTTCATCTACTTTAAGCCTTTCCTAATTCCTAATTTATATGGACCCCACAACTATTCACTTAGTTATTAGGGTTTTGACTTTAATCTTGACCACCCCCTAACTTATCAAATATTCACCTTCGATTGCACCAATCAAAATGAAAACATGTCAAAATTGTTATTTTTGAAAAAATGTAAGAGATGGAACATGATGGAAACTTTGCCGGTGGACTTTAACCACCCTAATTTGTCAAGGCCTATAAACTAGTCAATCATCATTTTTATCAACATATTTTGTAGAATCTATAATTTTTATCTACATATTCTATAAAACTCATAACTTCTAAAGTATTGACACGGAGGCTATGACTCTTGTTTTGAGTGGTTGTTAAACGCTCTGATGAGTAGATTGAATCACTCATATAGTTTAATAGTTTGACAGGATTTTCCTACAATTCATTTTGTTAAGTAAATAATTACACTCAAAACACTTGGTTGGTAAATTTTTAAAATTAAAAATAAATGTTATGACCGTCAACAAAATTTCATTGAAAAATAATCAAATTTTTAAATAAAAACAAAAATAGAACCTTTAAAGAGAAACACTTTTTCTTTAATATATTTTTTGAAAGAACAAAATATTCATAAAACTTTGAGAAAATTTTGTATGCAATATTTAAAGGATCAAATAATTCCAATAATAAGCTGAAATTTCATTCAGTTTTTTTTTTTTTAAAAAATTATTTTGTTTGAATTATAATATTATTAATTTTAGTCTACACAAAAAGAATAAATACAAAAATTAAAAATTAAATAATTAATTGACCGAGGTTTCTGTTTGAATTTTTCCATCAATAAAAACCTCCACCAACGGAGAGACAAAAACTTGTGTAGCAAGACGAGAGGGTATATGGTGGCAACAAAATCGACCGGATAGAAAAAGGAAATAAATCATATCATCCTTAATTACATCAATAGTGATACAACAGCTCACACCCAGTATTCCAAACTTAAGTCTACAAACCTCCTTTGTTTTCTTTTTCCTTTTTCCCCGCAGAGTTGGTTCTGGGGTGGGGGTCGGGGTCGGGGGCAGGGGATGCAGTTTTCTTTTGTAATTTTTTCAACTGCGAAAATATAAGAAATGAAAGCAATTCAGAAGTTCATAGCTATACGACACTCACTGATTGGGGAAGCACCTCTCTCTGAGTTTTGCACCTGCAAAATGTACGCGTTAAGTCAGTACACCGTGCAATAAACCTACAACCTCCCGCAGGGTTGTGGGATTCTGAGGAGTTTAGGAATCAGGAAAGAAAAGCAACATTGTAATAAAAACTACAGCCTACCAGTAAATGTACTTGAACCCACAAATAAAAAATAAATTTTTTAGTAATATATGGAGAAATCATCGAATTTTTCCAGATAAATTTAGCTGTGCAAATAATCGACAAAATCCTTCCCGGGCTAACCCATTAAGTTCATTCTTGGTATGCTCACCTGTTACATTGCGCTCGAGATGCATAATTGTGATTATTGCAATTTGTGCACATCCAATCCCCCTCACGCCATTGCTTTGCTCTGCAGAGTGCAATAGTTGGTACGTCTTAAATACAATTATTGGTGAAAAAACAGATGGCCGATGCTTTTTAAGGTTTTCTCATGGGGAAGATAGTGCATGTTAGCATGCAAGGATTTCTCTGTCGATTTTTCTGACAGCATGAAATTATGAAGTGATCGAGATTAACACATGTCATTGCCATGCTAGTTTTAGATTCAATTTTTCATTTGTTCTAAATAATCGAAGTACCTGGTAGTCTAAACATCCAAAAATATGAAAAATGATATGTGAAGTGTGTAGAAAAGGCTCTAATAAGTAGAACACAATAACAAACTGGATATCAACAATTACTTTACAGCAAATAAAGGACAAAAATATTCTATAACGAACTGTTCAGATTCTTTTTCCATGATGCATGCACAAAATCTGCTGTTTACGTTAAAAATAAGGATGTCCAAATTTTACCCTTTCCCAAGGAGCGTAGGAGCTGCTGCTGGTACACGTGGCTCTTGAAGGCTGACATGCAAAGCTGGAGGAATTGCCAAGCTTTCACTGGGGAAAGCAGGGTACATACTATTTGGATTATTGCTACCAGATCCAAGTACTAAATCAAACCCTGGAACCGATTGCTGTAGTCCATACGTCTGAGTTTATAAAAAGGGAAGTAAAGCATCAAATGATAACAAGATTAGGATCAAGGATGTCTAATCCATTCTGAAAATAGTCACTTACTTGTCCTGCGTTCAGTCTCTTATTATCCCAGTTATGAGCAAATTCTTCAGATGCCAGGCGTTTTGTTCCAATAGCTTCAACATAAAGAAGAGTACACAAAATTAGTGACCCACTCAAATAATTGGACCCATTCCACACATGCAAAGTAATACAATCACAGTTTTAAATTTTATTCACCAAGCAAACAGGTAGAGATAGAGAGACCAGTTTACATAATATATACAAGATTACTTTGAAAGAAAATATTAACACGACTTGGCATTACAGGAGTGAATTTTAAAATAAATGGAAGTAAAGAAAATAGAATACAAAAAATATACAAGTAACTTCTGTAACATAATACACTGCTTAGAGGGTATGTAATCGGAGTCAAACATTCTCTAACTCAGGAAAATTTTAAGTCACCATTTTAAGACAAGTCACTTCACTGCAATGGTGGGAAGGGTGGATACACGTACAAACTTCAGTGTGTCCCAGTGCAATGATGAGGTAGGGGGAGAAAAGATCACTGCTACACTGCTTTACCCTGAATTTTTAGTAGAGTTATCAAGGTTTCTAAAACTGCAAGATGTTAAATTTCAAACTCCCTGGAATTCATATTTCAGTTCATCTTGGGCCTAATGCCCAAACCCTTCAAAACAATGGTGTCCTTATTTGCAACAATGAATAAAATATTTGGAAGATTTTCCAATTCAACTTTGTGCCAAAAAACCTGCAACCTTAGTTCAAACTTTCTGAGATTCAAGTTTCAATTGATCTTGGGCTTAACACCAAAATCTTTCAATACAATGAGCCCTTATTTGCAACATTGAATGTAATATTTGGAAGATTTTCCAAATTCAACTTTTAGCCAAAAAGTTGCTGGTTTAAAAACCCTTTGCAGAATAAATGGGACAACCTATTGCATGAGCAACCGTTGCAGAATAACCTTTTCATAAAAAACGAATAGACAAGCTTGGAAATGATATTCTCCCATGTACTAGTGAAGTCTCAATTTTTGGACATCAATCAGGGTTCCATTTAAAAACCCTTGTCAGATATTTTCCAATAAACCACACTGGATACAAATCTACTTAGAGTCAAAAGGCAAATAAGAAAATGTAATTGTTATCTATAGTGGTTTCCCAGGAGAAAATTTCCCAATTAAGCTCATTTGGGAAGGCAGAGAGAATTGTTATGTATCTTCATTAGAAATTGCAATAGCAGGCTCTGTTTTACATAACGTGAAGGTTTAAGTCTGGTGGGTGCAGGGGACGTAGAGGTTAGATCCATGCAAACACATTCTTATTTAAAGGAAAGAAGATTTCCTTTCAGTGGAAGGCTGAAGAGGCCAGAAATTTGTATTTATCGTCATCAGAAAATGCAATAACAGGCTCTCTTTATATAATGCGGAGGTTTATGTCTGCTGGGTGGAGGGGAAGTAGAGGATCCATGCAAACATTTTCTTAGTTGAAAGCAAGAAGATTTCCTTTCAGTGGAAGGCTGAAGGACCATGATGTCCAGCCATCAGTGAAACCACAGAGACACAGACAGAGAGAACATAAATTTTATCAAAATTTAAAACTCACAATTTTATTAGATTTTAAACATTTATTTAATATTGTGAATATAAGAGAACTAGTAATTTTAGTGGTATTTGCATTTAATTGCCAAACATGCCGAAGTTTATTAGATTCATTCAGTTGTAAACACTACTGCATTATGGAACACCATCACAACTAAAATATAACAAGAGTGAGCAAAGATTAAATTTTTATGTAAACTAAGACAATTAAGAACTCACTAGTTTCTTTAGTAGGCATCTCAACGTAGTCATAAAATGATTTAAGTCAAAGTAAATGAACAACAGAACCAAAAACTAAAGAAAGTCCCCACATTAGGCTTTGGAACAGACTTTTAAAATCAAAGCACCAGAGAAAGTCTCCATATAGACTAGTTATAGTAACAGACCTTCAAAACAGAAGTGAAGGAACAAGAAAGACTGAACTTATTGGCAGGCCAGTAAAGAATGTTAATGTTCTTATATAGTTATATATGATGACATTCAAGAGAAGCCTACTTCCATGAGTGATCCATGTATGAACACATTTAACAGTCAAACTTTATGCAGGACAAGTTGTTAATTTGTCAATTTTCAAGCTGTTGAAAACAAAATCAACAATTAGTTACGGAAATTGAAAAACTTCGTCTTTAGTAGCTCTCTACCAAGGAAGAAACAACATCAAATTTCCTAGGAAAACAATAAAGAAAGGAAAAAAAAAAGGTATGCCAGCAATAAAGTACCAATAGCAAAAGAAGTTATCTGATATTTATCTGAATATACGAACATCGTCATTTGAACTTCAGAAAGAAATAACTAACACACAAACCTGTAACTGCAGTGTTGACGAGAGACAAAGGTTCACCTTGCGGCATAGGCGCATTGCATTTTTTACACTGTAAATGCAAGAACTAATCTCAATGAGAACAGCAATTTCTGGAATTTGAAAGACTTTAAGAGTAAATAACATCAAATTTATAAATCATACTGATGAAATCCATCAAACGTTTATGAAATGTAACCCAAAGACGGGCAAAACCGTGGACTAGGATCCCACCCTCCAATGGAAAAACTAATGTAGGGTGAGGAAAAATACTATTAAGATGGGATCTACTCATTATCATTGACATTGTTAAAAAGGTTATTTGAGGCTTACACCTCGAGTCGACTTCCTCCTTATGTGAGACTTCATTATACCCCTCAAAGCTTATGCCTAAGTGTCATTATGCCTCAATTTACTGAGGCTTACGCCATAAGGCAAAGCCTCAAGGTGACTAGAGTGTTCGCATGTTCGTCTTGCATTTGCTAGGCATTTTATTACCTGCCTTAGCTTTTGGGCTTCTATAATCTAGAATGTTCTAAGGGTTTTTTTAGGGCAAGTATATTAACACCACACTTCTATTTTCTGCCCACATTTAAATTGCATTTAAGGTCTTCAATATTTGCTCATTGTAGCACTCATGTCCCCAACTTTTTTTGTCGCATTCTTATTCTCAACTTTCTATTAATTAGCACACATTGTCTCTAATAATAGTATCCGTCCAAAAAAGTCCGTTGGGTGGTTACTAAATGACTTATCTGCCAGTCATATTTTTGAAAAAGCAATAAATACAAAAGCACAACACTTCAAAGTACGCAAACAAAATATTTTGACACAAACTATTATTAACGATGAGATGTGCTAATTGATGGAAGTTGAAGATAAGAATTCGATAAAAAATATGTTAAGGACATAACTGTTATAATGAACAAAAGTTGAGGACTTGTACAATTAAATTATGGTACAACAAATAAAAATTGTGGTGCAATTTTATCCATCTTTACACGGAAGATGAAGCGAAAAGAGAAGTCACTATTGCAAGTGGAGGATGGCAACTAAGGGGGTGTATTCAATTGAGACTTTTAAAAATTTTTATGGACTTTTATACAAGTGGGTGACTTTTGTGGAATTCGTAGACTTTTAAATGACTTTTATGGATTTGTTAAGAATTAATAAAAGTCTTTCTTAAACTTCTGTAGACTTTTATTAAAGACACAGTGAACTTCTATGACTTTTTTTTTTTTAAATGTCAAGCTAAATTTCTATATACTATAATATTATTTTAAGTAACTTCTCCTATGTGTAAAACACCCACAACACATATAATTAAGAACTCGTATTAATAAATTATATTTCTCATGTCAATAAAAATATTTATTAACAAATATAACAAGACTCAATAAAATTAACAAATAACATAAATCCCAAAAAGAATTAATAACATTTTAGTAGATTAACATATGTTATTGTATATAAAACATAAGTATCGACCAATTAATTCTTTATTTTTAATAAAAAAATTCTCTAAAATAGAGAGAGAACGTAAAAAAATTTTTGTATTTTAAATTTATTTTTTTGGCACAATATTCTTTTAGCAGTGTATATAATAATATAAATGACAGAAAAATAATGGTTTTTCCACCTAAAGACTCCTATTAATGGCACACCTATTTTCTAAAAAATTAAATGCCAAATCAATTCTTGGCTAAATACATTAATAAAATAATCAAAGTACAACAGAAGATTTCGAATACAATGCTAAGCTACCACCATGGAATAATTTCTAATGATTAAGTGAAAATTTTGACTCCCACCAAAACATTAATTAAAATACTACAAATTCATCACGCAAAATATCCTCAATTTTTGACACAAGAAAATGTAATGTGATATCAAAGTTTTGATTACTACAAATTCTAGATACAATTGCACATAAATTATTGATTACACAAATTCTTGCCTGAATGGAAGATATACGAAAAAACTTTAGAAGTGAAAGAAAATAGACGTTCTTTATTTTGGGACTCTAGAGTATTCACAAATCTCATGGTAGACGGAAGACTTTTTTTAGATTTGCTATTTATACTTTTCACTAAAAAGTCTCCAAAAATCTCCAGAAGTCTGGTAAGTAGAGAATCTCTAGAAGTCCTTCTCAATTTGAATACTCCATAACTTATAGATACTTCTACAAAATTTTAATTGAATACCCCGTGACTTTTGAAGACTTTTTTAAAGTCTCTAAAAGTCTTAATTGAATATACCAATACTTTTAGAGATTCTTAAAAAGTCTACATTGAATACCTCTAAACTTTTAAATACTTAAAAGTCCTTAAAAGTCTCAATTTAAATACACCCCCCTAAGAATGAGAAAACAATGATAGTGATAAAAATGATGATAGCGGAATCATGGATGTTGATGATTTCTATAACAATCCTAATAGTTGTGACGATATACAAGACTTCTGGATTGTTTCTACTTGTAGTAGTATATTACAATATCTGATAATTTATCATTTACTACTTCATTAATCTATTTTTACATTTGTTTGCAAGTTAAACTTTTAATTTTGTTAATTTGTTTTATTATGAATTTTTAAGATGGTTTATAAGATATTATGAGCATATTTTTTGAATTATTTTACTGGTTTATCTTGAGACTTACACCTTGCCTCACAACGTTTAATCGCCTCATAGTTGATTTTGGAATCTAAAAAAGATTGGATTTCATTCCACATTTGATTCAAAGAAGAGCCTTTTTAAACATTGACCATGGAAGAATAATTATAGAGTTTGTTCTACCTTTTATGACTGAGATGAAGTGAAATTTACCGGAAATATAAAAGCTTAGTCATAAGCAATGCATTGAGGGCTGCAGGAAAAAAAAAAAAAAGAAAAAAAGAAAGAAAGAAGACAGGAAGGAAAAGAAAAAGGGAAGACAAGAAAGAAATGACGCGCACACTCTCAAAGCTGAAGAATAAAAATTGTTACATTTTGAAAGAGAAAAGATGAAACACAACTTTTTCATCTCCTTGTACTTTCTTCAAGGTCCAAAATGATGTTCCATTCCCTACGCATGACCTATTCATAAATCAATTACTTTCCAATTCCATCTGTTTTAGAACACAAGCTAGTACAGAATCAATTGCAATCCTTATTATTCTATCTTCAATATCGAGTTTGCATACACTGTGGAAAAGAGTTTTTCTACACCTACATTACTAATATACCATGCCATACCTGTACACGTGAAGAATAGTTATGGAAGCTGCAAGGGCAAATCCAGTCACCGCTGCGCCATCCATTCGGAACCATAGATAGTTGATTTGTTTGGCTTGCAAATGGAACTCCAGAAATATTATTCCCAATTAAAGGCCAAGTAGAAGCTGTCTGAAGTCCATATGGTTCACCTCCATATTTATCAAGCCCTCCGAGGGACCAACTAGAGCTCAAAGCCAGCGACTGTTGCAGAGATCCAACATTCACATTTCGGTCCAGTCCTCCTTGTGCACTGGCAAAATAATTTGCATGAGTAGGAACAGAAGCTCCTGGAATTGCAATTGCTGGCATTGCTGCTACCTCCTTTGGCTGTCCACATTTTTTGCACTTTTCTCTTGAAGCATAATTGTTGTTAGTGCAACCTATTGATCCATTGCGCACACACCCCAACCCAGAATGCAGCCAGGAAGAAGACACAATGAAGAATACGCAGGCAAACCCACCATCCAAGACAAAATACACATACAAAAAACATAAAATAACTCAACCTAATTGAAATCAAGTTTCTTAGTTGCGACAAAAGACCGATGAAATAAAAAATAAAGAGTGGGAAAAAACAAATTATATAACATCAAAAGTCTAAGAGAAAAAATCATGTTATCAAATAATCAGCCACCAGAAAGTTTACATTCACCATCGTTGTTTCTTGTTACTCTTTCAAACACATCAAAATGTGAACTAAATTACATAGATTTTAAAATATTCATGACAATATCAACATAACTAGAAGACACCAAATTACCTGGACAAATTCGACAAAATTTACTGTAAAATACATTACAGTTATGTAAAAGTAATTTGAAAAGCCGGGTCTGAACTAAGAGTGATAGTAGTATTATTTCCAACGGTAAGGTTTATTTCCTTTTCATTGCAAGGGGAAACCGATAGTACGATACTATAATGACATATAACTTACATGCATAATTGAGCTCAGCTTACAGAGGCAATCCCAAATTTATTGGTAACAAGGCTAGTTTGCTGTTGTTGCATAGAGCTCAGATTACTCGTATTTTTCAATAACTTGTGAAAGTTGATATTGTATACAATGAGAATATCACAAATACAATTTTGTTTTTTTTACAATTTTATGAATTATTGAGGCTTATGCCACGCCTCATGGATGTGAAACGCCTTCATACAATTTAACTTTTTTAAACATTGTTTGACTTAATAATTCAACATCTCGCTGTATTCACATAGATATATTCATATTTTTAAGCAGTGAACTAACATACAATAAATTAAATTTGGTAGAAAATTTGGATGGCAGATTAGGACAGGAGCTGCTGGATACACATTTATAAATCAAGGGTGAATCTTTTTTCATATTCATTGAACAAATTAAAGCAAGTTTCATAAGCTCATCAGCAGTAATCAATCCCTTATGGCAATCAACTTCAAATATGAAAGAACACCAAAGTGCTGCTGAACCATACATTAAATTCCTAAAAACTGAAATTAATGTTTGTCCTTTTAGTTATAATAGGAATAAGGACAACAATGAAGTAACAATTGAAAATCATAACGTGCTAAAGAATATTGTTCTATATATTTAGGTTTGATCATTAATATTTAATAAGGAAGACTTAGGGCTTGTTTGTGAGTTTTGGGATACCGGTTATGAGGTTTTTTTAAAATACCGGTTTAGGACGTTTATGAGAGGTCAGTTTTTAAAACAGTCGAACACATGCTCGAGAGTTCATTATCCACCCATTCTAAAAGTTTTTAAAAAAATAAAATTATATGCCCATGTATTAAAAAATATAGGTATATGAAAACAAAATGGAGTAAATGTGTATGTTACAATTCAATATGGCTTTATATAGTTTATCCAATTATTTTCTATTGTGTATAGACTAACATTTGAACTAATTTTTCTTAATTTTTTCCCTATTTTGCTCATTAATTAATTACTTACGTTTATTAAAAAAATTTCAAAAATAATTCAATAACACGTAAAAAATTTATTGTTTGAGAGAAGAGGCAAAATGTGCGTTTGGAGAAAAGATGAAGAATGAAATATGTATTTTAAGTTTAAAGTAGATTTGGAAATAATTGTTTTAGAGAAGATAAAATTAGAAGAAATTTTGAAAAATGGTTAAAAGACCATCGATTTGAGGTTGAGATATACACCCCAAATTAAAGTACACTAGTTTTTTGTTGTTTAAAATTCAAAACCAGTGCCATAAAAAACTAACAAGCACTAATTTTTTCAACTCTTCAAGCAGTGCCACCCAAAACCAGTCAAAATACAACAACCAAGCAAACCTTTAAAGAGAATGTAATTCATAAGATTAGAGACAGTTATATAAACTAAAAGTGTCAAAGATTTTCTACTATCAGGGGATACCTAATAAGTTAATGGTTATTAAACTAACAATATTTAGTTGTACTTAATGTTGGGTCATTGGGTCGAACATGACATATCCACAAGATGAATAGCAAAAATAATGGCATTAAGATAGATGGGTCATCACATCAACCGAAAACTGACATCAATTGACATAATTTAAGAAAAGACAACTTAAATAGTTGGTGTCTTACAAAGATTTAAACAAACACTCATTTATAGAAGAATGTGATCCCAATAAATAGTAGAACAGAGAGCTAGACCAAAAAGTTAATATGGCCCGATGAAGTCGCAAAAGATTTTATTTTATTGGACATTAAAGATGCTAGTGTTGATCAACACAATGGTGAAAACAAATTCATATAGCCGACTCCAAGTAGACTTCTATTGTTGTAACATTTCAATATTTCATACTTATTTTAAGGTGTGGAATATGCATCAGGCCTCTGCCGGATGCTAGAATGTAAAGGAGAATCTTCAGCCTATCTACAAACAGAGACCTACTATTTGTTTATTTTGTTATTGTTCTCAAACCTTAAGGCAGTTCTCTCAACTGTCTTAATAGTTAATAGAATCTATCTCAATGTATAAGTGAAATACTAATTAATAAGCTTAACAAAAACCCAGTCTTAATCCCAATTTAAACAGATTCGCTCATAAAATAAGCGAAAACTAATTATTCAGCATAATTTTTCAAAGCGATTATCTTTTCATTTCTCAAAATCAATATTATCATCTTCCAAAAACAGAGATTTAGCAGTGAATAGTTTGAAACTGCTCTATAATAATTCTATTTTTTTTTTTTTTTAATTAAGATGGAACTTTGGCTAGAAGACAAGTCAAAAATCAATAAGAGCCTAAATCATGTAAAACCAAGAGACCCCTTTTTTCATATTCAAATAACAAAAAGGGGTAGTTGAACAAATTTGTCTTCCTTCTAAATGAGCAAATACCTGAGTTCTGGGTTCCGGTTCTACTAACCTCTTCTATATGAGCAAATACTCGAGTTCTGGGTTCCGGTTCTATTAATCAAGTACGAGTGACTTCCAACAAAATACAGAATTCCAGAAACATTTCCAAATCACGGTCACAAAATAATCAATGAATCATCAATCAGAGTTCAATCAAGAAAATGGGTTTCAGATTCCAAAATAATTCCAACATATAACACAACATCAAAGGCAAGTCATTATATCAAGCAACTTCCAGGAGCAAAAAGACATTATAGTTCCATATATTAATGACAAGTATTAACATGAGCAGACTTCTGCAATCCCTTGATACTCAGGTAACACAATCCCAACAAATTTGGAATCCCATCTACGTCATTTAGTGAATCAAATATTTAATCCAACCCAAATTAATATACCAAAAAGTTAACAAAAACCCACATATTATATAACATAATTACCGGTGCAGATCCAATCGCCGATACGGGGGAGCCACTTGGAATCGGCGGGGGTTTTGTAGTCAACAAGAAGGCGCGGCTGTTTGCATCTGTTACAGAAGGATCTAAAAGCGTAATTTCTGTTGCGGCACCCGCTGCACTCCCAGTCCCCTTCTCTCCCACCACCACCACCTCCTCCTCCGCCTCCGACTGCTTCCCCTCCGCCCATCAGCTGCCTTTAATCTGTGTTCCTCTAAAAAGGTTCTCTTGGGATTTTAATTGAATATTTGCAGAGAGGGAATAAGCCGATTTCCAATTTCCGACAGTAGTAGCAATGGCAATTGGGTCTTTGTTCAATTGTTTGTACTTTGTATCCTACATGGAGCTGCACGAGGGTTTAAAGTTTTTATTTATTTTTTAATTGGATTATTTCTCAACATTGGGGCATGTTTGGCTAAAACAATAAAAGCGATGTTAAAAGCGCAAAAGGCTTGGTTAGGCGTGGAGGTCGAAATTTTAACTTTTCGAGAACTGGCGAGTCTGGCGAGGCGAGATAGAGAGACAAGGCGATGGCGATGCGTGGTAGGCGTGGAGATCGAAACTGGCTGGCTGAAGCGAGTTTTGGAGGACTTTTTAGAACAATAATAAAAAGTATAGATATTTTTAAGGGTAAGTTGTATTTTTGGTCCCCTATTTTTTAAATCTATAACAAATCTACCTCTAATCTTTTTTTTAGCACCAAACATCTCTCTTTGAAGTAATTGCAAATCAGGTTCCCAATCACAATTTCTGTTAAAATCTGCCGTTATGTCACCAGCGTGAATCCCACTCACTTTTCAATTAATTTACTTTTTTCTTCATTTTAAGTAAAACATTATTCGTTTCTAAAGGGATAAAAGATTGCAAAACAATGAGGACCATATGAGCAAATCTATTCAAAAGTTGGGGACCTACGCTGCTGACCACAAAAAGTACATGTCGTATGCTGCTATCTATGAGTTAGGTTGGGGATGTTCGTCGTACAAATTAAAAAGATTGGGACCCCGGACGTAACCTCTGAGTGGAACATTAAATGGACAGCACAGGGCACCCTGAACAACAGTGGCTAGCCAGTATCCTCAACCAATAATTTTGCATATATTCTTAATCTTAATCATAATCTTAATATATATAAAACAAAGATAGCTACCAAAATATTTACAACTATACATAGAAAATTAATTTTCAAATTATAATATAAAATTAGTAGATTATTTAAAGAGCAGTGCCAAAAATTAAGTTCTCAAAAATTTGAAAATGATAATCAAACATTTCCTTAAATTATGTTTGTTTTTTTTTTCCACGTTAACTATAAAACAATTAAAATTAGTTGTAATTTATAAAATATATATAAATACACAATCTCACTGTTAAATAGAGTTAGGAAAACGTATTCATTTAATTTAAACAAATGATAAAATTTAAACTGCGTTATTGTAACTGAAAAATTAATGAATCTAATAATATTTGTATCGATTATTAATAAAAACTTATCTATGAATACGTGAAAATTATTTTTCAAATTATAATAGAAAATTATTCAATAAGTTTTAATATTATATATTATTTATATTATATATTAAATAATATTAAAGTATTTATATTATATTTTATAAATTATTATTATTATTATTTATATTTACGCAAAGTGAGCAAAAAATATAATTAAATCAAATGATATTTAATTAATTAATTATCCAACTTTAGGTAATTAACAATCAGTATTCTAATACAATTTAATCAGGATCAGCTTTCCAATATTTCAATTTTTTATGATATTCGGTAAAATGATTAAAATTATGAATTGACATTTCTAATTAAAAAATACACATATTCCAGAACAAGATAAATCCACTTCAATTATTAGTAATAACAAATTTAAATGCTACATTAATTAATCAATATAAGATTTAGAGTATGTAAATATTACCAATTGTCTACAAATAGAAAAAACAATAAATTTGTAGAATATCGTTAACGCAATCTGCATCTTTAAAATTTATAAAATCAATTTTTAAATTATAATATACAAATTAGTGGGTTATTTAATGAGCCACGTCAAAAATTAATTAATTGTCTCATACATTATGACTATCAATAAGAGTCAGGGTTAATATTTCTCCTATGTGAGATTATATCTGAAAAAATTAGTTTTTAGTCATGGACAATTTTATGTAGCATTGTCTAGAGATATAAATCGTACAGAATTAAAAATGTTGATTTGTGATAGGGATGAAGTGTCAACCAATGCGACTACAAACGTGATTTTTAAAGAGGCGTTTGAAAATCTGGATTAACTATGTTGTTTTTTTTTTTTCAATATCAATGTGTAATCAAATGTTACTTATATTATATATTTTTTATTTGAATGTAATAAATAAACAATATATTCTTAAAATATTTTAAAATTATTATTATGAAAAATAAGTGTCGTGCATCGCACGGGTGATATACTAGTGTAAACTAAAGAAAGATCACAAGAAAACAAACATAAACTGTCAAAACATATACATCAAACACAACATGGACCAAGAGCGAATCTCTTGATGCATAAAATATTTCCAACATAAAGGCTTAAAAAGAGGGCTCAAAATAAGAAGCTCAAGCATGAAGCTTGAGCAGACAAAGCCCAGATTTGAGCAAATTATCAAGACGAGGCCCAAAATTATCCAAGCATGTAAAAGTCTAAATGATAGGGCGGAAGGGAGCAAGGCTTAGGCGAATAAAGCAATAATTGCATCGCGTAGCTAATGGAACAGTTTTACACGTAACCCATAATCCAAAGTAACCGTTCGTTAATGGAAAGACATTATGGCAGTTATGGAAAGTTATGTAAAGTTATTTTAAAAGAAGTGCTATGAAGTAGTGGTCAGTTATGGACGAAAATTACGCAAATGGTGATCAAGATATAAATGAGACAAATCAAATGAAAAGAGATTAGAACAACTCTCTCACAAAGAAATATGAAAATTTATGTTTGAAGTTTGTTGCTTTCCATTTATGAACCATGTAATTTCGTGTGCTTGTGCCACTTGGAGGCAAGTTGTATAATATAGTCTTTCAATTTAAACACCAATTGCTAGGACATTGTCTCAAAAGGTCTCGTTCCTTACACATCGTCTGAGTAATCTTTAATTGTTAGCACGAATAAAAAATGCATAAAATAATTTGAAACGCCTAGTGGGACCTTTAGTGTTAGAAAGACTTTAAGCATCATGCTTCAAAAGAATTTCGGCAAGGAGCCAACAAACTAACAGTCTTTCTACTCTATAATTGAGCAATTTGAGGTCAACAAAGTACTCTGGAGGTGGAAAGACCAAATGTTAGTCGTTACGAGCCAATGATGGAGTTGAGCCCCCGCACCATGCGTGCATTACTAGGCGAACTCACGCAAGACATCATTGAATAGGTAAGTCTACAAAACACTCATAATGTAGAAAGACTCACTCAAAATGGAAACAAATCATTATGACAATGTGGCTAAACAATTGAGTATGTTGAACGAACTTATGAACAAAATGGTAGGCCAAGTGTGTCAATCAAATCCTTTGGGTTTGTGAAATCACTTCTAAACCATAAGTCTTGTAGGTAATGGCTCACCAATTGTAAACACGAGCTAAGGAGTAGAAACACCTCATGTGGGACCATCCGCATCCAATTTAGGGGGTGTTGGAACATCTAACATGGGGGATAGTCCTAATATAAGAGAAAACGTTCAATATATGGGACAAAATGCTACACGTGTTAACGATGGGGAAAACCCACATATCAATGACAATAATGGGTTAAATAATGGCGCATTCATGACCAATATAGGGCCAAACCTTGTTAGGCCTCAGGCAATGCCATACGTACATCAACCCATAAGAGTTCTTTTTGATCCCAATGCCATATCGAGAGATCAAATTGTAGAAATCATGCACGATCAGCCGGCTTTTGGAATACGGCCAATGACTCAGCCAACGTACAAAAAAGCCTTTACCCAGATTGGGTAAATCAAGCGTATCCTTGGCCTAGAGGTTATAAAGTGCTCGAATTTTCATTGTTCACTAGCCTAGGAGAAGTATCTACCTTGGAACATATAGGGCGTTTCACGTTGCAATGTGGCGGGGTTACTGACTTCCACAATATGAGACTATTCCCAAATTCACTAATTGGGGTAGCCTTTTCATGGTTCATTAACTTGCCAGCAAATTCTATCCAAACTTGACAACAATTGGAACAATTATCCTCTCCCCCCCCCACCCACCCACCCACCCCCCAACAGTTTTACAAAAATGAATCAGAAGTCACTTTGGCAGATTTAACAAATTTGCATCAAATGAATGGCTAAATCCTTTCTACAAAGGTTTAAAATGGCCAGGAACAAGTGTTTTGTTCCTTTGTCTGAAAAAAAGTTTGTCAAAATCGCTTAAAGTTGTTTGAATTTTGATTTTAAAAAATAGTTCCAAAATAGGAAATTCTTTGATCTCCTTCAACTTAACGCGATTGTGATAAGATATGAACAATTGTTAAGAGAGGAAGAACAAATAAAAAATTCTAGTAAAGGGACATATTATAAAGACCCAAATTTTGACATCCACGCTATTGAGACTAGGCAAGATCAAGCCGAAACTGAAGTATATCTGGCTGAATTGGTCAAATGAGACACTTATACGTGCCCTATGTTGACCAAGTTAGAAGTGCCTATTAAGAATAAGCCAACAAAAGAATAAAATGAAAAGACTAAAACATTCTCATTTGATGTAACAAAAGGTAATGTAATATTTGACAGGTTATATATAAAGATAAATAAATAAAACTGAGCAATGAGCACCAATTGCCAAACCCTGAGCAAATTAAGGGTAAAAAAATATTGTAAATGGCATAATGCATGGTCTCACACAACTAATAGTTGTTTGGTTCTTCGTCATGTGTTGCAGGATGCCATTAAGTTAGGGCAAATCACCTTTGAGCCAAAGAAGAAGATGGCAGTAGACAAAAATCCATTTCTACAACCAGTGTCAATATGGTCACCCCAAATTTTGACAAGCTTGGTCTCTCGAAATTCAAGTTAGTAGTTGATGATGGAGAGGATGAACCACGTCTCAGTGCCTTTGACCGTATGAAAGGAAAGGCTGTGGTGGAAGAAGAAAGAAGTCTAAGTGCTAGAAAGAAGTTGGCAAAGCTATAAAAAAAAGTGAGAGCATATAGACAACAAACTCACCCAGCTAACACCTTTAATTTTTAGCCATTTAGAAGGCATATAAAACCATTCTATGGGAGGCAGTATGGCTCATTTGAGGACGTCAATACGTTCAGGCCACAACCTATTGCCCAAATGTGTGGCATTCATACAATCCTAAAGTAGGAAGAGCGATTCCTTTCGATGAAATGACAAGAACCCAACAGAGATGTTTTGAAAGAAATTATTGGCAAATGATGAGACAACAGCAGGGCGTACAACATTCTAAAGCCACAAGTGAGATTAAAGTGGTGAATCAAAATGTCCTTGAGGACAAAGAGGAAGAGAATATATAGGAGTTAATGAAAAAGTCAAGGAATGCATTGGAAAATCAATGTTTGAGCATAGAAAGAAAGATGAAGATGAGGATGATTCTGGGCGATTAATCACCATTCAGTTTAGCACTTTGCCCCCAGTTATGGTTAGTAATTATTTGTTGGCCAACGAATTTAAGAATAATGAAAGTGACGAGGTGATAACGGAAGAAATCGAAGAGGTATCTTGTGTGTTAGAATATGGAGAAGGCACATCTAATGGGGGTCAAGTCACTCATGACAATAGTGAGGAGGAAGATGATGGGATGTCAGACATAGATGAAGAGATTGATTTAGAAGTAGTGCAAAGGATAAGACGAGTTTTGTACAATAAACTACTCAAGCAGCTATACCAAGAAGGCAATCCAATAGTAGATTTGTTGGGCGAACCATCTGGACGATCATTTAACTACTATATCTTATATAGAACGCCCAAAAGGAAGAAAAGAGTACATCGTGCTAAAAAATATGGGTCACCCCCAGAAATAATGCCTCCACCCACAGGTTGGGAAGAGCCATGAGAAGATTTCATGCAATTGGAGGAAGCAAATGAGGTTCAAGGTGAGGAAATATTGCATGTGAATGTATCAAGCGAAGATGAATTGGGGAAAGATAAGCAAAAAGTGGAAATAGATGCAAAGGAAAATGTCATATTCAAGAAACCATCATTGAAGTTGACTTAACATCTAAGGCCCTTGTATGTAAAAGCCTTAGTTAATGGCATTCCAATAGCCAAAGTGCTCATTGATAATGGGACAACCATAAACCCAATTCCCTACAGAATGATAAAAAGGTTTGCAAAATTTGAGTACATGATCCCAACGGAAGTAATTTTGACCAGCTTCAATGGAGGAGCTACTTCGTCCAGATGGGTAATGCCTTTTGATATAACAGTAGAGAGTACAACATGGATTATATTTTTCTTTATAATAGATGGTCCTACTAGTTACAACGTACTGCTAAGAAATTGGATACATGGGAATTAGTGTGTCCTCTCATCGTTCTATCAATGCTTGGTTTTTTGGAATGATAAAGGTAAGGCAGAGGTCGTGCAAGCTGATCACCGGCCTTTTGTTGTAGAGGCTAACTCAGTAGAACAATTCATGTATAAAGGAGATTATGGAAAAATTAAAGTGGTTCATGAATGAGAAGAAACACAAATAATAGCGTAGAGCGAGGAACCATTCTCAGTGGAAGCTCTCACTGAATTATTCACTCAAATGAGGTCAAATATAGTGGCCTTTGAGGAGCCAGTAATTGGAAAAAAGATGATCAATGAGATATGATGAAGGGTCAATCACAAAATAATTTGGCTAAAATTACGGCCTTTAAAACCAAATTAATGGCTTATAATGAAGAATTTGAAGAAAAATCAAAGAGAAAAAAAACATTGGTATTATTGAAGGACAAATTGGCTGTACTCAACCTGGAGCAAAGTCTACAAAACAAAATCAATAAGGTAGATTGCTTGGAGGAAGGAATTTTTACAAAGAATTTGGATGATGATTACAAAGCCAGGTATGCTCAAGCACAAGACCCATTGACAAAGATAAATATTGGTGATGAAGGAGAGGATCTTCCAACTTTGATGCCAGTCGCTCGACAAAAAGGTAAGTAATAAATTGAGCTCTTTGTTGAAAACATATAAAGATTATTTCGCTTGAGAATATGAACAAATGCCTAGTTTAGATAGAAACTTGGTAGAGTATAGATTGCCCACCAAACCAAATTTTAAACCTCATAAACAACCACCTAGACGCTTTGTGCCCGATGTGTTGCCCGAAGTGAAGAAAGCAATTGAACGATTGCCAAAAGTAGGTTTTATTAGAATGGTAAAATGAGGGTGTGCATAGATTTTAGAAATTCTTTAGTTGATTCCACTGCTTGATACATAATGTACTTCTTTATGGATGGGTACTCTGGTACAATCAAATCTACATAGTTGAAGAAGATGTACATAAAACTGTTTTTAGATGCCCAGGTGCGTTAGGGTGTTATGAGTTGTTGGTTATTCCTTTCGTCCTAAAAAAATGCTGGGGCACTTATCAAAGGGCAATGAATTTAATCTTTCATGATATGATTGACGAATTTATTGAAGTATATGTAGATGATATAGTAATTAAATCGTTCAAAGAAGAAGACCATCTTTGCCAATTAAAACGCTTATTTGAGCGAATGAGACAGTACAAATTAAAATTGAACCCTTTAAAATGTGCATTTGGTGTAAATGTAGGAAACTTCCTTGGTTTATTGATGCACAAAAGGAGAATTGATCTTGATAAAAATAAAGCAAAGGCCATCTTAGAGGCCAAACTGCTTAACTATAAAAAAGTGTTGCAAATATTTTTGAGACAGGTCAATTTTTTAAGGCGTTTCATTTTTAATTGTGCAAGGCGAACAAAAGCATTTTTGCCTCTCCTAAAGCTCAAAGGTCAGGACGAATTCGTCTCGAATGAAGAACATCAAAAGACTTTTGATAACTTGAAGGTTTACTTGTCAAATCCACATGTCTTGGTGTCCCTATTCAAGGACGGCCAATGAAGATATATATGTCGGCCGAGCAAGAGTCTATAGCTGACATGGTCGCTCAGGAAGACCAATTGGGCGAGGAAAGAGCAGTCTATTATCTTAGTAGACAATTGACTAAATGTGAATGTAATAATGCAGCTATAGAAAGTTATGTTTAGCTTTTTATTTTAAATGTACAAAATTGAGGGCATATCTTCGACCTATGACAGTGTATTTAGTATGTAAAGTAAATCTAATCAAGTACATATTTTCTCGCCCTATTTTGCATCAAATGATCGGTCTTTGGACTTTAGCTTTGTCTGAATTTGAAATTCAATATGTGCCACAAAAGGCCATTAAGAATCAAGTACTAGCTGATTTTTTGGCCGATCACCCATGTGTTAATGTTCGAAGTGAAGTTGAGTTAGAAATTGACTCGTGTAAAATAAAACATTGGACATTATACTTTGATGGTTCAAAAATTGCAAAGAGTGCAGGAGTTGGTGTAGCGTTAATAGATACATTTGGTGTAAATTATCAATTTTTTTTACTTTAGATGATTTATCCACCAATAATCAGGCCGAGTATGAGGCACTTATTATGGGCCTAGAGTTATTACTAGAAATGAGAGTCAAAAACATGATTGTTAAAAGTGATTCTCAACTATTAATTAACCAACTAATTGGCACGTTCAAATGCCAAAGTAACTCTGTTATAAGCTTGTACGAAATCGCCCAGGAGTTACTGGAAGAATTTGAACACCTGGAGCTTCAATATGTGAATAGAATATATAATGATTTAGCGAACGAATTGGCCCAAATGGCCTCAGGTTACTCCAAAGTGTTGAACTTAAACTCCGTGTGTAAAAATTTAGTGATAATGCCTACAGTACAACATCCATTGGATAGAAGATAAAAATATGGTGGATTGGAGGGAAGAAATAAAAAGGTTTCTAGAGAAACCTGATAAAAAAAATGAGAGGAAAATGAAGTTGCGCGTCCTAAATTATGCGTTAATAGATGGAGAATTGTACAAGAAATGCGCAAATGGAGTTATGTTAAAATGTGTCAATTTGTTAGATGCCAAAACAATTATGACAGAAGTGCACGAAGGAATATGATGGGGGCTCCAAGCTGGCCAAAAAATGAGATGGTTGATTGTTAGAAGTGGATATTTCTGGCAAAGATGGAGGAATTGTGCACCCAATACGCTAAGAGTTGTTTAGCATGCCAAAAGAATAGCTCAATTCAAAGGGTACCAGTGAGGAAAATAACACATATCATAAAGCTTTGGCCATTTAGGAATTGGGTGATAGACTTGATAGGAAAGATCAACCCTCCTTCGTCCAAACAACACACATTCATCAGAGTGGCTATAGACTTTTTCACCAAATGGGTAGAAGTCATTCTCCTAAAAGTGATCTCTCAAGGAAATATCATAAGGTTCATCCAATATCATATAATTTATAGGTTTGGGATACCACAAACCTTAATGATGGATCATGAAATTTTTTTTGAATGGGGATCAAGTAAAGCAAATTTTGGGCAAATTTGGTATTAAGTTGGTAAATTCTACATCTTATTACGCCCAGTCAAATGGGCAGGCGGAATCTTCAAATAAGGTTCTTAAAAACATTATAAGGAAGATGATATATGAAAATGCCAGAAAATGGCACGAGTGTTTAAACAAGGCTTTGTGGGCTTATAGAACGTATCTACGTTCAAGTACGAGAATTATCCAATTTCAACTTACTTATGGGCAAGTGACAATGTTGCCTATGGAAATCAACACGCAATCAATTAGAGTGGCTTTGCAAAATGATTTGAATGGTGATCAATATGCAGAAGCTTTGGCCCAACGCTTGTTATAATTGGACGAAATAAAGCTAGACACCCTAAATAAATTACAAGTTCAAAAGCAAAAAATGGCCAAGTATTATAACAAGAAAGTTGTGGCAAAGTTTTTTAGCTTGGGCGATTCAGTTTGGAAAACAATACTTCATTTAGATAATAAAGATTCAAAATATGGAAAATGTTCACCCAATTGGGAAGGTCCATATCGGGTAGAAAATGTATTACCCGATTGAGCCTATCACTTAGATGATTTAGATGGAACAAAGCATGTAAGATCTATCAATGGAAAATACTTAATGAAATACTTTCCTTCAGTATGGAAAGAGAAAGAATAGATGTTTGAAACATGTGCGAGTAAATTCATTCAAGTCAAATAACAATTGTTCCATTAAAACATTAAAAGTTAGAAACGTTACAAACTTCAAGACGTCATCATCCGAATCTATAACCCCCGCCCTTACATAGATTTAGGACACTATTGTCCTGTCCCATCTAGCCTCTCCAGAATAAGATCTCATTTGGTCCCTAAGCTTTGACCACGCAGAGCGCTGGCGAGTATCAACAATGGACAATTCCTTCATAACCATGTTAGGATCATTCACTATTACCTTTGAGTAACGTGCCATCAAAGCTTTGGTTCGCTCAATCTCTGAGAGACGTTATGCTTATTGGCTGCCAGCCTCATTTTGCAATCGTTAATCTTGACCTGAATTTTTCTCATCTCAGCTTCTAGGCTCATCAACAGAGAGTCTTCAATCATGACCTCAGAAGAAAGCTCGTTCAAGTGAGATTTGGCTTTATCAATATCGATGGTCAAAGACTCCTTTTTAGCCACAACCTGCGCGAGACTCATTTTCTTGCTCTTCAACTCTATATTTTCAGATAGTAAAAAGCTCACCTCCTGATGAATGCCTCTCAAAGTCAGTCGAGAGCATCGGCCAGATCTTCGCTAAGGCGTGCAAGTAATTTTCTTTGATTAGCAGTACTTTCCATGGATATGTCCTTGTCCATAAAAGAGGTGTAAGCTAGTACAACCTTCTTGAGAGCATTTACATCTTCAGTAGAAGAAGTTGAAGGGCGAGTTGTAGAAGAAGAGCATGGATCATAACTCGCCTTGACTTGCTCCCAAGAAGTAAATAAGGTCTGGATGGAACTCAAGACAGAATGAGCATCATGTAAGAAAATTAATAGAAGTCATTAAATTGTTTTAATTACAAGGATATGAAAGCAAAGAAAGAAACAAGATGTACTTCATTAGCAGCTTTGGGCGAAAGAGGTGCCTCTTTGGACGAGGAATGAGAAACATCAGTTTTAGATTGTTCTTCAGGCACGCAGAAGTTTTTCCTTTGTCATCTGGGCAATGAGGCTCTTCCACAATGGGCATCTCAGCAGCGACTACTGCGAAAACAAAGGTTAAACATGAAAAATCCATGTACAAAAAGATGGCATGTATTGTGATGAGCACTACCTTCGGGCTCCAAAACTATTGGACAAGCATATTGGGGTTGATGAGTATAAGCCACCATAGCCAAACCTTTATTGTGATGAGATTGAGCCCTTTCAATCGTCTAGACGAGTGGCTCTGAACTTTGAGGCTCTTCAATGATAGGAACGACTAGATGATCAAGGATGATTGTTGATTGAGAAGCGATGGGAGAAGAGGTAGATGTTCTCTAAAAGGACCAAGTAACAAGTTAGTATATCAAACACATGCAATAAAGAATAATTATAAATGGTCAAAAATTTAGTACCTTCTTTCTAACAAGAGTGGGAGTGTCCTCTTCATCTGAGTCATTGGCCTGATGTGGGCTTGGCCATTTCTTGCTAGAAGTCCCCATTTGACCAGTTTCAGCAGATGGAGCTAAAGAGGATTGAGTTGAGAGAGAGATAGCACTCTTTTTGAAGCTGGGCGTAGAGGAAGAATGAGCTTTTTTGGGAGACTTTGAAGTATGATTGGACTCAAGGGCATGAAACATGAAATGATTGTTATAAACAAAAGACATATGTTTAACGTTCGGCCAAAACTAGTTAAAAAGAAAATGAGTAATGGAGGTAGGATTAAAAGGGACTAGAGAAAAGCCAGTTATTATGGAGTTTTTTTTGCTCTCAATTGCCTTCACATCATCCTGGGTGATGGTATGAAAATGCTCATTGAAGTTTTAGAATAGCAAGGAAGAATCGGCCAAGTTTGGCCAAACCCAAACTGACGGGCAAAAAATTGAAAAGCATAAACCTCAACCCCAACATTTGCATTTGTTCCAGTGATCTAACCATGGAACAACTCTCGTCCAACCAAAAAATGGGCCCAAATGGGCAAAAAGGCCTCTACCTCATTAAAAGTTGAGGGAGGTGGGACGTACGGAGGTATTTGATGTGCACAAAATAGGAAATAAGAAGGTAAAGAGTTCAAAATATAAAAATAAGTAAAAATATCCCTACTGGATTGAATTGTTGGACTGAGTTGATTAATTATCGGCCTGTAACAATTGACTGGGCGAGTGGCCGCTGAAGGGGCACCAAAATAAGAAAAATACACCTTAAACCATAATTGGGCGAGCCAAATGGGTCTACTACCAGTAGGAGAAGCAGAAGATCTTAATTGATCTTAGAGAGTGGTCATTCCTCTATAAAGAGCAGTAAAAAAAAACAAAGGTTTAAAGGCTAGCCATGGACGAGTTCATTAGAAATAGGTAAGTAACCTATGGAAGGCTTAATACTGGGGACATAGATAACGAAATTACATAGCCAGTAGTGGATAAAGGCTACGTGTTCAAAATGATTAGGCTCAGCCCCAATATTATTGCAAAGTGCAAGTATGAGCCAAAAAATTGCTTCTTTATCTTGGGGGTGCACATGTAACAATCATTGCAGGCGAGATGGTGATGCCAATCATTACAGTTAATAATCATTATAGTTTTACACATGGCCCATAATCCAAAATAACTGTTAGTTAATGGAAAAGACATTATGGCAGTTATGAGAAGTTATAGAAAGTTATTTTAGAAGAAATGCTATGAAGTAGTGGTCAGTTATGTGCAAAAATTACGCAAATGATAATCAAAGTATATATGAGACAAATCAACTAAAAATAGATCAGAACAACTCACTCAGAAAGAAATATGTAAATTTCGTGTGCTTGTGCCCCTTGGAGACAAGTTGTATAATATAGTATTTCAATTCAAACACCAATTGTTGGGACATTGTCTCAAAAGGTCTTGTTCCTTACATATCATCTGAGCAATCTTTTAATTGTTAGCACAAATCAAAAACGCGCGAAACACAATCCCAACTAAAACATAAAATATCGTAACGAACGCACAAAAATAAACATTTCGTTTCATTTACATACACCATATGTCAATTGCTCCTGATAAACACTTCTTTCTATTTACAACCAAAACCAAAGAAGATGTCGTATGAATCCATTGTACATATTATGAACAAAAAAGAACATTTGTCACCCCTTGAACTACAGATTTAGCACTTGTTTGGTGGATATTTTTAGTAGATTTTGATAGAAAAATTAATGAAATGTGTGGTTGAAAATTTAATAAGAGTTGTGAATTCTACGAAATGTGTGGTTAAAATTAATTGTTGACTTTGACTTCAACTTTTTAGTAGATTTTGAAGTTTTACCAAACAAGCTCTTACAAAAATAGCCCAACTTCAGCCACGTTATTTTATTATTTTTTTGTACCAATCTTGCCATCTCTTGCTTTACTCATTTTGCTGTTGTTGCTGCCAGAAATATCCTTGCACAAACGTTTGTCATGCCCTTTCTTCCCACATACTGTACATCTACATCCAAACTCTCCATCAATTTTTTTGAAGATTTTGGTGCCTCGTCAGGCTCTTTTCGTCTCACCTTCCTTGGCCTTCCCTGTAGTTTTGTCTAACCTGGTGCAGTGATAGCATTCTTACCTTTATTAGCAAAAAAATACAGCCCTTCCATTGGACAAATTACTGGAGAGTATGCATTAACGCACATCTCTTTACTGTACTAGTTGTGAACGTGTTCCTCTATTTTGAACTTTTTGTCACCAATGCAACTCGTGGCATGAGAGCACAAAAGGCCACTTAACTGCATCTTTCTGCATGAACATGTCATATTTATTAGGTCAACGACATACGTCCATGCAGAGGATTGTTCAACTTGGGATTTCTATTTACCTGCAGACAAAGAAGAAGTCATATGATATTTTGCAGTACATCTAGTAACAAAAAGTAGAAAGTGGAATTAAATCTTGTCGGCCCAACTTGGTTTACATAGCTTTCATTGTAGTTTGTTCTTCTCTATGTTCTTGCTTATTCGGGTCCCAAATGACGTACTCCATTTCCTTACAAGTTCCTTCTTAGTAGCCATCTGAGTTATAAGGTGAAATCATATCTTTTCTAATAGAGTATTCTAATAGAGTAATGATTTTTTGTCCCTTGCAGTACAATTGCCGCATTTAATGATTCACTGATGTTGTTGAGTAAGATATCATGCTTTTGCATAATTCTATGAAGAGTCAAGTTATTATCCATAATCTTATGAAGAGTCAAGTTATTATCCAAAAGAGAATGATGACATAGATGTGGATATTCTTATTAAACCCAAAAACGATAATAGGTTCAGTGGAAGGAAAAAAAGAGAGAGAGATATTGATGTCAAAATTCGGCTATACCTCGAAGCCAACAGAAATTCTGCATGTCACGATTTGCATAGTTGATATCTACACATTTAGCACATGAAAGACTGCCAACAGCCAATTAAAAAAGGTTACTAACCATAAGCATTTCTGACGATCAAGTCAGACACCAGAGATATGCATGGAATAAATATATATAATATTATGTATATTAATGTAGATTTTGCAAAGAGTTTTGTATATTTTTCCTACCTTCAAATGATAAGGAAACTTTGTATTTATAGCCCAAGATTGCTCAATTTTACCAATTTTGGGAATTCAAAGTAATAGATTTAACATGCATATAGGGACATGTTGTGCACGTATAGATATGACGCACTACATGGGCTCTACTCATTGTCTTTAATTATTTTCAAGTGTTAAAGTTATCCTCTGCTAGATAAGATTTTGCGATATGCCTCAGAAGCTTAAATATTAAGCTCATGGTCGTCTGGTGGACCTCTAACTTCGTGTCATCTACGTAAGATGAAGATATTTTTATGTACAACATCAGTCTCCCAAGTCTGAGCCTTTTATTTATATAAGACAAAGGATTTCCTGAAGTGTTTAGTTTATCACAAAGCTTTAAACAACATGGGGCTTTGCTTTTATCATACCAACTCCCTCTATTTCTCCATTTCAAACATCATTGTAAACTTCTTGTCGTTATAAGGTCTTATGCCTATTGGAAGCTAAAATTTTGAAAAATTGGTATACTTAACTTCTTTTTTATCTATAGTTTTTGTGCCGAGCAGATCGAAAGATCAATCATAGAGCATCTTTTGATCTGTAGCTCCTATGACAAGCAGGTCCAATGCTCAAATTACTGGCTTCTTTTTCTCTCCCAGGCATATCATATCACACCATGCAAAGTTAGAAGCTATTTGAATTTAAGGCGATTTGTTTAAGTGGAATTTGAAAATTTTATGCGTATATACCACTAACTTCTTCCTTCTTTGAAGTAGAAGCACCATCATTTGTCTCCCAATTTTGAACCTCATACTTATATAAGGTAAATGATTTAGATGTAGAGAGATCATTATGGTAACACGTGTCACATTTAATTTGATCACATATTAGTGGAAATTTAAGTGTTCTCTGAGCTATCACAGTTATTGGAGTTATGTATTTGAGAAGGCACCATTTCTGTCATAATAATCATTACCGTACTTTGGAACACGCAATCGTTACGATAACTCATGTGTGAAGAATGTGAAGTATCTGGACCGTTGGTTTAAAATTGAATTTGGCACACTTTTAAATTAAGGCCATATTTGAGTTCTAAATTAACGGTTTAGATAATACTTCAGTCGATCCAATGGTCGACATTTTGATCTTGAAATCTATAAAAGTAAAGCCAAAGTACTACTAGCACTTTTCAATTTTGCATCCATCTTTTGAAAGCTAGGTTTCATGTCGTTTTCATTCAAGTAGGAGAAAGTTTCAGTGAGAGCCATTGTAGGATATGACTTTTCTCCCATTTTCTTAAAATTTCATCTCATTTTTCTTGTATTTCCACTTGAGTCAGTCTTAAGGCTTCTGCTACACTCCTTTGTGCGCGATTCCTTAAACAGCTTTGGTCTACCACCCCCTACCTAACTTCTCCCAAATGTATAGGCATGCCTCTTAGGGGCTTTCATAGTGCAGAAATTGTCCACAATGAGGGTGGCCTTCCTTTTCGAATCCTCCAAGTCCTGTGTAAAGCTATGAATTTTTCCAGTAAAGATAGCTTCAGTCGGTACTACATGTTGCTGTATACGAGATCGCTTCCATTGGTCGTCGACTTGAGGTCTTTGAATACTTGATTCTTCTTCGTCTGAGGTGATTGGGATCTTCTACCTCATAATCCTTGACCGAATATAAGAGTCCTAAGAGAATATTGCCTTCTTCGTGATTAAATTCAGTTAGATTAATAGTTAAGAGTTACATCGTCTGTTATAAACTATCACTAACTGTTTTTGTTTTTGTTTCTTTTTGCAAAGTCAAGAAAAAAAATCGAGGCTCACAAAGGTTGAAAAAGAAAAACTAGCCAGGTTATTCTAAGTGCCTGAGAATGAGAGAAACTTCCTGAACTTGATTATCTGGAATCATTACATTTCCAAGTCCAATTTGCTTGTGAACCGAGGTATAATAACTTCAATAATGCCTCATTTAACTATTTGTTTAGTTTTTCTCTTTTGTTGAAGCTAACAATTTGTTCTTTTACAAACTCATTCAACAAGTCGAAGCGCAGACTTCAGCCTCTGCCACGCTGTTGTTGAGTCAACCTCCGGCCACTACTTATCTTAAGAGAAAAGCCAAGGTTGACTCCTCCTAACTAAAAGGGCTCCTAAAAGTTTTATGTTGAGGGGCCCTGAAAAAGGCAGATGGGGCTAAGAAGAATGATTCCAAAAACTAAGCCAATCCTCCAACTTCTTCTCTACCATCAACCTCTCTAGATCTGGTAGACTTCGGAAAACTTGTCCCTCTTTGCTTTGTTTTTTCTATCTGACCCATAGAGGTAGCTTAAAAATTTTGTGCTTTAATCTTCGTTCTGGTCATGAATGAGATTAATCTTTTTTTAACATTCTTGCATTATTTCAAATCAATGTAATGAAATAACTAAGTCTCGTACGAATCAAGCAAGTAGGACCTTCAATTAATGCAAATCTGACCATGACTTGTAAAAGATTAAGTTAACATTCAAATGAAGATAAACATACCTTAAAAAATTAGAGAAATGGGTGAGCTAAGGACTTAACATCTACTAGTAATACTTCATCAAGTACTCAATATTCCAAGAGTGTGTATGGCTCGTCGAGTCTAAATCTTCAATTCGAAAAGTTTTGGATTAAGCAGTGATGCAATAAGGTCCTTCCCAATTTGGACCTAAAGATCCTGAGTTGTTTTCCTTAGTTGAGGAGAATTTCTTTCTTAGTACTAAGTCACCGACATGAAATATCCTTTTATTGACCTTGAGTGATAATATTTGGCCATTCTCTTATGATAAATGGTCAGCTTCATCTGAGACTTGTCTATAGCTTCATCCTACATGTCAAGCTCCACCAATCTAAACTCATCACTAGACAACTTATTAAAATAAAGAAAGCCCAACTTCAATCGACCCATAAGTTAGGGAAAATGATGCTTCACCAATCGCTACCTGGCTTGTGGTTTGATAAGCCTAGAGGACATGGTAAAGCTCGTGCATCCATGCACCTTTCAAAGCATCCAACTTTCTTTTCAAAGCACTATTTATTACTTTGTTTACAGTATCTACTTGTCCACTCATTTGAAGATGATAATTAAATCCTTAAATCATCACACAATTTCTGCAGCTTCTTGTTGTCAAACTATTTCCATTATCTATAACAAAAGAATGTGGTATCCTAAAATCTGTCGAAAATTTTCTTTCAGATGAACTTGGTAGAGTTGGCCTCGGTGATAGAAGTTAGTGATTCGACTTCAACCCATTTTCTAAAATAATCAATGGCCACTATCATTTATTGAGCATCAGTTCTACCCTTGAAAAATGGACCCACAATGTCAACACCTCATTTGGCAAAAGGCCACGAACTACTTACAACTGTTAATTCAATGGGATAAAAATGAGAAACCGAGGCAAACCATTGCACTTGTCACAGTGTTTGACATAGTGAAGAAGTAGAATGGAAAAACCTCGCTTATAAAGTATCCCATCTCTCAGGACAAAGTGGGAGGCTTTTAGCCTCAACCTTTTAGCCTAAGTCCTATTCGATTCTAAGTCATCAAATAATCCTTGATTTCTGCCATCCACTTAGGTTGTTCACTGATCATCATTATATTTTCTTTCATCTCAATTGAGGGTTTTTCCAAGTATTCAATAGGAATGACTATCAAAAACTTCGAATCCCTACTCCTGGCTAACTTTGATAGAACGTCATCATTGATGTTTTCCTCTCATAGGATCTGAGAGATCTCGACCTTTTCAAAGGCATGTAGAAAGTCAATGACCCACTTAAGATAAGTTCCCATCCACCCCATCCACTTATCACTTGTTATAAAGCTACCATTTACTGACTCGTCACAAACTAGGAGTCGTTATTGACTGCGGGTGTTTTCACTTTAATTTCTTTGGCAAACTTGAGACTTGCTATCAAAGCCTCATATTCTACAACATTGTTTGAGGTGAAAAATCTAAGCCTCATGGCATATTTAAGGTGATGAACCTTGGGGCTTATCAGTATTATACTAGAACCCGGTCTAGATTCTCCAGAAGATCCATTCACAAATAGGGTCCATTGGACTGATTTGTTTGCCTTAGCATCCTCTACATCCACAACATCCATTAGAATTGTAGGCCTTTCGTGAATTATGCCATGAAATATGCAAGAGCCTGACCTTTAATGGAAGATTTTAGCAGAAACTAGATGTCAAACTGAATCAACTCAATGGTTGGCCACTTTAGCAACATTCTTGAAGCATCTGGCTTTTGGTGGATAACTAAAAATAGGGCCTCAAGTTCCCAGAAGAAACCATGAGCACTTTGGAGAGCTTCTACATATCTAGATAATGTGTTTCAGTGTAGTAAAGGGCATTGCTTAAATAATAAATAGGCAGTGCTTACTCTCCTAAGTCTACACTAGCACCGCACTAGTTGTCCTTATTGAAACGGCTAAGTAAATCTGCAATACCTTTCTTGAAACTTACTTGGACATATAAGGGCCTTCCAAAGATGATCATTCAAAGCAGCTAGGGCCTCTTCGCACTCCATTGTCCACTCAAACTTCTTTTCTCATTTAAAAATATTGAAGGAGGGTTATCATCTATTTGTGGATATAGAAATGTAGTGATTTAATTCAGCAATCCTTCCTATCAAACTTTGTACTTTCTTATGTTATTGTGGTGACTTCATCTCCAATAGGGCTCTAATCTTCTCTAGATTAGCCTAAATTCCACGCTTATTAACAATAAAGCCTAGGAATTTACTCGAAGCTACTCCGAACACGCATTTAAGCCTCGATCAGCAAGGTATATTCTATCCTCACATCAATGAGCTGATCAATAAGAGCCATCAGAAAGTTGCCTTTGGAGCAAGCCTTGTTTAGATATGAAAAATTAATCAAATGCGTCACTTCTATTTCGACTTTCTCACGAGGACCAAGTTAGTGATCCATTTGGAATTGATAAAAATTATACATGGCTATTGTAGAGACGATCATATCGATTGGGCCACCAGCAATCCAGTGAAACTAAAAAATAGAGTAGGGAAGAAAACCCGTTAAAGAATCTTAAGAAAATACCGATGTGGTGTCAAAGACCCTCTGAAAGTCAAGTTAGTAAAGCTCATTGAGATGAGTAAGAGTGCAATACAAGAAGTAAATAGTTAACGTTGGATGTTCGAGAGTGAGCCTACCTCCAACTCTCATAGATAGTAGTATTTATAAGAGCAGGTTCATTACTGTCTAGACGATATCAGTGATGATCTTTCAAGATTTTCGATTAAATTGAGATATGAATCAATTGTATTTTGATAGTTTTGGGATAAGCATCATCCGTCTAGACTTAGTCAAGTCTATCATGATATAGCTAAATCGTTTGACGATAGAGTTTCGGAAGTATTTTGCCGACACATTGGTCTCAGCCATATTTTTAGGTTATTTGATATTTTTGAGTTGGGCCAAAAGTGTCGTTTCATCGAATGGGCCTATTTATGGGCCTCGTCATATATTTTGGGACAAAATCAAAAGCTGAACAGACCCTGAGGTGGTATATGATGGTCATAGGTATGGATTGTTTGACCATTTAGTTCGACGTGGCCAAGTGATTTTTTTGTTGGTCATAGGTAGAGACCATTTGTCCATTTAGTTTAATGCGACCATGTGGTGCATGAGAATAGCGTGCTGATGGTATTAAATAAAAGAAGTCGCTACAGATTATATTGACGAAAGTACGATAATTCAATATTCATGGCAATTGTAGGATGAAATAATAATTTTGATATTATTTCTGATAATTTACTGGGCAAAATTTTTCGTGAAAGAATTTGCCAATCGAATATTTAAAATCTTCAAGTGAAATGAATTGTTAAACAGAAATTAAATTATCAAACGGTAACATGGGACACCACGATGCTCAATCGTATGATAACTTAACGGAGTCCACCACACGGCCGGGGCCATGTGATAATCCTTTACTTCCAAACAAATTTTGAAAACTGCTTTGCTGTTTTTGTTGGTAAAATTATCGATCAAGTGATCCTACTGGACCGACATTAGTCGAATAGTAGAGGTGTCCATCCAAATGGTTGAGTGCACACATTTAGTTGATGTTCTTGGACGAGTTTTGGAATCATTTCTTTTCTTTGTTGAATGTGCATTTCTTAGAATTTAAAGACACCATCACTCTCTTATTATTTGGCCTCAACAAACATGAAGATCTTTAGTGATTTTGGTGAATTTTCTCTCTTTTTTTCAAGATTTTTATTTTGATATTCGAAAGTTCTTGAATTTTTCTTGAATGTGGTTGAATGTTCTTCGAATATTTTTTGAATGTCCATGAGTGGTTGAAGGGGTTTGATTCAATGTTTTTGGAGTTTTGATCCTTAAAAGAGTTTCGCCAATAGTGAATAGTTGCTTTCTACAAAAAATAAATTGGGGTGATTTTAATGGTGGTCCGAATAAAGCATAAAAAGATGGTTTTGTTGATCCGTCCAGATTTTGGCCTAACGGAGGCAAGGGTCGGCATGTCCATTCGAACGACAACTTTTGGCTAAATGATTAAACAGCCTAACTCATCCAGACAAACCAACTCTGGCAGGATTTATGGGTGATCCTGGAATATATTCTTTATATGAGGCTTATATAGAGGCTCACTGGTCAAACATAAAAACATTTCATGGGACCCACAACTTACAACCACTTTTTATCCATTATTACATTTAAGCTTATAATATAGTTATTCGGCACCTCCAAACATATGCTTAGCTGGTCCAAGTCTTGATGATGGTGACCTTGGACTTGGTTTTTCTGAGCAAAGCCGTCTGGACAGGTTAATATTTTGTTTATGAAGAACATACCAAGCCACCTAAAAAAAGTTTACTTGATAAGAATTTGAGATGCCTATGGTGGGCTCCATCTACCGCAACTGTAGGAAATAGTTTCATGGAACGTTTCGGGTTGGATGTTCTACTACGAGTGTCTTTTAAAGATAGCTTTGGATTCCCAATTCTCCAGATGGTCGCGACAGTGTAAGAAAATTTTGAAATTACACCATGTCAACTTATGCCCAATTATTGGCGATTACTCTTAGCTCTCGAAGTCCATATCGAACGACACGGTATTACGTTTGGCATGTCGGATCTATTACATAGATATTTCATAAGGGGGCATAATGGAGAAAAATGTCGATTTCTTTAAATGTGAGGAAAAAGACCAAGCAGTTGATAGTTGGTCTTACCTCCTAAGATAAAGGTAGGAAATGGTCATATTTTCTCGCGATAGGGGATTTGGGTTCATCTAGGGATTGTAGATTTTCTTTAGCATGGTCACATGGTGTGTTTGGCATACTAATACCTTACATAATGTATTATACTGATTCAAGGTTCTTATTTTATTTTCTTATAGGTTGTCGCCTCAGTACACAACATGTTGAAGGCTTGCTCGTCAAAGAGCGTATTTCAAAGATCTTAGCGATATTTGAAAATCAGAGGCATTGTTGGTTTATATTGTCATCGAAGGTCTTAGCTTCAAGTAGTATGTGGGTTCCCATTTTGGAAGAACCAAGAAGTATTTCTTTTGACTTTCCCACACATATGGCCCATATTATAATGATAAAGAGAGGTCTGGAAATTAGTGGTAGTGACCTCCCTTTGTGTAGTTCGCTTAACTCGGTTGATCGTGAGGTTGCAGATCAAGTCATGTCGAGAGTGATAGTGTAACGCTCCAAAAATTTAGAATTTTATTTCGAGCTAAGTAAAATTCTTAGCAAGTATTAGTAGTCACATGTTCGTCCAAAGTCCAAACGGGGTCCAATAATAATAAACGACCCAAGTCCACTAGAGAAAATATCCAACGATTTTTTAGATTAATTAATTAATTTAATTATTTATAATTATTTTCTAAAAATGCAAGAATTGTAAGACATTTTAATTTATGGTAATTGCACCATATCAAAGACTTACCAAATTCCAAATATGTAAGTTCCTTGATATGCATGCAAGAGAATGGAAAGAGCCCAAAATCCTCAAATTCATCACTTCCTTCCCCTCCCTCTTCCTAAAATCGGCCCTCCCATTTCGTTTTTTTTCCTTCCCTTTCCTTTCCTTTTTTCATTTCCCTTACACACACTTAAGTATGTTCTACAAAGAAAGAAAAGAAGAAGATACGAGAAGAAGAAGAAGAAGAAGGAGGAGGAAAGAATAGAGGTTTTTCAAAAGCTTTTCATTCTTTTTATCAAGGAAGCAAGGTAGGAATATCTATATGCAAGTGTTAATCCCTATTTGTGTATTGAAATTTTATGTATAATCTATGCTAAAGAAATGAATTTGTGGCCATCCGGATATGAGTGTGGTTTATTCCATTCGAATGAACAAGAAATGATGTTCATCCTATTTTGAATTTATAAGAACGAATGTTTATAGTTTTAAATCCCCCGGGATAAAACCTACATTAATTGCAATATATAAATTGGATTTGCATTATTATTATTATAATATTCCTATTGAGTTTTTCCAAACTCACCATTCTCCCATTCATATATTTATTGCAGGATTGGATGGAGGCTCGATGATGAAGGGATTAAGCCATGGAAAAAGAGACTTCGGTCTAGAAGATGAATAAATGGCAATTGCTTTATGATGTTATGAATTCTAAAATTTATATGTTATGAGATGATTTTTTATATGAATGTTAATTTTTTTAAATTTTCATAAACTTGCTCGGGACTCTATGATGTGATGATTTTAATCTTGTTGAGCATTAGAGGATGTTTAAATGGTTTAATATTGACCGAGATGACAACTGTCCAAAATTTCCAGCTTGCAAATCCAGTTTCAAACAGACGTCCTGAATGGTAGACTTCATTTTTTGAGATTAAATTTGGTGGGATTGATGACCTATCAATTTCGGTCGTTTGAAACTTAGAATCGCCTCGTTCGGATGTCTTTAGAGCAAGATATGCAAGTTTTGGTAATGATGGACAGTTCTATTTGAGAATGTCTTTCATGTTTTGGATGTTATTTTAGAGACCATACAAATTTTATTAAATTCTGAATTTTGGATATGAGTTAATACATTAAATGATGTTGTCTCTGAAAATATTAGAAATTTTCAAGGTTCTTTGATAGGAAAAATCGAGGTTAAAAATGAGTATTGAAAGTTGTCTAGTATTTGTTTTTCATGTACTTTGTATCCCCTTTAGATGAACTTAACCATTCCATAAAATTATGAAATTTTATTATGTGTTAGAAATATAAGTTATGGTTATTTGGTTAAAGATTCATAAGTTTTTGGGACCGTTGAGTTGCTCGTTTTATTGCATAAGAAACAAATGACAGTAAACTTATGTTACAATTAAGTTAACTAGAAGTTTCGACTTTAAAGAAAAACATTAAAGGTTATTAACATCAACTTTAAAGTCTATGTAGTTGATAAGTTACATTTGTAAACTTTTAGAATAACATCTAGAATTCGGCATTTTAAGTTTACTTTTGAGCTTTAAAATATAAGAATAGGAGAGACGTGCCAGAGCCTCGTAGACTAAAAAAATCTTAGGAACCAATAGAGAACGAATCAAGTCAAAAAAAATTTGACCCTCAAGCAGACAGAATTTCGTCTATGTCCGCTCGAGCGAACACTATTCACTATAAAAAAATTCCTAATGTGTATTTAATGAAATCTATGATGATTTCACAATTTACTGAAATATGTTACAAGATTACTTTAAAATTTGTATTCTATTGGTAACTGAGAAAGTTGAAAATGTAAAGGTTCCCCATGGCTATCATATTTCATCTGACGGCTACCATCATCAAACTCTCAGGTATGATTTTATTTGAGACATGAAAGAATTATTTCAAAGTCTTCTAGCATTGATTTTTGCTAAGTTGAATTGCATAAAGTTATAATTTTTGTAAATAATATAATGCTATTTATTTTGATTGAAAGTTTCTTAAATTTCTTTGGACTTATGTTGGACTGAACTTAGGATAAGATGGCTAAAGTGAGACATACAGTCAGAAAGTTTACCAGTTTACCGCATCACCTAAGACCAAAAGCCTTAGCGCTACGAGCCTATGAGAATTTTGATTCTTACATGCCCATGCCTCAACACACTGAGAGATTCCTTCGATTGTGGCGAAATGCGACGAGTCATGGGAATAAAATTAGTAACATTGAGGCTATCGATCTCTTTTTGCGTACCTTTACCCCATCTGTAGTAGAGATGGTGATGCAAACCCGCGATTGAATCTTGGAACCACAAGAAGATTGATATGAATCCCAAGAAAGCTAAAATTTGGTCACAAGAACTTGACCCGATGATTACTTGAATCAAAGAACCAAAGTTATGGACGCTACAAAGATTTTTGAAGTCTTTGATAAGTTTTAGGTTAGTTCATTTAAGAAGAAAGAAGAAATAAGTGGATCTCACTTAATCTGAATCTCTCAAAATTAAAGTTATAAATGTTTACAATGAAAATTGTTTATGTAGTAAAAGCAATAAAATCCTAATCTAATTCGAAAATTAACTAAAACTTAACAAAATAAGAGTTCTAGTTGAAAAATGAAACAAAAATAATAAAAATCCTAAATTTATCCCGAGAATGCCTTGGCGATCGCACAGTGTAAGTCTGGGCGATCGCCCAGGCTTTGACATTTACATTCTGCTTTTGAAACATGGCCTTGGGCACTCGCCCAAGGTTTTGCCTGGGCGATTTTTTGGCTCCCGCATTTTGACCTCCAAACTTCGTTTCATGCTCATTTTGGCCATTCAATCTTCCATTAGCCTCCGATATGTCTTCAATATGGTCTTTAGTTTGAGTCAAATGTACCAAAGGTCCATAGCTCACATGGATCGTATCATCTCCTACTTCTTCAAAAGAATTCGACCTCGAATCATCACCTGCATCAAATGAAGAAAGAATGCATTCCGTCTTCACATGTACCCAAACCTAATCACCAGGCTTAAAGATGAATCTGTGGCCTTTGGCTTTAATTTGATGTCTTTGAAGCTCATTCGTCTCATGTGGATTGCTTCCATAGGTTGGTCATTTTAGAATAACAGCTCCAGGTACAAAGTGAAGTTGATGTGCAATGTCTCGAATAGGTGATAACCTACTAGACTTCTCCTCTGAAGATACATCATCAAATCCCTGCATAAAAAATTAGGCAATGTGCACGGCACCCAAACATTTAAAACATTTGATATTCCTATTTCTAGAAGATTGAAAATCTGGCTTGGATTTATTGTTGTTAGGTAACTCATCTTTTTCCTTAGGTGATTCGGTCTCCCCTTTTGAAACAGCCCTATTACTTACATCATTACTATCCCACTTCAGTTTTCAAGGAGGTTTATATCCCGAAGAAAACCTAGCTGCCCATTTTCTTTTCAATTGTCTCCACCATCATAGCCATGTGCACCATGTCCTCTAACTCCACATAGAGTTGTAATTCTACTACATCAGCTATATCCCTAATTAACCCATTCAAAAACCTGGCCAACGTGGCCTCCATATACTCGTCAACATTGGCCATAATCATAGCCACATCCATCTCCTTTAATCATAGCCACATCCATCTCCTTATGGTAATCATCTATACTATTTGAACCTTGAGTAAGGCTCTACAATGTTTGATAGAAGTCCCTATAGTAATGACTAGGTACAAATCTCTTCCTCACGAGAGCTTTTAAATCACCCCAAGTTTATATAGGCCTCTCGTGATTTCTCTTCCTATTTATCACCAATTAATCAAACCACATTATAACATAGTCAGTAAACTCAATTACTGCTAATATCACCTTCTTTTATTCCGAATATCTATGGAAATCAAATATTAATTCTAACCTCATTTCCCACTCTAAATAGGCTTCAGGGTTATTCCTACCTTGGAATGAAGGTATTTTCATTTTTATATTTCCAAAGTTTCTATCTACCCCATTGTGGCCTCTATAGTCTCCTCCTCTAGGTGTCCTTTCATGCCTATTACCTCTACGCCTCATCCTACCCATCTCAACTACATAATTATAATCATCCTCATCCTCAAATTCAACTAGAGAGTTATGATCACACATATCCCGTCTTCTATCATTAGGGATCTCGTGTTGTTGCTCCCTTAGTAATGTTGTAATCATTGTATCATGTCTATCCATCATACCCATCATCTCTTTATTACTATCCCTCATCACATCAAACACTATGTTCATCCGCTCAAATTGTTGTTGCATGGATTTTAACAAAAAGAATTGGTTGTTATCTCCCCTAGGTGTTGTTTCCTCATTATTAGACATTTTGGGTTAAGGAAATAGAAATTAGGATTGAAAGAAAATGTTAACCTCACGTGTTTACACTCGTGTTTCACTCTATTTGGCTTTGTCCAATAATAGTCTCACCATTCTTACATTTTACCTCTCTTTGTGTTTCATACCAAGTTCTCTAAGGAACTAACTAAACTCAATCAAGAATTCAGTCTCCGTAGCGTTCAAGAACAAGAAATAAGAAGGACAACGAGAATGATTAAAGAAGAAAAACACAACAAGAATAAGATATAAGCACTAGATGACAATATGACACAAGAATCTAAAAAGTATACGTTTCTTGACTTTTCATGAATTATCTTGAATTTTCATTTTTTTTCAATCTAACACAAGAAAAAAAAAAAAAAGAATCACATAGCAAGAACTAGAAAGAATTAGCTTTGGTGCCTGAATAGATCGTGCACAAACAATTCTTGAATTGTTTTTGGTGTAAGAGAAGATATATATATATATATATAATTCTAAGATATGATGAATCCAAACAAGAAAATTTAAAAAAAAAAAAAAAGATTCTATGGAAGATGATGAATAACGAAAGAGAAATTTTTTTTTTTTTATATGATTCAAGACTAATGGAAACAAAAAGATAAACGATAGAACCTGATTTTAGAACCAAAGCTCTGATACCAACTTATGTGAACCCGCAAAAAATTGAATCTTGGAACCTACAAGAAGATTGATATGAACTCCAAGAAAGCTAAAGTCGGGTCATAAAAACTTGACCTGATGATTACCTGAATCAAAGAACTAAAGTTATGAACGCCACAAAGATTTGTGAAGTCTTTGATAAGTTTTAGATTAGTTCAATTAAGAACAAAAAGAAATAAGTGGATCTCACTTAATCTGAATCTCTCAAAATCAAAATTATAAAACTTTACAATGAAAATTGTTTATATAGTAAAAGCAATAAAATCATAATCTAGTTCAGAAATTAACTAAAACTTAACAAAATAAGAGTTCTAGGTTAAAAAGAAAAATAAAATAATAAAAATCCTAAATTTATCCCGAGAATACCTGGTTGATCGCCCAGTGTAAGTCTGGGCGATCGCCCAGGCTTAGACATTTGCATTCTGCTTTTGAAACATTGCCTTGGGCGATTGCCCATACCATTTTTTGGCGGTCTTTAGTTTGAGTCAAATGTACCAAAGGTCCATGGCTCACATGAATTGCATCTGATGGTTAATTTTATCAAGATCAAAATGTTGAAATAAGACCCAAACCATTTCAATGTCGAGACATATTGCTACACCCTAATTCACTGTCATGAAGATTATGTGAGTAGGAAATTTGCAAGTAACAAAGAAGACTTAGATACGGAAATCGAGACTTCCGTAAATCAACTAACGCCCAATTGGGAAGAAGATTCAGATTAGGCGTCATTTACTTATTTTCCATTATGTTATTCTCCTTCAGACTTTCCTTGAGAGCACTTTCTAGATTTACAGTTGTAATCTAATTTTGCTCTTACTACCTTTCGTATTATTATTTTATTTCCAAACAATGGCAGTTTTGAAATTTTGTCGAAGTTTATTCTAATAAAATAAATTCCAGCTTTCCTTATGTCTTTTGAGATAGTGGTTTTATTGTTTTCATTTATTTTGTCTAAAGAAAATGGCACCTCCAACTCAAAACAACCTGATCAGAGATCTCCTAAGAGCACTGACCTGGCCAGATAAAGTCAGGCTCCTTCTCCTCCACTTCCTACCCAATCTTCAACTCCAACTGTTGTCAATCATGCCGCCATGATAGAATAGTTTCGTAGGCACAAACCATCTACGTTCGATGGCTCATCAGGACCACTAGTAGTAGAGGAATTACTGTGTAAGTTGGAGTGCATCTTCTGATTATTGACAAGTACTGATGCGTATAAAGTTAAGTGCGTGAAATTCATGTTCGCCAGTGATGCCAATCACTGGTGGGATTCTATGTCCTGCACTAGGAGTGAGGCAGAGCAGGACGCTCTAACTTGGAACAAGTTCAAGGAGGAGCTGATGGAAAAATATTTCTCACAGGCACTGAGGGACAGCAAGGAAACTGAATCCTTACAGCTAAGGCAAGGTAGCATGTCACTACTAGAATATGATCGGAAATTTGAACAATTATCTAAGTATGCACATCACCTTGTTCATACTAAAGCTAAAAAGATCAAAAAGTTTGAGCAAGGATAGAGCAATGATATAAGCTTAATTCTCATGTCCCATAGCTTCATTTCTTACAGGAAAATGCTAGCTCGAGCCAAGATAATTTGGCACTGTAAGGCCAGTTCAGATTAAGTCTGCCCCTCAAAATAAAGATTTTGCTGGGAAGAGTAAGTAGAATGGACAGGACAAAGAAAAAGGAAAATGGTAAGAAAAAAAGCCAAATACCAGATCTAATAACGTCAAGCCAGGAGCCTACACTTCTCCCTGTCCAAAATGTAACAAGACTCAGCTAGGAGAGTGCTTGTTTGGGAGAAATGTATCTTATCGGTGTGGAAAACTGAGCCACGTGATCATGAATTGTCCAGAAACACCCAAAAGAAGAGATGGGAAAGAGAAAGAGGGATATAGAAACAAGAATAAAAATGGAAAATGGCGAGTGTTTGCCCTTACCCAGCAAGAAGAAGACGAGAATCCCAACTTGATAGCAGGTACCCTTCTGTTGTCACATTTTCCTGCGTACGTGCTTTTTTATTCTGGAGCTACACTCATTTATCTATGCATCTTTTATCACTAAGGCTAGGCTTGCATGTGATAAATCGACTAGTACACTAGAGGTTAGCATCCCTCAGGCAAGTCGTTTTTTATGAATCAACTAGCTAAATCAGTTAAGATAGAAATTGGATGAAAGGTACTAGAAGTAGATTTGTATATCTTAAGAATGAAAGACTTTGACGTAATCCTACGCATGGATTGGTTGGGACGTAACCATGCGTCTATCCAATACCACAAAAATGAGGTAGTACATCATAAACTAGGAGAATAGAAATTTTGTTTCTCAGGGACTAAAAGGTCAGGTAGAGGAAAATATTTCAGTGCATCAGGTAAATCACAACCAGAGGTAACTATTGAAGACGTAGAAGAGATACGGGAGTTTCTCGACGTGTTTCTTGAAGATCTACCAAAAATTCTGTCAAACAGTCAACTGGAATTCACGATTGACTTAGTTCCTAGAGCGGCACTGATGTCTAAATTACTTTATAGAATCACACAGAAAGAATTACAATAATTAAAGTCTCAACTTCAAGAATTGTTGGATATAGGATTTATTTGACCAAGTGTGTCACCGTGGGGTGAACTAGTTCTTTTTGTGAAGAAGAATGATGGATCGATGATAATGTGCATTGGCTATCAGGAATTAAATCAATTGACAATAAAGAATAAGCACCCTCTTCCAAGGATTAAAGATTTGTTTGATAAACTGAGATGATCAAATTTTTTTTCTAAGATTGACTTGAGATCCGGGTACCATCAATTGAAGATTAAGGCTAGCGACATACCGAAAACAGCTTTTCGAACTCGTTATGGGCATTACATGTTTGTGGTTATGCCTTTTAGCTTAACCAATGCACTAGTAGTGTTCATGGACCTAATGAACAGAGTGTTTCATGAATTCTTGGACAAGTTCATCATAGTTTTTGTTACCACCCGATTTTGATAGGGCCTCCACGTCAGCAAAAGCCCAGCAAAAGTCCCATATAGGCCCAGCAAGGGCCTCGTAAATTCTAAGAAGGCCTTGGAGGCTCATCAAACATCTTAGAATTCTTGAATTAGAGTATTGCGAGGCCCATAGAGGGCCTCGACATTCATGGCCGACCCAGAGGGCCTCGCCGGGCTTCATATTTATTATAACTAGCAGGCAGCACGATATTTTGGAATGACTAGAGAGATAATTGAAGGCAGATTGCGTTGGATTGGCACACGGATCCTCACAATGAAACCAAATCGTAATATCCTAAAGATTAGACAACGTGATAAATACAAATAAGGACGATAATCTAGGAGATTGCCTTGACAGCCGATCACTCCTATCCTATAAAGAAAGAGGATCCGAACAGATGTCTAATTGATTTGTTTCCTAAATCAATTAGAACTCTTGTGCTATAAATACAACGTCTCCGGTTATTCTAAGGTACGCTCTTTTTGCACTAAAAACTCACCTTAAACTCTACTCAAATCTCTGCCTGCTTGTCCCTCCCACACCCAGTTACTTTCATCTCTCGTGTATTATTCTTGATAACAACAGTTGACTTGATTCGTCGGAGTACCAACGATCGCCAGACCCTTTTTATTGGGAGATCTTGGTACCTAACGATTGTCCGAGTGTGCAGGTAACATACAAGTTCGCAGAGGAGTGACTGAAGATCTGTTGACACGTGGATGGTGCATATTCTGACGTCAACAGATTGGCGCCGTCTGTGGGAATCAAAAAACGTTACACAACCAAAAACTTGTGGTAAAAACGTGTTTTCTACCAGGAAGAGCATGGCAACCGAACATTCCATGAAGGAGAAAGTCGAATCCCACCACACTAACTTGCGACAAGAGAGCGTTCAAGACCTACAGAACGTAACCCACCACAAGAGGAGAAGACAACGACAAAAGCGAACGGTTGAACAGGAGAACCCGGGACACGAGGGTGGACTATGCCCGAGATGAAGCGGTAGCTTGAATCGTTAGAAAATCAATCTCTCCAACACGGACCTCAAGTACAGTCGTGCTCAGAGAAGCCCTTCACGGTCCGGTTCAATGGAAAGTCGTCGGTCTCAGGATGACTCACCTGTTTCAAATGACCAAAACCCTTGGAACATCGTTCAGAAGCCCTCGCAGGATGATCAAAGAGAGAGACATCTTCCGACGCAAAAAAACTGGCCTGTTCCTGCTGCTAGCGTGTTTGACAGGTTAGGAGTGGGATCCTCCATAGCAATACCCCTGCCAGTACACAACAGGCACAATGAGCACAGCGAGGCCTGCACGGAAAAGAGAAAAGACTCAAACAAAGCTATGCGAGGCCCGAGGAGGAGAAGAAGAGTTTAGAATACTACGAGGACAATGACGATAAGATTCTCCCATTCACCAATTACATGAAGGCCATGGAGATACTCGTAAACTTTCGAATGCCTCTTATGGATAAATATAACGAGAGAGGTGACCCTACGGATCATATTAATATATATAAGACGAAGCTCCAAGGCCAAACCCCTGCAGTGAAGTGTCGAAACTTCCACACCACACTTACATCCAACGCGAAGAGGTGGTACAATAAGCTGAAGCCAGGGAGCATCCGGAGCTGGCCTCAGCTCAAAAGAGAGTTTGTCAATGACTTTATTGGCAATCAGACGATGATGGCTGACATTGCCCAACTCAACGACATTCAGCAGAAGAAAGGAGAAACAGTCAAGAGCTATTTCAAGAGGTTTAGTAATGTTATCAACAACATCGAGACTATAACTGATGAGAAAGCCTTGGACGCGCTCGTGACTGGACTTCACATGTGCACTCCCTTCTAAAAAGATGTACAGAACAGTCAACCAAAGACTTATAGTCAGCTAGTAGACTTGGTCCAGTGCGAAATCCGGTCAGAAAAAACGATCAAAAACAGGGAGAAGGCTGAAAGAGAAAGAGAAGATCGCTACAGAAGAGAGGAGCGACGCTCCACTGAACCCCGTTTCAATCACTTTCAAAAAAGGCGCTCATCTGTATTGCTGAACAACCATTACAGAAGATTCAACCAGACGGAGGTAGCTCTTACCTCCATCCTAAAGTGCCTGTGGTGGCCCTCTTGCCTGCAATAGCACCACCCAAGTTAAATTGTATACACAGAACTAGGGTACATAACACAGAGGATTGCCCGGACGTGAGAGAATTGATCAATCACGGAAACCACAGGCAGAAAAAGGAGAATCAACCCGTACGAGGACGTCGAGGACCCGTCCACCCAGGGACGAAGACCTCTTTCTCGATGCTAGGACAATGGACCTCACCGAAATAATAGAAGAAATGATAGAAACAGGGATCCACCGATGGTGAAAGGGCCCGTGGGAGCCTCCCAATCTGAGAAATAAACACGATCATAGGAGGGCCCTATGTCGAGAGAGACACGATGAACTCGCATAAAACTATGCGAAGGCAGTAAGAGAAGAACTCATGGAGAGTTGGCAGGTCCATGGACACTGACCAAGAGCACTGCAAATCTCGTTCACTGAGGAAGACGAGGCTGGTATACACTACCCTCACTGTGATACACTAGTCTCCAGAAACAGACTAGGACAGATGTTGGTCGATGATGGAAGCACCGTGAATATCCTGTTCAAAAGTACCTTCGATCAGATGGACGTGGATCATGAACTGACGGCCATCTCAGAGCTACTATTTGATTTCACAGGGGATAACCTTGTCCTTCGATGAAGGATTATCCTCGCGGTGGACTTCGGAGAACCCCCGTGCCAACTCAGAAAATTCATGGAATTCTTGATAGTGGATACCCGTTCTGCCTACCATGGAATTCTTAGAAGACTTGCGCTGAAGGATTTGCAGGCGGTCATGTCTATACATCACTTGGCAATGAAGTTCCCGACGCCGGGAAGGATCGCCAAGATTCACGGCAATTAGACAGATGCGAGGGCATGCTATATGAACGTATTACGTAAAGTGGCAAAACACAAAGATGTCACCCTGGCAGTAATAACCATACATTCAGAGCCAATGGGCGTCGACCACGAAAAGATGGACGAGGGCCTGACTCTCTTACCTCTCCGATCAAGAGCTGAAAGTATTTCTGGTGAATCTCTCAGAACCAACCCAGGTGTTGCAGGTGGGAAGAAACTCGAGAAAAAGATGAATGAGGAATTGAAGCAGTTCCTAATGGAGAACACTGATATCTTCTTGTGGAAGCATAGCGATATGGTAGGGATTTACCCATATGTAGCATGCCACGCCCTAAAGATAGATCCAAAAGCGCGTCCCAAGACACAAAAAAGGAGACATTTGAGCACCAAAAGGTATGGTGCCCTGAAGGAAGAGATTGACAAGCTATTAGCCAACAGGTTCATCAGAGAAGCAGTCTACCTCCAATGGGTATCTAACCCAATGCTGGTAAGAAAGAGCACCAAGAAATGGAGGGTATGCATAGACTTCTCGGACTTAAACCAAGCCTAAAGATAGCTTCTCGTTACCATGCTGGCCATAAGCTACTTAGTTTCATGGATGCCTACTCGGCCTACAACCAGATCCCAATGTTCGCGGCAGACAAGGATCACACTTCATTCATCACAAACCGAGAGTTGTATTGTTATAGGATGATGTCCTTTGGCTTAAAGAACGCATGAGCCACATACCAACGGTTGGTAAACCGCATGTTCGCATGACAGATCAGAAACACTATAGATGTGTACGTTGACGACATGCTCATAAAAAGGGTGAACGCTGAGGACCACATAGAGCACTTAAGAGGAATGTTCGGAGTCTTCTGCAAATATCGCATGAAGCTTGACTCTCTAAAGTGCACCTTCAGAGTCGCGTCTGGGAAGTTCCTCGGTTACATGGTAAACCAACGTGGGATAGAGGCTAATCCCGAGAAGATTTAGGTGCTCATCGAGATGCGATCACCATCTTTCCCCAAGGAAGTCCAGAGCCTGACGGAAGGTTAGCGGCCATGAACTGATTCATATCAAAGGCAATCGACCGTTGCCAGCCTTACTTCCAAACAATTAAAAGAAAGACGAGGTTTAAATGGATCGAAGAGAACAAGAAATCCTTCCAAGACCTCAAGGTCCTCTTTGGAAAGGCCCCGCTGCTGTCCAAACTGAAGAATGGAGAAATGTTACTTGTTTACCTTGCTGTGTCCAAAAAGATAGTAAGTTCGGTCTTAATCTGAGAAGAAGGCCCGGTGCAGCTTTCTGTCTATTAAATAAGCAAAGCCCTACAGGACGCCGAGACGAGATACTCAGACATGGAGAAGCTCGCCTTATCTTTGATCATCGCCTCCCAAAAACTCCGGCCATACTTCCAGTCGCATAGCATCGATATCTTGACGAACCTCCCTCTGAGACAGATACTCCAAAAGCTGGACACCTCAAGAAGGTTGATAAAATGGTCAGTTGAACTCAGCCAATTCGATATCTCCTACAAGCTAAGACCCTCTATAAAAGGACAAGCTTTGGCAGATTTTATGGCTGAATTCACCCATATCCCCGAGGGCTCGCTTGAGGCCCGGCCCTAGGAGGTACCAACATGGAAATTATATATTGACATATCCTCGGGCGAGGCCAGAGCTGGAGCTGAGATTTTGCTAGTCAGTCCCAATGGCCACAATCTCGACTGCGCGCTTTACATGGAGTTCAAAGACTTAAACAACGCTACAAAATACGAGGCGCTCCAAGCAGGCTTGAGATGGTGCAAGAGATAAAGGCAAGAAAACTCCAGATTCACAGTAATTCACAACTGGTAGTTAGTCAAGTCAATGGGACTTTCGCAGCCCGCGAACAGTCTATGGTGGCATACTCGACAAAGGCTAAGGACCTCTTATCCCACTTTGAGGTATACGAACTCCTACAGATTTTGCAAATGGAAAATGGTTACGCAGACGCTCTTTCAAAATTGGCAAGCAGTAGAGACTCCGACCTGATAAGGGCCATCCCGATTAAAAAGCTCAACCGGCCATCCATCGACGAGTCTCTAGCACCCACTACCATGACGATAGCTGAATCTCCTAGATGGATGAAGGAAATCATCGCATACTTGACCAACCAAGTACTGCCAAGCGACAGACAAGAAGCACAAAAGCTCCGCAGGATGGCAGCGAAGTTCGTATTACAAGACGAGATCCTATATAAGAGAGGCTTCAGCCACTCCCTCCTACGCTGCTTAACACAGGAGGAAGCAGTATATGTGATGATAGAGATATACGAGAGAATCTGTGGTAATCACTCAGGAGGAATGGCTCTGGTACAGAAAGCCTTGAAGCAGGGATACTATTGGCCAACCACGAAGAAAGATTTCCATAACTACGCGAAGATGTGCGACAGGTGCCAGAAATTCACTACTATACCGAAGCTCCCAGCTCAGAACCTTACCCCGGTCACCAGTCCTTGGCCTTTCGCCAAGTGGGGGATCGACTTCATAGGTCCCCTCCCAACTGGAAGGGGTGGGGTCAAATTTGCGGTCGTAGCGGTGGACTATTTCACCAAGTGGTGCGTAGCTGAACCTCTGGCCAAGATCACGGAGGAAAATACATAAAAGTTTGTGTGGAAAAATATTATCTATCGCTTTGGGATCCTCTACTCCTTCGTTTCGACAATGGTACACAGTTCGCTGGAAAGAAGTTCAACTCGAACTACGAGGACCTTGGTATTCGAAGAGATTTCTCCATCCCCTACTATCCACAGTCTAATGGCCAGTTGGAAGCTGTGAACAAGATCATCAAGCATACCCTTCAAATGAGGATAGAATCTCCTAAATGAGGATGGGCTGAAGAATTACCCGAGACTCTATGATCTTATCGGACCACTTCTCAGATGGCGACAGGTGAAACCCCTTTTGCCATGGCATACGGAGCGAAGGCAATAATTCCCATCGAAGTAGGGGTACCCTCTCCTAGGCACTTACACTTTGATGAAGTAACAAATGACGATCTACAAAGGGCAAACCTGGACTTGCAAGATGAAAGACATGCAGACTCGCAGCTTCGTCTCGTGGTCTATCAAAGAAAAATGGCTAGATACTACAACTCCAAGGTCAGGGGCAGGAGTTTTCACGTCAATTACTTCGTCCTGAAGAAAGTGTTCCAGGCTAATAGAGAGGTGAGAGCTGAAACCCTCGGGCCCACCTGGGAAGGTCCTTATAAGATCATCGAAGAAATCCAGTCTGGAACATACAGATTAGAAGACTCAGAAGGAAGAGAAACGAGGCATCCCTGGAATATCGCCCATCTACGACCATATTATCAGTAGTTTTTATTTTACACTTCTCAATTTCCCAGCATTGTTTTTGGTGTCTCTAGACACCGCGTCTTTTAATAAAGTTCATTGTTTTCTGAACCAAAAGTGTTCCATATCCTACTATACCAAGTAAAGACAATTCGACAGTGAGAGAGTGTGATTCGCGGCCAACTCTGTCAACTCACGGATAAACATTCAATGCGCATTCAAACAAGTAAAGATAATTCGGCAGTGAGGGAGTGTGGTTCGTGGCCAACTCTGAGAACTCGCTGAATAAACATTCAATGCGCATTCTAACAAGTAAAGACAATTCAACAGCGAGAGAGTGTGGTTCACGGCCAACTCTGAAAACTCACTGGATAAACATTCAACGCCCATTCAAACAAGTAAAGACAATTCGACAGTGAAGGACTGTGGTTCGTGGCCAACTATGTCAACTCACTAGATAAACATTCAACGTACATTCAAATAAGTAAAGACAATTCAAGAGCGAGGGAGTGTGGTTCGCGGCCAACTCTGACAACTCGCTGGATAAACATTCAACGCACATTCAAACAAGTAAAGACAATTCAGCAGCGAGAGAGTGTGGTTCGTGGCCAACTCTGTCAACTCGTTGGATAAACATTCAATGCACATTCAAACAAGTAAAGATAATTTGGCAGCGAGAGAGTGTAGTTTGCGGCCAACTCTGACAACTCGCTGGATAAACATTCAACACGCATTCAAATAAGTAAAGCCAATTTGGCAGCGAGGGAGTGTGGTTCGCTGCCAACTCTGTCAACTCGCTGGATAAATATTCAACACGCATTCAAACAAGTAAAAGAAATTTGACAGCGAGGGAGTGTGGTTCACGGCCAACTCTGACAACTCGCTGGATAAACATTCAACGCGTATTTAAGCAAGTAAAAGAAATTCGGTAGCGATGGAGTGTGGTTCGCGGCCAACTATATCAACTCGCTGGATAAACATTCAACGCGTATTCAAACGAATAAAGATAATGAATTTTCGTTGGCCTACATGGCTGAATAAAATAGTTTATATGAAAATATACGTCGCAAAAGGCTTTATATTTTCAAATCAAAAGACAATGCTGGTAAGAATATGCAAGACTCTTAAATCCCAGTCGGACCTTTGGGATCTGCATAACATGGGACCACAAGTTTAGCCAACAGGTCCTGGACCTTCGACAACCCAATCAACGCCTCGGTCAATTCTTTATCTTTGGCATGGATCATGTTTTGACAAGACCTTAGCTGTGATTCATCTTTCTTCTGAGCCTGAACACATACCATCTGGATCATCTTCACTTTGGTAATGTCATATATGGCACGGGACCTCGCATCTTCAGAATGCGAGATGTTCTCGAAGATCTTTGTTTTCTGAACATAGCGCGTCGATATCTTTATCTCTCCCAACAACGGAGTGCAACTCGTCAACCTTGATTGCCAGTACTTTGTACAACTCGTAGTTAAGCACGTGACTCCAGGAGGTATACATTTCGGCCAGTTTCAACAACTCGTCAATTCTACGTTATCTGCGGCTTTTCCAAAAGTAGAAGTCCAATACTTATAAACTGAGGCCGCTGCTATGGCAGCTGGGGTCGACAATTTCTCTAAAGCCATTGGGTCTAGCTTATCCCGACGAAACCCAATGTTGATGCGTTCGGTAGAGAGGGTACAGGGATTCGAAACACCTCTCCCTACTATCGTTTTCTATCTTTCTCTTGCATGATTGTCTTGAGTTTTTTGACGAAGGCACAGGTCTTGTAGGAAATAAAGTAAAAGGCACCTCCGATGTCACTTCCGGTGCTGGAGAGATAAAGAAAGAATTGCCTACCATTGTCTTCGATGTCAGCAAAATAGTAACCTAGGGAACAGACGCAGCAGAAAGTACTAGAGGCAGAGGAGGAATATCATCCACAATCTCTCCACGCCTTATCTTAAGCTTGGGATGCTGGAAAAATAAAAACCCGACATGACTGACGATAACTGAGATCTAAATACTGAGGTAGGAGAGCAAAGTTAGGAGAAATAAAATGAAGTCCTACAAGCGTATATATAAGCATGGGAGAATACGAGCAGTCAGATAAACCAGAATGTGGAGAAAGGGTGAATGCACCTAAATAAACCCTAGGGAGATGTAAAGGGTGCATTATGATATGCGCCTCGTGAGTTGCACGATCATTACTGTATGATGACACCGCCAAAATGTATCTTATGTGGAAACGTAAAGTGTGAGAGCCTCGCAAGGTTCGCGAGGACGTCTTGACCCATGAGCCTCGCAATTACAAGAAAGCAAAGACGGGTCCGAACGCCGTAACTTTGTAATAGCGCGCTCTGCGAAGAATCGTTCTTCGCCAGCCGCCGAAGTTGCCTGGTCCAGATACCACAAGCAATCCACACAAACAAGACAACCATGGAAATTCTAGTACAATCTCATTTTATTCACCATAATTTGGAATGCAAGGCAGAAACAAACAAGTATGATTATTATCCTACTACCATGCCACCTCTTTGGGTCAGTACATGTTGGGATATTGGATCTACTAAGTCTATACATTGGTCTTTGTCACCCAAGCCACGTCAGGAGATGGAAATCTGATTTCACCATGGTCGAGAGTCTCCCAAAATCAATTTGGTGACTAATTAAGCCATACTACTCAAACAATGATGTTCACACCTTTTGGCAGATGGCTTCTAGCCCCATCATCCGAATCAAGGACGCGCCGTTCGAGGCATGGTCGGGCTAAGGCTACTAGGCCCAACCCTCCCGTACGTTTGGTCCTCTGAACGTTGATTAGCTAGGCATTTGGTCCTCTGAATGTTGATTCTCCAATTGTAAGGCCTTCTGGACGCCGTTTCTTTATTCATACTTTCATAGCACATTTGATATAAAAGGTATGGTCACACCACTCAAGAAAAATTATAGCGCTGGAAGCTAACTTACGTGATTTACCAGAGTTACACATGCATAAGGAACATGATCAAAGGCCCTTAGTGTTTTTATAGGACTTGCATGGAAACTTGACACAGGGCAATAAATGAGACAGTTAATGTACAACTGTCCCAGGGATATTTGGAACGTCACACGACTGTGTTGCCTTTCCATTTACTGAGACATTAAAGACGCTAACTCTTTAGATTCTACAAAGAAGTCAGCACCATTAATGTCCAAGGGAATGATTCCTCAATTCCATGAGCCACTTCCCATGCCTGGTAGGCACAATCATTCATAAAATTAAATGCTGGAACAAAGATACGCTAGGAAAACAAATTAGATAGTTAATGTGAAAACACGCGTAAAAGAGAGAAACAAAGTTATAAGTTTAGATGCCCTGCTTCTTCCTCCACATCAAAGTGGGGATCGATCATCGACTTCACACGAAGCGATTGTCGTCGTCGGAGCCTCAGTAGGAGCCTATCGTAGGAAAGAGATATCCCACTTCGGATGGGTTTTCGCGATCTGCTCTACCAGCTACTCGCCTCCTATGATCATCAAGCGATGGGTGAAGTCCTGATACTTAGGTGTGTCCACGAACACGTCCTGATACGCCTCCACTACCTTGGCTTCGGCATCCACGCGTGCTCGGTCCTGACCCTCTCCAACTCCTACTTAGCCACGGCCAACAGCTTCTCTTTTTCTGCTGCGATGATCTCTAGACTGCTGTTCGCAGTGGCTAACGCGGTCTCAGCTACGAGGGTCTGATCTTCGGCCAACTTCTGAGGCTTTTCGGCGCGCTTTTGAGAAGCCTCAGTAGCCCTTTTCTTATCTCGGGCTTGTTTCAAACTTTCTTTGGTGGCCTTCAGCTCAATTTCATAATTGCCCCTCGTATCAGCCTCCTTCATCACAACCAAGTCCAGCTTGAACTGGAGAGCCCTCTTCTCAGATTCCAATCCTGTGCCTTCTCAAGGCTCATGGCCTTCAGGTCTTCGAACAACTTCCTAGACTTGGCCTCTCCTTCACTGCACTGACCATTGAAACTTTCTAGGGTGTTGAATAACTCTTTGGTCATGACCAATCCCCATATCAAGTTCATCTCCGCCATTTGCAGCCGCTCGCGTATTGTGGCTTCCTCGGCCGCTTTTTCCCACTTTTGGGTCCAGTATTTGTACACGTTCATCGCCATCATCGCAGGGTGGGCAGGAAGCAGTTCCATCATGGAAGTTTCTAATTCTCCCTGGCACTGGAAATGTAGACACGGCTCCCCTGACCAATAGAGGTGCCAAAATTCCCTACGCCCTCAGCCCCTCCATCAAGGTGTGGTGAAGATCGGTGCCTTTCCCAGCCCACTTCGTCTTGCGAGCATTCCTTATAAACCCTCCCGCAATCATGGGAGCCTTCCTCTTCTAGGCGGCCGCCTCACCCGTGTCCTCAGCAATTCTCTTTTCTTTATCCTTGGAGGGAGCGGAATCAGGTGGAGGATGGGAGGACAAAGGCGGGGACGGATGAGGATTAGTCTGTCCAGGAACTGGAACATCGGAGGCCAAAGGATGGACTGTCCTTAACGGCGTAGCTTCCTGGACCTCTTGCGACGGACAAGACACCTCCTGCGAGGGAGCCTGGGCCAAAGAACCCTCTCCACTAGTAGGACGGGCGGGCGGAGCGTAGGAATCTCCTTAAACCTAAAAGTTGTTGACATAAACACCAAGATGCAACTTATTAAGGCAACTTTTCATAGCAAAACCAATATATCGCAACTTACAAGACTCACCCATCAGTTCGTAGCAGATCAATAAATTATCATCCTTTAACAAGTTACTGAGACTCCTGAAGTCGTTGTTGAGCGCTCGCACCCTATTCTACTTCGACCTCAACTCTCCTTGGTCTTTCTTTGGGATAGGTGGCTTCCCGCAGTCTGCAAAATTAAGCAAGACATTAATTCAGGAACTATGATCAAAATCTACACAAAGACAACAGTATTTACCATTTTTCCCAAATTGACGAGGAATAGACACGTAGGAAAGAGGGTCCTCAGTATAAACTCCCAGTCTCCGTCTACGAAGATGAACATCTCCTTCTAGTTATGCACTTTGTTGGGGTTGTCGGTGGCCGTCTCTCATTTCTGGCCTGGCCGAGGAGAGATGTTTTACTAGCCTGTGGATCGACAGGACTGGTATATAGATTCAAACTCCCTCGGAGTCAGGTTTCCTCCCGCCTCAAAAATGCTCCACAATAGGTATGAGGCGACCATCTATCCCCAGCCATTCGGTGTTATCTGGCAAGGGGCCAGATTCCAATCTTTCAGAACCTTGCGAAAGAAATGGTGCATAGGCAGGCGAAGGCCCTGCTGCATCGCGGGTTTGTAAATCATGATGAATCCTTGAGGTAGATCATCGGCACGTTCCTCTGGACCCAGAGCCTTGAGTGTCATGGATACGAAAATGTCATAGGATAACCGTATGTCTTCCAACTCCACCTCAGTGATCCTCGAACGAGCCATGGATGCCTCGGTGACCGACCGCTTGAGCTCCTCATCGAGCACCTTGGCTACTAGGGCATCCCTCTTATCGAGCGACCTCCTCATCTCAAGTACCCGACGTCAGGCCGCCCTTTTTCTGCAGCCTCTTTCAGCTATCCGGTTGGGTAAGCCCCTCTCCCGCTTGTGGACGGGGTAGACAGGCATGTGACTGAAGTCGCTTGGTTCACTTTCCCTACAACTTCATATGATGAAGATGATGAGGCAGATGATGGTGACTCACCCTAGATACAAGGATTTGTCCGAGCGTCTGACTGATTCTGCGAGTCATCATATCCAGACGACATTACAACTCCTCTCAATTCTAGAAGATGATACTTCTACTGTCGCCGGAGTGTATGGCAAGGTATAATCTCCAAATTATGGACTCAAGAAATAATTACAAAAGCAGACTACGAAATAAATCACAGCAACTCTCGCCGCGCTTACCTCAGAAATGCAGTCAGAATAATGCACACGCTTGGAAATTTCTTGATCATCGGCGGAGCATTCCAAAACACTCACAACAGCCACAAAAGCAAGAAGAAGTCATAATGGAGAAAGGCGACAAGCTTTATAAATTGAGATATTTTAATCTCCACCAACCAAATCCCAAGCGTTACACCCTAACCGTTGATCAATGGATGCGTGTTCAAAATAAAAGTAACAGGCAGGAAACGGAACCCTAAGCGTTTATTGAAACAAGGACACATGCGCCTCACGCCCGTCTCCATTATCCGTCATGCACCATTGGCATTAAATGCATACATCATCTCACTCATGATTGCCTGGCCACCAGATTGACAACCTTGATTGACAGAATCACACCAACCGTGGACACGTCACCAAATGTCTAATCACTTGAAGCCCTCACCCATCATAAATGTTCGACTTCAGACTTGGGAGACTATACTGAGTAAGTTCAATTCATACTATAAGCAATTCAACGCACGAAGACCACACTTCGCAGAATCTGCTGAATTCGAATTTTTTGTCCAAAATTTCTTCTCTTCTCTTACTTCCAAAGTTCCACGGCTATTATAAATAATAGACTTGGACTTGGGGGACTATTGTTACCACCCGATTTTGATAGGACCTCCACATCTGCAAAGGCCCAAGAATGGCCCAAATGTTCCAAGTATTTTTTTATTTTATTTTTTTGCAGTTTATTATGGATGATACACTTGATTGTGCCTAACTTGTCTTTGTTAATTTCAAGGGTTTCAAGGTGCCATTTTCAAAAGAACAAGGCCATTAGACAGCAAGACGGGTACACTCACTACTGAGGATGCGAACACCTCATTACGTAGAGAAAATAAAATTTTAAATATTGGGCGAGAATGATCTTGACTTGGCGGTTAAAAAGAAAATGGATGAGCTATTTGGAATGGTTGAGATAGAATTGCGTCTTTGGAGTTTTCGGGGCTCGATTTTTCTTTAGAAGATAGAATTGCTTCTTTGGAGGTTGAGATAGCCACCGAGCCTTTCTTATGAATGATTACAAAAAAAGTGAGCATTCTAGCTGGGATGTGAACAAAGCAATTTCTAAGTATGCTAAGTTGTACCAAATGCTTAGTATGCACAATATGTTGGAAGAGTAGCCCAAAGATAGGGTCAGAGGTGCCGATCCCGGTGATGATAATGGTCAAGCTTAATTCATTTATTTGCACATTTTTCTAGTGTGCTGGTCAATTTGTATTTCTTCTCGTACTCATGTATTAGGCATTTGAACTTACCTATTTAAACTTATAAAGTACGTATTTGTACTTTTGTATTCAAATTTATGCAATATGTAAGCTTTATTGTGATTGTGTACTTAGTAGAATGAAATAGCTGAAAAAGTTTCTCAAACCTTTGACCTAAATTAACATCTGAGATGTTTTGAAAATATGCACAATTTTAATCGAAGCAAGAACAAGTATATGAACTATATCGTCCAAAAATGTTGAACTTAATTCAAATGCTTCACAAATTTTAAACAAAAGATAAAACAAATTTTATAAATGTATGAAATTTGCCGTGAATGGATTTTATTCCTATCTTTTAAGATGAAGAGTAATTTACATATGTACAAACGATTCGTCTCGGTTTAGCTAAATCGACATGATATACGATGTCGCTAGTTGGGTTGAAGCTATCCTTGATTGAAAGCAACTTAGTCTTTATTTTGTGTGACCATCTTTTGTCTCGAATGACTTGATGGCAACTATGCGCGATCTTCTCCGTATAAATGGCATGATGGCAACCATGTGATCTCGAACAACGAGAGAGGCTATATGTTTAGGCGATTCTTTTTGGTATTTATGTTTTTCTTCATCCCTCCAAAGTTCAAGAGTTCACGAACTCGGTTGGTGAGGTAAGTTTTAACTTTGCAAGTGACATTTTGTCTACATATTGAATCTCATAAAAGTTGAGGCGTGTTAAGAACGCCGATTGCATTGTTGTCATCGACTCTCACGATGCTTAAGTCAACAATTGTCTTTTTATAATAAAAAGAACACAAAAATAGATATAGAAATATGAAAAGTAAGATGATACTCTATGATAAAAGTCTTGATTCATCTATTTTGCTGCCTTTTAGGTCGTTTCGGAGTTTTTCAACAATTCTTTTGACAATGGTTTCGGGGAGAATGTTGTCTCGTGTTTGCCCCTGCTAGTTCTCCTGAGAGCAGATGAAGGTTAGGGTCACCAATAGCATTTCTTCCATCAGCTCTCCGATGCCTAAGTTAGCAATGATTATCATATATAATATTATATATGAGTAAATAACGAAGAAGAAGTTTAGAAGACTTAGAAGTAGTATTTTGAAAGTGAATGGCATTCCAAATGTTACAGTAGTTCACGCCTTGAAGATATGGCGTTACTATTTGTATGGTGGCAAGCGTGATATTTATATGGACCATAAGAGTCTAAAGTATTTCTTTACCCAGAATGAGTTAAATATGAGACAAGGAATATGGTTGGAGTTACTGAAGAACTACGATTGTGCAATCTATTATCACCCATGTAAAGCCAATGTCGTGGCTGATGCCTTAAGCAGAAAGACAGTAGGGCATTTGACGTTGATAATCACAGTGCAAGAACAACTAGTACAAGACTTCGAAAGACTAAAGTTAGAGGTTTTAACACCATCGAGTAAAGTTACTACAAGAATAACGTCTTTGATGATTCAACCAACTCTCAGAGATCGAATTCAAGAGGCTCAAGATAAGGACCCTTTTCTGCAAAAGATCAAGGTCGAAGTTGGTACAGATAAATGCAAGGATTTTAGTTTGAATACAGACGGTGCGCTCATGTTCAAAAGAAGATTACGTGTACCCAAGGATGAGAAATTGAGAAAAGAAATTTTGGAAGAAGCTCACTAAACCTCTTACACAGCACATCCTAGAGGAATGAAGATGTATTGTGACCTCCAAGATACCTTTTGGTGGAGAAACATGAAGATATGCATAGGGTTGTTTGTGGAAAAATGTTTAGTCTGTCAACAAGTCAAAGTAGAATATCAAAGGCTATCAGGCCTGTTGAATCTATTAGAAATACCAGAATGGAAGTGGGAATACATAAACATGGACTTCGTAGTAGGTTTTCCAAACTCAGTAAGAGGTCACAATGCCATTTGGGTAACAGTGGACCGATTGACCAAATTGGCCCACTTCTTACCAATAAAGATGACGTTCAACGAGGATCAATTAGCGTAACTATACCTTAGAGAGGTTGTCAGGTTGCACAGAACCTCCTTATCAATAGTGTTAGATAGAGATCCAAGGTTTACATCAAAATTTTGGAAAAGTTTGCAGATACGTTTAGGCACCAAGCTTAACTTTAGTATCGCATATCATTATAGACAGTTCGAGCAAACTATTCAAATTTTAGAAGACATGCTTTGGGCATGTGTTTTAGACTTAGGTAGCAACTGAGAGTCCCACTTGCCGTTAGTGGAGTTTGTTTACAACAACAGTTTTCAAGCTACGATAGGGATGGCCCCTTACGAAGCTCCTTGATGGCAGGAAATGTAGATCTCGAGTACATTAAGATGAAGTTGGAGAAAAGATAGTGTTAGGACCTGAAATCATCGAACGAATAGTTCAGGCTATTAATACTATAAGTGGTAGATAAAATCAGCCCAGGACCGACAAAAAGCTATGCAGATAAAAGAATGGAAGTTTTGGAATTCGAAGTTGGCAAAAAGTTTTTCCTCAAAGTAGCACTAATGAAAGGCGTTCTCTATTTCGGTAAGAAAGGAAAATTAAGACCTAGGTTCATCGGACCTTTTGAAATACTTGAGAGGATTGGTAATGTCGCTTACCATCTCACTTTGCCTCCAGAACTCTCAACGGTACATAATGTCTTCCGTGTGTCTATGATCAAAAAATATGTTCATGACCCTGGACACGTGGTAGACTACCAGTCTTTGGAAATGCAAAAGGTTTTAACCTATGAGGAGACCCCAATATGTATTTCAGACAGAAAAGTTCATGTTTTGAGAAACAGAAAAGTGCTGTTAGTCAAAATTCAATGGCGAAATCATGGAGTGGACGATGTCACTTGGGAGAAAGAATATGAGATCAAAGCCAAGTATCACTTCCTATTTCCATCATAAGGTAAATTTCAAGGACGAAATTTTTATAAGAAGCAGATGATGTAATGCCTCGAAAATTTAGAATTTTATTTCAAGCTAAATAAAATTCTTAGCAAGTATTAGTGGTCGCATGTCCGTCCAAAGTCCAAACGAAGTCCAATAATAATAAACGACTCAAGTCCACTAGAGAAAATATCCAGTGATTTTTTAGATTTATTAATTAATTAATTATAATTATTTTCTAAAAAGACAAGAATTATAAGATATTTTAATTTGTGGTAATTGCACCATATCAAAGACTTACCAAATTTCAACTATGTAAGTTCTTTGATAGGTATGCAAGAGAATTGAAAGAGCCCAAAATTCTCAAATGCATCCTTTCCTTCTCCTTCTCCTTCTCCCTTCCAAAACCAGCCCTTCCATTCTCCTTTTCCTTACACACACTTAAGCATATTTTACAAAGAAATAAAAGAAGAAGAAAAGAAGAGGGGTTTTTCAAAAGCTTTTCATTCTTTTTATCAAGGAAACAAGATAGGAATATCTATATGCAAGTGATTTAATCCATATTTGTGTATTGAAATTTTATGTATAATCTATGCTAAAGAAATGAATTTGTGGTCATCCGAATATGAATGTGGTTTATTCCATTGGAATGAACAATAAATGGTGTTCATCCTATTTTGGGTGTATAAGAACGAATTTTTATGGTTTTAAATCCCTCGGGATTAAACCTAAGAATAAATTTAGGGTTTCGACCCTTGAGCTCACCGAAAATTGAAGTATGCATTATTTATTTACATTAATTACAATATATAAATTGGGATTTGCATTATTATTATTATGATATTCCTATTGAGTTTTCTCAAACTCATCATTCTCTCATTCATAGATTGATTGTAAGGTTGGATGGAGGCTCGATGATGAAGGGATTAAGCCATGGGAAAAGAGACTTCGGTCTAGAAGATGAATAAATGGCAGTTGCTTTACGATGTTATGAATTCTGAAATTTATATATAATGAGATGATTTTTGGTAAGAATGTTAATTTTTAAATTATCATAAACTTGCTCGAGACTATATGAAGTGATGATTTTAATCTTGTTGAGCATTAGAGGATGTTTAATTGGTTTAATATTGATCGAGATGAAAACTGTCCAGAATTTCCAACTTGCAAGTCCAGTTTCAAACGGATGTCCTGAATGGTAGACTTTAGGTTTTGGGATGAAATTTGGTAGGATTGACATATCAATTTTGGTCCTTTAAAACTTGGAATCAACTCGTTCGGATGTCTGTAGAGCAAGATATGCAAGTTTTGGTAATGATGGACAGTTTTACTCGGGAATCTACCTTTTATGTTTTGGAGGTTATTTTGGAGACCATTCAAATTTTATTAAATTCTGAATTTTGGGTATGATTTAATACATTATGTGGTGTTTTATCTCAAAAATATTAGAATTTTTTAAGGTCTTTTGATAGGGGAAAATCGGAGTTAAAATGAGTATTGAAAGCTGTCTAATTTCTGTTTTTCATGTACTTTGTATCCCCTTTAGAACTTTACCATTCCATAAAATTATGAAATTTTAGTATGTGTTAGAAGGATAAGTTATGGTTATTTAGTTAAAGCTTCATAAGTTTTTGTGACCGTTGGGTTACTCGTTTTATTGCATAAGAAATAAAGGGCAGTAAACTTATGTTACAATTAAGTTAACTAGAAGTTTCGACTTTAAAGAAAAATATTAAAGGTTGTTAACATCAACTTTAAAGTCCATATAGTTGATAAGTCACATTTGCAAACTTTTAGAATAATATCTAGAATTCTGCATTTTTAGTTTACTTTCGGGCTTTAAAATATAAGAATATGAGAGACGTGTCGAGCTTCGTAGAGGAGGTTTTGGGGCGTCACAGATAGGATCTTCGTTTGATGCTCTAGATTGGAGAAAGATAAAATAGAAGAATAAGCCCAAAACACGTTCTTCCTCTACGGGACTAGTGGACCCTCTAATCTCGCCCCATGATTTATCGAGCCAGACAAAGCTTCTCGATGCTGCTTCTCTGGCGACACGGAAGCGCAGTCGTCCAGGTTCAAGATATGGAAACGATGGTTCAATCGTGCTTACTTTTCCACCCGACTCTTCTGCAATCTCTAACCCATGTGTGGTGGCTCTAGGAAAATGTTTTTTATTTCTTGAAAATCAAGCTCGTTACAAAGAACTTGGACAAGTGAAGGCATCCGAGAGCACAATGGCCCAAATGTTCCAAGTATTTTTTTATTTTATTTTTTTGCAGTTTATTATGGATGATACACTTGATTGTGCCTAACTTGTCTTTGTTAATTTCAAGGGTTTCAAGGTGCCATTTTTCAAAAGAACAAGGCCATTAGACATGCAAGACGGGTACACTCACTACAGGATACGAACACCTCATTACGTAGAGAAAATAAAATTTTAAATATTGGGCAGAATGATGCTGACTTGGCGGTTAAAAAGAAAATGGATGAGCTAGCTGGAATGGTTGAGATAGAATTGCGTGCTGGAGTTTTCTGGGGCTCTGATTTTTTCTTTAGAAGATAGAATTGCTTGCTGGAGGTTGAGATAGCCACCAGAGCCTTTCTTATGAATGATTACAAAAAAAGTGAGCATTCTAGCTGGGATGTGAACAAAGCAATTTCTAAGTATGCTAAGTTGTACCAAATGCTTAGTATGCACAATATGTTGGAAGAGTAGCTCAAAGATAGGGTCAGAGGTGCCGATCCCGGTGATGATAATGGTCAAGCTTAATTCATTTATTTGCACATTTTTCTAGTGTGCTGGTCAATTTGTATTTCTTCTCGTACTCATGTATTAGGCATTTGAACTTACCTATTTAAACTTATAAAGTACGTATTTGTACTTTTGTATTCAAATTTATGCAATATGTAAGCTTTATTGTGATTGTGTACTTAGTAGAATGAAATAGCTGAAAAAAGTTTCTCAAACCTTTGACCTAAATTAACATACGAGATGTTTTGAAAATATGCACAATTTTAATCGAAGCAAGAACAAGTATATGAACTATACGTCCAAAAAATGTTGAACTTAATTCAAATGCTTCACAAATTTTAAACAAAAGATAAAACAAATTTTATAAATGTATGAAATTTGCCGTGAATGGATTTTATTCCTATCTTTTAAGATGAAGAGTAATTTACATATGTACAAACGATTCGCTCAGTTTAGCCAATCTGACATGATATACGATGTCGCTAGTTGGGTTGAAGCTATCCTTGATTGAAAGCAACTTAGTCTTTATTTTGTGTGACCATCTTTGTCTGAATGACTTGATGGCAACTATGCAGTCTTCTCCGTATAAATGGCATGATGGCAACCATGTGATTCTGAACAATCTGAGAGAGGCTATATGTTTAGCTGATTCTTTTTGGTATTTATGTTTTTTCTTCATCCCTCCAAAGTTCAAGAGTTCCTGAACTCCGGTTGGTGAGGTAAGTTTTTAACTTTGCAAGTGACATTTTGTCTACATATTGAATCTCATAAAAGTTGAGACGTGTTAAGAACGCTGATTGCATTGTTGTCATCGACTCTCTGATGCTTAAGTCAGCAATTGTCTTTTTTATAATAAAAAAGAACACAAAAATAGATATAGAAATATGAAAAGTAAGATGATACTCTATGATAAAAGTCTTGATTCATCTATTTTGCTGCCTTTTAGGTCGTTTCGGAGTTTTTTCAACAATTCTTTTGACAATGGTTTCAGGGAGAATGTTGTCTCAGGTTTGCCCTGCTAGTTCTCCTGAGAGCAGATGAAGGTTAGGGTCACCAATAGCATTTCTTCCATCAGCTCTCCGATGCCTAAGTTAGCAATGATTATCATATATAATATTATATATGAGTAAATAACGAAGAAGAAGTTTAGAAGACTTAGAAGTAGTATTTTTGAAAGTGAATGGCATTCCAAATGTTGCTTATGTCTCTGCCATGTTGAGTGCATAATTTGTAGAATCTCCGCCCAACCACTTTGGTGATTAAGTATGGTCCTTCCCGTTTACTGCAAATTTACCTTCACCGGCCTCTTTTGTGTTTCGGAATACTCTTCACAGTACCCAATCACCTTCAAACTTTGAAGTTTCTATCTCTCACCAGACGGTTGTAGTGCCGAGCGATCTTTTGTTGATACACTGTTGTACGAAGTAGTGCTATTTTCCTTCGTTCATCAGCCAAATCTAATTCATGGCTTGACCGTTAGAGTAGTTCGTCAAGCCAAATACTCAAATAAAACTGCTGATGAACTGTGATCCATTGTCGGTCACGATTTTTTTCGAGACTCCAAACCTTCAAATTATATTTTTCCATACGAATTGAATAACTTCGTGGTCACGTACCTATGAGAATGCTTCAGTTTTAATCCATTTTGTGAAATAGTATGTGATTGAAGCACGAAGACACGTTGTCCTGTTGTGGTTGAAAGCTTCTCGACAATGTCCATCCCTCCACTTTATGGGTGAAAGAATAGGGTTGAGCCGTTCTAGAGGGCGATGAGAGATATCAGCGTACTTTTGGCATCTGTCACATATTTTAACATGGTCAATCTAGTCTGCCCGCATTGTTGGCCAGTAGTATCCGATGGAAAGTGCACTATATGCTAAGCTTCGGGTTCCAGAGTGATTACCACACTCTCCTTCATGAAATTCAGTCAGGACATATTTGGACTTGATGTTGTCAATACATCAGAGATAAGGCCCAGAGAATGACCTTCTACATAATGTTTTGTTTATAATGCAGTACATGGCGGCTTCCGCTTTGATTCTTCGAGACTCACTCCTATTTTGTGACAACTCATCATTTTCTAAGTACCTAATGATTGGAGTCATCCAAGATTGTTCTTTTTCTGAAAGATAAATTTCTGCTTTGATTGGTTTCCAAATTGTTGGACATTGCAGGTAAGCCACCGAAATGACTTTACTTTGGTTTGTGTTTGTGGTTGCCCCAAGGCTGGCTAGCACGTCTGCTTAGGTGTTTGATGTGGTACTTGAGTGATTTAGAATTCATCAAACTTACTACAAAGCTATTTGAATAAATTCGGGTAAGATGTCATCTTTGTATCCTTAGATAGGAAGGTGTTATGGATTTGGTTTACAATAAGCTGAGAGTCACTGTAGATATTTATTCGAGTGACTCTGATTTCTTTCACTAGGTTTAGTCCTGCAATGAATGTTTCATACTCTGCATCATTGTTGGTCGCCTTCAATTCACATCTGACTGTTTGTTCTATCTAGTATCCTCTGGTGATGTCAAGATAATATCAAGGCCTATACCACTGATGTTGCTTGATCCGTCTACCTAGAGCATCCATGTGCTCAATTTGGTCCATCTGCCATACAGAGAAGTTCTTTTCAACCAATGCTTGAAAATTGAGAGTGAAATCTGCAATAAAGTCCGCAAGTACTTGAGATTTTATGGCAGTGTAGGGTGCAAAAAAGATGTCATATTCACTTAGTTCCACCGTCCATTTGGTCAATCGTCTGGATAGTTCAGGTTTATGAAGTATCTGATTCAATAGAAAAGTAGTCAGAACAATTAGCGTATAGCTCTGGAAGTAAGGCCTTAGCTTTCGAATTGTACTTATGAGTGACAAAGATAGTTTCTCCAATTCGTTGTAGTGGGTATCTGCATTTATTAATGCTTTTCTGACATAGTATACAAGAGCTGTTTCTTTTCTTCCTTGCGAACCAGGACAATGTTGATCGATGTTTCTAGTACTACTAAGTACATGTAAAGTTATTATCCGTCTTTTGATTTGGATAAGAGAAAAGGTGAAGATAAATATTGTTTGAGATGTTGGAGCGCTTCTTCACATTCTGGAGTCTATTTGAAGGATTTGGTTTTCCTCAATATGCTATTGAATTGTTGATATTTTTTAGAAGACTGAGATATGAACTTGTTAAGAGCTGCAAATATTCTGGTAAGCTTTTGAACTTACTTGATGCAAGTAGAAGATAGAATATTAATGATTGAACGGATTTGATCTTGATTTGCCTCGATCCACTACAGGGTCACCTAGTAGCCGAGAAATGTTTTAGAAGGTACTCTACATGAACACTTGGTTGGATTGAGGTAAAATCATATCTTTTCTAGTAGAGTAATGATTTTTTTTTGTCCCTTGCATGTACAATTGCCGCATTGAATGATTCACTGATGTTGTTGAGTAAGATACCATGCTTTTGCATGATTCTATAAAGAGTCAAGATATTATCCATAATCAAAAAGAGAATGATGACATATATGTGTATATTCTTACTAACCCCAAAGACGATAATAGGTAAAATCATATATTTTCTAGTAAAGTAATGATTTTTTTCCCTTGCATGTACAATTGCCTCATTGAATGATTCACTGATGTTGTTGAGTAAGATATCGTGCTTGATATTCTTATTAACCCCAAAGACGATAATAGGTTCAGCAGGAGAAAAAAGAAAGAGAGAGATCTTGATGTCAAAATTCAGCTATACCTCGAAGAATTTCTGCACGTCATAGTTTGCATAGTTGATATCTACACATTTAGCACATGTAAGACTGCCAACTGCTAATTAAACAAAGGTGGTGCACTAACCATAGGCATTCTGATGATCAAGTTAGACAGCAAAGATATGCATGGAATGAATATATATAATATTATGTAGATTAATGTAGATTTTGCAGAGTTTGCAGAGTTTTGTATATTTTTCCTACCTTCAAATGATAAGGAAACCTCGTATTTATAGCCCAAGATTGCTCAATTTTACCAATTTTGGGAATTCAAAGTAACGGATTTGACATGCATACAGGGACATGTTGTGCACGTATAGATATGACGCACTAAGATTGTATTAGAGTTTTCAGATTTTGCACTACAAAACCTCGCCTAAATCCTAGGCTGGGACGAGTCTACGTGAGCTCCACTCATTGTCTCTAATTATTTTCAAGTGTTAAATTTATCCTCTGCCAAACGAGACTTCGCGATATACTTCAGAAGCTTAAATATAAAACTCAGGGTCTTCTGGTGGACCTCTAACTTTACGCCACGTATACTCTTTGCCCTATGTGGCATCTACGTAAGATGGAGATATTTTTAAGTGCAACATAAGTCTCCCAAGTATGAGCCTTATATTTATGTAAGACAAAGGATTTTCTGAAGTGTTTAGTTTATCATAAACCTTTTGACAACATGGGGCTTTGTTTTTATCATACCAATTTCCTCTATTTCTCCATTTCGAACATCTTCGTAAACTTCTTGTCGTTCTAAGGTCTTATGCCTATTGGAAGCTAAAATTTTGAAAAATTGGTATACTTAACTTCTTTTTGATCTATAGGTTTTGTGCCGAGCAGATCGAAAGCTTAATCATTGATCATCTTTTGATCCGTAGCTCCTATGACAAGCAGATCCAATGCTCAAATTGTTGGCTTGTTTTTCTCTCCCAGGTAAATCATGCCATGCAAAGTTAGAAGCTCTTTGAATTTATGGTGATTTGTTTCAGCAGAATTTGAAAATTTTATGCATATATACCACTGACTTCTTTCTTCTTTAAAGCAGAAGTAGCATCATCAGTCTCCCAAGTTTGAACCTCATACTTATATAAGGTAAATGATTTAGATGTAGAGAGATCATTATGGCAACACATGTCAAATTTTAATTTGATCACATATTAGTGAAAAATTAAGTGTTCTCTGAGCTATCACAGTATTTGGAGTTATGTACCTGATGAGGCACTGTTTCTGTTGTAATAATCAACACCGTATTTTGGAACACGCAATCGTTACGATGACTCGTGTATGAAGAATATGAAGTATCTGGACCGTTGGTTTAAAATTGAATTTGATGTAGTTTTAAATTTTAAGGCCATATTTGAGTTCTAAATTAACGGTTTAGATAATACTCCAGTCGATCCAATGGTCAAGATTTTGATCTTGAAATCTATAAAAGTGACGCCAAGGTACTACTAGTTCTTTTTAATTTCGCATCCATCTTTTGAAAGCTAGGTTTCGACTCAAGTGGAAACAGGAAGAATAATGGGATGAAACGGCTTTGGTCTACCCTTACCCAGCTTCTCCCAAATGTATAGGCGTGCATCTTAGGGGCAATTAGTGTAGAAAATGTCCAGAATGAGGGTGGCCTTCCTTTTCGAATATTCCAAGTCCTATGTAAATACTATGAATTTTTTCGGTAAAGAAAGCTTCAGTCGGTACTACATGTCGCTGTATACGAGATAGCTTCCATTGGTCATCGACCTAAGGTCTTTGAATACTTCATTCTTCTTTGTCTGAGGTGATTGGGAGCTTCTACCTTATAATCATCATCCAAATATAAGAGTCCTAAAAGAATATTGGCTTCTTCGTGATTAAATTCAGTTAGATTAACAGTTAACAGTTACTTCGACTATTACTTCGACTATTATAAACTATCACTAAATGTTTTTGTTTCTTTTTGCAGGGTCAAAAAAAATCGAGGCTAAAAGAGGTCGAGAATTAAAAACTAGCAGGTTAAGTGCCTGAGAGAGAGAGAAACTTCCTGAACTTGCTTCTCCATAATCGTTACTTTTCCAAGTTCGGTTTGCTTGTGAGCCGAGGTATAATAACTTCAACAATGCCTCATTTAAATATTTGTTTAGTTTTCCTCTTTTGTTGAAGCTAACAATTTGTACTTTTACAAACTCATTCAACAAGTCGAAGCTCAGACTTCAGCCTCTGCCACGCTGCGCTGAGTCAACCTCCGGCCACTACTCATCTTAAGAAAAAAGCCAAGGTTGACTTCGTGGCACAGCCATTATTCCTAACTAAAAGGGCTCCTAGAAGTTTTATGTTGGGGGGGCCTGAAAAAGGCAGATGGAGGTTAAGAAGAATGCTTCCAAGAACCAAGCAAGTCGTCCAACTTCTTCTACACCACCAACCCCTTTGGATCTGGCAGACTTCGGAAGACTTGTCCCTCTTTGCTTTGTTTTTTCTATCTGACCCATTGAGGTAGCTTAAATATTTTGTACTTTAATCTTCGTTCCGATCATGAAAGAAATTCATCTTTTTTTTATCATTCTTGCATTATTCCAAATCAATGTAATGAAATAACTATGTCTCGTATGAATCAAGCAAGTAGGACCTTAAATTAATGCAAATCTGACAATGACTTGTAAAAGATTAAGTTAACAAACAAATGAAGATAAACACGCCTTAAAAAATTACAAAAATGGGCGAGCTAAGGACTCAACCTCTACTGGTAATACTTCATCAAGTACTCAGTATTCCAAGAGTGTGTATGGCTCGTTCAGTCTAAATCTTCAATTCGATAAGTTTCGGATTGGACTTCATCAGTGATGCGATAAGGTCCTTCCCAATTTAGACCTAAAGATCCTGAGTTGTTTTCCTTAGTTGAGGAGAATTTCTTTCTCAGTACTAAGTCACCGACCTGAAATATCATTTTGCTGACCTTGGAGTTATAATATTTGGCCATTGTCTTATGATAAATGGCCAGCCTCATCTGAGACTTGTCTCTAGCTTCATCCAACAAGTCAAGCTCCATCAATCTAAACTCATTATTAGACAACTTATTAAAATGGATCCGTTGAAATGAAGAAAGCCCAACTTCAATCAACCCCATAAGTTAAGGAAAACAATGTTTCACCAGTCCCGGCCCGGGTCGTGGTTTGATAAGCACAGAGAACATGGTAAAGCTCGTCCATCCATGCACCTTTCAAAGCATCCAGCTTTTTTTTTCAAAGCAGTCTTGATTACTTTGTTTACATCATCTACTTGTCCACTCGTATGACGATGATAATTAAATCCTTAAATCATCACATAATTTCTATAGCTTCTTGTTGTCAAACTATTTCCATTATCTATAACAAAGGAATGAGGTATCCTAAATCTGTAGATAATTTTCTTTCTAATGAACTTGGTAGAGTTGGCCTCGGTGATAGAAGTTAGTGATTCGACTTCAACCCATTTCCTAAAATAATCAATGGCCACTATCATATATTGAGCATCAGTTCTACCCTTGAAAAGTAGACCCACAATGTCAACACCCCATTTCGCAAAAGGTCACGGACTACTTACAGCTGTTAATTCAGTGGGATAAAGATGAGAAATCGAGGCAAACATTTGCACTTGTCACAGTGTTTCACATAGTGAAGAAGTGGAATGGAAAAACCTCGCTTATAAAGTATCCCATCTCTAAGGACAACGCGGGAAGCTCTTAGCCTCAGCCTTTTAGCGTAAGTCCTATCGACGAAAGTTTCTAAGTCATCAAATAGTCATTGATTTCTACCATCCACTTAGGTTGTTCACTGATCATCATTACCTTTTCTTTCATCTCAATTGAGGGTCTTTCCAAGTATTCAATGGGAATGACTGTCAGAAACTTCGAATCCTTACTCCTGGCTAACTTTGATAAAACGTCATCATTGATGTTTTCCTCTCATAGGATTTGAGAGATATCGAACTTTTCAAAGGCATGCAGGAAGTCAATGACACACTTAAGATAAGTGGCCATCCACTTATCCCTTGTTATAAAGCTACCATTTACTGACTCGCCACAAACTATGAGTCGTTATTGACTGCGAGTGTTTTCACTTTAATTTCTTTAGCAAACTTGAGACTTGCTATCAAAGTCTCATATTCTGCAACATTGTTTGAGGCGAAAAATCTGAGCCTCATGGTATATTAAGGTGATGATCCTCGGGGCTTATCAGTATTATACTAGCACCCAATCCAGATTCTCTAGAAGATCCATTCACAAATAGGGTCCATTGGACCGATTTGCTAGCCTCAATATCCTCAACATCCATTAGAATTGTAGGCCTTCCGTGAATTCTGCCATGAAATCTGCAAGAGTCTGACCTTTAATAGAGGATCTTAGAAGAAACCAGATGTCAACCTAAATCAACTCAATGGTCGGCCACTTTAGCAACATTCTTGAAGCATCTGGATTTTGGAACACCTACTTCAATGGGTAACTAAAAATAAGGCCTCAAGTTCCCAGAAACAACCATGAGCACTAGGGCGAGCTTTTACATATCTAGATAACGCATTTTAACGTCATAAAGGGCATTGTCATATAATAAATAGGCATTGCTTACTCTCCTGAGTCTGCGCTAGCACCGCACTGGTTGTACTTATTGAAACGGCTAAGTAAATCTGCAATACCTTTCTTAAGACTGACTTGGACATATAAGGGCCTTCCTGGGAGGATCCTTCAAGGCGGCTAGGGCCTCTTTTCTAGCCTCAACATCCTCAACATCCATTAGAATTGTAAGCATTCTATTCACTAAAATGTATACAGCAAGTGCACGAGTCGTGTTCAAGTAATAAAGTGATGAGAGAGTGTCGAACCCACAAGGATAGATAATTTTGTTAAAATTCAATTCAATCTAGCTCTACTTTAAACATAGTTAAATATGTTGTTTTGATAATTAAACTGCAAATTAAGAGTTGATGAACATAAGCTAAAAAGAAATTTGCTAAAAGAGAATTTTTGGAAATAAACTCAAATAGAGAAACATACTAGGAATTTGATTTCACCAATTACTCCACCTTAAAGTTTCAATATCCATTATCAATTCCAAAACGTGATCTTTTATGGCAATCAATGTTTCTAAAATATCTAACAATCTCTCTCGAGTAGAGCCAAACTTATTTTCACATAATACTCTCAAGCACTCCTACCGAGAGAACGCATATGTAAAAAGGCAATAAAACTCAAGAGCACTCATTTGTGATTGCACAAAGTATGAAAGTGCATTCCTACATTCCATAAACTTTATGTTGTTCATTAAATGTGCTAAACCTAATTTCAACCTCCCGGTAGCAAAACTAGGTCACAAAAGTATTTCAATGGTGATCAATCATCTCAATACACAAAAAACTCAATAATAAACATCCATAAAATCAAGAATAGATAATCAATAACAAGAGAGTTGAACCCTAGTTTTTGTCACTATTTCATTATGAACTAGAACTCTAATTGTTGAGATGATTAACGTAGCTTAACATTAACTTAATTAATTTTAATGTTTGCATTTTAATTCTATGTTCTTCTCTTTTATGTATGTGCTTGCTATGTATTTATTGACTTTCATTTGTTTGATCACCAAATATGAATATTTTGATTTGAATAATCATTGAGAGATTATTATTTATCTTAGACCTGGTAGCAAATATCCTAGGTTTTTGTAGGAGATAGAGATATAGTCCTAACCCTATGTGATCATTTGAGTTATTCTCACGACAATTAATGCAATTAATTGGGCTCCAATCGATATAGAGATATAGTAGGTTCAACCATTTAATTAGGACTAATTCGACGCTCGAGAGAGGTAGTTGGCCATAATAGGATAAGCGGATCTATCATTGCAAATGGATAATATGTTTAAGTGGTTATTGCAAAATTAATTAGGTAACAGTCTAGTGAAATCATGAATCTCAATACATTCTCAACTTGAACTTTCCCAAATTTCACTTTTACTTCTTGTTAATTTGTTTCTATTGCTTTTCATTTAAGTAGTTAATTAAAACAACCAAACCAATTTGTGTGTGTGTTTGCAAAAATTCAATAGACTAGTTTAATTCACTTGAGCAAATAGAACAATCCTCGTGGGATACGATAACTCCTCATCACTTTGTTACTTGAAAGCGACACTATATACTTGCATTATAGAATTGAGCGAACATTTTTCATCATAGTCTCGATAGATGCACAACTTTTCAAAAATCGACAATAGTGTGGTTTTAACTCAAGATTGTTAACTTCTGATATTATAAATATTGAATACTTGTCTAAAAGTTTGACATTTTAGTTCGTCTTCAACGACCCCTTGTTTTATTAATAAAGAATTTTTTTCTAGATATTTTCAATCAAAATGGAGTGTCAATAGCAACTTCCCTTTTCCTTTTCAAGGTGAACAACTAATGGTATGAACACTTTAGAACTAAAAGCAATATTGATAATCAGGGACAGAGGTAGGGGCGGGCCAGACTATAGTCTTGTCTTGCTTTAAAAAAAATCAATTTTTGTAGTGTAAAAAAAATGTAGTAGCTGTATGGACTTAAAGTGCAAATTTTTTTTTTATTGCCCCCTTCCAAAAAATCCTGATTTGTCTAATGAACCTAACCTTTATTTTGTCAATTATCTAAAGTTCATACTTCACTAATGTGATTTCTTTTTTCTTTTTGTGTAAAATCAAAATTTTGCTATTTTTTTATGGAAAGATGATCCGGCAGAAATATTTTTTCTTATTGGGGCGATAGTTCTAAACAATGCGGACTTTATATAAGGCTCAAGAGATAATTGTCTCATATCTAAAATATTTGGGGGCTCCAAAAGTAACAAAAAATATGATATATATATATATATATATATATATATATATATATATATATATATATATAAATAGAAGACCGTTCCAAATGTATTTGACAAACAATCACGTCTTTAATTTGATCAAATTTAAAGATCTAGATGTATTATTAAAAAATTAGTGGCTCAAGCACGCGTCCAATTTAAAAAACTAACCAATTAAAAATCTACCTAATTATCTAACTAAAAACCTACCCAATTACAAACCTACTCCCAAAACTCTAAACCACGAAGTAATGGCCATCCATAGTAATGATGCAATAAAAAATTTCAATGACATTAAGTTATTGTACTTGAAGGCTTCTACTCCCATAACTCACCCAATTAAAACTCACTCCCAAACATCGAACTCCATCTTCTTAAAATCTGAAGCAACTGCAATCTTGTAGAATTGATGCAAATAGAAAATTTCAAGGTTATTTCTAAATTTTTTTTAAAATATTATTTTGGTTGGTTGGGTTAGAATTTTTGGTTGACTAAAAAATTGAAATAATAATTATAATTATTTTTATATATTGCCAAAAACTTAGCTATTATTGTTGATGTTAATTGTTGGATTATACTTTAATTATAATTTTGTTTGACGTTTTATTGTTAGGTTTATTGATTTAATTTTGAAAAACTCTCATTGAAGAAAAAAATTTGAATATACACTAAGATTTGATAGCTCAACTTTTAAAGTTCGACTCAAATCTTAAAAATCTAAAACTTGGCCCTAATTCTAAAAACACAAATTGTCTATCTTTTTTTTTATCTCGAAGCTAATTCAAATGCCCCTCGTAAAATAAGAACAGCCCCTAGAAGGCCTGCACCCCCAGGAAAAAAAAAAAAAAAAAAAAGTAGGATAGGAGGTCACTAGTTACAACAATGCAGCTTCTAAATCGGTACATGTCTAATTTGCATCTTTTTTCTTCCATTTTCTTCCCCCATAAAAATGCTATATTTGAGTCTGTTTACATGCTCATGCGATTGAGGGAAAGGGAAACAAGATAAGGTGCATTTCAATGAACTCACACTAAAAGAAACACGTCATCAACGGAAATTTTCGTCGATCAGAAGCCAGCTACATGAAATGAGGAAAACCATATCACCATCTCGTCAGTTAACTCTTCTCTTTCCAGTCTCTTCCCTTCATCCTCGTCGACCGAAAACCGGCACACCGGGCACGTTTTACGGCATCCATTTAACCATCTGTTGACACAAATTCTATGAAACTCATGCAGACATGGCAGCACGCGCTTGTCTCCTCGGCTTAAACTCGATAAACAAACGCAGCACAACGTTGTACCCTCGACATCGGATTTGTGGAATCCAAACCCTACTCTTTCCTTAATCAACTTTTCTTGATTAATATTGGAATCAGCAATCTGTGGTTTAATACCATTTTTTCTTCTGAGACTGAAGAAAGTACATATGGACAAGATTAATTTCTTGAAAACCATTGATAATTAATTAGAAAACTGATTTAATTACATTTTTGTTAAGAGCTTTATTAATAATTTTACAAGTGGATGCTGGGCCGCTACCTAATAATATGTCACTTTGTTGCTCAGTTTTTTTGCGTGGTTTGAAAGGTTTGTTGAGACAAAATTCACGATATTGAGAGTTTAACACATATTGGTTGCACCTGAAAACAGACTCTTCACCCATTATTTATTTATTATAATTATTTAAATTTTTTTTATTTTTAGTTCTTTGCTTTTTAGGGATAAAAAAGGCATCATTGAGTGAGTCCATTCTAATTTGATATTGTGTATTGAATATGTTCGAGGTTTAAATGTCTCGACCAAGAGATATTAGTGGTGGATATATTCCTTTGTAAAGGATAAGATCATTAGTGGTACTTTTGAATGTACCATGCTTCTTATATAGGATTTGTAGTCTGTTTGATAAAATTTTTGATAAACGATTTAGCAAATTTTGATTAAAATTGATGGAACTTGTGATTGGAAAATTGATAAAAATTCTAAATCCAATAAAATATGTCATATTTTAAGCTTCTTTTTAAACTAAACCAAACAAGAGCTTGATATCCTACTACTTCTACATTCAAAAGACATAACTATTGTCCTAACTTCCCACCATATAATATAGGGTAAATTTATCAGCGGTTATTGAACTTTAAGCAACATCTCAATTGGATTATTAAACTTTAATTTGTATTAATTTCAAATGTTACCTCTCTATCACATTCTATCACATTCTATCCTCGAACTGACGAAAAATGCGTAATTGGCAGCCATACCATAATTGATCTTCCACGTAACATAGTAGCATCCTATAAATGAAAATGGTAATACGAGGATTTTGACAATGTCTTTAAAGTTAAAGATAAAATGCATTTTCTTTATTATTATTATTATTTTGACGCTTTTATGATGTCGGCGTAGTGGCAAGCTGGTTGTCCACTCAACCATTACGCAAACAAACTGTCGGAGTATGGTTATTAATTAAGTAATTTTCATTAATTTGAGAGACGATATGGGGCGAGGTAGTAAAAATTGAAAGTAAGTTAAGTGACCCATTGAGACAAATTTTACTAAAAAAATTCAATAATTGTAGATAAAATTTACCCGTAAATATATTAAGGACATGTTCGGTGTAGTTTTTTTGGAGAAAAAATGGGTTTTTTTTGGGTCTTTATTGACTTTTCAAACTTTTTTGTAGTGTAAAATAGTTGAAAAGTCAAAAATTGTAGGCAAAAAAATGAGTTTTTTTGAGGAAAGAATGACCACCGAACATGTCTAAGATTCTTAACCTTTACTCGATAGTAGAAGATGTGCTTGCACTATAACAAATTAATTATTGGCCTCCTTACCCACAGAAGGTTCATTATTAGATGGTGCTTGGATGAATATGTGCACTAAATACCTCGATAAAGAGTTTACTAAATTATTTTATTTGTAATTTATCACAAACGGGTTTTTTATTAGAAAAAATACTATTAAAGTGGTAAAATAATTATTTTACAATCGACTACAATTATGAGGAGTTAGACGAAGATAAAATCTTGAGCTCGTTGATCTTTGGATCTATAAATGGGAAATTTTTATAAATAAATTAAAATTTTAAACTAATTCTCAAAATACTTTTCAATTTAATTTTTTACCAAGATACCATTTCATTTTTTTTACATCAATATCTGATTCATTTGTAACACTGTGTAATACTTGTAATAAAAATTGTGTTACGCTGTCATCGCTATCACCACAGCCAACATTAACAACACGTGTTACGCAACCACAACCACTACTATTGACACTATTATACAAAGTATAACACTTGTAACACAATGTGTTACGCGCTACCTTGCAAGTGTAACAAACTATGTTAATAGATCGGTGCCACCACCATATCTGCACCGCCACTATCGAAGAAATACAAAGTGTGACAAGTGTAACACATGTAACAAGCTCTCTTACATTGCCACTGCCACCACCAGATTTGCCCCGCCACAGCCACCGGAAAAAGGTCACCACCATGACAGTAAAAACATCACGACCACCACCTCAAAACCACTAGATCTGTACCGATACCACTGATTCCAATTGCATCACCATCACCATCATCATCACCATCATATTCAATCAGTTCCACTATTTCCAAGACCCAAAACATGCATAAGCCCCAACACTCTAACTCAACCATTGCCCAAACAAGACTGGCCCACTGCATCGCCACAATAAAAATTTCATTTCAACACTTTCTAGGTCCAAAATTTCACATCCAGGTAGAGATGGAGGAAGTTCAAGAAAAAATCCAACAAGAAGAGAGTGGTGGTGTTTGAGAAAATAATGGACAATAATAATGGAAACAATGAAACATGGGATGGGGTTTAGAATTCCATCATTTTTCTAGCCTTGATTATATGAATATGGACTGGGTTGGGAAATTAAAAGTAAATTATTATAAATATAAGTAATAAATGTAATTTCCTCTATCTATCGGGTGCATAACTTTTGGCCTAAAATGTCCAACAAAAAATTGACTTGAACCCATATGGACGAGTTTATTAAGATTGAGTTTGAACATGTTAGAGCTTGAATTATAAGTGCCCATTGATCTTTCAAGAAACAATGCTATATCGAATAAAGGAGAAAAAAGTGTAAATTAAGTATGTTTGGAAGTACTTATAAGTACTTAAAACATTAGTTAAAGATCATTTTTAACCACACATTTCGCGAGACCCACGATTTTTATCCACTTTTAGCTAAACTTTCCGTATAAACCGCTACTTATAGTCTGGGGCGGGGGAGGACCTTTACCAAACACTACAAACCCAAAACCACTGGAAATTTCACTTCATATACAAGAATGTCTGTAGCTAGAACAACTGAAAAAAGCCTCTTTACAGAATGGTGAATTCTGGCACAGTACAAAGCAACATGAAGCAACTATTAACCAACGGCTAGCTATTAACTCACAATGACTTCGATGTACGTCAATATATGATGATATACTAGTTAACATATTGTCCAAAATCCAACAATTTAGGATTCCATGTATTGGAAAGGTGGAGGGCTCGTTTTTGTCTTCTCATGACCTGCGAGTTGGAATTATAAACATGAGAAATTGATTGAATTCTGCAAATCTACCAGGCTCCTAAATTTTGGGAGAAACTAGTTCGTTTTTCAGGTTCAAAATAGTTAAAATAGACTTGTGGAGAAAGTAATACAATTTGAAGAAATGAAACTTGGAGCAAAATATACACGTACCCTCAACTCCACGAATCTTCACTTCACGCCATTCTTGGACGAGGGCACAGCAGCAGCACATCAAGTGGGAGAGAAAATCATCAAATATGCCACCCTGTAAAGATAGAAGTAGGATGTCCGTAAAAATCTGCTTTCATGTACACTCTAGTGAGTGTAGGAATAGTTGCACCAAGTCAAATTCTTGCCAAATGGTAACTCCCAACAATTGCTCACAAGACAATTTCTTCAACATATAGAACTTGATCGAGAGAATTTGAAGACTTCATTGTCAAATTTCTATATATATTTGTTCTTTTGAAGGAGAAGTTTTTACTCAAATTGATCAAGTTCATATGTCCCCTAAAAGTGCAAGAACAACAAACTAAGCCGTGTTCTTGATAAATTTGGATCGACTACTTAAAAGTGCAATAAGAAAATAAAATATGACACAAAAGTAATAGAGGAATCACCTTGATGTTAAGAGTTTTTCGAAGCTTCCTTCTGATACAACATGTGTAACAGCAGCAGGACAATATCAAGGAATAAGCCATCAAGTCGTTGCAGGCTTCTGCAGAAGCTGCACATCAAAAGCATCATTTGTTCCTCGTGACTTGTAATTTTTAGGAACCACATGATATTTTTGATGTCTAGTGTTGCTATAGGAGAGACAAAAAATTAATAGAGAAATGAAACCAATATATTTCAAGGAAGCAGCCATTGATGTATTGTCCTTGGACCATAAATAATTGCAGGAAAACCTGATGTATTACATGAATTTTATGTTTGAGGTGACCACACAAGTTCCAAATGTTATTCAAAAATCAGAAGCTGCTTCTTCTATTAATGGGAGAGAAACTAAAGGCATACTAAATTTGCTAGCCACTTGGATTGCAGACTCAGCAAATTCGTCAGGTAACATCATTAAACAAAATGCAAATGTAGGTTAAACAGTAAGTCTTTAACACAGGCATGTGAATTAAAGAATTAAAAGATAAAAGAATCACTTACAGATCTGCCTGTTATTCGCCACGGAGGCGATTTGAGAAAATGTGCCACAAGGAAAAAAGAAAGTTTTTATGCCTGCAAAAGCATAGGTTGCTGAGAATTCATCTGCAAGTTAAGATATTATAATAATATAACATGGCTCCAGCATGAAATAAAAATAGTATCTTGTGACAGGATGAGGATGAGAGACATTATATGTTAAAAAAATCTAAAACACATTAGGCGACAACTGGAACACCCAATATCGTCGTCTAACATTAAATTCTCTACAGAGGTGCAGAACTATGTTGTTCATTCCTAGGTTAAATTGTCTTCATCAAATTCACATAATTTAATCAATCAATAAATAGAACCCTACGTACATAGGAGACGTTTGCCAGTGTTTATAAGCACTTATAAGCTGGTCAAACATCGTTTTTATCCACACATTTCGCAGGACCCACAACTTTTATCCATTTTTTATCCACACATTTTGTAGGACCCACTGTTTATAATCTACAAAGCTTTACCAAACAAGTACATATTCCGGACACTACTTGAACCGCAAGGGGAAACAGGATGGGCACACTTATTTTATCGTTCCTCCCATTCATTTTCAGCACAATTTCCAAATTCACTTTCCAATCTTTTAATCTCTCCCATTTTGAACTTGTATCATTTGACTTTGCACAAGAATTAATGCAGAAAAGGTTCCTAGAACAGGAAAGTGGCTTGTATTTATTCTTAGAACAGAGGTTCCTCCCGGAGAAGGTCCCATTCCCAAAATAAATAAACAAACAAGTGCATTTATAAACCGTCAAGTGTGTGAGTGAAAAATTCTATTGTTCCTCCAGTTTATGAGAGTTCATAAATATGAAAAGCTAAACAGTTGCATTCCCTGTAATAAAAATAACATGGAGGAACATACACAGAAGAGGTTCTGAAAAGCAGCCAAGTAAGTCCGAATGCCATTCGTCAAGATGTGAACCTTTAGAAGACAGCAAATCCTTCCTTGAGGAAACTAAAGAGGTGTTTCTGCACAGAAGAATAGACACATAGCCAAAAGTAATTCAACGTAAGTTACTTGCTGGTGGGAGGGCTGGAATTCTAAAGTAGATGCAAATTGTCATTTTAGGGGACTTATACAAGTATAGATCATAAATCTAAGTACAACTTTGTCAAAATGAATCCTTCACCAAAAAACAAATATCGATTTTCCACCCAAATTTTGCCTATAAGTGCAGTATCCCTACTAAACACTGTTGACTTGCATTATAATGAGTGCATGAATGATATACATTTCCATGTTACATCAGAAATTACATAAGGTATAGAAGTTTGACGCTATAGAATGGAATTCTATTTAGTGAGAATTGTGATGAATGGACATGGAGAAAATCAACCTTGAAGTTGCCAATTTCTGGTCACTCTCAGCGTAGTTGTAGTCACAGTGTCCTGTCTCATTATTGCCATCTACATAACCCTGATCCACCTTGGACTCTTTTGTGGGCGAACTCTTCTCCGGAAAAGAAGTTGCTGCAACGGCTTCTGTAACATCAAGCAGATGCTGAATCACCTCACACTGGCCAACATCCAAGTTAGCTTGTGAACGTTGCAGTTCTAACTGAAGCTTCTCGTTTTCCTTTCTTATTGCCTCATTAATGTGTAAGTTTGGGTACGAACAAGAAAGAGTTTTCTTCAAGGCAACAGTTTCCTTTCGTGAGGGATCAGGTTTCAGAATCACATCTTGCACCTTCCTGTCTTCGTCATCCAATGTATATTCACGTTGGTCCTTTTCAATCATTTCTATTCGTTCCTGATAATATAATGAGAAGTCAATATTAATCAATTGCAAGAGAAACATGCAAGTGTTTAGGTAGAAATATAGAAGGATTTTGATCTCAATAGTAAAGAGGTTATCCAAGTCTTCAGGAATTATAAACTTTGGTAAATTGAATGAAAATGTAATTCATGACATCAATGTAAGATTTGTGAAGTATCTTTAACTATATTTTTGAGCAATTCATATCTTGCATCCACTTGATTACTGCAACTACACGAGGTACACAAAACATTATAATAATACATGACAGATGACGAAAGTATGCAACTATTGCTATATAAATGGAGAAACATAAAGTTGTAGGTCGTGTGTGTCGTGTGTCCATTCCTTAGTCCGTCCAGCTCTCATGCAAGGGAGAAAGGAAACAAGATATAATATAGACGGTCTCCCTGCCCAGGTAGAGGTTTAAAGAGAGGAGAAAATTCAGTTCTAGGAAAGAGCACCACTGAACTCAACTCTAGCTATTGGGACGATATCTATTCAACATAGTTGTCACAGCATTGCATGTGGTTAATCGTACATTCACCAAAAAGAACATTAATTCATGTCCATTGCTTTTTCCTCCAAATAAATGGATCCCCGAGCTCTTTTAACCAGATTCTCTGGATAAGATAAGCGCGCGCATATTTTATTACACAAACAAGGCAGAATCATGGATGAAAAGGATACAACAATAAGCCATGAAATGCCAGTCAATAACAACAAGACAGTGCTGCTATAAGCCGTAAGACCCATTTCAGCAGTAAACTTACAAGTAGGTAGCAGAACTTTCTTACAGAAATATATTTTCTTTTTAGTTAATTTTGTAATTGAATTAGAGACTATACATGGGCCAGATTCATTCACACTTGATTCATGTCAGTAGCTCAAGAAAATACACAGAGAATAGAGGGACATATGTGCAGAGTGTCCATAATATCCACTTTCAAGCTTTCTATACTTCACTGTGTACATATACACCCATATCTAAATGCAAATTCCATTTTTTTTTACATACGATTGTAGTTTACAAATTTCCTTATGGATAAATGTTTCTCCACTCCGATTAGTTTGAATAATAGTGAGCTGAGAATTTCTTCTTAAATCTAGATGCATTTTTGCCTAAGCACGGACACGCCACTTGCACCGGTGTGTCAGTGTCCGACACGTATCGAACACATCGTTGAGTACTTGTTTAAGGTATAGAAAAAATAAGACAATCCTTATGGGCCGGTCAATATTTTAAATGGACCAAATATTTGTTTGTTAATGTTAAAATAAATCAATCATTTTTATTTTTACTATATTTGAGTATTTTTTTTAATGCAATTTTTATTTTCTTTACACTATAAAATTTTAAAAACAAAAATTAAAAAATTAATTGACGCGTCGGCGGTGTGTCGGTACTTTTTCGAAAATTGCGTGTTGACGTATGTCATATAGGACACGCGTATCCGTATTGATTCATCATAGATTTTGGTGATCTCAGTGGATTGCACTAAAAAATGTATCACGTGACCCTAAATTGCTTACATAGCAAAAAAAATAAATAAAGATGTCTAGCACACCGTACATCCTCCACTTATTTAATATCTATCGAAATGTATGTTAATAATTCTTTAATTAATTTTGTTAATTTAATAACCAATATCTCTTATACATGTGGACCACAATTTTTCCAATCCACATCTCCATTGGAAATTCTATTCTCATCGCCTCCATTTTATTTGTCACATATACAACAATCCACATTATTGCATTGAAGATGCTCTCATGCTAAAACACACTAGACAGTTTGAGTTCACCTTAAGATTTCATAAAATTAGGTGCCCAGAATGTATCACAACAAACATTAGGCAAGATAAAACCTTTGTCCTGAAACTGACAACTTAACTGCAAGTAAATCTTCTGTTCAAGTTTCACTGATGGAGCTAAACAAGTTTGGTAAAGTGTCTGCAGACAATGAATTGCCACAAAATTCAAACCCAACATGACAGCAGGCAGGTAAGGTACAAACAGTAAAACAGCAAATGAATTTGGAAAGTCACAGGAATCACCAAGTTAGGATTATCACATTGTATTCGTTAATAGTAAACATTCACGATTTATTGCAAAGAGAGCTATAGTTAAATATAGAAGTAAACGTTGATGCGACATTGGAAAAACCAAAATAAGTCAGGTGAAAACATAAAAAATAGATAATTAAGTTTTGGAAAACAAAATAAACATTAAAATAATAAAATATAATAGAGCAAGTAAATTGAGTGCCTGTGAAAGTAAGAAATAGATACCCGGACTCGAGCATTATCCACAAGGGTTATGAGAGGTATGATCTTCAAGTACTGATCAATTTCGGTCTGAGCCCTCCTGAACTGGTAAACAATGTTCCATCCCATAGCCAGAAGATAGAAATAACTCCGGTCTTGGCAACTGTTAACCAAGATGAAAGACCTCCTCAACGCATCCTCAAGATGCTCCAGTGGTTCTCGAGTTTCTGGATACTTTTTGAGCTCAGGAATCTTTAGCTGCTCCAACAAATTCCCAATCAGTTTCAGATGTTGCGCGAACTGCCTGCAGTTCTTCTTGTGCATGCGAGCCGTGCTGGCAGCTTTCACTATCATTCCAATTAGCCTCACTGCATCAATTCCCGTCAGTTGGGCCACATTTGCTATTTCCCCGAAATGTTCCCACGACGACATTCTCGGACTCCCTTGAATAACCCTTAACCCTGACTGATTTTCAACTCAAAAAGATATGAAGTACATGTTTCAGATCAATATACAATTGGTAACTGAACCTTTTCCCCTCAATGAATTCTCTCTCTTCAGCAATTTTTTTATCCGAAAACTGATGTAAAAATGTGGGATTTTAACCATTTAGTAACTTCGTTCACCAAAAAGTAAGCAGATTGAATATAAATTCTCTCAATTGCAACTTCAATACGAGAATGCCATTAGTCAAACAGCAATTCAATGAAATCTTCTGAGTGTAAATATTAATGAATCAAGATCTTCAACAATGAGATTTGAAAGGACTCTTGACTGCAGTCAACTGCAGAAAAAAACATTCAATGAATCAAAACCAAGATCTCAAAGAATTCAAGTAATCCAATTTCATTAAGGGGGGAAAAAAAAAAAAAAAAAGATATCTGCAATTCCATTAAATTACTTTTCCTCTTTTCGAATAAAGAGAAAAGGTGAAATATCAAAAGCGATATATTGGTTTGACTCATCCCTTTAACAGAGAAACAAAAACAAAATTGAATAAATCAATGAGTTTACCTGAAAGTCACAGAAGCCTCTGATAATTCGCCTAAAAATTGCATAAACACACATAACTTAAAAGTAGAAAATACATACACATACGCATAAAAATGTAAGCAATATATTTCTACTTACAAGAAAAAAGTAGAAATGCACGAGTTCAATCACCAGTGTCCCTTCCCTTTTTGTGAATGTAGAATTTTATTATGGAATTTTTATAAGAGCAAAACCCACAAAAGAACAGAAAAATTGAGAACAATGGAACTTGGATTTCATTGATTTACCCACATTTCTGTGCGAGCAAAAGCAGATACAATAATCAAGCCAGGCTGAAATGACAATTTTTCTGCCTCAGTGCGTGCGTGCGTGCGTGCGTGCGTGCGTTCTCTCTCACACAGACACGCACTATAATACAAGCAGAAGAATGTAGAGGTAGAGAGAGAGAGAGAGAGAGAGAGAGAGAGACTCAAGGCTTCGGTGTCTCTTGTCTGGGCTCTGTTTGCTGCGGTGGACATAGATCTCTCTCTCTCTCTATTTGGATGTGAGTGTGTTAGCATTAGCAATTTAGCACACTGCATAGCAGCATGTTTGGCTTTTAGACGAATCCAGTCAAACCGATTGGTCCGGTTCAGTTTTGACAACAATTAGGAGATAAGTAGTTTTAAGAAAATTTTGATTATAAGTAAAAATAAATTACTTATTTGGGTAAGGATTACCTTTAAAATGAGCAATTTTTTTCCTTAAAACATGGCCAAACAGTATAGAGAAAAAAATTGTTTTTAAGTAACTTTTACATTTTCCTAACCATAGCCAAACATGATTTAATTTGCCAGATAGGTAAAGCATTAGGCCCGGTTTGGTCACGGGATAGCGGATGGCCATTCCACTTCTTTCTTTATTTTAGTTTGGTAGAGTTTACTTTACATGGAAATTAATTTTCTAATCTTCAATTTTTTTTAAAAAAAATTACTTTATTTATTTTCATTTATCCCAAAGTTTTGAAAAAAAAAAAAAAAAAAACATTTCATTCTATGAATGTTTTTTTCATTTTGCAATATATTTCTTTTTTCTTTTTACTTCTACGAATTTTAGAGTCAAAATTAATTATCAACATTTTTTTCTTTTTCTTCAATGTATTTTTTTTTTTCAATATTTTCTTAATCTTTTTTTTGTCTTTTTTCTTTTTCATTCTACGAACTCTATAGTCATTATTAATTACCAAAATTTTTATGAATAATAATATTAATATTTTATCGAGTTAAATGTTTTCATTGATTACTGAACTATTATTTCCGTTTTCATTCACTCACTCAACTTCAAAATATTTCTGAGTACTCACTAAACTTTCAAAAATATCTTACCGTTACTCACTGAAGACAATTCTGTGATGACCAAGTGACGAAAAATCCACGTGCCAGATTGAATATACATGTGGCAGATGGAATCATCCACCAAGCATCTAAAATTGTCCATGTCATCCAAAATCGCGCGCCATGTCATCATTTAAAAAACGTTTTCACTCAATTTATTTATTCCTTACCTTCTGCAAACTTCCCAACTGAAATCATAAAATAACAAAATCAGATGACATGGCACGCAATTTTGGATGACATGGACGATTTCAGATGTTTGGTGGATGATTACGTCTGCCACATGTATATTCTATCTGCCACGTGGATTTTTCGTCACTTGGTCGTCACAGAATCGTCTTCAGTGAGTAACGGTGAGGTATTTTTGAAAGTTCAGTGAGTACTCAAACATTTTGAAATTGAGTGATTGAATGAAGACGAAAGTAATAGTTAAGTGACCAATGAAACATTTAACTCTTTTTTCTCTCTCTATTCATTTTGTTAAAAAAACATTTTTAAGTCGTATGCTATATTTTTTTGAATTTATCCACAAGTAATTTGAAAGTTCACAGTTTTATCCAAAAAGGAAAAAAAAGAGTGAGCTAATAATTTATGTCATTAACTTTTGACGTAGTTTACTTGTAGCAAATAAATACAACATTATAAATTTAAAGTTTTTACATGAATTTAATAATATTAATACAAATAAAAAATTTATTTCTAAACTTTTTTCCTATGACAATTTTTTTTTTAATTGTGTGACAATATATTTTTATATTCAAAATTTAATTACAAAAGTTAAAGATTTAATTAAAAAAGTTAAAGTCTAGAAAAATTATCAAAATAAAATCTATAAAAATCTATAAAAAAAATAAAATTTATAAAAATTAATGAAATCTCTAAAAATCAATCACTTGAAAAATATCAATCAAAATATTTAAAAATTTAAATTAAATACACCTCCTTAGATTAGACAAGGGAAATCTACTTATAAATAGGAAGCAACTCGTGCACAATTCAACTCCTCACTCATCTCTCCCTATTAGAAATGTAAAATGGGCCGTATTGATCTAACACGACACTTTTAAAGGCCCTACAACAATATTAAATTCTAACTTGTCGTATCACACTAGTCTTTATCTTTAAACATAAAACCGACACAATTTGTAGCACATTAGCCTTTGCCCAAGTCTGGCATGCTACAAATTTTTTTGGATTTTAATTAATGTGTTTTAGTAAATTTTTTAACCAAAAAAATGGAGTCCATATGAGCCCGTCCGCAGAGTCGCAAACTTGGAGCGTTAGCAACTACCTTTCGACAATCTTAGACTTTGGCTGACAACAAAATCTTTCGTAGACAGGCCGTTCTACATCAACTATTGTTTATTGTTATCGCAACCTTTTATTTTTAAGTGTTGCCGTGTAGCTAAATAGATAGGACTTAAGATATCAATTCAAGAATTGTTATTCATTTGGTTATTTTATTTCCATGTTCTAGGTTGGACGATGGTGGACTGGAATTATGTGATCGGGGATGGAGGTGGTTCGATGATATCGTGGTAGGGAAATGACGTGATGTCATTTTATTTTTTTCTTTTTTGATTTTTTCCATTAGGTCCACTTTATCAAAAGAAAGGGAAAATTTAATCTTGGTAATTTTGGGGTAGAATAACAATATTTCGCAAGCCAAACGAGGCCTTAGTTTAACAATTTTTTGCAATGCCTAAAAAAACCCTAGAGATTGCTTGTTATTACAAATGTACCTAGAAATTTCACGACAGAAAGCAAATGGAATCATTCCTGTAAACAATAATCATTATGAACATAACTATTTATGGTCAAAATTTCTAATAATTCAATCGTCTTTATATTTATATATCATTATTCTGAAAGGTAAATTTCATTTCATGTCTAACATCGTTAACGACTACAATCACTAAACGTGGCACTTCCACTCCAAGCCTGCAAAGGATGGATTTACCATCGAGATTCTTTAAATTTATATAGTTTATTTGGTTAAGTTTAAATTATAATTCAAACTGATTAAATATATAGTTTATCTATATATTTTTTAGGACTTACGATTCATTTCTTATTCATATATTCTATATGACTTACAACTTATAAGTATTCAAAAAATAATTTCAACATCATCAAACATGCACTTAATGAGTATTATCCTCATGCTCAGAAGCTTTGATAATTATGGCTGATCATCGTCATATCAAAAAATTCGATGTGCGTCCAACTCGTAAAAGAAAATTTCACAACGTTGAGATTGAAAAATTGAATAGACAAGTGCAACCGCTAAAATGAACAAGATAAAAAATAAAATAAAAATACTTAAAGAAAACAAATTTAATATGGTTAATTATACTAACAGTTCTCATTCTTTTAGTTTTGTTGAAATATCATCCTCATTCAATTTTATTCGCAAATATCGTCCTCATCCTTTCATTTTACTCTCACAGATGGTCTCTAAGTGATGTTTTGGACAATTTCTTTCATGATTTAAATAAATTAAAATGATAAGAAAAGAAAACACAATAAAAAAAATTGCAATTGAATCATGACCTCCTCAAAATTACAAATAAATCATAAATCTTTTTATTTTTAAGGGTAAAAGAAAAAAAAATTTAAAAAAAAAAAAAATCAAAGTTCCGCATCGGTGGGATTGAGTTTGATGAAGTTTATACGGTGGTGGAGCCTAACCAGGTGGGCAAACACCTATTTGGACCAAAATCATTTGGCATTTTCTTTGGTGGAGCAAAATCGCCGGCATTTGGAAATTTCATTCTAACAAACATCTTCAAGCTCCTCCCGAGTGGCGCCACCCTTGACATCACCATCCATCTTGATGAAAGGTCATATTTATCCACCGCCGGACTTTTAACGATGGACAAGACAATCGGCGGCACAAAGGGCCCAATCGTCACTTTATATTTCTGTATCATCTCCAAAATGACAGAGTATCATATTTCCGCAAAATCAGAATTGCTGCTCCAACTCTCAATCCACACAGCAGAACTGAATTCAATGAATAAATGTGAAAATTGGCGAACACACGAAATTACATCTTTTATATATATCTGATTTGGATTCTCTGATTTGGATTCTCCTGGTAACTAACTTTGTTGGGCACAAAAGAAGCTTGTTTTATTACTAATCCTTGTACAATACTTTGGTTATGGAACACAACACACTCTTTTCGCACCATGATAATCGCAGCTAACCCAAGACCGAACACGCACCAGCGGTTGTCGATCTTCGTGTATCTCGACATCCAGCATAGTCCGCATCACAATATCCAACGACCTTGCAATCTTTATTTTTCTTATAAAAGAGTCCATAGTCAATTGTTCCCTTTACGTACCTTAGTATCCGTCGAACTACTTCAAGGTGTGGCTTCTTTGGCTTTTCCATAAAGCGGCTTGCTATTCCAACTGCATATGCAATGTCAGGCCGTGTCAGCGTCAAGTAGATTAAACTACCTACTAGCTGTCGATACATAGTTGCATTTTCCAAGTCCTTGCCTTCATCACATAGCTTGGAGTTAATCTCGATCGGGGTCGATATTGGCTTGCAGTCGATCATCCCGAACTTATGTAAGAGATCTCTGGCATACTTTTGTTGGCACAAGAATATTCCTTCTTTTGTTCTTTCCATCTCGCGCCCCAGAAAATGATTTAGCTCTCCAAGCTCTTTCATTTGAAATCTGACTGACAAGTTCGTTTTCGTTCTTTGGATTTCGTTTTTCGTCATCTCTCGTTGACGATAAGATCATCTACGACACTAGCACTATTGCTAGTCTTCCGTGTTGTACTTTGTGAAGAGACTTGAATCTTTGGTGCCACATGAATATCCACACCGAACTAAAAATTCGCTATCTTCACTGCGTACCATGCTCGTGGCACTGTTTTAATCCATAGAGAGCCTTTTTAACTTGCATACATGGCCTGAATTTTCTTTATTTTGAATCCTTTGGGTTGCTCCATGTAAATGTCTCTGTCAAGTTCGTCATGGAAAACGCATTTTCACGTCCATTTGCCATAGCTTCCAAGACTTGCTTTGCCGCCTGCTATTAACACTCGTCTTGTAGTAATCTTAGCTCTTGGACTAAACGTCTCATCATAGTCTAGTCCATATTATTGTGAAAATCCACGAGCCACTAGTCGAGCCTTATACCTCTCTATTGATCCATCGGGTCGCCTCTATCTATTGGACAACCCGACCTCTCTCATCGCAATTTTCTTAAGCTCCCTTCTTTTGAGAACCTTCAATGCATTTTTCTTCTTTATTATTTTGTCGAGTGGATCGACATTTTCTCTTATAACTAAACAATACATCATCTTCTTTCTTGGTGAGACCCTAGCATTTGCTTAGTCAACGCCTCTTGGTCGGCTAGCAAATTTTCTAGGTTGACCCGATGAAGGTTGCTCGCCAACCTTGTATTGCGGCAATAAAGCCTCACGAATTCGTGTCTCAATCCATGTATGATTATTCTTCTCATCCTAGATTACGAAATTTTACTTGAAGAATCTAATTGAGATTTCATGACAAAGAGATTTTACCTTGTTGAAATATTGTTTTATCGTCATCTCCCCTTGAGTGATGGACGGTGGCTCGTTCTCCGTAAGCGCAACCTTAGATCATTTTTCTTTGAAAAGCAGGCTGCAAATGTGTCCCATGCTTCCTTTGGCGTAAACTTGTCCCTTAGTTTTATTATATAAACACTTGTACAATACTTTGGTTATGGAACACAACACACTCTTTTGTGTAATCATCACACTACACTCTTAGCATATTTATAGTTGTTACATTTCCGATAATGGAGGTTAGAAAATTCTAATCCTAATGGCACACCTCATTGTTCTAGGCTATGACACGAAAATTTAGGGAGAACATTTGTTGGTGGTGTAATCATCACCGAGATGGGATAATTGGGTAATAGGGAGTTGGGTTGGGGAGAATATGGTGTTTTTTTTTCTTTCTTTTTCAAATTTATTTTGAATAATAGAATATAATAAACTATTTTGTCTTTGTTAAATTGGTCAAATTTAGGTCATATATATAATTTTTTTGTCAATTAACGGACTACTGGACGAAATTTGTACAGTCCAAATGTTCATTCGGTGAACATAATTAGAATTTTGAAACTTGATGACACATTTTATTATTTAAAGTGTAAATCTGTCAAAACATAAAAAAATTTAAGATTTATTTGTACTTTTGAAAAAGCAAGGGTCTCAATTGCAATTTTACATTATATTTTTTTTTTTCATCGTTTTAATTTATTTAATTCAGAGAACAAAATTGTCTAAAAATCACTTGGGAACCATCTATGCGAGTAAAATGAAATAATGTAGACGATATCTGCGAATAAAATTGAATGGAGATAACAACATAAATGCAATCACTAGCATTATTAACTAATAATAAGTGTGAAGAATGATTTTCTTTTGTGGGAATTCGAGGTAAGATTTCACTGTATATGAAAATGATGGAATTCCTTTTCATTCTAAATATAATGAAAAATAGTGGTTTCTCCGATGGATCATTATATTCTTTCGAAAACGGCGAATACCCAAATTAGCGGTTTCAATAAAGATTCAAAGTCCATACTGTAATAGAACTGCACATAACCTAAATCGGTGCACTCGTCGAAAAAAAGAATGGAGACTGTAAGTGCAATTAACCTAATTTAATAAGAACAATGAAGAGTGAGAAAGTAATAAGCTTTTTCTTAGAGTATAAGTACTTTGTTTGTGTAACCTCAAGGGAATGCTTGTAGAGAAAATATCCAGATAATTTCCATAAAGTGAGATTTATGGAAGTTTTGGAGATGGTATTTCCAGCATATGATGTAGAAAAAAAGAAAGAAAGAATGTTACCGTTACCCAAAATCTTCTATAATTTCAACTCCAACTACCTTAATTTTTGGTATGTCTTAAGCGAGGGGCACTCATATGCGGGTTCACTTTTTTTTCAAATTATTTTTTAAGTATTTATAGGTTGTGAATCTTATAAAATGTGAAAATAAAAAGTGTGTAGTAAATTGTGGGTCTTGCGGATTGTGAGATAAAAAATATATTTTTCAAGCTTAGCCAAAAAAAATGGGTCGAAATGTAAGGACATACTTATGTAGTGGAAATTGTTAGGTCGTGTGTCCAAAAAATACAAATTTCTGCTGTAATGATATGCAATTTAGCCTGTATTTGCCTTTATTTTCTAAAACTCATTTTCAACTATACATTACATGGGACCTACATGTATGTAAAAATTGAGACATCTAAATTAGATTATTTTTTCAACAATCAAATTGAATTACGAGCTGAACTAAAAGAATTGTTGATAGTATTGAAATATGTAAAAATAAAGGTAAAAAAATTGTCGGAGGGATATGAAAATAAATACACGGATGTTGTGACATTGGTTCAAAAATATAGTAAGCCCGATATGTTTTTAACGATAAATTGGCTAGAAATAAAGCAACAATTGAAATACTTAGGTACCAAATATTTGGACCAGTAGTTGCATACATATATGTCATAAAATTCTTAAAAAAGGGGCTCCCACGTGCTTATTTTTTGATAATTTTAAATTATTTTTTGAATCAATAAATGATATTGTTTGCACTGAAATCTCTAATTAAAATACAAATCCTTTCTTGTAATATTGCATACATATATGTCATAAAATTCAAAAAAGGGGCTCCCACGTGCTTATTTTTCGATAATTTTAAATTATTTTTTGAATCAATAGATGATATTGTTTGTACTCAAATCTCTAATTAAAATACAAATCCTTTCTTGTAATATGTTGTCGTTAAGCATATGATGTATGGTCCCTGCCGTTGTTTGAATCCCAAAAATGTTTGTATGGATAGCATTGGAATATGTAAATTTCATTTTCGCAAAGATTACAATATATAAAAACATCATTAGTTAAAAGTTCGTACCCACAATATCAGAGACACAATAATAATAGAAAAGTTAAAGTTAAAAGACAAAGTGGTTAGACAATAGATGAGTGATACCATATAATTTATATTTATTGGACAAATTTGATTGTCATATTAATGTTGAGGTTTGTTCTACAATTAAAGTCGTTAAGTATCTAATGACAAAGTAAATTTGTTCTAGAAATTTATATATTAATATCATGAATGTTATATATCAATATTCGATAAAAATATCGTTATTTGTATTTTTCTTCTTGAAGATGCATAATTATTATACTAATCAACATTTTAGAATAATATGTATTGCAGTGAACAATTTTCATTGCTTAAGCATTATGTTGTTTAATAATATTTAAATTGATGTGCACCGATTAAGAATTTATCTTTAAGTGGTATCACAAATTGATTATGTGAAACCAATATTTATGTTTTAGGCATTTTTAGTATTTGTGAAGAATATATGTGGGTAACTTGGAAACCATTAAAATATCTTAGCAAATATCTAGTTGTAATTCTTAGCAAATATCAAGCCTTTTACAACGACTAAAACATTTAGTGTAGATTCCAAATTTTATTTGGAGCCAACTAAGGAGTTGTGAGTTGTGAAAGCTTACTCCTACACCTCCAGATCAAATGGCTTTCTCGAAAAAAATGAAATAAAAATATTGAAGAATAAACAGGTCACAACCAACCATGAAAAAAATGTATCGCTACATCCCTAGTGAGCAACGTCAAGAAAGTGATCTCATTGAATTCAGCCACATATGAAGATGAAGCCTTGCCCAATTGACCCCCAGCCATTGGGGCTAATTGACTCACATGTTTACCGCGGAGCGGAAGTGAGTACTTAAGTAGACTTAGTTGTTGATTGAAGTGATCTTGAAGCAGACCGAGTTGTATCTACGATGGGAAGGATAGGATTTGGGTTTGTTGGGGCAATGAGTAGTTTCTTTTCCGCCATGGGAGGAACGCCTAATTATTGAATGTTTCATCGCAATAGTAAAGACTGGTGATTTCATGATGTAAAGAATAGACTGATGTATGTATGAGTTCAGAAATATATGTTAGTTTTAAATCTAGATAACAAACAACCTAGAATGGGGTTGAATATGTTGTCACTGAAAGTTAATCTGAAACTGAAAAAAATTAAAAAAAAAAAAACACACAACGTTCACTTTAATGTTCTGATATTTATGAAAGTTTGTTAAACGTTAGAACATTGCACTGAACGTTTCGCAGTTCAAGACAATTAATATGTAAGACGATTAAAATATTAATTAACACTGAATATAACGTGGTAAACCCATAAGGAAAACATCTACGGGCTCACATGCCACGAGTAAATAAATCCACTATTTTAGAACAGGTTACACACGTCTCAATTTTTTGAAATTACAATTTTAGACTTAATCTAAACTTTATCAGCAATTTACAAAAAGTAAAACTTAGTTAAGAACAATAATAAAATTTTCCTGTTTTATATCTTCTTTAACTAGTAAAGGAATGCAGTCAAGTACTGGTCTTGATCTTGGTCCATTCCACGAGTGTCCCCGAATTGATTCTACAAATCGGAACAAGGACCCAGTCCTTATCTTATTGCCGAAATGCCATTCTCTATCACAATGGATTTCTACAACGCTCAGTTTCTCAGAGCCATTCACAAGAAATAAAATTTTTATCGGGCTAAGACTTTTGAATATTTCTTTGAAACTCACTAACTCACAAATAATTTTCTCTTAAATGCTTGAGTATATTTGCTTTCAAAGTCCGTAAAATTCTTGGAATACCACCTGTCTAATTTATATCAAAAAAAAGTTTATCTAAACTTAATGACTTAATATTTGTCTTGTACAGAGATAAGACAAGCTAAGTCTTTAAGTTTAAATAAGCTTTTTAAAAAATAAAATGATATATCACAAGAATATGAAAATAATTCTAGTTATATATTTTCATTTAAGTAGATAAATAGAAAGATAATATTTCAATATATTATCTACTTAGAAACCTAGTTCAATTAGAATACTTAACATGTAATTAACTCAATCACTTATGTATCTGTAAAGGAATAAAAGTTTTAAAATAACTAAAATTGATAAATAGATTGAGATGCGTATAGCATTAAAGTTTCGAATCAATTACTAGATAACGATTGATTCCTAATGGCTCACATCAATAAATAAAATATAATTAAGTATGTCAATAAAAATCGAATTCTCTAACATTATATACTAAAAAAATAGATTTATCAAATAGTGTAGCAAAAAGTCCCAAATACTTAATTTGGCCACAAAAGACTGCACTGCTTTGATTAGCTCTCGAAAGAAAGAATTGAATATTACGTATTTCCTCGAATGTAACATCAATTTAACTAATCAAGCCAAACTTCGCTCGATAGAAAGTTGAGCACTGTTGAGCTTTTGGGATCATGCAACTTTTATGCAAAACAAACTTAAAAGAAAGGAATGAAACGGCCTAATGTAAGGAATTAATTATTCATATGCCGATTTTTTTTTATTTGTTTGTTCGGGCGCCTGGTGTATAATTGCTATGTTTCCCTTTAAGAGTTCTCTTAGTTACTAATGCATTTTTCTTTTTTTCATAAATAGTTTAATATCATATTATAAGAGAACTTTGTTGACTTTTCTTGAATGCCATGTCATTAATTGTAATATTTGCAATTTAGAAAAGTAAAATATAATATAATTGATTGTCTACCATGATTAGAGATGGCAAAGATGTTGGGTTAGAAATGGCAAAGATGTTGGGTTGGGGTCACGGCATGTCGCATGTCGAGCATGGTTACACTTTAAACCTGGATCGAGCCACCCATTCAACTCAATTTTGTGCAGGTAAAAATATCATTCAAATTAATCCAAATTTGACCATCGGACCAACCCGATTTTTTTTTTTTTTTAAATAAATTTTTTTATACAATTTTGTACATTACATCAAATACAATATTAGTTGTTATATTCAATTTGACGTACCAAATTATGTTAATAATATAGAATATTAATCATTAATACATCTACACACACAAGACACAATTTTATATAAATTAATATTGGTAATTTTTCAAAAACTAAAGAGGCCAAATTAAAGCCAATTTTTTTTCTTAATTTTTCAATGTGCCGGTAATCCTTCTTGATTAAATTTTATGCTAATAGAGAATGCAATTGTATAGCTTGGATATATATATTTTTAGATTTTTAAAGAGATAAATTTATAAAATTGGGACTCTCATGTATTAATCAATAGATAAATATCAATTTTCTTTCAAAATAATAACGTTTTTTTGGTTAATTGTAAACTATTTCTTGACACCTTTTTTTAAACATAAATAGTAAAAGCATTATAGTCTTATTCGTTTGAGATAGAAGCATGTTTGACTTAAATAATAAAAAAAATAATAATTTACTTGTCACACCAAACATAATTTGGATTAAAACTTGAATTAAACTAAATTTTAATTAAATCTAAACAATTTTATGTTGGAGTTTGGGATTATTGGACTAATGTTTTAAAAAAAGACAATTTAAGTTGAGGATTTAGACTTATGCCATTTTAGATTGATATTATTTGAATTATGATTGAGGCTATTCACAAAATGAGTGATTAGTGTCAATGTGCAAAAAAAAATATTTGAAGGCTAGCCGGGCCAGGCCATATATGCCCGATTTTGTTTGTGCCAAGACTAGCCCAACTCAAATTATGGGTTTATGGGCAGGCCCGCAGGCCAGACCTATTTTGCCACCTCTAGCCATGCTGGATGAAACAATATGAGCAGAGTTAGTCCTATGATCTTTGAGGCCTGAGGCGAATTCCACAAATTAGGCTTCCAATGGATTTCTCCAAATTGTAGTATGCATTCAAAACCCACAAGTCTTTTATGAAATTAATTGTTAACTTAAAACTTAAAAAAAAAACAACAAACATGGGCCAAAGTAATAAATATTGACCATTTTCGATTTTGGACTATATTTGCACAATTATTTTTGTAGAAATTACACCAACTACTTACCATTATAATAATATTTTTAATTTTACAAACTTAACTCTTTTATTTTAAAAATACTTTCTATATATTATTATATTAATAAATAAAATAATAGTTTAAAATAAAAAAAAAATAGTTTATACTTTAAACACAACAATTTCTAAAACCGCATTTGGAATTTGCATAGAAAATGAGGCGAAAATTTGTTATTTTCGAACACACCAAAATCCTCTATTTTTTATATTTAAATGTTTGTGAATTGAACTCCAATTCCTGTTTTCTGAATTGTGCATTATAACTTTTTGTTGAAATTGTTTTCCCATTATACAAAAAAAAAATAAAGGTAGTGGGTTCTTCCCTTGGTGCGCCCCGGATATGTGTCCCATATCTATAGAGATAAGGTCTGGTTTGCTGCTAAGATATCGAATGCATACAAACAACTAGTGTTGAAATTACTAAAATAATAGAAAGCTTTGTACTGTTAAAAGCTAGTTTTTTGGTTTTATTTGTAAGTTTGTTGTAATGTGGTTCTTGAATGATAGATCTTAAAATTTGACTGCTGGGTATTTTGTAGCGTCAAAGTAATTTGTCAGTACCGTCTTGCTGTAATGTATGTGATTTTCCTTCACTGTATTGTGAAGTGTATTATGTTATTGTAATCAAAGTTGGAATTATTAGTGTTGGGTCAATTGAAATTGAGTTTGTGAACTGTAATTTCTATTGAAGAATAAGAAGAAGAAGACATGTTCTTTGTTGAAACGATTGTGTGCACAATCATCCTTATCATTTTAATCATTTGGCGCAAATTATCCCTATCGTTTGAAATGTTTGAGGAATGAATCCCTACTGTTTCCAACTTTATCCCATTCGTACCCATAGTTTATATTGTCTGGGCAAAACATCTCTAGAGAAACCATGTTTCTGGCATCAACACAATCCTTCAAATATCAGTGTTTCAACCTCCAATTTTCTAACAGCATTCAAACCAACACAAAAATCCATTAATTCAATATTAAACACCAACCCAAAATTAAACATCACTCGACAATTTAACAGCAAGAACTGATGGAAGTGGAATTGCGCAACGTTTGCTGAATTTGAGGGCTCAATTGTCAAAATTGAAACGATAAAAACAAATGATAAAAACGTTTTGTGCCAATTATCCAATATTTTTCTTTTTTATTTCTAAGGGTTCGTTTGTTTTTAATTAAAATTCAGTTAAAAAGTTGAAATTAAAGTTAACAATTAATTTTAACTACACATTTCAAGGACTCACAAATTTTTAACTATATATTTTATCAACTTTTTCAAAAAAAATCTTATTTTAATCAAAAGAAAATACATCCTAAGATTCATTAGCTAATAACAATAATATTTATTATTAATATTTAATACTAATAAAATGTGAGGCCAGGCCCAGCTGAATCTCTCTCCCGTATTCTACGCCGTATGATAGGTCCCAGTAATAGAACAACATTGGATTCTCTGCTGGACATATCACTAGTTAGAGTCATTCAATCAAAACACGCCACGTATCCATAATCTTCGGTGGTTCAATTGAATATGGTAACTGTTCGTAGAAAATTTGGCGGGCAATTTTACTGCAAAAGAAATTCAAAAAAAGTGCATAACAAAACCCTAGGCGGCCCCCCCAATTTCATTTCCCTCCTCAACTCTAAACCTCTCTCTTTCTCTCTCTACAAAACTTCTCTCTCTATCTGATTTCTCTTTTTCCACTGTTATAGTTCAGCGATTCTCCCGTGATATCAAAGGTTTGTTCGCTTTGATTTTGTTTATCTGACTTTTTTTACATTTTGTACTCATTCTGTTGAGTTGAACTCGATTCTTCGTCTTTACGGTTTAATTGTCTATCTGTTTTTGTGTTTGCGTGTATTATTTAGGTCGATTTGTTTCATTTCAGGCTTCACGAGTGATTTCTATGCATGAAATTTATTGTGTGTCCTGTTTTTGTTTTCTATTTTATTGGTGACTAATTAGATTTTGGGTATAAAATGCAGGAGTTATTGCTGTTTAATTTCGAAAAATTGCAAATTGAATGAAAATCGTTGAGAATAGGAAAATTTAACAGTAGATAAATTATTCACTTTATAAGGAAGAGGTCAAAAATAAAATAAAAATACTTAAAGAAAACAAATTTAATATGGTTAATTATACTAACAGTTCTCATTCTTTTAGTTTTGGTGCAATATCATCCTCATTCAATTTTATTCGCAAATATCGTCCTCATCCTTTCATTTTACTCGCACATATGGTCCCTAAGTGATGTTTTGGACAATTTTTTTCATGATTTAAATAAATTAAAATGATAAGAAAAGAAAACACAATTAAAAAAAAATGCAATTGAATCATGACCTCCTCAAAATTACAAATAAATCATAAATCTTTTTATTTTTAAGGGTAAAAGGGAAAAAAAAAAAAAAATCAAAGTTCGGCATCGGTGGGATTGAGTTTGATGAAGTTTATACGGTGGTGGACTGGAGCCTAACCAGGTGGGCAAACACCGGCTGGACCAAAATCGATGGCATTTTCTGTGGTGGAGCAAAATCGTCGGCATTTGGAAATTTCATTCTAACAGCATCTTCAAGCTCCTTCCCGAGCGGCGCCACCCTTGACATCACCATCTGTCTTGACGAAAGGTCATATTTATCCATTTGTCGAACTTTTAACGATGGACAAAACAATTCATTTGCACAAAGGGCCCAATCGTCACTTTATATTTTCATATCGACCAAAATGATGAGTATCATATTTCCATAAAATCGTAATTGTTTGCTCCAACTCTCAATCCACATGCAGAATCGAATTCAATGAATAAATGTGAAAATTTGGCGAACACACGAAATTACATCTTCACCGCAGATATATCTGATTTGGATTCTCCCAAATCAACTTGTTGGGCTACACTGGTAACTAATCCTTTGTTGGATTTGGAACACAAAAGAAGCTTGTTTTATTATATAAACACTTGTACAATACTTTGGTTATGGAACACAACACACACTTTTGTGATCTCACTCACCACTATTTACCACATTCCCACACTACACTCTTAGCATATTTATACTTGGTTGTTACATTTCTAGAAAGTTCTATAATGGAGGTTAGAAAATTCTAGTCCTAATGAAAGCACCTCATTGTTCTAGATCATTCCTAATTTATATGACACAAGAGAAAATTCTAGCAAAACAAAGAGAAAAATCTAGAACATTCAAATAAGTTGGTGATAACCTTCAATTCTCCCCTTTAGCACCAACTATTTGATTTAACTATTTTCTTCTCATCATTCCCAGCTGTGTCCGAAACTCTTCGAATTTTGAAGCACTAAGTCCTTTTGTCAACACATCTGCCACTTGTTCTTGAAGATTGATATGCTTCAAGTCAATCTCTCCTTTAAGCACCTTTTCTCCGACGAGTGATAGTGGACTTCCACGTGCTTAGTTCTTGCGTGACATGTTTGGGTTCTCCGCTATGCGAATAGTCGATTGGTTATCACAATATAGTTGTGTTGCATAGCTTACTAGGTTGATATAGATGCGCCATCAATTGCATTAGCCATGTACTTTTCTGAGCCATTCTTCTTTGCTCTATATTCGATTTCTGCTTTGTTGACAAGGACATTGTTGGTTGTCTCTTCATCGCACCATGATCTCGCGGTGACCCAAGATCGAACACGCACCTAGTTGTCGATCTTCGTGTATCTCGACATCCAAAGATAGTCCGCATCACAATATCCAGCGACCTTGCAATCTTTATTTTTCTTATAAAAGAGTCCATAGTCAATTGTTCCCTTTACGTACCTTAGTATCCGTACTACTTCAAGGTGTGGCTTCTTTGGCTTTTCCATAAAGCGCTTGCTATTCCAACTACATATGCAATGTCGGTGTGTCGCACAAGTAGATTAAACTACCTACTAGTCGTCGATACATAGTTGCATTTTCCAAGTCCTTGCCTTCATCACATAGCTTGGAGTTAATCTCGATCGGGTCGATATTGGCTTGCGATCGATCATCCCGAACTTATGTAAGAGATCTCTACGGCATACTTTTGTTGGCACAAGAATATTCCTTCTTTTGTTCTTTCCATCTTGAGCCCAGAAAATGATTTAGCTCTCCAAGCTCTTTCATTTGAAATCAACCGACAAGTTCGTTTTCATTCTTTGGATTTCGTTTTCGTCATCTCCAGTGACGATAAGATCATCTACGTACACTAGCACTATTGCTAGTCTTCCGTGTTGTGCTTTGACGAAGAGACTTGAATCTGCTGGTGCCACTGAATATCCACACTGAACTAAAAATTCTGCTATCTTACAATACCATGCTCGTGGCGCCTGTTTTAATCCATAGAGAGCCTTTTTTAACTTGCATACATGGCCTGAATTTTCTTTAATTTCGAATCCTTTGGGTTGCTTCATGTAAATGTCTCTGTCAAGTTCGCCATGGAGAAACGTATTTTTCACGTCCATTTGCCATAGCTTCCAAGATTTGCTTCTTTGCCGATGCTATTAACACTCGTACTGTAGTAATCTTGGCTACTGGACTAAACGTCTCATCATAGTCTAGTCCATATTGTTGTGAAAATCCACGAGCCACTAGTCGAGCCTTATACCTCTCTATTGATCCATCGGGTCGCCTCTATCTATTGGACAACTAACCTCTCTCATCGCGATTTTCTTAAGCTCCCTTCGTTTGAGAACCTTCAATGCGTTTTTCTTCTTTATTATTTTGTCGAGTGGATCGACATTTTCTCTTATAACTAAACAATGCATCATCTTCTTTCTTCGGTGAGACCCTAGCATTTGCTTAGTCAACGTCTCTTGGTCGGCTAGCAAATTTTCTAGGTTGACCAGTGAAGGTTGCTGCTCGCCAACCTTGTATTGCGGCAATAAAGCCTCAATTCGGTCTCAATCCATGTATGATTATTCTTCTCATCCTAGATTACGAAATTTTACTTGAAGAATCTAATTGTAGATTTCGCGACAAAGAGATTTTACCTTGTTGAAATATTGTTTTATCGTCATCTCTCCCTGAGCGATGGTCGAGAGCTCGTTCTCCGTAAGTCGCAACCTTAGATCATTTTTCTCTTTGAAAAGCAGAGTCGCAAATGTGTCCCATGCTTCCTTTGGCGTAAACTTGTCCCTTATGTACTCCAATAATTCCTCATCAATTGTTGTCTTTATCGTAAACATGGTCTTACCGCTTTAATCTTCCATTTCTTCAGAGCCCCGGCGTCCTCCGGCGGTGTCACTTCACTGCCGCCAACTACTGATAGCCCAAGAATAACTAACCAAGATGGGGGTGAATTGGTTTTCTCAAACTTTTTCGAAAAATATTCTTAAAAATGAAATTTAAGAAATAAGAATTGATTCACTCAAATATAAGCACAATATAAGTAAATAAAAGAGAAGAGAGAGTGCAAACGATTTTTATGGAGGTTCGATCCAACCAATGATCTACGCCCCAGTTACCAAGCTCTCCAACACGAGCACGGCCTTTCCACTATTTTGATTGACTTATGGTGCAATCCAAACCCCTTACAATGTATCCGGTGACTTACAAACAAGGAGCACCGATCCTTATACAATATTGAGCTTTTGCACGGGACCTCAATATGACCCAAGTATATGAAGAAATTGATTTGAGTATTTCTCTCTAGATGAATGATAGATACAAGTTTAGTTCTAAGAGAGACTAACACTTTAATGAATAGCAATGAATAAGGAAAGCTCAAGTGTTAGAAGAAAACTTTGTTGAGAAAGATGAATCAAAAGTTTGATTTAATCAAACAAAGTTTTTCAATATGAGATATTGAAGATATAAATACAATGAAGCTTTGGATGAAGTTTTCAATATGATTTTCTCTATAAATGCTCTTGTAAGTGTTATTGAATGATAGTAAATGAAGTGGTATTTATAGAGATGAATTTTCGTCATTTTTCGACCAAACGGATGACCAACCGGATGACCAAAGCGGTCGACCGGTCGATTGGTCGATTGGTCGAACTAGTCGTTGAAGCGCAAAAGTCGAGCGGGCACTTTTTGAAAAGGATACCAACCGGTCGACCCGGTTAATCCAAGCGGTCGACCGTTTGAACTCTCTGTTCAAACGGATGATCAAACGGATGACCGTTTCTGCAGTTTTAAAAACTTGATTTTTGACTTTGATAAAAGTATTTTATGCAATGATAATGACATATGTTTTGTGCATAAAAATATTTGAGCTTTCGTTCATTTAATTGCTAAGGATTAAAGAGTTAATACCTTTACAATTTTATCTAAAAATCTATTCTTCAATCTTGATCTTCGAATCTTGAGATGCTTGAACTCTTGAATTGATTTTGACTTTGAACTTGTCATTGCATGAGAGTTCGATTTGTAGCGCTTTGAATTTTGCTTGAAAAGAAAATGTTAGAAAGCATAACCAATTTGTTTGTAATAATCAAAACATTAAGGTTTAAAGTTAACCATAGGTCAACAACTACGTCCCACAAGTCTTGGCCTTAGAGATAAGACTCCATCCATGTCTGCCATGTGGTGTAGTTTTGATTGTTGAGCTTCTTCACTCCGCCTATCACTTGTAGGTCGCCCATTATGACTTGAATAACCTCGTCGTTACCAAGCAAGCTTTATTGAAGCTTCACAATCTCAATTTGTGCACGATCTACGTAAGCTCGAAAATAATCTCCACTCATTCGCCTTTTTTCGAAAAACACGTGGCCCTCAATCGACTTGCTCGATACCACTTGTTGGATTTGGAACACAAAAGAAGCTTGTTTTATTATATAAACACTTGTACAATACTTTGGTTATGGAACACAACACACTCTTTTGTGATCTCACTCACCACTCTTTACCACATTCCCACACTACACTCTTAGCATATTTATACTTGGTTGTTACATTTCTAGAAAGTTCTATAATGGAGGTTAGAAAATTCTAGTCCTAATGAAAGCACCTCATTGTTCTAGATCATTCCTAATTTATATGACACAAGAGAAAATTCTAGCAAAACAAAGAGAAAAATCTAGAACATTCAAATAGGTTGGTGATAACCTTCATCCTTTGTGTGTAATCATCACCAGAGATGCATGCTGATAATTGGGTATGGGCTTCACGTTTAGGGAGTTAGGTTGGGGGGAGAATATGGTGTTTTTTTTTTCCTTTCTTTTTTCAAATTTATTTTGAATAATAGAATGTAATAAACTATTTTGTCTTTGTTAAATTGGTCAAATTTATGTCATATATATAACTTTTTTGTCAATTAACGGACTACTGGACGAAATCTGTACAGTCCAAATGTTCGTTCGGTAAAAATAATTAGAGGTTTTGAAACTTGATGACACATTTTTACTATTTAAAGTGTAAATCTGTCAAAACATAAAAAAGTTTAAGATTTATTTGTACTTTTGAAAAAGTTTAGGGTCTCAATTGCAATTTTTACATTGTATTTTTTTTTTCATCGTTTTAATTTATTTAATTCAGAAACAAAATTGTCTAAAAAATCACTTGGGAACCATCTATACGAGTAAAATAAAATGATGTAGACGATATCTGCGAATAAAATTGAATGGAGATAACAACATAAATGCAATCACTAGCATTATTAATTAATAATAAGTGTCAATAATGATTTTTCTTTTGTGAGAATTCGAGGTAAGATTTCACTATATATAAAAATGATGGAATCCCTTTTCATTCTAAATATAATGAAAAATAGTGGTTTCTCCTATGGATCATTATATTTTTTCGAAAACGGTGTATACCCAAACTAGCGGTTTCAATAAAAATTCAAAGTCCATATTGTAATAGAACTACACATAACCTAAATAGGTACACTCGTCGAAAAAAATAATGAAGACTGTAAGTGCAATTAACCTAATTGAATAAGAACATTGAAGAGTGAGAAAGTAATAATCTTTTTCTTAGAGTATAAGTACTTTGTTTGTGCAACCTCAAGGGAATGCTTGTAGAGAAAATATCCAGATAATTTCCATAAAGTGAGATTTATGGAAGTTTTGGAGATGGTATTTCCAAAGATATGATGTAGAAAAAAAAGAAAGAAAGAAAGAATGTTACGTTACCCAAAATTTTCTATAATTTCAACTCCAACTACCTTAATTTTGGAATGTCTTAAGCGAGGGCACTCATATGCGGGTTCACTTTTTTTTTCAAATTATTTTTAAGTATTTATAGGTTGTGAATCTTATAAAATGTAAAAATAAAAATGTGTAGTAAATTGTGGGTCTTATGGATTGTAAGATAAAAATATATTTTTCAAGCTTAGCCAAAAAATGGGTGAAATGTAAGGACATACTTATGTAGTGGAAATTGTTAGGTCGTGTGTCCAAAAATACAAATTTCACTGTAATAATATGCAATTTAGCTTTGTATTTGCCTTTATTTTCTAAAACTCATTTTCAACTATACATTACATGGGACCTACATGTATGTAAAAATTGAGACATCTAAATTAGATTATTTTTTCAACAATCAAATTGAATTACGAGCTGAACTGAAAGAATTGTTGATAGTATTGAAATATGTAAAAATAAAGGTAAAAAAATTGTCGGAGGGATATGAAAATAAATACACAGATGTTGTGACATTGGTTCAAAAATATAGTAAGCCCGATATGTTTTTAACGATAGATTGGCTAGAAATAAAGCAACAATTGAAATACTTAGGTACCACATATTTGGACCAGTAGTTGCATACATATATGTAATAAAATTCTTAAAAAGGGGCCCACGTGCTTATTTTTTGATAATTTTAAATTATTTTTGAATCAATAAATGATATTGTTTGTAATTGAAATTTCTAATTAAAATACAAATCCTTTCTTGTAATATTGCATACATATATGTCATAAAATTCTAAAAAAAGGGGCTCCCACGTGCTTATTTTTCGATAATTTTAAATTATTTTTTGAATCAATAGATGATATTGTTTGTACTCAAATCTCTAATTAAAATACAAATCCTTTCTTGTAATATGTTGTCGTTAAGCATATGATGTATGGTCCCTGCCGTTGTTTGAATCCCAAAAATGTTTGTATGGATAGCATTGGAATATGTAAATTTCATTTTCGCAAAGATTACAATATATAAAAACATCATTAGTTAAAAATTCATACCCACAATATCAGAGACACAATAATAATAGAAAAGTTAAAGTTATAAGACAATGGTTAGACAATAGATGAGTGATATCATATAATTTATATTTATTGGGCATATTTGATTGTCATATTAATGTTGAGGTTTGTTCTACAATTAAAGTCGTTAAGTATCTAATGACAAAGTAAATTTGTTCTAGAAATTTATATATTAATATCATGAATGTTATATATCAATATTCGATAAGAATATCGTTATTTGTATTTTTCCTCTTGAAGATGCATAATTATTATACTAATCAACATTTTAGAATAATATGTATAGCAGTGAACAATTTTCATTGCTTAAGCATTATGTTGTTTAATAATATTAGAATTGATGTGCACCGATTAAGAATTTATCTTTAAGTGGTATCACAAATTGATTATGTGAAACCAATATTTATGTTTTAGGCATTTTTAGTATTTGTGAAGAATATATGTGGGTAACTTGGAAACCATTAAAATATCTTAGCAAATATCTAGTTGTAATTCTTAGCAAATATCAAGCCTTTTACAACGACTAAAACATTTAGTGTAGATTCCAAATTTTATTTGGAGCCAACTAAGGAGTTGTGAGTTGTGAAAGCTTACTACTACACCTCCAGATCAAATGGCTTTCTCGAAAAAAATGAAATAAAAATATTGAAGAATAAACATGTCACAACCAACCATGAAAAAAATGTATCGCTACATCCCTAGTGAGCAACGTCAAGAAAGTGATCCCATTGAATTCAGCCACATATGAAGATGAAGCCTTGCCCAATTGACCCCCGACCATTGGGGGCTAATTGACTCACATGTTTACCGCGGAGCGGAAGTGAGTACTTAAGTAGACTTAGTCGTTGATTGAAGTGATCTTGAAGTGGACCGTGTCATATCTACCGTGGGAAGGATAGGATTTGGATTTGTTGGGGGCAATGAGTAGTTTCTTTTCCATCATGGGAGGAACGCCTGATTATTGAATGTTTCATCACAATAGTAAAGACGGGTGATTTCATGATGTAAAGAATAGACTGATGTATGTATGAGTTCATAAAAATATGTTAGTTTTAAATCTAGATAACAAACAACCTAGAATGGGGTTGAATATGTTATTACTGAAAGTTAATCTGAAAGCTGTAAAAATAAAAAAAAAAAAAAACACACACACACACAACGTTCACTTTAATGTTCTGATTTTTATGAAAGTTTGTTGAATGTCGAAGATTGCCTTTGAACGTTTCACAGTTCAAGACAATTAATATGTAAGACGATTAAAACATTAATTAACACCGAATATAACATGGTAAACCCATAAGGAAAACATCTACGGGCCCACATGCCACGAGTAAATAAATCTACTATTTTAGAACAGGTTACACACGTCTCAACTTTTTGAAATTATAATTTTAGACTTAATTTAAAACTTTATCAGTAATTTACAAAAAGTAAAACTTAGTTAAGAACATTAATAAAATTTTCCTGTTTTATATCTTCTTTAACTAGTAAATGAATGCAGTCAAGTACTGGTTTTGATCTTGGTCCATTCCACGAGTGTCCCCGAATTGATTATACAAATCGGAATAAGGACACAGTCTTTATCTTGCTGCCGAAATGCCATTCTATATCACAATAGATTTCTACAACGCTCAGTTTCTCAGAGCCTTTCACAAGAAATAGAATTTTTGATCGGACTAGGACTTTTGAATATTTCTTTGAAACTCACAAATAATTTTCTATTAAATGCTTGAATATCTTTGATTTCAAAGTCCAGTAAAATTCTTGGAATACCAATTGTCTAATTTATATAAAAAAAAAGTTTATCTAAAATTAATGACTTAATATTTGTCTTGTACGGAGATAAGACAAATTAGGTCTTTAAGTTTAAATAAGCTTTGTAAAAAATAAAGTGATATATATCACAAGAATATAAAAATAAATCCAGTTATATATTTTCATTTAAGTAGATAAATAGAAAGATAATATTTCAATATGTTATCTACTTAGAAACTTAGTTCAATTAGAATACTTAACATGTAATTAATTCAATCACTTATTTATCTGTTAAGGAACCAAAATTTAAAAATAACTAAAATTGATAAATAGATTGAGATATGTATAGCATTAAATTTTCGAATCAATTACTAGATAACAATTGATTTCTAATTGGCTCACATAAATAAATAAAATATAATTAAGTATGTCAATAAAATCGAATTCTCTAACAATATATACTAAAAAATAGATTTATCAAATAGCTTAGCAAAAAGTCCCAAATACTTAATTTGGCCACGAAAGACTGCACTGCTTTGGTTAGCTCTCGAAAGAAAGAATTGAATATTACGTATTTCCTCGAATGTAACATCAATATAACTAATCAAGCCAAACTTCGCTCAATAGAAAGTTGAGCTTTTGGGATCATGCAACTTTTATGCAAAACAAACTTAAAAGAAAGGAATGAAACGGCCTAATGTAAGGAATTAATTATTCATATGCCGATTTTTTTTTTTTATTTGTTTGTTCGGGCGCCTGGTGTATAATTGCTATGTTTCCTTTAAGAGTTCACTTAATTACTAATGCATTTTTCTTTTTTCATAAATAGTTTAATATCATATTTTAAGAGAACTTTGTTGACCTTTCTTGAATGCCATGTCATCTATATATATATAAAAACACAAGTGTGTGGTCAAAAATTTCACGCATTATATTTTTCCGCCATTTTTCTTTCCGGATTTGGTAATGGTCTTTGCATAAAAGTTTGTTTTCTTTAATTGGTTTTATAATCGATTTGGTAATTAGTTACATCATAAATCTTTGATAAGAGTTTGTTTTCTTTAATTGGTTTCACACATTGATTGTTTATTTTATTTTTTTTTTTCTTGCAAAAAACGAATTGTAACATTTAATATTATATACGATATATGCAAAAAATTCAAATTCTTCAATGGGTTTTACACATTGATTGTTTATTTATTTATATTTCTGTTTTCTTACAAAAAGCAATTGTAACATTTAATATATATATATATATATATATATATATATATATATATATATATATAAGCGAAGTGCCGTCGAAAATTTTACGCACACATTTTTCCGCAATTTTTTCTTTCCAGATTTGGTAAATCGCCATATAAATCTTTGCATAAAATTTGTTTTCTTTAATTGGTTTCACACATCGATTGGTAAGTTAAAGTCATAAATCTTTGCATAGGAGTTTGTTTTCTTTAATTGGTTTCACACATTGATTGTTTATTTTTTTTTTTCTTTTTTGCAAATTTTTTTTTCTTTTTCTTGCAAAAACGTAAGTGTTACATTTAATATTATATCGATAAATACAAAAACTTTTGATTCTTTAATGGGTTTTATACATTGATTGTTTATTTATTTATTTTTTCTATTTTCTTGCAAATAACGAATTGTAACATTTAATATTATATATGATAAATGCAACAACTTTTCAGATTTTTTAATTTATCTTGGTTGATGAATTTAAATAAATTATGTTTCAAAAAAAATGAAACATCAATGCACGAGAACTATTGACAATAATGCAATAGTTTTCGAGAAAAATAGATTTATTTTCCTACAAATTTTTATGTTTCCAATAGTGGTTTTAAATAGGTTGCGGTTTAAAAAAAAAAAAAAAAACATCAATACATGGAAAATATATAATTGTGTTATATTATCAAATGATCGATTTATTGATTAAAAATAATAAGTCGATTAAATTAATAAACTATATAATAATTTCAAAATAAAATTCATACGATTCAAAGTCCGCCTCATTTCGACCACAAACGTGATTTTCAAAGAGGTGTTTCAAAATCTGGATGAGCTATATTGTTTTTTTTTCAATATCACTGAGTAATCAAATGTTATTTATATGATTTTTTTTCTGTTTGAATGTAATAAATAAACAATATATTCTTAGAATATTTTAAAATCACTGTCATGAAAAATAAGTACCGTACATCGCACGAGTGATATACTAGTTAATTGTAATATTTGCAATTTAGAAAAGTAAAATAAAATCTAGTTGATTGCCTGCCATGATTAGAGATGGCAAACATGTTGGGTTGGGCCTGCGGCACGTCAGAGCATTGTTACACTTTAAACTGGACCGAGCCATTCAACTCAATTTTGTACAAAGTTAAAAAATATCTTTGCCAACCCAGTCCCAAATCGGACCAACCCGATCTTAATTTTATTTTATTTTTCTTTTCTTTTTTTAAATAACTTTTTTTATACAATCTTGTACATTACGTCAAATACAATATTAGTTGTTATGTTCAATTTGACGTACCAAATTATGTTAATAATATAGAATATTAATCATTAATACATCTACACACACAAGACACAATTTTATATAAATTAATATTGGTAATTTTTCAAGAACTAAAGAGGCCAAATTAAAGCCATTTTTTTTGTCTAAATTTTTCAATGCCCCGGTAATCCTTCTTGATTAAATTTTATGCTAATAGAGAATGCAATTGTATAGCTTGGATATATATATTTTTAGATTTTTAAAGAGATAAATTTATACAATTGGGATTCTCATGTATTAGTCAATAGATAAATATCAATTTTCTTTCAAAATAATAACCTTTTTTTGGTTAATTGTAAACTATTTCTTGACACCTTTTTTTAAACACCTTTTTTAAAACATAAATAGTAAAAGCATGATAGTCTTATTCATTTGAGATATAAGCATGTTTGACTTAAATTAAAAATAATAATAATAATTTACTTGTCACACCAAACATAATTTGGATTAAAACTTGAATTAAACTAAATTTTAATTAAATCTAAACAATTTTATGTTGGAGTTTAGGATTATTGGAGTAATGTTTTAAAAAAAGACAATTTAAGTTGGGGACTTAGACTCATGCCATTTTAGATTAATATTATTTGGATTATGATTGGGGCTATTCACAAAATGAGTGATAAGTGTCAATGTGCAAAAAAAAATATTTGCAGGCTAGCCGAGCCAGGCCATATATGCCCGATTTTGTTCATGCCAAGGCTAACCCAACTCAAACTCTGGGTTTTATGGGCAGACCCGCAGGCCAGACCTATTTTGGCACCTCTATCCATGATGGATGAAACGATATGAGCAGAGTCAGTCCTATGATTTTTGAGGCCTGAGGCGAATTCCACAAATTAGGCCTCCAATTGACTTCTCTAAATTGTAGTATGCATTCAAAACCCACAAATCTTTTACGAAATTAATTGTTAACGAGAACTTAAAAAAAACAACAACAAACATGGGCCAAAGTAATACAGATTGACCCTTTTCGATTTTGGACTATATTTGCACAATTATTTTTGTATAAATTACACCAACTACTTACCATTATAATAATATTATTAATATTACAAAGAGGAAATTACACCATTTACTATGTATATACAATATATTCTTGATTTTACTTTGCTAATGTATATATTATAAAAATCTTGGGTAATATCCATATATTATTATATACATTTATATATATTAATATTTTACAAAAAGGAAAGATAATATATATGCCCTTCAATTTCGTGGAGAGAGAGAGAGAGAGAAACAAATCATCGGAGAGAGGAATAGCCATATTCACGTTCACACTCAATCTTACGCACGTCCATCCCTACCGACATTGCCGTGAACAGTATAATCTAATCCCTAAATCTCTAGTATTCCATCACCAAATGGAATCCTAACCCCAATCTGCAGAAAATTTTGGCCGCTGTATCAAGATACCCAACATGCATACGCCTAATCGCAGAATGACTCGGTCGGCCGCAAATAAGGAGTCGCCTGACGTTGTGAAGAAGACTGCATTACATTCGAAACAGAAAGTCATTTTCCTTGACACGCCCACTCCTACGAAAGATTCAATCTTCAAGAAGTGCAGAAATCCACATGATGAAAGTATGCGCCGACGAATGAGTTTGTGATCTTCGAAAGAAATGCCCAAGAATGAAAATATAGAGAAGCATAGGTTGGACAAGGTTGCCCAGAGTTCTAGTCCAAAGAAGATTAACCAACCTCGACCCCTACGAGCGTTTGGTAGTTCCATTTTCACTATATTGTCTCGAAAATATAGTAAATATTTAGTTTTATGTCTGTAAAATGCAAGTATGGGTGAATTCATTTGGGGAAAATACCATTATTGAGTTGATGATATTCGAGTTTGGGTAAAATTGCATGGGAATTTATTTGAGATTTTGAATCCTATATTTCGATATTGTTTTATTTCTTATGTGTTATGAATTTTTGTAGATTTGTCAAATTGATCAAATGGGTGAATGTTTGGTGAATTTACTTGCTCAAAATACAGTTTCTGAGTTGATGTTAATCATTTTTTGGATGAAATTGCATGTCAATTTTGGAGATTTTGAATTCTCTTTTTGGAAATTGTTTAATTTCTTACGTGTAGTGAATTAACTGGAGATAAGTCAAATTGATCGAATTACTAATTGAAACGTCCATTGTTCAATAAAAGTATTATCAGTACTATATGATTCTATGTTAAAATATTTTGTTGCAGTCAATGTTACAAATTATATTCGCCATTCCTTTCATTTTAACTCATACCAAATGTTGGACATGTAAGTGTTCCCATCATAATTTTGCATCCCATATGATTCGATATGACATATTGAATGTCACAAATCAGTTCATTTCAATGTTAAAATCATCAGTTGCATTGGTTGTTACAATTTGAGGTGGTTACAAAATTTGTAACAACAATTGCAATGAATGCTACAAATCTGCTATCTTGTTATCACGTTGCGATTTTTGGGGGATAATTTGTTGTAAATAGTATTACCATTACAAAAGGGATGTTATAAACACTTGTTGCAGTTGATGTTACAAATGCCTGATAGTTGTTGTTATTGAAGTTGATTTCCCATCATAATTTTGCATCCCATATGATTCAATATGGCATATTGAATGTTACAAATCATTTCATATCAATGTTAAAATCTTTGGTTGCAATCAATGTTACAAATTATGTTCTCCATCTTTTTTATTTTAACTCATACCAAAGGTTGGACATGTTAGTGTTCCCATCATAATTTTGCATCCCATATGATTAAATATGGCATACTGAATGTTACAAATCAGTTCATTTCAATGTTAAAATCATTAATTTGCAATGGTTGTTACAAATGAAGGTTGTTACAAAATTTGTAACAACAATTGCAATGAATGTTACAATTCTGATTTTTTGTTATGACGTTGCGATTTTTGGGTGATAATTTGTTATTGATAGTATTACCAATGCAGAAGGAATGTTAGAAACACTTGTTGCATTTGATGTTACAAATGACTGATAGTTGTTGTTACCTTAAGTTGTTGCTTTATGTTGATATCATATGCTCCAATAAATCTTTTAAATGTTCAATATATGTTGAAACTGCCTTCTTTTTAACATTTTGTATCGTTTTAATTTATAATTTCAGGATTGGGATTATATTATATACCCAAATGACAGACTTGGTTCGAGGATAATGGTTTCCGCGCCACCGGATGTAATTCTGAATTTGAACAGTAGGATGAATGAGGCACAAAAAGGCTTGTTTGGTATCTCATGTTTTGGGAACTTCCTTGATCTCCATGAGTTACATCTCCAGCATCAGTTGATACATAAGATGTTGTTGATGGAGGTTAAACAGCCAAAGAAAGATGAAATGTGGTTCAAAATATCTGGAAAACTGTTGAGATTCTCAGTATAGGAGTTTTGTGTTATTACTGGGTTGAAGTGCGTTGGTTGTGACGATTTATCGAAAATGAAATCAGGCCGCCCGGTTTTGAGACAGAGATATTTCAATCATTTGAAATGTATTTACAGAAAAGATGTTGAGGATGTTTTTAAGAATATGCCCGCGAATTCGGTTGATGAAGATGTAGTGAAAGTCGGAATGCTTTACCTTATAACTTCGTTACTCTTCACCACTCCGTACAAGAAACAAGTTACTGATGCCACGTTTTGCCTTATTGAGTCAGAGGATATTGAAACATACGTGTGGGGGAAAGAGTTGTTCAAAAACACCTTTAGTTATTTGAAAATTGTGATGACGAAGCGTACGTTTGATGAGACCACGAAGAAGAAAATTTTCGTGATCTGCACTATACTGGGTTTCCATCATGCCCAAACCTGGATTTATGAGTCTTTGCCATCGATAGACGGGAAAATATGCAAAAGGGTAGACTACAATTGACCTCGGATCTTGAACTGGACCAATTCTGCCACACGGGTGACTGCTGCTCAACTGGATAAACTCAATTTTGAACTTGCAGATGTATGTTAAACCTGTATTCTCCTTTTGATGTTTATAGAATGGGTCAACATATGTATTTGTTAATTAAGGTTTTATCTTGGTTTTACACCCTTCTTTTATTAGTTAAGAAATTTATAACCTATTATGTTGCAAATATGCAGTTGGAGATTCGAGGAATTGAACCCAACGAAGAGGAGAGATGTGCGCCATACTTGTTTGGACTTTTTCAAATCAACAGGACTGATCTGAACTCTAAAGATGCCGATGATGATGATTTTGTTGACCCTCCAGTTAGATTGTAGAAGACTTTGAACCCCGATCCATTTCGCGCTTGTAATGAATCAAAGAATGCCAACAATTCCACATCTAAACTGAAAGAGGTGATATATATACTAGTTTGATTTATAGATGATTTGATGTTGTCTAATTTATTCAATTATTCTTCAAGTTCTAATTAAATCTTATGGGCTTGTCTTTAGGAAGAACGCAACTACCACAATGAAAAATTAAATAAGATAATGAGCGACATACGTTTGCGACAAGATCAAATAATCGCTCAGCAAATTGATTTGAAATATGAAGTAAGGGCAATACGACTATCTGTTGATGACAAAATTGCTGTGTTTCTTGAAGAGTTGAAGGTAAAACTTGATGGGAAGGTAAAACTTGATGGAAAGGGTTCGTCTGATGTTACTCCAGGACAAATTGTTGTATACAAATCTCTCAATACTGGCTTCAGTTCTGGAATTGGTGACCAACAAAATACTTCCGATCCCCTTGATGACAAGTTATATACAGAAGATGTGATGGAACATGTAGAAGAGATTATTAAGAGTGCTGAGAAGTCTAAACATTCAGATACTATTGAGGTATAATATAAATCTATTATATTCTGTCATTTTCCAATATTATATACATCTAAATCAAAATTCTGACACTATTGTTTTTTTCATCTTTCGAACCTTACCAAAAAGATTGAAAGTGAAGGTACATATGTCCTTATTGGTGAGGCTGCAATAAAAATACCAGTGAAGAGGCAAAGAAAACCTGGGATTTTAACTAAATTCCCTTACCTCGATGGGAGACAAACTGTAACAGAATCGACTTCGAGTTTTCGCTTTGAAGCATGTGCATTTGATATAGGTTTGGTTCAACCTGTCATTGAGGATGTTCGTTCATTTGATGATTGGTTTCATGATGGTTACAGGCCTGAAAATATGTAATACAATATTCTTGACTTTAAATATAGTGTTTAATTCGACCCATATCTTATTTTTTATTTAACTAATTTGCAGCAAGATGAAATTTTTGGTGAGGAAGATCAAAATCAATCCCCTATTTGTTTTTGGTCCGTTTGAATCAGTGACAAAACATGGTAGTATGAGCTTCGCGATCCGTCCAAATCACTAAAAGATACGGTAATTTATTAACTTTCATTTTTCATGAAATTGTATATTTCGTTAGTAGATTAATTAAATTATTCAGTGATTTCATATCTTAAGTATATCTTTTGTTTTTTATTTTTTCAGCACGTAGATGTATGTTTTTACTATCTTAGGAAGATGGCAACATTCAATAAAGAAATAGAATGAAGGTTACGACGACTGACTCATTTTTTGGAAGCATGGTTAGGGGAATATATCCTGTTGTAGTTGAGAATTCCAATGCTCTTGCTAGACAAGTATCTCTTTTAGAATATCCATTGGGGAATACATGCATTGCAACACACCTTGGACGGAAGTTGATCATGTTTTGATGCCCATGAGGATGGGTGTTTGTGCACATTGGATCCTCAGGCACTTGGATATCCGAAAAAGGTGTATCAATGTTTATAAATCATGCATGGGTACGATAAGAGACAGAGAAGTCATAGCAGACGTTCAACTATTTGCTTTTGTTATCCCACACTTGATGGCCAATATTGATGTATGGAAACCTGTGATTGTTAATGGTGTACAATGTATCGAACCACTAGGTATTAACCTTGTTCATGACATCCTTCAACAGAGTAACGGGTGAGTGCTTATTAAAATACATTTTTATTCTTTCAATATGCTATTCATCAATTAGTTAACCATATTATTTACTAACTTAAATTTGCATTTTTTGAAGGACTGATTTGCAGGGTATTTGTGATAAAGTACGCAGAGTATTTTATGAATGGTATTATGCAAAGCATGCCCAATCCCTTTGATGCTACAAGTGAGAGGACACATCTGGCATCACAATTATATAAACACGGGGTGCACAAGATTAGTGAGGGCTACGAATTCGATCCCGACTTTCTGTCAAAGAGGGAAAGAAAAGCGAGAAAGGCAGCCAAAAAACAATAACAAAATTCTATGTGACCTCTTCTTTTTGCAGTTGCTTTGCTAGGTGGTTTAGATAATTGCATGATGATTATTTGGGTCAATTTCTATAAGATTAGAATCAGCTATGTCATTTTTTGATTTTGCAAGGTTACATGATTGATACAATCGTCTATTAGTATGAGGTAACATAATGTAACAGCAGTTTATGGTTATTAACGAGATGGTCTTGTTTGTTATCGTAACAAAACAAGACAATCAATTTTGACATTGTATATCGACGGATGGTAATTGCATGATTTTTGCTCAATCACTATGATTTTATTTTTCATGTTACAGATTTTATTGATTTTTAGTTTTTCATGTTACAGCTTTTCATTGGCAGATTTGTTATTTTGTCTATATATTGACATATTTTTTGTTCATCATTTGTATCCTTTGTATTGACAGATCTAATTTTTTGTCTTTATGTGGTAGATTTTTATTGTGTTACAATTATTTTCATAGGCACACTTTGATTTAATCATTTGCCTATTATTAAAGTAATACTACCTAGCATGCATTTGTTGTGGGGAAATTATCATGAATAAAAATTTCACGTAGAAGGTTGTCCTCTACGGCTATTGCATAGTTGGTGCCTTTAAATATAGCAAGACAGGGGAACTGGTGCCTTGAAACATGCATCATAGACCTTATTATCATTGCATCACAAAGCAATTTTAACACCAAATTCAAATGACCATTTAAAGATTTCCAATGAGTTGACCAATATGAAATAACACATTTCCAGTTAGTATATTCAAATAACCATTTAGTCTTACTAGTATTAATTTTTTTGTGTAATCTTTCAAGCCTCTACATCTATAAATTAAATTAAAGTATGATAACACTAGTACAAATAAATCAAAGCATTGCCAACATCCACCATACAAAAATGATGTTATTGTAATTCATTCATCGAATCATCAAAATTCAACATATATTATGATATATGTAATCAAACCGATATTCAGTATCAATTATTAAAGCCAAGTGGAGATGCAATACATTGTTTCACCCTTTCTTTGTTGAATGTTTTATCATATCCAATGGATGCTTGCACATCCTCTTATTGTGGCCGTGTCGTCCACATCTCATACACTTTGTCACAAAAGTTCGTTTCCCATGATTTGTACCTCTTTTCTTTAGGTCTTCCTAGTTTTCTAGAAGGATTGGAGGCCAAAATAACCACTTCCTCTACATTTTTTGGCACTATCCAATTGGACCGGTCACCGAGTGGTACAATGTTGCCATCATATGTTGCAATATAAGCTTCTTTCGTGTGGTAAGAAGAACAATATTTATATGTTGCCGATGCTTGAAAATTTGTATTTCTATTTTAAATATGAAAAGAAAATGAAGCAAGGAATTTAGTTGAGTTTTCCCGAAATTTTCTTCAAAAGTCGTAGCACTTAGAATTTAATTTAAATCCGAATAATAAAAAGGGAGAAAAATTGAATTTAATGTTTTATAAAAGGGCTAAGATGAATTTATTTAAGATTTATTGGCTTTTATTAAGACTTGTTTGGTTAAAAGTGAAAAAGTTGGGTAGAGATCCAAAAAGTGAGAAAATAAAGTTTTGAGCCTTTTTGATTAAAGTTAAGTAGCCAACTTTGGAGCCATCGTATGATCTATGTATTGGTCGAAATTCTATGAAACTTATGGTGTTGCGAAGTATGCAACGAGACCTTCGAAGTGGTACCAAATATGCATAGTTTCGACTATGAAAACAGCCCCGAAAAATTATGCCAAAACGTTTCAGAAAGTTAAAATCTGGAAAAACAGCCAAAAATTCCAGCAAAACCATTTTCGGACAGCCATCTTTAAAGAAATGTTTTAACCTCTCGTGATGATCCCTTTTCTATGATTCAAAGTTCGTTGTGAAGATCCCGTGAGATCTTGAAATGGGATAAGGAGCGTCGAAAAATGAGCACGTTTCGACCTTCAAAAACGCGCGACCAAAAACAGGTCCGAAACCGCCTAAGTGGAGTTTTGCATTAATTATCCTATAGGCTACCCTAGCATCTTTATTTCACCATTTAAAGCCATGTGCAGTTGGGAGACGAATGCAAGAGCACATGGAATATACACACATATAGATGTATATATTTGTCATATTGCACATAAATCATATACGTAATTTACTCACAACTTCTTGTTGTTAAGTCTTGATCCACCTGAAAATAAAAGGTTTTTAAATATCATAACCTTGCATGGGGGTGAATGATGCTTAAATCTGAAGTTGAGGGTGTTTGGACCGTGTAGGAACAACCTTAATTATTTCAGTGCGATGAGTTTTAGGGTATTGGTACCTGTCATAAACCTGAAATCTGGGAAATGATACCCTTTTAGGCGGAGAGGTGCTAAAACATTTTATTTTGAAAACTACGTTCTTGGCCCATGGGATCTAACTTTTCTACACCGAGAAATCTGAGTTTCTTGGTCCCTCTAAGCTGTTGCCCAAAATGGGGCTTTGGTGCTTGGGTTGGAGATTCTTCTATTGAATTAGAGAGCCTCCTTCCCGAGCTTTCTTATTATACAAACACTCACCTCTATATCTGGTATCTTTCTCTTATTTGAGGGTTATTTCCTCCTTGTTTATTGCTAGAAAACGTGAGGGAGTGATGTGGGAGAGTTATAGAGATTAGAGAGGAGAAAATGGGCAAGTGGTAGCTTGAAATGGGGGGTATTTATAGGGGAAAATAAATCTTTTGTACACCATAATATGTTATGAGCATCTTGAGCCTATTTGCTAGTTATGCAACAAGAAGGAAGAACGAGAATGAGAAAGCTATCTTGTGTCATTTATTCTCAACTTGAGAAAGCAAAGTTAATATGTAAACAAAGACAAGTTATGTTATAACACATAAAGATTTCTTCAAACTTATTTGTACACCAGGGGCAAAAGTGGCCCATAGGGGACGGTAAGGGTCCTAAGAAAGGAGTTGATTCAACTTTGGCCAAGGGTTAGAGCGACCCACATGAGGACTTGATGTCCGATTAAAGTACGGCCAAGGGCAAAAGTGGCCTATATTGGGACGGTAAGGGTTCTATGAGTTGATCAACTATGGCCAAGGGTAAAAGTGGCTCATAGAAGGATGATTAGTGTCCTAAGAAGTTTGGCCATCGTACTTATGCACAAAGAATATTTATTTGAGCGCTCGGTGTATAAATATTGCTTGTGGGAAGGGCCCTAAGAAAGATAAAAAAAATATCTATATGCAATGTCACACATGCACCGTATTTTACTCATTGAATGTCACCATTCATAGTCGTTTTATGACTCTTGTAGGAAATGGATCGAGAAATCTATGAAGTTATGGGACTAAGGTGAGAAGTAGCTTCGGATGGCCAAGAATACCATTTGATCACCAAGATTGACGTATGGTCCTCCAATCCACATGTTGTGGACGTATTCGATTATTGGACCATGGAGTATCTCACTACTCGTTTTTATGAAATGTAATAAAATAGGTGAACTCGTCTTTTAATTCAAGTACTTTCTTTTTTGATAAAGTACCTAGTAGCACTTTTAATCGAGTTCAAAGCATATGAACCATTCTTGAGACGTAATGATTTGTCATGAGTCACTTTGAGACAAAGTTATAAGTAAGGTACTTTCTTCCCTTCCTTAAACATCTATTTTGAAGTAACTTAAAATGATGGAGGAAGAATAAATAAATAAAAAAAGATGAGATTCACATGTTTTACTCTTCCACTATGTTTAAATGATTATGCTTTTGTTTATAGCTTTTTATCTTACTAAATATACATACTTTTACAACAAATATAAAATGAATCAAAACATAAAGAAAAAGTGATCTCCAAATCCTGTCTAAGATTAGTTTCTAACTACTTTTCTCGAAAGAAAATGGAGAAAACATGTTTTAAATCAGTTTTTAATCAAACCAGGAAGTAGAAGCGCTTTCTACGTAAAGAGGTATCAATACCTTCAAATATGGGTACCAGTACCCTACTGGGCAGAATAAAAAAAATAAATAAAAAAAAAGTTTAGGCAGAATTTTGAGGTCGCCACATTGCCATTCCTTGTTTGCTGATAACTGACAAAGCATGTTTGCACGGTATCCCGTCAACTTGAAAACTGTTACATGTGCAAGTGCATTTTTTCATGTCGACTGAATGCTGTGTGTTTTCATCACTAACTTGATATAGGACGTTGCTTGATCCTGAAACCTGTTTATTGAAACAAATTTGTGATGGCAACTAGTAAATAAAATAAAACAAATTTGTGATCGCTTATTTGTAACATGGAATCAATATGATATAGTACAAGTGAAAAGAAAAATGCTTAAATCTTACTGTAACAGGGACGGATGTTATTGTTGGACAGGACTTTGCAGGAAGGAGATGAATTGCAAAGTTCTTAGAAATGAATCTTTGTTTGTTTTCATGGAAGAGAGGTTTTGAAAAGATTATAATTGATTACCATTTTTAGTCAAATATAGAATCCCTATTAATATGGTTAAGTGGAGTGAAAAGTGGGTATCATTACATACAATTAATTAGATTTGGTAGAAAATTAAAAAAGGAAAAAATAGCGACTTAATCCAAAGATATACATGGAATATATAAAATATAACAGCTTTTTTTATAATTATTAACATATTATGGCTTATTGATGAAAATTTCCTTATTACAAACTTAACTATTTTATATTAAAATATCATCCATATATTATTATATTAATAAATAAAATAATAGTTTAAAATAAAATAAAAATATAGTTTATACCAATGTTCTAAAAAGCGTAAAAGCGTGGTGGGCGTGGAGGCCGAGCTTCAAACTTTTCGAGCCTAAGCGAGTCCTAGGCGAGAGCGAGATAAAGGCAAGGCGAGGGCGATGCGTGGAGGCCGAGCTTCAAGCCTCAAGCGAGACTTATGCTAGCTTTTTAGAACAGATGGTTTATACACAACAGATTTCTAAAACCGCATTTGGAATTCGTAGATTTAAAAGGAGGCGAAAATTTGTTATTTTCGAACACACCAAAATCCTCTATTTTTATATTTAAATATTTGTGAATTGAAAAATTGTTTTCCCTTTATACAAAAAAAAATAGAGGTAGTGGGTTCTTCTCCTGGTGCGCCCCGCATATGTGTCTCAGATCTATAGAGATAATGTCTGGTTTGCTGCTTGGATATCGAATGCATACAAACAACTAGTGTTGAAATTACAAAAAGAATAGAAAGCTTTGTACTGTTAAAAGCTAGTTTTTTTTGTAAGTTTGTTGTAAAGTGGTTCTTGAATGATAGATCTTAAAGTTTGACTGCTGGGTATTTTGTAGGGTCAAAGTAATTTGTCAGTACCATCTTGCTGTAATGTATGTGATTTTCCTTCACTGTATTGTGAAGTGTATTATGTTATTGTAATCAAAGTTGGAATTATTAGTGTTGGGTCAATTGAAATTGAGTTTGTGAACTGTAATTTCTATTGAAGAAGAAGAAGACATGTTCTTTGTTGAAACGATTGTGCACAAATCATCCTTATCATTTTAATCGTTTGGTGCAAATTGTCCCTATCGTTTGAAATATTTGAGAAATGAATCCCTACTGTTTCCAACTTTATCCCATTCGTACCCATAGTTTTCTGGGCAAAACATCTCTAGAGAAACCATGTTTATGGCATCAACACAACCCTTCAAATATCAGCGTTTCAACCTCCAATTTTCTAACAACATTCAAACCAACACAAAAATCCATTAATTCAACATTAAACACCAACCCAAAATTAAACATCACTCGACAATTTAACGGCAATAACTGATGGAAGTGGAATTGCGCAACGTTTGCTGAATTTGAGGGCTCAACTGTCAAAATTGAAACGATAAAAACAAATGATAAGAACGTTTTGTGCCAATTATCCAATATTTTTCTTTTTTATCTCTAAGGGTTAGGGTTCGTTTGTTTTCAATTAAAATTCTGTTAAAAAATTGAAATTAAAGTTAACAATTAATTTTAACCACACATTTCAAGGACTCACAAATTTTTAACTATACATTTTATCAAAATTTTCAAAAAAAATCTTATTTTTATCAAAATTAAACACATCCTAAGATTCATAAGCTAATAACAATAATATTTATTATTAATATTTAATACTAATAAAATGTGAGGCCAGGGCCAGCTGAATCTCTCTCCCGTAATCTACGCCGTATGATAGGTCCCAGTAATAGAACAACATAGGATTCTCTGCTGGACATATCACTAGTTAGAGTCATTCAATCAAAACACGCCACGTATCCATAATCTTCGGTGGTTCAATTGAATATGGTAACTGTTCGTAGAAAATTTGGCGGGCAATTTTACTGCAAAAGAAATTCAAAAAAAGTGCATAACAAAACCCTAGGCGGCCCCCAATTTCATTTCCCTCCTCAACTCTAAACCTCTCTTTTCTCTCTCTACAAAACTTCTCTCTCTATCTGATTTCTCTTTTCCATTTTTATAGTTCAGCGATTCTCCCGTGATATCAAAGGTTTGTTCGCTTTGATTTTGTTTATCTGACTTTTTATATTTTGTACTCATTCTGTTGAGTTGAACTCGATTCTTCGTCTTTACGGTTTAATTGTCTATCTGTTTTTGTATTTGCGTGTATTATTTAGATCGATTTGTTTCATTTCAGTCTTAACGAGTGATATCTATGCATGACATTTATTGTGTGTCCTGTTTTTGTTTTCTATTTTATTGGTGACTAATTAGATTTTGGGTATAAAATGCAGGAGTTATTGCTGTTTAGGTTTAAAAATTGCAAATTGAATGAAAATCGTTGAGACTAAGAAAATTTAACAGTAGATAAATTATTCACTTTATAAGGAAGAGGTCAAAAGTATGGGGAAGGTGTCTCTATATGAAAGGGAATCCAGAAATGGAAGACAGAAAAGGCGGTTGAGAAATGCAAACAAAAAGTATCTGAAACCTGGTGCCCTTGGCCAGCTTCGATATAGTAAGGCGTCATGTGCTAAATCTTGTACAGATATTGGGAAGAAAAGGGTGGCCGTGTTAAATGCTGAGCAGACAGGAAATGACAATGCAGAGATTTGTCAAAATGGAAGTGTTGATGAAAGTCCGACTATTTCATCGCCTGTGAGGTTTGGATCTGCCTCTGAAGGTGGAGCCACTGATGTGTCCGGGCAGGATAATTTGCAGAACACCCCAAAGAGCACTCCCATGTTCAGGCAGAATAAGTTGCATAGCACTCCAAAGACTCCTTGTGCTGAAGAATGTGAGTCAGAGTCGAGGCTTGAGTCTCTCCCAAATGATTTACTGGTATGTCTGTCTTCATCCCATTCAATTCAAATGTATACTCATTTACAAGTATTAAATACTTGACATGGCATTTCAGAAGTCTATATTCTGCTATATATTTGTTGGCCATGGGACAGTTGTAAGTTTATACAGACCTGTGTGCTGTTTCCTGACTCACTGCAGTATGTTTGAGTGACTTTTGATCATCAATTACATATCAAGGTTTGGAGAAATTTGTAGGCAAAATAATGATTTGTAGTATTCTTGGCCGATAATTTAAATTTGAGATTTTTACTTGTGTCTGTTATTGGAAAAATCTGTGCTTTGTCATTCCCACCATTCTTATTGGTTGTCCTGTGATGGGTACGTATGTGGAAAAGTAATCTTGTCTTCAATAGACATGCCTTTAGTAAAAACCTTTATCATACAGAGTTGCATAAAATGACCAATCTGCAGGCACAACTGGTAACTGAAAATGATTTTTGAAAGAGCATCGAGTTTGAGGTGCCAGGATCTCTGAATATAAATGCCTGTAACTTAAGAGTATTTGGAGCAATGTGTATCTCAGTTATACAGTAGTCAATGAGCTGAGGCTGTAGTCCTGGCATCTGGTTGAATTGACCAATAGGAAAGAGAAACATACATGATAACTCTCTCTCGCTCTCCTGTGGTACTCTCGACAACATTACTACTTGCATTTATTTCTTCTCCCCAATTTAAGCGGTAATCCATAATACCTAAACGTTTTTCTTCCAGAAATGCACCACATCTAGATTCGGATTTTTTTCTTTGCTATTTAATATAAGTGGACTGCTCCAAAATCATTTGCAATTTTGTAAATCATTGGTGTGCCACAGTAGTTCAGTATGTTTTGCTATATTTTAGTCTCCTTTCCGGGGATTTATAACTAACTCATTTTTGTTGTTTTATTGAGGTGAATATAATTTGCTTCCTCCACCACGATCAACTTAGAGCAGTTTTCCACGTCTCTCAGAAATTAAGGAAGGCAGTAAGTCCTACACTCGCTGCTTCCTCCTGTTTCATTATGCATATTCATAGAGGATAACTAAATCTTATTTGATTGGAATAGGTTATTTTTGCAAGGCAGTCACACTTTAATTACACCACACCTGATCGCGCTCGGCAAGAGTTGCTGAAGTTAATGACTCCACGCCCCATTGATCACTGGCCTTTTGTGAGGTAAGCATCTCGACTCCCATCAAGTAATCTTTTAACATCAAATATCCTAATTTAGCAAAGTTCACTTGCAGCAAGAGAGATGGAAAGAGTAGGTTGATTTCCAGTCCACACACACCCAAGGCACCAAAGCATGGTCCCCGCCCTCCTCGTGGTATGAAGATTACTGAGATGCGGCAAATTGCAGCTGTTCTTTTCCAGGACACTTCTTTTCCTTCAACGTGCTTGGTGCCATCAGTTTTACCAAAACCTCTCTGCAGATCTTTAGCTTCTAATAGAGTCCTATTCTCCGAGGATGAACTGTGCCAGGCTGTTGCTCAAAACAAACTGCTTTGATTTCTATTGTGGTTTCTTTCATGTGAATAGTAAGAAGTCTATCCTTTTTCAAAATGATTGATAGCAGTTGGAACTACAGGTGGTCACGGTGCAGTGTAGTTATTTTGAGGGCAGTTTTAGAATTTTCGACCTAAGGATTGCAATAGGATTAGAAGAATTTAGATGTTTTTTTATGCGAATAATGTATATAGGTTTGTTTCTTGTATAGTACCTACTACTATATTCCCATCTGCCAATCTCATCTCGAGTTGGCATTCAAGAATGAGGTATTTTTGGTTCTTTCATCGTCTTTTGTTATAATAGTTTGAATTGCGAATTTGTTTGAGTAAAACACAACCTCAGATTACGAGGTTTGGACACAAATGTTTGCCTTGACATAGAAATGCTATCCCAAAAGGGAAGAAATGTTACAAATGGAGTTGGTGAGAATCTCTACTATCAATTATACACTTGAGGATTTGTTCCCTGTTATTGAGGCTAACTCCATCGACATAGAAATGCTATCCCGAACGGGAAGAGCTGTTTGCTTGAGTTATCACTGTCCCTGTAAATAGTACTACTTAATTTGCACATGCACGTAGTTAGCTATCACATTGCCAATATATCCTTTTGATACAAATTTTTTGTAATCGAAATTTGTTTCTAACTTAATCATCCAAGTGTACAGGCTTAGCAATATATTAGTATCAATGTATCGAGGCGTAGTAGATTTTCAAGTATTTACATTTTGATGTCATCCATGAAAAAGAAAAAGAAAAAGAAAAAGAAAAAGAAAAAATCATCACTAATTTAATTCATAGTAATCTAGTAAAAATATAAGATATTTATGTTATGACACTTTATTCTCATCAAGGAGTCAACCATCACATTTTTTTAGGAGGAATTTTACAAGCCCGGAATCTCTTTATCCATATTATATAATATATTGTTCATCATGACATAGTACATTTTTTTACAAAGAATAAAAAAAATTCAACTCTCAATTACAGTTAAACTTCTATAAATTAATAGTACTAAGATCAGGAAAAATCTATTAATTTAGTGAATATTAATAAATTATTATTAATTTATCAAGGTATGATTTATTTTCTTAAATATTGTTACATTTTATTTAGTTAGCCGACAATTTTATGTATTTATTTAATCAAGTTTATTTTACCCAAAAATAGATTGAACAATGTACTACATTCTTCTATTTTACAAACATTTAACCAAGAAAAACTCTATTTAAATAAACGATAGCCATATTTATTAATTATATATTATGTGTGGAATGTATGAATTTTTTATTTTATAAATTTAACGAAATATTAATTTAACACGTTATCTTCAAGTTGGTAACTAGCCAAAAATATTATTGAATGTAAGTTATTAATTAACCAATATTTAAATTATTGAGGTTCTACTATATTATTATTATTATTATTATTATTATTATTGTAAATAAATAAATATTAATTTGTTCTAAAATTATAGATAATGATGTATGTGTTATGAAATTATAGATAATGATGAATGACTATTTAGTTGTATCTAGATATCATGTAGTTATCTACTTACTAGGAAGAGTGTATTCTAATCAGTTAGAGCTTCCCGCTGGACCTATAAATAAAGGGTCATTGTTATAATAAATTAACAGACTTGAGTTTTGACTATCTCTCTGTTCTTTTATCTTTTCTCTCTATTTTCTAGTTTCACAACACGTTATCAAGACGAGATTCTAACCAACCGAGTTAGCAATTAGATATTATTTTCTTTTATTCAAAAAGAAAAAGGAGAAGCAAAACTAGGCAGCCAAACGGTGATATCAAAATACCATAAAGAACAAACAAAAGCTTAGTGGCCCAAAGTTCACTTTCTCAAAAGAAATTCAAACGGCACCAACTGGTTAGTCTTTATATCTCTATCCTTGCTTTGATTTATGAGTCCAACTCATATTAGACTTTTGTTATGATATTTTTATGAGAAGCAATTAAAAGAAATATTCATGCTTTAATTAGATATAACAATGCTTTAACTTTTATTCAACGGCAAAGGACAACAAATCAGTGTGTTTATTGTTCTAAAATATTCTTGAACAAGATTTGTTTATTTTTATTTTCCTGAAGAATTATAATTCTATCAATATTCCGTAAGAATATTATGTTATATTTCATAACCTAAACATATAAATATTCTAGAAGAATATTTTATTGTTCTAGAAGAATATGAACTATTGCTCTCAAGTAGTAATAGTTTACATATATCAATATCATATTGTTGCTCCCGAAGAAGCACAATTTTTTATATATTAATATTCCAATAGAATATTAATTGCTCTTGAATAGCTTAATTCAATAAGATATAATATTCTATAAGAATATTATAATATTGCTCTTGGAGAGCACATATTTACATGTTGTAACTCTCCGAATAAGCACAACTTTATAATATTCGTGAATAATGATTTATAATGATTTGTTTTAATTGTGCTTTTCTTGAAGAAACACAATTTTACAATAATATCAATATTCTGAAGAATATTGTATTATATGTCACAACCTAACATATAAATATTCTAGAAGAATATTTTATTGTTGCTTCAAATAAGCAATATTTTATATTATATTAATATTTAAAGAGAATATTAATTGCTCCCGAAAAGTTTAATTTTATAAGATATAATATTCTTATAGAATATTATAATATTACTTATAAATAATAAATCTTTACTTGAATAATGATTTGTTGTTGTCACGAAGATGCACAACGTTATAATATTTCGACAAAATATTACAATTTAAATATTCCGAAGAGTATTAATTTTTATGACGTTATAATTTTTATATTCCGAAAAATATTGAGCGAGATTAGAAATAATATTTTATTGTGCTCTAGAAGAAGCACATGTCTTGAAAAATATCATATCACAAAATTAAATTGTGATATAAATGAGTAATTAATCAACTAATGCTTATTCACGAAGAAAAGCATATAAATCATGTTATGTTGACATTGATTAGTGTGAATTATATGATTATACAATGTCTAATAGAAAATTAATTATATTTTCTTGTTCATTATGTAGTTACTTAAATAAACGAAAAATATATTTGCTAAATTGTATGGAACCGAAGTTTAATACTTCAAAATTTTATTGATTGGCAATACTGGTTAGACCATCCCGGATCAATATAATGTGACTTATTAATGAGGATATCTATTGAAAACCAGAAGATTTTTCAATATAATGAATTCTCAAGTGATGTTTGTTCTCATGATATATAAACAAGTAGACCTTTACTAGATAAAATCAGATGAATTCTACATTTCGAAAATTATTTAGGGTGATTTATGGGGCCCCATCATCATCCTCCATGTTGACCATCTATATATTATTTGTATCGATAGATACATCTATTAGATGATTGTATGGTGTTATTATTGGCAACTTGAAGTTTGCGAGATTACTTGCTCAATTATTAAATTATGAGCATAATTTTCAGATTATACAACCAAGACGATGATGTGTCTTGTCAATACTAGTGAGTCTAAATCTCAAACTTTTAATAAATATCAGTTGAGATGATTTTAAATGGTTTAGCAATATTGTTTTCAACGCCCAATTAAATTCTAAACCATTACTATTGAGAACAAATCGCTTCCCATTTTTGTCTAGGGAATGCTATATTATATGCAGAAACACTTATACGCATCATGCCAACATCAAAGTTACCCCTACTATAGTTGGCTTATGGTCAGAGCCTAATATTATCCATCTAATGAATTTTTTATAGTGCAATATATGTATAATCGGTCCACCATAGTGCACTGAGATGGACTTTGAAAAATGTTGAGAATACATGTTTAGTATGGAACATTATAAAATATCTTAAGTCCTAACGGGTGATATTTTATATCTGGTTTTCAAATGTCATTTTGATAATACAATTTTCTCAACATTAGGGGAGAGAAATTAAGTAGCTGGAAAGAATACATGAAAATGCTGTATATTATATTTTCTAGATCCTTGCACAAGACTATATGAACCAGAAGTTCGACAAATAACTTATTTGTAAGTTATACAATTGACAGATGCATTTACTGACCAAAGAGATTAAATCAAATCTCATATACTAGCTCTAAATGCTCCAATTTATATTAGCGTCCTTGAAGGACAATCCATTAACATTATATCAGGTAAATTAATGACACGCCTGAAGCGTGGTGACATTTGATTCCAAAAAATTCTCAAATAAAAAATGGAGCCAATTATAAAGATGGTCCTACTGAGGAGGTGTATACTCTTGGAGAGTATATAGACATAACTAATTATAAAATCCCAGAAGAGGTTCAGCTAGCTGAAATAATAAAACGAAAAGATCTCGTTAAGTTATGTCATTATGAGAAAGAAATGGATTCAAAAATAAATGTTGTTGACAACACTTTTGTATATAAAGAAGCGCTTCGTATTATGAAAGGTAGCAAGGATATTGAAAGAAATCTGTCAAAGAATTAATTGGCCAAATAAAAGGATACAATCCAAGTAAATTGAACTGACTAGAGAAACCTGAAGTTTCCGGACCTATAGTCGAGCACCTAAAGGTGTATATTTATGCGAAAAGGAATGGAAAATGAAGTCGTAACATGTAATGTACGACTTTTAACATTATGAATTTCGCAAAGACTTATGTGAAACAATCATAAGTTGATATCTTGTTAGTCCGTCAATGCATGACATATATGCATATAATGAATATTGTTATAACCAACTATCGGCATGACTAATAAAACAATGTATATAAATCCGGAGAATTTAATATGCCTCGAAGCATATAGTTCAACTTTTCGAGAACTCAATCGATCAAAGTACATGATCTGAACTAATATTATAATGAGGGGAGCAAACACGCATTGTACTCTTTTCCTTGACCGAGGTTTTGTCCCATTGGGTTTTTCCGCAAGGTTTTTAATGAGGCGGTTGTATGGCGTATTAAAAGATTTATGTACTCTTTTTTTTCTTTACTATGATTTTTTCCCATAGGATTTTTTTAGTAAGGTTTTAATGAGGCATATTCTTTGTGTAAATGATATCCAATTAGAAGTGTTATAATTTTATAGTTATGGATGTCTATAACCTACAAAATATTTACTTTCATCATAATTCTATGGTTATACTCTCGAATATTATAAATTGTATATGAGACCCCTGAAGGGAACAACAACAAGATCTATTTTTAATATAATAGCATCAGACCATCAGGCTGATTACAGTCAACCAGAGATAGTGTATGAAGATGATATTGCTGGAGGTTATAACATGGAGCATATTTCACCAGAATTGTTTTATACAAATTCTAAGAAGATAGCGACATTGAAGACATTGACGTACAAGATATAGATAGCTTGATACAAGCTTTTTTCATTGAGTGAAATCAGGAGGAGTAGCTATACTCTTTTTCCTTCGCTCAGGTTTTGTCCCACTGGGTTTTCCTGACAAGGTTTTAATGAGGCAGTATTTGAGTACTCCAATTTTTGATAATTTTTTTTCCCTATTGGCATTTTTGTCCCATTGGGTTTTTACCAAACAACCAAGCATTTATTGTGTAATAAGTCATTCAAGGAGGAGTGTTATGAAATTATAGATAATGATGAATGACTATTTAGTTGTATCTAGATGTCTATGTAGTTATCTACTTACTCCGTAAAAAGTGTATTCTAATCAAGTCAGAACTCCCTTTGGACCCTATAAATAAAGGGTCATTGTTATAATAAATTAACGAGACTTGAGTTTTGACTATCTACATTCTTTTATCTTTTCTCTCTATTTTTCTAGTTTCACAACAGTATGATTATTTTGTCGTCTATATAGTTATCTTTCCTGCTTGCTTCAAAAAAGTATACTATTCAAATTGTAAATCTTATTGAAACCTTATAAATATGAGTCAATACTATAATAAATTTACGCATATTTGATTTTAGCACTCTATTCTCTCTAGTTTATAACATAATTTAAAAAATTCGAAAAAATATTAATTTATTTATGGGTAATTATATTCACACCACGTTATTTGTTAACATTACTACAATTTAATTGCAATAAATGTCTCTAATTATTGTTTATTTTTATATTTGTCCTCAACTTTCTTCACTGTATTTTTATACTTATTATCTTTATCTTTGACGATGATTTTTGTCTAAAAAATTAATTTGAAAAGTGTAAAAAAAAATTTTGCCTCTCGTATTTCTAAATAAGCAAAATAAATAATAAATACAAAAGTTTGACACAATATTTTTCTCTCATTTCAATACACATTAGCACCATCTTTGGATAAAAAATCATCATCAGAGACAAAATGTGAAAATTAATTAAAATTAATAATAAAAATACGACGAAAAAAGTTAGAGATATAAATACCAAAACATCAAATGTTAGGAGACCTTTATTAGAATTAAAACGTGATATAGATAATAAAAAATGTAATATGAATATAATTACCCTTTATTTATATGATATTAGGTGACACAAACTCAACAAAGTAGCAAAGAATAAATCCCAGAATTCAACTGCTAATTACAATTTAAGGCATGAAATATCAATATTTTCATTAAGAAACATTAATTTGAATTATATCATTTAGTTCTTATTACCAAAATTATATTTACAATAAATTGATTACATTAATTTTAACACAAACACAAGTATCCATCTTAGCTCAAATTATGTTTCAGGCTTATCAAAACTGATCCTAATTTAACGTCTTTGAATCAGCTCCTCTAAATTACCTTTCTATATACAATCATCCGTGCTAAAAAAAAATTTGAAAACGGTTGCACGTTTATAGGGGTAAAATACGCCCTATGGTCGATAGAAAGTCATCTGCTATTTTCACTCGAATCTATCTAACTGAGCATTCGAGTATTTGCCCGTCCAATCCCTCCAAGTTAGTGTGATCTTGGCTCAGGCCTATTGTAGTATAAGCATCTTGATAACCATGAGCATGTTTCTTAATACTTATAAGTACTTATAAGCTGGTGAAACATTATTTTTATTTATACATTTCATAGGACTCACAATTTTTATTTACTTTTTATTCACATAATTTGTAGGACCCACATCTTATAATTTATAAAAATTTTTACCAAACATACTCTATTACTACTTTAAAATATAAGCAAATTATATTCACAATCTCCATTCTTTTAGGTTTATAATAATATGGTCCACATTCAATTTTATTTACAATTATCATCCTCAATTTTTCAGTAATTCGTACACATGGTCATATTGACGATTTTACCCCTAATTTAAATAAAGTAAAATAAAAAAAAATAGAAAAATAATTACGATCTTTAACCTTTTCAAAAATACAAAATGATATCTTCACATACAATTATTTCAAACAATAAAGAAAAATATTCTTTTTCTTCCCTTTCTTCTTCCCCACTCACCATTGAAAGAGGAGAGGAGGGGAGGGGGGATGAAGAGGAACCCGGCAGTTTTGGACTCAAACTCCGCGTGAATTTGGGTCTGGAATGGTCCTTGGGTTTGTTGAAGATGATACAGATAAGACCTCTATTACAGATTTCGTACAACAATGATACAAAATTGATTCTTATGCTATTTCAACTACAAAAATAAATCAAAAGAAAAATTATGTAATTATAATTCACCCCCTTTGTTACAAGACTCGATAAAACAACAATACAATTATTTTACCATAAAAATCTAAGGCCAGAAATTTGTTCCAACGAAAAATCATTCATTCCAACAACAAAATAAATCACATAATTCTTAACACCGCCATTTACTAACACATGCATGAATCAACACAATTAATTATACTTTATATACAAAACCTTTGTTTTGATACCATTTGTTGAGAACTTGAAATTAACATTACAAAAATTACTTTCTTGAGATGACAAAACCTCTCATATAAAGGACCTAATTATTATGTATATTAAAAATATTGTATCATCTTCAAAGTTGGTTGGGCGGGCGGCCGGGGGGTGGAAGAAAATGACCCCTTACTCATTTTCTTTTTGTTTCTTTCTCTTTTTAATTGTTTTAAATTATAAAATGTGAAGATACTATTTTACCTTTGTTAAATTGATCAAATTTAGGTTATGAGCTTGACTTTTTGTCTACTAATAGACCTTTAAACAAAATCCATCCAAATTCCACAAGTCTTTTCAGCGTACATATATTGGGGGACGTAAGTACCAAGATTAGAAAGTTTAGGACTTTATGGCACATATTTTATTATTACAAGTGAAAAAGTGTAAAAAAAAAAAAAGGGTTCAAATTTATTTACAATTTTGAAAAGGTTAGGGACCCAAATACAATTTTTCCACTACATTTTCCTTATTTTTTACTATTTCAGGGATTACCTGTACAAATTAATAAAAAGTTCAAGATAATATATACTAATAAAATTGAATGAAGACTAAATTGCTACGAACCTGTAAAGATGTGACTGAGTATAATTTGCTCTCAAAACATTGACCAAAGCAAGTTTTGTAAATGGGCAAAACTAGGTAATAAATGTTTAATAGTAGTGAAATTATTTTAAATGCTTATAAGTTATAAATCCTATAAAATGTATAAATATATTATATAATTTATACTAAACCAAGCATCAGCTAAGTAAAGTAACCCGACATTTCAAGACGAAATGAATCCAATTGAAATGAATTATAAATTTTTCTCCTTAACTGCTTATCATACAAGTGTTGGCTATTATTTCATATAGTTGTATCTTTTGCCAAATTGCAACCATGCACACGTGAATTTCTTAGTCTCAATTGGCAATTTTACAAAGATGCAGGTAGGGGTGGGCATTTAAACCGCCAAACCGCTCAAACCGACCGAACCGAACCGAATCGGGTTGGTTTGGTTCGGTTTTTCACACCCTGACGATTTGGTTCGGTTTGCGAATTTAAAAAATATAGTCGGTTTGGTTCGGTTTCGGTTTGAGGAAAAAAAACCGAACCAAACCGCTATAAACCGAACCGATAAAAAAATCCCTGAAATGAGAATTCTACCCAATTGTAATATTTTCAGCCTTTTGTTATCACATTATATTATTTTTCTCTCCGGAGGTAAAGTGATTAACACTGTGGTTTTAAATAGTCTGACGACGTCATATAGCTTTAGCTTCATAGGTTTTCTACTCAAGGACGAATTAAACGTACACTGGCTAATGCTTAGCTTCCTATAATACGGTATGTTGGCTTTGGGGACTGGACACTAATATGGCTAAATGGACAATAATTATTCGGGTTCGAATCTTAGTGAGAATTTCTTTGATGAATGAAAGTTGAATATTATTGCTAAAATAAGCTAAAATTGCTATAATTCGGTATGTTTGTGATATTTTCATTCCAAAGGATGAATTGGATGTGGAAAGATAGAATATTAAGAGAGTTTATATAGGAAAGATGGAATAATAAGAAGAAAATAAGCAATTTTTTACGGCAAGTAACTATCTTTTTATTAGTTTTAGGACTTTTGGAAATGAGTTATTATCATTAGGCCCAAAACATTAGGCCCAAACCGCTCAAACCGAACCAAACCGAACCAAGATTGGTCGGTTCGGTTTGGTTCGGTTTCATCAATAGCGGCGGTTTGGTTCGGTTTGGGTTAATGGCCAAACCGATTTGGGCGGTTTGGTTTCGGTTTGGGTTCAAAACCGAACCAAACCAACCCACGCCCACCCCTAGATGCGTGGAGGAGTATAATCACATATTGATCATTCGCCTTTGAATGGATGCAAATTGGCTGATTTTGCTTAGCCCTCGCCTTAAATTAAAATTTAATTTCACTTGTAGGTACATTCCACACATGAAAAAACATGTACATTACCAGTAGGTACCTCTATACATACAAGTTACAGATTGGAAAATGATTTATAACATAGAAACAATCTATTATTTAGGTTTGGAAAACATCCAAATAACGGGCAGCATATGGTGGGGTTCTGCTTCTGCACATCAATTAGCATTAACAAGGAATGGATGCTGGCAAACACTGCACTCTATGGTTTCAGAGCCAGTGGCTGGAATTTGGACCTGCAACCACCAAAACAACACATTAAAATACTTCTAATAAGGCCTCAAGTGCAAAAAAAGAACATCAAAGGCATCCGAAAGCAGAAAAAAAACCTGCAAATGGACTGTGCATGTGGGACAGGCAACATCTCTCATCCTCATACCAGATGCTTCAGACTTGGCACCTACAGAAGTTAAATTGTTTTAATGGCAAAAGATTAATGCATTGTCATCCGAATCTCTTAAATTAGTTTCTTGAACATCTTCACAAGAAAATCAAGCTATGCTTAAGAATAACTGTATCAGTATGTCTATTACCTGTTGGTATCTTGCGATTTTTTTCCATCTCCTCCTGTAACCAAATACATCAATCACGTGGCAAATCAGAAAAAAAAAAGAAAAAGAAAAAAAAAATCTATGACGACAATATAACTTCCCACCACTCGATTCTTGAACATCAATATACATTGTGGTCCCATATTGATCTTATATTATAAGAGACAGCTTTAAATTGAACAAAATGTACAGATACAATTGTGACAAGGGAGCACTTAAATCCACCACCAACATAGCTATAAGAAATGTAGGCACATTGGTATATTTTCAGTTTAAAACCCATGTTCAAGTTTCACATGGGTGTGATGTACTGACAACTAGGTTGAATTTGTAGTAGCTTTTTACTAAAATTGATGCTAAAGGTGAAGGAAGAGTGTGGAGCAGATTATGGCTAGGTATGAAAGGAAATCGACGCCATAATATGACCTGTTACGGCATTGTTCAGAGGTTGTGAAAAGTACCCATGTAACTGGGGCTGACTTGTTTAATTATGTCAGAAGGATCGAGCTTTGTACAGTATTAATTTCATGATTGGAGGGACTATTTATGATGCCCAAATAGCAGGAAAGCAGAAGACTTGTGGAGCTTGGAAGAAGTGCTGAAGATAATTGGAAGGTAAAGAACCTTCGCCAAGGGATAACAAGATAAAGCATACAAGCCTAACATCAGCTCTCTATAGAAATACTTAACAAGGCAATTACACATATTTATAGGTAAAATATGCTCTTACTAGGACAGGGAACTACGTTATGTTTGGGAGTGCTTATAAGCTGTGACGACTGGATCCCTCTAGTCGGGATCTTAACTTTAGTCGCACTCATCCATACTGTCCGCTTTGAGAGGGCCGAACCCATCACGGATTCCTTTCACGTCCTTAGCGATTCGAACCCAAGACTTCTCCTTATGAGACACTTAAGTTAAATATTGATACGAATTGGGCGAATTGCACCAGTATTCAATTTGTACCAAATGTCCACAAATGTCTACTTTTACCAATTGGTACAAGTACTCACAAATGAGTGAACTCACAAATGTGGACTTTTACCACTTTTACAACAAATGACAACTCACAAATGTCTACTTTTTACCAATTGGTACCAGTATTCAACTCTTCTTATGAGGCACTTAAGTTGCAACAGTATTCAACTTAAGTGCCTCATAAAAAGAGGTATTGGGTTCGAATCGCTGGGGACGCGAAAGAAACCCGTGAGGGGTTAAGATGAGTTCCGGCCCTCCCAAAGCGGACAATATGGATTAGTGCGGCTGGAATTAAGATCCCGACTAGAAGGATCTCAGTCGTCATCAAATATCATTTTATCCATACATTCCGTAGGATCCACAATTCTTATCCACACATTCCGTAGGACCTACTACTTATAATTAACAAAAAAAACTTTTACACACAAGCGCATTGATTAATTGATTCTAAGTTCTAAGACTAATCATAGATGATCACGAAGTGCAAATAAAACTCAATTGGTAATAAAATCTGAACTTAAGACTGAAGGACTAAAACTTAATGTAAATCCGCAAATGACAAAAATACAACCTGACTCATGCGAACCATAAATCAAAACTAAATGAAGAGACCATAAATCACCAAGGACACTTCTTATCCAAAGATTTCTTGCTCGTCATGCGAACCAAGATCTTCAATGATGTTTCTATCTTTGCCCCAACCCAAAAAAATCTGTCCAACGTCAACATAGATTTCACCTGAGCATTTTTTCACTAAGTTCGCTTCTTTAACTCTTAGAGGCAAAGTTACATCAAAGTCTTAATAAAGAGAAGTGTGTAGTATAAAGAATTCAAATCAAGTGAAATCTTGGTCACCTTTTTCTCCAGCTGTCCACCCCTCCTTTCGAAATTAAAAAAACAATAAAAATTTGATAAAAGTATGAAACTGGTTCATTTCTTTTAGTTGCCAAAAAAATAGGAAACTAAGAATTTAAAATGCTCATAACTTGGTACATGGGCTAAAATCTTTCTTAACGAAAAGAATGTTGGCGATTGGCAATATCAGAATAAGTTTTGGAGATTGAGTTGTTCAGCAAATAGTTGGCAGATAACTTGTATGGCTCATCAGAGATTGGCAGATAGGTCAAATTCCTGACACAATTTTGGTTGTACCGCTGTTATTTGAGATTCTTTGGCATATTAATATTGTTAAGGTGTAAATTTAATCTCTTCCTAAAGATAATTATGGTTCAATAAAGAAAACAACCCATAATAATGATGCCCTATACTTTTTCAAGGGGTGATAAAGACTCGCTTGAAAGAAAGACAACCCTGAAATGTTAGTAGCCTAACTTCAGAACTTGAAAGATAGAAGAAGGGCAACAGTTGCTCCTGCTGTATGCAATGACTTTCATTTGCCACTAAAAGACACCCACAGCTTCCAACTTTCAATCTTCATTTGTTGGTTATAGATAATATCAAAGTCTAAATAACGGATCAGGCTCAAAGAGATACATCATATCAATTCTTTCAGTAGTGCTTTTTCTGTATTCAACTTGACCTCATCTTCAAATATTAACATTTCCATCCTAACATGATATTGCACTACTGTACACAATATGCAAGCCCTTTCACCATCAATCAAACATGATTTTCAGTCAAATTCTTAAAGACGTATAAAGATAGAAGAATAAATAGGATCTAATCCAATTGCAGGACCAAGCTTCCCAATATCTAACCATAAAACCTCAGAGATTATACAGTTTTTAGGAAAATCTAGGAGATGAGTGAAGTTGGAAAAGTAGCATCATACCCAGTCTTGCATATGTGAGAAAAGTGTGCAGCAGCTCAAATTGAGATAAAAAATTGAATTAATAAACAGACTTGTAAGTGTTGCCAACAAAGGGAGGAGAAAAATTGTTCACACAAACTTTAATTTTTCAATCATTTTGACTTGTAACTGTTCTACTGATGTACAAGACTTAGACAAGTACAAAACTATTATAAAAGAAAGAAAGAACAGAACCAGCCATAATGACATATATATTTCCTTTTGTCCTGGCAGCTAATAATAAGGATTAGGTTCTTGTACTCACGTTTTCCTTACCCAAAAGATAAAAAAGAGGAGGAGGAGAATAGATAATTGATTCTGTTGACAGTTGAAAAGCAAGCTCGAGTTATCATATCATACATTCTTTTCGTTCAGAATATAATGCATATCACAGGCACAGAATTGTTCAAACTGCATGGAACCTAAATCCGTCTACTTTGGCAACAAAGATAAAATAACTGACTCGTTGATGCAAATTAATTATTTGTCTTAATTAAAGATTCAAAGAGTCATTGTTTAATTTTTGTAGACTCTAGTTAATTGTGTTTTGAAACTTGTTTAGTCAGTTGGTTTTCCTAGATTAATTTAGTTGAAGTTTAAGTATTTTAACAGTCATTTCAATTGTCTAGGAATCATTATTCACTATAAAAGGGTCAATGTACTGAGGAAGAAGAGTATAACTTATTCAGATTAAATTATCAAATCTTATTACTTCTCTTTTCAAGGTCTTCTCCTAGAATTTCCCTTAAAGAAATCTGGACTCCGACGGTGATTGGAGTATCTAATTTTGCCCTACATTACTCGTTCTTCTGAAAAATTGCTTCACCCATCATGATAAGAAAGAATGTATATAATAAATGAATCTTGGAGAGAACATGAACACCAATAAGGATAAAGATAAGAAAGATAAACTCAGCTTCAGGCCAGCAATTTTACGAAACTAACTGTTAAAAGGAGCACATGCACTGAAATATTGCAAGATATGATTTACACATGGGACATCAAATTGTGCATTCAGCAGTTACCTGAAGTTTTCTTGCAAGATCCCGATGGCTATGCAATCCTGCAACTCTGGCAGCTGCTTCCTCTGTATTGCTAAGCCTTTGAGTAACTTCTGCCTGCCAAAAAATAATCAACCTAGTTATGTTATGAAACCGAACCTTCAGCATCACAGTATCACATAGAGGTAGATGCAGACTATTTTAACCAGCCTCTTTCCCCATACCCAAATATAAAAAGAGAGGGAATAAAGAACTAAAAGAAAAAAGAAACTGAAAAGCAAAAAATCGTTGAGAAAAAAAATCAGACTGTAGTTGAAGAAAAGACACCATAACATTCTTGTAGCAATCTCATTAGTGAACCATTATCATCTTTATGTGCATTATTTTTTATACATCAAACCTAGCTCGTCTAGAACTTTGCTCCTTGGCAGGGTAGAGGGTCTAACTCAGTCTATTGGACCTTAGAGGAGCTACAGACTCTAGTTGGTCAGTTTCCCTGGTACTCCTTTCTCTTGGAGGAAGGGAACATAGTGAATTGAAACAACAGCGTATTCTTGGCAAGATAAGATAGGAAGGATATAGTAAATTTTGAATATGATATCTTGTTATAAATTGCTCTTGATAAAGTAAAAAGTATTCCATCCCTCATAGAATGTCTACATTACTATTTGTTATGTGTCCAGAAATACGTCTTACAAAAGTAATTTATGTAATTACCTGCTATGCCGTTCTTCAAAAATCTGCGCCTGGACTAAATATTAGGAATATATATTGTAGCCATTAAGTCTTATACCTTACAATTATGCATGAATTGGTGCCCACTCAAATTGTTGATATTCCATTTTGTTTCTCCATGTAAAGATAAGAAATAAAAGGGCAAAGTTGGAAGAATGTCTCAGAAAGTAAGAAATAAAAGGGCAAAGTTGGAAGAATGTCTCAGAAAGTGTGGTGTGGGTTTGGTTTTAATAACTTAACCAGTTTAGAAAGTATACCCTGACACCCATTTGTTGTATGGAGGAATCACACTTTTACAAAAGTGTCTGCTCAAGTAATATGCGAGAAACTTTTGTGCATTTGATTATAATAGAAATGCACAAACCGGACACACATACCATGCAGCTGTCACAAACTCGAACTGGTTGAGCATTGTCATCTGCAGTGAGAGCAATTCTTCCTTGTGTGCACTTGTCACAGAAAATATCCCCACAGTTTCGACAGTGGTGCTGATGACAAGAGAACAAATGAAAAAGATGAATTAAGCTTCAGCACCAATACCTACTATTTTATAAACAGTGACCACAAAAGCAGATTTTAACCTTTCGATTAAAAGCATTAAAATCACTATGACAAGCTGTGCACTTGGTTACTGCTTCATCAGGAACCTAATGGAGAGGAACAAACATGCACATAAAATCTCAAACAATAACCAAGTTGCAGTATAATCCAATGTTACATATAATCTACAACAATATAATAACTTAATCAATACAAAATCTAATCTAACCCAGTGATATTTCTCCACATTAACAGGCTTAATCAAGTTCATCCAATCAATGAACCCTTTCTTCCTCTCTAATGATTGCTCAGATCCCTTGATTAGATCAGAAGGTTTACTGCTTTCACCCATCTCCTTGACCTGTTTACATATATCAGACAAACATATGCAGTCACAACCATATCAATGTATGATAAAATATCTCATGTAAAAAATAATGATAAATCTACATGTTATCATAGTTCTGTGCCAAAAAATTGTATATTATGTAGTGCTTATACATTAAGTTGGATAGCAAACCTGTCAAAAGGTTATCTAAGCTAGATATCTGAAGACTCGGAAAAAAATTCTTTGGACATGTAATAATATCTTATCTCGTGGAAAAAAAGAACAGTACCTACTCAACGGATATGGAAACAGGACCTAGATGGTGTACACTGATAACTCAAGAAAGAATTAATAATAATATTTTCAAATACATGGTTTCACAAACTGACCATCAAAATATGCAAATATAAAACACGCGACCATCATGTAATATCTACAACCTCCAGAAGAAAGTTTATTTAATGTCAGAAGAGAGATTAAGCCTTTCAATTAACATTCTTTGAGTCAAAAACAGCAGCCTGCATTCCCTTTAAAAAGAAGAGCATAATTATCCTTGTATTGCACAAAGTTGAGGAACTACTATTTCACTAGTAAGACCGTTTGCAAGACACGCATAGGATTTAGCAGCTCCTTGTCTAAGAAATCATAGTCAAAATTCAGGGACACAATTTGTTACCACTGGAAAAAAATCCAAAATATGTAATGTTAATCACGTAGTCTTTAGGTTGCAAATTATAATAGTTTTACACCAGAATCTACTAACAATCCTATATCATCCACCAACCAAATAGTAGCATAAATGACATGCAATTGAATGTGGATATAGACAGCCCAACCTGAATGCTTGCAGCTGTCACTGTGTCCAGTATCTTGTTCGTAGTATAGCTATTTGATTTCAGCCTGATCCGCTTTGGTTCAGGATCAACACTCGTTTTGGCCCAAATTGCAAAGATATATGAGTCCAACACCTGAACAAAGAGACAAGCCCAAATGCAATCCTTTTGTTAAAACTTAAAAGAATCAAACAAAACATCTTCTCTTGTCAACACAATTCAAAAACTTACTTCCCATCTTGTCAGTTTCTCGAGTGGATATATTTCTAATGTTCGGCTAGTTGGTGGATCAAGAATCCGAATCCCATCCAAACCAATCTAAATTGAATCCAAAAACCAATGATAATTGAGTGAAATAACATAATACTGATTTCAAAAGAAGAACACAAATTATTGACGCTTAATGTAACAAGCACAGTCTTGCACCATGTATAAGACTCTGGTAACGTTTCATATAGTGGAAGTTTTGGAATACAACCATTGAAGTGCATAGTCACAATATTGAGTCCACATTTTCATGTCAAAGAAATGCTCAATAGTTACAGAAACACATAAGAATGTCTAGCACCAGTGACCAACTATGTCCATTAAGTGGCATATCATATGCTTCAATCAAAAACTTGAAATTCGACAAGAATAATAAATATACAAATTGGAAAAGAATAGAAAGCAACAATCAATTCAACATCCTACTGTTAAAAACAATGCAATCTCGCAAACCTGACAAAGCACGTCCATGTCGGTCTGACCAAAACCTTCAGACAACAGCTTGACTGCAAACTTTTGGATGCTACTGTTGACGGAACCTAAATCCGTCTACTTTGGCAACAAAGATAAAATAACTGACTCGTTGATGCAAATTAATTATTTGTCTTAATTAAAGATTCAAAGAGTCATTGTTTAATTTTTGTAGACTCTAGTTAATTGTGTTTTGAAACTTGTTTGGTCAGTTGGTTTTCCTAGATTAATTTAGTTGAAGTTTAAGTATTTTAACAGTCATTTCAATTGTCTAGGAATCATTATTCACTATAAAAGGGTCAATGTACTGAGGAAGAAGAGTATAACTTATTCAGATTAAATTATCAAATCTTATTACTTCTCTTTTCAAGGTTTTCTCCTAGAATTTCCCTTAAAGAAATCTGGACTCCGGACGGTGATTGGAGTATCTAATTTTGCCCTACATTACTCGTTCTTCTGAAAATTGCTTCACCCATCATGATAAGAAAGAATGTATATAATAAATGAATCTTGGAGAGAACATGAACACCAATAAGGATAAAGATAAGAAAGATAAACTCAGCTTCAGGCCAGCAATTTTCTGAAACTAACTGTTAAAAGGAGCACATGCACTGAAATATTGCAAGATATGATTTTACATGGGACATCAAATTGTGCATTCAGCAGTTACCTGAAGTTTTCTTGCAAGATCCCGATGGCTATGCAATCCTGCAACTCTGGCAGCTGCTTCCTCTGTATTGCTAAGCCTTTGAGTAACTTCTGCCTGCCAAAAATAATCAACCTAGTTATGATATGAAACCGAACCTTCAGCATCACAGTATCACATAGAGGTAGATGCAGACTATTTTAACCAGCCTCTTTCCCCATACCCAAATATAAAAAGAGAGGAATAAAGAACTAAAGAAAAAAGAAACTGAAAAAAGCAAAAATCGTTGAGAAAAAAAAAATCAGACTGTAGTTGAAGAAAAGACACCATAACATTCTTGTAGCAATCTCATTAGTGAACCATTATCATCTTTATGTGCATTATTTTTATACATCAAACCTAGCTCGTCTAGAACTTTGCTCCTTGGCAGGGTAGAGGGTCTAACTCAGTCTATTGGACCTTAGAGGAGCTACAGACTCTAGTTGGTCAGTTTCCCTGGTACTCCTTTCTCTTGGAGGAAGGGAACATAGTGAATTGAAACAACAGCGTATTCTTGGCAAGATAAGATAGGAAGGATATAGTAAATTTTGAATATGATATCTTGTTATAAATTGCTCTTGATAAAGTAAAAGTATTCCATCCCTCATAGAATGTCTACATTACTATTTGTTATGTGTCCAGAAATACGTCTTACAAAAGTAATTTATGTAATTACCTGCTATGCCGTTCTTCAAAATCTGCGCCTGGACTAAATATTAGGAATATATATTGTAGCCATTAAGTCTTATACCTTACAATTATGCATGAATTGGTGCCCACTCAAATTGTTGATATTCCATTTTGTTTCTCCATGTAAAGATAAGAAATAAAAGGGCAAAGTTGGAAGAATGTCTCAGAAAGTAAGAAATAAAAGGGCAAAGTTGGAAGAATGTCTCAGAAAGTGTGGTGTGGGTTTGGTTTTAATAACTTAACCAGTTTAGAAAGTATACCCTGACACCCATTTGTTGTATGGAGGGAATCACACTTTTACAAAAGTGTCTGCTCAAGTAATATGCGAGAAACTTTTGTGCATTTGATTATAATAGAAATGCACAAACCGGACACACATACCATGCAGCTGTCACAAACTCGAACTGGTTGAGCATTGTCATCTGCAGTGAGAGCAATTCTTCCTTGTGTGCACTTGTCACAGAAAATATCCCCACAGTTTCGACAGTGGTGCTGATGACAAGAGAACAAATGAAAAAAGATGAATTAAGCTTCAGCACCAATACCTACTATTTTATAAACAGTGACCACAAAAGCAGATTTTAACCTTTCGATTAAAAGCATTAAAATCACTATGACAAGCTGTGCACTTGGTTACTGCTTCATCAGGAACCTAATGGAGAGGAACAAACATGCACATAAAATCTCAAACAATAACCAAGTTGCAGTATAATCCAATGTTACATATAATCTACAACAATATAATAACTTAATCAATACAAAATCTAATCTAACCCAGTGATATTTCTCCACATTAACAGGCTTAATCAAGTTCATCCAATCAATGAACCCTTTCTTCCTCTCTAATGATTGCTCAGATCCCTTGATTAGATCAGAAGGTTTACTGCTTTCACCCATCTCCTTGACCTGTTTACATATATCAGACAAACATATGCAGTCACAACCATATCAATGTATGATAAAAATATCTCATGTAAAAAAATAATGATAAATCTACATGTTATCATAGTTCTGTGCCAAAAAAAATTGTATATTATGTAGTGCTTATACATTAAGTTGGATAGCAAACCTGTCAAAAGGTTATCTAAGCTAGATATCTGAAGACTCGGAAAAAAATTCTTTGGACATGTAATAATATCTTATCTCGTGGAAAAAAAGAACAGTACCTACTCAACGGATATGGAAACAGGACCTAGATGGTGTACACTGATAACTCAAGAAAGAATTAATAATAATATTTTCAAATACATGGTTTCACAAACTGACCATCAAAATATGCAAATATAAAACACGCGACCATCATGTAATATCTACAACCTCCAGAAGAAAGTTTATTTAATGTCAGAAGAGAGATTAAGCCTTTCAATTAACATTCTTTGAGTCAAAAACAGCAGCCTGCATTCCCTTAAAAAGAAGAGCATAATTATCCTTGTATTGCACAAAGTTGAGGAACTACTATTTCACTAGTAAGACCGTTTGCAAGACACGCATAGGATTTAGCAGCTCCTTGTCTAAGAAATCATAGTCAAAATTCAGGGACACAATTTGTTACCACTGGAAAAAAAATCCAAAATATGTAATGTTAATCACGTAGTCTTTAGGTTGCAAATTATAATAGTTTTACACCAGAATCTACTAACAATCCTATATCATCCACCAACCAAATAGTAGCATAAATGACATGCAATTGAATGTGGATATAGACAGCCCAACCTGAATGCTTGCAGCTGTCACTGTGTCCAGTATCTTGTTCGTAGTATAGCTATTTGATTTCAGCCTGATCCGCTTTGGTTCAGGATCAACACTCGTTTTGGCCCAAATTGCAAAGATATATGAGTCCAACACCTGAACAAAGAGACAAGCCCAAATGCAATCCTTTTGTTAAAACTTAAAAGAATCAAACAAAACATCTTCTCTTGTCAACACAATTCAAAAACTTACTTCCCATCTTGTCAGTTTCTCGAGTGGATATATTTCTAATGTTCGGCTAGTTGGTGGATCAAGAATCGAATCCCATCCAAACCAATCTAAATTGAATCCAAAAACCAATGATAATTGAGTGAAATAACATAATACTGATTTCAAAAGAAGAACACAAATTATTGACGCAATGTAACAAGCACAGTCTTGCACCATGTATAAGACTCTGGTAACGTTTCATATAGTGGAAGTTTTTGGAATACAACCATTGAAGTGCATAGTCACAATATTGAGTCCACATTTTCATGTCAAAGAAATGCTCAATAGTTACAGAAACACATAAGAATGTCTAGCACCAGTGACCAACTATGTCCATTAAGTGGCATATCATATGCTTCAATCAAAAAACTTGAAATTCGACAAGAATAATAAATATACAAATTGGAAAAGAATAGAAAGCAACAATCAATTCAACATCCTACTGTTAAAAAACAATGCAATCTCGCAAACCTGACAAAGCACGTCCATGTCGGTCTGACCAAAACCTTCAGACAACAGCTTGACTGCAAACTTTTGGATGCTACTGTTGACGTCCTGCGATTCATCGACCTTGGCAACCGCTTTCACAATCTTAGGAGAAGAATTCCCGAATCCACTATGCTCTTTTCCACCGGAAATATTAATAGGCCTACCGTAATCATCAAACATCACCCCACCACCACTTCCCGAATCAGAAGGTCGGCCCCCTTCCCCACCATAAGATTCTACCTTCCCGCCACTGTATTTATAAACCCCACCATCATACAACCCTTCCTCTCCATACCCGCCATAACTCGCTTCATTTTCAAGTGAATTTACATACGAAGTCACAGAAGAAGAGCTATATGAAGCCGGGGCAGAAGCCCCCGAATAGGGGTTCGATGGAAAAGATGGATTATAATCGGAAACCGGGTTGTGCGTGGAATAATCGTAACTAATAGCGGTATGGTTTTGATTTATGGGGTTCTGGTGTTGATAATAAGAATCCAAGGAAAGGGGAATGGAGGATTGAGGGTTACTAGGGACATGATCGGGATTATGGGGAAAGGAGGGGTAAGTGGAGGAATAATTGGCGTAATCGGAGGGGGAAACCGGCGGAGCGGAGGCGTAAGGCGGCGGAACAGGATTGAATTGAGGATCGGAGGAGTTCTGAAAGTGGGTTTGATAGTATTGGTAATATGATGAGGTAGTATCAGTTTGCTGTTGCATTTTTTCTTCTGAATTTCGAGATGAAAATCTGGGTGAAGAATTGATCCAAGGAATTTTTCTGGTTTTGAGAATCAAGAGCGAGTTTTTTTTTCTTTCCTTAAGGAATAAAGGAGACTTCGGGTTTCGTCTTCGTCAGAATCTGGAATCCGCGTGTGAACTATTACAGAGGACGTCTTGAGTTTTTTAATTTATAGTTTATAGGGTGCCCACTGCCCAAACGTAACACATTAGACCACACCAACCTATAAAAATTCATCCCAAGTTTCTCGCATGTGGTCGAGTTGGCAATTCATAGTCCGTGGCCGATTAGGCTTCCTACTCGACCTCGATGAAGGCCTTGCAAAAACTACAGTTGACTGGGAAATCAAGTTATACTCTAAGCTTGTTTGATAAAGATTAAAATTGGTTTTTTTTTTAGTCAAATATTGCAGTTGATTTTTTGGGTCAAAAAGCCAAAAATGACTTATTACCTCTTCCAAAATTGCCCTCGCTTGAGTCAAATGTCTTGAGCCTTTTGTGGGTCAACAATTACGGCTCTCTTGTCTGCAAAAGGCTCATTTTGGTAATTTCATTTCAATTTTATATCCCTTGTCAGGCTGTTTTAGTTTAGTCAAAAATTAAAAAACAAAAAATCCAAAAAAAACCAATTTTAATCTCTATCAAACAAGCGCTAAGTGAGTGGATTCATCATTATTTTAGTACCGATGGTTGATATGAATTAGAAAAGTTATAATTTATGACCCAATGAATAAACGCAATATCAATCAGAGTTTGTCGAGGTCATTAAGCACTTCAAGTTCGGTTGTAGTTCACTTGTACAGGTGCCATAGCGATTGTAGTGTCATCGTTTGTAATCAACAGATAAGAACACATGTCCTTCCCTTCGTAACAACATTCTCATAATGTTATGAGTGGGGCGGAGACAGGACTGGACCATATTGGGCCAGGCCCGGCCCTATCCAGGAATATTGTAGTTAATTAATATATATATATATATATATATATATATATATATATATATATATATATATATATATCCTTACAATAATATAAATGTCTTAATTTTTTTACTGTAGCTTTTTTCGTCCAAACACGACGTAGTTTTGGTATTTTACTATTCTTAGTTTTGTCCAAATCTCACCATTTTTGTAATAGCTGCAATTCTTGACTTTTGTGTATTTTGTGGAATCTCATGTTTTGTTTACACGTGAACTTTAAATGTTTTGCTAAACTTCATTTTCTTTAAATTGCAGTTTTTGTTGTCCAACTCAAAAATTTGCTGTATTTTTACATAATTCCAGTTGGAGATGATATCCCTATGGGTTACTCAACTACTGTTCATTTTTTCGTTTTACAACTATCACATCTACTACTCATTATTAATGCATTTTTGAGAGTACAATCAACATCAACATTAGCTGCTCATAAACGTATATTCTTAAAGATTATATTGAGGTGATGAACTATAACAAATGCAGCATTGAGACACTTCTAATAAAAAATTTCAGAATTTGAAGTTCCCTTAAAGCTGGTTCAACTTTCACCAATTCTGATAATTAAAACTTCAGTATTATACTACTAAAATTTGTTAAAGAATTTTGCATTCTAACTTCAATTAAAAATATCAATTCATCTCTATTTGTTGTCCTTTCTGATGGCCTGTTAGATATTAAGTTCAGCAGAAAGATGGTTGTTAGGCAAAATTTGAATATATCAAGAACATAAATAGCAAGTCAGTTGCAGAGAAACATACACTTGGTCGAAAACAATTAATTATGAAATCTTTTATTCCCAAAATGATCAGTGAAATATGTTTATATTAGTTGACCTCCAAAAAAATAACACAAAATGTATGTTTGTATTATTGTTGTTTTTTGTGTTTGTATTATTGTTGTTTTTAACAATAGAAAAAAAAAATACAAAGGAGTATGGTTGCCGAGATGCTCGGCAACCAACTCTTGGTTGTCGAGTCGACAATGAATTTCTGACTGTAGATTTGTAGAATACACACGTTTTATTTTTGTTTTTAAAAATTGATTGATATATTTATATTTCAATATCAAGTGTTGTTCAACTCATTGGTTAGGAAGCCGATGGAAAAGATAAGAAAAAATAGGCAGCTATGGTAAGAAATATAACTGAAATTTAATAGACACTAGCAGATATGAAACATGGTGATGTAGGCAACTATATGTAAACAAGGCATGGACAAAGTTGAAGCAAGCATTCATCTTTTTCTCTCTTTGATCTTTTGTTTTAGATTTGTCTGTGTTTCTTTTATCAGTAATGAGAAATTAAAAAATTAGACTGACATTTTATATTTATTTTGGTTATCAGGTACAAGGATCCCAAGAATGTTCTGAAGGCAAGCCAGCAAATATTTTTTTAAAGATAAACAAAATGTGAAAAATGAGATGAAAGATGAGGCATTGGGGGCCTAAAGCACAAAACACCATCAACTATTCTACAGCTTCACAAATCTTCTCCTGGATCCCCACGAGTACTTGTGTTTTAGTATTAACCTGATTAGAGAAATATCAAAACCCTCCATCAATAATAGGACAAGACTATGACAAAAGTACACAATATCATAGTTTTAGAAAATTTGGCAACCATCCTTTGAGTTAATTAGTTTTACTTACATTGCTTAATAATTCATGGAAATGTCCACATGATTTAGAGAATGGTTAATGAAAATTATTACATGAAAATTGCAAATTAGAGTGGCATCAATTTGCAATACAAAGTTTTTCAAGAAAGTGAGATTCATTTGCCAACACCAGTATACAAAATGAGCGCGCATTCATATAGGGAATACTTCATTTGACTACAATTTATCTACATCAATTATAGTTTATATTATTGTTGTTTTTAACAAGAGAAAAAGCGAAAAAAAAAAACCAAATCAAGCAACCAATTCGAGCAACCCCAACAACCAGTTTTGGTTGCCGAGTTGCTCAAATTTGCTACTCTGCATTAACAACTTTTAATACCATTGGTAAACCACTTTACCAACAAGTTATATATATAGAAGAGAGAGCTAGAGATAGAGGTGACTATTCCATATATTATTGGAATTGAGTTATTGAAACTTGACATAGACACAGAAACAGAAACAGAAGATTGCAAAGCAGGGGACATCTGAAAACACAGATTTTACCTACAAAAAATGGGCAGAAACATCAATTTTGCGATTGTTTTTGCAATTCTTGTGGCGAGTTGTTTTTGTAACTATTTCAAAACATCAATTTTGAAATGTGAACATTTCATTGCCCCATATTTAAAAATAAAAAAAATGTGAAAAGTAAAAATCTCGGCAATGAAATGTTCATTGTCGAACTTCTCGGCAATGCACTGTTCATTGCCCCATATAAAAATAAATAAATAAATAAATATTTGTGAACAATAAAAATCTCGGCAATGAAATGTTCATTCTTGAGATTTCAATAATACATGATATTTTCTTTGTTCATTGGGAATTTTTTTTTTTTTTTAAATCTCGGCAATGAAAATGTTCATTGCCGAGATTTCTCGGCAATGAACATTATTTTACTGTTCATTGGAATTTTTTTTTTTTAACACCTATTCATTCACAACTCGGCAATGAACAGTAACCAAAGAATTTTTTTTTTTTTTTTTGTAATACATATGTGTGAGTTTAAATTCCATATAGGGGTGAATGAGAGTGCAGAGGTTGACAGCATACCCAACTACAAAATTCCATCAAACTGATGCAATAATTGGATATTCCATGTATAACATGAATACAATTTAAGAACAGATGGTAATAGCTTAAAACAAAAATTTAATTAATTTGTAACTTATTGTAACTTATTGTTGAGCTATTGAAATTCACTTCCAACTTTTATTCAGAACTTAATAGATTTTAGAGAACATATCTAAGTACATCATGATCCATGCATATTGTGGTGCACCCTTTTACATGTATTTTCTAATATCATAGTTTTGGAGAACATTTTAGTAGAATTATTAATAATTGAAGCATCAACATTTTAATGAATGTCATATGTATCCCAATCAATAGTTTGGAAGTTAACATTTTTTTCTAAAGTTTTGACAAGATAAAGATTTTATTAAGTGAAAAAATTTGGAAAAATAGTCCACCAAAAAAAAAAAAAAAAAAAAAAAATTTCTTGTGAACAGTGAAATTCTCGGCAATGAACAGTGCATTGCCGAGATTCTTGGCAATGAACAGTATTTACTGTTCATGAGATTTTTTTTTTTTTACTTTTTCAATTTTTTTTTTCTTTAGTTTATTTTTCCTTTTACACCTATTCATTCGATTTTTTTTTTTATTTATTTTATCTTAAGCAAATTGAATTTTTTTATTTTTTATAATGTTGTCGAGTAATTCGAATTTGAATTTTTTTTTTAAGTGTTGTTGAGTAATTGGACAACATTGAATTTGAATTTTTTTTACACTATTGTCGAGTTAACTCGACAACATTGTCTTTGATTTTTTTTTTACACAGTGTTTCGAGTGGGGACCTTTTATGCAATTATTTCTTTAAAAAAAAAAAAAGTGAACAGTAAAATAATGTTCATCAAATTCATTACCGAGCAATCAATTTGATTGCCGAAACCATTCTCTTTTTTTTTTAAATTTTATTGTGTCAAAGAAAATGGGCTTAAAAAATTGGTGAACAAATAAAATAAAGATCATTGTTTAGGGTTGCTCGGCAATGAACAATTCATTGTCGAGAATTTTTATCGTTTCACGTTTTTTTTTTTTTTAAATGTGGCAACATTATAAAAATAAAAACATTCAATTTGCTTAAGATAAAATAAAAAAGATTAATAAAAAAATTGAATGAAAATGTGTAAAAAAAATAAAAACATTCAATTTGCTACCAAGATTTCATAGTGCGTGGATTTATACATTATCTGAAATTCTTGAATGTCATTTTTTAGCATTTATTTAGAATAATTTGTAAAAGGTAAAATAAAAAAACAAGATTAGTAAAAAATTGAATGAAAATTAAGTGTATAAGAAAAATAAATTAAAGTTTTTTTTTTTAGGTTGTGGACATATCCCAACGATTTTAAAACAATAGGGACCTTTTATGCAATTATTCCTTTTAAAAACAAAGATGAACAGTAAAATATTGTTCATCAAAAATTTGATTGCCGAGCATTGTTCACCTTTTTTTTTAATTTTATTGTGTCAAAGAATATGGGTTTAAAAAAAGAAATTTGGTGAACAGTAAAATAAAGATCATTGCCGAGTTGCTCGGCAATGAACAATTCATTGCCGAGAATTTTATTGTTCACGTTTTTTTTTTTTTTTTTAATGTGGCAACATTATAAAAAATAAAAACATTCAATTTGCTTAAGATAAAATAAAAAAGATTAATAAAAAAATTGAATGAAAATGTGTAAAAAAAATAAAAACATTCAATTTGCCACCAAAGATTTCACAATACGTGGATTTATACATTACCTGAAATTCTTGAATCACATTTTTTAACAATAAACATCCCAACTTTCTTTCAATTTTTTGGACTTTTTTTATTTACTATGTGCATTACCAAATCCCAACAATTTACAACCATGTTAACAATCAAGGTTGCCAAACTGCTCGGCAACCAAGACCAAGCTGGTTGTAAGTGAATGTCCATATCTTTCAATATGTGAATCTTTGAATGGGAGAAATCTTTCATTGTTTTTTGGTGGCTTAGTTTACCTAAAATCTCGCCATTTTTGAGTTCCAGGAACCAATATGTGTCCTATGAAAATTTTGATAAAAAAAGGGCATCTTGATGGCCGAGCTGTGTTTTATTATATTATTATTGTCAATCATAGGGGTAGTCAAATGACCTTTAAGTTGCCTTATTAGGTAGAGATTGTGTCGTCACAATAATACTAAATAGAGTAATCTATTTGGAGTCCTATTGAATAACATCTTATAGCAATTCTTAATATCTGGAAAAACTAACAAGAACTAAGTACCACCTTGATTAAGTATATGTGATTGAGCAAAGTTCAATGTCAATGGAGCACAACACGCTTTAAGTACCATTTTTAGGGTGCGTTTGATTGCAAGCATGGAAAATGGGTGGAAAGAAAACATATTCCATGGAAATGATTTTCCAAGAAAATATTTTCTTGGGAATTGTAAATATAGTGTGTTTGATTGGATAAAAATTCGTCCTAGAAAATGTTGTGATTTTCTATCTTTTGGTGTTTGATTGTCTTTTTTTTTCCATGGAAAATGTAGATTTTCCAACTTTTGTTGTTTGATAAGAACTATTTTCAGGAAATTATCACATTTTCCATGACAAATATTGGGAGAAAAATTGAAGTTTTACTATTGACAATTGTTAAATTATAATTTACCATTTTTATGCATATTTCCACCATACATTTTATATAATCTAATACAAATTATGAAAAAATTATATTGTACGTTGAATTCCACATGCATATGGGTTCGTTATAAAGACGTAAAAGTGAGTGAAATAGAATACGTTCTCGGCGCCTACGATTTACACTTACGTAAACTAAAATAAAATGCCCTATATTTTGAATAAACACAATGGACTAACTTAGCTAACTACATTAAATTTACTTAATGACTTAGAACAACTTAAATTTGCTTACAAATTAATAATTTTGCCAAGACATTATTTTGCCAACTTAAAAATTAATAATTTTGCTTAAAATTATTAATTTTAAGTAAAATTAATAATTTGCTTATAAATTAGAGCAACTTTAATGATTTAGAGCATTTTATATAATTTGCTTAAAAATTAATAATTTTGCCAAGAAATTATTTTGCCAACTTAAAAATTAATAATTTTGCTTAAAATTATTAATTTTAAGCAAAAATAATAATTTGCTTAAAAATTGATAAGGTTGGTAAAAGGCTTCTTGCTTTCAAACATTTTCCCTGGAAAATTTGATCTCCTTGTTAGCCAAGAAAATCTTTTCCTCATTTTGGGGGAAAACACCATCACGTGCAAGAAAATGGAAAATTTTTTCCATGGAAAATTTGTTCAATCAAACAGCGCAAAAGATGGAAAATGGGTGGAAAATTTGGATTTTCCATGGAAAAAAAGACCAATCAAACGCACCCTTATTATTTCTTTCGCAGAATCACGATCTTATATCAAATCTAATAACAAATTGGTGTCTCACATTTCTACAGGTCCATTCGTTGGTGGGTGATAGGATGGCACTTCTTGTCCAAACTTTCTCAGCAGTGACCATTGCTTGCACCATGGGATTGGTTGTAGCCTGGAAGCTCGCATTGGTAATGATAGCAGTGCAACCCCTTATCATAATTTGCTACTATTGCAAGCGTGTCCTGCTCAAAAGCATGTCCAGAAAGGCCATCAAAGCCCAAGATGAAAGTAGCAAGCTTGCAGCAGAAGCTGTTTCCAATCTGCTTACTGTCACTGTCTTCTCCTCCCAAACAAGAATTCTACAGATGCTTGAGAAAGCACAAGATGGCCCACAAAAAGAAAGTATTCGCCAATCATGGTTTGTAGGTATTGGGCTTGGGACCTCCCAAAGCCTCATGACATGCACTTGGGCTTTAGATTTCTGGTGTGGTGGTAAACTCCTTGCGGAAGTCCCCATAGGATCCAGAGAACTGTTCCAAACGCTCATGATCTTGGTGAGCACAGGCCGTGTTATAGCCAATGCTGGGACTATGACAAAAGATCTAGCTAAAGGTGCTGAAGCAGTTGGATCAGTTTTTGCAGTGTTGGATCAGTGTTCCTTAATTGAGCTAGAGGATCCAGACAGCTACAAGCTTGATAAGTTAACAGGCCATGTGGAGTTGCAAGATGTTTATTTTGCCTACCCTGCAAGGCCCAAAGTGATGATCTTCAAAGGCTTTTCAATTATAATCGAAGCCGGAAGCACCAACCTCAAGAAACCAAAAGCAATCATCAGAAGTCGAGGCCCCTTAACAACCAAAATTCGTTCATCATCTATAAGAACAGCTGAGTGTCCCTTCGATAGCCCGGGTTTTGTTCCCAACACAGTGGGGATCATCCTGTAAATTTTCTGAATATAAATTATCTAACCTTAAAACCGAACGACAACTTCATGTACTTTAGCATATACTAAATTACGCACCATTCACCCATAGATTTGTCAAAAATCCGAGCTCCAATGGTTGATGTTGATTCATTTTCCATCCCACCAAAGACATACTGAATCAAATTATGAAATTCATAAACAAAAAGTTTTCACCTTATGGAAGAAAAACTTCATACATTTTAGGAGAATGTGGATTCAATGTATTGGATAATCATACTGTTTTGTTGCTGCCGAAGTCGATAGCTGTTTCAGGGCCTTCAGATTTTAAATGAAACCCCTGGAGATGACATGGAGCTTCTCCCTGTTAATAACAAACCATATAACAGAATAATGCAGCCATTTTGATCCACCTATGTCCATTGAATTTCATCATAACCATTTTATCCTTTTCTATTTTTTAAAGAATTAAAAAAATGGAAAATATATACAATAGACTCACCATAGATACAAGTGATCCTCCAAATCAAGATTGAATCTCTGTTTAAGATAAAACATAACAAGGGAAGTTACTAGAATTAAAAATAAAAAATCAATTTCTAGCGCTTTACGTTACACATAGAAATTCAATTTTGATACGAATAATGGCACATCAATTTCCCCCTTCCACACACCCACTGCCCCAATCCCCACCGCCGCCGCCGCCGCCGCCACCGCCATTTCCACCGTCAAGAACAAAAACCCAGATGTCATACAATGTCATTAGAAGAAGAGAATGACTCAATAACACATTTTGCCGACTTTTAACATATACCCAGAACCCAATTGATTTCATACATAAATATAAATTTCACTCTGTACAAAACAAAATTTTAAAACACCCACAAAGGCTAAAATATTAAAAATTAAACCTTGCTCTAGCTGAAATCAGATGATCGGGAAAAAAAAAAGTAATTGATTTGAGAAGAAGACCGTGAAGAGCACCTTATATATAGCAATATTCGGTAACCCAAGAAACTCTATTTCTCTCTTACTTTGTATGGGGTTTCTGTATATTATTTTCCTTGTGAAGGTGATTAAATTGTGATGAAAAAGTGGTTGCTGAGAATCTCGGCAAACAATCTTGGTTGCCGAGGTCCATTTCATTAATTTTCCCATATTTCTTAAAAGACTCTAAAAAAAAATAAAAAAATAAAAATTAGGACTAGCAGTCGCTTTGCCATACTGTATGATTATATTTTTTGGATTAAGGTGATATATTGGAGCTCACTAGCCAAACCTGCTTAAATATTTTTTTTTGTACAATTGTAGACATGCTAGAAAAATTACAAGAAATCAAAAATAATCAAATTAACATTTTCCAGACTTTTTTCTTCCATTCCATAATACATTTTACCAAAACAGCCTTGATATTGATATTGTGGTCTTCAACAATTTTAAATATACTTTGAAAGTTAAAAATTAAATAATAAGTACTTTTAACACCCTCTTAATTTATAATTTATAATCTGCAACTATTTTTTCAACTTCCTCAAACTTGTCCATCCAGTTTTGTCAAGATATTTATTAAATGTAATCTAATTCCGTTGAAACTTGATATCTTAAAACTAGATTTTTCTTGCTTGTCATTTTAAATGTTATTGTAATCCAAACCTTACAATTCTACTGCTTTGGTTTGAAGATATTTGATCTAAGGGAAAAAAATATAATTTAGTTATTTCAAAGTTTATCTAATTTCATAGAGTACTTATATAAATTGGGTGAGCTCTAATTTTTTGTATGAGAATACAAAATATTTTTTGTATTAGAATAAAAAAATACTCCTATTTTTTCATTTCAATTAAATATCCTACTACAAATTACTCACTACATCTCTATATTTTTCACATACGTGCAACGCACGTAGTCAAAAACTAGTGTGTATATATATATATATCATGACCCAGTCTATTTTAAATCACTGCTTAGCCTGCTTTAGGAGGTATATAGTATTTATATAGAGAAATAACGCTTTAACACACATTTTACATATCTTCGGTTTTTATATTTTGTATATAATTTTTCTCTTAATACTATATTGATTTAATTGTTGGAGTGACGAGGGAAAGCTGATTTAGAGCATATTTGGAAGAGTTTTTTTTTAAACTCTTTTTTTTTCTCAAATTCATTTTTAATTACATAGTTCATGAGAACTACAATTTTTATCAACTTTTTAACTAAACATTTCATCAATTTTTTTCAAAATCCTCTAAAAAATTACTTTTAAACTCTACCAAACAAATACTTATTCATTGGAGTGACAAGGAGAGATCGCCTTGTCATATCAAGTACTAGAGAGGCTAACATTGTCGTATTGAAATAGTATAGCACTACCATCTATAGAGGAGGTGTAATATTCAATAACATGCTTCTACCGAATACGAAATTGGTAGAACTTACTTGAAAATCCAAGATCGAAAAGGTTGAATCACTTGCCTTGTATACTTTTTTGCTATGTGATCAAAATACTTCTCTTTGATCCGAAACTCAATCACAATGAAAGAGTTTTAATGCCCACAATCTAATAACCTAATTTTTTGAGTTATTTTTCAAGCCACACCATTCATGTATATCTCATTCTCTCCTCTTTCTTCGTGTACGAATTTGAACTTCCATTTTCAGAGAATATGTAGAGGTGTGGGAGTTGTTTTGGAAGTTACATGTAGTGGGGAGTTAAGATTCAAATCTCTAGAATTGAGTAGAATTTAGTTACGTATATTGTAAACTCTTGAATGTCCATTAATGAACAATGTTTTGAGTTCATATATTATGTGTTATCTATTGTTGTGATTAATAGATGATTGATTTTTATGCACACAGAAAATATGTCGAACAGGTTGAGATTGGCTTACTTACACGAGCAATTGCCTCCGACAATTTTAGGTTGTGCTGGGATGAGACGAAGTGATCATGTTCTATACATGATCTGGTCGCCTTGATGAGATGTCGAGATGAGATTACTATAAGTAATCAAAATAGATTCCACTATCTGTTAGACCTGTTTAATAGCCATATTGAATTCTCGAATGGGTTTTGCTTTGAGGAATGAATATAATGAGAATTCAAGTTAGGTATCAAGGATGCCTGAACTAAAATATGTACGGTGTGTTTTAATTTACAGAATATGACATACGCTTTGAAAAGGGAGAAAACACCGTAGCACGTGTTTCATACCACGTGTGCTTATACGACCAATATGAGGTAAATAAATGAATGGATCCCTGCTTCCTCATTGTGTGAGACCCCGTGGTTTACATAACTTTATGAATACCCTTATGACTTTTGACCATTTTCTCAAGATTTTATTTCAGTGTTGCTACTTTAGCATGTTGTCAACAACTATGATTGAGTTTCGGACCAAAGAGAAGTATTTTGAGCACATAGCAAACAAGTATACAAGGTAAGTGATTCAACCTTTTCGATCTTGGATTTTCAAGTAAGTTTTACCAATTTCGTATTCGGTAGAAGCATGTTATAGGATATTACAGAAAGAATAACTCATGTATCGTTATAGTGGAAAAAGTATTGGATACTTGTCTTTTTATGTCAAAACAAATGCATATATTCAAGGTTTTTTCTTCTTCTTGCACAATTGTTATAAACGTTGTTGTGCAATTTACAAAGAGATTTTGGCGCAAATGGTTTCTAATCTTTGTCCTGGAATTGGTCCATAATGTTTATTTTTTAGCAAACAAGTCCTTAACCTATGTGTTTTGGTGTGAAATTGGTTCTTATGACAAATATGCCCTTAGTTTTAATTAGAAGAAATTGTATGTTGATTTCTAATCATTACAAAATGTGCAAATAAGTCCAATACTTTTATTTTTTTATAAAAAATTAAAGAAAACTAATGAGTTTTTTTTTTGAGTTAATACTTTAGTAATAAATATGTCAAATAAAATTATTATTTTTATTAATAAGTAATTATATTATTTTAAAATGGAGAAATGAGAAATCATTGAGAAAAATCATTTTTCTCCCTTTTTATTTATAAATTTTTTTTGTCCCTCTTTACTTTAAAAATTAAGTTAAATAAATAACAAAATAACGTATATAATTTTATGACATAGAACTAATCTTATTACATTTTTATTTTACAAAAATACCAATAAAATTTAATTTACACATTGTGTGCTTTATTTTTGAATAAAAATAAAATGATAAATTAAATTAAAATATGAAGAATATAGTTGGATCTCTAATATTTGTAGTTAATAAACATATAACACAATTAAATAAAAGTATTTGAACATCAAGTTTGTGACAAAATTTTTTTTTTATACAACAATAAAATAAAGTTTAAATTTTAAATAATATAATTACTTAATAATAAAAATAATAATTTTATTTGACATATTTATTACTAAAGTGTTAATTCAAAAAAAAATCTAATTAGTTTTTTTTAATTTTTTATAAAAAATAAAAGTATTGGACATATTTGCACATTTTGTAATGGTTAGGAATCCACATATAATTTGTTCTAATTAAAACTAGGCCATATTTATCTTTTGGGATTTTGGCGCAAATGGTCCCTAACGTATGTACTCAGTGCGGTTTTGGTCCCTAACCTTTCATTTTTTGCTAAGAGGTCCCTAACCTATGCGTTTGGTTGCAAAATTGGTCCCTATGGACTGAATCCGTCCAATTGTGCCGTTAGCTATTAATTTGTTTTGGGATTTTGGCACAAATGGTCCCTAACCTTTACCTTAGTGTGGAATTAGTCCCTAACGTTTATTTTTGGCATACATGTCCCTAAACTATGTGTTTTGGTGTGAAATTGGTCCTTATGGGATGAAAAAGACAAATATGCCCTTAGTTAATTAAAAAAAATTGTATGTAGATTCCTAATCATTACAAAATATGCAAATAGGTCCAATACTTTTATTTTTTATAAAAAATTAAGAAAAACTAATGAGTTTTTTGTTGTTGTAATTAACACTTTAGTAATAAACATGTCAAATAAAATTATTATTTTTATTATTAAGTAATTATATTATTTAAAATTTAAACTTTTATTTTATTGTTGTATAAAAAAATAACTTTGTCACAAACTTGATGTACAAATACTTTTATTTAATTGAGTTATATGTTTATTAACTACAAATATTAGAGATCCAACTATATTCTTCATATTTTAATTTATCGTTTTATTTTCGTTCAAAAATAAAACACATAATGTCTAAATTAACTTTTATTAGTGTTTTTATGTTAAATAATAATAAATTAAAATCTAGTAAATAAAAATACTATTTTTTATCAGTCACTACCACCTGCCATCATGCTGCTGCCAAACTATTAAATCTGGTAAATAAAATAATTTGGAACATGAGCATTCAAAAAAAAAAAACTCAATAGTATGTACACACTCCATTGAGAAAATTATATACCCACAATCACACGACACGTCAAAAAAAAATCATTAATTTTATTTGACATGTTTATTACTAAAGTGTTAATTCCAAAAAAAAAAAAAATCATTCAAAAAAAAAAATACTCAATTTTATTTGACATGTTTATTACTTAAGTGTTAATTCAAAAAAAAAATCATTAATTTTCTAAATTTTTTATGAAAAATAAAAGTATTGGACATATTTGCACATTTTGTGATGATTAGGAATCCACATACAATTTCTTCAATTAACTAAGGGTATATTTGTCTTTTTATATCATAAGGACCAATTTCGCACCAAAACACATAGGTTATGGACATGTATGCAAAAAATAAACGTTAGGGACCAATTCTACACTAAGGGTAAATGTTAGGGACCATTTGCGCCAAAATTCCAAAACAAATTAATGGCTAACGGTACAATTGGACGAATTCCGTCCATAGGGACCAGTTTTGCAACCAAATGCATAGGTTAGGGACCTTCTAGCCAAAAATGAAAGGTTAGGGACCAAAACCGCACAGAGTACATATGTTAGGGACCATTTGTGCCAAAATTCCTTATCTTTTTCATTCCATAAGGACCAATGTTGCATCAAAATACATAGGTTAGGGACTTATTTGCCAAAAAATAAACGTTAGAGACCAATTCCACACTAAGAACAAATGTTAGAAATCATTTGCGCCAAAATCCCATTTACAAATCATCTCGTACATATTATCTTAATTCACGCACAAATATAGTGAATACGTTTATTATTTCTTCTAATTTATACTATATTTAAAAGGCCTTTAAAAGGAAAAATATTTTTGAACTATTTTACCCTTACATTTTTTTACATTTCATATTCACACTTAATATTCATTAATGTATAATTATTTTTTTAATAATTTTTTATTACTCTTTTATTGTTCATCATTATTGTACATTAAATTTTCAACAATTTACTAAATGTACAATTAAATTTTTTAAACATTTAATCTATTAAATTAAATTAATTTTTTTTGCATTACGTAGATGAAAGAAATCAGAAATGAGTTTCAACAAAAAAAAAATTAATGGAAAAAATTGTAACTTTGTTTATTACCGCATTAAAATTCAAATCATGATTGTCAAAACTGAAATAGAGATAAAAATATTATTTTTAATACATTAGATTACAGTGATTACGAGCATGTTTGGTTCAGTTTTTTTCTTCTCAAATTTATTTTTAACCACATATTTTGTGGGACATAAAACTTTTATCAACTTTTTAACTACATATTTTATCAATTTTTTTCAAAATCTTTATACCCCACGAAACATATACTATATTTTAGAACTAACTTGTGAATTTTTTTCATTTTTAATTTAATTTAATTTTATTAATATATATAAAACGTTCTTCTCATCTTACTTTTATTTGTCAACAATATTCTTACAACAATTGACACTTCTTTAATTTTTGTTTTTTCTTACTCACATTTATGACGTTTCATTTACGTCGTCAAATTAAACACGTCTAATAAAAAGAGAATATATACAAAGAATATTGTTCACAATAAATTACTATTCCAACAAATGTACAATATTTTGTAGTCAATCATTATATTCTCTTACAATAAAATTAGTAATTAGTAATTTTATTTTTCGTAAAATGCAACTCTGGAGATCATTAATTCCATTAGATTTGATATCAAGAGTTCGTCAATTATCAAAGTTTAAATCACAAAAAAGTCTCCACTAGGTTCAAGCTATTGTTGGTATTATCACCATATAAAACTCATCACTTATTGTAATTGTACTTACATGAATACAATTGTCTTTTAATATTTATTTATTACTATTTTATTGTTCATTATTATTGTACATTAAATTTTAACAAATTATTAAATGTACAATTATATTTTGTAAACATTTAATATATTAAATTAAATAAAAGGAGAAAAGATTGTCTCAATTTTTTTTTATTTTTTTTATTTTTTTGTATTATGTAGATGAAAGAAATGAGAAATGGATTTTTAAAAAAATGAATGGAAAAATTGTAACTTTTTTATTACCGCATTAAAATTCAAATCATGGTTGTGAAAACTGAAATGGAGATGAAAATATTATTTTTAATATATTGGATTACAGTGATTATAGTTCACAACTAACATTTAATTTTTTTTTTATTTTTAATTTAATTTAATTAATAATTATATATATATAGAGAAAGAGACATAAAACATTGACAATTCTTTAATTTTTGTTTCTTACTTACATTTATGTTGTTTTCATACATCGTCAAATTAGATGTGCTTAATAAAAAGTGAACATACGCAAAGAATATTGTTTACAAGGAATTACTACTCCAACAAATGTACAATATTATATAGTCAATCATTACCACTATTATATAGTCAATCATGGTTCAAGTTACTATTCGTATTACCACTATATAAAACTCATATTTGATTGCAATGGTACTTCTATGGATATAAATAAAATATCACTATCGAACAATACAATACAACATGTTATCAACAATTATATATATTTTTTATCTTTATTACAATTGCGACTTTAACATTTTAATTATTAACAATTAAAAAATAAAAAATTTGAAAATATTAAAATTGATAATATAATTACAAAAGCACGTGCAACGCAAGCGTGTCTAACTAGTTAGAGAAAATGTGCAGGCAAGTGAGGAAGGGAAACCTTAAACATTTTCTATATCCGAATGAAATTTCCTTGATTTTCCATATCATGTATTTTTTTTAATGTTGTATATGAAATTTTAAACAATTTACAATTGGTTAACATTCAGAGCATTATTGGTTTTTTTTTTTTTTAAATTGGATTGATTCATTTGAAATTTGAAATTTTGTTGAATATAAATTTAGTATCTGTTTGGTTATGTTAAAAATCAAATTTTTAGCAAATTTTGATAAAAGTTGATGAAATACGTGGTTGCAAAATTGATAAAAATAATGAATTTTATGAAATATGTAATTAAAATTAATTGTTAACGTTGACTTTAATTTTTTAGCAAACTTTTGAAGTTAAACCAAACAACTACTTGATATAGAATTAATTAGCAGTATTTTAAGGTTTGTATTGCTTTAAACATTTGACATTGTTGCCATTTGCAAAAGAGGAGGGATATACGCGCGATACATGTCGCCAAACATGTTCATATAGATAAGTTTAAACGTGTTACATATATTGACTTGATTGACCGGTATACATCGCAATACAGGTTCGTCAACCAATATAGGCACTACGTGGACTTTGTGACCTAACGGTCCTAACCTATCTCAAGTTCTAAATGTCGTATCATCAATTTGTAAATTTGATTGACGAAGACAAATAACTCTATGTATGACAAATAAACAACCACATAGCCCTATGAGTAAGAACAAACAAATAAACCTCGACTTCCTACACAACACGTATTGTGTGATAATAGCAACATTCACTCAAAAAGCTCTTCTAACCAAATCAACACTCGCGACAGACTCCTCATACTTAGGGACAAGCATTTGAGTAACATATATGATGTGAAAAAGTGGTAATTGCAATTCTTGTACACTAATCCACCATCAAACTTCCCCACGTAAGCAATATCCGAATTATTATAAATTGTCGTTGTAATGTGAATCTTTCGACATCTTTCCTTGTTCATGTGGATCCTCTAACACGTATAGGTCATTCAGTTTCAAAGGCCTTGATGTATGCCTTGTTCTTGTAACTTGAAAGGGTTATATAGAATGGTGTTAACATTTCGCATTCAAAGCCACTAACAATAAGATAGAGTATGAGACATTGACGATGTGACTATTATTAGAGCAAACCATGGGAGCGCAAGAGTTCAAGGTATATTGTAATTCTTAATTGGTCTGCCAACAAGGACAGTGGAAATTCAAGGTCAAAGAAGACAAATATAACTCTAACTTGAGAAGGTGAAATTGCTTCAAAAAAGGTTTTAAGATCTTACAATTATTCGAGCCCAAGACACTCAACTCCTACACAAAACTCGCCATTTTTATAGAAGTCTTATCGGACATTTCCCATGAGAAATCAACGAGGATCGTGGTAACGATGGATGCTCAAACTTGGTTGGGCATGATTGAAGCTTATCTCAACGACAAAGTTATCTCATGAGATATCCCGACACATTAAGTTGGAGTCGAAGATGCTTGAAATAACACTTTACACAAGTGTTCCATCCTAGTTCCTGCTTGAGGTGTTTACAGTGAGTGCACTCTAAGCAAGGACTTGCTATATTTATCTTGTGATTCTTTGTCCTAGTACCTCAATTTTGCTATGTTATTTCTTAGTGCGTAAGAGCATCTCCGATAATGCTCTTTATTTTAAAGAGCATATGTGGATCTTTTTGTACAAGTCCACCAACACTATGTACATTTCATCTTTATTTTGATTTTTTTCATAAGCAGCTTTGAGTCAACATTTCCTTCAATTTTTTACCTAACTTCTCTCTTTTTCATTTTGTCATTTAAGGTATAGGGTCTCACATCGCTTAAATATAAAAGCATTAAACAACATATAAGAACTTGTGCCACTCCTTTTAATAAGATCAACCTTTTAAGATGATACTTAAGTCTTACCACTTAAATTTGGCGAGGATACCACGTCTGCTGGCAGCCCCAACAAGGCCCCTCAGGCGTTTGCTAGATTCTTACATAGCAGTCGCAACCCTGCATGACACTAAAAGTTCTTGCTTACCATCGGCTCTACTTTACTGAGCGAACCTAGGGGGCCTCTGCAACTACAGCAGAGTCCCCAAGACAATTCGAATCAGAAGCAAAATCCTGGCCACAGCTGGGAAACTAATCTTGGAAATGATTGTTGTTGGTTAATGAGACAACTTCCACAAAGGAACTTCATGTCAATTCCTAAAAGTAAGCAGCGTAATCTCGGTGATTGATATGGGGCCAAATCTTAAGGATCAAAGTAAATCTAGAATCACGTAATCTCGGTGATTGATATGGGGCGAAATCTTAAGGATCAAAGTAAATCTGGAATCAATCTTACAAGGAAAGAGAATCGAATCAAGTAACTAATTCAATACTGTCCTTAATGAACTAGAGTTCTCACCCTACAAATACTTAACGCCCATTCATTCAAATGTAAGCATTATTCCTTACCAAAAAATCTAGTCAAATCTCTGATTGCTTGTCTCTCACTCATAACCCTTATATCATCCCGCTCCGTCAGTTGACTTGATCGTCGGAGTGCCAATGATTGTTGATCTCTTTTTTCCTCAGTTGTCCAAGTAGCAAGTAACAGTACAAGCTGGTAGATGAGTTATTAGAGATCTGTTGATACGTGAATAATATATTTTCGGAGGTTAACAATTGTATCAGAGTCTATTGAGCTCAAACGATTTGATCCATCTAAAGCTGAAACAAGCACCACGCATGTTAAAGGATAAAATCTTTTATGGTTTAAATATAAAAGCATATTAATCAGCATATAAGGGTTTGCGCTACTTTTCTTAATATATGTTTGGTAATGCTAAGTGCTTATATTATAAGTTGTGGGTGAATGTGTGGATAAAAAATAGATTGTAAGTTGTGAATCCTATTAAATATGTTAATAAAAAGTATGTTTGACTAGTTTGATCAATTGAAATTATAATTTAAGCACTACCAAACAAGTGCTTAATAACATTTAATTATTAAGATGAAACCTAAGTTTTACTATAGACTTTTGGAAAAAATAATTGACTCTTTAATAAAATAAAGAAAATTTGACTAATAAAGAACTCTAACAAGAATTCTCGTGCTTAGAAATATATGCTATTTTTATAAATTAATAACATTAATACACTTTTTTTTAAAAAAATTAATCAATATATTAATCAATTGACAAATTAGTACCTGTTAATATATGGAATAATGGAAATATGGAACATTTAATTATTATTATTATTTTAAATTTCAAACATTCATATCATTCATTTTATCATTTTAAGTCTAGTAATTTAATCAATTAAAGAAGTATGTATATATCTATTATAAATATATTTACTAGTGATGTTAATTTTCTTTTTAAGTAAATTATACTAACAGTCATCGCCCCTTTCACATTTGTTGTAATTTCATTTCTATTTAATTTTATTCGTACATTTCATTTTTAACTTTTCATTAATTCGCATCAATTGTCTCTTTTGACGATTTTTCCCAATTTAAATAAACTAAAAAAAGAAGAATGAAAAAATTACAGTTTAAGTCGTTAATACTTTCAAAAGAGCAAAATGTCTCTTTACATTCAATTATTTATAACAAAAAAAAAAAGAAATAAAAAGAAAAAGAAGAAAATCATCTTTTTCTCCACCACCCAACCTATGACCAAACCGAAGGGAGGTGAGATGATTTCTCTCCCCGACTTCGAACCCAAACTTGTCGAAATTTGGGTCTAAAACGCCACCCGGAGAGGGGTGGGGGGAATCCCACCCAAATTCGAGAAGTAATCCATTTTTATATCAATATGCCAAATAATTTTTAAACCACACAATTTTTATCGTCTTCAAAATTCTTAAACTTAAACTAAAACAAATTTATGCTGCATGAGAACAACACGTTTTTATGCTTTCAAATTATTAATAGTATAGATGGTAGTATGTGACAAACATGAAGATTTTTAAGAAAACTGAAAATAAATAAATTTTGTTACCGTATAAGATAGCATATATAGAAAAATATCACAACAAAAAACTAAAGTAAACTAAATTACATATTTGAGTGTGTGAGGACGTGAAGCAAAAGTACCAGTCGTTCAATAATTAAAACATAAAAGAGAGATAAAAGATTGAATTGATCAGTGTAGCCAAATTATTTTTTCTTGTTCTCAGTTACCCAAATATTTTAAGACACAGATGTCTAGATTTCACTGTCTTCATTTACAAGAGTTATACTGTATAACTCTTTATGCACTAAAAATTGAAGCTTCTCTGAGCTTTAGAAATTCCTCTTTTCTCCATCTAACTTCGACGTCGTTTTCTCCTCACTTCCCAACTAAACTTGGATTAATGGTTTACTTATTTTTACAGCATTTTCTTGCTACTTTTCTTGTTATTTTTCTCCAATTAACGTAGCTCTATTTTTTTTATTGAAAACAACGATTAAAACATTCCAACTCAGCAGATAAATATCAAAATCATAGTATACTGACTAGAAAGACTTGTGTGTAAGATGAAAATGGGCTAGTTAATGATTTTTAGTTTTACCAAAATTTTCATGGTGTAGGGTAGGGTAGGGTAGGGTAGGGTAGGGTAGAAGAAGTAGATGCATTTTTTTTTTCTAATTGTTTGAAATAATTGAATGCAAAAAAACATTTTGCACTTTTGAAAATATTGGGGACCCAACTGTATTTTTCCATTCTACTTATCTTTTTTTTGCTATTTTAGTTTATTTATGTTATGAGCAAAATTGTCAAAAGTGATCATCTGGAGACTATCTATGCGAATTAATGAAATATTGGAGATGATATTTGAGAATAAAATTAAATATAGATGAAATTGTTACAAATCTAAAAGAATAGAACTGTTAGTTAGTGTAATTTATTATTTTTTAAATAGATATAAATGTCCTCTTAATCATCTTTTGTGAAAATGGTATAAGTTCAAATTTAAAATGTAAAATAGTTCATTAAGATTATTGTGGATTTTTTTCTTCAAATAATTAAGTTGGCATTGCTACAACAATTTTAGAACTGTTATAAATCTTAAGAGAAACAGAGGAAAACTATAGAGAGAGAGAATGCGCTGAAAGGAATGAATTTTATTAATAACCAGGTCCCTCTATTTATAGAGGTTTTTAGGGACATAATAGTCATTTATATTTATATTATATTATATTATATAATATTATAACACTCCCCCTTAAAGGACTATCCGTTCAACAATTACAAAATGTGTACAGTTAACTTGGAGTATTGTGATGCTGCCTCGTTAAAACCTTGCTAGAAAAATCCAGTAGGATAAAAACTGGACGAAGGAAAAAGAGTACAGTTACTCCCCCTGATATTGATCACTGAAGATCTATGAGTCGACGCATCCCAATCTCATATACCAATTTCTTGAATGTAGATGTCGGTAATGCCTTGGTGAATAAGTTTGCCATATTATCATTTGAGCGAATTTGTTGAATATCTATATCACCATTTTTCTGAAGTTCGTGGGTATAGAAAATTTTTGGAGAAATATGTTTTGTTCTATCCCATTTAATGTAGCCTCCTTTGAGTTGTGCAATACAAGCTGTATTATCTTTATACAGTATTGTTGGACTCTATTTTGTTGAAGGTAATCCGCAAGATGCTTGTATATGATGGGTCATATCACACATTATCTACTTGCTTCATGGATTGCAATAATTTCAGAATGATTTGAGGATGTTGCTGTTAGGGTTTGCTTTACAGATCGCCAAGATATAGCTGTTCCTCTACGTGTAAACACATATCTTGTTTGTGATCTTCCTTTGTGTGGATCAGAGAGATAATCTGCATCTGCGTATCCCACTAAAGAACACCCAGATTTTTGTGAGTAAAATAATCTCATATCTATAGTACCTTTCAGGCAACGAAAGATATGTTTAACACCATTCCAATGTCTTTGTGTTGGCTCAGAACTATATCTTGCAAGTAGATTTACAGAAAAAGCTATGTCTGGTCGAGTACAATTTGCAAGATAAGACAATGCTCCAATTGCACTAAGGTATGGTACTTCAGGACTAATAATATTTTCCCCATCTTCAAGTGGGCGAAATATATCATTTTTCACATCAAGTGAGCGAACGACCATAGGAGATGCTAGTGGATGCGCTTTATCAATATTAAAGCGTTTCAATACTTTTTTCTCAGATATGATGATTGATGAACAAATAATCCTTCTTGAAATGTTCAATTTGCAAAACCAATCTGTAATTTGGTTTTTCTCAAATCTTTCATCTCAAATTCATTTTTCAAATACTCAACAGTTTTGTAGATCTTTTCAGGAGTGCCTACAATGTTTAAGTCATCAACATAAACTGCTACAATTACAAATCTAATATTCGTTTTCTTTATGAAAACACATGGACATATATCATCATTTTTATAGCCTTCTTTCAATAAATATCTGCTAAGACGATTATACCACATACGTCCTGATTGTTTTAATCCATACAATGATCTTTGCAATTTGATTGATAACATTTCCCTTTTGCATGAATTATGTGCTTCTCGCACTTTTGGTTCTTCAGGAACTTTCATGTATATGTTACTATCAAGTGAACCATATAGATAGGCAGTTACTACATCCATGAGGCGCATATCAAGCCTTTGTGATACAGCTAAACTGATTAAAAATCTAAATGTTATTGTATCCATTACGGGAGAATTTGTTTCATCATAATCGATTCCAAATCTTTGTGAGAAACCTTGTGCTACAAGTCGGGTTTTGTATCGAGTAATTTCATTGTTTTCATTTCATTTTCTTAGAAATACCCACTTGTATCCTACAGGGATAACATTTTTAGGGGTTCGGACTACAGGTCCAAATACTTTGCGTTTCTCCAAAGAATTTAATTCCTCCTGTATGGCTTCTTTCCATTTTTGCCAATCATTTCTATTTTGACAGCCTAGACGCAGATTTGTGGTTCGAGCTCTTCACTTTGAATAATATCAAGAGCTATGTTAAAAGCAAAAATATTGTCCATAACAATATCCTTTCGTTCCCATAATTTATGAGATAACAAATAATTTATTGAAATCTCATGATTTTCGGACACTTGTGGTTCTTCAGGAACCACATTTTCAGGATTTGATTGACCAACTTCTTTAGGTTGGTTTTTCTCTTGTACCTTTCTTTTTCGAAGTATCAAGTCTTTAGCACCAACAGGTTGGCCACGTTTTTGGCGTATTTGTGGGTCAATTGCTATCACAGATTATTGTCCTACATGAACATCTATTTTTGCTGGAGTATTTGCTGCTGGGATATATGACTATGTTACTTTTTTTGTATCAACAAATGCATCAGGCAATTGATTTGCAACATTTTGCAGGTGAATAATCTTTTCAACTTCTTGCTCACATTGATTACTTCGAGAATCAAAGTGAGATAATGTTGGTTCATTCCAACAAAGTTTACGTTGTTCTTGAGAATGTAGCTTTGCTACTCCCAAAGTTGAAAAATTTGTTTCATCAAAATGACAATCTGCAAATCGTGCAGTAAATAGATCACCTGTTAAAGGTTCAAGATACTTGATGATAGAGGGTGAGTCAAATCCCACATAAATTCCAAGTTTTCGCTAGGGACCCATTTTAGTACGCTGTGGTGGTGAGATTGGTACTTGGACTGCACAACCGAATACTCGTAAATGAGAAATATTAGGTTCTTGACCCAGTGCAAGTTGTAAAGGTGAATACTGATGATAAGCAATTGGTCTTATACGAACCAATGATGCAGCATGTAATATAGCATGACCCCAAATAGAAGTTGGGAGTTTTGTCCTCATAAGTAATTGCCTGGCAATAAACTACAGGCGTTTGATAAATGATTTTGCTAAGCCATTTTGTGTATGTACATGTGCAACTGAGTGTTCAATGTCAATTCCAATTGACATACAGTAATCATCGAATGCTTGGGATCTAAATTCACCAGCATTATTAAGACGAATTTTCTTGATTGAGTATTCAGGAAATTGAGCTCGCAATTTTATGATTTGAGCAAGTAGTCTAGCAAAAGCGACATTTCTTGTTGAAAGCAAACAAACATGGGACCATCTTGTTGATGCATCGATCAAAACCATAAAATATCGAAATGGTCCACATGGTGGGTGTATCGGCCCACATATATCTCCATGAATTCTTTCCAAAAAAGTGGGAGATTCAAAATTAACCTTTACAGATGAAGGTCTAATGACTAACTTGCCTTGCGAACAAGCAAAACATGGATAATTATCAGGTAAAAGAATCTTCTGGTTCTTTAAAGGATGTCCATGTGAATTGTTAATTATTCATCGCATCATTGTAGCTCCCGGATGTCTAAGTTTATCATGCCAAAGTATTAAACTTTTGGAATCAATGAACTTCTGGTTCACAACATTATTTATTTCAATCGTTTTCATAACTGTATAATATATCCCGGAAGATAGTGCTGGGAGTTTTTCATGTATCCGCTTCTGGCCAGATACAAAAGAAATTATGCAAAGATATTCAACACCGTTTTCTTCCATTGTCTCAATATGGTATCCATTGCAGCGGATATCTCTGAAACAAATCAAATTTCTTTGAGATTGACTAGAATAAAGTGCATCATTAATATATAATTTTGTATTATTTGATAAAATAATATAAGCTCTTCTAGAGCCTTCAATGATATTCGATTAACCTGCTACCAGGATAACTTTATTTTCTACGAGCATTAAGTCTAGAAAATACTTTTTGTCCTGAAGAATGGTATGCGAAACTGCACTATTGGTTAAACAAATATCTCGATAATTCATCCTGAATTTATAATCAAATAGATCATTTTAGAAATAAAGTATACAACGAAAAGAATTTAAAATATAAAGAAATACTTTGATTAAATTTAAACAAAACAACAAAATAAATTGTAACATAAATTTGTCAAAACAAGACTGTGTGATAAACTAATCAATATTATTCTCAACATGATCAGTAATGCCATTAGTGACAAAATCATGAGACATCTAAGTGAGTTACATCAGTTGAATAATCAACAAAATTTGTCTCAATTGTGCCTTTTCCTTTGATTGATTGTTGGTAAAGATCCACAAAATGTTTTGCCGTACGACAGGTACGAGACCAATGCCCTTTCATTCCACATCTATAGCAACTTTCTTCGTACTTGTTTTTGAATGTGATAGGTTTCTTAAAGTTGCTATTTTGTTGCTGATAGTGTTGCTTATCACCTTGTCCACGATAGTGACCACGTCCATTTCCACGTCCAGAACCATACCCACGCCCGTAAGATATCCATATCCACGCCCACGCCCACGTTCACGCCCACGCGTCGCGTCCGCGCCCGCGTCCGCGCCCACGTCCACGTCCATGTCCATGTCTATGATATAATATTGCATTTGCTTCAGGCAATGCTGTGGAACCAGTTGGACGTAGCCCGTGATTTTTCATTAGCAATTCATTATTTTGTTCAGCAACTAAAAGACAAGATATAAGTTCAGAGTACTTTTTAAAACTACGCTCACGATATTGCTGCTGCAGGAGCACATTAGAGGCATGAAAAGTAGAAAATGTCTTTTCTAACATATCATCTTCGATGAGCTTCTCTCCACATAGTTTTAATGTTGAAGATATCCTGAATAGTTCAGAATTATACTCATTGTTAGTTTTAAAATCTTGCAGACGAAGATGTATCCATTCATAATGGGCTTTGGGGAAGGACAATGGTCTTTTGATGATCAAATCTCTCTTTGATATTTGTCTAAAGAGTTTGTGGATATTTCGCAGTGAGGTACTCAATTTTTAATTCATCATGGAGATGGTGACGGAGGAAAATAAGTGTTTTTGCACGATCCTGCAGGGATTCTTTATTTTCTTCTTTTATCGTTTCACCCAATCCTTTTGAGATAAGGTGGATGTCAGCGTCAAGTGTCCATGATAGATAATTTTTTCCTGATATGTCGAGGGCAACAAACTCAGGTTTTGTAATATTGAACATAGCTATATGATGAAAAAGAGAAAAGTTAATTTTCAAAATAAGACGTATAAATGATAGTCAAATTGATCAATATAAATGATAATAATGTAAACAAATAATATTAATATAATTATTATCAATGAACTATATAAATTTGCTCTTTTTAAATTACATAACTAGTTGCAAAAAAATTTCATTACACATTTTTATGTTTATTAAATTAGCACAACTTAATTTTACGAAGCAATAGATACAATCATGGATTTAAAATAATGGCACCAATTTAGTTGGCTCGGATATATCCACGTAATGATCGACGTAATTGATAACCATTCAATTACCAAATAATGGCATTGGCGGTCAAGGAAATGAAGCGATATTAATCCATACATTAATCTTTCATTTGTAATCATGATATCCCTGCCAATATCCATCTTCCTATTCACTGACCATAAATTCCAAATTCCCAGATTGCAGGCTTCAAGTCCCGAGGTAACATTTGGAGAAAAGTTTTGTTATTCGTACATTATTTCAAATATCACCATAATATATACGTGTGTAGGTGAACGTAGTATATCCTTACAATAATATAAGAGCCTTTAAATTTTTTATTGTTTATTTTTTTTCGTCCTACACGCCATGGTTTTACAACTTCTTTTTACAACTTTAATTTGTTTTATTTTCGCTTATGAGACTTTTATTGACTATTGGAATTAGAATTCAAATTGATTCGAGAGTTCCGTCATTTTACAACTTTAATTTTAATTTGTTTTATTCTCTATTACTTTTCAAGCTTTGGAGCAGATTTTATTCACCATTAGAATTAGAATTCTAGAATTTAGAGTGGAGCTGAGTTTTGAGAGATTGGATCCTACAGTTAAGATTTTTAGACACTGTAAGTATTATTACAACAGTTAGAGATTCATTTGCCAACACCAGTATGCAAAATGAGTGTGTATTCACGTAGGAAATACTTCATTTGACTACAATTTATCTATTGCTTTTAATAAGAGAAAAAACGAAAAAAAAACAAAAAATTTACCAATTCTCGACAACCAAGTTGGTTGCCGAGGTTGCTCGGCCAACCAAAAGTGGTTGCCGAGCAATCTCTAACAACCAAACTTGTTAAAATCTCGCAACCAAACTTGGTTGCCGAGTAATATATATATATATATATATATATATTGTTAGGAGAAAATCGAATACCTAAGCTTTAAAATTGCAAAAGATACTTAAAGTGATCCTCATCTATTCTCATGCAATTTCTTCTATAACATTTTAATTTTGAATATTTGCAATCGACTTACTATTTTGGTGGTACTAATGGATTCTTTCATTACATTAATTATCGCTTTGAATTTATCATTGTCTTCGGGGAGGTTTGAAGGTATGGTCTTTTCTCATCAGCTTTTGTTTACTAGGAAATAACAAAGAATGAATTTTGAGCATATACCTTCTCTTATCTACTTGGTTGAGTAGCCTTTGCTTGTCCAAGTTGTGAAAATTGTCTTTTTCGAATCAATAACCAAAAATCAAAACTTTTTCCATGCTTCAATCATTTATACATACACCGATGTACAAGCAAAATTAATATTTTCAATCCTACTCCATTAACATCTATTTGCGTGAGAGAAAAAATTGACCCCAAGACAATGCTCATGTAAACAAATGTGCACAAGACATCATACTAATCCCACATAGTTTATTAAAATATCTAATTCTATTAAGCGCATACATGAAAATAAGATTAAGAAAATGAAGATTTTACCCAAGATAAAGCTAAGCCGAGTAATGAAATAAGTATCGAGGCGTCTTCCCATTTCTTGTCGAAAATAATGGCGGCGCCATCCGGGAGGGAGGAAAGGCGGTGTCACTAGCAATCCTCCGCCGTCTCTGGCCGATATGAATTTGAATATGCAGAGGTAACGGGTGAGATATTGGTGCAACTCGAGGTTCTTGAAATTACGAGCGGCTCTGGTGCCCGTCGATTGTTGCCGAGTGTGTCGGCAACCACTTTGATTGCCGAGCTACCCTAAGAACCGTGAGTGGTTGCCGAGCGAGTCACTCAAGCCCGGTGTGGTTGCCGAGCCATCTCGGCAACCACACTTGGTTGCCGAGCCATCTCGGCAACCACACTTGGTTGCCGAGTATCTCGGCAACCGATGATGTTGTTGCCGAGCTCCTCGAACGCCAAGCTTGTTGATTATTTCCTCAAGCATATATCCGGATCAATCCCTTGTTCCAATTCTTTATTATTTTATCGCTTATTTATTATTTCTCTCTATTTTTCTCCTATAATCACTCCCTTTCCACATCTCTCGACCATTTCCTTCCTCTCTCTCTCTCTTTTCATTCCACATAATCGAATGCTTGATCCTTCACTACTCGATTGTAAGTAGAATTGTTAGATATAATTTAGAATTTTTTGGGTTTTTGTTGTTGTTGTGGTGATATGAAGACGTGGGATGACTTTGAGATTGTAGAGGTGAATTAGTCAAGATTGACCATTTTTCAATTGAAAATGGGGCCTCCCCGCCAAGTTCTTGTTTGGATTCTTATTTGTGTCCACCGTGCTATGGCTTATTTTCATGTAAGTTGTGGAGAATTCAGTTTTGACTTTTTATACTTGTACATATGTGCCGATCACGTTGAATTTTAATGTATATATCATTTTGTTGATTGCTTGTTTTAGTAAATAAAGATGATGTGTAGTTAGAGTTAAAATCGAGCTCTCAATTTGCTACTCGGTGAATTCTTATGTAAGAGATGATTATCATTATAGTCATATTAGTTAGGAAGTGAGGAAAATGATAAACCGGACTACTCTCCACTCTACAAGAGCAAGTTACGGTCATTGAGCCATAATGTGCTATCCTTGGATATGAACATCAGTTTTAAGTCAACACTTGCTCTATTCATAAAATAAATGAAGAAATAATCAAGTAACTCTCTAACATTGTTGAACCCAAGAGGGAAGTTGAAAAATGGAAATTTTTACTGCTCCAACCCAGTGTACATGCCTATTACTCGGTTTGCACATGCCTACTGTGAATCTATGTCTATATTTGTTTTACTTGTATCTTCGCCATCATCGTGTACATTAGTTGATTTATTTGACATTGCTATTGTCATTTACGTAAAATGAACTATTTTCATTTTCAAGTTCTTTTGATCATAGGAGTTGGTAATGCATGCGTGGGTATAAAATCTATCTCCGTTTGCGAGAATGAAGTGCTAGCTCATCGCTAAGATATTTTTCCAACAGTTAGTTTGTACTAGGAAAATCTATCATGTCAAATGAGGAATTTGATAATCTAAAGGAAGAACTTATGTGGGAAGGGAGTAGTGTCGTGATGCTAAGTAAATAAGATTATCTATCTTCTTACTCATCCTATTCTTTCATGACATTTACTTGATCCCCGTGGGTCGTAATTTGCTTTTTGGTATTGCAGTGAGATGAGCAGAGGTTTTGGAAGCTTCAATGGCTTATGTATCTGGGAATCCAATAATGAATGATAAAGAGTATGATGAACTAAAAATGAAACTCAAGGTTTGTGAGAAATGATTTCACATACACATTAAAAGTTGTTGAAACCAAAAATTGTTGAAATTAAAAATAGAATCTGGGCGCCAAAAATATATATGTATATATGTGAGAGCACTAAAAAGATGAATGTACACAATGAGACTTGTGTGTATATATATATATTGGCAGGGATATACAGACGTGGAATGAGAACATTAAAAAGGGTGGGCGCTTTTGTTTTGAGAAAGTCCAGCTTCCAGAATACTTGGATTGTCGAGCCATCTCGGCAATCAACAATTGATTGCCGAGATTGATGAATAGCATTTTACCTTTTTTTTTTTTTTTTAAAGGAATAATTGTACAAAAGGTCCCTATTGTTTTAAAATCGTTGGAATATGCCAACAACTTAAAAAAAAATCTTTAATTTTTTTTCTTATTTTTTTTTCTTTTACACTTAATTTTCATTCAATTTTTTACTAATCTTGTTTTTTTATTTTTCCTTTTACAAATTATTCTAAATAAATGCTAAAAAATGAAATCTTGGTAGCAAATTGAATGATTTTATTTTTTTACACCTTTTCATTCAATTTTTTTTAATCTTTTTTATTTTATCTTAAGAAAATAAGCAAATTGAATGTTTTTATTTTTTATAATGTTACCACATTTAAAAAAAAAAAAAAAGCGTCGGCAATGAATTGTTTATTGCCGAACAACTCGACAATTATCTTTATTTTACTGTTTACCAATTTTTTTAGGTCCATTTTCTTTGACACAATAAAATTTAAAAAAAAAAATTAAAAAGTGAAAAAACGTGAACAGTAAAATTCTCGGCAACCAAATTTTTTTTTTTTTTTTCTTTTTGTCAAATAAACATTTTAATTTGAAATTTTTTTTATACATATTAAATTACCCATTTTAATTTTAATTTTATTTTAAAAATCACTACATTTTTTTCATACTTGCATTCTAGGTAGCCATAGATATTAAGTAAACATAGGAACCAAAAAAAATTTCCAACCAGATCATATTAATTCTCCACAATCATCATCTTATTCATTTATTTAACACATCAATTTTACAAATTCTCTAACATATTTAAGTGTATATTTATATTTAGAATTTCGTTACACAACAAAACCATACCTACTCCTTTCACTTATGTAATTGGTTATCGGGCATCTCGGCAACTCAATTTTTTTTTTTTTTTTTTTTTTTTTGTAAATAAACATTTTAATTTCAAATATTATTTTATACATGTTATATTAACTATTTTCATATTTTTTTTTATTTTAAAACTGATTGTATAAATAATTCTAAAACTTCTCTCCGCATTTTTTACATACGTGCATTGCACGTAGCCAAACTAGTATATATATATATAAAATGATATATTTGTAATATTTACACAACACTATAATTTTAAGTTTCATAGCAGACCAATTGTATTTTAATTATTTAGGTAGTAAAACATTATATATATAAGATAGTATATAATTAGAACCATTCTTTAAAATGATAGAATCATTTAAGAGGTATAACTACATATATAAGTATGGTAAATTTAAAAAATAAACCATCCTAATAGCAGAACCATGGAAGCATAAGCAGCATAAGTAATATGAGAAATAATTAAATCCATCCTAATAGAAGAACTATGGAGGAAAGAAAAATAGTATATGGAATAATTAGATCTATCCTAATGGCAATGCCATGGAGGACAAACATGAAATATTTAGAACCATCCAAATGATAAAATCATGGATGTATATGAAATATTAGAACTAGTAGAACCAGCCTAAAACCATGCATTTAGGTGGTAGAACCAGCTTTTAGGTAGTAGAATAAGATATACTTAGAACCCACCTTTGTCAATACAGTCGAGGAATATTTCTCACTTAATTTGACTAGAGTTTTTGTGCTGATAACGTGTTATAAATCTTAAGAGAAACATAGGAAAACTATAGAGAGAGAATGTGCTGAAAGAAATGAATTTCATTAATAACCAGATCTTCTATTTATATAGGTTTCTAGAGATATAATAGTCATTTATATTTATATTATATAATATTATATAATATTATAACAAGAACCAGTTTATACACAAAGAAGTACCGAAGTATCCACTATTTAAGATTTCTAAAGTACTGAAATATCCACTATTTAAGTTTTCATTATAATACAATAATTCAACTCCAAGGCTTTCAAAAAACATTAGGAAAATTGACGGAAATGGTTCATAATATTTGCCCTTAGTACATCAATGGTGTCGAACCTTTGTTTTTTAGCACATAAATCCCTATCCTATGTGATTTCATGTACATTTAGTCCTTATTTGATAAAAATGACAAATATATCTTTAGTTTTAATTAAAAAAAATTGTAATTAGATTCCTAACCTTTACAAATGTGCAAATGAGCGCGATACATTTATTAAATAATATTTAATTTAACATATTAATAACCACTATAGTCGTATCAATTAAATTTTTCATAAAAGAAAAATGTAAAATTATTGTGCTTTAAGTATATGTAATTCTTATGTAATGTGAAAAGTTTGAATAAAAATTAAGTTAAATAAACAAAAAAATGACGTATGTAATTTTAAGATATTGAAATAATCTTATTATTATTTTTAAACATAAAAATACTAATGAAAATTAATTTACACATTATGTGTTATTATTATTATTTTTGAACGATAATAAAACGATAAATTAAAATATGAAGAATACAATAAGAGTTATAATATTTGTAATTAATAAAGAAATAGTTCAATTGAATAAAAGTATTTGAACATCAAGTTTGTAACTAAATTATTTTTCTTTTTATGTTGTAACGATAAAATAAAAGTTTAAATTTTAATAATATAATTACTCAATAACAATTTTTTTTAATTTAACATGTTTATTAATAATTATAAGCTTAAATTTTAGTTATTTTATAATAGTTCATAAAATATACAAAACATTTTAGTATATTATCAATTTGGTCAATAAAACGTTAATAAAAAAAAAAAAGAAATCGTTAATTTCCTTTAATTTTTTATAAAAAAAAAGTATTGGACCCATCTGTATTTTTTATAAATATTAAGAATCTAATTGTAATTTTTTTCTAATTAAAATAAGGGTATATTTATCTTTTTAATCAAAAGAAGACTAATTATTGGACTTCTGTGTAAAAAACAAACGTTATGGACCATTTCCAAACTAAAGACAAATGTGATGGATCGCTTGAACCAATTTCCCAAAACATTATGAAAAATGCATATGTGTATATATATAATATAAAGAGTAACAATAAATTTACATTTTAAGAAATTATCCTAATTAATCCTTCATGTACTTCTCAGGAAATTCAATTTTTGAAACCATAAATACACAAGAAAATTTTAGAAATATATTTTCTTTCATTTAATCGGAATTATTAATTTATTTATTCACTTCAACTTAGTAAAATTTATTAGATTAATTTTATTTATTTATTGAGTATTAATTTTATACATTTTAGGGTAAATTCATCCACAAGTCTCAATTTTTTACAAGTGTCACAGCCATATCTCAAATATTTCATTTGTAACAGTCATCTTCTCAATATTTTAACATTGTACGAGTTGTATCCCAGACGGAAAATGTTTATTTAAACATTAATTGTCCACATGACATGCTCGTGATATGTAACAAAATGGTAAAATAGTCCAAAAATATTTTTTTTTATTTGAAAAACCAATAGATGAGTGTTGAACTTATATTAAATAGGTAACTATATTCACACCGTACATTTTTTTGCTGCACTACAATTTAATTGTAATAAAAGTCTCCAACTTTTGCTTACTAGTGTAATTATGTTCTAAATATTTTTTTTATTATTATCTTCAACCTTAAATTAATTATCACATCTTAAATTAATTATACAAAAAATGTTATAAGGATATAAAAAAACTTATTTGCTTCTCATATTTTTAAATAAGTAATAATAATAAATACAAAGTTCAGCAAAATATTTGATTCTTATTGCAAATCACGTTAATAGAGTATTTGGACATAAATCGTTAACATGAACAAGATGCGTTAATTAATTAAAGGTTGATGATAAGAATGCGAAGAAAAAAAATAAAGACGTAAGTGCGATAATGAGTAAATATTGATTATCTTTGTTTCAATAAAAATGTGGTGTAGTAAAAAAAATATTGTGTGAATATAATTACCAATTAAATATTGAGTTAATTTCACTGGTAGTCAATGAAGTTTTAACAAATTTACAAAATAGTCATTGAAGTTACAAAGTTTCAGTGTAGGTCGAAATATAATAATGTGTTCAATAATGTTCACTCTGTTAAGTTTTCAGTATAAATTGATGATATATCATCGTTAAGTATCTACGTGGCACACAATCAACCGATATTTGACAAAAATTGACGCCTACATTGACTTAGTGTATTAATAACAATAAATTAGGAACCACAAATGATGTATTTAAAATATGAGGATCTAGCTGTAATTTTTGAACAATATATAAATTAGATCTCCAAACTATTTGCACAATCCGATTAACCAATTGGGGAGAAAAATTAGGGGTTGGGATCGTTTTTGAGAAAAATCGGGTTGAGCAAATGGTTTTGGGATTTGATTTAGACATTGTCCATAAAAAACTAGGTCTTCATATTTTATGTACATTCTCTTGTGGTCCGAATTTATTGTTATTAGTACATTAAGTCTATGTGATATCAATTTTTGTTAATTGTCGATCGATATATGCCACGTGGAACATTTATCGGTGATACATTATCAATTTATGCTGAAAATTTAACAGAGTGATCGTTCTTGAACTCATTAGTATACTTTCATTAAATATTACTCTTTTTTATATGACAATTTTATCATTTCATTTCGATATCACATGCGACCATTTAACGTCTAATTAAAATGTTTTTGTCATTTAAGATACTACACGCACAATGTCGAAAAGTTGGAGCATTGACAGTGGGGACAAAAATTAATTACAATTTTTTTTTTCAACAATACTACAATTGTGTATACACATTATAATACTTTGGAGGAAATTAATTGATGATTTGAGAGAAAAGTGATACACAGTATAAATTTTGAGAGAGAGTAAAAATAAAAATAAAAAAATTTATAAAAAAATTAGAAAATCTGTAGGGTCAGTGGCCCCAACATGACTCCATGTTGTATTGTTGTTCCACCAAAGGACATGGTGGTACAAAGAGAAAGTTAAGGACGTGATTGTCACACTTGTGAAAGGTTGGGATCTCCACGAATTTATCAGTTTTTATTTACAGAAATGCCACCGTCGGTCTGAACCAAATATCCTGCAACACCAAAACAGAGCTGCCCGGCAGTTGCACAATAGAAGTGTTACAAGTCAAAAACTAAACCCAAATTAGAAATAAACACCACTACGAGAAAAACAAAAATAATAATTAAGGAGACAAGATGATCGCCGGCGTAGCAGATGACGAAGAGAAATGGCTGTCCGCAGGGATCACCGGCCTTCAACAGAACGCGTTCTACATGCATCGAGCACTTGTACATAGCAACTAACTCAATTCCTCGCCATATATTATAATACTATATTTTCATATATGTATATTGTATGTTGATTGGGAAGGAAACCCTAGTTTTGAATTATTGTAGTTCGTTTTTAATTTCAGGACTCGAATAATTTAAAAGATGCACTCAAGTACTCAGCTCAGATGCTGTCAGAGCTCCGCACTTCGAGGCTTTCCCCTCACAAATACTACGAGCTTTGTATGGAATCGAATTTGCCGATTTCATTTGATGTTGATGCTGTTTTTTTGTTTAATTTTGTAAGAGTTGTTAATTTTTTTTTTTTTTTTTAATTTCCGAATCTAAATTTGGTGTAGATATGAGGGCATTTGACGAATTGAGGAAACTGGAAATGTTCTTCAAGGAAGAGACTAATCGGGGTTGCTCCATTGTTGAGCTGTATGAGCTCGTGCAACATGCCGGCAACATTTTGCCTAGACTGTAAGTAGGAACTTATGTTCAGCACTTTGGATTTCCTACAATTTACTTTTGTAATGTGATTTTGATGTTAGAATTTGCTTGTAAATTCAAGGCAGTTGCTTATTCATAGAAATAAATATCCTATAGAAGGAAGAGTAATATTATAATGCTATTTGTTTTTAGTATAGTGCTCAGTTATGTAGTTTATATATGTGAACTTTTCAATGGAAGGCAACAAAATGAAAACCGTATCTTGAAAAAAGGATCATATCATATCCCTATACGAAATATGTATTAAGACTTGAGCTGCATCTTAAAAAGTTAACCTTGTTAAGAGGAGTAGACTTATTTAATATTTCAGTATTTAACCGATTAAGATTTGATCCTTTAATATGCTTCCGCAAGATGGTGGCTCGTTTGAGAACCCCAATCTTGGAATTTGTGTGCTCATTTTGAGTCTTAGTCAGATCGAATTGCTTTTTAAAGCTTAATGGGATTTTGGTACCATATTAAAATTTGGGGTTCCATCTTAACACGTTAATTTTGTTAAGAGGAGTAGCCCAATCCTTTATATGTTAGTTAATATTTTGATATTTAAGTGATATGGGATTTATCCCTTAAGCTCACAAGTTCTGTGGGGTTGGATGGTTGGTTACTAACTTTTGCACTATGGATCAATTGGTCATTGTTCTTATTGACATGTTTTTGTCTCTAAGGTATTTGCTTTGCACAGTGGGCTCTGTATACATAAGATCAAAAGAAGCTCCCGCGAAGGATGTTCTCAAGGATCTTATAGAAATGTGTCGTGGCATACAGCATCCTGTACGCGGGCTCTTTCTGCGGAGTTATCTTTCTCAAGTCAGCAGGGATAAATTGCCTGATATTGGTTCAGAGTATGAAGGGTAAGAATATGAAACGGTCATTACAGGCTTCTTCATGAATTTAGGATAAGAGCCTACAAAATATTAGCTTGGTTTTAAAAAACTATCTGGCTGTTGCATCTTTAATCTTTACTATGCATTAGTTTTGCACTAAGTTTGACATATCAGCTTCGAATATCTAGCTTTGGGTGCTTTCCTTCCAAAAACTACTGACATCAGGCACCTTAAAGATACACAAACCTCAGACATACCTATGTGTCAGAAATTGATTTCCTAGGACTTTTATTCATGGCAACCTCTATAACTCAGGTCTACGATCATCCTGTTCCTCAGTGTATTTTAATATAAGCATGTAGCAATATAAAGTTCTGTTGTTGCATTTAAGGATACTATCTAAATCTCTGTTAGTCGAGCATTTTCTAAAATTAATATTTAATTGACCTAAGAGAATCAAATTATGCCTTTATCTTGATAAAATACACCGTCTTCTTAACTATGTAGATGTATCAAACTTGTGTTGTATGCGTCAAATTCTCTCCCCCCTGTGTGTGTGTGTGTGTTTTTTTTTTTTTTTTTTTTCAATTTTCACAAGTTAATACTCGTTAATATCATATGTAGTATTTTAACATGTGCTATGATTCTTTTCGAACTGTTATTAGACTTCATTGCTGATTTGTTCCTTAACTCCCACAGGGATGCTGATACTGCCATGGATGCTGTTGAATTTGTTCTCCAAAATTTTACAGAAATGAACAAACTTTGGGTTCGAATGCAACATCAGGTGAGTTGAGAAACTGTGGACTCCACTATCCACTCATATTTGAACATGCATGGGGCTAAAGTTCTTGGATTCCATAGGTAAAAGTAAATCATGAGGGCATTATTCATTTTCATGCAACTTTTTTTATTTTTTTTTGTTGTTGAGAAAATTCATACTTCATGCTGATCATGAGCTGAGGCTTGCAATCGGACTTTCTGAACTGCAGGGACCTGCTCGGGATAAGGAGAAGCGGGAAAAAGAAAGGAGCGAGCTTCGTGATCTTGTAAACTCAGCAGTCTGAATTAGGTTATGTTTCTTGACAAAGCAACAGTTGCACACTTATGCAAGATTTTTTTTGTCCATCTCCTTTTGGTTAGGTTGGAAAGAACCTTCATGTTCTCAGTCAGATTGAGGGTGTTGACCTTGATATGTACAGAGAAACTGTTCTTCCAAGAGTGTTGGAGCAGGTAATTTGCTTTCTTTGGTTAGATTATTTATTACCTATTTGGCGAATGTAATATTGTAAAATATGTTTTTTTACCTATTTGGTGAATGTAACATTGTAAAACACCTCTACTGTGGCTTCAGGTTGTCAACTGTAAAGATGAGATTGCCCAATATTATTTGATGGATTGCGTAATTCAAGTCTTCCCTGATGAATACCATTTGCAGACTCTTGAAACATTACTGGGTGCTTGTCCTCAGCTTCAGGTTGATCCATGCTATTGCAGTATTCGACAGACACTACAATTCCTAAAAGTTGTAAATCTATAGCATCCATCTATCGCTATCGTTTAAATGGTGCTGAATTTTCTTTTGTATGTGCTTTGTCTCTGTCAGCCATCTGTTGACATAAAAACGGTGCTTGCTGGACTAATGGAGAGGCTTTCAAATTATGCTGCTTCTTCTGCAGAAGTAAGTAGCTTGTCTAAGTTTCAGAAATTTGATTTAAACTATTGTTCCTGATAAATTGTTAACGCAGGTCTTACCTACATTTTTTCAAGTAGAAGCTTTTGCAAAGCTAAACATTGCCATAGGCAAGGTAATCTGGTTCTCCTTCCGAAATCTACAGATTTTAAGACCTTTTGATGACGATTTAAGGTGTTCAAATTTTTTAATATGCTTAGCATGTGCACTTCCATGTATAAGATCAGAAACCAATGCTCCAAATAAGGAGCATTAAGGTGGATGATCAAATGAGCAATTTTTTACTCTTCTGGTTCTGTCCCTTTAACTTTTTACTTCTTGTGTAAGATTCAATGTTTGCTAATGGCAAGGATAGATGCACTATGGTAAGCCAATTATATGAAATTAAGTCTTTTTGTCAATGTATGAGAGTAATATTACAATATATGAACCTAAGTAATTGCCATGTTGCATCCACTTGATCCTTTTTTGAAACTTTCTTTTGCCTTGATATGATCTTTCAGCTTGCAGTTTGTGTTTGCTTAATATATAACTGTCCTCATAATGCCAGCATGAGAAATGTTCTGGATTCTCCAGCTTCTTTGTGTTTCTGTTTTATGCTATTTTAGTTCATAAATGTTGCATATCCTGGCACCATTTATTTTTTTCTTTTACATTGGCAAAAGGACGTTATTTTAATAAATCTCCACCTTTTGATGATTTCCACTTGGGATTTAATATTTTAATATTTATTTTTTTGCTTTTTCTCTTCACGTTTATTTCTGAATGCAGGTGATAGAAGCACAAGATGACATGCCGATTTATGGTGCCGTAACTCTATATGCATCTCTTTTGACATTTACTCTTCATGTACATCCTGACCGGCTTGATTATGTCGACCAAATACTGGTATGTTATATTTTCATATAGATGTGGTTATATCTGATAAGATTCACAGCACGTTTGGCTTGAGGAAGGGAAGGAAACGAAAGGAATGGAAAATGTAACAACTTCTTCATTTAGATGAGGGGAAGGAATAGAATGCCCAATTAGTTGTTTTTTGTAGTAGTTCCATCATTCCCCTCCATTCTCTTCATAACTATTTATACTTTTCGCTTCTCCTCAAACCGAAAGGAGCCTAAACAATAATACAGATCCAGTAATTAGTTGTTCCCATGGCGGAGCCAGGATCTTTAAGTAGTGGGGCAAATGAAGTGATGATATAAATTACAGCTTCAGTTATAAAAAAAATTATCTACATCTTTCAGCTAAAATATATGACAAAATAATTAAAACTTAACATTTTACAGCTAATTATATGACAAAATTGACCATACTTTTCCAATCAATTGATGGCAAATCGAAGAAAAACTCGTCATAAAATTCTAATCATGTTCAATACCATCGAGCTCAATATAACTAATATGCTATTATGGAATTTCGATGTTCTCTATCTGCAATTTATCCATTGGACAAATCATAAAACAAAACTTCTACTTTACAGAAATTCTTCGGCTAAATGAATGTAAAATTCTGCAAATAAATAAACCAAAACAAACAAAACCCCACTATTCACAATTCGATCTTTTGCCCCTCTCCAGAATTTTCCGAAATCAAAAGGGCTCTTGTAAATTTATAATTTTACCTGAATAAAATCGAACCTTTTCTCCAATTTCCCCTAACCAAAGCAGCGGAAGCATATTATGTACAATAATTCCACAAATAATCCAATTAAAAAGGCATTAAATCACAACTTTCTGGAGAATTAGTTGCAGGAAAAAAACATAAAAGGATACTTTAGATTGGTATGGGAAAAACCAACCTCAATCCAACCAAATTAAAACAAATAATGAATTTTGGTGTGAATCCCTAAACTGAGAGACAGGGATTCCTGTGAATAATTCAAAAGTTCAGATGGTATTGCTGTGAATACCTGAGAGAGAGAGAGGGTGTGGGTAATTGGTAAAGTGGGTGAAAAGTTTTTAAGCCAAAATAACTAAGTTAACCTTTTGTGCTAATAATATTTACATACAAAAGTTTAAGTTGGGGGACAAAATTGTAAAATCCAAATGACATAATCGATATAAGAAAATTTTAAAACCAGCATGGGGGAAGCTGCCCCCACGCTGGATCTGCCCCTGGTTGTTCCCAGTCAATAGCCATCTCCATATATATTGTCTTTTATTCCTCTTGAATATTACTGATGTTGCCCATTCTGATTGTGTTTGATTAAGTCGATGAAATGTTAGTAGTCTATAATTCTGATGGCTTGTAGTGGTAGTTATCTTTATATATTCCTTGCATTTCATCCCTTTTGATTATTGCTAAGGATATCCATCCTGATTGCTTGACCACGAGGATGATATAACGTGGGAAGAGTTGAGCTTATCATCTGTTTATCTCTTGACATCTTTCAGAACCTAATATCATCCTCAACACCATCATCCCTTCACTCGTCAAAAAGAATCAAAGAAATAAAGAGAAACCTAGAAGGAATGCAAGCAGCTCAATAAGAACTTTCAATTAGTACCTCTCTCTTCGCAGTCAAAAGCACTGAAGAAATCTTTCAAAATTAGTTGTGAATAATTTGTGATCTTTTCACCAAATGCATAGTGGATGTTGGACTAGTGTTCTTCTGTAAAAGACTAAAAGGTCATGTTTTGCTCATCACTTCTGCCTGGAATGTAGAACAGATTCCTTTATATGAATATGTATAATATTCAAGATTTCAAATTTAATTAGTAACATGTCACTTTTTATATGTTTGTATATAGTTGCTACCAACCGATTCTCTTCATTGCTCTTGCAGGGAGCATGTGTTAAGAAACTTTCAGGAAAAGGAAAGCTTGATGATAGTAAAGCTACAAAACAGATTGTTGCACTTCTAAGTGCTCCACTTGAGAAATATAAAGATATAGATACGGCATTGAAGCTCTCGAACTATCCCCATGTCATGGAATACCTAGATAATGGAACAAATAAAGAGATGTCCAATGTCATTATTCAAAGTATAATGAAAAATAGGACTTGCATTTCAACTGCCGAGAAGGTATATACTTCTGTATGCTTACATTTAGTTGTTGGAAGTTCTACTTCGTTACGACTCGGATTTTTGGTCTTTATAGGTAGAGGCGCTGTTTGAATTGATTAAGGGGCTCATTAAAGACATAGATGAAAATCTTCAAGATGAGGTGAATTGAAGAGTTCTCTATTAAATTATATATTTGGGGCTAAGTGTTTCCATTTTTAGTTATATTGATCTTTCCATTTATTTAGGTTCTTGAGATAATTTTCACTCCTGATGATTATATTCCTTTATTCTTTAATTATCCACTTTCCAATTATTTTCAGCTTGATGAGGAGGATTTCAAAGAGGAGCAGAATTCTGTTGCACGGCTTATTCAAATGTTGTATACTGATGATACAGAAGAGATGATGAAAGTAATAACAATTTTTTGTTTTTCAAATCATTGTCCTTGCTCCAACTCGGTGATTTTAGAGAGTCTTGTCTTCTGTTCTGTGATAATATTTGGCTCGATTATTAATTTTTGATACTCGCATTGCATTGGCTCTCTTAAACTTATAATCTCATTTATATATTTGAGGAATAAGACTGAGTATGGTGTAATTTTAGTCATACTTGCAATGAGGTACTAGTGAATCATGTCATGGAGTACCTAAAATGTGAGTGTTCGCGGTACCTATGAGGATTAAGTGGAGACGATGTTACTCAAAGAATTAAGCTTGATAGGGTTAAGTGGATGAGTGGCTCTGGGGCTTGTGATCGATGAATTCTACAGCATTGCTGTAAGAACTACAATATGTATGAGATTGAATGTTGGCTTGTCAAGAAACATCTGCACAAATTGGTTGTGGTAGAGATGAGAATGCCAAGATGGACGTGTGGTTAAATAAAACGAGCCTTGATGGAGCAATAAATTATCATATTCAAAAGTTGGCTAAGGTGCCACTGTTGACGATAAATTGTGTTTGACTGATTGTGACGGTTTAATTGCATCCAAAGAAGTCTGCTGGAAACACTGGTTAAGAATAGTGATGCAACTAGTACTACTAATGCTAAAGCACCAGTATAATATTGAATGTTGGCTTGTCAAGAACAAATTTGTTGTGGTATAGATGAGAATGCTAAGATGGATGTTTGGTAAGATGAGACGAGTTGAGATGGAGTAATAAATTATCATATTCACGAACTGGCTAAGGTGCCACAGTTGAAGATGAATTGCATTTGACCTGATTGTGATGGTTTAATTACATCCAAAGAAGGCTGATAGAAGCACTGGTTAATGGTGATGGGACTAGTACTAATACTAAATTCAGGGGAAGAGGTCGAGCTAAAATCACAGCATGAATTGATTAGAAAATATAGGTCTTTGTGGTTTGTTTTTGGAGATGACTCTTGATAGAGTGGAGGAATGGATCCCTGTGGACGACCTTGTATGAGTAAAGGATAAGACTTTGTTATTTAATATGTTTAGTATTTACACTTGCTTATTTACATAACATGTGAATATCTATAAATTTCTATATTGAGGAACATGTTTGACGCTTTTTACTGAAACAGACTCGACAAAAGTCGTCCACTGCAACAATTTTTTGGATTTTAGTGAAACAAGTTTTCAGTTATCTGAAAGGGGCTTTCACATGTGTGCAGCCCTATGGCACTGTGCCTGAGTACCTTGGTGCTTGGCTGATATTAAACAATTATTGACATGTTCCTTCAACTGGACTTAAAGAATATTTGTTATTTAATATGTTTAGTATTTACACTTGCTTATTTACATAACATGTGAATATCTATAAATTTCTATATTGAGGAACATGTTTGACGCTTTTTACTGAAACAGACTCGACAAAAGTCGTCCACTGCAACAATTTTTTGGATTTTAGTGAAACAAGTTTTCAGTTATCTGAAAGGGGCTTTCACATGTGTGCAGCCCTATGGCACTGTGCCTGAGTACCTTGGTGCTTGGCTGATATTAAACAATTATTGACATGTTCCTTCAACTGGACTTAAAGAATATTTACATTCCAAAGTGTAAACTCACAAATTTCGTTTTAGTTTTTATGGGAGTCGATAAGACTTCTAAATATGTTCTTTAAAAAAGATCATTACTTTAATCTGTTTAGAATATACAAGTACTTTTGGTGTCTGCTACATTGCTAAATATCTGAAGCTTCATTAAGTTGATTGATTATGCATTGATATATTACAAATTCTCCTTCCCCTTGACATGCATGGGACGCTGACTAAAAAAATCTCATAGTTTATAACCTGAACTCCAATTACCTTTACCGACATGATACTTCCTCTACACCCGCTCATTTTGACTGAATTTAAGGTCTGAAATTTTGTTAAGCATCACAATCTCGTCTGAAAAGGTCTGAATTAGTTCAAGATTTTTATTATTAATTTTTTTAGATTTTTAGCAGTGTAGTCATTTAATTTTAAATGTTGGCTTTCTCCCTTCATATGATTTGCTAATTTCTTTTGTTTATTTCTTTTATACTTATTATATTCTTTCTTGTGTGCCTGCAACCAGAAAATGGTTGGGTCTTCTGTTTTAATTCCTATATATTTCTATTGAAGACTAAATTTAAATAGATAAATGTGTCCACTTTCTAACAGCTTGAGCTCTAGATGAGGTGGTTCGAAGAGGTAAAAGCCATGAGTTTAAGTCTCACCGTTGGCCATTTATTGTTTAAGTGTAAGGTCTTCGATGAAAAAATGAATCCAATTTGCATGAGAAGGGCCGTGTTGAAGGCTAAATTATGAATATAAATGTGTCCCTTTCTATTAGCTTAAGCTTCTAAATGAGGTGGTTGACTTGGCCAAAAATATTTTGTGAATTGGTTTTCCAAAAAAAAAATAAAAAAATAAAAACCATATAATGGTTGGATCAGTGGTCTCCATTTTTCATGTTTATATATTTCTGTTAACCTATATTTGCTGGTTGAATTTCCAGATCATTCATACTGTGAGGAAGCATATTTTGACTGGAGGACCCAAGAGGCTTCCATTTACTGTTCCTCCTTTTGCCTTTAGTGCTCTAAAGGTATAACATCTGCCTGTCAGCTTATGTAATCAATTTCTTGGTCATGCTTAGCCTAGTGAGCAGAAAGATAATAAGCGAGAATTACATGTTTTGTTGTAATTCAGATGTCCAAGGATGCCTATGAACCTATGTAGTCATGGTATCTACCATATTCTGGCTGTTACTAATAAAGAACGGATTTTGATCTGAATGAAGAGGTGTACAGAATCCCATATTGATTGCTCTATGCTTTTGTTGTAAAGAGAATTTAACCATGTAGATGGAGGCATGTATCCTGCAATTTGTCTGCGATTTGCATGTTTTCAACCTTTAGGTAGAATGCGAGTTTTTGTTCCTTTTCCAGTCAAAGTTAACCTGTTATGAGACACACGTCAATTATCCATATGCTCCCAAAGTTTTATGAATGTATCTACATATGAATGTGATGAAACATCAGAAACAGATATTTATTTTTGTAGCATGAAAGGACTGGAGCAGTTGATAGCACAGACACAGCCATGCATAATTAGTTAGCTTGAAATAATTCTGCTGCCTGAATCTATGGGCAAATTATTGTCCTATATTTGTTTCTGTGGCCCTTTTTTACCTTTTTTAATATCTTAAGACGAGATATGCAAACCATTTTAAGGAGAAGTACGTAATAATTCATTAAGTTCTACGACACTACATTAATTGGTTATCCAACCAGATAAAAGCTTTGCACAGGAAACTTCTGCAATCAGGTATAGAAAGGCCAATTTCCCATGGTTGTCCTCTCAAATTCTAAACATGCTTAAAGTCATAATTTCTTTCCTCCCCCCATTTCCTATCAATCATCTTCGCCAATTTCTGCCACCCACCTTCCCCCAGCTTCCAGTCTATCCTCCGGCGTCCAATTCTCTCCCCCTTCCCCGCCTCGGTCACACCCCCCTGAACTCCGTAACTCCCCTCCCCCTTTTCCAATCACCAGCATCATACACCACTGTATCCACGTGGCCACTGAGCCCAGCACAACAATAACAATACCAAGTACCATCCACCATCAGTCACCACCTTAACCCAAATAGAGAAAATAGAACTTGCAAAAACTAGAATTCTTTTTTAATTCCTTAAAATGTGATACTTCTCTATGGTGTCCTAATTTTTCCATCTCTGTGCTATTTATTTATTTTGCTAAATCTCTCAGCATATTGGTTGGAATCTTATTGCTTCTTTGATCCCATGTATGGAGAGTAGAGGAGATGAGGGAATGGCTGATACTCTTCTCTCTCTTTTTTTTTTTCGGGGGGTGGGTGAGTGTAAGGGATTAGAAGAGGAATTAGAAGGCTGATTGCTGAAATAATAATTGTGTTCTCTTGTCCCTAGATATATATTTGAGAATTCAAATGCAAGATAATCGTGTAAAATTTCCTTGATAAAAAATTGTACGTATATAGTTCTCAAATTTTCATCATGTCCCATCACATCTGTGAACCAGAATAGCCCCATAGTATGAGTGGAGTTCCTGGTGTGCTTCTTTGATGTGGGATATTTATTGGTGCCAACTTTATTACATTTATTCTGATGGGGGAGGCATAATTCTATGTTCATGATTTTAAATGATTCAATTTGTAAATTTCGATCGTAAAGTGTGATGCACTCGCAGGCTCCACTTCCAAAATGGGAGGAAATAAAAAATAACAAACAGCAATTTTGTACAAAATGAAGAGAAAATAAAGCATGCAATGCACTGTTGGTTTTAAAGAGGTTGGCTTCATGTTAGTACGCTTTCTGATTTGATTTTACCTTTCATGTGCAGTTGGTTAGGCGACTGCAAAGTCAGAACGAAAATGTATCTGGAGAAGAGGTAGCAGCTACACCAAAGGATATCTTTCAGATTTTGATGCAGGTATTTAGTTGAAACATTCAGTACATATGGTTTTTACGATTTAATGGTCTATATGTTATATATTGCTATTTGTCTACCATCTTAACCGTCTATACTTATGTTTGTCTCTGCGCCAAACATTTGCACAATGTATTTGCTCTTGGACTCGTAGAATTTGCACACTATATTTTATGGATATTTTCTTCATGATATGCCAATTAGAAAATTTCCTATTTCGTTTACTGCAGTTAGTATCGAGTTTAGCCATTTTTATCACCTCTTTGTTGTAGACCATTGAGGCTTTATCAAGTGTTCCAGTTCCTGAACTAGCTCTACGGTTGTATCTGCAATGTGCTGAGGTACTTTTTCGCTTTCTATCATGGTAAATAAAGGAGAAACTGTATTTCTTCTTACCTGTTATTGCTTCTATGTTTTTTGATTATCAGGCTGCAAATGACTGTGATCTAGAACCTGTGGCCTATGAATTTTTTACCCAAGCTTATATTTTGTATGAAGAAGAAATCTCGGTATTGGCTTCCCTATGTCCTATTTTTTTAAATTCTCCAAATTAATTGAATACTTTGGAAATTATTCAGTTTGACACATCCGTGGCACACAACTTTTTGACCTTGCCTAATTTCATTGTTGTGATAGGATTCAAAAGCTCAGGTGACCTCCATACACCTAATAATTGGCACTCTTCAGAGGATGCACGTCTTTGGTGTTGAGAACAAGGATACATTAACACACAAGGCCACAGGGGTACAATAGTCCTAGCACAAAGTCTTTATATGTAGCAGATTTATTTTGTTGTAAGCTAATAGTGTGAACTTATATTCTCTCTACGACTCCATTTTTCCCTAATTCTCTTTGTAGTATTCCTCAAAGCTTTTGAAGAAGCCTGATCAGTGCAGAGCTGTATATGCATGTTCACACCTTTTCTGGCTTGATGAACATAATGACATGAAAGACGGGGAGAGGTGTGTAAATCTGCTTGCCATATATATGGACATTTCTGAAATTCCAAATAATTCTATTTTAGTTTAGCATTTTCCATCTCATGTGATTGTTCATTTATCCTGTATCCAGGGTCATGCTTTGTTTAAAGCGTGCCTTGAGAATTGCAAATGCTGCTCAGCAAATGGCCAATGCAACTCGAGGGAGCAGTGGATCAGTCGTACTCTTTATAGAAATATTGAACAAGTGATGAATTCAACTCTTATATTTACTCGAACCTTTTCATATGCAATCCTTTTTATATTTCCAAGTGGTCGTCAATTGAAATGGCTTATCTTTGTGTATTATTAGGTATCTTTATTTCTATGAGAAGGGGGTGTCGCAGATTACCATTGATTTAATCCAGAGTCTGATTGAATTGGTCAAACAAGAGATGAGCGGTGAGAATACAACACCTGAGCCAGCTACTGAAGCTTTCTTTGCCAGTACACTGCGGTATATTCAATTCCAGAAGGACAAAGGTGGTGTAGTGGCTGAGAAATACAAGCCTATTAAAGTTTAATTTGCTTAAAGGTCGTCCTCGACAAGTGAATTCTTTTGTGACAGAACAGTGAATTTTTTTCACTTCATTTTGGTTTTCGTCTTTTCGACTATCAGGAGATTGGATCAGCTTATGATTTCTCCTGAAAAAAAGGGTTCTCTCAAGAAGTAAATTTTGATGTAAGAAAAATACTCTGAGCATCGTCATTGTTGGTGTTAAACTTTGTAGTGGAATAGTGCTATAGGAAGGTGTTGATAATTTCTGTATTAAGATTTTTTATTTCGTGAAAAAGTAGTTCACTTTTCTTAACACAGTAAACCTTAAAATATTGGGCGATACTTTATGGTTTGGGTAAATTGCACCATTGGTACCCAATCTATAGATGATCTTCAACCTTTTTATTATTGTTGTATTATAAGTTTTGGTTAATTACACTAATCCTCTTCATTTTTAAAGTTTGTAATAATATTATCTTCATTCAATATTATTTGCAAATGTCGTTTCCATCTTCTGTAGATTCTTTCATTTATTCATACAGATGGTTCTAAATGATATCTTTGACAATTTTGTTACTGACTTAAATATTAAAATGATAGAAAAAAGAAAATACAATGGAAAAATTGCATTTGAGATTCTAACATTTATAAAGATACAAATAAATTTTAATTTTTTTTTATATAGATTTTTACTTAAAATAATAGAAAATGTGTCATCAAGTCAAAAAAATTCTAATTATGTTTCACCGAAAAGATATTTGAAGTCTGTGTAGATTTTGTCCAGTGGTTTGTTAATTGATAAAAAAATTATATCTTGTAATTTAAATTTGATCAATTTAATAAAGATAAAATAATTTATTATATTTTATTATTCAAAATAATTAAAAAAATAAATAAAAGATGGATATCTTCCCACCCCAAAGAAAATGGATGGCTCTCTCCCATCTTCTCTCTGTTTCTCTCTCCTCCATTTGTTAGTTAGAAAATTGATGTCCTCCCCACCATGGGAGGTTATATTCCCACTAGGAAATTGGGTGGATTGAAGGAGGAAAGTCACTTTCCTCTTCAATCCCACTGACATCTCTCCTCCATGTTGTTAGTTATTGTTGCCGCATATATCACTTCAAGAACAAAGAATTGGGCATTCAATGAGGAAGTGTTCTTTTTACAGTCTTTCCACTGCCAAAAGCTTATGGGGGCATTCATTTAAAAGGTTTAGTCAAACAATGTTATTTATTTAAAGTTATTTGGCTAAAAGGTATAGAGATTAAAGAAAATAAAAAATAAAATATGAAATGATTAATATATCATTCTAAAAATATTAATAATATGAAATGATTAATATATCATTCTATGTAAAAAAATATTAATGTCCTAAAACTAGATATCGTTATAATGGACGTGGACCTGATTTGATGTTTTTAGTTAGAATGACATGAATATCGTTATGACAAAACTAAAACGACATCAACGTTGTTATTTTACATACATATCATTTTATTTTTTCTGCAAACAAACGAGTGGGATCAACCCACTTGATAACCTTTTTGGGATGTTCAATTCGACTTTTTTGACAGAACAATATCAATCTCGTTATATATATTAAATGAAGCGACTTTAATGTAGTTATAGTGTATCTGTATTGAAACGACTTAAATATCGTTTTCATAGAACTAGAACGAACCTAATGTCGTTTTTTGTGTTGAATTATCGTTTCGTTCGGTTGACTTGAACTATCATTCCTTGGTATAGACATTACTTTCAAGTGAGAACCCGACAAATCGTTTTCGAGGGACGTGCTCGTATCGACTACCTTAGAAGTTTTTGGTGATATCAACCATGTTCAAAGTTTTACGGTAGGAGTAAGGTAACTCCGTTCGTCTTTCCTTTGTTGTCCGAGTAGGATCAAACACTTGATAACTTTTTTCGGACCTCCCAGGTATGTCGGAGGCATGACAAGTGGCCATTAACGTTCGATTCGACTTTTTTACTCAGAACAATATCAATCTTATTATATATTAACATAAACGACTTCAATATAGTTATAGTATATTTTGTATTGAAATGACTTAAATATCATTTTCATAGAACTAGAACGAACCTAATGTCATTTTTCGTGTTGGACTATTGTTTCGTACTCTGGTCGACTCGAAGCATCATTCTTTGGTATAAGCATTACTTTCAAGTGAGAACTGACGAATTGGTTCGAGGGATGTGCTCGTATTGACTACCTTTGAAGTTCTAGGTGACATCAACCATGTTCGAAGTTCTTCGATACGAATAAGGTAACTCCATTCGTCATTCCTTCGTCGTCTGAGTGGGATATCAACCCAATTGATAACCTTTTTCGGACCTCCCAAGTATGTCAAAGGCATGCCGAGTGGCCGCTAGATGTTTGATTCGACTTTTTTATCTGAAACTATATCTATCTCGTTATCTATTAATTGAAACGACTTCAATGTACTTATAGCGTATTTTGTATTGAGACAACTTAAATATCGTTATTATTACTGTAACAACGTCAATGCCGTTTTGTCAAATTAATAAATGCACAAGTTGGATGTATTGGAATGACTTCAATGTCAATATTTTTTATCATAACCACTTAGATCTCGTTATGTCAAATCGATATATTTGTTGTAATAATATTCAAATATTGATAAATAAAAATGAAAGATATTATTTAAAAAATAATAATAATTCACGTGAATTTGGCCTGGACAATAAGTGGGCATTCACCCACTTGGTGAAAGCAAAAGCAGATTTACTTCTGCTTCAATTGGGCGAACGCCCATATTATGACTGGGTGAGCGCTTAGGCTAAAAAAGTACTAGAACGACTTCAATGTCGTTATTTGTATCATAACGACTTAAATATCTTTATGTTAAATCGATACATGCATGACAAGTTATGTATACTATAACGACTTCAATGTCGTTATTTTTATCAAAACAACTTTGTTAACGTTGAAAAATGGTTTATATTGATTCCAAGCCAACTTAATGTTAAAGTAGTGAGGTCGGCTATGACCGTGATGGTTGACAGATATGTAAATGTGTTGGAAGACCTAATTGTATAATCTTTATAAGAATGCTTTTATTTCAGCCGTTGAATGTCCGACCTGTGGAACATTTATGTCTCCTATTTATAGGAGAATTTGTGAGAATTTGTGATGATTACAAGTAATTAATGCCAAGCTCAGCAATAAATGCCTACAAGACATCTCTTTTTTGGACATTTATTGTGAAGTGACATTTTCATTAATGACATCAACTAGCCTGACATCTGACATATGAAAGGACAAGCTATGCTGATGACGTGGGTATGACGTCCAAAGACGAGGTCCGACCTGGGATTTCAAGGATGAGGTCCAAACTGAAGTCCATTGCTGCAATGGACTTGACCGTGGGATTGAGGACGAGGTCTGAACTCAAGGTTGGTGTCAGTTGGCCCTCTCTTGCTCGACTGATACGTAATGTAGCATCTGAAGTGGCAGATCGAGATTGGGTGCCAACAAACTTCAATATCGTTATATAATGGGTTCAACGTCGTTATTTTTATCATAACGACTTCAAATGTCTTTATGTCAAATCGATACATGCGCGACAATTTGTGTACTTGAACAACTTCAATGTCATTATTTGGACACATAACCACTTCAATATCATTATTGATTCACATAAAATGATAAGATTCAACCAATAACATTTATAAAATTAAGACAAAAGAAGATGCCTTAAATTGAAAAACCAACAAAAAGTACGTCCACAGACCACATGGCATTCCCATGCTCAAACATTAAAATTACAACTACGTGATAAATTGTTTATCTAAATGTGTTGTAGAGTCAAAATTATACAAGTGACAGTCTAAGGTTCAAAGTGTAATGCTAACAGCTCCGCAACCAATTTCTTCATTCCGCAACCAATTTCTTCATTCACTTCAGAATACAATCTGGACGAATTGCATTTACATCTATGTTTGCTTATAGAAATTCAATGTACTTCCCGATGAATATCTCGTAGTTAGATCTACAAATTAGTTATGTAGTTACATTAAGTCTCCCAAAAAATAATGTAATATCAAACAAATATATTATCAACCTTAACCTTTTTTTTGTCGAGAAACCTCTTTCACTTTGATAAATCTGAACAACTCCGTGTTATAACTGTCATCACACTTTACATGTAATTTCATATTATTACAGATTAACTAACTATCTAGTTAGAACATACATTCAATACAACTATGTGTATACATAGGATTAGCTAAAATCCATAAAAAAAAAATGTGTTGACGAATGAGGTCATTTTTCCTCACAAATAGTCCATGGAAGCCATAAGGCACCTTCCTTGGCAGCTTAACACCAGACACAATATCAAGATTGGGAACTTGGCATCCATAACGAAGAGCTTTTTTTTTTTTTTTTTGGGCGCTGGGTTCTTTTTAAACTGAAATTGATGGATAATCAATTTATGTCACTGTTGTTGTAAATTAATTTTAGTTGATTGAATCCAAGTGGCTTGATTCATGGTGATTCTTCAAGTAGAAAATGGAGAGATTTATTTTCTTAAACACAGTAGTTGAATGTGCTGTTGCTCAACAACAATTGTCTATACAACACACTTTTGCATAGCGTGTCACAAGCAATAAAAACGTGGGTAAAGCAAGAAATCAAGAAAAATAAGCTGTGAAAAAAAATACTCACCAAAATCTGACATGGGCTTCAGATTTCAAACTACGAAAATAGTTCAAGAAACTACAAATTATAGTTTATTGGAAATGTTAAGAAGTAAATTTGTTTAGAACAAAGCTATGTTGTAGATTATTAGAATCGGGAAAAGGATTGAGAATATGATTTCATAATTGAACTAACACCATTTATTGTTAGCGGAATCACAATGTAGCAGTGGCAATAGAGAAGAGAGAGTGGAGAAGATGGTGGATTTCAATTTCAAAATTGGAAGATACGATTGTTTTGGGTTTAGAGGTAAAGGATATAAATGTCTTTTTACTTTTTATTAAATTTTTGATTTTGATTTTTTTTTACTTTGGTCAAAGGCCTTTTGAACAAAACTATTGTAAAGAGAGGCCATCTCGTATTATTCCCCAAAGCTTATGCCCGAATTTGGGCCACCTGATTTAGCGAATTTTGATTTTGATTTTCCTCTTCTTTCAAGTTCATTCTCACACTGGGCTAAAGTTTTCTTGTTCTAGGATTCCATTGTTCCAAGATCACGAGAGGATTTCTCCTCCTAGGTTGCCGCCGGCCCAAACTCCAATATAATTAATAGTTTTGGGACTTGTTGATATTTTTTTTTATTATTTTAAGTGAAAATCTGTAAAAAAAAATAAAAAAGTTTATGATTTATTTGTACTTTTAAAAATGTTAGGGTCTCAATTGTAATTTTTTTATTATATATATATATTTTTTATTTTAATTTATTTAAGTCAATAGTCAAATTGTCAAAAAAGTCATTTGGGAACCATCTGTACGAATAAATAAAAGGATGAAGACAATATCTGCGAATAAAATTGAATGAGAATGATATTGTTACAAATAAGAAAGAATAGAGACTGTAAGTTCAATTAACCCTATAAATTTCTAATGATGATAACTTTTGCGATTTTGTTAAATTGTCATATGATTTTAATGACAATATACTTCACTTCAAATTCTTAGACAACTAAAGTTGGAAAGTAAAATTTAACTTTATAATGTTGTTGGACGTGCAAGGACTATGCGAGAATTTAAATTTTGTATTGACGAGACTATTGTGTTATTATAATGAAAAATTGAGGACTTACAGGGGAGGTTCTCAAACTTATAAATAATGGAGCATTGGCCTTTATTTCCTTGGCATTTGAATTTCTAATCTTTTCAGCTTGTCACACTTGAGTTTTGAACGGATTGTACCTGATTTCTGTAAAAATCTGTAACAAACTGATATTGTTATTTAAGACAAAAGTTTAAAAAGTGTGTTGTTAGGTAATAGTATATACTGTGGTGCAATACCGTATTAAAAAAAATATTCGAGTCTTTGAAAATATAAAATTTATAACAATATTTTTGGAAAAAATAAAGTAACTATTTTGTCTAAATATATGTTTGGATTACTTACTATTCTCTTGATTTTAAATAAAAAAATTTATTTTTAAAAAAGATTTCTTATCATACCGTCAAACTTACTTATTTTTAAAATTAATTAATTAAGAATGAGTGATTTTAAAACTTATTTATTTACTTTTTAGTTAATATACGTGTTCTTTTATTGAACATTGTCTCATATTTGGTCAAGTGTGCAATGGGCAAGATATATCCTCCCTACTGTGGGGAGGAGATCAGTCCCGCTACATCATAAAGCCCCTCTACTTTTCATGGGTCATTGTCAATGAGAAGTAGAAATATCGTTTTCACGTAACTATTCTTGGCCAAAAAAGTCAAAGAACAATATATATATATAATTATTTATTTATTATTATTATATATATTTTTTATTTGTAATGAAAATCACGTGGAAGCATGTCACTTGGCAAGGCGTGGTCAAGTGATGATTTGTCGTGTAGCTAGCCAAATATAGACTAGCTATTTTGGGCCTAATTTAAGCCTAATATGGGATTAATTTAAGCCTCATTGAGGAGGGATTTTTCTTCCTAAATAAGAGAGGAAAAGTGGGAGAATATTTGTAGTATTCCCATATCTCTTCGCTTAGTTAGAATTCTTTTTAGACTGATCTCAAATTTTCCTGTTTGAGTCATTGATGTTTTTTTCTCTTTTCATCATCTAAGGCAATCCCTTCACCCTTGTTCTTCTTTAAACTTTTCGACACTTTTTTTTTTAAATGCAAAAGACGGTGATCACTTCTAATAGTAGTTCTTCAACCAATAAATCTAATAGCAGTCTTAGAAACCTGTTTTATCGCACCTTATCTATAGGGAGAGATGATAATTTCCCGCGGTTGAGAAATGGACATTTGTTAGTTCTTTAAGACATGGTGGACCCCGATGCTTGAATGAACTGATTGATGGGACTGATGTAGGATTGGACTAGGGAGAGTCATCCATAGCCAAACACCGTTCAACCCGTGACGGAGCCGGGGTGGCCGCCGCAGGAAGAGGACGGGCAGGTGTGCCCACCGTGCCGCGACAGGCTCGTCTGTCCCCCACCCCTTGCCAAGGACAAGTAGCCTCGCCCGCCCTTCATCGAGGGCGGGTGGGCACGTACGCCGCGTGTTAGTCCATCTCCAGTTGACGTAGATCCGTTACCTAAACTTTCTGTCCCTGTCGAGTTTTTGGATTATGATGCTAATTCTTTTATGGTATCCCATCCGCTTAATATTCAAACGGGACGCTCTCCAAGTGGTAATTTTATAGAGCTAGACCTTCCAAATGATGGTTTTGTTTACAATCCTAAGAGCTTTGAGAGAATGTTGAAAAAATATGAATTACCCCGGTCATTTATATTGAGTCTCCCATCCTAGTGAGCGGTTCCAGGATCAGATTCTAGGGAGGTGGTAGTCTACCGTAACAACATGACAACTGGTTTAAGGTTTCCTCTTCATCTCTTGTTTGTTTATTTTTTCAATGAATTTTAAGTCACTCCCGGTCAATTGACTCCTAACTCTTGGCGTTTATCAACTTATTTCTTGTACTTGTATCTTATAAATGACATCGAGCCGTGTCTAAGACTCTTTAGAAGTGTGTTTGATATGTTTCTTGTGATCAGGAGTAACTGTTATGCTTATATTCAACTTAAAGTATGATTGTTATTATCCCACTTTCCTAATTCTAATAGCGGTTGGAGAGAAGCGTTTTTTTTTGTTCGGCCTGAGGTAGGACAATATCTTTTTGAAATCTGCTGGAGAACCCCTTTTTGTAAGCTTTTTAACAAGCCCCTAGAGCTTGATTATGGGTTGAAGGCACGTCTAGATAAGCTTTTACACTTGATGTTTCCGAGGTTGCATATGAGAGAGGTGCTACCTAATGAGAACTTGTGGTGGTTCACATTAGATCACTTGAGGGTAGGCTACTTTTATGTCTTTATTCTATTTTTTTTTTTACTTTATATTTTTCGTATACTTGCTTTATCAACCTCTATTTTTCTTTTTCAGATATGGATAACTTTGATTTTGGAGGTGTGATGGATGTGGCTGGATTTGGCACTGATGCTGAATACCCATCTCTATCACCTTTAAACAAAAAGAAGAAACAGGCGGATAAAGGAAAAGTTCTCACTGCTGAGACAATAGTTGTCCCTCATTCTGTGCTCGCGTACTACTAGAGGTAGTGATGTCCATGCTTTCAGGAAGTTTGGATTTTCTCCTGTTCACTCATCGGTTGAGGCCGAGATCATGTTGGGCTACGTGAACGAAAAACTTATTGATAGTTTGAAAAGTAAAGAAGTAGCTGCCATGCGACGTATCATGTATACCAACCACCGTAGGGTAAGTTGTTGTATGTTGATAGTGCTCCGTTGCTTTCTTATTTAATATTCATCCTCTAGTTAATTTCAACCTCCTCTTGTTTTGCACAGATGGTTGTTATGAAGGAGAAAATACTACGTGATTTGGAGATATTCGAGAAGCGTGCAACCAAGAAAGACCATGACAAGAAGAAAGCTATAGCGGCGGTGCAATCTCTGTTAGACAAGGCAACGATTGCGTCCAAGAGAAAAGATGGTGAGATCAATCAACTTTATAAAGATGTTGATTAGCTTCGCAAAATGTTGGAGATTGCAGGTGATGAAGCTATAGTGGGATACAAGATATTTGCTGAATATCAGAGTAGTTTGTACATGTATGGTGCAGAATCTTTGAAGGCTACCATCAACATGACTAATGAGTGGCTGATTGACAATCATTCAGAGATAAACCTGGATGAATTTGATAGGTATCTGAAGAAATGCCGGAATGCATATTTAGCTACTTAGAATGCTAGGGTGACTGACCATTTGGAGGGGATGGGGATGGGGATGGGGATGGGGATGGGGATGATGGGGGTTGGATCTCAACCCGATGGTTCTCTTGATAATTAAATATTTGTTTATTTTTGTTGTCTATTCTTTTTTAGTTTCATGACGGTTGTTTCGTTTAATCATGAAAACTATAAGATTTAGTCTATTTTATTTAAAATTTTATTGAGTACTGCAAACTTCAGTTTTGTATGTTCGACGTGGAACATACATCTTTATTTTAATAAAATAAAAAAATTATTTTTCAATTTTTCACTTTGTAATCGTTGGTTGTCACTTTTTTGCACTTGTTGGTTGTAATGTATAATGGTATATCCCCCGGCCAACATAGCAAAGTGAACAAATTGTGTGAAACAATGAGGGTGAGAGGAGGGACGACATGGAAATTCCCACACCCTAGGCGGGGGGGGGGCGGGGCGGGCGGGGCGGGGCGGGCGCTAAGCTCATCGTCCACCTCTTTTTTTTTACAAAGCCTTATCCCTATTTTGTTAAACTAACGCTTATCACTTTTCGTTAAACTAAGGCTTGTCGCCATTCGTTAACTTAAGGCTCATCGCCTCGATTTTCAAACGAAGGCTCATCGCATTGATGTTTTAGACTAAGGATCATCGTCTCGATTTGATTGTGGTAGTAGTTGATAATGATAATTGTATTGCCCGACGTACTCTTAATAGAGACTGTAGCAAATAACAAATGGTTGCCGCAAGTTGAGTTCAGTAGGTGCACCATGACTTCTCAGCTAGGCTGATCCTTCTGTAGCACCCTCATCATTTATCCACCTCAGCATTTTATTAAATTGGAAATTAAATGTAAGAATGTTATTTAACACAACTATAGATACTTGCTTTTACTCAAAAAAAGAAATGCTGATAATTTACTGATAATATTTCTTGAAGTGCTCTGCATTCCATGGTCTTCCAATGGTTTTCCATTTATATCTTTGAGACTATATGCTCCATCTCAGATGAAAATCGATCAAACAAAAGAAAAGACAGTTCACCCTGGAACGACACCAGGCCATTTCTATAGGAATAACAAAACTGCTAGAGGCTGGTTTCATTCGGAAAGTGCACTGTCTAGGATGGTTGGCAAATGTGGTATTAGTAAAGAAATCAAATGGAGAATGGCGAATGTGTGTAGATTAGACAGACTTGAATAAATCTCGTCCCAAGGATTCTTACCCTCTTCCACAAATAGACCATCTGGTGGATGCGACTTCTCAACATGAAAAGCTAAGCTTCTTGCATGCTTATTCTGGTTACCATCAGATATCCATGGCCGAAGGTGATCAGGAGAAGACTTCCTTCATCACTGATAGTAGAACTTTCTGCTACACCGCTATGCCTTTTGGGTGAAAAAAATGGGGACTACTTATCAAAGAATGGTAAATCAGATGACATGGTGGTAAAAAACAGATTGGCAAAGGATCACATAACGGATCTCCAGGAGGTTTTCGATGTTGCCCGGAAGCTTAAATTGAAGCTAAATCCTAAAAAATGTGTATTTGGCACATCTGGCTGAAAATTCTTGGGGTTTATGATCACACACCGAGGCATTGAGGCTAGCCCAGACAAAATACAGGCTATCCTAGACATGAAAAGCCCAGCTACCAAGAAAGAAGTTCAATAGTCATTGGAAGGATAGTAGCTCTCAACCACTTCATGTCTCGAGTTGCGAATAAGTGTCATCGAGTTCTTCAAAGTTGTAAGAGGGTCCAACAATTTTGAATGGACAAGGGAATGTGAAGAGTCTTTTGAACAATTAAAGAAATCATTGCAGCAATCGCCAGTGTTGGCTCGCCCAACCTCGGTGACAAGCTAAGCTTCTACATGGTAGTATCTTTTCACGTTGTCAGCTCTGTATTGGTGAAAGACCTCTTGAAGGGACAGAAACCTATCTATTATGTGATTCAAGTACTGAGATGGGCAGAGACACGATACAACATAGTCGAACAACTGGTTCTAGCTTTGATAGTAGCAGTTAGAAAATTAAGACCATATTTCCAGGCTCATCAAATACAAGTGATGACTGACCAACCAATTAAACAGGTACTATATAGGCCGGAGATGTCTGGGCGTCTCTTGAAATGGGCTATCGAACTGAGCGAGTTTGATATTGATTTTAGGGTTAATTACACTAATGATCTCCATTCTTTCAGGTTTGTAATAATTTATCCCCATTCTTTTTTTAGCAGATATCATCTTCATTCTTCTATTTATTCTTATAGATGATCCCCAAATCACTATTTTTCACTATTCTGATAATTCTATGACAATTTTACCCCTTGGTTTAAATAAATTAAAATGATAGGAAACAAAATACAATGAAAGCATTGCAATTGGGCACTTAACCTTTTCAAAAGTACAAATAAATCCTAAACAATTTTATTTTATTCAAATAAGTGTTATTCTCCAACCAAAAAAGAATAATCTTTTCCAACCAACCCCAACCCCAACCCCAACATCTTTTTCACGTAAGTCATCCCCGCCTTTAGTTTATTGAGCTCATTAAGCCCTAATTCCCCAATAGCCAAATTCCATTCATGCTTTCCCTTTCCCATCACCTCCTGAATCTTCCATCCGCCTCCGACAGGAGTGACATCTCCTCCTCTTCCACCATCCGATTTCCACCATGCATACGTTCATTACCATTACTATTGCCATTCACGTTAATTGTCAACGATGAAAAGTATTATTGGAAAGGTACCGATTCACCACCGGGTCGACAACTGGGTGTCCAAAGGCAAATACATTTCTGGCATTGGAAAAGGTGATAAGCACCGCTTCTGCTTCGAAATTTGTGCACAAATCTTTGGCTTTCTTGAAAAGCCCTTGGCATCTCTTTGTGAAAGTTGTGTGCCTCTTTGATTTTTTTTCGATTGCCTTGATTTCTACCTTTCTTCGCACCATGATTTCTTGAGTTTTCTAGGCTTGATAAATAAGGAAATCGTAGGGTTTCTAAGATTCTGGAGAATAATTAATATATACTGAATCGGAATAATTGATGACTTGCATGAAAAGATGGGGTGTGTGGGTTGAAAATATTATTGTTTTTTGATTAGAGAAGAACACCTATTTGAATAAAATAAAATTGTTTAGGATTTATTTTACTTTTGAAAAGGTTAAGGGCTCAATTGTAATGTTTTCATTATATTTTTTTATATCATTTTAATTTATTTAAGTTAAGGGGTAAAATTGTTATAGAATTGTCAGAATAGTGAAAAATAGTGATTTAAGGACCATCTATGAGAATAAATAGAAGAATGTGGATGATATCTGCTAAAAAAAAAGAATGAGGATGAAATCGTTACAAACTTGAAAGATTGGAAAACATTAGTGAAATTAACCCTTGATTTATAACCATGCACAACTATAAAAGCACATGCCTTAGCAGATTTCATTACAGAACACTATCCCTGAAGTACCGTCCCTAGGCGATAAAGCAACCTGGACAGTGTATGTGGAAGGACCATCTAACAGTGATGGCTCAGGAGCCGGGGTCATAATTCTCTCTCTGAATGCGAGAAACTTGAATACTCACTTCACTTTGAATTTCTAGCTACTAATAACAATGCAGAGTATGAAGTAGTCATCATAGGGCTAAGACTAGCCATACAGTTGGGAGTAACGGTTTTAGAAATTTACAGCTACTCACAACTAGTCGTTGGATAAATTTCAAGAGAATATGAAGCCAAGGATGGCCATATGGCTGCTTATTTGATGAAATTAAGAGACTTGCAGTGAAAATTCAAAAGGTTCAAGATTACAAAGGTTCTAAGAAAGGAGAATGAGCGGGCTGAGACTCTCTCCAGGCTAGCATCAGCCAACCAAAAATATTTTCCAGCCACAGCTAATGTTCAGGTACTCAGTGAGCCCAGCACGGTGTTATTAATTGCTGTTCTTGAATTGAATGACGAACCTTATTGGACAAACCCAATCTTGGATTATCTTACAAAGTACCCTACCGACAGAACCAACGGAAGCAAAGTGATTGAGGGTACGAGTTGCTATGTATTCTGTGATTGATAGATAATTATACCGAAGAGGACTCTTCGTGCCTTATTAGAAGTGCCTCCGGCTGACAGAGATAGTTGAGGTTGTATATGAAATACATAATGGTCTGTGTAGAAATCACTTAGGTGGGGATGCCCTTGCTTTTAAAGCTTTAAGGCAATGGTACTATTGACCGTCAATGAAACAAGAAGCTAAGTAGCTAGTAAGAAAATATGACGCCTGTCAAAGGTTTGGCAACATAATTTATCAGCCAGCCGAGCCACAGTCGGAAATTTATGTAGTATGCCCATTTTATCAATGAGAGATGGACATCTTGGGTCATTTGCCACTTGCTAAGGGTCAAAGAAAATTTCTGTTGGTGGCCATAGACTATTTCACAAAATAGGTCGAAGCTGAGCCATTAGCTATCATAACCACTGCTAAGATACAAATTTTCGTATGAAAATATATAATCTTCCGTTTTGGGATACCACGGGTGATAGTCATGGATAACGGAAGGCAATTTGATAACCACATCTTTAAGAATTTTTGCGACAGTTATAAAATCTCACATTGACTCAATTCGGTGGCACATCCTCGAGCAATGGACAAACTGAAGTCACTAATCATACCATACTTTGGGATTTAAAAACGAGATTGGGAAAAGAAAAAGGATATTGGACAGATGAACTACATAATGTACACCGTGGACATATCATACTATCCTTAAAGGGCTAGCGGGAGAAACATCGTTCAAGTTATCTTTTGGAATGGAAGCAGTGATGTTAGCCACTATTACTAGAGCATCATCATGTGGCAGGTAACTCCTTTCAAGTCTTTCATCGTTGAAGGTGATATTCTGGCTAAACCTTTCATTTTTATTTACCGAAGTGGTTTTTGCGCTTCACCTCCCGCGGTAATGCCACCCACTATGACTTTTATAACTCCAGCGCGAGGAGGTGGTTGCTGTCAATACTCAGCCTCTTTTCCTTTATCTTTATCTGTTTTCACTAACTTTCATAGGTGTCCTCTTTTTATAAGTCGTTCTATTTCCTCCTTCAGTTGCTGGTAGTCCTTGGTATCATGTCCATGGTCCCGATGAAATTTACAATATCTAGTCTCATCTCTCTTGTATGGTGGTGCCCACATCTTTTTGGGCCACACAAGCTCTTTTATATTTCATATCTCTATCAGGACGTTAGTATTCGAGGTGTGCAAATGTGTATTATACGCATCCTTCCCAGCACTAGGTCCATTAGGGCCTGGATGGTTCTTTTTTGCTTGCCTTTGTCCTCTCGGGGCCTTGGCTCATCCCATGTCTTCTTTTTGTTAGAATCAGGTTCTTTTCAGTCCTTCATGCCTTTAGTAATAAAAAGGCTTCTTTTGCATCCACATATTTATTCCCTCTCCGTAGTAACTTGTGCATTGTATCCGTGGATTTTTGGAGAGTGACATTTTAAAAGGATGACTATGAGTTCCATTCATCATAACAGTGAATACATCAGATATCTGCAGATCATTAATTCCCAAAGTAGCCCTATTGAATCGGGCGATGAAATATTTCAACAATTCGTTCTTGTCCTACGTCAATTGCATTAAGCCGATGATAGTTTTCTTAGCACGTTTGTTGCTGGAAAAGTATGTAGCAAATCGCTTAGAAAAGTCATCAAATGTACGAATCAATTTTGGGAGAAGGGTAGCTATCTAGTCCCTGGCTTACTGTCTAAGTGTTGGCAGAAAATCCCTACACATAATTACATCGGAGGTGGCTCGTAACTTCATCAAGTTGACAAAGGCTTTGAGGTGATCAATAGGATCAGAGGATCCGTCGTACTTCTCCATCTTTGATTGTTCGAAGTCTCGTGGCAAGGAGACCGCTATCACTTCTAGGGAAAAATGATCTTCTTCCAACACCATAGATTGTTGCCTACTACTTTTCTTAGACATATCTTCAGCTATTTTACGACCCATCATGTCATCTAATCGTTGTTCTAGGCTTAACACTGGAATCTCAACCAGTGTAGGCGTAGGCACCCATGAAGGTTGCCCCAATGTGGATTTGGGCCAAATGTCAATGAATGGAAATGGGGTACAGAATGTGGAGCCAAAGAACCTGGAGCTAGCGGTGGAGTTGCTGTTGGCGGTATTTCTATTACTGGAAAGTTAGGAGTCTGGGAAGAAGCCTTGGTGGTGAAGGCCCTTCTAGTGGAGGGCTAGGACCCTTGTGGCGGAACATTTAATAGTGAAGGTCCTACCGGTGGAAGGCTATGACCTTGAGGTGACTGGGAAGCAGCAGCGTTCCAATTGTGGAGTAGAGCCGTTAAGGCCGCAATATGAGCTTACAGTGCTGCAAGTTGAGCGGCAGAGGCAAATTCTTGTTGGGGATGATTAGTGGCGGCGTTGGACTCGGTGTCTTACATTCCTAGCTCCGTTAGGCATGACTTTTTGTGCGAATTCCTACAAATGGCGCGCCAATTGATGATAAAACGTTTTCTCCTTCCTCAGCGTGGTGACGGTAGCAGTGGTGGAGACCTGCAAAAGGTTGCGGAGCTTCTTTCTTCTTGTCAACTCTGGTGTGATAATCAGTATGTGATTAAATCCATATATGCAGAATAACAATATTGAGTATGTGTATGTATTTTTTACCTGGGGGGTTGGCCTCCATTTATAGGAGTAGCTTGTAGTTACGGCCATTAATAGTTCTTAATGATATGTGTCCCTTCATCTCTCTCATTATTAGGAATTAATGAGGGATGTTACATCTTCTCAATCGCCAGTGGTGACTGTCATTTTTTAGGTTGCTTATCTAGTTAACCCAACAATAGTTGAGCTATTATTTTAAAATCTACTATTAATCCAATTAAAAATAATTTCAGCACTATATTTAATTTAATTATTCATCACATTCTTAACATATATAAACAGTCAAGTCTAATCTAACATTTCTAAGTGGAAGAATTATTTTAATCCGGTAACTAGGGAGGATAAATTACCCAGATTAATATGATCTAATTAATCTGGGTATATTTTGTGCAGACGAATTAATTCGGTTACAATTTGGCAAACATTTTATTGATTTTTTTTAATCATTATCCAATGTAATATAGTCTCCCAAACATGCCTTAAAACATATTTGATATCCAGCACGAGATGAATGAAACAAATAAATTGATACGTACAATAATTATCTATTCTCATATCTAGTATTATTTAATATACATGATAAGCGTGGCCTGTTTACGAGGCCTTTTGTTAATATTTTGAATAAATTTTTATTGATTTTTTGGTATGTTTTTGTTGTTCAAACGATGAAATTTTGATCTTCATTACATTGATGATTAAGAAGAAGAAATCGAGAGGAATCGACATGTTGCAAGACGAAAAGTGCAAAAAAAGAAGTGAAGCAAGGAGCCGAATATGCGGAGCACGTGAAGAAACTAGAATACTGAAGTTTCATGCATAGGTTTCCAAAGAGCAAATGATATACTAAAGTTTCAATTTGGAGTTATGTACAAAAAGTTATGCATGTTTTTGTCAAAACTGCTTGAGAGTAGAACATTAGCGCTTGAGTGGGAAAAGGGTCATGCTCAACCATCAGAGTTAAGGAAAATTGGAAAAAAATTTGGCTCCCAGAGGGCCATAATTTGAGGCTCAAGCGTCACCCCTGAATCTTGATTTTGGGTTCATTTTGGTAACTTTCTTACGGGATCGTTTGGACAACTTAAAGTACAATTAGTGATGGCAAATAGACTGAGCAGCTTGTGGGCTCGCTCTATCTAGGCTCGACCCATAATGGGCTCGGGCTCATTGCAGAGGTGAGCTCGAGCTAGGCCGAGCCCAAAAAAAAAATAATAGGACCGAAAAATGAAATGGCCGGCCTAGGCGAGCCGGCTTGTGGGCATTGCACACGAGACACGAGCCACGAGCCACTCGACTTGTGGCTCGTGTCCAACGGTCACAAAAAAGTGACCATTTGATTGTCTTCAAACGGAAAAGTGATTGTTTGGTGATTTTTTTTTTGTTTTTGTTTTTTCAAATTCAGATTTTTTTCCTATAAGTACCCTATCTAAACTCATTTTTTACACACCTCAATCTCAATATATTATATACTCAAATTCAAGAATAATTCTCAAATCTTATTATCTCTCAATATTAGTTTATAATTATTTATCTCAAATTTCATTATCTAAATATTAGTCTATATTTCTAATTTTCTACTTTTTCTACTACATTTCTAAATTTCTATCATATCTTTTATTATTCTCTTTATAATTTATTCGAAATGACGTACAATTGAAGTGATGATGATTTTAGTAGTCTTAATGACATTCTAATTCCTCGCGATATAGTTGATGAGTTTGGAGGTAACACTGATATGATTGATTTGGATGACATTCAAGAAGATGTCGACACACATACAAATACAATCACCAGTTCTAGTACTAAATGAAAAGCCAAAAATTAAAAGGATAGGTGCTTGCAACATTTTGAGTTGGTGCCCATTGGTAAACTAATAGACGGAGTCCCTGAGCACAAAACACAGTGTAAACACTGTAAAGAGAAGTTAGCGTGACAAAAGGAGATGTGCACAATCCATCTAAATAGCCACTTCAAAAGTGTATGTTCAAACATGGAGGATTGGAATCAAAAGATCTTCCGTGGTTATAAAAGCTCTGGTACGTTGGGGATAGGTCAATTTACCTGGTCAGATCAAATAGATAGGCAAATGGTTTTCAAAGGGATCGAGAGATTGAAGACAGTTAGACTAAAACTCTAGAGACTACGGGTCCCTATTAGACATAACTCCAGTTTGGATCTTCCGGAGTCGGCTCTAGTAGTACTACTTATCTAAACAATTAGATATATTCACAAGATAGCATGCGTCTAGAAGGAATGCCTAGTTTTCATTGAGCTTGGTGAAAAATCTTCATTTCACGAACTTCATACAAAAATATCTCTAACCAAGGTACGTATCTATTGCTGAAAATACTCTTTGGAAAGACACTATTATTTTATTTAATAAAAAAAAAAGTTATTATAAGTGATAATAATAATTATAACGGTGCTTTATATTTCACTTTGGATTTATGGACCGATAATAACCAAAATGGATATATGGACTGCAACTGCACATTACATTGATAAACAATGGATAATGTATAAAAAAGTAATAGCGTTTAGAACAATTGACTATCATCATAATGAAGTTAATATTTTTCATATTTTACTGTGTGTTTTATGTGAATTTAATTGTGAAACGAAAATTCGTAGTTTTATTTTTGACAATGCCGGCCCCAACAATATAGTAATTGAAAAATTAATTCAACATTGCAATCCCAAATTTGAAGATATTTTATTATACATTGTTGTGTATGTTATGTTTTTAATTTAATTGTGAAATATAGGTTAAAATTCATAGATGTACAATTGTAAAAAATTATATATGTATTAATTATATTTTAGTCTCACCAGCTAGATAACAAGTTTTATTGCTCCATGTGTTGAAAATAGACTTCAAGAAAAATATTTTTGCATTGATGTAGGCCACATGTGAAATTCAACATATCTCATGCTTTAATCTTGTGAAGGGTACGAATATTGCATTATTGCATATTATAACGACCGACACTCATAGTGCTCAGAATATTATTTGCAAACATATGACTGAGAAATATGTGTTTATCTGAGAAATTTTTTGAAAGTTTTTTTCGACGCAACAATTACATGTTCAGGTGTATATTATCCGACTACTCCACTAGTTCTTAATCATTTCTATTATATTGCTAACAATTTTAATATGTATAAGAATTTTGTTATTTTTTCTAGTATAATATATGTGATGGAGGCTAAATTTAAAAAATATTGGGAAGTGTTGCTTATGTTATTTCTATTAGCATCTATTATGGATCGCAGATTTAACTTAGAGGATTCGAAAGTAACCATAAGGACAATTTCACAAAAATTAACATACAAAAATCCACTAACGTAGGATAATTTAGAATTTTTTTTATGTTAATTGTATGAGGTCTACGCTGAAAAGGTCAGTAGGAACGTCATATGACCCCATGTTTCAACATATGCTTCGTCATCACTTGACGATAATGACTTATGGAGTTATCTTAGTTCAGTTAGGGGTAGTCAACACGATAGTGATTCTTCTTCTACTTCTTTTCTTTCTTATTCTAGTGATACCCTTTTATAGTTAGTTAGGTATTTCGTACACGACATGCTAAGTATTTTAGATGATGAAGAGAGAATTTTTTTTGATATACTACGATGATGGAGACAAAATGAACGTCAATACCCAATTTTTTCAAGAATGGCACATGATCTACTATCATCTCCGATATCAATTGTAGCATCGGAGTCTACTTTTGGTACAGGTGGCACGGTTCTGTCTGATTTCAGGTCAAGACTTAAAGTCGACATATTAGAAAGCTTACTATGTCTAAATGACTAGGATGATACCGAACTTTGGATCCAAGATAAAGTAGACATAATGATGTTTGAAAAAGTTGAAGATTTGAATACAGAATACTTGAATTTGTAGTAAATGTTATTTACGTAAATATTTGATATTTCATTCATCTTATTTTAACAAAATATTGTACACGTAACAATTTATTCGTGTACAATTTTAACTCCGCCTAAGTTCAAATTAGCCGGTTCCCAGCCCAGAAAAATGAGGAGGGTTTTCAACTTTCAAGTTTTAATAGAAAAAAATTCTCATACTTTTTATTTTATTTTTAAATTCTCTGAAATAATATTCAAAAAATAAAATTAAAAAACCTAGCTGAGCTTGTGGGCCGCTTGTCTCAGCTCATTCGGCCCACAAGCCAATGGGCCGAATTGAGCGTCAATTATGGAACTCAGTGGGTAACGGGCCGAGCCCATTGCCATCTCTAGGTACAATTTTGAAGACCTACTTTCATACCTATATGCCTGTACTTGTATTTCATCATAGAGAACTTCAGAAGTAAAAACATAGAGTTCTCTCTGGGAATTACATCGAATCCGATTTCTTAGGTTCAATGCAAAGAGGAAAAAGATGACAATTAATGCCGTTTGAAGAGATTCAAGGGTTGAATACTAGTCTTCTAATTTTCTTCTATTATTCAACACACGGTTATGTCGTTCTATTTTCTTATGTGTTTTTGTAATTTGATTATGCTTGGCTAAATTTCCGTGAGCTAAGAAGACAATGTAATTTACACTTGAAGCTTTAATTCAATTTTCTTTTTTGGCTTCAAGTATGAGTTTGATTGATTACTCATTATTAATTTTATTATTTCAATTATTTGGTCAATAGTTGAATGAGTTATGAACTTTACTGATATCGAGAGGTGATATACATGTTTAGATCGAATAACAAGTAACATAGATTTTAATAGGGAATAGAAATATACTTCTATGGTTTATGCGATCTTTGATTGATATTTGATTGTTCTAAATGGGTTTTTACTTATTTGTAACTTTCATAAAGAAATAGAAAGATCACAACTAGAAATATATTTAACTTTATTTGAGAGAAACTGTTAAATAATTTAGGAACATTGGTTGTCAACATAAATGAGTATTGTCAATTATGTGATCATTTAAATTAAAGCCAATCCAGCATATCATATCCGGCTTATGGGAAGGATAATTTTCAATTGAGACCGGATGTCATCAACCTCTTCCAGAATACTCTTCAATTCTATGGGCGTTCAAATGAAAACCCTCACATGCATCTATCATGCTTCTTGGAGGCAGTGAGTAATTTTGAGTATCAAGATGTTAATATGGAAGCTATCAAACTCAGATTATTTCCACATACTTTGAGAGATGGAGCAAGAGAGTGGTTGGATTCACATTTTGCGGAGAGTATTGCCACTTGGAATGATCTTGTTCAAAAATTCACGAACAAATACTTTTCTCTCGCTAAAGTTGCAAAGTTGAAGCATGACATCTCCATATTCAGGCAGCAAGACACAGAAAATTTTCATAAAGCTTGGGAGAGGTTCAAAGAGATACTTCGGAAGTGTCCTAATCATGGTATCAAAAAGGCTTTGCAAGTTCAATACTTCTATACCAAACTACTTCCATATTGTCGATCCATTGCTGACTCATCCTCAAATGGGTCAATCAACACAAAAACAATCAAAGAACCATGGGTATTATTTGAAAGAATGGCTGAGACAAGTTCAAATTGGCCGGTTGATAGGAGAGTAACTAAAAGAGTAGCAGGGATGCATGAGGTTGATGTTATATCTGCTCTTTTGGCACAAATGGCCGCGATGGAGAAAAAGATGATGAATACTATAGCTCGTAATCGATGACGACTCATGCTATTTGAGACGCCTACTTTTGAATGTGATGGTTGTGGAGCAAATCATTTAACTAGAAATTGCCCACTGTTGACCAGTTCTTCGGCATCCATTGAGCAAGCATGTTATGCTCAGAATCATCCTAGTTAGCAAGGTAATATCTACTCCAACACATATAAATCAGCTTGGAAAAAATCATCCGAATTTTTCATGGAGCAACAACCAAAATCAACAAAGCGCTCCAAGATAACAATCAAATTTTCAACAGAAAGGAGGTTGGAAAGAAGCTATGACTCAGTTGGCACACCAACAGTTAAAATTTCAAGAACGAACTGAGGAATCTATTTAGAGTATCGAGCATTCGTGAAGGGCTTGGAGAATCAAATGGGTCAGATGGCAAAACTTCTCTTTGAAAGACAACAAGAACAATTACCGAGCAACACTGAAACCAACCAAGAGAGCAGCTTAAAGAAATTATTACAAGAAGTGGGGTTCAGTTGCCTGAGATAGAAGTAGAGAGAAATGTTGCCACTCATGACAAGACACCCTCTATTGATGATGAACAAGTGGATCAATCTAAAGCACAACATGATTCTAGTCAAGAAAAAGATTTGGATACTCCATCTACTAAGGCAACTCCTCAAGTGAAGGCATATGTGCCTCCAATCCCATTTCTGCAAAGATTGAAAAAGCTCAAGTTGGATATGCAATTCGAGAAATTCTTGGAAGTTTTCAAGAAGTTGCAAATCAACATCCCTTTAGCCGATGCTTTAGTTCAGATGCCTAGCTACGCAAAATTTATGAAAGAGATTCTATTTAACAAGAGGAAGCTAGAGGAGCACGAGACATTGATGTTGACTAAGAGTGTAGTGCTATCTTGCAGAACAAATTGCCACCTAAGCTTAAAGATCCATGGGATTTTACTATTTCTTGTACCATTGGTGATATTGATTTTAATAAAGCTCTTTGTGATTTAGGTGCAAGTATTAATATGATGCCATTTTTTGTCTACAGGAGATTAGGATTAGGAGAGGCAAAAGCAACAACGGTTTCTTTATAGTTAGCCGACCGCTCAATCAAATATCCTAGGAGAATCATTGAGGATATCTTGGTGAAAGTTGACAAATTATTTTTCTTGTCGACTTCATCATTCTGGACATGGAAGAAGACAAGGATATTCCTCTAATATTGGGTAGACCATTTTTGGCTACTGGAAGAGCTTTGATTGATGTGCACAAAGGCCAGATGATATTGAAGTTAAATGATGAAGATGTGGTATTTAATAACTTCAAGGCAATCAAGTATTCAATAGATTCTGACAGTTGTTTCAGGGTTGATGTGGTATAAGAAATGGTGGCAGAATCTTTTGCACTAAATCATCCTCAAGATCTACTTGAGACATGTTTGGTTCATTCTTTTACCGATGCTTTCAATTCAGAAGAAACCAAACCCATGGTGCAGTAATTAGAGGCAAATCCAGCTTATAAATGGCAACCACCTTTCTAAGAGCTCGGGAAAAAGTCAACAAAGTTACCACCATCTATTAAAATGCCTCCATAGTTAGAACTCAAGCAATTGCCATCTCAGTTACGTTATGCTTATTTGGGTGATGATTCTACACTTCCAGTTATCATTGCAAACTCCATCAGTAATTTGGAAGAGGAAAATTACTAAGAGTCCTTCGTGAGCACAAAATTGCAATAGGATGGTCTATCTCAGATATCAAAGGCATTAGTCCTACCATCTGTTTGCACAAGATTCTCATGGAAGATGATTTTAAGCCATCAGTTCAACGTCAAAGAAGATTGAATCCAACATTGCAAGATGTAGTCATGGCTGAAGTGATAAAACTTTTAGATGCGGGGATCATCTATCCTATATCAGACAACATTTGGGCTAGTCCAATCCAAGTAGTACCGAAGAAAGGAGGGATTACAGTGGTGCCCAATGACAACAATGAGCTCATTCCAACCAGAACAATTATGGGATGTCGAGTTTGTATTGATGATTGCAAACTTATTACTGCAACTCGAAAGGATCATTTTCCTTTGCCATTCATTGATCAAATGTTGGAAAGGTTAGCCGGGTATTCATACTATTGCTTTTTGGATGGATACTCTGGATACAATCAGATTCCGATAGCTCCAGAAGATCAGGAGAAGACTACATTCACATGCCCCTACGGTACATTTGCTTATAGAAGGATGTCGTTTGGCTTATGCAATGCTCCAGCTACTTTTCAACGCTGTATGATGTCCATATTTTCGGACATGGTGGAGAAATACATCGAGATCTTCATGGATGATTTCTTAGTTTTGCAGCGATGTGAGGAAACCAATCTTGTCCTAAATTGAGAGAAGTGCTATTTCATGGTCCAGGAGGAAATTGTATTGGAGCACTTAATTTCAGCTAAGGGAATTGAAGTTGACAATGCTCAAATTCAAGTAATTGAGAAATTGCCACCTCCAACATCTATAAAGAGAATTCAGAGTTTTCTTGGGCATGCAGGCTATTATCGACGCTTTATAAAGGATTTCTCAAAAATCATGAAGCCACCTTGCAACCTTTTGGAGAAGGATACCCCTTTTCACTTTTCTGAAGAGTGTCTACATGCTTTCAACACTCTTAAAGAAAATCTTGTGACATCACCAATTTTGATTACACCTGATTGGAGTCTACTATTTGAGCTAATGTGTGATGCCAGTGATTTTGTAGTTGGGGTAGTGTTGGGACAACGCAAGGATAAAATTTTTTCATGTGATTTACTATGCCAGTCGGACCTTAAATGATGCTCAGCTAAACTATGCCACCACATAAAAGGAGCTTCTTGCAGTGGTTTATGCTTTCGATAAATTTCGGCCCCATCTTGTGGGATCGAAGGTGATTGTCCATACAGATCATACTACTTTGAAGCATCTGTTTGCAAAGAAGGATGCTAAGCCTCGACTCATCAGATGGATACTTCTACTACAGGAGTTTAACATAGAGATCAGAGATAAAAAGGAGAGTGAAAATGTGGTCACCGACCATCTATCTAGACTTGAGATTGGGGAAGAGTCGTGAAGTGGAGAGATAAATGAAGAATTTCCTGATGAACAAATCTTTGTAGTTGAAGAAGCACCGTGGTATGCAGATATTGTGAACTTCCTAGCTAGCAACATCATTCCACCAGATCTCTCTAGCCATCAAAAGAAAAGGTTCTTTGCAGATATCAAGCACTACTTTTGAGATGATCTAATTATTTACAGAAGGAGACCAGATCAGATAATCAAAAGATGTGTACCAGAAGGAGAGATAATGGATATCCTACAACATTGTCATTTATCAGAATATGCAGGGCATTTTGGGGCCTCTAAAACTGCTGCAAAGGTATTACAGTCCAGTTTCTACTGGCCTAACTTATTCAAGGATGCCTACAGAGTTGTGAAAACATACTATTGGTGCCAGAGGACAGGAAATGTTTCAAGAAAGAATGAATGCCTCTCAACAGTATTCTAGAAGTTGAAATTTTTTATGTTTGGGGTATTGACTTTATGGGATCATTTCCACCATCATTTTCTAATCAATACATATTGTTAGCGGTTGATTATGTCTCTAAGTGGGTGGAGGCCGTGGCATTACCCACCAATGATGGTCGGGTTGTGATTAACTTCTTGAGAAAGCACATTTTTACCCGTTTTGGTACCCCACGAGCAATCATGAGTGATGGAGATAAACATTTTTGCAATCGCCAATTTGAGTCATTGTTGGATAAGTATGGTGTGCGGCATCAAGTATCCACTCCTTATCATCCTCAAACAAGTGGGCAAGTCGAAATCTCCAACCGGGAGCTGAAAAGAATTTTAGAGGTAATGGTGAATGCTTCGAAGAAGGATTGGTCCAAAAAATTGGACGATGCACTTTGGGCGTACCGTACTGCATTCAAAACTCCCATTGGCATGTCTCCATATCGTCTAGTGTTTGGAAAAGCATGTCACCTACCCGTAGAGTTGGAGCACCGTGCTTATTGGGCAGTGAAAAAGCTCAATTTTGAGTGAAAGAAAGCCAGTGAGAAGAGACTCCTCCAATTAAATGAAATGGATGAGTTTCGACTGGAGGCATATGAGAATTCTAAAGTCTACAAGGAGTGAACAAAGAGATGGCACGACAACCACATCCAACGAAAACAATTTGAGGCTGGGCAACAAGTTCTACTTTTTAATTCCCAGCTCAAGCTTTTTCCAGAAAGTTATGCTCTAGGTGGTCGGGACCATTCAAAATTAAAATAGTGTATCCATCTGGAGCTGTGGAGGTTGAGGATGCAAGCAAGAGGGCATTTACAATGAACGGTCAGAGGTTAAAGTATTATTGAGGTGATGACTTTTCCAATGGAAAATCAATTGTCCATCTCACCAATCCCGCCTAATCATTTGCTAAAAGTCTAGCTAGTGACTATAAAGAAGCGCTGAATGGGAGGCAACCCATTTTTCTTTCCTTTACTCTTTGTTTTGCAAGTAGTTTATTCTTTTGGCATGATTCCATTCCTTGAAAATTAGGTAAATTTGATTTTGTTGTCCTTGTTTAGCAGGCCTAATAGCAACGAGTCCACAAAAAGAAGAAATGTAGCCTCCAACAATCTCAATTAGTCCAAACAAAGATTTCTGTCAACTTGAAGTTACCATCACCAACCAACTCACCCCAGAGGATTACCTATTTCTCTTCTCTTTTGATTTTTAATTTTATATTGAGGACAATGTACATTTTAAGTTTGGAGGTATGAATTTTGCTTGTGTTTTTGCTTGTTAGAGAGCCTTGCCGGCTAATATAAATATTTTGCTTGTTTATTATGCTTGTTAGAGAGCCTTACCGGCTAATGTTGTGATTTTGTTGAAACTGCCGTGATTCATGGATTGTAGACATAAATGCTACTTGTGGTTTTTGATCAATATACTTATTCCATGCTAGATACCTTTTAAGTACTTTTGTCATGATGTTCATTGCATGCAAATGTTGAGTGCACTTGTTCTTCATAAGCGGTTTTTAGAACTTAAACGTTGTTATCCATTACCTACATATCATCTCTTTAATTTGTCCAAATGGAAGGATAGTTTGGAAATGGTTGAGTTGTGATTTATCTCCTTAGGAGTGTGTTGATTCCATGCTTGTTGAATATGCACGTGGAGTAGTTTTGGCTAACTAGCGGAAACTAAGTAATGACCATATGCTTGGAATCTAATCCCCATATAAAATTTTGCGGGTTGTGCTCAAGATAGCTATACCCCATATAAAAGTTTGCGGGTTGTGCTCAAGATAGCTATACTTTTGCTCTTTTTTATCAAAAAAAATTTCTTTTACCTTACTTCGTATCCTATTTGACTTGAGTGATTAAGTCCGTTGGGGGTATCTTAAAATCTGGTACCCTTTGGTCTCTTTAAAACCAAGGAGTTACTGACCTAAAGCTCGTTACATGGGTCAAATAGAAAGCTTAAGAGAGTAAGGTAGCAAAAAAAAAAGTGTCATGAAATATTCATAGCAAATCTTGCAAGTTTGAGCCACTGTGATTACTTTCGGGATTTAGATGACTAGTAGATTTGAATTACTTGGTGGTAGTTTGATTGTTGAACTAATTAAATTTTTGGAGAATCTTCACAAGCTTAAGTAGTTACAATCATTGGCTAAATCCAACCAAACTTGAGCGGAAAAAATTAAGTGATTTGAGAGAAACCATGGAATAGACACCCCGGGTTAGAGAAAACTTTTTCTTTAAGTTTAGTTTTAATCATGACTTGTGGATATATTATTTTTTTTTTTAAATATGAGGCTACTTAACCATGTCTGATATAGTGTTGTGTTGGTCAGTTATGATGATTTTTAGCTATGTTGGTGCACTTAAATTGAAAACAATAGGATACATTTTTGAAACATAGAATCATGTGTATCTCGAACAAGTAACCAATAGAGTGAGAAAGTGTGTTAGATAAGCTTTGATAGTGGCTATCTAGGTTGTGATTGATTCCATGTATGTTGAAAAATTGTGTGGAGCAGTTTAGACCAGTTAGAGGAAGCTAAGTAATGATCGAATATTAGGAATCTAATCCCTGGGCATGAACTTATTGCACGCAAGGAACAAATTTATTATTATTATATAACTTTTTCGTAGCCTTTTTGACTCGAGTGATAAAGCCCATCGACCTAAAGCTCGTTACATAAGTCATCTAGAAAGCTTAATGAACTGAGTTTCGCACACTATTAATATATTTTAACTCTTTTGGTAGCCTTTTTGACTTGAGTGAAAAGGTCCGTAGGGTTTTCAAAACTCGATGCCCTAAGGTTCAAAAGAATCCGGGAGTCATCGACCTAAAGCTCGTTACATGAGTCATCTAGAAAGCTTAAGGGATTGAGTTTTGCACACAAGATCTAAAAAAAAATCCTTTGCAAAGTAATCGTGGGGATTAGATAACTAATGAGTTTGACTTACTTAGTAGAAACTTCCTGGACGAGAGCACTCAAAAGTAAGAGAATCTTCATAAACCTAGTTTGTCACGATTATTAGCTTTCTCAACCAACTTCTAGCAAGAAAATAATGAGTGACCTGTACCTTTGAACCAAAATCTCAGAAATTGAAAGAGAAAATCATTTTGGAGGAAAGTGTACCTTACGAGAGGAAAATGAAAAGTTGACCAAATAGTTGGACTATCACCACCATAGAAATTAAGTAGATCGGATTAACTATTCTCACACACATATTAAGTATGGCTTTAGTAGAATCACGTTTGCAATAGTAAATGCTTGGACACTTGTCATAAATTATAAGTTGTTGCAAAAGCCAGAAGCAAGGAGGACAAGCTATTTATGTTGTGAATTGTGTAATGGTTTATTTCATTCTATACATGATTGACTCTAGTTTATTTGAGGACAAATAAAAGTTCAAGTTTGGGGGTGTTTGATAAGTACAATTTTGTACTTATCTGAGCTCACAAAAAGGGCCGATTATAAGTACTTTTATTTGTTTTCAGTATAATAGCGTGTTGTTTTTATTAATCATAGGATAATAACCAAATTCAAGTGTCGATCAAATGAAAAGAAAGCAAACGGAAGAATATGGGACTTAATTGCAAAGATAAAAAGACTTGAGGGACTTGACATGCAAATACCAAAGAGAAAACACAGAAAATCACAAGAATTAACCATGTGATCGCATGGTTAATAAATGCTGCGTTCACAAGCCTCCAAGATTTTCTACAAAACTTAAATGGACAAAACCATGCGATCGCAAGGTTTTTAACCATGCGATCGGATGAGTATTTCAGCAGAACTTAAGTTGTTTCCTGATTCAATTAAAACTCTACGAAGTCCAGATTAATACAACTGCTTAAGCCACGTCTTGGAGAGTTGGGGAAGGAGTAAAAAGCCAGAATAGAGCACAAATTGCGAGAGACAAATTTTGGATTGACGATTCTTGAGCCGGAATTACGGGTTTTATTTACTTTTTTTTCTTTCTCTGGAACATGATGAATTCAATGATTGTAATAATTAACGAAATCATATCCGCTAATTTACTTATTTTTAAGATGAACGATGAAACCTCATTTTTTAATTAATTAGAAGTTTTTCCGTTTTAGTAATTAATTACTTTTGGATTGATTGTTCTTTATTCATTATTTCTATTATTTTAATGCTTGATCACAATTATAGAGAGATTCAATATAGATAAGCACGTAGTTTTGAATAACATATGGTCTAATAATAGATAAAAATTACTATTATGCTTTATGAAATCCGGTTAGGTGTTTTTGACATTTTAATGCATATTTTTATGTTTGAAACATAATTAAAGATAATTAAGTTCGCACATCGATATAGAATTGATTGACCATCAATAGAGACTTTTGATTATTATAGGATCACCGATTTTCAATCTAAGGTAATTATAAACTAAAACGATTAAATTGATAATTGATTAAGAAACTTGTAGGTAGATTCGCGAATCTTAGTGTTAGTAAAACTTAAAATCGTCCTCAACAATTTTATTTTGATTGTTTGATAATTTAGATTTAATTAAATATAATTAGAATAGTTTTAGAATCAAAAATCATAAACGAATTTGTGTCCTTTTATTGTTAAAACTCGAGCTATAAATTAATTGATTAATTGATAACTAGTCCCCGTGGGTTCGACACTCTACTTTTCATTTTATTACTTGTAACGATCCGCCAACTTGCGGGATTGAAATCACACAACAACGAACATAATTGTAGAATTTTGTACTTGTAATTGGTCATTATTTAACTATTTAATTTTAGGATCTTTTAAGGGATCCAAATTTATCCGAAATTCCTATTAGTTTGTTAGTTTTATGTTTTATAGTTTTAGATAGCTTTTATATTTTTCTTAATAGCTAATATTAAGGAGATTTAAAATAACATAATAATGTCTGTTATATTTTCTTTTTCTATTTAAGTTTGTACATGAATATAGAAAAAAGAGGTTTTCCTTATATTCCCACATGGTATTAGAGAAATTCTGAAACTTAAAAAAATCCGATGTAATAAAATTCGGCCAAGGCATGGCTGGTGGAAAAGAAGATCAGAAATCTGAAGAAAGAGTATAGAATGGTTGTTTCAAATCATTCACAAGGCTTCCCTATTCCTATTATTGGACACAACTAAATGGTATTAATTTCCTTCAATGATCTCGATTTGTGATGATGTTTGAGTGTCGAAAGGGGAAGGATGAGTTCAACCAAAGAAAAAAGATTCAACCTGGAAAACAGAAAACAACATGGTTATGTCTTGGCTCATCAACACTATGGAAAACAACATTGGAGAAAATTTCATGTTCTATGAGACAGCTCAAACTATCTGGGATGCAGCACGAGAATCATATTCCATTAATGAAAATACATTAGAAATATTTGAAATTAAAAGTGTGCTTCATGATCTCAAACAAGAGAACCTCAATGTGACTCAATATTTCAACACTTTAATTCGACACTGGCAATAACTAGATATTTTTGAAGTTATGGAGTAGAATTAGAAGACATCGTCAAATACTAGAAAATTGTGAAAAAGATTGAGTTTTCAAGTTTCTTCTTGGCTTTAACAAGAATCTAGATGAAGTTCGTGGAAGAATTCTAAGCACCAAGCCTTTACCATCCATTCGAGAAGCTTTTTCAGAAGTTAGAAGAGAACACGAAAAAGGTTATGATGGGCAGTGTTATTGCTCTTACACTTGCTGAACCTTCTGCTCTTGCCTCTCAAAGATTCAATACTTCGAACAATGACAACGAATGAAAGAAACACTGCAGAAAACCAGGGCATACCTGTGATACATGTTGGAAAATTCATGGCAAACTTGTTGATTGGAAGCTACCATCTGATAGAGAAGGTAGGGGCTATGTAGCTGCCAAAATAGAGCACAATTGCTGAAACATCTGGGTTTAGCAACTAATTGTCCAAACTCAACCTTAGTAAGAAAACTCAATTATAATGATTAGTTCTCTTGCTCAAAAAAGTACTTTTTTTTAGTGCCCTAAATGAAAAAATTGAGACCCCTAAGCCATGGATCATTGACTCTGGAGCATCAAATCACATGATTGGAGATGCTTCATTACTCCAGACTTACAAACCTTGCATTGGTAATTTTGAAGTTTGAATTGCGAATGGATCCCTATCCAATGTTACCAGGACATGTTCTATATTTCTTTCTAATGACCTAATCCTGATAAATGTGCTTTTGGTTCCAAATTTGAGATGTAATTTGTTTTCTATTAGCAAGATTGCAAGAGATCTCATGTGTGTTACAAAATTTTTCTCTACTCATTATGAATTTCAGAACTTGAATTTGAAGACGATAATTGATAATATTAAAAATGAAAAATTCAAGATGTGATATCTACCCTAGCCTTTCTCATATGAATTGTCTTTCGGTTTTTATTGTTCAAACAATAAGGATAGTGCAATCATGTTGTGGCACTATCGCTTAGTTGATCCTAGTTTTATGTAATTGTAAAAATTGTTTCCTTCGTTATTCATCAATAAAAATCATAAAAAATTCAATGTGAGATTTTTCTATTATCTATACATACTTGAAATTCATATCACATTCAACCATACAAAGCATCTCACCCCTTTACCACAGTGACATTTGGGGACCCTCTCGGGTCAATAATATTTCCGATGCTAGATAGTTTGTATTTTTTATTGATAACCATACAAGAGTTACTTGGATATTTCTCATGAAAGGCAAATCTGAAACCAAATCAATTTTAAAAAAAAAATCATTCGATGATCCAAACACAATCCCACGCCAAAGTCCAAATTCTTAGAGCCATAGTTATCACGACTCAGTCCGAACATTGACTCGGACAAGGAGACACGGGTCACTGAGTTGCTGGTTCAACCGGTGGGTCAATTTATGTCAAACTAGTAGGTCAATTTTTGTCAAATATAACATAAAATCATAATTTATAGTATTTTAATAAATTAAAATTACATTAAATTTGTGACTAAAAATTATTATGCAAGCCTAAATCAAACAAAATACTACATATACGAAAACAATCTAGAATTTTTACATTACTTTTTTTTTTTTTGCCAAATATACTTTGAAATTGGAGGCCAAAACTTATGGGTTGAATGTAAGGGAAATTAATAGAAGGAAATTTTTGGTATTGAGCATTCGATTGGCACTTTGAATTAAGCTTGAAAGAGATTCTTCATTGAGGAAGAGTACTTGGTGGCTAGTGTATATTTTGGGTAGAATAGGGTAATAAAAAAATTGAAAAGTTCCATTATGTAATGACCTAGACGGGTCATAAAATTATGGGTCATCGAGTTACTTAAAAAATTCATGGTTTTTCTGGGTCGTAAACAGCTTGATTGTTGATTGGTCAAATTAAAAGAATTGAATCGGTTGGGGCATCGGGTCTCCAATTTTTCGATCAGATCGCCCGGGACTATCTGGGTTTAATAACACTGCTTAAAACTAACAATGGGACAGATTGTTTCAATGCTATTCTTGGGGATTATCTTTCAACTCAAGGGATAGTTCATAAAAGTCTTGTGTCAACACCCCTCAACAAAAATAGAGTTTCCGAACACAAGAATAGACATTTTCTTGAGGTTGTTAGATCTCTCATGTTTACCACTCATGTTCCTCGTCATTTTTGGGGAAAATTCATTCTCACCACTGCACATTTGATCAATATGATGCCTTTTGATGTTCTTATGTTTAAAACTTCATGTCAAACTTTTCTTGAGATCTATCCTCACACACGTCTAATTTCTTTACTATCTTTAAAAGTATTTTTGTTGATGTTTGATCCATATACATCAAGCTCAACGTAGCAAACTTGATCCACGAGCCATCAAGTGTGTATTTCTTGATTACTCTCCTACTTAAAAAGGTTACAAGTGTTACTCTCTAGTTACCCAAAAGTTCTACACTTCCATGGATGTCACATTTTTTGAGAATCTTTCTTTCTATTCTAAATTGCTATTCAAGGAGAGAATTCAATCCAAAATATTCAAGAATATCAGTTTTGGAGCCTACCCAATATACCACCACATCTAAATACTCAACTCGAGCCTACATCACCATCTCTTCACCATCTAAACACTCAAACTAACACCATCGAGCAAACATAAATCTACCAACAACACAAAAAAATAGCATACCAAGAAAAATTCAGAGAATCAACCTTTTACTACCCAGCAACAGCCTATCGACATCTCATAAATCCCTCACATCTTGAAAAAAAAAAAAGAATTCCTTGTGTATTCAAGAAGAACAAAAACTCAAAAAATCAAAGAACTCGAAACGCTTCCCATGCATTTACAAGAGTCTAACTCGAGTCCAAGCTTCTATCGGACTTCTCCAAATGAGTAAGATAACAATTCTATTGAATCTTTATATGCCAATTGCTATAAGGAAATGTATTACAAGTTGTACAAAGCATCCGATTTCATACTTTGTTTCTTATAAACAATTTCTCTTGTCTACAGTGCTTTTTTTACTAATTTATCTATTGAAGAGATACCACGTAATATTTATGATGCTTTGAAGAAACCTGAGTGGAAAACTACGGTAAGAGAATAAATTCGAGCTCTTGAAAAAATGGCATTTGGGAACTCTCTAAATTACCTAAGGAGAAGCCACTTGTAGGGTACAAATAGATATTATCCATCAAGTACAAAGTAGATGGAAACATTGACCGATATAAGGAAAGTCTTGTTGCAAAGGGATTTACTCAGACATATTGCATAGACTACCATGAAACCTTTGCTACAATAGCAAAACTCAATACAGTTTGGGTTTTTCTTTCTCTAGCACCAACTAGATGTAAAAAAAATGCCTTTCTCAATGATGATTTGGAAGAAGAAATGTACATGGAAATTCCTTCTGGATTTAGAGAATAAAATAATAGCACCAGAGTTTGCAGACTTCGTAAATTTCTATGTGGCCTCAAGCAGTCTCCATGGGCTTGGTTTGACATGTTTCTAAAGTTATTAAAAGGCTTGGAATTTTTAGGGACAATTAGACCACACATTGTTCTTCAAATACTCACCAGATGGTAAAATCGTTGTTCTCATTGTGTATGTCGATGATATGATTCTCAAAGATGATTATGTTGAAGAAATTGTTAAGTTGAAAGTCTTACTTGCCAAGGAGTTTGAGATTAAAGATTTTGGACCTCTAAAATACTTTTTGGTAATGGAAATAGCTTGGTCAAAGAAGAGAATTTTAGTTTTCAATGTAATTATACTCTTGACTTATTGAAAGAGACTAGCTACAAACCTACAACTACTTCTATGGATTCTACTAGTAAACTGAGTATCAAAGAAGGAAGTTCATCTATTGATAAATGGAGGTATCAAAGACTCGTAGGAACATTCATATATCTTTAACACACGAGACTGGCATTGCTTTCTCTGTAAGTGTGGTAAGCCAGTTTATGAATAATCCTACAGATGATCATCTCAATGCAGTGTATCAAATCCTTCGATATTTCAAAATAACTCCTGGAAAGGTCTTGTACTTTAGAAAGGAGACGAAGAGAAGTGTCAAAATCTTCTCTCATGCAGACTTGGTCGATTCTATCACTAATAGAAGATCCACATGTGGTTACTGTACTTATGTCTGGGGTAATCTTATCACTTGGAGAAATAAGAAACAATTTGTTGTGGTAAAAAGTAGTGCAGGGTTGTAGCTCATGGTATTTGTAAATGAATGTGGTTAAAAATGTTCCTTGAGGAGATAAAGATTCCTAGTGAGACAACTATGGAAATGCAATGTGACAATCAAATTGCTATAAGCATAGCAAAAAACCTAATCCACCATGATAGGACGAAGCACGTGAAAATCGATTGTCATTTTATAAAAGAAAAAATTGAAGAGAGAATAATCAAGATGACATACATCCCTACAAAGTTCCAAATTGTAGACATTCTTACAAAGGCTCTTCTAAGGCCCAACTTTGAAGACATGACTACCAAGCTGGGATTGATCCACATATACTCTCCAGCTTGAGGGGGAGTGTGGAATTTTATATTTCTAATTAATAATTATTATTGTTAACTATTTAATTTTAGGGCCTGTTAAGGGATCCGAATTTATTCGAGATTCCTATTAGTTTGTTAGTTTTCTATTTTATAGGTTTAGATTACTTTTATATTTTATCTTAAGAGCTAATATTTAGGAGATTTAAAACAACACAATATTTTATGTTATGTTTTCTTTTTGTATTTAAGTCTGTACACATTCTTCATTAAATATAGAAAAAAAGGTTTTTCACCTCTTTCCACAATAAAAAAAAAAGGTTTAACCCCAACCTTGAGGCCCCCACCACCCCTGCCCTGGGGTTTTAGTGGAAGATGTAAATCGCAGGATGTGCCTCAATGGAGTAGGATTGAGAACTTGCTTTTTAACTACGCCTGCAAAGAAACCTATCCACGAGAGAAGATCGGGTGGTCAGTGACTTGGCAAACACTATTTATATGGATGGCAATTGAGCACTTGGACTTCTTATGTTCTAATCAACGACCAATTCTGTTGAGGTTGCATAGAGATAGACGAAGGCTGGTGACAATGAGTTTGGGTAGGAGAGGGATGAGGCCATTTTGGGTAGGAGAGGGAGAAGGCCATTCTATTGAGGTTGCATAGAGATAGACAAAGGCTGGTGACAATGAGTTTGAGTAGGAGAGGGAGAAGGCCATTTTTCCTTGAATCATTTTGGCTTCGAGAAGAGGGCTTTCTAGAGGTGGCTTGGAGGCGTAGACAGAGGTGGTGGAGAGGTTGAATGGCTGAATTCAATGGAGGAATTATGGATCGTAGATGAAGAATATGGTAGGTCATTGGACTCTTAGGGTGATTTGCATTTTGGGAGTGGATGAAAAGGTAGACTTACTACAAAAAGAGTTGCGGGGTTACATAAAAATGGGAATAATGGTGGGCATATTGCAGAAATGCAAAGGTTGGAGAGAGAGGTAAAGTGCCTCTTAAATAGAGAGGAAATGTTATGGAATTAGCAGGCTCGAGCTGACTAGCTCAGAGAAAGAGATATAAACACTCGTTATTTTCATGCAAAGGTCTCGAATTGGTGAAAGAAAAATCAAATACCTCGATTGAGGGATTTAGAGGGATAATGGATGGAGGATGACGAGGGAGTAGTATGGAGGTTGGAGAAATACTCTGAGGATATTATTACTAGTATCTTCCATTTGGTGGGAAAGTTTAAGGTGATGATTAATGGTGTTAAGTTGTGCATTTCAACAAAGGAGACGGTGGGGCTAGAACAACCATTCTCAACTAAGGATTAATGGGTAATGCTACATGAAATGTGGTCGTTTAACGTTCCAAGGCCGGATGGTTTTCATGTGGTTTTCTATTTGAAGCACTCGACAATGCTTGAACAGTTTGTCTCTTAGATGTGTTTAGATGTTTTGAAGTTTGAATAATGGGGCACCTTTGAATTTAATAAATAATCCCCATATTGTGCTTATTCCAAATAAAACAAATTCGGAGAATGGATCAAACTTTTGGCCTATTAGTTTATGCAATATTACTTATAAGCTGATCTAAAAAAAATTACGAACCGACTCAAACAAGTTCCACTCTTTCGTAAAATCAGAGTGCATTTGTACTTGAGATTCTAACTTCCAATAATGCCATTGTTTCTTTTAAATGCCTTTACTCTACGAGCAAATGATGCAATGGCAGAAAGGGCTTTCTTACATTGAAATTAGATATGAGCAAAGGCTTTGACCATGTAGAGAGTAACTTTAACAGAGGTAGATTTAATCTACCATTGTATATCCACTTTGAGGTTCTCCTTTTGGCTCAATTAGTAGGTTTAAAGAAGAGTCATTCCATCTCGTGGCCTTGGATAGGCTGCCCATTGTCACCATGCTTTTTCATGTGTGTGCGCTTTTTCATGTTGTGCGCCGAGACCTTCTTAAGTCTTAGAACTACCGAGATCGAAGGCAATGGATTATGGAAATGTAATGTTCACGCAATAGCCTTCATGTTGGTCATCTTTTTTTTTTCCTTTTTAGCAGACTATTTGATTATTTTTCTACGCACCAAGGATTCTTATTTTCTGGATTCTATAGAAATTATGAACATTTATGAAGCAGCGTCAGGGCAAAAAATAAATTTTGAGAAGTTAGCAGCCAGTTTTTGCCCAAATGTGGACAATTAGTCATGATTTCATAAAAAAAAAGTCTAGAAATTCTATCAAATGAGACCCATGACACATATTTGGTGTTAACAACTGCAGTGGGTTGGCATAAACAACAAGTGTTTGGATAAATTAAAGATAGAGTAGATGTGCATGGTTGGCGCTTGGGGATTTTTTCAGTAGGGGGTGTGAGGTATTGGTCAAGGCGATACTTCAGGCAAAGGCCCATGCGTATTTGATGAGTTTATTTCGATTGCCTAAATCTTTATGCAAGGACATCGAGACAATCACCAGGAAATTCTGGTGGGATGGTGTGACTCTCAGATGCATTGAAATCTAGTATGTTGTCCGAAGTGGCGAGGTAGTTTAGGTTTTCATGGTATGGAGTTATTTAATATGGCCCTAGTAGCTAAACAGGTTTGAGGTTTGATACTAAATTTTGATTTCCTTGTTGGGCATTTATTTAAAGGCAAATATCATCATATAATGGAACCTTTCAAATTCTCACTGAGGAGAAGATTCAGCAGTATGGAGAAGTTTCCTATGGGAGAGAGAGTATATACTAAAAGGTAGGGACATATATTTTAACCAGAACTGATCCGGAACCAAAGGTTTTGGTCTGGTACCAAAAAAATAAAATTAGGAACCAAGACCAAGAACCGACCGGGTCCGGGTTGGTTCTTGGTTTTTGAATTGAAACCGAAAACGTGGGTACCTGACTCTGGAAACGAATTTGTTATTTGTTATAAATTTTTTATTTTTTTACAATTTATTTTCCCTAACCTAATAACCCCCAACTCAACACCATGGTAGCAAAGACAATAATCCAACTGTCTAAGACCCAAACAAAAAGTACAAAAACCATCATTCCTAAACTCAAACTCAATTGACCCAATTCCAAATCCCAAATGCTCAATCGCTATTTGCTCAGATATATAATATAGATGATTTTTGTTCGGGTTTGGTACCGCATGGATCCAAATAGTTCTATATACGAAATATTCGAAATGTAATGGGTGGTTCTGGGTATTGAAATATTTGAAAGACCCACTCGATGCCCAAACCTACCAAAAGAGCTCCGATGGAAGGTAGGTGATGTGAGGCGTATTAATATTTCCTCTAATCCGTGGCTGCCTAGGCCATCCTCATTTTGTCCCTTCACAACCCTCAATGAAAGAGTCGATGATCTATTCACCGTTACGGGAGCTTGGTATGTTGAAAAAATTGAGAGGATGTTATTCTTACATATATGGAGAAAATTTTGTCTATTCCATTGGGAAGATGGAATTCTCCGAACGAGCTAATTTGGCACTATGAAGCCAACTTGATGTAATTGGTAAAAAGTGAGTATCGCTTCTTTTTAACATTGGAAGATGTAAGGCAGCGAGATCCAACGGGGAGGGCTGGGCTAGGGCCTGGGCCAACCCCAGCCCGCATCCGCCTGCATACGTAAGTAAATTTTATTTTTTTATTGCTGTAGTCTGACCCAAGATTTGTAGTCAGTCCATACTCTTTAAAATAGCCATAACTATCCCATGGCCCATCTACCCAAACCCAAACCCAAACCCAAACCCAAACCCTTCCAGCCCAAACCTAAAACCTAGCTACACAACACACCCAATTAACCAATTAACCAAATTCCCATTCTCAAATCAAGTGACTACCACGACCAAGAAGAAAGGGTTTTTTACACATATGGTTAAGATTCATTAACAATTATCAATATTACTGGATGAAAATAAAAAATTATAATTAGAGATTTTTCCATTTGAAAGAATTCAATTTTACTCGATAATTATTATTTTTTTGTAATTCTTCAGTTACAAATGGATGGGAATAAATCCCCCTAATCTTTCCCTAGATTCCAAATTAAAACAAACTGAATCATTTCTGGTCAACATCAGTGGGTATCATATGCCATTTACCAAATTTATCCATTTCAATGTTGATGTAAAAGTTTTTATCCACCATTTTTAATGTTCATGATGACGAAGGTATAAACATCTGGAATCATATATCAATAACAACCCATATTTGAGTAAAATATAAACATTGCCCATCGATTTTGTTGAAGACGACGAAGAAGTGGAATCTGGAATCCAAGCTTGGGTAAGTAATCCTAACTTGATATTTGATTCAAATAGAATCATTTTTCTTCAACGTGAATGAGTATCAACAACCATATATCACATTATCTATTTTGACCCATTTTTTGTTCCTCCTTCGACACAGATGAAGACAACTTAGTAGAATCTGGAATCACATAGCAAATACATCCAAATTTTTGTTAAATTACAAACGTCGGCCAGGCTTTTTCTTGAAGAAGAAGTAACAGTGATCGGAATCTGTGAATTGGTAAGTAATATATATTTCCAAGCATTCATCGGAATCTGTGCCTTGGGTGATGGGTATTTCAATAATGATTTGTATGTGGTTAATTTGTAATTGAAGTAATGCAAAAATTGGGTAAAATTATGATTAATTATTACTATATGATTTGAAAGTATGTAATATATCGATCCTAGTTAAATTTGCATAATGATGAATTTGGCACCACATTGTATTTTTATGTTTGATTATATTTGACCTGTGGCAGAAAATGGTAGATGGTTTAATGACACTGTTTGATTAACAATGATTACATTATCACAAATGTTTCACTCTATTAATTTCATTATGAATAATTGGATTGATGTGGTATTTATTATATCATTGTAGATGGTTGAGATTTATGTGATGATTGAAAATGATCATATAACTTGTTAATTTGCAACATACGTTTGATGTATTGTAAAAGTCTGATGCAGGTTATGGAATCCATAAATGTTTTGGGATATAACGATGGTCGATGGGATCGATCACGGAGTTATAATGATTACTCGATTATTGGAGTAGTTATACCATTGGATTGTAGATATACTAAGTTAGTTGATATGATAATGATGGAATTGAAAAGAGACCATTCATAGTATGCCATATTTGTTCACTATCAAGTTATGGGGAAGGTCCTCTGATAAAAATATGCAATGATAGTTCATTGTATTTTTTATCTGAGTCAAGAAAATGAAATTGATTTGACAAAATTCGCATTGTGTGTAGACTTTGAATTGGTAGTATCTAATGAAGAAAGGATGAACAACTTGGGGGTTCAAGTTTCAGGGGTTGATGACTGCATGATTACATATGATAATAGGTCTCAACAAGCTACATATGGGTGTTTAGAGAATTCATCTATGCCAAGGTTGCCAACAATCGAAGAGATGGGTAATGATATTTGTGAAACTGCAGCATGTGCCGATCAATTCACTAAAGAGAATGATGTTAATATAATATCCCGTCCAAGTATAGAGAATGTTAAGACAAATGCGATTTTCAGGAATATAGGAATTGTTAACAACAAGTGTAGCTCTACATGCAATTCATTACAGATTTCAATTGAAAGTATACAAATCAGATAAGAATGAGTACGTGATGAAGTGCTTGGATGATAATTGTCAATGGGGTCTTAGGGCATCGATACTTGGCTGTAGAACAATGTTCAAAATTAGAAAAATTAAAATAGCCACACATGCTCATTGGACGTATCATTGGGAGATCATAGACAAACAACATGTTCAGTTATCACAAATTGCATCAAGTACAAGTTTGTGTCTGCAAGGACAATTTACACCCCAAATGATATTGTGAGGGATATGATGAAAAGTTACGGTATATCAATTAGTTATAAGAAGGCTTGGAGATGATACGAGAAGATCCTCGAGAGTTCATATGGAAAGCTACCGGCATACCTACATATTCTTAAGCAAACAAATCCTAGTTCTTATACAAGAATAGAAAAGACGAAAGTAACATATTCATGTTTTGTTTTGTCGCGTTTGGAGCATCTATAGAAGGATGGAAATACTGCAAGCCCATCATTGTGGTTGCCGATACGTTTTTAATGGGAAGTTATGGAGGGACATTATTCACGCCTGTACACAAGATGCAAAAGACAACATATTCATACTTGCATTTGGTGTGGTAGATTCAAAAAATAATGATTCATGGGATTGGTTCCTACTACGATTGAAAGAAGCATATGGAGAGCGTGAGGGTTTAGTTATCATTTCTAATATGCATGGTAGTATAAAAAATGCGTTACCCAATAGCAATGCACGGGGTCTATTGCTATCATTTGTTTTAGAATTTGAAGACGCAATTCGGTAAGAAAGGCAAGTTCATTAGGCAATCATTCAACGCATCGCCAGAGATTAGAGATTAAGCTGAATTTGAAACACAAATGAGGCTCTTGGACATCATTGACAATCGTATATGAGGATACCTTGTAAGTTATACAATAAATGAAATATTAAACTTATACCTTGCAATTTATTTAGGTGAACTGTTGAAATAAATTTGTATTCCTACAGTATGATATAGGGTACGAAAAGTGGTCCAGGGCTTACATGACCACAAATAGGTACTCGACAATGACGTCAAACATTGTATAGTCAGTTAATTCAGTCACCAAATCGGCTAAAAACTTCTCTATAGAGGTTTTGTTCGAGTCTATTCGATGTACAGTGCAAATGTGGTTTTCAAGAATTCAAATGATGAGAAGTCCACTTTCACAAGACTTGGAACTAGATATGAGACTATGATGAAAGATAGGTCAATGAAATCAGTGACTATGGAGGTATTGGATAATATTTTACTTTTGAACATTGAACTTTACATTTTCATTTTTTATGATTGTGTTGTCAAAATAAAATAAATAATATTTGTATAAATTAGAACTTTGAATATCCTTTTAATTTATGAATTGATTTTAAACAGGTGTTACCGTCGAACGATAGTACATATCAAGTGAACGACGAAACAACGTCGTACATGGTGAGGATCGATGAGAGGTCTTGTTCATGCAGGCGTTTTCAAATCGATGAAATACCATGTCCACATGCAATAGCGATACTCAGTAAAAAAAACTTGTATGTGTACGACTATTGCTCATCTTATTTTAGCAAGGAATCATATCTTGGTGCTTATAGCGGTACGATTTATCCTCTTGGGAATAAATCTGATTGGAATGTATCGGATGTTGTTGAGAAAGTGGTAGGGTTGGCACCTATTTCAAAGAGAAGATTTGGGAAACCACATGAAACGAGATTTTGTTCAGTATCCGAGGTAAAGAGATTATTAAGATGTAGTTGTTGTTCAGAATACGGTCACAACAGAACAAGATGCAAAAATCCAACACCGTTGAACGTTATCAAGGAAAGGAAAAGGACGGCAACCACTCGTAATAATATGGAGGTAACAAGTCTATTTCATTCGTAGCTATTAGTTTAATATAATTTAATCTATTGATTGATATTAAATTTCATTTATGTAGGAAGGTGGCAATAAACTCGTTGCTACAGAAGAATCTATTCGTATAAATTCTATTAAATAATATGAATGATAATGTAATATCATTTTGACATATTGTTATATTTATTTGATTATTTGCCATCTGTGGCTTGTAAGTAAACAATATTTTCTCAATAAGTCTGAATGTTATCCTATTTATGTTTGATAATAAATGAAATTAATAGTGAATTTGAAAAATTGTTACCCATGTGATGAGGAAAAAATCACATTTTGTTAATGTGATGAGCACACTGCACTATGGAATAGGGAAAAAAATGTGTTTTAATGGTATTGCAATCTATATGTATTTTGTTTGTTGCTCTGTTTAATAGTGTACAACTTGTTGCATACCCATTATTGACATAATGCTTGATTTAGAAATTGGCAATGAATTTACAATTATTCACCTAAATGTGAATGATTCTAAGTAGAATGCTACCAATACGAAGCCAGATATAAACTTTGATCTGAATGAGGATAAACGATTTTGATGATAATTTGATTAAGGTGACATTGGAAAATTTGACCTGAATGAGGATAAACGATTTTTCCTATTTCACATTCTTCAAAAAACCATATTCACACGTGTAATGAAACATGCAAGCATACTGTGCATTTTCTCATATAAACGTGAATAAAATGTTACCATTTACTATTCACAATTATCAATATTCTCCTAGCTATACATGACAATTGGTCTATTAAATTCAACATTCTCTAACCAAGATGCAAATTGGCATTTTACGAGATAAGCTTCAAGAAAATGAAACTTAACGAACATGAGATACCATATACAACCAAATTAAAAGTAACTTGAAGATCTAAAATATTCACTAACAGAATGATACTACGCAAAACTTCAAAGTAACACGTTTCTCCAAAAACAATTATTAAAAAGGTAACAACATTGCCCGGTTACGTGAGGCTACTGCCACTTGGATATTCCAGGCAACCTTAAGTCGGGTTTTTCTATCAAATACTTGAATAGTTGCACAGCCATGTTGTGCCGCGCCACTCCAGTATCAAAATCATTCGACATTTCGTTAATCTTCTTTAGGAATATGTACTCTGCGAACTTGACAACAAAAATTCCACAATCGCCACTGCAAGCATAATAAATATATTTCTTAACTACATACGATTTGATTACTTTCGAAACAACAGTCCTTATTTAGTATTGCCTGATAAAATAAGTAAGGAATATAAAATCATTACCCATTAGATTGGTGCAAAATATCTATACGTAGCCTGCATGACAATGGGAACTCAGGTGCTAAAAAATTCAGCACCTTTGATTGACGTAGTAGATGAGGAATTATGTTTTGCAGAGGATCTATAGCATCGAACACAACAGCGTCCCTGATTGTCTTGAACGAAGAATTGTACACATCCAAGTGCCAATTGTTAATGTCAAAATAAACTAGAATCCAGTGCTCACGTTTATCCATAAAAATCGGAATGAAGACATGATCAACTTGACCCCAATGGGTGCTAAACCAGATCTTGTGACCGATCAAGTATAAAAGTAAAGAACTTTGCTTGTCAATAGAGTTAGGGTCCTTCTTGAAGTTATCAAAAATTCCTCTGATCTTGGTGTCGAAAATACAGTCAATTGTTGTGGCCCTCGTGTCTATCTCGCCTCTGTACTTGAACCTCATTCTCATAAAATAAAACATCGCGTCAATGTGCTGCACCAATTTCAAACAAATGTAGTGGGTGTAGATTTGTTAAAATGTAAAATATACATGAATCTTGTTACTCATAAAACTTACCCCGTCATTTAGTGGTACTCGACCTACTTCAAGTCATACTACCACATCTTGGACGCAACGTGAACCGGACCAATATCCATCGCAGGTGAAATTCTGGCCTCATCTTTGTGAAATTTCTTCAACCTAATTAAAGTTGATCAAATAAGACACGAGATAAAGTAATTGTTAAAGTCCTATTAATTGTGTTAAGTGAAACCAACTATTTTACTCACTTGTTACAAGGGCGTAACCTTTGCTATAGCAATTGTTGAACGCAACATTGTCATAGCTATCAGGTGTATCCAAACAGAAGATGTACTCGAATGAACTATTATGCACAACGAGACTACCATCACCCTGTGAATGGAAGCTTCTCACATATGGGGTTGGAGACATGCAACAGGTTTGGAAATGCGCTTGGGAGGAGGTTCCTGGTTAATTCCTTCCTCGACAACAAATAGAATAGGTGTAATAGCCTGCCAAAGTAATACAATGAACATGGCATCATATATCTGAATTAACACATAATACAATAGGAAAGTTAATTATTTAGTGATAACTGCCTTTCCAATTAAGTTACAACCTATGTCAATTTTGGGACATAATTGCATACCTTCTGAATAGATTCATCAATATTCTTGAAATATTTTTCACTAAATACGATGTCATCATCGAGAATGTTAATTGGTGAACCATGATCTAGCACACTTGAACCTGTCTCGTTGCATACTTGATTTTGAGTCCGGGATCGACGTTTGTTGCAAATGGGAGTCATCTCCTTATCAATTTCATGCACATTTGTTTCCAGTTCCACAATCTTGCTTCAAGATACACGCGTTAATGTGTTGACTACATTTTCATAATCTGAGTTATGAAACAAACAGTCAACTACTCAAGAAGATATATGCATTCAACAATTATCAGATTTGCAAAATGATATAATGAATTAATTAAACTTCTAACTGACAATCCAACCTTAAGTTCAAATGTATCGTCGATCATCTTGATATCATCTTCGTCAAAACTTATCCATCGTCTGGTGGAACACACTGAGTATTAGGCTCTGAATCGATTCCTAGATCAAAGCTAGGAAGATCTATCCCACAAAATGGTTTGACAACATGATTCCTCATTACTTTGTCTTGTGGGGGCAGGTCGATGACTATGCAAATTTGTCTTGCGCCCCTGTCACAACAAATTTTAGTTAAAGAACAGAGCATGATATCGATTTGTGCATCATGAAACATTGAACTTGAAATTTTGGTTAACACACAGTATGATCAAATGAAAGGATCTCATTGACGTGATAACAAATAACATTAACAATAGCAGCAAATACACCTTTACAGTAACATCTACAAGTTCCATAATCATGTATCGATCTAAACAGTAACAGTCCAAAGTAACCTATAGGATAGAAAATGGAGATAGATAGATATAGATGTAATAGATGTAACCTTCAAAATTTGTTGGCATGTTGGAATGTCCTTCAACGTTTGATGTACCATCTGCGATCGTTGTTGCGATTTACCAAAGCCGCTCACAGCTTCCAAATCAGCAATCATGGACTTGCCAAAGTTAGATAAGATGTTCAGAGTGTGAAACTTGAGAATGAAATCATCACCTACTAATTTTTCATGAGTACTTTGTATCATGTTGATGTACCGGAGAATTGCATCCTTCGTGTAGCAACATAGACAGACACTGAATTACACAATCCATCCTTAATTTCAGTTGGAATATAATAAAATATAGTTTATCCAATATAAAGGATGATATACAATACCTTAACATTGGTCGTTTCGAGCTGGCCTTGCTGATTGGATGCCGATTTAGTGGTGGACTGATGCGTACTTGTAGAATCCCAATGTTTTTATTATTATTTATTATCAAAGGATTTAAGTGAAAGTAAATTTTAGAATCAATTAATTTATTTGGGCTAAATAATTAATTAGTGAAATATCGAGTTTTAGTATTTCAATATTGGGTTCGTTGGGTAGCTTGTATTTATTTATGATTAACGATTCAATAAAAAGTGTTTTTGGATAAGCTAAACTCAAGTTAAAGTCAGTTAAAGATTTCTATAGTAGATTGAACTTAAAGGGACTCTTTTGAGATAATCATTTTTTGGCCAGATTACATATTATCTTTTGAATTTTCAAATTTTTTTTCCTGTAGCTTATCACCCCCTCTCTCTCTCTCTCTCTCTCTCTCTCTCTCTCCTATCCCCCTACCTATTTGCTTTCAAATACCAAGAATCCCAATTAACCTATATACTTCTAGAGTTCTTAAATTTTAAACCAATGCTTAACCTATAAACTTAGTCCACTTTTCATGTTTTTCAATCATCAGCAGCTTTAGCACCCACCTATACGCACGCATATAATTTATTTATTTTTCCACTATCCATTTGTGCTCTCTTTGCAACTTTTACGTTCATAACTCGTTCAAGTTCCAGTTCAATTTTTATTCATCAAAACTAAAGTGAGATATTATGTGCTATAATTGATTTCTACGACTTTCTAATTATTGTAGTTTTGTATGTAAATTGATTACTTAATTTCAGTGCTCCTTCGGGAGAAATCATGAATCAGTTCATTTAAACTTTTGGGTTCAGTTAAATCTTTGAGTTTCAATTTATTTCTAGCGCTTGCATGAATTATCATTGTCATAGTGTGATAATTCACAGTTCAGTTTAGTAAGTTAATTCCATGCTTAATTATAATATTTGGATTGATTGTGGAAATAGCAAGTATCTCACTGAGTATAATTAGTTATACTCATCCCTCATTTTAAATAATTTTCAGGTAATGATTAATGTGATGGATGCGTGGAGGGTCAGTGAAGTTGTCAAGCCAATGGTCGCCAAATTAAATAATTTTGTTTATGATGCTTTAGACGATTAGCGTCACAATTTCAAGTTATTTAGCATTTAATAAATATTTTCTTATTTGTTTACGAATTAACCAATTGTTTGACAATTGGGATTTTATTATTAAAGTCATTTTTTTCGTAATATTTAATGGTTATGAATTTTACTAACTCTCCAAGACTTTAGAAATTTCGTATGTTACAAATGGTATCGAGCCGTGTTTACCTTTTCAGAGACTCGGGAAAAAATTTATTTTACAAATAGTAACTTTCTATTATTCACGTATCAAAGGTACGCTCATCGCTCACGTGAATAGTAGAGAAAAAAAAAATTCGATTCGAAAAAAATAAATAAGATCGCCATCGCATTCACATTAATGAGATAATTAATGTTCACGTGAAAAAATGAACAGTACCTTCAAAAAAAAAAATTATTTTAGTACGAGACATTTGGCACCCGTAGCTCACGCGATCGCCCACTATCCAGAAATTTTGAAGTATGAAGTAAGTAAATATATTTAATTGCTGTAAATTATTATTAGTTTTGGCTAGTCCGAATAAATTGGTTAGTATGATTTTATAAAATATTTGTCGCTTATTTTACTATTGTATTTGAACTATTTAGTAATGCGGTATAGTTATTTAAAGTTGAATAGTATGCGAAACATGGTAGTGTATTTGACGACCAGAAACTTTGAAAACATAATGTAAACAATGAGTTGTTACCTTATGTTCACGTTAGTTAGTGGTATATGCGTATTCTAATTAAATTATGTAATTGTTATCACTTGAATTACAATATGGAAAAATGACGAATGGTTAGCGAACCTAAATAGATAAATTTATTTTGTTTATTTCAAAGAAATGTCTCGACAAACCTAAACCCAAGCAACTATGTTCAGAGACTTGATGAGAGCGGTCCAAGACTTGGGCGTATAACAGCTCAGGAGCCACCCCGAAAGTGCGATAAGAGTTGACAACACGAGTTCGATGGTTGAACAGTTTTCGTCATTTCAAACCACCATTTTTTAATGGTAAGGATGATCCTTTCGCCGCTGAGGAGTGGCTGAGGAAACTTGAAGGGATTTTTGAGCATCTAAACTGCAACGATATGCAGAAGGTTTCTTGCGTGAAGTTCATGCTGACTGACGATGCTAGCCATTGGTGGGAACCGATTCACGCACTAGGACTCGCAGAGCGAGCAACGTAGTCTCACTTGGGACCAATTTAAAGAAGCATTCTTTGGGAAAATATTTTCCTCGACCACAAGGAAGGACTAAAGGAAGCGTAATTTCTTCAACTCACGCAAAGGAGCATGCCGCTTGGGGAGTATGAAAGGAAATTCGAATGAATGTCTAGGTATGCACCGCATATGGTTAACATCGAATTGACGAAGCCCAAGAGGTTCGAGATGGGATTACGACCGAGATCAAATGAATCATGACCACCCAAGAATATACTACTTACGCAGAAGCTTTTACGTTGAGTATGTGCAATCTCATTGGATTAGGGTTGGGGAGAAAATCCTACCCAGTTCGAGGTTTCTAAAAGCGAGAATGGAATGAGCCATATACAAAAAATGGAAATGGATGTAACAAGAAGGCTAATAATAAATCGGGATCAAGCAAACCGAATGAAGTCATCCCGCTATGCCCTAAGTGCAATAGGACCCATATGGGCGAGTGTCTGTACGGGAAGAATGTGTGCTATCGATGCGGTAAGTCAGGTCATATAGTCCGAAATTGCCAAGAATCCCCACCGAAAAGGAACAACGAACAGGGCAAAGGGGGAGAAGCCAATGTTTTCGCCTTAAACCAGCAGGAGGCAGTAGAAGCTAAGTATCAAGAACTCTTTGACTAGCTAAGGTAAAATTTCGAGGGCGAAATTTTTTTTAAGGAGGGTAGTTTGTAGAATCCCAATGTTTTTATTATTATTTATTATCAAAGGATTTAAGTGAAAGTAAATTTTAGAATCAATTAATTTATTTGGGCTAAATAATTAATTAGTGAAATATCGAGTTTAAGTATTTCATTATTGGGTTCATTGGGTAGCTTGTATTTATTTATGATTAACGGTTCAAGAAAAAGTGTTTTTAGATAAGCTAAACTTAAGATAGAGTCAGTTAAAAATTTCTATAGTAGATTGAACTTAAAGGGACTCTTTTGAGTGAAAATGATCTCCTGCCCCCATGGGGGGGCAGGGGATATACCACGACTAGTTGAGGTGTCGGCGGTGGGTGGTTGGAGATAAAATAATTTTTATCTTCAACCACCCACCGCCGACATTTTTATCTCCAACCACCCACCTGCTAACACCCCAGCAGGTGGGTGACTTATCTGTCCCTAGTGGGGGCAGGAGATCACCATTGCTCTTTTGAGATAATCAGTTTTCGGCCAGATTACATTTTATCTTTTGAATTTTCAAATTTGTTTTTCTGTAGCTTCTCTCTCTCTCTCTCTCTCTCTCTCTCTCTCCCCCCCCATATTTGCTTTCAAATACCAAGAATCCCAATTAACCTATACTTCTAGAGTTCTTAAGTTTTAAACCAATGCTTAACCTATAAACTTAGTCCACTTTTCACGTTTTTCAATCATCAGCAGCTTTAGCACCCACCTATACGCACGTCTATAATTTATTTATTTTTCCATTATCCATTTGTACTCTCTTTGCAACTTTTACGTTCATAATTCATTCAAGTTCCAGTTCAATTCTTATTCATCAAAACTAAGGTGAGATATTATGTGCTATAGTTGATTTCTACGACTTTCTAATTATTGTAGTTCTGTATGTAAATTGATTACTTAATTTCAGTGCTCCTTCGAGAGAAATCATGAATCGGTTCATTTAAATTTTGGGTTCATTTAAACTTTTGAGTTTCAGTTTATTTGCAGCGCTTGCATGAATTATCATTGTCATGGTGTGATAATTCACGATTCGCTTTAGTACGTTAATTCCATACTTAATTATAATATTTAGATTGATTGTGGAAATAGCAAGTATCTCACCGAGTATAATTAGTTATACTCATCCCTCATTTTAAATAATTTTCGTGTAATGATTAATGTGATGGATGCGTGGAGGGTCAGTGAAGTTGTCAAGCCAATGGTCGCCAAATTAAATAATTTTGTTTATAATGCTTTAGGCGATTAGCGCACAATTTCAAGTTATTTAGCATTTAATAAATATTTTCTTATTTGTTTACGAATTAACCAATTGTTTGACAATTGGGATTTTATTATTAAAGTCATTTTTTCCGTAATATTTAATGGTTATGAATTTTACTAACTTTTCGAGACTTTAGAAATTTTGGAGCATTACTGTACTCGTCCGACAATCTTCGGTCTTATGAAAACATGATGGTCCATCAATATTAGCATGAATACCACCACTTTGATATGCTCTTGATAAAGAGTGTATTGCATTTTTAGGATGTGCTGTACGGCTACTTGAAGCACCGTCATTTTGAAAAAATTTAAGGCGGGGTGAACGTCATAGTACTGAAGCAACGGATGCAGCGTGCTGGTCCATGATGTTCAGCTTGGATGGTGTACCATCACCGCTAACGCCAAGGCTCATATTTTTTTCTGGAACATTGATGACGACTTTTCCTTTGATATGTCCTGTTTCTCTTTCATTGGTGCTACGAACAAATGTCGTTGACATATTCTACGTGAAGCAAAAATTAATTATCAGATAATATCTCAACACAAATAGCATTCATCAATATATATCAAAATTGTTATAAAGAAGTCAACATCTGTGTTTACCTGTTTGTTCGACACATCATTCATTTTTCTGTGGCTACCCATTTTCAACCGTGGAGACCGTGCAATTAGACAATAAATCATCATCGCTATCCTCGACCTGTTGACTATCTCCATCACCGTATAACTCGGTGGTATAAGGCATACTTCTCTCAATATCAGTTGGTATTATGAACAAAGTGTTTAACTACATGAATAAAAAAATATACTTTTACCCTTTATATCAATTAACATAATTTCTTAACTACATACTAAATTGATGTAATGGATACAATATTACAAGATATAATATGTAACTGAAAATACTTACATCGGTCGGCCGAAAATATCTTTCGCCAAGTTGAGCTTAGTGTATATGTTCCCTTCCACCCTAGATGTCCAATTGAGAATGTGTGGACATAGATTTCCAACATTTGTACATATTTTACCTTTTAATACTGGAAGAGTTTCATAAATCCAGATTTGGAACGCAATGAAAAAACCACTGATTCCATACGCAATGTACGGTTTGCTATCGCCTTCAATTATTAATGACTTGTTCTTAAGACAAGATTTGAGAGATAAGACAGTAGATTTGAATAACTCCTTGGCCCATGCAAACGTGTTCATTTCTTCGGAGTCTACAATGACCATCAACCATTCCTCGACAGATGTTTTATACGCGGTAGTAAACATGAGGGATGTGCACAACAATAGGCAACCAAGCTTCACCACATCCCAATCAGATAGACTTGGTTTGTTTAGGAAAATGTCACACACGTCTGATGGAGATATACTAGCTAAATGACTGAAGTACTCATTTTTTATCCTACAGTATCGGTTATCAAACTTAGATTGTTCATCGTCTCTATTGCTTCGTAACCCAGTGATGATGCAAAAGTTCTCCAGTGTGAAACTTACCAGATTATCCCCAATATTGAACCACATTTTATCAGTATTTGATTGCTTGACTTCTGTAAGAAGGACTTGGTGTATAAGATGATTATTTAAAACCAATTCATTGGCCTGAATGAAGTGTCCAAAGCATGTATCCAAGAATAGCCTCTTTTGACTATCATCCATTCTACCTGATAAAATGCTGAAAATCTTGCCATTAGAGGATGCATTGACTTTTCCGAGACACCACTGGCAGGGGTTGATTAGGTATTCCCATGCTTGTAGCATAAGAGTAGAAAGAATAATGCGTTAATTATGGTTTAATGTCTAATTAGTTAGAAATTACTTTACAACAAATAAAGGAAAATATTAACAAATGTGCAAGCTTAAAGCCTATTTAAGTAGTGAAGAAATCAACAAAAATACTAACGAAAGAATTATAAATGTTACCAACGAAAGAATCAAAACCATTAAAATGAAAAGTACCCCCATGTAAGTATCAAACGTTCTTAATGGTCACCTTAAAACTTAATTTTCACGTAAACCTCAAATATCAATAAGTATGATGATCGTAGCAATACGTTAACAATAACATTTAAAAGTACCATAGTCATGTATTGGATGAATGATAACAGCTAAAAGTAGCGTAGAGGATAAGTATAAATGTTACCAACAAAAGCATAAGAATAAATGTTACCAATAGACGAATCAGCACCCTTAACATGTAGAAGTATTTTCATGGGAGTATCAAACTTTCTTCATGGTCATCTTAAAATTAATTCTCACTTGGACCTCATATATCAGGAAGTCGAAACAATAAATCAACAGTAACATTTAAAAGTGTTATAGTCATGTATCGAATGAATGGTAAAATCTAAAAGTAACCTAGATGATAATTATAAATGTCACCAACAAACAAACCAATACCCTTAACATGTATAGGTATTTTCATACAAGAGTAACACCTATGGTTCAGAACTAAGCCTACACACATATGATAAATTGGTGCATAATTTGGTGGATAATACTCATAAGCTTGCACACATATGATAAATTGGTGCATAAATTGGTTCATAATACTCATAAATTGGTTCAATAGAGAATGTAAACCGTAAGAAATCAATCCAAAGAACAACTAGCGGATGGACCTCCAAATCCAAACTAATCATCCACTCTAACAATTTCAAACAGACACCAATATGGCTACAAAACAGGGCCAGTTCTTCACCCTTCTCCCACAAAGTTAACTCCAAACAACCGGAACACAAAACTATCAAATCGGACCCAGTGCTACTAGAAACTCGTTCCACACAGAAACCAGAGATTTCTTCCATACACATTCATCATTGTAATTACAAGTTAAGGTCATAATACTCAAAATGTTGAATATTCACACATGCACGTAGCAAATACAGTGGAAAAAATTTCCTAAATATAATGTATATTTCATTTCCACAAAGATGACAAATCTCCCTAAATCTTAAATAGCAAAATGACTATCATATATAAAAAAAAAAGAATCATACCAAAAATGTGTTCAGATGATGTACGAATCATTAAACACGGGCAAAATAATGAATTTTTTTTCCCAAACCAATCAGAAATATTCACTTAAATAAATGAAAATACAAAAAAAAAACTTATTTCCTTGTTTCACATGTAGGTTGAACTTCTTCTTCTTATGCGTCTTCTTCCGTTGTTCAGAGGCATGGTTAAATTTTGTTTTAGATGATATATTATGTATGAATATATTGTTTCACTTCGTTTTGCTGCTGTTGCTACGACATGGTGCCATCTTCACACATCTGTAAAAATAACAAATGAACTCATCTACATTTGTTACAGAAAAGAAAATGAAATAAATATGTTTAGCTATTAAAAATATAGCAAATACAAGAACTGACTTGAGAGAAATTCAAGCGATCTTAATCGTAATGTTAAGAGCAAATTTTCAGAAGAATGAAAATGGGGATTTTTGATTTAGTATATCTCAGATTGATTCCAGAGATACTCTACTAATACCAAGGAGAGGAGATATGAAAGATTGGAAGAAAATGGAAGAAGAAGTATTGAAAGACGTGACTCTGCAAGGGTAATTTTGGAAGTTCACGTTAATTGCAAAATTTGATTAATTGTTGATAAGAAATTATGCCATAAATTCAGCAATTCAATTACAGATTGAATTTGAATTAGCGTTTATTAAAATTATATATATACAATAATATTAAATGAAAAAGGATAATATTGATAGTTTTTATATTATCCAGTAAAATTCTAAATTTAAAAAAAAAACTAGGTATTGTTCCTAATTTTTTCAAGAGGAAATCCCCAAATTTGCATCTTCTCCATTTTAACTCACGGCCAGCGTGAAAATCTGACCAAAACGAGTCTCTAATAGCGGTAGGTGGCAAGCGATAGGCGACTGCGACATCAGCTTTCTCCTTCATTGACATTCTTTTGCAGTTTGCATCCGATCGCCTCTCCAAAAAACGGTCCCCAAAGGATTTTTTCTTATTTGATTTGGAGTTCTTCATTTTTTTCTGATATGCACCTTATTTTTATCTTTTTAAACTCCAAGTTTTTTAATATCAATAAAAAATTAATTTTATATAATCTTCTTTTATGTTTAATGATAAAATTGAATGGTTTATGGTTCAGTTTAGTGGTTCACTAGTCATTGGTTTTGGAATTTTGGATGATTGGATGAATAAAATTCATTTTGTTTAATGATAAATTTCACTAGTTTTAGATTTTCAGTGGTTTGGGATTTTGAATGATAATCAGACATTCAATTCGATAAATTTTGAATGGTAAAAATTTATATTTTCATTTCGATAAATTCAGTTCAGTTCACTGGTTTCAGTGGTTTGGGCATTTAATGGGCTATTGGATAATGCGAGTCAGGAAGTGGGACTAATTAGATTGGTAACTTGCAATGAGTGCTACTCGTTGGAGTTCTCATTATGAATCGATAAAGAGGCTGATAGATATATATATTGCAACATGTAAGGTGCTTGAGGGTCTAAATGATCATTCTCCAAATGCAAGAAGTATGGGTGAAACTCTTGGTACATATAGAAAATTTACAAGCTTTAAATTTGTGTTTGTCTTGCATTTAATGCTTAAAATTTTAGCAATCACGAACATTCTTTGTCAAGCCCTTCAATGAAAAACTCAAGACATCGTGAATGCAATTAGATGTGTCTGTAGTACAAAAAAAATCCTTCAAGAATTGAGAGACGACTGTTGGAAAGAATTCCTTCAGGAAGTCAAACACTTTTTGCTCTTGATAATTCATATAAGACTGGTTGTTCCTATAAGTATATTATAGTTGAGCATCATTACCACTTTGATGTTTTTAACGATGTAATAGATTCTCTTTTGATGGAGTTAAATACGAGATTTAATGAACAATCAGTTGAACTCCTTTCTATTAGTGTAGCTTTAGATTTAAGAAATTTATTTGAATTATTTAACAAGGTTCATATTTTGGATCTTGTGAAGAAGTTTTATCATAAATATTTCAAACGGATGAGGTTTTTGCTTTGAGCGTAGAATTTCAACATTTTAAGTACGATGTGATATTTGACTCTCAATTTTAAGTACCTATACTTTTTGATTTATGAAAGCAATTGATTGTAACTAAGAGGTGCTTGAATTATACAGTTGACTAGATTGATTTATATGATATTGACTTTGCCTGTTTCTAATGCAACTACTGAACAAGTATTTTCAGTAATGAAAATTCTGAAGACGGAATTTTGTAACAAAATGGATAATGATTTTATTGTTGACTATATGACAATATACATTGAAATAAATTTCGCTGCGAATATAGATGTAGAATTTATTGTAGAAGAATTTTATGCTATAGGATATCGTCGGATACCAAATCAGTTGGTACTGTAATTTATTTTGTTATTTATGAATTTATTTTGTACATTGACTTTTTTTTTAAAATTAAGTCCCCACATAAATTCCTAGGATGTAAGTGAAAATGCGAGCGAGCAGGGGGGGGGGGCGAATCCATGGTGGCCGGTAGTGTGGAAGGCTTTTGCCCCGCCTAAGGTGAATTCTTTTCTTTAGAGGGTTTATAATAGAGCTTTTTCTACCCGAGTGAACCTTCAACTTCGCGAGGTAAACATAGGAAAGATTTGTGGGAGGTGTAGTCGATAATGTATGCTCTTTTTTCATGTAGTGTAGCAAGGAAATTGGAAGGTCTTGGGATAGTGGGAGCTGTATAAACCTCTTTTGACAACTGGGGATGTGAGGGATTTGTTTGTAGAGATTGCTAGACGGTGTAATAATAGGGAAGTGGGGTAGTTGGGTTGTGGTATGTAGGTGATTTGGGGAGAGTGTAACCATGTATACCATGGAGAAACCTAAGGAATGTGAAGGTCTTGGTGGAGGCGGTAGCTAGCCTGGAAGAGTATGCGGTGAGGAAGAATGAGGGCAGCCGGGTGAGAAATGGCAAAGGGAGCCACCACGCTTGGAACCACCACCAGTTGGTGGGCTGAAATTGAACACTGATGTGGCAGTTAGAAGGGACATCAACGCAGGGGCAGTCATTAGGAACGAACTTGGGGCAGTTGTGGAAGCCTACATGAAGAAAACAGTTGGACATTTCACTGTAGAAGATGCTAAAGCACTAGCTATGAGAGACGAGCTTCTATTAGCAAAAAGAAAATGGCTACCGAGTTAGATCATCTACAACAGCTTATCTATATTTAAAGAGTATCTTTAGCATTTTAAAGAGTATTTATAAATTTAAAAAGCAATTTTTTTTTAAATATTCCAGCAACCTATTTATCTCCATACGTTTCATTTTACTTCTTCCAATAAACATTTAACATAATTCCCTCTTCTTTTATTTATTTATTTATTTTTTCCATACGCTTCCTCTTCCAATTTGTATATACTATTTAATTAAAGCCAATAAACTAAGTATTGAAAATTGAAATTGTTTCAATGTATTTAATAATAATTAATAATATATATATATATATATATATATATATATATATATATATATAGAGAGAGAGAGAGAGAGAGAGAGAGAGAGAGAGAGAGAGAGAGTTTGGCTCTCTAAATTAAAATGTTAAATTAGAGAGTTCATTGAAGTAGAATTTTAAGAGTTGACTCTTTAAATTAAAGAGCATCCTATGTTTAAAGAGTTTGTTGGAGATGCTCTTACTATGGTGGAATGGACTCTCTCAATGGTTCAAAGTTTGAACAAGGATTTCTACTTTGCACCAAATGCATGGATTTTGAAGAATATCTTATCTTTGTTGATTGACGTAGATTGTGGCTCTTGTTGTTCGTGGAAAATATTGTAGTCCAAATGTTATCATCGTTTTTTTTTTTCAGTTGATAAGATTAGTTGTAAGTAGATTGATTGTATATCTTGTTTTCTTTCGCCTACTATTTTTGACAATTGCATCAATGAAGTAATTTCGTTTGGTATTAAAAAAAAATGTCATTCCTTCATTATTAGACATAAATATGTACACAACACTAGAATTTAAGGCACACAAAAACTCAAATAAATCATAAATCAATGCAAATTATTGATTAGCAAAAACGTTAACTGTTGGGTTGTATGCCCAAATAGTATAATTTTGCTGTGATGAAATGACAATTTTATATTGAATAAATTTGGTTTGTATTCATTTATTACTATTGCATTTATTTAATATTGAGTATGTAAATAAAGTGCTAATGATCACTTGTGATAATATAAGTTGGATACTTGCATTGAGAAGTATAGTGTGACACAACTTATATTTTGATTATCAATATAATTGTTCACAACTAATGTATAAGGGTTGGCGCCTTGTACTGGAAGGTTGTAGTGTTGACTATTTAATCATTCGGGTTTGCGATTTGTCCTTATCGTAGAAATAGATTAATGGTGACACTAGTACACTTAAAGTGTATTGAACGGACAACGTGTCGAATTTAATTATATAGCATGACCGTGCAAATAATTAAGTTCTACTTGATCATCGGATATTTCATCTAAATCCCTTGACAGGATTGTATATATCTTTTCATTAGTTTGATAGTTCTTTGATTTACTAATGGGTGAGATCAATTTAATTGATCAAATATCTCAGTGAGTTGGGAGCTTGAGAATGAGCGAAGTAGAGAACACGAATTCGTGTCGGGAACTGTCATCCTGAAAAATGGGTCAAGTGACAACTTAAGTATTTTCTGTTGAACGGTTATAAATCTGAGCTCAGTGTTTAGCGACGGCTAAACTTCGACATCTGTGAATTAGTTCACAGGTCCGTTGAAGAAAATGTAACTTAAAGTTAGTGAGAATAATTAGAAGGGTAAAACGGTCATTTATGCTCATACCTAATTATTGGATCTCAGACAGGGATGAATTATATATACGGTTGGTCAGAGGAAAGTATTACAACTTCTGTAATTTTATATATTCCGAGAGTGCAGTCTCTTTCCTTTAGTAGAAAAAGCAAAAGACTAATAATTAGATTGAGGGGTCTATGGTCGACTAGACGGAATCTAATTATTGAAGCTTGGAAAATATATGTTCGATCAGGTTCCTGTGGTAGCTCTATAAAATTTTGGGCTTAATCACAGTTACTAAAAAAGTTTTGGACTTAATTGTAATTGTGATATAAGTTCAGGGATTACATGTGTAATTAAATCAATCCTAAACTAATTGGACTTGGATACAATTAGGACTCTTGTTGTTGTTTGTAATCAGAACGCTTGCCTTATTTATATCACATTGCTTGTGACATAAATTAATTCGAACAATTCGACTAGTTAGAAAAGAGAAGAAATTTAGCTTCTTGGTTTTCTAGATCTGACCAGGTCTAGAAATTAGTTTTGATTTAATTAAAAAGGTGCCTACACACTAGTGTAATTCAGACTTGGAGAATACCATAACATTGGAAGCACCAAGTTTGTGAATCAAGTTTGTGAACTCGTGAATCGGATCCGCACTAATATCGTTTATCGATTCTGCGATAATACTAATCCATTAGTATTTTAATTATAATAAATACGTGAACGCCTAAGAAAGATTCCCGATTTTATTGAATTAAAGAAAATTTTTATTTTCTGGCTAATTCTCGTGCCAGTTTTCAAACATTAACAACGCCCCAATTGGTCATTTTCAAAGGGGGAATGGTATTGAATTGCTTTTCATATGCATCGTCTACATACTTTTTCTTGAAGAATCAAACTTATATAAAATTAAACTTGAAAGCAAATACCACACAATAGTTGTAACTCTTCTCTCAAAATCTCACTCAAAAAGGACGATCCCACTTAAGATTTGAGCACAGATCCACTCTTCAAATAGCAAATTGTTAAACATAAAATATGCAACTTTAAAGAGCATATCGCTCCAAAAATTTTACTTCAATATAGGAATTAATTAGTTGACCAAAATTAGTAAACTTGATATCAACACATAGCATACTTTTGGGTCCAGCCCCGAGCCATTGATTCATACTTGGCTCTATCAGTTTTATACATATGAGCAATTTCTGGAACCAATGGATCATCTGGGTTCGGGTCTGTCAGCAGCGAACATATCGAAAGTAAAACCTACATAAAAAAAATAATATTTGCATTTACATCAATATCTTTTAAATTGTTACGTGTCCCATTTTATTAATTTAAATTTCGAAATGATAATGAAGATTTGAACAATTCTGTTATTATAGATTGATTGTACAATTATAATGAAAAGTCGAACAAGAAATCACCTTTGATATGGTGAGTGCGGGACTCCACTGATCCTTCAGAATATCCAAGCAAATATTACCATTATTGTTTATGTTTGGATGAAAGACTTTTGTCCTGAAGGCAACCTGTTTATCAATTTGTATAATATATATAAAAATCAATTTTTTTTTTTTTGCTACTTTTTAATAATTAATAATTAAATGAAGAAAATAAATAAATTTGATTTGAATTTCGATAGGTACCTTAGGAGGTTTAAAAGGATAATCAGGTGGGAAATGGATGGTAACTTGGAAAACACCACCTGCGTATGGGCTCTCATTTGGCCCAATTATGGTTGCTTGCCAGTGAAACATATCTTGTGCCACCGGACCTGAATTTAATATATTAACATAAATACTAATAAGAAACAATAATATAATAACTTCGATTACATGATACTATGTAAGGAATGCATTTGAGTATGTACATATAGAGAGATCGACGAGGAATTTGAATCTATATTAGCGTATTGTGAGGAGGATAGTAAGAACAAATACGAAAAGCATACGAAATATAATATTAGTTACTTTTGATCTTTAGTTCCCACTTTTATAAATTGATTAATTTTTCCGAGTTTATATTTTTATTGTATTTTGGTTTTAATTGCAAAATTAGCCTCTGTAGTGGTTTATTTAAACATAAAATAAAATAAAATAGATGAGATACCAGTCGAGTATAAATGAAGGGAAAAAACGAACATAATGAAAGCGGCTACAGACGTAGCAACGAAGAATAAGGTAAGGCATAGTTGTACCTGCACTGCAGGAAGTAGGAGGGTCTCTTTGCAATTCCCTGAGCTCCTTGAGAATTCTCCTAGATGCCATTTTGATTGACAGAACTTAATTTTCAGAATGTAATGAGATAATTTCTGATGGAAGAAATGGGGTGCTAGACAAAGCATATATATACATCAAATAAGAGAGTGGAGACTGGGAGAGGTTCAATGAACTTTCTTATTAAGTGGGCACAGCACAGATTCCATCACAAAAAGTAAGAGTTAGGGGTGAATATTTTAACTGGGATCGAATCTGTCGAGCTGGAGTCGAATCGTATTCGAGAATCGACTAAATCCCGGATGGTTCTTTGTTCTTGAACCGTAACCGTGGGTACCTGGCTATAGAGTTTCATTTGGCGGCTAGATATTGGATACTATTTGGTGACATATTTTATTTCTTCTATTTTCTACTAAATATTGGGAATATAATTTGTGTTAAGCTCATGGTTTGATGGGTAGAACCAAATCGGAAGTGGAACTAGAATATACGGTTCTAGTTTGATTCCATTACGTAGACTCGAATGATTCTATTTACAAAATACCCAAAATATAAATTGATAGTTTCGAATATTGAAATATTCGAACCAACCCACCCAATACCCAAACTTATTAAGAGCTAATAATTTTTTAGACGTCTCTAATAAAACGTTAGTTAATCGTCTACGCTATTGTGGAATTTTATTTAACGTTATGTCATCAGTTGACTTCTAACTTCGTGTCTAGTGGAAAAACTTGGATTCCCGCCCCAACGACGGACGGCCCCATTTCTTCAAATTGAAAAAAGAGATAGGATTGATAAGAAGGAATGGTCAACTCATTGCTTTTCTGGTCCAGGGATACCAACGTCTAATTGCCTCTGATAGTGGAATCTTATCTTTTAGTAGCTTTCATTATTTCAACGGATAATATTCCTCTTCACCCACAAGAGAATGGTGGTGATAAAAGAATAAAAATATATATTAATAATAAGGCAGGTAGCTTGATAATTAAGCCAATAATTATAAATAAATAAATAAATAAACGCGTCTTGACCTGGAAAACGAGACACACAGTACATAATAGTGTGTCAAAAATCCAAATGAACTATTTATTCCTTATATATCAATGAAGCTAAAATAAACTAATTTGGAATTTACTATAAAAACTAGTAATATTAGGCAGCAACATCACAAGGCAACCTTCTTTCGAAGAGAAAATTTGGTCTCTTAATAATCCATAAAAGAACAAATCAAAGCAGGATGGAACACGAAAAGGCCGCCGATATCCCAGAGATCACTACCATTTTCAGTGAATACATACAAGGGAAGGGACCTTCTACTTCCTCTAAGGTAAGAAATAGAAAGGGGCATAAAGAGGATTACACTGAGCCTATTGAAAATTACAATATAGAGCAGGCCTTCTGAGCCTTTCCCTTCTTTTTCTTCTGCTTGGGTGGCTGGAGCACGACTTTAATGGCAGCGTCAAATACTGCTTTCACATTCTGCAGTGACAACATTTCGAGTAAGATTTGTAATATAAGGCTCGAGGAGAAGTTTTCTAAGAAATATACGACAGTCTCTAGACATACAAACCTGCTGTGATTTTGCACTACACTCAATGTAAGAAGGTGCTCCAATGATTTTCCTCAGCTCCTCCCCCTGGAAGTTGAAAGAGACAACAATATGCTTGGAAATGAAACCACACAAATCAAACAAAAAAAGATATCTGCAAGCAAAATGTAATCCTATTCAGGAAAAGAGAATAACCATAAATTCTTCACCTGAGCTGTAGTGATTGGTACAGCACCCGGATGGTCAATGGAGAATTGCTGGTCATCTCGAAGATCTGAGTCCAACAATCATTAAATTCATCACCAATGAGACCGTTCATACTAAACATATCATAAACAACATGCACTCCCAAGGTTCTTTCCCCCCCTTTCCGCCCGACTCTTTGGTCTTAAAAATGCTGGTGTAGAATGCAGAAACGATTATACTGACAATGCTTCTTTAATATATATGTTCATTAAAATACAGAACATCTCCGTTGATCGAGCTGTAGGTTTTATATGAACATGGGTGAACACGTTAAGATAAAGAAACCACACAATAAATTAAGAACATGTCACTACATATATAATCTCACAACCTACCAAACTAATGAACAAATGAATGTCCACAAACCCTTCTTCCTGTTAAGTTGCAGACTGATGCCTAAATAAAACGGTTATGTACCACACTAGAACAAAAACTAAATAACACCATTAATAGATCATTGCAGCAATCATTATAGAAATATAGACAACAATGACAACATCATCAGTGAAGGAAAACTAATACAAATTTCTAAACCTATGCTAAAATCTGTACAGAGACACAAATGACGATGGCAACAACAAAAACTACAAAGGTAATTGTTTTCAATCAAATTCAATGTATCAGAGAAAAAAGAATCTACTTGATTAAATGACGCATTTGGAAGCAATCACCTAAACTTACTAAGACCACGAGGCAAGAGCACATTGGATATGATGTTGAACTGATGATCATCATTAAGACATAACCCCTCTGCTTCAAAATGAATAGGGTTATTTAACTTTTGTGGTAAAGCTGTTTTCAGGCAAGCACCTATAGTCCCAATTTTATACGAAAAAAACACTTGGATCTCCCATTCAAATTATTTTGGCATTTAGATCTCAAACCTTCAATTTGAGTAGCATTTGGATCCCTACTGATGGATTCCACTGAGAAATCTGTTTATTGTTCACGTGCCACACACAAGGCATGTTGTTTCGAGGGCATAATGGGAAATTCAAAAAAGAAAGAAAAGAAAAGAAAAATTAAAGGAATAACCATCATCTTTCTCTCCCTCCCTCCGGTAACTGCTCCCTGTCCAGCCCCCTGCCCCCCAGCCCTACCATCACCTCTAATCTCATCACCAAGTCACCTCCTTCTAGATGGGAGGGACACATGGCAGGGCAATGCCTGTGGGGGCTGGGAGGAAACAATTGATGTGGGGGAATAGGGAGGAAGAAGATGGTTTATTTTAATTTTAACGTTTTCTTATTCTTTTTAATTAGTTAATTTAATTACTTTTTAATTTGTTGATTTAGAGGGCTCTAATTTTCATTTTAGCAAATATTTCCAGTCATGTGTGAATCAATGGTTTGTCAAACGGAATTCTTCAATGTTGATACAAATGCAATAAAAATTTTAGTTTGGGAACCCAAGTGCTCTTTTGGATATAAAATTGTAACTGTAGGTGCCGGTTTCCTAAATATTTACCTAGAGGAATTTATTATAATTCAACCAAAGCCATAATTACTTAACAAATATTAAAATTCAAATCATCTTCCCTGGTTTTGAAAGTTTTTAATTAAAAGTTTGAACATATTAACGCAAATTGCTTGGGAAACCATCATGTTGACCAAAAAAAAAAAGGAAAAGGAGAAAAACAGAAAACAACCATCCCATTTATTTTGAGACAGAGAGGAACTTCAGCTACAATCCTGGCTTTTCTCTCTCTCATTGTTGGGTGTGGGTGGATGGCGGTGGAGATGGTAGTAATGCAGATAGTATATGTGTTTGTGGTGCGAGTGCACGTGTTTTTTTTTTTTTTTAATTATTATTGGAAAGTTACACCTTGGGTCCCTGATATTTTTGTAACCTTTTCATGATCAAATTATGCAGATCAGTTCCACTAATAAACTCATCATATATCTCACCAAGTTTTGTGCCAACAAGAACTATAGGAACGCCAGGGGCATAGTGCTTCAATTCCGGAATCCACTGAAAAACAAGCCAAAGAGGAATTTTTTTTATCAAAACAGAAGGAACTGTCTTAAATAAGAGCGCAAAGCTGGGTAGTAGAATGAGTAAAACACATACTTCTAAGAGCCATTGAGGCCTCACCTTCTTTGATACATTTTCATAGCTGGCCTTGCTAATGAGAGAAAATGCCAAAATGAAAACATCAGCTCCACGATAACTCAAAGGTCTTAATCTATTATAGTCCTCCTGTCCTGTAACAGAAACAAGCCACAGATACTTTAAAGTGTACATAATTAATTAATATGTGCTGCATACACATGTGAGACAGGGTATAAATATACACATCAAGAAGATTTTTCTAACATTTACCACTTACCAGCAGTATCCCACAGGCCTAGATTAACGGTGGCTCCATTGACAACCACATTTGCACTGAAATTGTCAAATACAGTAGGCACATAGTCCTGTTCCATTTAACAATGCAAAAAGAAAAAATTATGTAACAAATTTGGGAAAAAGTAACAACATATTCCAAAATGTAATAGAAAATCATATAACATGAGATCATTCACACCCTGATAAAGTGGCATACACGAGAAACGACAATTACAGTCCCGTCCTTCTGCCCTGGCACTTCCACATCAGCAGTTTAATAAATACAATTAAATGTCAAATAAGCATTTAAATGTGTACATTTAATTCTCTCTCATCCCCACCCACCTCACTTGCCCTAAATTTATCCCAAAATTGGAACTTCTGATTTGCTGTCATGAACTAATAGCCAGAGCCACGACTTGAGGCTCTCTTTGCAGTCATTTCAAGATCCAATTTTGCTCCACCACCATAACAAACAATAGCCTCAGCAACATCAAAATCCCATTCAATCACAAGCAAAAGTCCTATTAAGTGGCACCCTGCTGGGTTTTGTGGCACTCCTGGCTGATCCAAACAACACCAGCAGATGTCAGAAATCAGCCGGTTCCAGAGGCTTTGCAGCTTGGAATGCCAGTGGAGACACTGGGACTGTGAGTGGTGGAAACTCCAGGGCTTGCGGCGGCGTGGGTTCACTGTCTTGGGCTGTATGTGTTCGCCGGCGTGGATTCTTGGGGTGTGTTCGAGATGGAATTTAGGATAAATTTAGGACAGAAATGGGGAGGGGCTGGGTAGTTCTGGGGAAGACTGAAGAGAGAGACATTAAATGCTTATTTGGCATTTAATTGTGATGTGAAAGTGCCACATCAGTAGTGGGCACAAAGTCTCCGGGCAGGAGAACGAGACTGACGACAATTATGCACTAATTCTCAAAGATATTTGTCCCAACCCCCATGTGATACAACCTACTTTCAATAAGATTTGGCTGCAAAGAAAACTTATCTTGGCTTCAGTGACAATACCCAACACGACCTGACATCATTTTCATCTAATGATTTAAACTGAACTAGGAATGGATATGAAATTCGGTAATACAATGAGTTAAACTAAAGTGGGAGAAGACATGGAAAATTCCAATGCCGTGAGTCCTTTCAAAACTCAAATGCAAAAACTATAATTGCCAAAACAGTAATATGGGAAAAGTGAAAATTAAGAAAAATAAAATTCTGAAATACACAGCTGCTAGAGAATCCATGTGACTGATTGAGGATTCATGAATAGAAAAACTTGTGAACATCCATGAAAGGAAACATAAACATTAAAATGTTAAATCCAGCAATTCTCCTGTTCTAAATAATAAAGAACATCATTACAGAAAATGAAAAAGGAATTTTGCAGAATTACGAAAACAATAAAGAATATTGGGGAGGGGGAGGCAAACCGTGGGAAAGGTATTGCTGGTGTAAGAAATCAAGAGACAAGTCTTGCCGACGGCACCATCGCCCACCGTCACACACTTTATGAATCTGGACGCGCTCATTATCCGTAAATGCCCCTCTCGTTTTTCCTCTGTCAGTCAGATCTTCTCCCGAAGACCTGATGCGATATGATGTTATCACCTGCTAATTTGACTTTTTCCTTTCTCTACCACTTCAATGCCGGCATCTGTGAATCTGTTTCAGTAACAAAATAAGCCAAAAAAGAAAAAACCAAAATTCTTCAATCGAAAAAACTAACCCTAATTGGAAAAGGAAATGACGAAGAATGGAAGGCAACGAGAATTTGGAGGGAAAAAATGGGGATCGAGATCTAGAGTTAGATAGAAATGTGTAAATTAATGTAGAGGACGCGATGCATACCTTACTTAGCCGGGAAATAATGCCGTTGAAGCGTTCTCTTTCTCTTTCTTCTGGTTGTTTGTTTCTCTCTCTAAGATTCCATCGCCATTGAAATCGTAAGGTTTATTGGTAATCATTTGCCAAATCTCTACGCCTTTCTCGCTTGGGTTGGGTCCATGAATACTAGGGGCCGTTTTGGCACATGGTGGTGGTTATTAAATTATAATTTTAGACGATGAAATTGGTTCAAATATATCTTTTATTTAAGAAAAATTGTCTATAATTACTTGTAGGTAACTTGTTTTAAATTATGTTAAAATATTTTTTAAAATTATGATTAAATTATTCTTTTGAATGTTTCAAATTAAGTTAAAATATTTTTCAAAATTGTTATTGAGTCATACTTTTTATTAATATTTCAAATTAATCTCAAAATTACTTATGTGATCTATATTTTCCATCGCCGCCTTCTTCCACCTCCACAAACATTCTCCGTATGGCTGAGCAGCAGTGCTTCTTCTATGGTATGGTGACAGTCTTCTTCAACCACCACAACCTCTTACGTGCATGAAAGCAAAGACATGGAGAGTGCGTCTTCTACATTGGAGGTGGATTACTGGCCAGGATTTGTAGTCAAGCTCCTTGTTGGGCTTTTGGCAACTGCACACTGTGTAGATAGCAACTTGAATTTTTGTAGAGTGGCCATAATTTGTTGCTGTAAATTATTTATTTTGATGAATTTTGTAGAGTGACCTTGATTTGTTGCTGTGATAACAACTTAAATTTTTGAAGGGATGAAAAAGTGTGATGTGGGTATGCTTTGACAAAAGTTGGTCATTAGATTATTCTTTGTTTGTTAGTTATGTGTGTTGTTTGATACTGTATTATAGAAAACAGTATATTAATAAAATAGTATCATAATAAAACAGTATAACAAAAAACAGTATCATAATAAAAAAATATTATATAAAATAATATCAGTAGCACATTTGTATCAATACCATAATAACAGTATCGTATGGTTAAAGATAGTAAATTGATGGCGTAGAGGATTTGACTTTGGCTTATATGGACGCGAGGGATCGTGATCGTCGTTCTTTAAAAAAACGGGCATAGAATTCGCATATATGTTCAAAATTTCTATTATAATATATTTTCAAATTGTCTCGACGAGTGGGTCAAGACATGTGGCTTTGTCACTATTAAAGATGGATTTTAGTTGTTTGAAATCGTCTCTTTAACTTAAAACGGTAATCTTTAGTTTGTCATGTCTTAACAGTATCATACTAAAACAGTATCATAGATAAATGTATCTTAATATATCAGTGTCATACATGAAAATATCTTAATAAAAAGTATCACATACATAAACTACAACCTAATAAAATAGCAGTATCATAGATTGAAATAATATCTACGACGGTATTTTGAATGAAAATGATATCAATGATCTTTTATTACTTAGAGATGTCAATCCGGGTCAGGTGGGCTGGGTCGACCCTCCTCCGATGAAGTCCGGTGATGACCCACATTAGAAAAATTCCATGCAGCGGCGGGTTGCCAGCTTGGTCAACCAGCCCATGAAAATTGAACGCGAACCCGACTCACCCGTTGACCCATTGGGGTTGAGTCCATGTGGGTCGTAGTTCGGCTCGAATGAATAAATTTATTTTTACTAATTTATTTTATTTCAAAAAATATATATTTACATTTATAGCAAAAAATATTTTAAATTACAACACACTTACACACTTCTTTTTTATTAATTTTTTTAAACCACTGGCTTGTTTGACGCTGTCCGGGTCGGCGGTTCAACGTCATTCGGCCTGTCAACTGCCCGCATAGTTCACGGGTCGATCGGCGATTACGGGCCTCCACGGGTGGGTTGATGCAGGTTTGGCCAGCCGATCCACCCGTCTTGACACAACAGTACTACTAATGAAGCATTTTGAACATTATCATTACTTCAACTTTAAAATATTTAATTTTGAACGTGTGTTTGTTTGTTTAAAAGTAGTTTTTTTTATCTTTTTTTGTGAATGTGGTTGAAAATAAGTTCGAGAAAAAAAAAGTTAGTAAACATGGCCAAACACGATTTAATGTAACGAAAGCTAGTATACAATATTAAAAGTAAAATAATATCAAGCATTTTTTGCAAAACAATATCTTAATAAAACAATATCATAGAAAACAGTATCTTACTAAAATAGTATCGTAATAAAACAATATCATAGAAAATAGTATCATAATAAAACAGTATCATAGAAAACAGTATCATAATAAAACAATATCATTGAATTAGTTTTTTTTTTTTTTTTTTACAATTGCAGGGGCATGTTGGTCTTTTAGCGCTGAAATGTGATTTTAATTGAATTAAGTTTGGACCATATGACTTAAGAGTTTATTAGCGCATGAACTGTGACCGGCTCTGAATTTACCTTTTTATTTACATATTTTATAAGACTCATAACTTACAACTTACTTTTTATCCATATATTCACTCACAACTTATAATATAAGTACTTATAAAATAATTTCAGCAATACCAAACATATACTTGGTTGACAATTCAAACAGGGAAAATTACACAAATGGGCCAATACATGGGCCTTGTAATTAAAAATCAGCTAAGAGTAATAAATATTACAAATTACGTAAAATTCAATTTTATAAAGGAAAAATTGTCAATAAGTCATCTATAAGTGACTTGTTTCTAATTAGGTCCAAACACTTTCTAAAATTGTGAATAAGTCATATTAATTTATCTAATACTGTAATTATCCCTGTAATCTTTTAACAACTCATGATTTTCATTCACAAGCTGCCATTAACAACTTTTTTCTCCAGATCTCACTATCGACGATCACATCACCGGTGCACCTCGTAGTCGACATTTTGTGTTTACAAACCTTCTTTTGTTTTCGCAATTGATTATTTCAAGAATTTCACGGTTTTTCAGTTCTGTTTTTCTTCTCAATCATGGAAGATGCCCTAATTTTACTTTGTAAGTATATTTCAGACACACTTTCCATAAAAGTTTCTGCTGGTGAGGATTTTAATGGTGTTTTGCGAAAATTATGTGATAATTGAAATTTATTAGAAGTTGACACTATTTTATTGCGTTATTCTATCCCTGGACATGAGAGGTGTTTTCTAAGGAATGAAGAATAATTTAAGAACATGATTTCTTTGATTTCTGCGTTTGAATTAAAATTTGTTGATATTAGTGTTTCAGACTCTAAAATAGTATCACATGATTGTAATACTGTTTTCAAAAATAATGGAACTGCCATAGTTACATATTGTTCTTCAACAAATAGTAGATCATTACTTTCATCTAGTTGATCAAGCATAATCACTCACGTTGGACAGAGGTTCGAGAGAGGTGTATCTGAATTTAGAGATGCTTTATGCAAATATTTGATTGAGAGAGGATTTAAGTTTGATTATATGAGAAATAACAATGGTAGGGTAGATGTTCAATGTTCAAACAGATATTCTAATAATTGTAGGTGGTATGTTTGTGCAACACTATCAAAGGTTAGCGGTTTTTGTTACATAAGAAAGCTTGTGAATGAGTATAGTTGCCCTGTAGTGTTGAGAAAAGAAAAAAGTGAGAGATTAAGTTGTAAGGCGATTTCTAGTTTGATTGTCGATATATTGAGGGAGAAACCAACATTGTGTTCTAACGACGTTGTTTCACACTTTTTAACAAGTTACGGTTACACGATAAGCTATGAGAAGGATTGGAATGCGTTGGAGAGAGCGAAATGATTGATTTTTGGTGACGCATCTGAATCTTTCAAGCAGTTACATTGGTATATTGAGACTGCAAGATCATTTAATTATAGAAGTCATATTGATTTAGAGGTGAACCAAGTTTCCAAAAGATTTCAAAGATTGTTTGTTTCTTACCATGCGTTCATTCATGGGTTTAATCATTGTCGTCCCATGTTGTTTATCGATTAAACATTTTTGAAAGGAAAGTTCAAAGGTATCTTGTTGTCTGCAACCGCTAAGAACGGCAACCAAGGTAAGATACTGTTTTTCTGTTCTTTTGTGATACTTTTTTCGTTCTTTTATGATACTGTTTTTCTGTTATTTTATGATACTGTTTTGTAATATGATTTATAAGATCCCGTTAGATACTGTCGTTCTATTATTTTGATATTATTATTTTGTGTAGGCTTATATCTATTGACTTATGCCATTGTAGATTTCGAGAACTACGATAATTGGTTGTGGTTCTTGGAAAAGTTGCGTAGTATTGTTCAGAGTATTCGAGAGCTTACATTTGTGCCTGATCGGAATGTTGGGTTAATGGAAGTGTTGCCTAAGGCATTCCCTACATCGAATCATTTTTTATGTTTACAACACCTTAAAGGAAATTTGGGAAATAAATTCAGCGGTGGTGGCTTCTCAAACAGTTATAGAGAGCGTATTGTCTGGTTGTTTCGAGAATGTGTGCATGCTCCAACAATTATATTATTTAACCAGAAGTTGGAGGTATTGAAATGTGAGGGAGAAGCTGTTGTTCAAAGGTTTCTAGATGAGTTACCATTTGAAAATTGGTCGAATGCTCATAGTGTTGGATGTCGGTATGGAGAGATGTCATCAAATGCAGCTGAGTCTTTCAATGCATGGATAGTTGACTGTAGGAGTTTGCCCATAACTCGAATGGTTGACATGTTGAGGATAAAGTTGATGAACATGTTTGTTACAAGAAGAACTGATTCTGGTAATGTTATGATACTGTTTTATTTTCTACATGATACTGTTTTATTTTCAATGTGATATTGTTTTATTTTCAATGTGATACTGTTTTATCACCGACTGTATGGTGCTACAAGCACAAAAAAGTACTCCTTTTTCCGTCACTACGTCTTTATCCTCTCAAACCAAAATCCATATCTCTCTCTCAATTCCTCCATTTCTCCATATTGTTCTCCATATTTATCAAAATCAAACTCCCCTCAAACAAAACTCTCTCTCTCTCTCTCTCTCTCTCATTTTTCTCAACTCCTCAATCTATTAAAATTCTCTACGATCGGATTCCACCGCAAAAAAAAAAGTGGTATACTAGTATTCTATATAATATCGATGTATGTGAGTGGACGGGGGATGTCTGTCCGAAGATGATAGAGAAGTTGCAGGGATATGCAGATGAAAGTCGATCATAGAATATCAAGCAGTCTTCCGATACAATTTTTGAAGTTTTCTCAGATCCATCGGTTTATGTAGATATCTGCAAAAGCACATGTTCTTATTCCCAGTGGCAACTAAATGGGTTCCCATGTGTGCATGTAGTCGCTGCAATTAATAGATCTGGAAGACGCATTGATGAATTTGTTGATTATTATTTTCATGTTGCAGCATTCTGTAAGTCCTATGAAAAATTGCAGCATTCTTTTTTAAATATTTAGGAACACAATTGTGTTGTAATCATTTGTTGGTTGAATAAATGAAAGTAACATTTATTTTTACAAAACAGTATCACAAAATTTAACAAAACAATATCACTAACAGTATTTCATTAAGAACATTACGTTGCAATACAGTATCACAAATAACTATAATCCTGGGTGTTTTTAAGAGTTTTCTGTTCCCGTGAAAGATATTATTGTTTCTTTTTTAAGTTTTTTGATTGAGAGATATTATTTTTTTAATAAACAGTAACACAATTGTCTTGTAATCATTTGTTGGTCGAATTAATGAAAGAAACATTTATTTTACAAAACAGTATTACAAAATTTTTATCTTAATAAAATAGTTTAACAAAATAGTATCACAAACAGTAATTCATTAATTAACAGCAGTATGTTTGCATTACAGTATGACAAATTTTATTCAGTATCAAAACAAAACTGCAAGTACAATTTACAATATCAAACCCAAATTCGCAACTAGGAAATCTATTAATCTAGAATGAAGAAAATCTATTCATCTATTCATTGATCTACAACAAAATCCCTGATAAATTGAGAAACCATGTTTGCTTTATATTGTCTAACTTCTTTCGTTGTCATGGTTTCATCTATCTCTTTATTCTTTGCCAGTCTTTTCATCACATGACAAACGTGTATTCCACAGTCGACATTGCAAAATAAAATTCAGAAACATGTAGTAAATGTCGGTGTGCTGCATAGTCATTTAAACATAAGATAATACAAATAGAGAGTTTGAAAGATTAGTCGCTTCTTACGTCCCAATGTGTTGTTGCGGACATGTCTCATAGGAGATCAATGGATGATTGAATTCTTGTTCTTTGTACTCAACAATATTTGTAATGGGAGATTTCATAAACAATTCTTTTTGTTTACTCTCAACATATTCTTTCGACACGTATTTAGAAAAAAACAATAATGTAAAATGTTAGACTTGTATTATAAAACTCGCTGTAAAAACAGTTTATGGTACTGTAATAATTCATTATCTTACCAATTTCCTAACATCGTCCATATATTTGTTTGATGTCCTGTCTCTTGGCAAATTATTGTTGTAATGTGTCTATGGACCGCCTCAAAGTCGAATGTGAGTAGTATCCAATAGTTTGGAACTACGTCAGTTCATTTCCCTCCGTTTGAGTTCATCGAGAACAACAAAAGTCGAGGTTGCCCGGTGTTGTGGAGGTACTCCAACACTATGTTGATTTTTCGTGATCTTGGAATTGCCATTTCAGGATATGTGATATATAGCTGTAGTATTCAAGTATAATATCAAGATAAGAAATTATTTTGTTGTTAGACCTAAGTGTGTAATTAAAATATTTATGTTAAAATTAAATAATTCACCCAGCACAAAGAATAAAAAATAACAAATCTTTTGTTGTAAGTGCTGTCTACAATTGGGTCATTGGCCTTTAGAAATTTCCCGTATGCATCAATTACCTGCATATAAAGTATCATAGTTATATTTTGTATAAGTTTATAATTTGGGAATACATTTTTTAGTTTTTACAATCTTATAGTATTTGATATTGACTGGTCCCAAGAATATCAAAAAATCCTCCAATGTCACAAAATAAAATTATGCTCCGGTCGGCTTGTAAACCATTGATCTGTAATATAACACAGTATTAAGCAATGAAACCGTATCACAATATTATAAGTAAAACATTCAGTAGTTGAAACACTATCACAATATTTATAAACAGTATCACGAAAACAGTATCACAATATCATAAGTAAAACATTCAGTAATTGAAATAGTATAACAATATTTTTAAACAGTAACATGAATCAAAACATCAACAATTAGTGTATGGGAGATACTTACGATGGGTTGTGGATTTTCTCGATCTTTACGATCTTCTTCCTGTCATTTGCAGTTAACTGTTTCGCTGTCAACCATTTTGCATTGATTTTTGTTGGTACTTTTTTTTTCTTTCATCATTGGAAGATCGAAAAGGTCATCAACATTGATGATAGTATTGTCATCCTCTTCTTCTTGCACCTGAGATTTAGCCTTTTTACCCTTTGTGACTCTTTTTTTTTGGAGCAGAGTAGGTGAAATCATCATCCTTCTTTTTTTTTTTTTCTATTCTTTTGACTATTGAAGTTTGCTTAGTTACATTCTTTGTTTTTTGGATCTCTCTGTCATTCAAAACTTGAGTGACTTCATGCACTACCTCTTCAGTCAGCTCATTTACAAGTGAGGTATTTTCTTTTTCCAACGATTTGTTCTAACTTATAAGAGATTCCAAAGTTTCTTGCAGTTTTTAAAGTTGTTCAGCAGTGTTATTCTTTTCCTCCAAAACTGCTGCATGTAGAGCCATTGACTTTTGTAGTTGGTCTTCTATAATTCTTATTTTTGTGCTCAACTTGTTGAGCTCCTGTATATTCCTTTTATTTTGGAAAGTATCAAAAGCATTTATTATCAGTATCAAAAGTATTAAAATCAATTATTATCAGTATCTTAATTAAATAATATCATAATAAAATAGTATCACAGACAATAGTATCACAATAAAACATTATCATAGATAAAAACAGTATCATATTAGTTTTAAAATAAAACAGTATCATATATTCTAGTATTATAGATTGTTGTATCATATTCATATATATTAGTACCCTTCATTCTGCAAGACGTTTTTATCCAACGCAGCTTGCAAGATGCGCTCCTTTTCTCTAGAGGCTTGTAATTCATCACGGAGTCTGGATGAACTAGTTATGGCTTTCTTCGCTGATAAATCCTTGATTGCAACTTCTACCAGATGACTCAAGGGCAAGTGTAACCAACTGTCATCCTCATCTTCAAAACTTCCATGTTCTTCTTCATTGACGTTGCCTTCCTCACTTTCTTCATTTTTATTTTCTTCTGTTGAATCATTCTCCTCTATTCGATTGTCATCACTTTATTCCTTTTCAATATCTTTTGTTTCCGTATCAACTTCATCAGATTCTCCATCTACATTTGATTCTTCATCTTCATTGGATTCTTCATCTTCATCAGATTCTTCGACAACCTTCAATGGTGTAGTAGTTGTATAATAAATATACTAGATGTTTGTATGTTGAATAACTCTTCATATAAGATACTGTATGCTGTGAATTGGTGATACTACTATTACTTTTTTTTAATAGTTCGTGTACAGTCGTAGATTTTAGACTACATGTCAGATCTCTTAAGTCTCATTTAATGTATTTTGGTTCTGCATTCTTCTTCAACGCTTTGCAGATATTAAATTTTACCAACAACCAATACTGAATTTTCATAAACAAAAACTTATTAGTGCGAATATCACATTTAATGCAAAACAGTATCAACAAATAAAACAGTATCAACAAAACAATATATATAAATCAAATAGCTTACTGTTAAAGTCATCACACAGCCTGTGACGTCGATTGGGTCTTCATTTTTACATAGAGAAAAAATTAGGTATTCAAAGATGTGCTTCGACCAATGTAAGTTTTGATCTTGTCGACATCTTCAACATACTTGATATATCTCCAGCTCAAAGTTAGAGATTTATTTGACACAAAGAACGATGCCATCAAAAAGAGCATCATTAATCTAAAAACATCGTCGATGTCTTCTTTTTTCCTTTCATTTGCTGTAGCCCTTAACTGTGTAGATATTATTATTTTGGTCAATCTACGACAGCCTCTGAACCTTTGTTGGGAGAAATCTGAAATCGAGGCTGGCTTTTGTTTTTCAACCAGAATCAGATTTTCACTTTCGACGATTCCAAAAATACCATTTACATTGTCTATCTTGAACTTTAGATGGGATTTGTTTATCAAAAAATCCTTTTTTGACTTGTTGAAGCGCTCAATGATCTTGTACATATCCATATCACTTCGACGACAGCAATGTCTGTCAATTTTGTCATCCAGTATCAATTTGACAAGATTTTAAAATGGCAATTTCTTCAACACATTCCTTTGTGGTTTTGTTAATGATAACCCTTTCACCTCTCTGATCACTGTTTGGAGGTTAGAACGATATTGTGGCTAAGCCTTCGTATCCACTGTTACTTATCTTCGTATAGGTATAGACTTCTTTTTTCCATCGATTTGTAACCAATTGTTTTGTATCCAGAAGCTTTTTTGTTTTGCTGCATCATAAAAAAAAATAGTATCAGAAGTATCAAAACAATATGATAGAAAATAGTATCACAATAATAGACAATTATCATATAAACAGTATATAACAGATAAAGCATGATATAATTAGGCCATTCCACATAGATTCAAACAGTATCATAGATTAAACAGTATCAAAGTATACTAATGCACATTATCTAAATAAAACAGTATCATAGACAAAACTAAGAGATTGAAATAGTATCATAGGTTGAAACATTGTCATAATTAAATAGTATCAAAGATAAAAGTATGGTATAAATTCACCAATGTACATTATCTAAATAAAAACAGTATCATGAATTAAATAATATCAAAGTATACTAATGCACATTATCTAAATAAAAAATAGTATCATGGATTAAACTGTATCATAGACAAAACTAAGAGATTGAAACAGTATCATAGGTTGAAATCTTGTCATAATTAAACAGTATCAAAGATAAAAGTATGGTATAAGTTCACCAATGTACATTATATAAATAAAAACAATATCATGGATTAAACAGTAATAAAGTATACTAATGTACATTACCTAAATAAAACAGTATCATGGATTTAAATAGTATCAAAGATAAAACTAAGAGATTGAAACAGTATTATAGGTTGAAACTTTATCATAATATTTCACTATCATTAGAAACAAGGAAAAAATTTGGTAAATAGAAACAGTATCATAGATCGAAAGAGTATCAAGCATTTTTCATGATAGTCTTAGAAAACTTTGTCATAATTAAATATTATCAAAGATAAAACTATGAGATTAAAACAGTATCATATGTTGAAACTTTGTCATAATATTCCAGTATTATTAGAAACAAGGAAAAAATTCGACAAATAGAAACAGTATCATAGATCGAAAGAGTATCAAACATTTTGCATGGTTAAATAACACGTTCTAAGAAAAAAACAAAACAAAAATCACCAAAACATTAACACATGGTATAAAGTATCATGCATTTTAAAGCCCTATATCACTTGTTCTGACAAAAAAAAAACTAACTCACAGCAACTACATTATCAAAAAAATTATCGAACAAATTACCTTTGCCATTGAACCTTCGAACTGCTTTGTATGCGGTTAGGATTTGCGGTGAGAAGAATCAAACACGAAGAAGATGAAGTTTGCTAAAGTAAATGGAGGTTTTCGTAGTGGTCTACGTGTTTAAATGGCGGTTTTTGCAATTGGAGGCTTATTGGACTTTTGGCACTAAAGTATGACTTTAGTTGAATTAAGATTGGACCATATGACTTTTTAGCCCAATTTGGCAGTAACAGTGACCGGCCCAAAATTTTTCCTTTTGAAAAATACATGATATTCTATATTACCTAATTTCATAAGACTTCCGATCAATCACTAAATCCAAAACTGTTATTTTGGAGATCATAGAAATTTTAACAAACATTTACCATATCAAATCCTTTCATATTTGTTTTCGGCGAAACAAAAAAAAATGGAAATTAAATTCGTGAATATAGAAAAAAAGAAGAAGTATATTCTCAAAATTCTCTGATTTCTCATAGAGACATGAGATTGAAGACAACACAATCAATTCAATCAAAATCCATGCCTAGAACTTCTAAGGTAATTTTTAATTTCGAATTGTGGTTTTGATTACAATATTACAATCGCTATGATTCATTCTCTGATCTTTTACCATTATCTTTCTGATTTCAGTATGTGTTCTTTTCTTATGTTACAAGATTTGTAATATGGTATTTATTTTGTTATTATACTATGTGCATGCTAGGAAATGTTAAAATTATTTTTTAAGTGCCAATAAGTTGTGGTTTCTAAAGAATGTGTGAATAGTAGCAGCAAGTACTACAAATTGTGTAGATAAAAAATATGTTCGACCACCTTAAATTATATATTACAAAATGTGTTATATCAGTTTGTGTTACAATCTTTGAACATCTATTAGTGGATTTATTCGTTTAAGTTGATATTGCTGCTACAAAGTTTGAGAATATGATTGCATTTTGTAATCTTGTATAATAAATTACAAGATGTGTTATTTATGTTTACTAGTTAATAACACGTGCTTTGCACGTGATTTTGTAATAACACGTGAATTTATTTTTGTTTGTTGAAAATTTTAAATAATAAAAGTTCGATAGTTATTTTTTTATTTTATCTATCCAACCCATAATCAGCACCTCAGGTTTAAAGGTTATAGAAACTAGCAATTTGTTTGAAAATTCGAGAAAAACAATGGAGTACTAAACATGATTAATCATAAACTTCTAAAAAAGGGTCGAGACAGTAACAAGCAAGTAAATTATAGTTTTTCAAGAACTAATATTGTGGATTTATATTCTACCTAATTACCAGCCATTTGAACTTCAAATCAGTACTCGGTTACTTTTTTCTGTGCTTGAAGTTGGTTTTCGTTAATATGAGTACACTTGATATAGTAGATGTCGGTTTTATATAAAATTGTTGTGAAAACCTTAAAAACTTCGAGTACCATTATATTTTAAATTTAACAGATTGTAAAGAAATCATTTAAATTTAATTATGATAGTCCAAATATATCGCTTTAAACTTATATAACAAAAGTTCAAGTATAAATAAACTAAAATTAGCATTTCCACATAAGGGGATGCGTTGATAAGCCAAGAATGATTGGTAATCCATATTAATGCTTTGTAAATCTATCTTTCATGTATAAAAGTTAAGGCATCAGTAAAAGTTTCATTTACAATTTTATACGCTTGGTGCATTTTTATAAGTGAAGCAACACATCTCTATAAATTTGGTCTTCAGCACTATAATTTTAACAAAAGTCACACTTCTCCAATTTTTAGAAAATATAGATGCTCCAGTTCCACTGCCACTGTGTGGTGATGTTAATTTTCTAAAGATCTTTTATTCTAGGGATTAGGTATAGGTATCTACTAGGGTTATGTCTTTTCAATGTAATGTGTGCAAAAGTTTTCAATTTTACCCGCCATTTTCACCATCGTTGAGAAAAAATATAAACTTATTGATGATAAAATTCACAATATATCCATTATTCATTTTCATTTTCGCATGGCAAAACTTTTCTTGATGACATGGCATTATCAACAAATATTGCAGAATTCATCTTCATTTGACAAATCCTGACAGCACCAAACAATCTTTTTGACAATTCCTCCTCCAACTACACCTCTACCAAAAAACCCATGTCCGCTGTCACTGTCGTTCACACCCCCAAAGTCTGGCGTAGAATTGCAATGGCGATTGCTAAGCTATCAATATCAACCTCTATTTCAAAATAATCAGGCCATTTGTAATAATAACAATTCAGAGCTTTACCTAATAAGTACACATAGTAATTTTTCACTACAGTTTTCACGATACATGGTCCTTCACAATTTTGTTTACAATCTTAAACCTACTACAGCGAAAAGCATCATTAGAGTTACATGCTAGTATTTTCAATTAATGTCATTCAATTCATGAAACGAAGGGGTGTGGTAGATAGATAGGTGAAGAATTTTAAACCTTAATTAAGATTTAATTGAACTAATTTTAAAGACAACTTAAATTATTAATGGCAATTTGGAAAATCTAAAATATATATGAGGATATTTTGGTACAAAATTATTTCCCCATTTTAGGGCCTTTTAGATTTAGTATAGATATATTTTGTAAATGTATTATACATAGTTACATAATGTGTTAGTTTCTGAATTTTGTTATCTTATACAATAAACTTATAAGATGTGTTATTTCTGTATATGTATGTTGTAAATGAACCACATATTGTCATATAATGCGTTATTTCCCGCATTTATTGTTTTTTGGATTTATAAACATACATACATGCCATGCCATGTTATTTTGTGATTTTTGTAAAAAAAAAAAAAAAAAAAGGTTCTTATTTAAAACTAGGTTTCGTAAATGAATTACATATCATTATATAATGTATTAATCTTCTATATTTATTGTTTTTGAATTTATAAACATGCCATGTTATTTTGTGGTTTCTGTATTTCTTTTTTCTTATTTAAAACTTGACTTGTTGGTATTGGTAGTTTATTTCAATGTGTTATTTTTTGTATGTTTGAATTAAATACTTCTATACTACTTTATTTTTTGTTTTTGTATAGTTATGAATGTCGCTAATGTATTTGTCAATTACGATGGTAATTGGAATAAGCGGAATGAATACAATGGTCTAGGAAGGCTTAAGGAAACAAAATTCCGATCAAATGCAAGACATCAATTCTTTTGAAACAAAAGGCAGAGAAAAAATGAAATTGCAATAATCATAGCATGATAATAATATTACATTGCTTGTAATTTGCTAACTGATAGTATATCGTTGTTAATCTATTTTTTTGCGTATCGTATTATTCCATTTTTTCCCTCTAAATTTGTAATTTTTTTTGAAAATGGCATAGAAAAAAATGATGTTACAATATATAGCTTGTAATCGTAAAGTGATACTAAACATGCTCTGAAATTATTAATTGTGATACTTGGCACGCATATTTCAAGAGTATAATAAAGACATCTCACAATATGTAGCTTTATGAAGTCTCAATGGGAGACATATTTGGAGTGCACAAAACAAATGTTGACCTAAGCAGTTGGCCAACTTGAGAGCCTGGTTTAAAATGACACATCATTTTAACAGTCTTATGTTCTACCTACATTTGTCTGTCACCACTGACTTCTACATTAAAATAAATTTTGTTCGAAAGAAGTGAAGGCAAAACTTAAAACCTACTCAGTTATTTCCCCAAAGAAAATCACAAGCTCATATTATAGTTTAAATAGACCAAACGTAGACCATGAAATTTCTATTTTTTAATTATTATAACATACTCAACAAAATCTATTTTTCTTTTTATTTCATTATAACGTTTTCTCTTGACCTTGTGGCGTTGTTTTAAATTTAAAGAGAATAATTTGAGACTATGACAAAGTAACTATACCTTTGTGGAGAGAGATTAAGTAGATAATGAAATAACGAATGAGAAACAACATCGGTTGACAAATAGTATTGCATTTTTATCGTCCAATAACGAATGTTTAATGTTATTGATGGAATTTTGATAGAATTGAATATCTTAGTATGAATGTAGTTAGGATAAGAGTATTATTTTAGAAGAGGAAATTTGGTGAAATAGTTTGGATGAAATGTGGAAAGCTTTGAAGAGTAGAATAGTAGTAGTAAATTGTATAGTTCAAGTTATACTTGTGATTTGCACCATTACAAATGAGAGGATTTGCCACCTATTTATAGTTCCATCTTCTTAGAATAGATGGTGGAGATTAATTTGTTCTAACGATGGATATCAATTCTCTAAATAATTTCACCAAAGTATCTAAGATATTTTAGACTGAATAATCTATATTCAACTTTCTAGATAATTTTAATTCCTAATACAAGATTTTTATTTAGATATTTTCTTTGATTTCTCTAGAAAAGTTAGACTAGATTTTTTCAATTAAACTCTAGAAATGTGTATCAATTTATGATGGTCACAATAAACATTAGAGACAATTATTAAGGGATGTACCAGAATAAAAGTATCCAAGTGGACGAGCTAGACACCTAAAAAATACCTAGTGTAGAACTCCAAGATTTATAAATTCTTTCGCATATATTTAATTAGTCAAGTGATAGATTACCATGTCTAGTCATTATGCAAGCTAATTTGCTTTGCTTAACCTATATGAGCATTTCTGATAGTTGATGTATCAAACTATACGTTTGGATAGTTATAAAGACATGAATAATTATTAAAACTTTTTATTAAATTAACTAACAAGAGTTAGTCTCCTGATTAGAGTATAATTTCTAGCCGATTGTGTTTGTGCATGCATAGGACTCTATGATATAATCCTAATCGAATAATTATGTAGCAGATAATATAAGTTACCAATTGGATTAAATTAGGACTCGAGGTTAAAAACTTATTTTAATTAGGATAAAATCCTAAAGTAATTAGACTAAACTACATCCAATCAATTTTCCTAATCGTATTAGGATTTGTTTGTTTATTAAATTCATCCAAACTCTACGGTTTAATCCTAAGCATATTCAACTATTTTATTTCTAGTTAAGCATTATCATTATTTTCATATAAATACATGCATTCACATAATCAAAAATACACTAAAAAAGCAAGAAAAAATAAAATTTGTCACCCCTCTTTCAGCCCTCTTTTCAGCAACATATTACACTCTCTTTTACCTCTTTAAACCCCTACAAACATACTATAAGCATATACATACTTTGGCATTGTGTTTGCATAAAAAAAACATGGCGAAACGTCAAGCTTTCAAGTGTTTTCCAAGTGTGTTCAGTCAAAATTCGACTTCAATATTCAAGTTTCAAGAGAATCAAGATCTTCTTCTAAAACGTCAGAAATCAACTATTTTAAGGTTTAAGGTGAGGTGCTATGTGCTCTGTGCTAAAAGTAAAATTTCCACGTCTTTCTAAATTTTGTGATTATATGTGAATTTAATTACTTCACTTTTGTACTTTTCGGGAGAAATCATGAATTAATTTAAGTTAAACATTCGGGTCTCAGTTTAGCCTTTGGGTTATTTGAAGCGTCTACTTAAATGATCATTTTTATGGTATGGAAATTATAAGTTCATGTTGATTAGAGAATTTTATATATAATTGTACTATTTTGATTGATAGTAGAGTATCAAGTATCTCATTGAGTATTTTTATACTCATCCCCTACCAATTTCACAACATTTAGAAAATTAAAAGTCTTGGATCAGCAGAGGATATAAGCTAACAAAGAGATAATCGGGAAGGAGTTCATAGTCGACAATTTTGTTATTTCGAAGTAACTTCAATATTCTAGTAATTTAAGGTTATGTTAAAACTGGGATCTTGTACTTTGATAGAATTTTAATGTTTTCAAAACATTTTTTCATGATTTATGATGATTTGAGTACATTGAATTTCGTTTTTATAAGGTTGCCCAATTTTTTCAGTTTCTGTCCCTGTCTTTGAAAATTTATTGGGTATTGTGTAGTTTGAATTTTGAGGTATTTCAAGTTGTAAAACATAGCCCCATGTGTTACCTAATATCTAGATTTGGAATCACATAATTCCGTGACCCCTAGGTTGAGTTATGTTCGTTTTAGTGGACCTGTGGCAGTTAGTTTACAAAATTGTTGTCTCATTTTGGAAAATTATTTGAGTAACCAATTGTTGGAATTTCAATGTGATTTTTGACTATATTTTACTCCTAGATGTTATATGCATACAATTAAAATTTTTAAGGTCTAATTAATTTGTTTGGTTATAAAAGTTGGGATAATCTTATACTGTCTGTTTGATAAATTCAAATTTCCAGTAGAGTTTCCAAATAAAACTTATGTTCTGCATCAATAATAATTTTTATTTAAGACTATATGAGGCCTTATTGGTTATCCCTACTAGTTAGAAAGTAATTTAGTAACGACTTAGGTTGATAAAATTCAGGGAGTTAATAGTTTGGTATCAAAGTTCATGTTTACTTTTCTATAGACTTGGTTTGTTATATGTGAAGGGAGATTATTTGACACTATGAGAATAGTTACATGTGTTTATGTGTTATGCGAACTTAATAAGATGCAAAATAGAAAGTGAACTCGATCCATGATACTCCGAGCTTGCTAATCCACTACTATCCAATGAGATTTTACTTCTAAAAGGTTAGAGAGTATGATTATTTTTGCAAATTAAATTTTGCGATATATATATATATTATATATATATATATATATATATATATATATATATATATATATATATATATATATATATATGATTTGATCATTTGCAAGCTATAACTAGAGTAATTTGCAAGGTCATGAGACAAATATTATTTGATTTTGCAAGCTTGTATTAATTTAATCTTGCATTATCAAGGGAAAAATAAGTATTTAACCATGTTTTTGGCATTAGTAGGTCATTATTTATGTCATTACAGACTATACACATTAAGTTGTTCTCATATGTTCATGTTAGTGGTATATGTGTGTTACAGTTAAATTATGTAATTGTTATCACTTGAAATATTTAATGGGAAAGAGAAGAATAGTTAGCGAACCCAAACAAATAAATCATAATTAGATATAACTTACATGTACAGACATGGCTATAAGTAGATAGACCGCTAGAAAGTAGATAATGTATGATGGCACTTTAGGCCATTCATTTGTTGCAATTCGAGCATATGAGCACTTTAGAGGAGACCCTGACTGGACTATAGACGAGCATGTGGTGCAAGACCACACAGCCTGGATTAGAGCTATGGAGCATGGATATCAGTCCACATATGCGTAGTCCATTATCAAGACTTTTTTAGTATGGACTACAGCAATATTGAGGGATCTAGAGGAGATCTGCCATTCAAATGTTGAGTATAAAGAATATTTTGGAGCTCTCATTCACCACTAGGATGGATATGTAGTGTTGAGTTAGATGAAGACATTAGAAAATGATAATAATGAAGACCTCGAGGAGGACCCATAATAAGAGATAGAGCCTGACATGAGCCTGAGGCCGAGCTCGAGCTAGACCCGAGCTAGTGAATGAGCTAGTGCCTAGCCTACAAGTCGAGATAGATATGGAGTCTAGGCCATAGCCAGATGACACTTTAGAGGACGAGGCCCCGCCGATCAAGATTCATAAGGTTTATGGAGGCTGGTTTAGTAACAATGAAGGATAGAGATTTTGACATTATTGTTTAGTTTAGTAGATTTCCATTCCAGAAATAAAATGTCATCAATAACTTAGAAAATTTAGTAGGATTTGACTAGATCAACACATTGTGTCCTCTCAAAGGAATTACTACCAATAAGAATAAGTGGAGTAGAAAGGATAAATGAAATTGTACAAATCAGAATAAGAAAGGAAAGACGGCATATAGTGTCAATAACTCTTGTACTGAAACTCCACCATGTTCTATATGCAACAAGCATCATAAAGAGTGAAATGCTTAAAGGTAAAACAGTAAAAGGAGTATGTTGTAATTGTTGCAAGTCGGGACATTTTGCAGCACAATGTGAAGAAATGAAGAAAAAGCAACTGGGAATTGTATTGAACACCTTTCGAAAGGAAAAAGTTGTGCAAAATTCAAGAAATGTGAATTTTGAAACCAACCAATGTAGGTGAAGTCCACACTTTCTTTGGATTGACTTGCTATTACAGAAGGTTTGCTGAAGGATTTTCTAAAATAGCTGGACCACTAACTCAATTAATTAGGAAAGTAATGTAGTTTCAATGGTCGTAGAAGTGTGAAAATAATTTTCAAGAACTGGAATGGAGATTGGTTTCAGCACCAGTTTTAACAATACCAAAAGGTTATAAAGGTTCATAATATACGACAATGCATCCAAGCAAGGTTTGTGTTGTGTTTTAATGCAGCATGGAAAGGTAGTCGCCTATGCTTTGAGACAATTGATGACACGTGACCAAAATTTCCCAATGTACAACTTAGAGCTTGTAGCGGTAGTTCACACCTTAAAGATATGGAGCCACTATCTCTACGGTGGTAAATGTCAGATTTACACTGAACATAAGAGTCTCAAATACTCCTTTACTCAAAATGAGCTAATTATGAGACAGTGGAGATGGAGTTGGTTAAACACTACAACTGCACTAATCTTTGCCATCCTAGTAAAGCTAATGTGGTCGTTGATATGACTTCTTGTAAAGAAATGTATGGTTTGTCGACAAGTAAAAAACAGAACATCAGAGGCCACCAGGACTATTGAAACCATTGGATATACCTGAATGGAAATGAGAACATAAAGCTATGGACTTTGTAGTAGTATTTTTGAAATTTGCAAAAGGTAACAATGCTATTTAAATAGTGGTGGATCGTTAACAAAGTCGGCTCACTATCTCCCAGTCAATATGCACATATTTATGTTAGGGAGATAGTTAGACTACATGGAATTATCATCTCTATTGTTTCTGATAGAGACTCAAAATTTATGTTCAAATTTGGAAAGATCTACAAGATGCTATGATGACAAAGCTGAAGTTCAGTATTGCATATTACACGCAGACCGGTGAAAAAATATGAGAAGACTATTTAGATGCTTGAAGATATGTTAAAAGGTTGTGTACTAGATCTCGGCGATAGTTGGAAATACACTTACCATTGGTAGTATTTGCCTATAATAATATTTTTCAAACTACCATATGCATAATGTAGATCACCCATCTATTGAAATAAGGTTGAAGAAAGAAGGATTTTAGGACCCGGGATCATTGATCAAACAGTATAAATTGTGGATAAGATTCGAGAAAGAGTTAAGGTTGCTCAAAGCAGACATAAAAGCTATGCTGATGAGAGCAAAAAAGATCTTGAGCTTCAAACTGGTGACAAAGTATTCTTGAAAGTATCCCTAATGAAGGAAGTACTTAGATTAGGTAAGAATGAAAGTTGAGATCAAGGTTCATTGAACCATTTGAGATATCAAACATAGTTGAAGACATGGCATACAGACTAGCCCTACCACTAGAACTTTCAGCAGTACATAAAGCATTCGACGTATCAATGCTCAAGAAATACATGCAGAATTCTAGTCATGTGATCAAACATCATAATTTAGACGTACAACACGATCTAACCTATGGGGAGATGTCGATAGTGATATTAGAAAGATTCAGGTACTAATGAAATAAAATGAAGACAAGATGAAAGCCAAGCACCCGTGACATTTCACTAACTGAAAGTAAATTTTAAAGAAGAAATTATTTAAAGGATGGTAGGTGTAGAACCCCAAAATTTTATAAGTTATCTTGCATACATTTAAGTAGCCAATTAATAAGATTGCCAGTCTAATTATTATGCAAGCCAATATGCTTTGCTTAATAGTTAATTACATTCTTGATAGTTGATGTACCAAACTATAAGTTTGGATAGTTATGGGGATATGAATAATGTTTAAAACTATTTTAGATTAACTAACAAGAATTAGTCTTCTAATTAGAGTATATTTCGGCCAACAACGTTTGTACATGCATGGGACTCTGTGATAGAATCCTAATCGAATGATTATTTAGTAGAGAATTACAAGTTACCAATTGTATTAAATTAAGACTAGAGGTTAAAAATGTATTTTAATTAGGATATAATCTTAAAGTAATTAGACTAAACTACGTCCGATCACTTTTCTAATCATATTAGGATTTGTTTGTTTATTAAACTCATCCAAACTCTATAGTTTAACCCTAAGTCTATTCATCTATTTTATTTATAGTTAAACACTATCATTCTTTTCCTATAAGTATATGCATTCACATAATAAAAAAAGAAGAAATTGGACTAGGGATGGCAACAGGGCGGGTCGGGGCGACCATTCCCGTCCCCGCCCCGTTGGGGATTTTAACCATCATACCAGCCTTGTTCCCCCGCTTAAAGCAAGGCGGGGGAGGGGAGCGACGGCTTAATGCCCCGTTTACTGTCCCAATTTTTTTTTCCCGTTAACTGTGATTTTCATTGTATGGCATCCTATGAAATTAAGAATTATGAAATGGAGAATTAAAGTTAATTGTAAATGGTAAGGTTAGAATTTAAAGAATAAATTTTGTATAATATGTTTACTAAACAAAATGAAAAAAAATGTAAATCAATGAGTTGCGGTGTAGTGGTTAGGAATTATGAATCAATGTTCACACCCCAAGTTCGACTCCTTCAACATCCATTTCAGCAAAATATATTTTTAAATTTTAAGAAAAAAAGAAAAAAAAAGTTACAACCGGTGCGAAGGGAGGGGCCGGGGCAATTTTTCCCGCCCCGTACCCACCCCGAATACCCGACTGTTCGGGACGGGGCAATCCTAAACGGGGTGCGGGACATTGTGCCATGTCATCCCTAAATTGTACTAACTACCTAAATTCAAAAGTGTATTCTGAAATATGATTATTTTTTATAACATTTGATGAATTGACGAAATTAAAAAAATTTAGACAAAATTACCCCTAGATTACCAACTTAATATCTATTATATCTATTTTCTTATCTTCTCAAGCTTACTCTCTCTCTCTAATTTAAACACACACTCTCTTCACTTCCTCCGCCATTGCCGCTGCTACAAGCTCTATTTTCCACTCTCCTTTTTTATTTTTGTGGTCAGATTCTCCTATTCTTATCCCAAATTCAAATATATTGTCAGATCTGTTATTGGTTTTTGAGCCATTTGTAGAAGTCGACCGATTTGAAAATTTTGAAATTAGTTATAATCTATTAAAAATTGAGAAAATTAGTGTATTTTTCAGTAGATTACATGAAACTTAAATTTGTTATAATATATCTCTATTTTTTTGTCGATATATTTTATTTTGGTGGGTAATTTTTGTTTAAATGTTTGTATATTAGTGGATTGTATTAGATATTGAGTTTAATTTACAAATTTTTTCGATATAATTTGTTGGTTTATTTTGTTGTTGAACAATGAAATTGGTTACATTTGGTCGAAAAAATGGAAAAAAGAGCACAACATTCGTCTCTTTGTTGACAAAATAGATTATCATTTTTTCGATATCATCTACAAAAAATATCAACAAAATAAGCGCTCATTTTGTCGATATTTCAAAATAAGAACCAAATTGGTACCTAATCATTGATTCCCATTTTGTTGACATCGAAAAAATGGGAACCAATATTGACAAAATGGGCAATATAAAAAGAGTATTAATTTAATGTCTATCTTGGTTGTGCCTTTTTTGTTGATATCATCGACAAAAAAATTGCCGACATCGACATTATTTGGTTGATGTCAACCAAATATTGTCGATTTTGACAAAGTTTTTTTTGATGTATTTTTTCATATCAAAATATTTACATTGTACACCATTAAATATTAACCACATAAAAAGAGGTTATTTTTACATAAGGGTATAAATTTCCCACAAAAAATACACTCAAAAAGCAAGGAAAAAGTAGAATTCAACATCTCTCTTTCATCCCTCTTTTCAGCAGCATTCTATACCGTGTTTTACCTCTTTAAACACTAGAAACATACTATAAGCATATACATACTTTGGCATTGAATTTGCAACAAAAATATAGTCAAAACGTCAAGTTTTCAAGTGTTTTTCGAGTTTATTTAGTCAAAGTTTGAATTCAACATACAAGAAAATCAAGATTAATCAAGATCAATCAACTTGAGTTGAGTACTTTTCAAGAGAAATCATGAATCGGTTTAAGCTAAACTTCAGGGTTTCAATTTAGCATTCGGGTTATTTGCAGCACCTGCTTGAATTATCATTTTCATGATGTGGTAATTCTAAGTTCATGTTGGTAAGAGAATTTTATATATAATTGTATTATTTGAATTGATAGTGGAGTATCAAGTATCTCATTAAGTATTTTTATGCTCATCCCTCTCAATTTCACAATATTCAAGAAATTAAAAGTCTTGGACCAGCAGTGGATGGAAGCGAACGAAGGAATCACCGGGAAGGAGTTCACAGCCGACAAATTTGTTTATTAAGGAGTAACTTTAAAATTATAGTAATTTAAGATTATGTTAAAACTGAGATGTTGTACTTTGATGGAATTTTAATGTTGTCAAAATATTATTTCTTGATTTATGATTATTTAAGTACGTTTAATTTCATTTTTATAAGGCTGCCCAATTTTTCCAATTTGTGCCCCTGTCTTTGAAATTTTACTGGATATTTTGTACTTTGAATTTTGAGGTGTTTCAAGTTGAAAAATCTTGCCCCATGTGTTACCTAATACCCAAATTTGGAATCACGGGATTCCGTGACTTGTAGGTTGAGTTATGTTCATTTTAGCGAACTTGTGGCAGTCAGTTTCCAAAACCGTTGGGTATTGTTTGGGATAATTATTCGAGTAACCAATTTTGGATTTTCAATGTGATTTTGACTATATTTTACCCCTAGATGTTAAATGTATGCAATTAAAATTTCAATGTCCAATTAGTTCATTTGGTCATAAAAATTAGGGCAATTGTAGACTGTCTGTTTAATAAATTTAAATTTCCAGCCAGATTTTCAAATAAAACTTATATTCCTCATCAATAATAATGTTTATTTAAGACTATAGGAGGTTGTTATTCCTAATTGTTATAAAGTAATTTAGTAACGACTCGGGTTGACAGAATTCAGGGCATTATACGTAACTCAGTCCAGAATGAGTCAACCATCCATCCAATTAACGAAAGGAACTTTGGAGTTTCTAGATGATTTTATGCAATCGTTTCATGGATATGAAGGGTATATTTGAAAATTTGGGATTGTGATGCTTTTGGTATTGAATGGTTGATTGTGGAATAGAAGAATTTTTTTTTATATTGTTTTTATTGATCTTGGGAAATTAATTATGGATCATGTTAATGGAGGAAAGTTTAAGGTGTGGAGGCTTATTTGAAATTATTACTACAAAAATTATTCCAAATCTTTTTAGATTAGCAACCAAACCGTTGAGAAACGCTTGGGGGTGAAGTACTACTTGCTTTAGAATTTTGATGGTTTTGGTCTTCCTTCGCACTTTCATCCTGGGTTGAATAGGTTACAGTGGGGGAATCAACCCAGCACCACGCATCAATAACAAACAAATGACTGAAGCAATTGGCCCCGTTAGGTATTTTAAACTCCGTGCCTGAAAGTCATCCTGGGACTGAGTCATCTACCAAATTGCTACATGAGTCAAAAAAAAATGTACATCTGCTTCTCTTATAGACCGACTCGAGTACCGTTCTCAGTATTTCAAAACTCCTGCCCCATGGTCATCCGACTGGGAGTCATCGCCCAAGCTCGCCATATGGGTCACAGAAAGCACAGAGAGGACAATGTATGGTGTGATCGCTTACGAGTAAAAAGCAATGCAGGACCGCTAGATAAACCTAAGAACCAAGCACGGTAATTCGTAAATCATTCACCACCCAGTTCGAGAATGCCAGTTCTACTCATCACTCTTATTTGAAAACATCAAGTTGATCAATAGGAACCAACGGTTGTGGAACAATTCTGATCGAGAGAAAGCTAGAAGTGTGATAAATTACGAGGTGCGGAATAAAATGACACACGGTTCGGACTAAAATATCAACACAATATTACGCGGTCTATGAGTAAGTTCAATTGCCAATCACACTCACCAAAGGTCGAGCAACGGATAAGGAAATTTTTTGGTGTTGTTTAATCTTTTCTAAACGTGACATTGATTTTTCAAACATGAGTATAGTAAGACATTTGACAAACTCAATCACATGAAACATTGCTTAAGTTTGCGGTTTATTTTTATTTCTTGTTTTCTGCTCGGGAGACTCCAACAAAGGTTTAGTTTGGGGCGTTTACAAGCGTTATGCACTTATATTCGTCCCAAACTAACTATTTCAGTAATTTCTACTTAATCTCTAAGGCATTGGCTGCCTCTACATTTCCGGCCAATCTGCCAGAAATTGGAGAAGTTGTATACGAAAGAGAATTGGAAAGACGATCACACACATCATTGAAAGATGAATCAAATTGCATATCATTAAAGATGAGACCAAATTGTACATCACAAAGATGAAGGACCAACCGTATGCCATCATTGAAAGTTGAATATTAAATTATAAGCTATGTTAGAGATCAAACAAAAGCTTTAGGCCTGAGTCACATCAACACCATCTTCATCATGGCGCCATCATGGTCTCCACTAAACAGAGCTATACCAATCGGGCGACGTTTAAAATACACTGAAGCATTTACAGGTAAAATTTCAATCCGCGAGATTTTTTTTTTTTTCTTTTGAATTTCGTTTATTTAGGTAAGTTTGTCCACGATTTCAATAATTTTTAGGTACCACTATATATATGAGTGATTAACTCATATTAGTTGTTGAGTTGGCTTAAACATAGACGAAGGCATTAACGGAGACGACCGCTTTCAAGAATTATATCACGCCCAGCAATTATTTTCCAAGTCTTTCTTATCCGGTGATGAATCTATGTGTTCTTCCCCTCTTCTTATTTTCTTATCATTAGTATGCTAGGTCAGTTTAATTAGCGCCAGAATCAGCTTGTAGTTTGAATCTCTTCATCTCGAGACTGGTTTTGGACAATTTACTCAATATGTTTTGAATAATTACTGATTTGTCAGACTAAATTATACATTTAGTAACTATTGATTATGTTGCTTTTACCATCACCTAAAGATCGGGGCATGCTAGAGCTATTTTTAATTATCTTTAAAGTCCTAGGATAGAAATATACCGCTATGTTTAGGTGATTCAATTCATGGAAATTTATCGCTTTCTCATTGTATCGCATTCATTAAATATAATGAAATACGACATGAATAGGTTTAATAGTATTCGAAACTGAACAACTAGATTGATCTCATAACTCCACCACCTGTCAAGTAATTAAGAATCAAGATAGATCAAATAATAACTGCGGATTCGGAATTTGCAAAAAAGTTAATTTCATTTTAGTTAATCTCAACCTTTCATTTATTTTGAGAAATATTCGTTTAATTGTTTTTATTTTACTCATCAATTAGTTATAAAACACAAATCTTTCAAACTTCTTTAGATTCGGTTAAGGTTAGCGTGATTAAATTGAATTATCTAAATCCTCGTGGGATCGATACTTGGACTCAAAATCCATTTTACTACTTGAGCGATCCGTGCACTTGCGGAATTATTAAAGACAAAAAATCGTTATCATGGAGAAAAATTGGCCGTGGATCTTTGATTTCCATTGTTTGTGTTTCTTTGAAAATTACTTCTGCTGTGATGTATTGGACTTATTTTACTATATTTAATGTTTCAGGAGTAAATATACAAACTGGATAAGTAGTTGTTGTGAATTTGGTGAGAATGATACTTTCTTCATATCTCATATGAACTTTTATTTAAATGAATTTTATAATTGATGGATTATGAAGTTTTCTTATTAATTTGAATGCCCTTGATTGCTAGAAATAGTCTTCAATTATAAAGATTGATGAAATATGATTTAAGTATAGTCTATCTACAGTTTATGGTTCCATGAAGTGGCTGATCAATGCATTTATTGTTTACTATTTGCTTATTTGAAATTATTACTAAGTTCTCTACTTCATGTAATGGAGACGCTTTTTGCATGTAGAATTGTGCTTTGATATGTTTCAAGCTTTACTGAATGTTTGACTCGTTCTGGGCTGAGTTTGGTGGTGGTGGTGGTGGTGGTGGTGCAACGGCTATGGCACAAGAAAGATTATGGATGTGAGAAATAATTGAGTTTAGGGTTGGTAGTGGAGCTAAATATGGTTTTTTGTGGGAAAAAGATGATGGTGGCGATGAATGGCACGTGAAGAAGATGGTTTGGATGGTTGGGATTTCAATGGTCAGGATGGACAGTCAAGGGTGGATTTGGGGGACTGCCCAAGCCCAGATCCAAAAGCCCAATGCAAAATCTAAATAAAAAAAGGAAAATTCTAAATTAGACCTAAACATTTTCCAAAATTGTGAATAAGTCATATTAATTTATCTAATACCGTAATTACCTATGTAATCTTTTAAACCAATTTAAATCAGATCTCATCAACTCACAATTCTCATTCACAAGATGCCATTAACAACTTTCTTCTCTAGATTTCCCCGTCGACGATCACATTACCGACACACCTCGTAGTCGGCATTCTGTGAGTCGCCGTCGTTTACAAACCTTCTTTTGTTTTCGCAATTGATTATTTCAAGAATTTCATAGTTTTTCATTGCTATTTTTCTTCTCAATCATGGAAGGTGGCCTAATTTTACTTTGTAAGTATATTTCACACACACTTCCCATAAAAATTTTTTCGTGGAGATTTTAATGGTATTTTACAAAAATTATGTGATAATTGGAATTCATTAGAAGTTGACACTATTGTATTGCGTTGTTCTATCTCTGGACTCACTACAAGAATTTTTGGTTATTGCGACGGCTACTAACTGTTACAATAAGGTACCCAAACTGTGGCAAAAAGTAATTGCAACGGTTTTGTGACGGCAAATGGTATGTCACAAATATAGGCGTTGCAAATAAATTTGCAACGGCATATGGGGTGTCACAAAAACTATATATAACGGTTTCCTAACGGTTTAGTTACCGAAGCAAATAATAGGTGTTACATTTAAAAATGATTTATAACGAGTTAATAATACTTTTTATGACATTAATTTGCCGTCGTAATAGATTAATTTATCAAATAATTAGTTATGACGGAACATTCATATTATAAAAAAAATCATTTATAACGAGTTAATAATACTTTTTATGACATTAATTTGCCGTCGTAATAGACTAATTTATCAAATAATTAGTTATGACGGAGCATTCATATCATAAAAAAATTTGATTTTATTATTTTTTTGCCACGGTATTATGGCCGTCAAACTAAAAGATTTTTGAAACTTATTGGCCACGGATAACTTTTGTCACAATAATTTTTTTTTTTTTTTTTTCAATTTTATCCCATTAAAGTTAAAAACTCGACATGAATGGAAATGAAACCAAATTACAAATATAAAATAATGACAACTATATTGATTCAAAATTTTGTTTACTGAATAATGAATCTAGTAATGTAACTAAACAAACTCCACAAATGACCGAAATCAAAACAACTATCTAAAAGTATTATCAACTTGTGTCCTTTCCTCACAAAATAAACAAGATCTATGAAAAATAAAAAAAACTTAAATGTCCATCTCGTTGATTGTCAAACACTCTCCAAATAAACCTAATGCGAAACCTGAAAAATAACATGATTGTTCATTAGATAAAACAAGTAGCAATATTATTTAACCAAAACAATACAAAACTAACATCTCGGTCCACCACAATATATAGTAAACAAAGATTTCAATCCAACACAATAACAAACAATAACATCTTTGTTGTCATCCTGAAGGGGTGGGGTTCCCAATTCTATTAAATTCTAGCAATATATGAAAAGTCAAAGCTCAATTTGTAGTTAATTGACCGCTAGCCCGATATAAAGTATTTGAAACTAGAATTTGTACAATTATATTTATACACTTTGGTAGGGCTTGCAATAAACCAATGTTTTCAACAACTAAAATCAAAATACCATAATACATGCAATAGAAGAAAGCAAATGGTGGGACCCTTGGTTTCATGTACACCATGATTAGACTCTATCAAAAGGACCAAAACATCCAATCTCAATCTTTACAAAAACAAAAGGTTATGTAGAACCATTTGCCCTTACGCCAATCATTCGATTGTGATCTAAACCAAGCAAATTCATCTATACTAAGCCAAAATTTCCAAATCATTTTCATTACACCCTCATCTATTCCACCTCTATCGAATTGCAATTACATACACACATATAAAACCCGAAAAGTTCTACTCTTGGGCTCCAATATATTGTTTGAGTAGCAATTTAATGTTTCACCTTTAAAAATAACAATTTAATTCTCATCTTTTCATTATTATTGCAATGTAAGTATATAATTTATAACAAAAAATTTCTAAATTTTTGGTTACCATATAATCTATAATATGAATAACATTGCAAACCTCTTCTTGTTGGGAGCGGGAATGAATTTGTTCACTAGCATTTCCATTTGTATGTGAATTAGATGCCTCCATTATCTACATATATCCATTCATTAGATATTCAACTTAAACAATAGAACAAGATACTCATAAAAAAATCTTAAATTATATGTGTACGTAAATACTAGGGCTTACTTGGACTCCAGTTGGAGCTAACTTAGATTGCATTAATTCAATTTGAGAGTGTAAATGGGCTAACTCATCATCATATGCCTTCATTCTTTCAGCGTTATCTTCAGCGCAATTTTTAATGCAATTTTCTTCAATGGTTCTTGTGAGTGCATCTAGTTCACTAAGAGCATTTTTTTTGTAGTTGAGTTGTGATGGTGTGACGCCTGACCCCATTGTTCGAATATAGCCATGTCCATCATCTCCTACAACCTTTGCAAATATGCAATCCCTTAACTCAACTGAATCTTCCTCATTTACAAGTGCTTCATCTATTTTTTCGTTGAATTGTTCCTATAAATTTAAATAAATATATCAACTCTAACACAAAACTAACATGTTATTTCATTTATATACCAATAAGAGAAATCATACAATGAAATCGGCTGTGTCTTTGTCCTTTGGATTACCGGCCGCATCCGTTCGCATTTCAATCCACACACTCACTTTGTCTATAGGCTTACCAGCAGCTGCCATCTGCAAAGCCGACAATATTATAACAATCACTTTCTAAATTTTACTACTTAATTTCTAATACCTCTCGGCGTATATTAGCACACGATTTCCTTCCCGTGCGGTGAGGAGGTCCCACTTGTTCACGATTGCGCTTGTTCTTTTCTGCCGCTTCCTAATAGTATATAATTTAAATAGAGTGAATAAACTAAAATAAATAAAAACTACTAAAATGAAGCTATTGTGCACAAAACTAATAATTTGAACACACTATTTATCATTAAGTTAGAACTGCGTACACATTACTTCTTTTGTACCCCAATACTCAACTAGAATTTTCCATTGTTGTGCGTCAATCTCCTTAGGAACCATGGTCAGACATTCTTCTTTTGTTATTCCACTGAAGTATTTAGTCTTCACTCGGCTCTTCCAATTTCGCCACTTTGCGTCAATTGATTTCAAACAATTATTTCTATAAGCCGGTGGTGCATTTGTAGTTTCCTAACAAGATTTTAAAAAATTAGACACTTTAATACAAAATCGAAAGAATTCAAAATAGTTAACAAAAAAATATTATAAAAACATAATTTTTATACCTGAACTTCATTCTATATATAATCCAATATGCCTTCAGGAACATCTGACTAGTGTGCATAAGTAAGAGGTAATCTCATACCATTTCGTGCAATTTTACCCAAATATGACATAAATTGATCTCTATTTGGACCAATTGGTTGCATCAAATCATTCCACTCTAGCTCTAACTTCTTCCCTGGATCAATTCGAGGACCTCTTGCGGGACCCCGACCTCTCCTCTTATTAGCATTTTCATCTGTAATAAGTCATGGAAATTATTACATAATTCAAAAAATATACAACCATGTAAAAATAGAAAAAAACAATATAAAAAATTATTACAAATTATCCAGCTTCAACACAAGTAGTGATCTCAAATGTGATTTGAACATACATACTAAACAAACTAAATGAAACACATCTTGACAGTGATCGGACAAATAAATAGTGCAATAGCTCGTGACATGTTATCTAATTCCAATCATCTCGTATTCCGTAAATGAAGAAACTAGAATAAGTTGTTCACTTTGTAAAGATAACATTGAATTGTTCCTAAAATTAATCCAATTCCAATCATCATTCGTGTCTTTGAAATTTACTCAAAATTGTAGAATAAATGTGATTTGAACATACATACTAAACAAAATAAATGAAACACATCTTGACATTGATACATTGCACATGTTACAAGGAAAACATTGGACAGCATACTAAACGTGATCAGACAAATAAATAGTGCAATAGCTCTGTGACATGTTATCAAATTCCAATCATCTGTATTCCAGAAATGAAGAAACCAGAATAAGTTGTTCACTGTAAAGATAACACCAGCTTGGAAAACTGATAAGCTTAGACACATAATCTCCAATGCTGGGAAATTAGGGTTGCTTTAACCTTCAGTTAACATTTTCACAATACGGACAAGCGAGAAATCCTTTTGTGCTATATCCTGACAAGTTAGCATATGCTGGAAAATCGCTAATAGTCCATAACAAAGAAGCACGTAACTTGAACATTTGATTAGTTGATGCATCAAATGTCATTACACCTTCCTTCCACAGTTCCAATAACTCTTCAATAAGTGGCTGTAAGTAGACATCAATTTTGTTACCTGGTCCGTTTGGTCCATCAATGAGTACGGACAAGATGAAAAACGGTTGCTTCAAGCACAACCATGGGGGTAGATTGTATGGTATAAGGACAACTGGCCATGTGCTGTGAGATAAAGATATTGTTCTAAAAGGATTGAATCCATCAGCTGCTAGCCCAAGTCGGACATTTCGACAATCACTTGCGAAATCTCCATATAGCTCGTCAAATGTTATCCAAGCTTTGGAGTCTGCTGGATGTCTCAAAATACCGTCTTTACATCTTCCTTCTTCATGCCATCTCATAAGTGAAGCAGTCTTAGTCGACATGAATAATTTTTGCAACCTTGGCTTCAAAGGAAAATATCTCACTCGCTTTACGCCAATCTTTTTACCACCACTCTTGTATCTAGGTGCTTGGCATATCTCACATTCATCTAATTCGTTGTCCTTACCACGATACAACATGCAATTATTCGGACACGCATCCCATGTTTCATAGTTGAATCCCAACTCATTAATTATCTTTTGAGCTTCATAATATGAGCTTGGTATCTTTTCACATTGTGGAAATACCTCCTTCAATAACTCGAGCAACATAGTAAACGATTTATTTGTCCAACCTGATAGCACTTTCAGGTGCAACAAGCGAACAATGAAAGACAACTTGGTAAAATTTTGACACCCAGGATACAATTCACTTTCAGCATCTTCTAAAAGTTTTAGAAATTTTTTTGTCCTCTCGTCCGGACCATCCATATGCTGCTCAGAACTAGTGTTTATTCGAGGAATTCCAAATGCTTCATGCACCATGTCAACCATATTATCTCTATTGTCAAATTGTAGATTATCTTGAGCTGCAGTGTTTTCACATCTGGGAATATAGTGTTCTCCGTGATAAACCCAATTTGTGTATCCGCTTGTGAATCCACGAATTATTAGGTGGGACAGAACCTCATGGCGTGTCAAAATATCGATTTTCACAATCCTTACATGGGCAATAGATTCTCGAGTTTTCAGCTCTATTTCTATATGCAAAATTCAAAAACTCTTCAACTTTATCTCTATAGTCTTTTGAAATCCTATCTTTCGAATTGACCCAACTTCTATCCATATCTAAAAAATATAGAGAAGTAAATGTTCAAGCAACGATACATTGATGACATATAAAAAAAATAGTCCAATGATCAAATATAATAATTAACCTGTTATTATGATTTACAAAAAATATTTGAAGCAAGAAACTTGAGTGGATCACTTCTTATTATACACCAATAAGACAATGAAATAATGAAAAAGAAAAGAAAAATATTGATTGCCTGTACTGTTTATGAAAATGCAGAAGAATTGGCTAACTAAGGTAAAAATGTTAGTAACTTGAACACATGTAAAACAAAAAGGAAATAAAAACCACTACCCAATTCCGCTATTAATGAAAGCCAATAGGTCTACACAGTCATGCTGGGGCAGAGGAACAATTTTTATTTGGTAGACAGGAATTTAATGCATTTTTCAATAGATTAAGGAATTATATCAATAGACACATGAATGAGCATGATTCTTTCCCCGGGTGATGAGATCAACAAAAACTTGGCCTCTTTATTGACAAAATTAAGGCAATAAAGAAGCAATAAACAACGTGCACTAATGTCAAGACCTAATGAAAATGTAATGGACAATGCACACCAATATTGAAAGCTTTTATGAAAGAGAAATTTTCTAACCATGCAAAACCTTATGTACTAGTATTCTAAGAGCAGAGTTATATACCCGTGCTCTAGGCCATAATATTGGTTTCATCAAAATTTCATTTAAGCCATCTGAATCTTTTCGGCGGAAAAAATGTCACGCGATAAAAGTAAAAAATAGGCAAAGAAAAATGACAATACAAACTCGAGACAGTATACACAAAGGATGGAAACAGCCATAGAATCTTTCAGAAAAACAACCATGTTTATAACATATTATTGCTTTAAAAAATAAAAAATAAACACAGTAGAGAAAAGACATTAGAGAGTTGATCAAGTTCAATTTTTTTTTTTATCAATTTTTTAATGTTGTAAAAAAAGAATTTCCTATTTTGTTTTCCTTGGAACGTTGTAGGCCCTACAGGGATCATAAAGTAGAATTAAGAAGCATTATTGAACAATGGAACAAAAGAAAAGTATGCTAAGGAGCTACCATGAATATTATTTTCTTCTTCTAGCATACATATATCTTTCTCTAAAGGGATTATTTATGCAAAAGATGACATAAGATGGAGAATGATTCTTGATTGCTTTTGTTTCAAAGTTGAAAATCAGAGAGCTCCTGCCTAATAGACACTTCTCAGTCATATTCATGTTTAGCTGACAAAGATGTTTCACCTGCTATTTCACATTATCTACAAATGCCAAAATTTAAGATTTTATTTCTGAATCAATTTAAAAAGTATTGACTTATCTGGCAATTAACATCATGCTAAGTCAGCAAAGAGCACAAAATATAATTTTAATCCGAAGACAGAAAACTTAGATTAACTCTGCAGTTAGAGTCTGAACTCTTGTGGCCTGAGACAACTCGAAGGAGTTTCAGTTCTTTCATTTCAATTACAAAAATGCCATAAGAGTGTTCCATTGAGCAAAAATCATCAATCAAAGATGAATCATCCTCTCTTAGATTAGACAACTTAGAAAACAATTTATCCACATTATTTGTTATGAACTTATATATGCACGAAATCTATGTTCATCTCACACTAAGCGAGAATTGGTGGTCTTCCGGATGTCGTTTACTAATTAAAAGATCTTTCTCATTCAACCAACAAATAAAGAAAGCGTGTGCGAGCTTTAATACGTGCTTACACATGCGGTTGTATCATGCTTGTATGTTTATGCACATCCTTTCGATGCACTGTGTCATTACAAATAATATGTTTTTAAGAAATTAGTTTTTCTTGTTAATCTTTCCATTTAATAATTATGTAAGCTGCAGGATCTAATACTCAAGTCCCTCGACGAAAGGCCTCCCCGACCGCGATACTTTGAACATGGTTGAAATCATTAGAAATTCTAAAGAGTATTGTCTATGGAGGTTTAGTGGAGTCAATCACAAGCTTAAGTATAGTGTCATCTGCAATTTATGCTTAAAAGCGCCACAAGTAAGTCTTTCACTATATTAATATATATTTACAATCTTTCAAAAATATAGAGATTTATTTTTACACATTACTCTTGTTGCGATGAACATTGTGGCTCTTGGATTGGCATACTCATATCTATGGTCAATGCACTTTTGAACAAATTTGAACATTCCTATGCCAAAAGCGTCGGACAACATTTTAATATCAAAAATCAAAAAAACCAAACACCCAAATTAGAAAATAAAAACAAAACCCGTAAAAGAAAATACAAAAAAACAAACACCGATGATAAAATTATGAAATCAGATTCTCAACCCAAGAAGAATTTGAAAAAAAAATCTATCTATACTTAAATCTTTCAACCTAAATATGAGGAATTGATTATTCACATATGCGGGCAAGAACATAACAAAGAATTAGCTATTCAAATCTAATGGAAATGAAAATCTAAGGCTTTGCAATTTACCTTAATGTTTTGGACACCACAATCGAATCACCACCAATCTGACTCTATTCTTGTAATTGTCACGGTGAATCTGCAAATTTCTGTCGATTGGGATTTGTTGGCCAAGAAATAGAAGGATAGATGAAGGATTGTAGAAGAGGATTCACTTACCTTTGGAGACGATCTTCAAAAGAAAACAAAACCCATGCTTACGTGAATTCAATTTAGGGCACATTAACCGCTTTTTGAGCGGGAGAGGAAACGTGAATTATAGTTTTTAGCGGGAGAGGTTATAATGGTTTTGGCAGAGAGCTTATATGTTGGGCTTTTGGCAAAGAAGCGGTAAAAGAATTAATTTAGAGAAAATAATGGGTTTGGCAACACATAACTTTTAAATTGTAATAAATAATATTAATATCGGAATTAATTGAGAGAAAATAATGGGTTTGGCAACACATAACTTTTAAATTAAGTAATAAATAATATTAATATTTACGATGGTTGATTAGAAGTGTCATAAATATTAATTAATATAGATGACAAAAATTAATACCGTTATAAAATAAATATTTTATGACAGTAGAATTTAAAACCATCATAAAAAATATTTTTATATGTGACAATATTATTACCGTGGTAAAAAATTATTATTTACAATGGCAATAGTGGCGTCATAAAAACGACGTCACAAATGTGTCATTTTCTTGTAATGACGTGATAGATGTTTTCTAAGGAATGAAGAATTTAGGAACATGATTTCATTGATTTCTGCGTTTGAATTGAAATTTATAGGTATTAGTGTTTCAGACTCTAAAATAGTATCACTTGATTGTAAAATAGTATCACTTGATTGTAAAACAGTATCACATGATTGTGATACTGTTTTCAAAAATGAATGAACTGTCATAACTACATATTATTTACAACAAATAGTAGGACACTACTTTCATCTAATTGGTCAAGTGTAATCACTCATGTTGGACAGAGGTTCGAGAGAGGTGTAGCTGAATTTAAAGATGCTTTATGCAAATATTCAATTGAGAGAGAATTTAAGTTTGACTACATGAGAAATAACAGTCGTAGGGTAGAGGCACAATGTTCAAACAGATATTCTGATGATTGTAGGTGGTATGTTTGTGCAACAGTATCAAAGGTTAGCGATTTTTGTTATATACGAAAGTTTGTGAATGAGCATAGTTGCCTTATAGTGTTGATGAAAGAAAAAAGTGAGAGATTAAGTTGTAAGGTGATTTCTAGTTTGATTGTCGATATATTGAGGGTTAAACCAACATTGTGTTCTAACGACGTTGTTTCACACTTTTTAACAAGTTACGGTTACACGATAAGCTTTGAGAAGGCTTGGAATACATTGGAAAGAGTGAAGGGATTGATTTTTAGTGACGCATCTGAATCTTTCAAGTAGTTACATTGGTATATTGAGGCTGCAAGGTCATTTAATCATAGAGTCATATTGATTTAGAGGTGGACCAAGTTTTCAAAAGATTCAAAAGATTTTTTGTTTCTTACCATGCGTGCATTCATGGGTTTAATCATTGTCGTCCCATGTTGTTTATCGATGGAATATTTTTAAAAAGAAAGTTCAAAGGTATCTTGTTGTCTGCAACCACTAAAAACAGCAACCAAGGTAAGATACTGTTTTTTTGTGATATTGTTTTTCTGTTCTTTTGTGATACTGTTTTTCTGTTATTTTGTGATACTGTTTTTCTTTTATTTTGTGATATTGTTTTGTAATATGATTTATAAGATCCCGTTAGATGCTGTTGTTATGTTATTTTGATATTATTATTTTGTGTAGGCTTATATCCATTGGTTTATGCCGTTGTAGATTCCAAGAACTACCATAATTGGTTGTGGTTCTTGGAACATCTGCTTAGTATTGTTCAGAGTACTCGGGAGCTTACATTTGTGTCTGATAGGAATGTTGGGTTAATGAAAGCGTTGTCTAATGTATTTCCTACATCGAATCATTTTTTTGTTTACAACACCTTAAAGGAAATTTGAGGGATAAATTCAACGGTGGTGGCTTCTCAAACAGTTATAGAGAGCGTATGGTCTGGTTGTTTCGGGAATGTAGGCATGCTCCAACAATTGCATTATTTAACAAGAAGTTGGAAGTATTGAAACGTGAGGGATGAGCTATTGTTCAAAGGTTTCTAGATGGTTTACCATTTGAAAATTGGTCGAATGCTCATAGTGTTGGATGTCGGTATAGAGAGATGTCTTCAAATGCAGATGAGTCTTTCAATGCATGGATAGTTGACTGTAGGAGTTTGCCCATAACCCGAATGACTGACATGTTGAGGATAAAGCTGATGAACATGTTTGTTACGAGAAAAACCGATTCTGGTAATATTATGATACTGTTTTATTTTCTGCATGATATTGTTTTATTTTTGATGTGATACTGTTTTATTTTCTATACGATATTGATGTAGGTAGGTGGATGGGGATTGTCTGCCCGAAGATGATAGAGAAGTTGCAGGGATATGTAGAAAAAAGTCGATCATGGAATATCAAGTGATCTTCCGATACAATTTTTGAAGTTTTTTCAAATCCATCGGTTTGTGTGGATATCTGCAAAAGCACATGTTCTTATTCCCAGTGGCAGTTGAATGGGTTTCCATGCGTGCATGCAGTCGCTGCAATTAGTAGATTTGGAAGGCACATTGATGAATTTGTTGATTATTAATTTCATGTTGCTGTATTCCGCAAGTCCTATGAGGTTGGAATATGAAAATTCTGTCAATTTTGACATTTTGCCTCCATTTACAAAGAGACAACCTGGAAGACCTAAAAAGAGGCAAATTAGATCAAGGGACGAACAAGTGCGGATGATACGATGTGGAAGGTGTAGAAAGTAGGGTAATCACAATAAGAAGACTTGTAAGGAGTCATTGGCCTAAGAGCTTGTCTCTGTGAAGGATATTATTCTTTTTTTTTTAAATATATAGGAACACAATTGTCTTGTAATCATTTGTTGGTTAAATTAATGAAAGTAATATTTATTTTCACAAAACAATATCACAAAATGTTTATCTTAATATAAGAAAGAAAGTTTAACAAAACAGTATCACTAACAGTATCTTATTAAGAACATTATACTGCAATACAGTATCACAAATTACTATAATACCTGGTGTTTTTAAGAGTCATGTGTTCTCGTGAAGGATATTATTGTTTCTTTTTAAATTTTTTGATGGAGAGATATTATTTTTTTAATATACAGTAATACAATTGTCTTGTAATCGTTTGTTGGTCGAATTAATGAAAACAACATTTATTTTCACAAAACAGTATCACAAAATATTTATCTTAATAAAATAATTTTACAAAATAGTATAAAAAACAGTATCTCATTAATTAACAGCAATATATTACAATACAGTATCACAAATTGTATTCAGTATCAAAATAAAACTGCAAGTACAATTTACAGTATCAAATCAAAATTCTTAACTAGGAAATATATTCATCTAGAATGAAGAAAATCTATTCATATATTCATTCATCCACAATGAAATCCCTGATGAATTGAGAAACCATGTTTGCTTTATATTGTCTACCTTTCTTCATTATCATGGTGTCTTCTATCTCTTCATTCTTTGCCAGTGTTTCCATCACATAGCAAATGTGTATTCCATAATCGACACTGTGAAATAAAATTCAGAAACATGTAGTATATGTCAGTGTGCTGCATAGCCATTTAAACACAAGATAATACAAATAGGGAGTTTGAAGGAGTAGTCGCTTCTTACGTCCCAATGTGTTGTTGCAGACATTTCTCGTAGGAGATCAATGGATGATTGAATTCTTCTTCTTTGTAATCAACAGTATTTATAACGGAAGATTTCATAAACAGTTCTTTTTGTTTGATCTCAACATATTCTTTCTACACGTATTTGAGAAAAAACAACAATGTAAAATGTTAGACTTGTATTTTAAAACTTACTTTAAAAACAGTATATGGTACTGTAACAACTCATTATCTTACCAATATCCTAGCATCCTCAATATATCTGTTTGACGTCCCGTCTCTTGGTAAATTGTTGTTGTAATGTGTCCATTGACCTACCTCTAAGTCGAATGTGAGTAGTGTCCAATGAATTGGAACTACGTCAGATCATTTTCCTCCGTTTGAGTTCATCGGGAATAGTAAAAGTCAAAGCTGCCTGGTGTTGTGGAGGTGTTCAAACACTATGTCGATTTTTTGTGATCTTGGAATTGCCATTTCAAGATTTGTGACATATAGCAGCAGTATTCAAGTATAATATCAAGATAAGAAATTATTTTGTTTTAGATCTAAGTTTGTAATTGAAATGTTTATGTTGAAATTAAACAATTCGCCCAGCACAAAGAATCAAAAATGACAAATCTTTTGTTGTAAGTGCTGTCTACAATTGGGTCATTAGCCTTTAGGATTTTCCCGTATGCATCAATTACCCGCAGATAAAGTATCATAGTTATGTTTTGTATAATTTGGGAATACATTTTTTTATTTTTACAATCTTACACTATTTGATATTGATTCGTCTGCAAGAATATCAAACAAATCTCCCAATGTCACAAATCAAAATTCTGCTCCGGTCGGCTTGTAAACTATCACTTTGTAATATAACACAGCATTAAGTAATGAAACAGTATCACAATATTATAAGTAAAACATTCAGCAATTGAAACAGTATCACAATATTTATAAACAGTATCACAATATCATAAGTAAAACATTCAGTAATTGAAATAGTATCACATTATTTAAACAGTATCATGAAAACAATATCACTATCACTATCAAAATATCAACAATTAGTGTATGGAAGAGACTTACGATGGATTTTGGCTTTTCCCCGATATTTACAATCTTCTTCCTGTCAGCTGCAGTTAACTGTTTTGCTGTCAACCATTTTGTATTGATTTTGGTTGGTACTTTTTTTGTTTTCCTTATTGGAAGATCGGGAAGGTCCTCAACGTTAATGATAGTATTGTCATCATTTTCTTCTTGCACCTGAGATTTAACCTTTTTACCCTTTGCAACTCTTTTTTTCGGAGCAGAGTAGGTGAAATCGTCATCATTCTTTCTTTTTCTTTCCTTTTTTTCTTTTATTCCATTGAAGTTTTCTTCGTTGCATCCTTTATTTTTTGAATCTCTTTGTCATTCAAAGCTTGAGTGACTTCATGCACTACCTTTTTAGTCAGCTCATTTACAAGTGATGTATTCTCTTTTTCCAATAATTTGTTCTCACTTGTAAGAGAATCCAAAGTTTCTTGCATCTTTTTAAGTTGTTCGACAGTGTTATTCTTTTCTTCCAAAACTGCTACATGTACAGCCATTGACTTTTGTAGTTGGTCTTCTATAATTCTTATTCTTGTGTTCATCTCGTTGAGCTCTTATATATTCTTTTTATTTTGCAAAGTATCAAAAGCATTTATTATCATTATCAAAAGTATTAAAATTATATTATTATTAGTATCTTAATTAAATAGTATCATAATAAAACAGTATCACAGACAATAGTATCTCAATAAAACTGTATCATAGATAAAAATAGTATCATATTAGTATCACAATAAAACAGTATCACATATTCTAATATTATAGATTGTTATATCATATTTATGTATATTAGTACCTTTCATTCTGCGAGACGCTTTTATCTAACGCAGCTTGCAAGATGTGCTCATTTTTCCTAGAGGCTCGTAATTCATCACGAATTCTAGATGAACTGGTTATGACTTTCTTCGATGATGAATCCTTTATTGCAACTTCTACGAGATAACTCAGGGGCAAGTGTAGCCAACTGTCATCCTCCTCTTCAATTTTGTCAAAGCTGTCATATTCTTCATCACTTTCTTCCTTTTTGTTTTCTTCTGTTGAATCATTCTCATCTATTTGATTATCACCACTTTCTTCCTTTTCAATATCTTTTGTTTCCGTATCAACTTTATCAGATTCTTCATCTTCATTAGATTCTTCATCTTCATCAGATTCTTCGACAACCTGCAATTGTGTAGTAGTTGTATAATAAATATACTAGATGTTTGTATGTTGAATAACTCTTTATGTAAGATATGTTGAATAACTCTTTATGTAAGATATTGTATGCTGTGAATTTGTGATACTACTATTACTTTTTTATAGTTTGTGTATAGTCGTAGATTTTAGACTACATGTCAGATCTCTTAAGTCCAATTTAATGCATTTTGGTTCTACATTCTTCTTCAACGCTTTGCAGACATTAAATTTTTTCCAACAACCAATACTAAATTTTTATAAATAAAAACTTATTAGTGCGAATATCACATTTAATGCAAAACAGTATCAACAAATAAAATAGTATCAACAAAACAATATACAGAAATCAAATAGCTTACTGCTAAAGCCATCATACAGCCTGTGACATCGACTGGGTATTCGTTTTTACATAGAGAAGAAATTAGGTATTCAAAAATGTGCTTCGACCAATTGTAAGTTTTGATCTTGTCGACATCTTCAATGTATTTGATATATCCCCAGCTCAAAGTCAGAGATTTATTTAGCACAAAGAACAATGCCATCAGGAAGAGCATCATCTTCTTTTTTCTTTCCATTTGCTGCAGCCCTTAACTGTGTAGATATTATTGTTTTGATCAATCTACCACAGCCTCTGAACCTTCGTTGGGTGAAATCTGAAATCAAGATTGGCTTTTGTTTTTCAACCACCATCAAATTTTCACCTTCGACAATGCCAAAAATATCCTTAACTTCGTCCGTCTTGAACTTCAGATGTGATTTGTTTATCAAAAAATCCTTCTTTGACTTGTCTAAGCACTTAATGATCTTGTATAGTTCCATATCACTTCGATGACAGCAATGTCTGTCAATTTTGTCATCCAATATCAACTTGACAAGATTATAAAATGGCAATTTCTTCAACCCATTCCTTTGTGGTTTAGTTAATGATAACCCTTTTACCTCTCTGATAACTGTTTGGAGGTTAGAACGATATTGTAGGTAAGACTTCTTCTCCACTATTATTTTTCTTCGTGTAGTTATAGACTTCTTTTTTCCCATTGATTTGTAACCAATTGCTTTGTATCCAGATTTTTGTTTCGTTTTGCTGCATTATAAACAAAAATAGTATCAGAAGTATCAAAACAGTATCATAGAAAATAGTATCACAATAATAGTCAATTATCATATAAATAGTATATCACAGATAAAACATGATATAATTAGGCCATTACACATAGATTGAAACAGTATCATATATAAAACAGTATCATACATAATGGTAAAGTATACTAATGCACATTATCTAAATAAAACAGTATCAAAGATAAACAGTATCATAGACAAAACTAAGAGATTGAAACAGTATCATAGGTTGAAACATTGTCATAATTAAACAATATCAAAGATAAAAGTATGGTATAAGTTTACCAATGCACATTATCTAAATAAAAACAGTATCATGGATTAAACAGCATCAAAGATAAAACAGTATCATCGACAAAACTAAGAGATTGAAACAGTATCGTAGGTTGAAACCTTGTCATTATTTAAATAGTATCAAAGATAAAAGTATGGTATAAGTTTACCAATACACATTATCTAAATAAAAACAATGTCATAGATTAAACAGTATCAAAGATAAAACAGTATCATAGACAAAACTAAGATATTGAAATAGTATCATATGTTGAAATTTTATCATAATAAAACAATATCGTAGATAAAAGTAAGAGATTGAAACAGTATTATAGGTTGAAACTTTGTCATAATATTTCACTATCATTAGAAACAAGGAAAAAATTTGACAAATAGAAACAGTATCATAGATCAAAAGAGTATCAACCATTTTGCATGGTTAAATAACAAGTTCTAAGAAAAAACCAAAAAAATCACCAAAACATTAACACATAGTATACAGTATCACGCATTTCAAAGACATATATCACTTGTTCTGACAGAAAAAACTAACTCACAGCAACTACATTATCAAAAAAAAATTACCGAACAAATTACCTTTGCCATCGAACCTTCGAACTACTTTGTATGCAGTTACGATTTGCGGTGAGAAGTATCAAACACGAAGAAGATGAAGTTTGCTAAAGTAAATGGAGGTTTTCGTAGTAGTCTGTGTGTTTAGTGTTTAAATGGCGGTTTTTACAATTGGAGGGCATATTGGACTTTTGGCACTAAAGTATAACTTTAGTTGAATTAAGATTGTGCCAAATGACTTTTTAGCCCACTTTGGCAGTAACAGTGACCGGCCCAAAAATTTTCCTAAAACAATTATATTAGTTTAGCCTAGTCCAACTTTTTAATTCATTATTTTTCTGGGCCAATTAAATACTCACATGGCCCAAACTAGGACCATTGCAGAATTTTTTTAATTTGTTGCACCTTCCACTATTTGGTGTTGAAATATCATTTTATTTTCTAGTTTGGTTGTAATATTATCCTGTTGTGTATAACTTAATTATATGTCATTTCATTAAATATAGGATTACAATATAATTGTATATAACACTATTAAAGAATTTAAATATTTTGCGCATCGACTACATAACTTAGTTTTAGATAAAATAGATATAGATTATATTCTAAAACATTTTTTGTGCATCGACTACATAACAATTTTTGTTGAGAGAGACCTTATTAATAAAATAGATAGAGATTCTATTATAGAAGAATTCGCAGTTGTAAAAGATTGTCGAGCACAACTTTCTTTAGCTAGTTTTAGATCTTGAATATTTTTGTGTAATGACCTCTTGTAACTTTTTTAAAGATTATGACTTGTAAAAAAATATTAAATTCTCATAAAAATGGGCTAAGTAATTGTGGTTTGAAAAAAAAAAAAATTCGGGGCTCTACCTCCGTACCCCGTGAGGAGATCCCCCTCTCCTCCGGCTCACCATTTTGTCATATCCTAGCTTTGCCCCTGATGGCCCAAATCCAGTAGGATGGATCATTTCAAAATTTGAATTGGATTAATTTGAGTTTTCCACTTTGTGAAAATTATTTTATGTTCAACTAGTGCAGAAAATTTCTTTTGCATTTGTGATAATTTTACCATACAACACAATATATAAAATAATTTAGAAAATACTATCTAATATTTTTTATTCTAAAAACACTGTTTTTAAGTTTTGTAACACTTGTTGTTACATTTGTTATATTTGTTAATAATAAATGTAACCAAAATAACAAAGGTAACAAAAAGTGTTATAAAAATTGAAAATAATATTTTTATAATAAAAAAGTATGCTAGTATTTTAAAAAATATTTTATTTATTGTGGTTATTCCCTTTGCTTTTTGGCATCTTTAGCAGCTTTTTCCTGCCGTGTATTTTCTTAATTTTGACATTTTGGATCGAGATAAATTTTGTTCAAGAATGAAAACACATAATATCAAGGAGTAAAAAATAAAATAAATTTGCTGGCCAGTCGGGCTAGTCGGGCCATATAGATCCGATTTTGTTCGGACTAACATTTTAACGGGTTAGCCCAACTCAAAATTCGAGTTATACGAACTGGCCCGTCGGACCGGACTTGTTTTGCCAAGTCTAATTTTAATCATCTAGGTAGAATTTGAGTTTCCCATGTGACAAGATTATAAGTTCAATTAAAAGAATTTTTCCTAATCTCTCGATTTCAAATTTCAATTACCATATCTGTAGTTTCAAATAAGAAAACTTGTACTGTAATAATTCTATAGATTAATTGATGACTTAAAACTTTAAAACGAAAACGCATATTTGTTTTTGACTGATTTTGCTTATTTTGATCAGACAGTCACATTTACACTAAAAATAATTAATTATTTTAACTTGTAAATATAAAAAAAGTAGATTGTACTTGTCAATTTTTCGCAATTTTATCTCAATTGAATTTTAATTGGACGTATCAAGTCTAACCTTTATGTAATTCTAACAAAATTTCCACTGACGAATCCGTCAAAAAATTATGTTAAAGTATTGTACAAAGATATTCTTAATGTAAATAATACAAAATACAAATACAAAATAGCCAAAAGAAAAAGATAGAAATAAAGAGGCTAAATTGTAATTATTTGTTAAATACATTAGAGAAACGGTCAAGAGGCTAGTTCAATTCTCTGTTTTAATTTTGTTTTTTTCTAATTGTGATATGTGATTGGTGGTTTTAATTTCTACTAACCTTTCTTCGAAATTCGTCAATCTTGTATCCACTACATTGGTGTTACAATAGTTGTGCTCCTCATTTGTGGTTCCTGTGTAGAAGTGGAATTTCGTGTATCCACTTGGGCCATATCTATGAAGACTCACTCTTTCTTTGGGAGTAGATGGTGGTGGCAACAGCGGTGGACAGGCATGTGGTGGCGGCGAAGGCGGTGGACAAAAATGTGGTGGTGTGTAGTAGTGAAGGCAGTGGGCAATGATGTGATGAGTCATAGGGCTTGGTGGGTTGAGAGGGGTGGGAAACTCATTTTTATTTTTTTTTACTTTTTCTTTATTCTCTCTATTTCTTTTGCTTTTTTATATTGGATTGATTCTAGCTATGGTCATTGAATTTTTTTAAAAATTTCAAAATAGTTACTAGATTAATTAGACACTCAAGTTTCTAATAGTTACATTAATGATCACTCGATTAAACATATTAACGTAAAACCATATATATCACTTTTAAATTCCAACGTGGACATAAAAAATGTTAACTAATAATTAGACAAATTATATGTTAATTGTGGAAAAAAAAGTAATTGTCAAACCCATGTTCTCTATTTTTTTCGATTTTAATAAACAATCAGTTGGTAAAAATTTACATTTTTATTGGCAAACTTTTGAAGGCAAGGCATTTGTGTTTCACGTTTCATAGTAGCTAACGCTATTTGTGTCCAAGTTTGAATTTAAGAATTTTAAGTTAATATTTCCAACCAAGTAACCACTAGTGTAATTATTAAAAACTTGAATGACCACTACTGAAAAGAAATTGCTTCAATGACTATTTTAAATTTTTTTTAAAACTTCATTGGCTGCTGCTAAAATTAACCCTTTTTATATTTGTTTTTTGTATTATTTAAAAATAAGGGCAAGAATGTCGAAGTGAGTTTAAAATTAAATAGGAACAAAATTGCAACAAATTGAAAATGATGAGATCCTGAGTCTAATCTACCCATAGAAAAGAGTAACTTATTGCTATTACAAAAGGTCGACTGACTAGCAAGTTGCAAGCTAACACAAATTTATTCCAACTCTTGCGGGTAATGTAAACCAGAGGGTTCACTAGTAGCATTATTACTGAAAACAGGTACAGCCCTCTTTCTCCTCCTCCCAAAAAGATTTAAAAAAAAAAATTAATATTACACAATAAAAATGTCGAGGTAAAAAATACATGGATAAATAAAGACAAAAAATATATATAATAACTGAAAAAAGTAAGCCAAATTCTGAACTAGGATTTGCAAAAAGCATGCAAAGTATCATCAAGGGCTTTCTTATCATAATCACTTGTGAAAACACAGTTGCCTAATGGACCTTTCAAGAGGATGAGCCGTAGCAATCCATCAGCAACCTTTTTATCCACCTGAAATCACATTAAGCACCAACAATTTTGAAGATAGAATCAAATTAGTAGAACTTTATGTCGATAAATGTTTGTGTTCGTTTTCACTTACTGCCATTACAGATTTAAACACATCTACAGTCATGGTTTCTGGAGGTGTTGTTGGTAAGTTTGCCTTCACCAAGATCTTATGCACCCGCTTTACAATTGAATCGTCGATCCATCCAAGCCGGTAAGACATGTCAACTGCCATGACCTGAAAATTTGACACGCCAGCATCCATAAGAACGAGTCTATAGCGGGATTCAAGAACATACACATGTTAATCTAGAAAGTAATTATCTCCACACCGTGCCAGCAGCAACTGCCTCTCCATGAAACCACTGCCCATATCCAACACCAGTCTCGATTGCCTGTAAATGCCAATAAAAAGCACTTTCAGGTGGAGAATCATATTTAAGGGGTATCGCATCTCACATGGTGAAACCATACGATTAATGTACAAACTTTGGGAAGAAAATTCAATAAAACCTTGTTGAGGTCATATTAATTAATCTTGGTACATATAGAGTTGAATGGTCCAACCCCAAGAGCTGAATTTAAACTAGTATACCGCTTCCTTGCGGTGGGATCTGACCGTAGGCTCTATTATGATGATGGATTGAGGCGGTGAACAGATTTTGGAGATCATCAGTGGAAGGAGATAGATTGAGGAGGTGAATTTTGGAGATGATCGATTGAGAAAGATGATTCGGATTGAAGCGGTCAGCAAATTTTGGAAGAGATAATTTTGTGAGAGGTGAAATTGAAGACGTAGTGACACACGGACGTTTAAGTACTTTTTTTTTTCTTGTAGCAGAGAAAACTCCTTACGGTCGTGACTAGTTCGTCCTTGCTCAACATCAAATTTGGATCTCCATAATCCCAACAACCAGTTTGGTTAATAAGCCCAGAAGCTCCTTCATTGAGTCGGAGATCTTAACAGATTAAATAGGAAAACCACCAACACAAGACCCTAAAATCAAGAGCATCCCAAGGAGAACTAATCTCTTCAATCTAGTTGAAGCCCAACATTCTTGGGCTTTTCTTCCGTTAAAAAATTTAATCGATCGCTTAACTTTAGGTGATTCCAAACAAGACTAGTCTTGTACTCAATAAGCGTCACACATATTGTAAACGAGATTCAACTAACTAGTTCGTCCTTTCTCAACACCAAATTTGGATCTCCATAATCCCAACAACCAATTTGGTTAATAAGCCCAAGAAGCTCCTTCATTGAGTCGGAGATCTTCACAGATTAAATAGGAAAACCACCAACACAAGACCCCAACATCAAGTGATTACATCGTGGTCATCATCCCACGGAGAACTAATCACTTCATTCTAGTTGAGCCCAACTTTCTTGGGCTTGAATGAGATTTCTTCCATTTAAAACTTTAATCAATCGCTTAACTCTAGGTGATACCAAACAATTCTAGTCGTGTACTCAATAAGATTTACAGGTGTTGTAAACGAGATTCAACTAATTAACATATGTTTCAGACATCCAAAACTAAAATAGCAGTTTGATGGTTAAGACAGATGTCTGCACTAGGTCATGAAAAACAAGTTTCAACATGTTTCAAATGCCAAACTACACGAACAAACAACCCCCTGCAACTTAAATCCACGTCTGTAACAAGCGAGAAGAAGAAACGGAAAAATGTAGCGAACAGAAGAAATTAGATTTCCAGAACATATATTAAGAGTTGAAGGCCAGAAACATATTTCGCGGACAGAACAGAATAAACGTCCACACCCATTGAATGATCTAATATTGAAGTCTGAACGAGCAAACATGTTGAACCAAATAGAGACTTCTGTGGACAACATGCATTCATTCTGAAGGCGGAAATCAAAGAAATAATAGTTCTAAAAACCAAAACAGTTACAAATGTATGAAACAAGCTACAACAACATTAAACATCAAATACAGAAATTTGAAGAGGAAGGATGTCAAACACACTCAAAAACCTCACATGGATACATAGCACTATTTGTAAGACCATGCTTCACTTCAAATGCAACAAATTACTCTTTTCATGTCCAGAAATCCTCCTTTTATGTTTACAGAAACATTCCATACTTGTTTATCATAAAACTGTGTCTACATTCAAGAGCTCTTAACACACAATTCAGACGCCCATTCTAAAATTAGACACCTGGTTGTGAGTTTCATAACTCTGAATGAGGGCTCATATGTGTGAAACAAGTTCTCATAAGTTCGAAACTTAATTTTAGCTGTCCAAATGTATTTCAAATGTCTAGAAACTGGTTCACACCTGGTATCATTGTTACTTTTCATGATGAAATGACAAACACTTTTCACCAAATATATATTTAAATACTAGCTATCAATTTTCAATTACCATAGAAAAGTGAAAAATATTTATCGATTAGCCTTTCAAAATTGACTTCCTTATATTATTATCTTGTCATTTTCACCTACAAGTTGCATGAGCTAGAACACAACTAGATTTTTTCCACAGAGATTTTCTGTTCCCAACTAGCTTATATTGTGACATTTATGTCTACTATAGTACTGTACATCATTTAGCATCAGCCGATTTAGAGGCTCCTTCTGACTTGAACCAAACCAAGACCATTTTTATCTAGTTTGTGATAGTAGGAAAGAACATGTGAGGTATCGGTTAAAAAACTTATTTTCTAAAATAAGTTGTTGCTGTTGTTGGAGAGTCCAAGTAAAAGATAACAGTTATACTTATTTATTGGACTGACCCTCCTTAGTGGAATTGTTGAAATCTAAAGGGATCCCTTTGATGGAGGACATATATAGTTAAACTCAACCACAAAAAACAGAGTTTGCACATCTCATCTTCCGCAGTTTCTCCTTTAATAATTCCACTCTCTAGGATATACATGCTTGTATAGAAGCATACTTTAAGAATTACAACAGTTTGGTGTGCAATAAATTAAGTTGACTTAATTCGTTTAATTTGCACTTGAACTAAAAAGGGATTTTAGAGTAAATATCCACAGACATTAAGTTTTTCTTAGTTATTTATACACTCATCTCTAGATAACTAACAAATAGTCTATACTCCTCCCAAGAGTTATCCTTTGCTCCCCTTAGGCATATCTATAACTTGGCATTGGAGTGGTTGTTCAAAGTTCACCTCTGATGCCTCTCGCAAAGTTTGTTGTTCTTTTCAGGATTTGACTTGGAAGCTTATGGGAAATTCAGACACAGAACTTAACTCACAAAATTCTAACAAATGTTAATGCAGTTTGTTTGGAAATTGTATATAGACACCAAATATAAAGTCAAGAATCATATTCACAATAGCAATTAAAGTAACATCATATGTAGAAATCTTACATGGCCAAAAGTGTGACCCAAATTCAAGGTCGCCCTCAATCCACTTTCCTTCTCGTCTAAGGACACAACCTCAGCCTTGTTTTCACACGAGCGCTTGATGGCGTAAGTGAATGCACTGGGGTCCCTGCAAAGGAGCAAGCCCACTTCAATTTTAGGTCGACTGCCACTACAAAATTATCACACACTTGGAGGAAAAAAGGATGAATAAGCACGAATATCACATGAAGTGAAAAATCCATTACAAAAGATACCAACATATATGCATGCTAATTAAACGAAACAATGTCTATAGTTCATAGCTCAGAATCCTTCAGCACATTGCAGGCATCCCTCTTGGTTGCATATCTGACAAATATCTCATATCTAATCAAGTGGTTAATGGACAAAGGGGAAGGAAAAGTAAAAGAACTAATGCCAATTCTAAGGATATTTGTTTTGAGTGGGTTACTTGGTTATCTCTAATATGCACAAAAGGGCAAGGCCCCACTAATGAAAAACAGAAAGATACAAAACAGCATTACCCTTAATATCCTCGCAACAGATTCACCACAAATATTTTACCTTGCCAACAATGCCTCCATATTTTTCTCCTGCCATTCAAAAAATTCAGCATCTCTGATAAGCCCATATTTGATCACTTCTGCAAGCCCTGACGCTAATTCTCGATCTGGCAATGTGTTCAGTGTGTCGATGTCTATGAGCACACATTGTGGCTGGTAAAATGCACCGATCAAATTTTTACCAAGCCGGTGGTTTATTCCAGTTTTACCTCCAACAGAAGAATCCACCTAAAATAAGAATAAAAAAAAAATTAGTGACAACTAAATATTGTAGAAGTTATCAAGTACTATTTGTAAAAGAAAATACCAGAGAATTTGGAAATAGTAATTATGGGTGGGACCTGTGCCATAACAGTGGTAGGAATCTGAATGAAATTAACTCCACGGAGGTAAGAAGCAGCAGCATATCCACACATGTCACCAATGACTCCGCCACCGAGAGCAACAAATGTACAGCGCCGATCCATCCGTGACTCAATTGCTTTATCAAAGACTTTGATGAGAGTGTCCTGTGAAAGCATGAAAATAGTGCAACATTCATGTTAACCAAAATTTCTTACTCTTTACAATAAATTAATGTCCTAAAAAGCTCAGGATACCCACCATGTCCTTGAATTGCTCTCCATCTGGCAAAATCACACTCTCAACCTTGACATTGGGATTTCCATCCGTCAAAGCATGAATAGTTTTATCAAGGTATAGTGGTGCAATTGTGGTGTTAGTAACCACTAGGACTTGCTTGCCATGAACATGCCTACAATATACCCGTGAGTTGATAATATTAATATCACAAGCCAATAACAAAAGAGAGTAAGAGCTCAATCATCTTCACATGTGGTGGAAAAGAATGGGGAAAAGACAGAATAAATTTATAGATAAGACAGATGAAAGAAAAGGCGAGAAACAGTTACAGGATCAGAAATCTAATGTTTTTTTTTTTCTTTCGCCCTTTTATTTTGTGAATATAATTGTTGGCTCCAGAGAAAAAAACTTCACGCTTTTTAATGTTTCAAGTAACTGTATACTAAACATTGCCCATCTTGATTTAGTCACATTCAGACTTAATTCTTATTGATAGAAAATTAATGTGGAAGAAGCTATCGTGTCACTAAAGAGAAATGGATGTGGGCTTTCTTCACTTTTGGCAATTATTGACAGAAAAGTGAACATGGAGAAGCCAGGATGTAATGAAAGAAAATGGGGATAGGCCAATCCTGAAATCTTGCAAATAAAGAAACCTGTTAGATATGCGAGTGACAGACAGAGCACAGGAACTCAGAAGCAAGCAACTACCATTATAGTATTAACAACATGCATATCTCCTTGATATTGAAGAGCTATAACCATCCAGACTTTTCGACTATCTGAAAGACTTAAAAACACACTGGTAGCTTCTGAGCGTTCAGGCAACAATCTACATTGCTTAACACGTCATTATGTTTTTTTAATTTCATAGGCCTTGGATAATATTTCTAATTGCAGACTTAGATCCAAAACTAGTAACCTTGTTGGTGTGTTTCTAATAGCAGACTTAGATCCAAAACAAGTATCCTTGCTGGTTTGCACAGAATTTTAGTTGATCTTAAAAGCAACAGGACTGGCATTAACTAATAAGAAAAACTGGACCTTTTCTTTATTGAATCAATTCAGTCAGACGATTCATTTCAGAGGAGGAAGAGAATCGAAACTGATCTGCAGGCTCCCCTAGATAACTGGTTTACAAGGCAATCCCAATAAATATTAACTAAACCTCCTACTTCTCAGTTCTTCAATACAACTGAATACCCAAAAATTTTACAGAAGTATATTCTATTTCTTACTAACAATTTCCTTTCACCGCATTACTCTTATTGTGTCAACGTATTGTAAACTTCTTAAGTAATCAATTAAATTCCAATGCCCTTTTCTCTTCTTCCGCATACATTTATGACATTTTATTTAAAAGCCACGATTTCTCAATTTGAACATATCAAAATAATTATAAGCATAAATGGGAGAGCAAGCAAACGCCAACACAGTTGAGTTATTGCCTGACAGAGGAACGTTAATTATCTACAAAAAATGATATGATACGAAGGAAACCAATTAAAGTAAGTATACCTTTGAAGAAGTTCAGGTTGATCAAGAAGGCCAGAGCCAATGTAAATCGGGTAGCTCCGATTACCCAAATCAACCTCGACAGTTGTAGGAACTGCAGGAGAAGAAGTGGTTTGAGTAGGCGATTGATCCATAACTGGAGCAGCAGCTGAACTCCCTGTCGCCATCAATCTATGCTTCACATTATTATAATTGTTGCTATTGCTCGAGTCAATTGATACAACACACCGTGAAGAACCCAAAGAACCGGACGCGGGGAACCGCACAAAGAATTCCGGCGAAATGACTCTGTTGTGGCGGTTGTTGGTGGAGGTGAAAAGTGTAAGGGCGTGTTTGGGACAGAAAGAAGAAGAAGCCATACGGAGGCGATCGAGTTAGGTGGCAGAGAGAGGAAGAGAGAGTTGTGGTGTCAAATTGCTCGAATGGGTTCTATTAAGATGAAGATTTATGTGAGCAATTGCTAGTTTGTTTGGTAAGTAGCGACTCGCCTTGGTTGCACGGTAAATTTCATTGGAGGTCACCCAACTTTTTAAAAAGTTTCAACCTGCTTTATTTAAAACTAACATAACTCGCTCTTGTGGATGTTAAAACATGATTGAAAATCGATATCTATGAAATTAGTTTTGCTTATGGTGGTTTTTTAATTACTATCTAGACTACTATACCGTTTTTTTTTTGCAGTGGAATCCGATTATATGCTCTATTATGATAATGGATTGAGGTAGTGAACAAAATTTGGAGATGATAAGTGGGAGGATGATAGATTGAGGGAGATGGATTGAGAAGATGAGCAGATTTTGAAGATCGTATGTTGAAGAAAATGATTGAACAGCAAATTTTGAAAAAGATGAAATTGAAAACGTAATGACACATGGACGTGTTTTTTTTCTTCCCCTAATGGATAAAACTCTCTACATTCGTGATTAAGATTTTTATTATAATATTTTGAATTTATTTTTATAAAATATAATTGTACTGCATTGTATAAATAACATCACTCGAATTTTTTAAAGAGGGGCTTAATGAAATAAAATAATGATTGTCCTTAATTATATGTCCAAATTCACAATATTCTTCATAAATCAACAAATCTCTAATACATAGTTTTTTGACATTCATAAGTTGAATCAATCAATAGAAACTAGAAAGTTGTTTATGAATTTCGTATTCTTATCTTTCTGTATGCGCCATTTTATATCACAATTTTTATCTAAAACTAGAGAAATATTAGTTCATAAGTGGGCTCCACTCCACTCTTTAACGGTTTTTCACACAAGCTATTCAACATGTCATGTTTAGACAGTCTACATAGGTCCTATGTGGTATTCGACTTGCATTTAACGTCTACACAGACATATTCCGTCAATTGTATTAACGCCAATTAATTGGTGACTTGAATTGAAATAACTATAAATTTTGATGACTTAATTGAGATTTTTTTTAAGTTGGATGTCTCAATTGAGATTTTTCTCAAAGTTAGGTGCCCTCCATTATAATTTACCCCAAAATGTGGTAGGTTTCAGGCTTGAGAAAAAAGAATATAATAATAGAAAACAATAATATAAAAAAAAATGTGGTAGGTGAATGGATCCCCCGGTGCAAAACACGTGTTTTCCAGTTCCTTGCCTTCACAATTCAAACATTAAAAAACTGCAAGCAAGATTTGAGGATATGAATGGTGTGATTGCAAAAGACAATCCCAAGCCACAGCCATCCTTCTCATCCTCGCTCTGTCGGGATTTTCAGAAGGTGAAATGAAACAGGCAAAAGTGAGGCGGGACGAGGTGGAATTAAAATATCTTAATTTATTGTTCTGAATAATTAATTAATTTTAATTTTTTAAATACAATTATAATTTGAAGACATAAAAAAAAAAAAAAATTGGAGTGGATTTAAAGAAATTGGACTGAAAAAATGTTCTTCGTCCTCACCCCGATTACCTATGGGGCGGGGCAATTCGAGGCATGAAGTATTTTGTCATCTTTAGATACTAGACAATATAAAATAATGTATTCATTTGTGCTTTTGTTCCTAATATTTTTTTTTAATTACGAAATCAGGAAAAATAGTCATCATTTATTCAAATGGATAAATTCTATTTGACTAGCGTACTAAAAATTTAAAAGTACAAAATTGTTTTTTTATTATTCTTAATTAAAATATTAAAAAAAAAAATTAAAAAAATGAAATAACAAAAATAAAAAAACAAATGAAAAATAGCATATTTAGTCTTCAACCTTTAAAAAACGTAAATGATATACTCATAACTTTTAAAAATAGTACCGAACACTTTCAACGTTTGAGGAAATAGAAATTGTAGGTCTCTCATAACAGAGTTAGTCTATTTTTCTCCGTTATATAACTAGACTACACGTAATGTTTGATCCAAAATTAAAACAATTGAAACCACATGGGTAAAATCATCATAACGCTAGAACATGGCCTCCATTTTTTCCTATGTTCTTGTTTATTACTTTTGTTCTGACATCTATTTTATTGCAATATATATAGCCGTATAGTATTTTTCAACTCCAGTTTGCTCTCTCTTCTCCGCCTCTCATTTCATACTACAAATATGGCAGTTAGTGTATGCCACTGTGAAAACCACATGGATTTAAAAACTTCTTAGACTAACGCGAACTGGGCTAGGAGATTCTCTGTTTGTGAGGTTGAGTTTATTAATTCAAAATGTGATGTTAACGGCATGAAACATTTCACACCCTAATTTTTGTACCCTATGGCAATCGATGTGGTTGTTTCGCGTGGTTTGACCCACTAATTTGTGATCGAGCAAAGCAAGTGATTCAAGGGTTGCTGAATTCAAAGTGAAGATATGAAGGAAAGATAAAAAAAATTATAAGATTAAGTGAAGACACTTGAAAAAGAGATTAACAAGCTACAATTACATATCTGAAGTCTACAAGTAGAGAAAAAAATATTGTTAGTAGGAATTGAGAATGTACAAATCAGAAATGAAAGACATCAGTGGAGTTGTGTTTGAATATGATCATTTGTATTTGGGTTGTTCCTCATGTGGATCTTCTTGTTTTAGGATGTTTGTAATTTCATTATTAGTGATAATTGAAGCTTGTGTTGTTAATGTAACTTATCTCTTTAATTTAGGCAGTTGATTCCCAAATTTGCAATTTTTTGTTGACTTCGTTTATGTCTTAATTATATGCAAGAAAATATAGATTAATAATGTGAACCACAAGTGCAAAAGATCACAATAAAGGTAAGAGACTTATTATGCTACGTCAAGTAATACTTTAGTAATAATGACCCAATACATGTTTTAGTAATAATGACCACATGTGAAAAGGTTGGGGACTAATGATATTATTGCATTTAAAGGTGGGGATGTCACATGCAACAGACAACAAACGCTGGGGACGACATGCCAAACCTTTTAAGCACATAAGGGCAAAATATCACCTCTATTCTTAACTTAATCCTGATTAAAGTAGTTACAAATTAAAACACAATACATAATACTTCAATAGAGACCCAAAACATAATATTTTAATACAGGTACTGAGCTAATAACCTAAAACACAAAACATTATCCTTGTTTAGTTTTTTCATGAACTACATGACAGACCTACAGATTACACAAAAAAGACTTCTCTCATGAAGATGAATATTGAAATGAAAGACCCAAATTCACTTTTTCTACTTCTTTGCTGGAGGTTCCTTGCGGTTGGTCTTTTCCTTGCTGCTGGTACTTGTCTTGTCAATTATGGTAGTAGATTTGTCGATGCATGTGTGCTTGCTGTGCCAACCTTCCCACATATGTTGCATGTGATCTCCACCTCTTGCTTGTCTCTTCTTGATACTTTATTTAGTACTCCATTTGGTTTCTTCCTCGTACCTTCTTCAGCCTACCAAGCGTGTTCGATGAGGAGGTGGAGGGATTTTTTCCTTTACCTGCCCAACACTGTGGGCCATCCATTGGGTAGATCACTATATTGTTAGCCTACAAGAACATTTCTATGTTGTAGCACTCATTGTTTAATAGCCATACGTCTATCTAGTATGCAGCTCATTTCATGGCTGCACGGAATGCTAGCTTCTGCAGTACACTTATTCGAATGGAAGTCAACTATATAAGTATTGCCTGAAATGAAGTTCTCAGCCTCAAACTTATCATCACCATCCCATGTTAGTTTGCAATATCTGGCTCCCTCTTTGTTCTTTCTAATGACTGGCTTATCAAGCAAGGAAATAACTAGCTTATTTTTGGCTTGCACTATTATAGTGTTGAAAGACTCATACAAATAGTTCATCAATATGCTACACTTTGTTGTATCCCTAAAGTGTGACCTACTCCATTGCCTTGATTTCTTCTTCGCCAATCATTTGTGTGCCTTAACATCCTTAACTTTCATTTTTTTCATCCATTTTTCCCACTTGACTCAGTCGTCGCCCTGGTTGCTCCCCACAATATGTTCTTCATATTTAAACCTCGATGCTAATATTTAAAATTATTGTGTAAATGTCTGACACAAAAATGATGCTAAGCCTATTTACACAACTTATCCAATGCATCCACCAAACCCTTCTACTTATCACTGATGAAGGTCCAACTACTTGCATCAACAACATCCACTGCGTCAACCAACAATTGCATGAACAAATCCAACTTCTCTTGTTTTTTTCCTCCACCATACTCCATTGATAAGTGTGTTTTACAAGCTTATTTAGGCCTATAAACTTAGTATGTACTCACTAGATGAACAAATTTCTACTTAATTCAATTCAAATATTGGTTATGTAGGTACAAACCCTAATTTGGATGATCTTGGAGCAAAAAGTGAGAGTTTGATTCTTATTGGAAGCTTAACCGGACGGCATGGACACGAGTTGAAACTAGTAGAAAGCAACATGAGTGAAGTCAGAAGTTTTGGAAGCAAAAATCAGATTTTGAGAAAGTTCAAAGACTTATGTGCACACTTTTGAATTTTTAGAAGACCACTTTGGGAATATTTTAAAAGAGTGGGGACCAATTAGAATGTCATTGGAAGTTTTTGAATTGAATTGAGAAGAATTAAGGAATAGAGGACCAAAACTATACCTAAAAGCTAAATTAGGGACCAAATTGTAAGTTTTGAAAACAAAATGTCACACCTAGGTAAGGTTGCACAAATTTTACTGCAGGTTGCGCAGAGGTTGCACAATGCATGGTGCAACCCAGGTGCAACTGCGCAACCTTGGCTATAAGGGAGTCTAGGGCACGATTTTAAGTTGAGTAGAATTACGACTTTTTGGGAGAGGACTTTCAAGATGTCTCAAGCACTATGAAAAGACCTATTTTAGGGCAATGAAGAGGGTTATGCAATGGAGAAAATAAAGATCAAGAGCAAGAAAAATAAGAATTTTTGGAGCAACATTCATCACGGTACAATTGAAGATTTTGGAGTAATTTAACATTAAGAGTTTTATCTATTCTTCTTCTTTTTTCTTCTGGATTGTGAATTCTTTAATAATTATTTCTATATTCATAGGAAACATGTCCAGCTAGAGTTATTATAACTAGGATTGATAATGAAACCTTGTATTTTAGATTGAATCAAAGTTGCTCGTTTTTTATTTAAATCTTTTGATAAGGGGAAAGTCCCGAAGGCGAACCTCCCCACCTGTGTCAGAGGCCTCTTGACCAGGTGGGTTATAAATCGAGGGATGTGCACAAGTGGTAGGGACCTGAGAAAGAGAGCCAACATGCCAACCCCCAGGACAAACCCCTACAATATTTCAGTAGAAATTTGCCCCACACGGGAATCGAACCTGCGTTGTCGGAGGATTTCTCCACACGTCACTTGCTTTTGTAGTTGATTGTTTAGTATTCATTAATTTTCTTTTGATACTTAATCATCGTTAAAACTTATTTTTGATCATATTGCTTTCGAGAGATTCAATATAGATAAACACATGGTAATAAACAATGTAGGGGCCTATAATAGGTAGAGATCTATTATGCTCTGTGAAATCTTGTGGGATGACTATTGTGAATTAATGCATGCTCATATATTTGCAAGTTAATTATAAATAATTAATTTCATACGTGAGTATAGAATCAATTGACTATTGAGAGATGCTTTTGATTAATTTATAATCATTGATTTTCAATTTATAGCAAGATTTGATAACTATGAGTAATAGAGATTCAAACTAAATAATGCGTTGGTGGATTTAGAGATCATAGTACCTTAAAAAATCAAAGTTAATTTACTAAAAAAACTCTTGTGCGTGCGTAGTTAGTCGATTAGTTTTAGTTAGTAAAAAATCAATCTAGAAAACCATAGTAATTGTATGTTTGATCAGTTAAAGTTAATGGCGATTAAAGTGTAATCAATAGCCAATCATCTTGGGTACGATACTTTGTTCATCTTTATACTACTTGTTACAATTCGTCCACTTGTAGGATTAAATCGATAACACTCATCTTCACCACGCATTTCGCATGCATTCGTACCTAATCCTTCAGCATGGTTCATAAACAAATCTTCAACTTGGTTGGGGAAGAAATAATTACCACCATTTCTTAGTATGTTGTCACATTTTCTTACTGCTTCTTCGTATTGTGTTCCCTTGAAGTGATCATCTTGAATTTTCAATCGATGGTTGTGAACCAGTTAACTATTGGCTTTCTGGCTCGGCCTCACCAACAACATAATCTACAGCTGAACAACTAGGCATGACAAATTGACATGCGACTTACGCCCCGCCATGTCCCGTTTAGGATTTTCCTGCCTCGAACAATCGAGTATTCGAGGTGGGTATGGAGTGGGTATGGGGTGGAGAAAGCTGCCCCGGGACGGGTTCGAGATAGAGTGGGTATATTAATTTTTTTTTTCAAAATTCTAAAATTTTTAAAAACTATTTTGTTGAAATGGAGCTAATAGGAGTCGAACCCGAAGTGTTGGGGTGGGAAGATTAATCTACAAATCCTAACTATTACACTATAACCCCTTGATTTGCATTTTTTTCATTTTGTTTAGTAAACATATTATAAAAAATGCATTCTTACTAAATTCTAACCCTAGCATCAACTTTCCCCATTTTCTAAAAGTAAACTCTAACCCACTGACTTCCTGCAGCTGCCCTATTTCTACGAAGTGCGAACAGGAATCGCCGTCGCCCCCGTCCTCTCCAACTGTTTTGCCACCAGTCCAAGTCACCACCTCTATCTCCATTCACCAATCATCCAGCCGGCACCTCCATCTCCTAATTATTTTGTGTATTTCTAGGTATTTAAATTACTTATCATTCCTTAAAAAAAATTTAGTTTTCATTAATTTGATCTCTGCAGTTAATATATAATGTGAAGTTTATTTTAGGTGTGTTTGGTGTATGGACGGCTCCATGATTTTTTGCTGAAAATATATAATGTAAAGTCTATTTTAGTTTATGTTTTTGCTTTTGGTTTCAAACTAATTATATGCGTTTAGTGTCCCTCGATTTTATGAGGATTTTTTGATGCACAAACTGTTTGTTAGGATTAATATGGATGTATCCATATGTAATAAAAACCTAAAAAGTAAAACTTGTTTTTATGATAACACTCTTCTTGTTTTTGTGATTACTGGGGAGAAAATACTAGTCTTAGAATTAATTAATTAAGAAAACGATGGGGAGCATAGATTGCTTAAAGTCTTAAACTAGTATACTTGGTCATTTAGAGTTCTCTGTAATGTGAGCTTCATTTGTATATCCTGGAATTGTTGGAAATTAAATTGAGGCAGATTTTGGAACACACATGAAGAACAACATATTTGTTTTCTTAGTGAAATTGAATCCTGGTCATTTACTTTTTGTTATATTGCATTATTGTTTTCCTTTCTTGGTTTTTTGTATAATTAAATGTGCAATTCCTTGTGTTTTATTTTAGATGTCTAAATGAGAGAATTATACACCAGTAACGATCATTGGAAGTACTCAACCTTCACAAGATAATGCACGAGTTATTACTACTCATACCCATGAAGACTCACCTAATCAAATATACACAGAGCAAGTTTCAGTAGACTTGTGTGATAAGGAGGATGATAGTGGACAAACTAGAAAAAGAAAATTGACTTCTGGAGTTTGGGACCACTTAAAAAAAATTGATGGGGGCATACAATGCTATGTGTAACTATTGTCAGAGAAAGTTAAGGGGGTGAAAGCAAAAATGGGACAAAACATTTACATGAACATTTGAAAAGATGTCCTCTTCAAAATCAAAAAGACATTAGGCATCTAATATTGAATCCCAAAACTGAAGCTAGTGGAAAGGTTTCAATGGGTACTTACTCTTTTGATCAAGCGCATGCTTGGAAAGAACTTGGACATATGATCATTTTGCATGAATACTCCCCTCCTTTCAATGGTTGAACATGTTGGGTTTAAAAGATTCGTAAATGCAATTCAACCATTATTTAAGGTTGTTTCTTGTAAAACTATGATATTTTACAAATATATGATTACGAGAGATTGAAAGTAATGAGATTGTTGGAGAAGAACAATAGTAGAATTGCAATCACCACGAACATTTCGTGGACTTCTAATCAAAAGAAAGGATTCATGGCTATCACTGCACATTTTGTAGATGATTCTTGGAGACTTCAAAGTCGAATAATGAGGTACTTTGATATTTGAAAACTTAATTTAGCTTTTTTCATGTATTGGTTAAACTTAATTATTTTGAATTTATCTTGTTTTTAAATACAGGTTCATATATATGCCATACCCCTACACATTTGAGTCACTGAGTACAGCATTGATGGACTACTTATTGGATTGGAATGTTGATAGTAAGTTGTCTACATTGACTGTTGATAATTGTACTACGAATGATGTCATGATCAACATTCTTTTAGATAAGCTTTCCGGTTGTTCACTCATGCTAAATGGTGAATTTTCCTATACGCGGTGTTGTGCGTACATATTGAACTTAATAGTAAATGATGGTTTGGAGATCATTAACTCAAGTGCTGCAAAAATTCGTGATAGTGTTGCATTTTGGTCAGCAACACCAAAAAGAGTAAAAACATTTGAGATGTCCACGTGTTAGTTGAAAATCACCTGTGTAAAAAAGTTAGCACTTGATTGCAAAACTAGGTGGAACTCTACGTACTTAATGCTTCAAACTGGTTTAGAGTATATGAATGTTTTTCCTCGACTAAAGCAACGAGAGATACAATATAGATGTTTGCCTAGTGATGAAGATTCCATTTAGCAAAAGAGATATGTGACAAATTGGAGTTGTTTTTTGAAATAACTGAACTATTTTCTGGGACTAAGTATCGAACATCTAATCTTTATTGTTCAAATATTTGTGATATAAAGTTGTCAATCTACGATTGGATGACATCTCCTTATGATGAAATCAAATTGATGGCTTCAATTATAATTGAAAAGTTTGACAAATATTGGAGTAAGATTTATAGAATTTTGGATGTAGCTACTGTGTTGGATCCGAGATTTAAACTCAAGTTGGTTGAGTATTATTTTTCTATAATTTATGGAAATGAAGCTTCAGATCATGAGATTCAAAATGTTCAAAGATTTTGTCAAAATATGCTAAATGAGTACACAACAAGACATATGTCGAGTAAGAGCGTGGCTCAATCTCCAACATCATCTTCTCAATCTGAGATATCTACTAATGCAAGCAAAAGAGATCGGTTGCCACAATTTGATTTTTATGTTACTACTAGCACTAGTATTGATAGTGTGAATGTAACACTCTAGCTTTTGTCAATCAGGAGGGTCACTAAAATAATCTCTAAAATATATTTGACGACTCTAAAAAATTATTTCTCGTGCCCTTGAATGTTTTTAAAAATAAGATTTTGCGGAAAAATAAAAAGTGTGCAAGGAAGAAGAATTTACTTTAGAATTTCATAGTTTTTTTTATACCACGATAGGTGTCGCCACAATTTATTTGACTAATCAAACAAATTCCAAAAATTACGAAACTTGACTATAGATATTTGGGACTACAGACTACAAGTTATTAAAATTTTAAACTTTAACTACGTCGTTTAATAGGTAAAAAAGATAGCCGAAGTTGCTTGAAAACTGTCCTGCCATTCAAATGTACACAATAAATTCATACGATGGAATTTTTGAGTGATTCCAATTTCTGTTATTAGACCACATATAGGGCTTTCCATAGTCACTGATTTCACTCAAAAGCTCTAACCGTAGAAAAAGCTATAATTTTTCAAAAAGGGGACAGTAAACTAAAAATTCTGAAAAATGAAACTAGGAAAATTTCTAATTTAAAACTTTGAACGACAAATAAATCAATATCTTGTTTCCGTACATATTACATAATTAATTACTAAATAAAATACTTAAAATATAGTGATTACATCATAATTTGACTCGATCATTTCAACGTCAAAACATAAACTAAATAAGACTTTTCATGAAAAGCTCTTTAGCTTACCCCCATCGCATCAACGCTAATCATTTCAATCTGAAAATTTATTCATTTTGGGGGTGAGTATTTCATAAGAAACACTCAGCAAAAATATTTATAACATGTGGAAATTTTTTACTTAAACATGAATTCGACATGCCATGATTTTTGAAACGTACATAATACATAAACATTGGTAGCCAGCACCACATAACGTCATACGTGATTATCTTCAATCACAAACATATTAAAGTGATTACCTTCAATCACTATCATAATTTCCTTCGTAAATGAGTTTGGATGGCATACATATAACATTATAAATTCTCAAAACTTCATTTAAAAATTGCAGTAAAAATATTAAGTAAAACTACTTGGAAAAGAGTTTTTGGTTGAGGCTTTGATAAAAAAAAATTGTTTCTCCAGCTTTCCAAAAACCCAGACTCGATCACTATATATATAAGGAAATTTTGTGAATTAAAAATCAAAGTTAACAACCTTCACTACTGGTCAAAAACTGAACCGAAAGTGAGGGAGAAAAGCTAGAAATTTGGGAATGGACAAATGTAGAAATATGGGGCTGTTTGCTAGACAAAATTTTGAGGGAAGAATAGAGTTTTTTTCTTAACTTAAAGACTCGTCTCTGGGCTGTTGTATGGACGAAATTGGGTTGAGAAAAGTGGAGTATTAAAGGAACCAAAATGTAGAACTTATTGCTGAATCTAGGGACCGAAAGTGGAGTGCAAGGACGAAAATTCCTGGACTTCTTCCTGCTGATTTTATGGAGATCAATTGGGACTTCAGGGGGGCCAAATTCTGAAGGGAAAATGGGAGCTAAACATTGTAATTTGGTGGCTGAAATACTAAGGGAAAAGCTGAACTTAAGGGGCCGAAAATCTGGAGATAAAGGAGCATTTATGGGGCAGTTTTTCTGTAGTTTTCATGGGGGCAGTTGGCTGAAACTTTAGTGGGTTAAATGGTGGATCAATGGGGCTGTGGTACGGTCTTCTTGAGGTGAAAAAGAAGGGGTTTTGCTGAGTTTTGAAGAGATTTGAGTGGTGGAGATCATGGAGGCCGAAAATGTGGTTGTGGGCAGCTAGGAAGGCAGTTTTTCATCAAGGTTTAGGGGCTTTTTGGGAATGTTTTCTGGAAGGAATAAAGATCTGTTTGGAGGTGTTTTCTGGCATAAATAAGGGGCTTTTTGGGGTTAATTATGGTGAAACTTTTTTTTTTTGTGCTAAAAGCTTACTAATTTCAGCATTAAAAAGTGAGCGGTTTTCTTTGCTGAAAACTGGACTAGCATAGGCCGAAATCAATATTAAAAATTTTCTTAGTATTTAATTTAAACAGTTGGCTTATATTAAATCAAGAAATTAAACCAAGAACATTTATTCGATGTAAGAAATTTTAACGAAGCTCGGTGATAAAATTATACTTCATTTTCGTCAATAAAAATTTAAAGCAAACGCGCGCAACATTTAACGTGACCTAATAAAAAGTATTTTAAAACATACTAGAGGGTTTGTGGTGGCACCAAAAGTAAAAAAATTATTTACTTGAAATTAAAAAGTCAAAAAAAATCTGGATGTTACAACCTCCCCACTTAAAATAATTCCGTCCTCGAAATTTAACTTACATGGTTTACCAGGTCCGAGTATTTATCTAAAATATCTTCTTCTCTTTCCCAAGTGATCCCATCTTCCTCATGTCTACCACACTGAACTTTAACTAATGGAATCTCTCGATTTCTCAAAACACGGACCTTTCTTTCTAGGATCACCACTAGCGCTTTCTCGTAAGTCATATAATTCCTTCAATCTAAAGACTCATATTTTACCACATGTGTAGGATCATGCACGTACTTTCTTAACATCGAAACATGGAAAACGTCGTGTACCGCCGAGAGCTCGAGTGGCAATGCCAAACCATACGCCACATTCCTAATCTTTTCAAAGATTTCAAATTGGCCGATGAAACACGATCTTAGTTTTCATTTCTTACCAAAACGTAGTATCCCCTTCAAATGAGCCACTTTTAGAAAAACATTTTCGCCGACCCCGAATTCTAAATCCTTTCTTCTTTGATCGGCATAACTCTTTTGAAGGTCTTGCGCTGTCTTAATTCTGGACCTGATCTTATCTATTGCCTCTACTGTTCTCTCAACCAATTCGGGTCCTAAAATTCTTCTTTCGCCGACTTCGTCCCAACAAATTGGCGAACGACATCGACGACCATACATTACCTCATAAGGTGCCATGCCAATAGTAGTTTAGAAATTATTATTGTAAGCAAATTCCACCAACGGTAGGTGACCTTCCCATTTACTACCCAAATTCAAGACACATGCTCTCAACATATCCTCAAGAATTTGAATAGTGCATTCTAATTGTCCATCAGTCTGAGGATGATAAGTCATGCTAAATTTCAACTTAGTACCCAAAGCTCCTTGAAGGCTTTTCCAAAAATTTGAGGTAAATCTCGAATCTCTATCTGATAAGATGGATGTTGGTATCCCATGAAGTCTAATAATTTCTTTGACATACACGTTTGCTAATTGTTCCAGGCTGAAATTCATTCGAATGGGAAGAAAATGCACAGATTTTGTCAGACGGTCTACCACAACCCAGATGGAATCATAACCTTTCGTCGACCTAGGAAAACCGACAACAAAATCCATTGAAATTTTTTCCCATTTCTACTCCGGTATATCCATTGGATTTAATGGCCCTGACGGCCTTTGATGCTCCGTCTTCACTTGTTGACAAATCAAACATTTTGACACGAAATGATCTACAACTCCTTTCATGTTTCTCCACCAAAATGTATTACGTAAATCTTTATACATTTTAGTTCTTCCTGGTTTTGCTGCGTAAGGAGCAGAATGAGCTTCACATAAAATTTCATTTCTCAACCCTTCATCCTTAGGCACACAAATTCGACCTTTGAACATCAAAGCTCTGTCCTCTGCCATTTCAAATTCTTTTCTCCTTTCAGTTCCCACTTCTGTCCTGATCTTTTCCAGGAAAGGATCATCTTTTTGAGCTGCCACAATTCTATCTCTAAGTGTCGACTTTACTATTAAAATTGTTATCACTGTTGATGTTCATGCCGGTGGAGTCAATACTACAATTTTCATACTCTCAAAGTCCTTGATCAAATTATCTTGTATCAATTGCAATGCAGACAACTGGCCATATTCTTTCTACTTAGAGCAACTGCGACTACATTTACCTTACCCGGATGGTAAATAATAGAGCAGTCGTAATCCTTTACTAATTCTAACCATCGTCGTTGTCTCATATTCAACTTATTTTGGGTGAAAAAGTACTTAAGACTCTTATGGTCAGTGTAAATTTCACATTTGCTTCCATAAAGGTAGTGGCATCAAATTTTTAAGGCGTGAACCACTACAGCGAGTTCAAAATCATGTGTTGGGTAATTTTGTTCATACTGCTTCAACTGTCTTGAAGCATAAGCTATCACCTTTCCATTTTGTACCAATACACAACCCAAACTAAGTCTTGACGCATCACTGTAAATTAACGTAGCCTTCTGAACCTTCGGGTAAAGCTAGTACTGGTGCAGATACTAAGTTGTTCTTTAACTCTTGAAAACTCTGTTCACACTTCTCAGACCAAACGTACTTAACTCTCTTTCGAGTCAATTATGTCATAGGGCCAGCTATTTCAGAAAATCCTTTTATGAAATGTCGATAATAGCCAGCTAAACCCAAAAAACTTCCTAGTTTCCCAACATTTGATAGAGCCGACCAGTTTGACACAGCTTCAACCTTTGATGGATCTACTTCAATTTCCTTAGCCGTCACAACATGTCCAAGGAATCCTATTCGGTCCAACCAAAATTTGCACTTCAAAAATTTGGCATACAACTTTTCTCTCTGCAAGGTCTCCAATACTATTCTCAAGTGCTCTTGATGTTGCTCAGGATTCTTGGAATAAATAAAGATGTCATCGATAAATACAATGACGTATCGATCTAAATGTTGATGAAAAACTTGATTCATTAAATCCATAAATACCGCTGGAGCATTCGTCAGTCCAAAGGGCATTACTGTGAATTCATAATGCCCATAGCGAGTTCGGAAAGTTGACTTTGGTATATCCGATGGCTTGATTTTTAGTTGATGACAACCCGACCTCAAGTCAATCTTCGAAAACATGGAAGCACCCTTCAATTGATCAAACAAGTCCTCAATTCTTGGAAGTGGATACTTGTTCTTGACGTCAATTTATTTAACTCATGGAAGTCGAGACTTTCTCATCGATCCATCTTTCTTTTTCACAAACAGTACAGGAGATCCCCATGGAGAAACACTTGGTCGGATAAATCCTTTATCCAAAAGTTCTTCTAATTGTATTTTTAGCTCTTGCAATTCTTTTGGTGCCATCTGATATGGAGCTTTTGATATGGGTGCAGCACCAGGTATAAGATCTATTGTGAATTCTACTTGTCTATTAGGCGGTATACCGACTAGATCATCTGGAAACACATCGGCGTACTCCCGAACTATTGGTATGTTATCCAATGATACTTTCTTAGATAGGGTACCAGTGAGATTGGCAAGAAAACCTTGGCAATCTATCTTCTTAAGCAACTTTTCCATCTGTAAAGCTGAGATGAGACATGGAAGTGCTTTAATCTTCGACCCATAAAATTTGAACTCGTTCTTTCTCAGTCTTCGAAAGATTACTTCATTCTCAAAATATACAATGGTAGCACAATTACTACCCAACCAATCCATCCCCAGGATAATATCAAAATTTCTCATATACTTATAACATGCAGGTCTGCTGATAAAACTAACCCATCAAAATCTATCTGAACTTTTCTAGCTAATTTATCTGTTTCTATAGTTCCTCCTGATGGCATATTAACCTCTAGAATACTATCACTTTTATGACATAGAATATTAACTTTAGCTAGGCTTGCTTCAGATATAAACGAATGTGTCGTACCAGAATGAATAAAAACGTAAACAGGTATGCTTGAAATAGATAACTTACTCATAATAACATCCAGATTCTGGGCGGCCTCTTCATGAGTCAAGGCGAACACTCCAGCTTTTTCTTTGTTCGCTTGATCATTAACCTTCACTGGCTTTACCCGACATTGTAACACGTAGTGTCCTGGCTCTCCACACCTATAATAGACGTTCTTTGCCAAAGTGGAAATCATCACTGTGAGTCTTCTTACACTTAGTGCCGGATGAAGAATATTATTACTTGACTGAACCCTGATGGGACCTTGATTCTGTCTCTTGAACTTGCCTGAATTTTGATCCATATTCTGATCCTGTCAATTCCTCTTTCTCGAGTCATTCTGTTGTCCCTGAACTTTGACTTTTAAACCTGAGAAGGTCACGGTCTGAGCCATGACCACTACCCTGAAAGTAGGAAGTACATGGAAACTAACAATCTGTCTGACCTCTAAGCACAATCCTCTTTCATAACGTCTTGCCTTCATTAATTCGGTGCTAACCAAATATGGGGCATAGCATGACAGTTCCTCAAATTTTTGCTTATACTTGGTAATTTCCATTTCTTCTTAAGCCAAATACAGAAACTCTGATTCTTTGTAATCTTGCATAGCCTGTAAAAAATATTTTTCCATTAGCTCAACTTTGAATTAGGCCCACAAGAGATTATTCTATTCATCCTCGGTACGGGTGTGGGATGGAGACTCCCACCAGTGACCTGCTCTACCGTTTAGTATGAACTCCGCACAAAGGACTTTCTAATTTTCGGGACAAGCGATGTGCCAAAAAATTTTCTCTGAAGTTTAAAACTTAATTAATTAAATCCCTAAGGTTCAAACTTAATTACATGTGGACAATAAGTCGGTTCAAAGAAAGACTTATTGTTTGACAGATTAATTATCAATATTTGATTACTGCACAGAGAGTACACTTACAAGTTGATGTTTCTGTCAAAAGACTAAATATCAATGTTGTGCTAGATATCTTGTAATGGGCCCACCGTTATATAATTTATCATAGATATGTTATGACATAATAATTAATTGTGAGTTTGAAATATTCTCTCGTTTTCAGTTTTTGCTTTTGCTTCTACAATATCTGTCAACATTAATTTCATCACTGTGCTTAATAGCACACATTTCAAAAATTGGAAAGAGAACGTTACGATTGTTCTCGATTACATGGATCTTGACCTTGCGCTTCAGACAGAATGACCTCTTACTCTTACTGATGAAAGTTCCACTCAAGATAAAAGAGACTTGAAAATTGGGATCGTTCTAACTGCATAAGTCTTATGATCATGAAACGTTCCATTCCAGAAACATTTAGGGGCGCTATATCTAAGGAGAAAAATGCTAAGACATTCCTTAAAGAAAATGAAAAGCATTTTCCCAAAAACGAAAAGGCTGAAATAAGTCCTCTTTTGGATCATCTTGTTTCAATAAGGTATAAAAGAAAAAGGAACGTAATGAAGTACATTATGAAAATGTCTAATCTCACTTCCAAACTAAAGGCACTAAAGTTAGAGCTGTCTGAGGACTTGCTCGTGCATCTGGTTTTGATTTTCCTTCTTGCACAATACGGTCAATTTAAAGTAAATTACAACACTCAAAAGGATAAATGGACTCTTAATGAGCTCATATCTCACTGAGTGTAAGAAGATGAAAGACTTAAGTTTGAGAGGACTGAAAGTACTAACATATCAACCACTCCTCAAGACAAGAAAATGAAAAGAAAAAAGTAAACTGCAGTTGGGGTACCACAACATAAAGTACAAAAGAAACAGGATAAGGAGTTCACTTGTTACTTTTACAAAAAAAGGCGGACACATAAATAAAGAATGCCCCAGTTACGCTGCACGGCGTGTTAAGAAATGTATGCTTTTTGCTATGGTTTGTTCTGAAGTTAATTTATTTAGCTTCTGTACCTAGACATACTTGGTGGATGGATTCTGGTGCTACCACTCACATAAGTGTGTCTATATATGGTTGCCTATGGAGCCAACAACCAATTGATGCTGAAAAATTCATCTTTGTGGGCGATGGCAAAGCAGTTGCAGTTGAGACTATATGGACTTTTAGGTTATTATTAAGGACACGGTGAGAAAAATGATTAGTCGTTCTTCTTTACCAAAATCTCTAGAGAGAGAAGTATTAAAAACTGCATCATACATCCTTAACAGGGTTCCAAATAAAACAGTAACTAAAACCCCTTATAAACTTTGGATCAGCAAGAAGCCTGGTATAAGGTACTTGCACATTTGGGGATGTTCAGCTGAAACGAGGCCTTATAGGCTAAGTGAAAAGAAACTGGACTCAAGAACTATAAGTTGTTATTTTGTTGGATACCCAGAATGGTCCAGGGGTTATAAATTCCATAATCCCTCGACTAGGTCCTTTTTCAGGACTGGAAATGCAAAATTCTTTTAGAATATTGAGTTTGGAGGGAAAGATGAAGTTAAGAACATCGTCTTTGAAGATACTCGTTTCTCTTCCTACTGTCGCTATTGAGAATGATCAGATTACTGACATTGTTCAAGAAGCGAATCCGGATTATCAAAACAATGTTGACAACTTTCCTATCCAAAATGAAGTTGTTGCTCCTGATGAGCAAACTCAACAACCTCAAGAACAAATGCCCGTGCGAAGATCCACTAGAAAAAGGAGAATGGCGTTTCTAGATGACTATATCGTCTTTCTCCAAGAACATAAGGTTGACATAGGAGTGGTTGAAGGTGATATAATCAACTTCCATCAAGCCAAACAGAGTTCTAATTCTTAAAAGTGGGTGGATGCCATGGAAGATGAGATGAAACCAAGAAAGACAATGACATTTGGGATCTCGTCAAATTGCCTGAAGGTGCGAATCTCATAGGTTGCAAATGGATATTTAAGACCAAGAGGGATTCAAAAGGCAATGTTGAGAGATATAACGCTTGTCTTGTTGTCATGAGTTTCACTAAGAAAGAAGGCATTGATTATAAAAGAGACTTTTCTCTCCAGTTTTATCGAAAGACTCTTTCAGGATAGTAATGGCATTAGTAGCTCATTTTGATTTGGAGCTACATCAGATGGATGTAAAGACTGCGTTTCTCAATGGTGATATTGAGAAAACGATATATATGGTGCAGCCAGAAAACTTTGTATCAGGTGATCCAAAGAAAATGATATGCAGACTAAAAAAATTCATCTATAGTCTCAAGCAGGCATCCCATCAATGGTATTACAAATTTCATCAAGTCAATATCTCATTTGGATTTGAGGTAAATACAGTTGATGATTGTTTGTACCATAAGTTCAGTGGGAGTAAGTATATCTTCCTGGTATTATATGTCGATGATATACTGCTAACTAGTAGTGATATAGGCTTAGTGCACGAAACCAAGAGATTTCTAACTAAGAATTTTGAAATGAAAGATCTTGGGGACGCCTTTTTTGTATTAAGCATACAAATACATCGAGATCACTCTCAGGGTATCATTGGGTTTTTGTAAAAGAGCTATATCGAAATGGTACTTAGTATATTCGACATGAAAGATTGTAAATCGGGAGATATGCCCATTGCTAAAGGAGATAAGTTTAGCCTCAGTCAATGCCCCAAGAATGAGGTTGAGGTGAAAAAAATGCAAAAGATTCCTTATACATCGGCTATAGGGAGTCTTATGTATGCTCAAGTATGTACGCATCCGGATTTAGCGTTCATAGTAGGATTATTAGGTAGATATTTGCGTAACCCTGGGATGGATCATTGGAAAGCAGCCAAAAGGGTTATGCAATATTTACAGAAAACAAAAGATTTCATGCTCACCTATCGGAAGTCAGATCATTTGGAGATCATTAAGTATTCGATTCGGTTTTCTTTGGATGCCACAAGAAGAGATCCACATTGGACAATATTTATCTGCTGGCTAGAGGAGCTATATCTTTAAAGAGTGTTAAGCAGACGTTTATAGCTCCATCCACCATGACAGCTAAGTTCATAGCCTGTTATGAGGCATCTAATCATAGGATATGGTTGCGAAACTTTGTCACTGGGTTGCGTGTTGTAGATTGTATTGAAAGACCATTGAAGACATATTGTGACAATAAATCGACTGTGCTATATTCCAACAACAATATAAACTCCACGAAGTCGAAGCACATAGACATCAAGTTTCTTGTTGTTAAAGAGAGAGTTCAGAGTAATCAGGTGTCTATAGAGCATATTGGTACAAACTCCATAATTGCGGATCCACTCATCAATGATTTACCGCCCAAAGTGTTTTACGAGCATATAAGCTCATACGAGTGTTGTATTATTTGATGATGTGCTGGTTTAGTGGGAGTTTATATTTTGATGCTTTTTTTTTTGTACTAGACACACTTTATGATTATTTTCTGTAGAATAAAGTATAATGGTTGTTACCAATCTCTGAATTTGGTCTTTCCATTTGTGGTTTAACATTAAGATTGGAAAGCTTTAGTATGATCTCATTAAAGAATAAAGTAGGACCAGTTGGAAATAGACATGTGTTAAGATCACATTGCATGTAATTTCCATGCTACACATCCATATTCGATCTATGTCATTGAATATATTGGTATGATGACCATTGATGGGTTTAGTTACCAATTAATGTGACAAAAGCCGCTTTGATCTCATGCTGATATAGTAGATGGACCAAATTGTACGGAGATGTTTCAAGCAAGATAGCAATTTAAGTGTACACAAAAAGTTTAAAATATAATTGTTTCGGATAACATATGTAGCTCAAGTGGAAGATTGTTGGATTATTTATCTCTATAATGGGCTGCATATTATATTGCAATTATATGAGCTATCTAATTAATAGGGCTATTAAGTGATCTGTTGATTGGGCCATAGAAACATCTAAACTGAGTACGAACTTTGTAATGTGTAGAGACCGGATCCTAGTACAATTAGGATTGATGGACTTCTAATTGGACTAAGGTATATAGATTAATATAAATAGGGTTATGGTCCCCGGGTCAATCACAACTTTTGCTCTTCTCTTCTACACCATTATAGATAGAGGTTCCATTGAGCACTATTGAGGTGATTAGACTACGGAAGATCTAACCCTCTCAATTTCAACACCAATCGAGACAGGTATTCTTCTGAACTAATTATACTTGGTAATTTTGACATGATATATGGATACTTTAATTATGTTTATGTAATTAAAGACTTTAGATTATATTTCTAACACGTAACTCTTCCAATAACTTTAGCTGAACCCCAATATTTCAATTTGGCATTGGGGCAAGCAACCATGGTCTACTTTGTTGATTGCCAAGACACCAAGGTGACACCAAGAAAAAAAAGACAATAGCCTCATATGGAATGTCGATCATGTAGGCAGAAAACCCAATTTGCATCTAAGTAGTCAGGAGCAAATTGTCACTAGGTGAGAGGTTCTATTTAAATATCTAAGTACGCATTTGTGAAAATTAACTTAGCTTGTTGACATGAAGCGAATGTCAGGTTTGGTATAGGTAGGATACTTTAAAGATCTTAAGTCACTTCTATACATTGTTGGATTTGGGAGTTCCAACACTATTTGACAAGTGGTTTCCGGTTACAAAAGGTGTAGAGCATGAATTTAAACCTGCTAGTTTGACTTTCTTCAGAAACTCAAATATGTAATTAGATTGTAAGATACCCGGTTCATCCTCTATTAACCTCAATTATGAGGAAATATTTAAATCTGTCAACTCTTTTTTAGAATAGGTAGCATTCAATTCACTAATGAATTTTTCGATGAGGGATTGATCATTTCTAGTAATGTGAACTTTATCCACATAAACAAGCATTAAAGTGATAATATCTTTAACTGTAAGAATTAATCCATGTTTGGGAGTGCTTATAAGTACTTATAAGCTGGTCACACATCTTTTTTATCTACAATTCCATAGGACCCACAATTTTTATCCATACATTACGTAGAGAATATTTGAAAAAAAGTAATTTTCTTATAAGTCGGGAGAACCACAAATTGTGTGGAGCAAAATATACACATTTGTGGGGTCAAAAACTAATAAGTCAAATAAGTAAGGAAGTACACACGATTGTGGGCCGCAGCTTATAATCCAAATGAGTTAAGAATTTGGCTTATAGCTGCAGGACCCACATTTGTATATATTTTTGTCCACACAATTTGTAGGCCATCAACATAAAAGAAAGATAATTTTTTATTCCTAACTTAATTGGTTTATAAGCTATGGAACTTACAATTGTGTGTATTTTGATCCACACAAAAGTTCCAACTTATAAGAAAGCTAATTTTTTGTCAAACATGCTCATAAGCTAATTTAAATATGATCTCACTATTTCTAAGAGCTTCTGTGAAATAGGAAAAGTGAAGAAGTAGGACTCTAGAGCTTGTAAACTGCACAATGTATGAACTTTTTATGCATTACTGTATTTAACAAAATCAGATATTTTTACTTTCAACATTTTATCATTATTATTCACTTAAACATTGGAGGCTCATTTGGTTTGTGGATAAAACTCTTTATGTGGATAACGTATGTTTGCTTCAGCTAGGAATAAAATTAAAAATTCACATTTTTATAAAAAAGACAATTCTACCATTATCCTTAATTAAACAAAAAAAAATTAAATAAATAAACAAAAGAGAAAAAATTGGATGAAGCGGCAAATGGTGGTAGAGAACAGTAGCGGCAGAGGGCAGGTGGCGATTATCCTATGATATAGCTGTTCAAAAATAGATTTGTTCTATATTTTAAAAGGTACGACCGTCTTTTTAAAAAATGAGTAAATCCTTATCCGGATAAAATATTTTGTCATTTTCTTTCGAAGACAAAATATATCCTCATTTTTTTGTTTAAATTGTTATCCGAATAAAAGTGTATCTCAACATCAATTCTGTCCAAACATAATAAGAAATTTTTTATCTATTATCTTTAATCATTGACTATATATCAAACGAACCCTAGGTGGAGAAGGATAGCCGTTTGTATAGGCAATCGTCAATGATTAAGGAATAAAGATTTTAATGCATAACATTTTAACTCACATGGAGCACCAAACCCTCCAGCTCCCCATAGAGGAAAAATAGGAGAAAATCATGAAAATGTTAGAAACCCGCTACAATAAGAAGTATAGCCATAATCTCAAAATTCAATACAGGCTACAAAGCCTCCGAACAGTATTGTTAAAACCGTACCTTTGTTGCTTTTCTAACTTTATTATTACTATTATTTTATTTTATTTTATTTTCTATGTGGTTTAAATATAATACGCACATTTGGATACCTAAGTGAAATTTCGGGATACTTGGTTCACAGGAGGGACGTAAACGTTTGAGGAAACGAATTGAGATTTATTTCCTTTTAATGGACACCTTGCCCTAACACCACCTATGTCGCGTTAGTTAATGCTTACACGTATTTGAATGACCTAACATATTCGGATTTCTATAAACATTTTACAGAAACTTTATAATTCATCCAAGTTTATCATACTAAAATTTCAGTAATTAATTTGATCGTTAAGGCACTTAAAGAAACATCTAACTATAGACTAGATGTTCCCGAATACACCTAACACATCACGCGAGAAACACCATAACTAATTCCACCAACCTCCGATTGACTTGATTCCAAAGCCCATGGATAGAAAACTCATAGGGTTGTCGAACTCCATTAATATTGTCCAAAACCTTGGGGAATTCATCACGTGGTGGCATTTTTAAAGGAGAGATAGGAATCTGAAAAACTGTTTTCAACTCTCACATACAAACCAAGTGTATGTTTGGTAGTGTTGAAATTATTTTTTAAGTGCTTATATTATAAGTTGTAGGTGAATGTGTAGATAAAAAGTGGTTGTAAGTTGTGAGTTATATGAAATGTGTGGATAAAAAATATGTTTGAGCAGTTTGGCAACTGAAATTATAATCTAAGCACCATCAAACATGTGCTAAAGCAATAATTTCCTTTAAACATCATGGCATAGATAACAACATAGAGTCCACAAATCCATTTGAAGAGGTTTGAACAATAGACAAATAACATAATTAAATTTCTAAACTTGCTTTAAACATTCATTCGTAACTTAAACATAAAGTCCACTTCAAAACCTTGTAAACTTCTTATTCATTGATTTGATTTCCTCCTCATTGACTTCATCACATCCAAGCAACCTTCCAACATCCACGAACCCCTTTAATCTTTAAATTTAAGACAATTAGGAATGAGTATAAAAATCAATAGGAATCTATTTTTGTGCACCCTTTTGATCGAACTAGCATATACATATATAAACATGAATTCATATTATAGTTCATAACACGTAGATGGATTACTGAAAAAATTCTTGATTTTGAAAAATCCCTTGGCTAGTAGAAAACTGGTTATGGTCATAAATTAACATTTCCATTCATAAAATTTATGAATAACATGTAATACACGTATATACAAGCATTAACCAAAAGGGAAAATCATCACGCACAAATTCTACCTCAATTCTTAATATGAAATGATTTTTTTTTTCTTTTGAACAAACCTTTCCAACCAAGACTTGTAGTAACAAAATTCCTTTTTTGTTGATGTTGCAAATAAGCTTAAAACCAGCACAAATTTGATAAGAAGATAAGAGAAATTCGAATTTGATGAGAGGTGAGGTAAAAAAAAAAAAGAGTTTTCTTTTATTGTAACCTCAATCTTTAGTGAAAAATTAAATGAAAGAGTTATGATAATCATATATCTTATATAAATGAGCCTTAAAGTGAGAATTTGAAGAGAATTAAACTCTCAAAATGATTAAAATATTTTTTTTAGAAAAACACCTACATGTTTATTCGAACATGGATTGTTTCTATGAAATACCATACAGATGACCATTGTATATGCAAATGACTATTGTGTATGCAAATGACCATTGTGCCAACAACCCAGTTATTTGTTCACTTATCAAACTAAATATCATTTGAACTTAGAATAACTTAAATCTTTGGGCTTTCATCAACTTATGATTTGGGCTTTCATTTACTTACGTGGGCCGAACCTCCAATGCCCGTCTCTCAAATAGGCCAACTACCAAACTTAGAGAAAATAAATTTTGGGACCTTACATCCCTTACACCTAAAAAGAATTTCGTCTTCAAAATTATCTTTGCTTAGATGAAAAATGTTGGATACTTAACTTCAATTTCTGCTTTTGTTTCCCAACCTTTTCCATTTCATGGTGGCGCCACTTAACATTGACTAACAGAATTTCTTTAGTCCTCAATTCTGTACTTTTCTATCCAACATAGAAATCAAAATTTCTTCATAAGATAAATCTTTATGTACTTTCAAAATCTGATAATTCACCACATGAGTTGGGTCGTGCACATATTTTTCGGTTATAGACACATGAAACACATTGTGTATAACTGAAAGTTAGGGTACACCTGAAAGTTTGGGTGGTAAAATCAACCAATACGCTATGTTACCAACCTTTTCATGAAGGTCCTATAAAGCGGTCTAAGCTTGCTTTTCTTACCGAATATTACTACACCCTTTGTCAGTGTCACTTTCAAGAACACTTTTCACCTACATGGAAATCCAAATCTTTCATTTGGTTATCTACATAACTCTTTTGCCAATCTTGGGCTGCTTTTATTCTATTTCTAATCTTGTCCACTGCTTGAATTGTTCTCTCAACAATTTATGGTCCTAATCCTATTCTCACCAACTTCATCCCAATGAACCAGTGATATGCACTTTGTGCCATAAGGAGCTTCATATGGTTCCATACCAATGGTAAATTAGAAAATGTTGTTATAAGAAAATTCTACCAAAGGTAAGTACGATTCCCAACCTCCTCCTAAATCCAACACACAAGCTTGCAACATCTCCTTCAATATCTGAATAGTCCTTTCAGATTGGCCATCCAATTGGGGATGATAAGTTGTGCTACAGTTCATTTTTGTTCCCAAAGCTCCATGTAAGCTCTTGCAAAACTAGAGGTAAACCTCAGGTCTCTATCCGATACGATGGATATATGAATTCCATGCAGTCTGATAATCTCTTTTATATATACTATTGTGCCAACTAATCCAAGCTAAAAGTCATTTTCACAAGTAGAAAATGAGATGTCTTAGTCAACTGATCGACAATCACCAAAATTGCATTATTGTCCCTTATTGACTTCGAAATACCAACTACAAAATCTACAAAAATATGTTCCCATTTCCATTCTCGTATCTCCAAAGGATTTAGCAACCCTGCTCGTATTTGATCTCCAGCTTTTTCTTGTTGACAAATCATGTATTTACTAACAAAAGAACCAATACTTTTTTTTTTTTTTCATATTTGTCCACCAGAATGTTTCTCGAAAATCTCGATACATCTTTGAGATGAGCGGGGTATGGAGAGAATGGGTTTCTTCTAAGATTTATTTTTTGAGTTCTTCATCCTTAGGCAGACAAAGCCTTCCTCTAAACTTTGCCCTATCTAACGACACTTCAAATCCTTCATCTTATCTAATCCAACCCCACTTCTAATCTTTTGAAGAAATTCATCCTTATCTTGCACCTTTATGATTCAATCCTTAAGGTTAGGTTGAAAAATTAAAGTTTCTATCTAAGTTGAGATTTGATTCACTGAAGGAACATCCTCGATTTTCATTCTCTCAAAATCCTTAACCAACTGATATTGATCTAATACAAAAGATGCCAATAGACCCTTGACTTCCTGCGCAAATCATCTACAACCACATTAACCTTATCCGGATGGTAAAGAATAGTACAACTATAGTCCTTTACCAACTCTAGCCATCTCTTTTGTCTCATATTAAATTCCTTCTAAGTGAAGAAATATTTGAGACTTTTATGATCAGTATATATTTCAAACTTGCTTCCATACATATAGTGGCGTCATAATTTCAGTGCATGAACTATTGCTACAAGTTCAAGATCATGCATTGGGTAATTCTGCTCATGCTACTTAACTGCCTTCAAGCATAGGCAATCACATTTCCTTGTAGCATCAAGACACATCCTAAGCTTTGCTTGTATGAATCACTATAGATCACAAAATCAACTGAAATCTCAAGAATAGTTAACACTGGAGTTGTGACTAGTGACTAACTGTTGTTTCAACTATTGGATACTCTGTTTACACTTATCCGACCACTGAAACTTTACTCATTTTTGAGTTAATTGAGTTAACGGTCAATCTATTTTAGAGAAACCTTCGATAAATCTCCGATAATAACCAACCAAACCCAGAAAACTATTGAAGTCACCCACATTAGTAGGTCTATTCCAATTAGTTACCTCATCTACTTTAGCTGAGTCAACTTCCATTCCACGACCAGTAACTGCTTGACCAAGAAACCCTACTCGATCGAGCCAAAATTCATACTTCTTGAACTTAGCATATAACCTTTCTTTTTGCAAAGTTTCCAACACAGTTCTGAGATGTTCGTTATGATGATTCTTATCTGGAGAGTAAATCAATATGTCGTTCATACAGATTATAACGAATCGATCCAAGAATTGGTGAAACACTCTATTCATCAAATCCAAGAACATTGCAGGAGCGTTAGTTACACAAAAAGGCATAATGGAGAACTCAAAATGCCTATACCGAGTCCTGAAAGTTGACTTCACTAGATCACTCGATTTTATCTTTAACTAATGATACCCAAATCGTAAATCAATCTTAGAGAACACATTCACAACTCTAAACTAATCGAATAAATCTTCTATCCTAGGTAAATGGTACTTGTTCTTAATTGTAAGCTTATTCAATTCTCAATAATTTATTCACATTCTTATAGAACCATCATTCTTCTTAACAAACAACACCGGTGCTCCCACAGAGACTGGGTCAGATAAACCCATTATCTAACAATCCTTGAATTTGAATTTTCATATCTTCTACCTCTTTTGGTGTCATTTGGTACGGGGCCTTAGATACTGGCGTCGCTTCAGGAACCATATCTATCGTAAACTCAATATGTCTATTGGGTATGGTAACCGGTAGATTCTCTGGAAAAAAAATCCTCAAATTTTTGCACTACTGGCACTTCACTCAACCTAGTTGCCTGTTGATGCATTCCTAGAACACTGACTGGATTCGTTGCCATGTTCGTTTCCTTAACATCTTTTCATCCTTTAACGTTGGAATTATCGTTGTTTTAGGTTTGGTCTTTAACCCGAAGAAGAAAAATGCCTCATCTTCTGAATTTTGAAAATAATCTTCTTTTTCACGACATTGGATGCTGAGGTGATTACAACCAAACCAATCTATGCCTAAAATCACATCAAAATCTTTCATACCTATTAAATATATGTTTACTTCAAACATTTTTCTCTCAACTTCCAATTTAACAGACTTAACTTTCTTATCAGTATTCAGCACTCTACTTGAGAGAATGCTAACCTCTAGTATGCTTTCAGATTTATCACATACAATACTAGATATAGCTATGAAAGATGATGAAATAAAAGAGTGCGTTGCTCCAGAGTTAAACAAAACATAAGCGAAAAAATTAGCTATCAGAAGATTACCTGCTATAACATTTGGATTCTGCTATGCCTCTTGCTCAGTCATGGAAAAGACTTTAGCATTTCCATTGTTATTCTTATCTTGATCCTCATTCTTCTTTTGAGCAAACTCCATGCAATTACAAGCCATATGACCTCGTTTACCATACCTAAAGTAGACATTTTTTCCCATAAGACACTTCCATTTATGTTGCTTGCCACACTTAGGGCATGGAAGAGTGGGATTATCTTTCCCTTTCGCTGGCATCAGCTCTATTGTTTGTTTTCTTATTCCGCTACTTTCTTTTTCTTGTGTCCTGATTATTCTACTTTATCTTACGAGTCTAGCCCTTGTTCTGTTGACTAACTTGACCTTGATGGTCCGTACCATTCTTCTCGGGACCACTTATCTGACACCATATAGTATGAGCACGTTTCAACATTTCACTGTAAATGGTAAAACATTGGGATATGAGAATCATACTTATTTCTAGATGAAGTCCTTGCTCAAACCTCCTTACCTTTTTAGCCTATCCACTAAATATGGAGCACATATGGTTAACTAGTCAAATTTTCTTTCATAATCAGTTAGGGACATACTTTTTTGCTTAAGCTGCAAAAACTCAATCTCTTTGAAGCCCCTTAGTGTGTGAGAGGAAAACTTTTCGGTCACCTCCTCTTTAAATTGATCCCAAGTCAAAGCCTCTTGTCGAGCATCAGTCTTAGTTTGAGACATTGACTCTCACCAATGATTCGTTGCTCTAGGAAACATAAATTCCACACACTGAACTTTCTGTTCATTTGTGGAGGCTATAAGTCGAAAGATTCATTTCAGCTTCTGTAAACCATTCCTCATCAGCTAACGGATCACCCTCACCATTGAAAAAAGGTGGCTTGTACCTTCTGAAAGTCTCTACCACCAAAGCTTGAGTCTGGACAACTGCGAGGTTGATTTGTGGCGCTAGTGCTTGACTTTACCTTCCAAGCTCTTGCATTGCTTGCTACAAATCCCTTATCCACTCACTTTGATTTGATTGCACCATTTTCTTTAGATAAGCAAATGAATTTCCACCCATCAGACATGCAACTACCAATTTTACAACAGAATTTAAGAAAAAAAATGCACAAACTTTATTTATAATCTCCAATCCAAACTCACTTAAACGAAGAATTACATGTCACTTTAATGTCTTTATTTAAACAAAAAAATAAGATACATAAGATGATTTTTTTTTCCCATCAGCCTATTTATATGCTCTTTTCATCTTTGTCTCAATCTTCATCCAGATCCTTCTTCGGGTTTTCTTCTTCATCATCCTCATCGTTATTTTCCATCGGTTGAGTAACCTCATCACCTGTTGTTACTATTGAGTCTGAGTCAGAATGTGAAATAACATCTCCAATGTAGACTTCCAAATACTCTATAAGGGCATTGTAAAAGTCCACAAAATCCACATCATGGAAATTTCCCGATGGAATAATAGCTGCCATTTTGTTTAAGATCATTTTGCCATTACGCTCTTCGGGTGGTGTCAAGGTGTCCAAGAGATGCTTTATGGATTGCTGCTCACTTATTTTATAACCTGCATTTGTAGCCCTCTTCTAATGCTCATGGACACTTGGGATGTGATATACCAAACTAAGAGAACAATCTATCTTGAAGTCTAACTAGGCACGTATCACAGCCTTTCGAGCGCTAACAATGTCTCTTCTTGTTCTCGTCGGTTGGTTTCTTCATCCATCTATTACTCACGGTTATTCTAGCCCAAATACATACTTTTGAAAAGAAATATAGTTCTAATTCATTTCATTCTTGCACATAAAATAGTTAAATATTTATCAACCCAAAATAAATGCACGAAATCATAATTGTAAGAATCATGAGGGTAGAAACATAACAATTTTCATACCCTTTTACGTACCTAGGTTGAGGATGCAGTCGATTTATGGATGCGTAGTACTGAGGAAAAATCTAATTCATTTTGTTTTACAATTTTACTTTAATTTAAGGCACATATATTTGGAAACCTTTAATAAATACTATCAATTTCATGCTTAAGAATACAATCACATCTTTCTCATCAACGTAGATTCACTTATAATTTAATATACATATTACATTTTCCAAAAGAAAGCAAGAAGAACAAAACAAAATGAAAAAAAAAAATTCCTCTCACCTACCCACTCGAGCGGCCAGAGGCACCTGGTCAATAGTTTTTTTTACACATAGCATGTTAAGTCTATAGAAAAGTTCTTAAACCGATTCTCTGATACCAAGCTGTAACGACTTGAATCTATGACCCAGATAGTTACTTGAAACTGTACTTTTGTTGCTTTTCTGACTTTATTATTACTATTATTTTATTTTATTTTTTATATGGTTTAAATAAAATATGAACATTAGGATCCTTAAGTAAAATTTTGTGAAATTTGGTTCATAGGAGGGACGTAAACATTTGAGGAAACGAATAGAGATTTATTCCTCTAACAGACACCCGGCCCTAACACCACATATGCCGTGTTACTTAATGCTTACACCTATTTGAATGACCTAACAGATTCGGATTTCTATAAATTTTTTTACAGAAACTTTATAATTCATCCAAGTTTATCATATTAAAATTGCAGCAATTAATTTGATCGTTAAGGCACTTAAAGAAACATCTAACTATAGACTAGATGTTGTTCTCGGGTACACCTAACGCAACATGTGAGAAACACCATAACTAATTCTACCGACTTTCGTTTGACTTGATTTCAAAGCCCATGGACAGAAAACTCATAGGACTGTCAAACCCCATTAATCTTGTCGAAAACCTTGAAGATTTTGTCACATGGTGGCATTTTTAAAGGAGAAAAACTGTTTTAGACTATCACATTCAAACTAAAGCAATAGTTTCCTTTAAATATCATGGCATATATAATAACATAGAGTCCACAAAATCCATTTGAAGATGTTTGAACTGTAGACAAAAAATATAATTACATTTTAAAATTTGCTTTAAACATTCATCCATTACTTAAATATAAAGTCCACTTTAAAACCTTCTACATTTCTTATTCATTGATTTGATTTCCTCCTCCTTGACGTCATCACATCCAATCAACCTTCCAACATCCACGAACCCTATTTAATCTGTAAATTTAAGACATGATGGAATGAGTATAAAAATCTGTATGAATCTCTTTTTGTGCACCCTTTTGTTCAAACTAGCATATACACATGTATGAATACATACCAAAGTTCATAACGGATTGTCGGCAAAATCATTGATTCCAAAGAATCCATTGGCTTGTAGAAAATCAGTTATGGCCATTAATTACCCTTTAGATTCATAACTTTTATGAATAACTTGTAATATACAAGCACTAACCAAAAAGAAATAACATCATGCACAAATTGCTACCTCGATTCTTGATATGAAAAGGAAAATCTTTTTTTGCCTTTGAACAAACCTTTCAACCAAGAATTGTAGTAACAAAATCCCATTTTTGTTTATTGCAAATAAGCTTAAAACCAACATAAATTTGAGAAGAAAACTAGGGAAATTGAGAGGTAAAAAAATGACTTTTCTTCTTCTTGTAACATCCATCTTTAGTGAAAAACTAAAAGTGAGAGTTATGATGATCATAATCTTGTATAAATGAGCCTAAAAGTGAAAATTTGAAGAGTTTTAAACTCTCACAATAATTAAAATAATTTTTTTAGAAAAAATCTGCATGATGATTCAAATCTAGATTGTTTATATGAAATACTATGCAGATAACCATTGTGCACGCAAATGACTATTGTGCTAACAGCTCAATTATTAGTTAACTTATCAAACTAAATATAATTTAAATTTAGAATAACTTAAAGTACTGGATTTTCATCCAATTATAATTTGGACTTTCATTTACTTACGTGAGTCGAGTCTCTAATGCTCGTCTCTCAAATGGGCCAACCACTAAACCTAGAGATTCTATGACTTTACCATGTCTTTCTCGTTATATCATGGATGATTGGGCCAGCTCTAGGGCACCTCTGGGATTATAGCACATCAAAATCAACAATTCATGTGAACAATGTATATTATTGATTATCTATATGTCTTTCATTTTTAATTGATGTTATCACTTCTTTAAAATTGATAAATAGGTCACCGTAAAAGAAGAAGAAAATGTCTTTTTTCCCCTCTACTGTAATTTTCCTAATAAATAATTTTTTATTGATGAACCAAAATAATTTATTAGATCTCCATTCAATTTTATTCACACAAATTATTCCCATATTTTGAATAAATGGTATTTTTTTGACAAATTTGTTCTTATCTTAAATAGTCAAAAAAAAAAAAGAATGGAAAAATTGTAGCTGGAGTTTCTAGTTTTCTTGAAAGTACAAATAAATCCTTAATCTTTTATTTTTTACACTTCTTCATTTTAAATAATAAAAATGTACCGTAAGGTCCCAAACTTTTAATTCTAACACCTATGTTCCTTAGTATATGTGAGTCGGAATAGATTGAAGACACATTTTTGATTATTTTAAGTAAAAAACTGTAAAAAATATAATATTTAAGATTTATTTCTGCTTTTAAAAAAATTTAAGGATCTCAACTATAATTTTTTAATTTTATTTTCTATTTTAGTTTATTTAAATTAAGGACAAAATTGTCAAAAAGATCTGAATTATTGAAAGATTAGAATAATTGTTGCGAATAAAATTTAAGAAGGATAAAATTGTTACAAATCTATAAGCATGGGGTAGTGAGTGTAATTTCTCCTAATTTATATTCAGCTTCTTCGCTACGCTCTTGCACATTTGCCCATAACACCCGCGGTTTTCCAAAATCCAAATCCATTACGCCGGAGAACCACAAAGCTGCCCTGCCTATAATTCTTGAATCGCCAATGAAATTCTTATAGATTTCACTCCGCGATGCTTTTATAAGTTCGTCTATTTGTATTATATTTACTGTTTGAATCTTAACAAAGACTCACCTAAAATTGTTGTGTAATGGGGAAGGTGAAAAGGAGTTCTGCCATCGTCATTTCATCGTCCGATGATGAATACGATAGAGACTTCGTATTGAAAACCAATTTCAGCTACTCAAAATCAGTTCCCACTAGAAGAAACCGCAAGAGGGCTAATAGGGCCCAACTCTCTGATTCCCGTTCACGGGTTTTTCACGAATCCAATGACAACGGTTTTGATGTGGTACATTCCATTATTTGCTTCTGCTTGTTTTGTAATGTATGTATGTATGTTTGAAATGATGGGCCATCATTTGTGGTGGTTGAATGTGTGAATTGTTATTGTTGTGATTGTTAATTTTGTATTGAACTCTTTATATGCTTGGTATTTCTTATGTAATTTTCTCTGGGATTCTATTTGTTAAACTTGGGATTACTGACTGCAGATTAAACGTTTTTGTGAGGATTTTGATCAAGGGTTCCCTCAGTTCAAGGTGTCTTCTGGTATGCTATTTTTAGAGTTTTCACTTTTCAGTACTGAGATTGCCCTTTCTCGCCCCTTGTAAACTGAGCTTGTTTTTCCTGCTCCCCATGTTTATGGAGGCTTATACCTTTACTTGTTATGAACTTTTGCTGTTAATTTTATTCCTGTAACTGTGTCTTGTGCTTACATGCATCTAATTGCAATATGGCTCTTTCATGCGGCCATTTCCAGTTTACTGTTGCATATTCTGTTGCACATATGTTGTATTTCTTTACATGTTCAAGACTCGGTTAAAATTTTGATCAAGTACATATTTCTAATTACTTTAAAAATGATACTGTCATATAGTCCTGCTGAACAGGCTACCATTACATGTATTTTTCATTTCTGACTCAAACTGAATGAATTGGATATGATATAGGTTCTGGGAGGAACATGGGCCTTTGGGTGGATAAGTATAAGCCTAGATCTTTGGAGGAGCTAGCCGTTCAGAAGAAGAAGGTATCTACATTTAATTCAAAATTAATCTTATAACGACTTTATTGAATGCTTGTTTTCTCATTCCTGTTTTTTTCAGGTTGATGAAGTTAAAACGTGGTTTGAGGAGAGACTGAGAACTTCTGGGGTACTTTGTTTTTTGGGTTCTTTTATTTCTCTTATTTTTTTTCTGTGATAGGTTAAAGTTAAGATTCTTTAGCATATTGTACTGACCCATTCCCTCTTTGTAATTTCTTGGCTTCTATTGCTTGGTGAATCCATTATTTTTTCAAGCTTTGAATAAAGACCCCTTCACTTCTTGCATACCTATTGCCTTAATGTTCCTATTCCATTTTAGAGCAAATAATTTGCTTTTGTCCATACGCTCTCTAGAAAGGGATCATTAGTGAATGATCCTTTTCTTTATGGAGGTTACCATGTCGGAAATTCAGACAAGGTCTTAATATATACCCGATCTCTATACACTCGGGAGCCTTACTGTGCACCCCTTCTATTAATTGAAATAAGAATGATTTACAGTGTATGTGTATAATCTGTTGTTTTCCTTGGATTCGGCATTATGCTGATTGATTTGTCAATGACAAAGGCTGGATTGTCTAGTATTTATTTTAGCATACGAATCTGGGAATTGTATTCAAAAGTACAATCTTCGGAAGTAAGAGGAAGAGGAGAATAAGCAGGTTTAGCGGGTCAAAGAATCAAGAACACTTGTCGGGCATAAAACATGACATAATAATTACAGAATCCTTATGATAATATAAATACACGAGGTCTATAGACTTGAAAGACTTCTTTGACTAGAACAAGTAACAAGATAGAATACAAACCTCTTGACCAACTTCACGTTAACTTCTTCAATAAGCAAAAGAGAGACCCTCAAGCATATTTCAAGACTATCATAGAACAGTGGATATTCAAGCTGTTAAAATAATAGTAATATCCCTAATTATTAAAGACTAAAGGGCCACAACTACATCCTTTATTCTGCTAATAAGAGAATTGATGTAAACCCAATAATCATTAAGCACACTTACTGTTTTAAGCATAACTGCTTGTTGTTGTTAGCAAGACCCATGTATTCGTTTTAGCTTTCGAAGTTCCTATATATTCTTATTCATCCACCGATTCTCATGGCAGCTATAATGGCGTACACAGCTAGTATAAGATAACAAGTCCCAGTTCGAGAAGCAGTAAAAGGTTTTTAAGAAGCCTTAGTAAGGATCCTTGATTGGATATGTGAAAGTAATGAACTGCAATGTGTTGGAACTAATGAACTGCAATGTGCTGTTCCACAACTTTTTGGCTTCTACCAAGTCATTAATCATTAAATGGTCATTATAATGATATGGTATTTCTTTGAAGGGTTACGTAAAAGAACTTCATTTTCAGTTTCTCTTTTGTGAATCTTTACTGTTATTCTGGACTGTATGCAGAAAAATTCATACAGCAATGTTCTCCTCATCTCTGGACAAGCTGGAGTTGGAAAATCTGTAGGTCATTTTCAAGCTATTTTAGTTTTCACTTTTGTAAAATACCCAAAACTTGTTTAATATATTGTTTTTAAAAATTCATTTTAAAAAAAAAGTTAAATTTATAAACAAAATTCAAAACATATTTTTGACGTTTTGAGTATTTTAAGTGAAAACATGGAAAACAGGAAAACAAAATTTATTTAAATAAAAATATATATAAACAAAAATTCTAAAAAATATAAAAAATCTAAATTCTTCAAAAATAAAATTCTAAAAAATAAAAATTCTAAAAAAAATTAAATTGCTATAAAAATGAAAATACTAAATACTAGAAAATTAATTCAAGTCCTTATTGGTTCTTTAAATAAAAAAATTTAAAAAATTAATTTAAATGAAAATAGATTAAAAATCTCTCTCCACGTTATTAATTTTTATTTTTTATTTTGTTAATTTATTATTATTTTGTATTTTATTTTTGTAAAAAAAATATATTGTAAAACCACTGACTTTAAAATATATATCTTATTTTATCATATATTAGCATAAAATTGTTCTATTTTACTCAATAATCAAATTCATTCAATAATCAAATTCATTAAATAAGATGATATAAAACAATTTTTCCAAATTTCAAACAAAACGTGTTTTCAAGTTTTTTATTTTCAGAATGACAAATCAAACGCCTTTTCAGCAATCTTAAAATAGACTCGCAAAACAGAAAACTGAAAATGAATTCAAAAATCAAAATTAAAACTGAAATGTAAAGAGAACATGTCCTTAGTTTTTCTTTCCATTTCTCAAGCATTCTCATTCTAAATTCTAAAACACTATAGTTTTGGTCTTGCATGAAATGATTTATTCTATACTATCATCTTGTAGGCAACTGTCTATGCAATTGCATCTAATCTTGGAGCTCAAGTACATGAGTGGAACACACCTACTCCCACGATTTGGCAAGAACATCTGCACAACTCAAATTCAGGTACTTAAAAGCTTATTTGTGTATGTGTGCGCGCACACCCATACATGTGTTTTTGTGTTCTGTTTTTATGCTGTGAATATGTATACCTATGGGTTTCAAAAATAGTAAAAGAACACGATGACACGATTTGGCAACAGTTGCATAACTCATTTTCAGGTACCATACATCTGTGCTTGCATGTGCATGCCCATGCATGTGTGTCTGCATTTATATCTGCACGTGTCTATATATACCCATGAATGCAATTATGCAAAATGGTAAGAAAATGATGACAGAGGTTCATATTTTAATATATTTATGATGTGTGTATTTGGATTCTCTATTTTACTTGCAATGCAAAAAGATGAAGGGAAACAACGAAATAGAGCATCTTCTTTATGGTTGGTATGATCCTTCATGATGCAACAACAATCAACTGTGCGTACAAAAATTATAAGCTTTGGAAACCTAAAACTAATGCACTGGGTTCCATTTCAAGGAAAAATGGTTGGACACGATGCGTCTGTAATGAAGCCTTTTAACAATGGTGAATCAAGGGTTTAAATGCTGGCAATAGATTTAATTTTGTTTAGGAGTCGAGGTTATTTGGGTTGACATAGACAATATCCATTGTTTATGAGTCTTGAATTAGTTATTTAATGCAGTCCCACTTCTGTCAGTATAGTTCGACATTCTAGGATAAGTCTTACAATTAACTAGTCAAGTATTTCCTATTTAGAGTCTTAGCCTCCTTCCAGTGGAAGTCTTATATGAATACCGAAGTAATCCTTTCATTTTTCAATTGAGCTAATTATTATGAGAGTTCAGTTATGACAATGGTGATTTCTAACTCTTGTGAGGATTTCTTTATCTCTCTCTTTTCCTAATCTTTCTTCTTCCCTATTCCTGGACTAGAGCTTCCTTTTTTTCTAACTCAAATTTTATCTATCTTGAACTTTCTCGAACCCCATAAGAACCCATTTCCCCCAATTTTTCGGCCACACAGATTTTGAAAATGGCATGAAAAGTCCTTCTGACTTATATTGCATGATAATATTTTACCTCATACTTTTGCTCATCACTTCTGCCATGTTTAAGTTACATTGTGAAACTTAACCATAATACTTGCGTAATATTAGTCAAATATACCTGTCAAATATTTAATAAAATCTCAAATGGCTATGTTGAACTGAAAGAGATTGCTTCAATCTTGTAAAATTTTGGAGTATATACCATTCAAGTATTTTCCATACCTTCTTTTTAATTTAGAGAAGAATTGGAGAAAAGAAGAGGAATATTTTATTTTGTTCTTTCCTTATTTGCTCTTTAGACAAGAGAGAAAAAACAACCTTATTTGCTCTTCAGACGAGAAGAGAAGAAAACAATGCCTAAATTCCAAACAGCATTCTGTTGTACCTATCAACAGCAAAAGCCACGCTGATACGTATGGGAAGTTCAGACCGAAGCTCTTGGATCATACAGTTGCGAGTTTTATTTTTTATTTTTAAATCTTTTCTGCTTAGTTACTTCTATTTTTCTGGAGGGGGCGGAGTGCGTGGGTAGCTGGTGTGAATTGTAGGGCTGCAAAGAAAGAAAGTTACTCAAATTGAGGGCTGTATGGACTCCAACTTGCTTGCCTCTTGGCTTATCTCAAGCTTGCCTTGTGTTCGTACGGTTCCAAAAAAGGTAACTTGAGCGTTGATCATTCTTGGCTCTTTTGTTAACAAGCCTAGATCGACCCTTTTGAAAAGTGCTATTCATAATAATTTTTCCCACCCCAGTGCTTGATAAAAGAGAATATAAAAGCATCTTTGAGATTCAATAAACAATTAAAGTTATCAATTATTCCAATTTATGTAATAAGTGAGAAAACTTGTTCTTGAGCAAAAAAGCGCACACAAAACTATGTCATCGGCAAATAACATATATCAACGAATCTCATCTTGAATATGTGTCATAACCATCCATAACTAAAGTTAAATAGTTAATAGACAAGGACTCCAAATAAAACTTTGATGCAAGCTTACAGTGATAGAAAATTTTCTATCACCACCGCCCTTGCATCTCAAACCTGTGTTTGCTCCATTATGAGTACATTTGTAAAGCTTTTTGTAGATTATAAGTAGCGGGTCTTGCGGAATATGTGGATAAAAGTTGTGGCTCTTACGAAATGTGTAGATAAGAAGTGGATAAAAGTTGTGGCTCTAACGAAATGTGTGGATAAAATTGATGTTTGACCAACTTATAATTGCTTGTAAGCACTAACAAGCATGCTCAATAATATTGATATTATCACCAAGTACATCTCACACTTGTGATTTCTCCATCTCATACATCCTTAATAATATTGATATTTCTAGTAGAATGTCTAGCTTTATTTGGACACCCTATCATATGCTTTTTCTAAATCAATAAAAACAATATGGAATTCTTGATCCTTTTAGTAGACTGTTCCACTGAACTACTAAGTTGGTCCTTGGCCTCCACAGTAGATCGTATATCTTTTCAACATACAATCAGTCTGGTTCTCTAGGACCTACGAATCACACTTAATATATACTCAATCTGCCTCTCCCAAAATTTTATAGTATGGTTCGTGAACTCACTACTTTTGTAATTTGCAAGATCTTGAATATCTCCTTTATTGTTGTGAGCATCATAACCCATGCCCTCCATTCCTATATCATCTTATTAGTATGGTAATGCTTTTACATTTTTGTTGTAATCTGTTTGTTCCACTTCCATAATTGTTTGTGTCATGAATCTTGACTAATTGTGAACTAGGGATACGGTATATGTCAAAGATGGATGAGTTTGAAAGTTTTGTTGAAAGGATAAGGAAGTATGGATTGTCATCCATGACCAGAACATCTCCATCATCAATCATACTATTGATTGATGATCTTCCTGTGGTAAATGGGAAATTTGCTTATGGAAGGCTCCATAGGTGCTTGCATCTTCTTTTGCGATCAGTTCATCTTCCAACGGCCATATTGATCAACGACTATGGCAACTCTGACTCTGCAGAGTATAAAACCCGCTACTGGGAAGAACTCCAGTTATCTTTAGTTAATGCTGGTGCTTGTAAGGTTGCCTCTCTTAACTTTCTTTTCTTAACTGAAAGTGTTCACCTGTTGTTTTCTGATGGTCATGTAAAATCTTTATGGATCTTTCAGGTGAATTTTAATCCAATCACAATAAACTCCATCAAAAGAACACTTTCAAAAATATGCAGACATGAGCAATTTGAAGTGGGAGATGAACAAATTGATCTAATAGCGAAAGCTAGTGGAGGGGATATTAGAAGTGCAATAACATCTTTGCAGTACTACTGTCTAAAACCATTTCCAACGAAATCTCAATCTTTTTCCAAGAGCTCCGTGGCACATCCAGAAGAAGAAATGGACAAGAACAATCTTTTGGATGGTGGCATTTGTTTACCATTTGGAAGAGATGCAACGCTATCGCTATTTCACGCACTGGGCAAATTTTTGCATAACAAAAGAGAGTCTGGAGTTTTATCTGAGCCTGGTATATCCAATGTAACTTTCTCTTTAAGAAAATATGCAATAGAGTATCAGGATCTAGGATGTGCTTGGTCATTAAAGGACAATTTATCATCTTCCATGTCTTATCACTAGTTTCTCAGTGCCTGAAAGTTTAATTGATGTTGAACAGAAGAAAATTACATCAGACTTCTATTTCATTTTTGAGCTCATTGTGTTCTTTGTGTAGATAGAAATGCGATTCTTTTAAAGGACAAATTTGTCAGGTTACCCCTTAAAATGGATGCTCCGGAAATTGTGCTTTGTCAAGCACATGGGCAAACAAGGGCCATTGCTGATTTTCTGCATGAAAATGGTAAGTTTGCTCTGTATGTCTGTTGATTTTATTGTAGTTTTTCAAAATGTAAGGAGATAAATATCTGAAATCATCGTAAGATTTGGCTATAAGTTTTGTTCTTTCAAGTTTCATTGCAAGAGTCCATATTCAGATAGGCATGTTTGCTAGGATTTTGTGATTTGGTTACATCTAAACCTTGATTTTCCAAGCTAGAATGTTAACTTTGTTATTGGAGGAAAAAATAACTTAAAATTCTGTTATTGGGTTTTGTGAAGAATTATCACATTATTGGTGACTTTTATTTGTTCATACGATGCTTGCAGTTCTAGATTTTGTGAATGAGGATGCAATTGATGATGCATGGTTCGTCTCATCATATTTAAGTGATGCTGACTTTCTTCTTGGCACTCTTGGTGGGAAGCTAACTCAAAACTTTGAAGCTGAGAATATTATACAGTCTGCTGCTGCTTCGATTGCTGTGCGAGGGGTGCTATTTGGGAATGCTCATGCAGTGACTTCCAGGTATAGTTTCAAAACCAATGATCTTCTTTTTTCCAGTTGAGTCACTGTTAAAAACTGTGTTGCTGATGGTAATGCAGATGGCATGCTATTCGCAAACCAAAGCTCTGGCAGGTTGAGCAATCACTACGACACAATAAGGTTGGTTAGCAAGGAACCCTTACTTTATTTATTCTTAAAATCTGTCAATGATTATTTATGAAGAAAAAAGTTTTTGAATATTCCTCGTCCTAAATTCTAATATCTTCTGTTCCTACCAAGTGTGTTTTTGCTATTCAAAATCATAGAACTCACTTTCAAAAGAGTCCATGAATTGCAACAAAACATAATGTTTAGTTCTATTAATTCTTGCAATGCATCTTCAGAGACGAGTGAGTTTAATGTATGCTAGACAGTGTTTTCTATGTACACGTGTGTGAAAGGGTGGTTTTGGGGGGGTCGGGGCTCATTCCTACCATTTAGTTGTGTTTTTGACGGTCTGGGAAAATATTATTCTTCGGTTCGCTCATTGATTTTTCACTGTGAAACTTTTCTACACCAGCGTTGTTGGGAAGCTCAACAAGAAAATCTTATATTGTTGAAACTCTCTTCCATCTACTCTTCAAATTTCAACCCGCTGCCTGCAAAAATTAGCATTTACAACATGGTCTGTGGTAGTTTGGGTTTTGGATAAATAATGCTATGCAGTTCGCTCATTTTTTTGATGCACTAGTTTTCTTTCTTCGATGCTACGGGTGATGTTCAGTGAACTGTATGACTTGACTGCAAATAGAATACTTTTTCAGCTGCGTGGTTTATTCTCATGCACATTTATGTTCTACTTATTTGCTTAATGTGGTTGCAGTGTCAAATGGTGAGTCAGTGGAATGCTATTCATAGCAGCATGAACTTGTGTGAGTTTTCAGTTATAGCCACGGAGTTCAACCCGGCTCTTAACTGGCTTGGATATGAGGCAACCAAAGATAGTGAGAGTCAGCAGGTTTCTACTGCAGTGAACAATGGCAAAGATGACTACTTTGATAATGATAATTGTGATGATGAAATAGAAGACTGGTAAATAGTTCAACGGGACTATATTTATTGGCTTTGCCCCTGTGAATTTGTATATAACTCTGAAATATGTAGTGGGTTTTCGTTTATGAAATCCCGATTTTGTTATCTTCATAAAAATAGTGGGATCTGTCCCTTCTTTTTTTTCCCCCCTTATTTCTTTTTGTTTCCCTTTTTTCATTTTTCGGACTCAATTCATCCTGTCTTTTTATTTTTATCTTTAATTTTAACTCCAAATTGACAATTTCATTAATGTAAGCTGTCACAAATAGCTGACGAAAGGAAGATGGGAATACAATTCAACCAAGATACTTGATCTTCCAACTGACATGCCAAGCGTGCAAACTCATGGGCTGTTCCATTATCATTTTTGGGAGTAAAGCGACAGAGATCATGACTTCCATCATTCAATTAGACCACAATGTCAAAAGAAAAACCTGCCATTGTCGGCGTAAAAATAATAATAATGATAATAATAATAATAATTATTATTGAAGGATAGATTCTGAACTAACCGAAGGGCATTACTCTGCACTGCAAGTAGTTAAGCCATCATGTTGCACAAAGGAAAGACCTACCCTGCTCGAGTTGAGATCTGGTGTTTTAATTCCATTTTTTTATTTTTTGGCTGTTTTTTCAATAAAAAGAATTAAATAAGTAAGAAGATTTAATGCATTCACATTCATGATGTGTAAAATTTTAGTGGAGCCAAGAGGACGTAGAGATGGGAAAGCAGATCTATGCCGAATAATAACTCCAATGACCATCATCCCCTCCTCTACCCAAAATGCAGCATCCATATTCAATTTCAGCTCCCCCACCGCTGGCGTATGAGACTTCACCAACAAACAGCCACCATCCCCCTCCTGCACTAGGTCTAGGCCACCTCTAGCAACCTCTCCGTCAGCCTCATCCCATCCCTCCTCCATTTGCCCACCCACACCGGCACTCCTGCAAACTTTTACCGGTTCTCTCCTCCTCCCTCCACGCACCACGCTATTGCGCTCCCCCCATATGGCCCCAAAGCAGGCATCGATCGACACGCCGCACGGTCTCTTGCCCGCGCATGCTCTCTGTCCAATTTTCGAACGGAACGATGGTCCGACGAATCCTCCTCCATTTGCCCACCCACACCGGCACTCCTGCGAACTTTTACCGGTTCTCTCCTCCTCCCTCCACGCACCACGCTATTGCGCTCCTTCCATATGGCCCCAAAGCAGGCGTGCCATCTATTCAAACTCCTTCATCGAACATCATTTCATAAGCTCCATCAAGATGTCCCGAATATCCTCTACCCCAATCACTCTCTTTATTTCATGCCACCAGCCCCCCTCCTTCCATGTTTTTTTAGAAGAATTGCAAGAAAACAGGGCGTGGATACTAGTTCCAACACCTCCTAACATCGAGCACGTCGACCATCGCTCAACAAACTCCGCCTTGCCAAGTTAACACAAGTTGGTAATGCTTCGGAGAACACACGCCACATAATTTTTTTGATTTTTGGGGCACTTTCAGTTTCCATAAACTATCACTCCAAGCCTTGTCTGACCCGATGCCACAACATGGGATGATTACAGCTCTGAGCCATTTCGTCTCCAAGTCCATCGATAGTGTCCCATTTTTGTCCAAACAATGAAATGAGGAAATAAACTTGGTTGACTTCAGAGTGTGAAGAAGCTTTTAGGGTTCTGAAGGAGTGCCTCGATCAGGCCCCCTTATTATCCAAACAAGCCCTTTATTATCCAAACCGGTGCCAGGAGAGCCCTACAGAAATACTTGGCTGTCTCAACAAGGGCCACCATCGCCGTATTAGTGAGGTCTGAATGAGCACAACAACTAGGGCGGAGCTAGGATATGATAAAGAGGTGGGCTGGGGGAGAGGGAGGGACCCTCACCAGGGTTCGGGGCAGAGCTCTTGAATTTTTTTCTCAATCTACAATTACTTAGTCTATTTTTATAACAATCTAATATTTTTTTTATAAGTCGTAATCTTTAAAAAGGTTACAAGAAGTTATTACATAAAAATAATCAACATCTAAAACTAGCGAATTCTTCTATATAGAGTCGTTCTCCTGTCCCACATTGGGAGAAAATTATCCTACCCATGTCCTAGTTGGTAATGCCATGTCATTTAATTCATCCATGTCATTTATGCCACATCATATATTTCTTTCCCAAATTCACACACACACACACACACACACACTCACTCTCTCTCTCTCTCTCTCTCTCTCTCTCTCGCATTTCTGGGTCTCATCACAATGAATTTAGACACATTTTTAACACAATAATTATCAATTCCTTTCAAAAATCAACACCACAATATTCAAGAACCAACTCATCCCCATCCCCATCCCCATCTCCATCTCCATCTCCATCCCCATCCCCATCCCCAACTCGCGAGCATTTCGGTCTAGGTCAATGGAGGTTTAGCCCAAACATATTTCTAGCCATTGTTTCACTAATAATCTCCCTCACAATAATTAGCATTTGGCATGTAAAACCGACAAGTTCACTTGAAGATTAATTTAAGAAAATGGGAGCACATACCTAGTTTTAGCAGAAAATTACTTGAATAAAAATAAAGCGACAGTTCCGACAAGTTGGTGTCTGGGGTGAGTCTATTATCGGTCTGACTTGGGTGTTTCTCCAACGTGGGCTTGCGAGGGGGAGGGGCAGATGAGGTGTGGAGAGGGTTAGGGCTTATAATTTGAGATCCTAATGTCGTGTGAGAGGAGAGATACATTTTTACAAAAACGATACAACTTTTCTATCCTTTTTACATGCTTCTAGATCTGGGCTATTTGTCCTCTCTATAAAGAGGATGAAAGGGTTGCCGGCGCTGGTGGATAGGAGAGTGAGTGAATGTCCGGTGTGGTGGTGGTGCTCTTTAGTTGGTGGTTGTCGTGCTCTTCTGTTATTAGGGCAGAAAATTGAGTGTGATGATGTGGAGAGAGAACGGCTTCTGGCGTCCGGCGAGGTGGTGGTTGATATCAGTTGTCGGGCTACTAGGTCTGGAACGAAATTATGGTAGAAAGTGGATAGTGAATTTGGGAAAGAAATATATGATGTGGCATGAATGACGTGGATGAATTAAATGACATGGCATTACCAACTAGGACACGAGTAGGATAATTTCCTCTCACTATGGGTGGGAGAAAAGCTCTGTTCTTCTCTAATAAAATCTATATCTATTTTATTAACAAGGACTCTCTTAACAAAAATTATTACGTAGTTGATCCATAAAAATTGTTTTATAATATAATTTGTATCTATTTTATCTAAAACTAAGCTATGTAGTTGATGCACAAAATATTTAAACTCTTTAATAGTGTTATATAAGATTATATTGCAATCCTATATTTAATGAAACATCATATAAGTAAGTCATACACAACATGACAATATTACAACCAAGCTAGAAAATAAAATGATATTTCAACACCAAATAGTGGAAGGTGCAACAAATTTGTTGACGTCAGAACTTGCACCGTCCACGTGTCAATAGATCTCCAATAACTCCTCTGACAACCTGTATGTTACCTGGACACTCGGACAATAGTTAGGTACCAAGATCTATGAGAAAAAGGGTCCAGCGATCGTTGGTACTCCAACGATCAATTCAACTGCCGGTATATAGAGTAATATACGGGGGATGAAAACAATGGGGTGTGGGAGGAACAAGCAGACAGATATTTGAACAGAGTTTAGGGGTGAAATTAAAGCGTAAAAAGATCGTACCTTAGAATAATCGGAGATGTTGTATTTATAGCACAAGAGTTCTAATTGATTTAGGAAACAATCAATTAGATATCTAATCGGATCCTCCTTCCTTATGGGATAGGGATGATCGGCTGTCAAGACAATTCTCTAGATTACCGTCCTTATTTGAATTCATCACGTTGCCTAATCTTTAGGAGATTGGAATTTAGTTTTCTTGTGAGGATCCGTGTGCCAATCAAACGCAATCTGTCTTTAATTACTTCTCTGGTCATCTCAAAATATCGTGTTGCCTGTTAGTTATAATAAATACGAAGCCCGACGAGGCTCTCTGGGTCGACCATGAGTGTCGAGGACCTTTAGGGGCTTCACAATACTCTGATTCAGGGATACTAAGATGCTCGATGGGCCTCTGAGGCCTTCTGAGAATTTATGGTGCCCTTTTTGGGCCCCCGAGGCCTTCGCCGAGTCTATGTGATCTTTATGAATCTGGAAGGCTCTCGCTGGGCCTATAAGGCCTTAGCGAGGCCTGAATTAGGCCTATATGGGATCTTTACTGGGCATTTGCTGATGTGGAGGCCTTACCAAAATCGGGTGGTAACAATAGTCCCCCCAAGTCCAAGCCTATTATTTATAGTAGGCGTAGGACTTTTGAAGTAAGAGAAGAGAAAAAATTAAATTTTTTTTTTGTCGAAAGCGAATTCCGCGAGTGTGGTCTTCGTAAATGCACTGCTGAATTACTTACTCAGTAAAGTCCCCTAAGTCTGAAGCCGAACATTTATGACGGGTGAGGGCTTCAATTGGTTAGACCCTTGGTGATGTGTCCGTGGTTGGTGTGATTTTGTCCAAGCTGTCAATCAAAGTTGTCAATCCGTTAGTCAGGCAATCATGAGTGAGAGGGTGTGTGCATTTAATGCTAATGGCGCGTGATGGGACAATGGAGCTCGCCTCTCTTTTCAATAAATGCTTAGGGTTCCATTTTCCGCCTGTTGCCCTACTTTGAACACGCATCCACTGAGCGACAGTTTAGATGTCACGTTTCGAGTTTGAACGGTAGGGATTGAGGTGCCTCAATCTATATAACTCGGTGCGCCTTCATATTTGATTTCTTCTTGCTTGTGCGCATTTCGTAAGTTTTTTGGAATACTCTGCCGATAATCAAGAAAATTCAAGGCGTGTGCATTGTTTTGACTGCAATTTCGAGGTAAGCGCTGCGAGAGTTGTTTTGATTTGCTTTGTAGTCTGCCTTCATTTTTATTTCTTGATTTCTTAATTTGGACGCCATTCTCTGCCATACATTTCGGCGATAGTAGGTGTATCTTCTTCTAGAATTGAGAGGGGTAGCAATGTCCTTTGGACATGATGACTAGCAGAACTGGTCAGATAATCAGACAAACCCTAGTATCTAGGGTGAGTCGTCATCCTCCTCTTCATATTCTCCATCGACTGAGGGCGTGGAAGAAGTAAACCAATCACCTACAGTCGCACACCTGTCCACCACATCTACAAGTGAGAGAGGAGCGTGCCCAATCGGATTACCAAAATCAACCGTAGGGAAGGGACGGCGTGACGCCGGGGTCCCCGAGATGAGATGGTCGCTTGATAAAAGGGATGCCTAGGAGGCCCAGACGTTCGACGAGAGCTCAAGTATTCGAGAACCGAAGCGTCCATGGCTCGCTCGAGGATCACTGAAGCGTAGTTAGAAGATATGCAGTTATCCTACGATATTCCTGCGTCTGTGACACTCAGGGCTCCTGGTCTCGAGGAGCGCACCGACAATCCACCTGAAGGATTCGTCGCGATTAACAAACCCACAATGCAGCAAGGCCTTCGTCTGCCCATGCATCATTTCTTCTGCGAGGTTCTGAGATTGGAATCTAGCCCCCTGCTAGATAACACCGAATGGCTGGGGCCAAATGGTGGCCTCGTTCCTATTGTGGAGTATTGTCGATGCTGGAGGGAACTTAACCCCGAGGGAGTTTGAATCTATTTACTGGCCCTGCCGGTCCGTGGGTTGGTATAATATCTCTCATTGGCCATACCAGAAATGGAGAACGGTCACAGACAGTCCCAACAAAGTGCATAACTAGAAGGAGAGGTTCATCTTTGTCGGAGAGGACTGAGAGTTTATGCTGGAGGATCCTCTTCCCTACTTTTTATTCTCCGTCAATTTGGAGAACTTGGTACATATTGCTGTCTTTGTGTGGATTTTTTATCATAGTTTCTGACTTAATATTTTGCTTACTTTTGCAGACTGAGGGAAGCCACCCATACCAAAGAGGGATAAAGGAGAGTTAAGGTCGAAGTGGAATAGGGTGCGAACGCTTGATAGCGACTTCATAAGTCTCAAAAATTTGTTGAAAGACAACAACTTACTAATTTGCTATGGACTGATGAGTGAGTCTCGTAAGCTACAATGTATTGGCTTCGTTATGAAAAGCTGCCTCAATGAGTTGTATCTTGGTGTTTGTGTTAGCAACTTTCAGGTTTAAGAGTATTCCTTCGCTCCGCCTTGCTTGCCCTGCCAGCGGGGAGAGCTCCTCGGCCTAGGCTCCTCCGTGTGAGACATCTTGTCCGTCGCAGGAGGTCCAGGATACCACACTGTTAAGGACAGTCCATCATCTGGGCTCCGATGTCTAGATTCTAGGCCAGGCTACTCTTCCTCCACTCCTGCCTTTGTCTTCCCGTCCTCCTCCTGATTCTGCTCCTAAAGGATAAGGAGAAAGGAATCGCCGAAGACGTGGGTGAGACGGCCACCTGGAAGTGGAAGGCTAACGCAGTGCGGGAGGGTTTATGAGGGATGCCTGTAAGACGAGGCGGACTGAGAAGAATTGCCAATCCTTCTCGCACCCTGATTGAGGGGTTGATGGTACAGAGAACTCTACCTCTTTGACCGATCAAGGAAGCCGTATCTACATTTCTTAGTGCCATGGTGAATTGGAAACTTCTGTGATGGAATTAATTTCGTCCGTCCTGCGATAATGGCGACGAGCGTCCACAGGTACTGGACCCAGAAATGGAAAAAAGCAGCCGATGAAGCCACAATGCGCGAACGACTGCAATTGGCTGAGATGAACTTGATACGAAGGTTGGTTATGGCCAAAGAATTATTCAGCACCCTTGAGAGTTTTGATGGCCAATGCAGTGAAGAAGAGGCCAAATCTAGGAAGCTGTCCGAGGACTTGAAGGTCATGAGTCTTGAGAAGGTGCAGCTGGAGTCAGACAAGAGGGCTCTCCAGTTCAATCTGGATTTGGTTGTGACAAATGAGGCTGACATGAAGGGCAAGTATGAAATTGAGCTGAAGGCCACAAAAGAGAGTTTGAAACAAGCTCGAGATAAAAAAAGGGCTGCCGAGGCCTCTCAGAAGCGTGCCGAGGATGTTCAGAAGTTGGTCGAAGATCGGACCTCACGGTGAGGCTAGCAGAGCCACCTGCTAATGACAATCTAGAGGCCATCGCAGCGAAAAAGGATAGGCTGCTGGCCACGGCTAAGGAGGAGGTGGAGAGGGTCAGGGCTGAGCATGTAAATGCCGAAGCTAGGACGGTGGAGGCGTATCAGGACGCATTTGTGGATACTCCCATAAGTGGGGAGCAGTTGGTGGAGTGGATTGCAGAAACTCATCCGGAGTGGGATATCTCATTTCTCTAGCATGTTCGTACAGAGGTCTCCGCGCCCGACGCTGTTCCAGACGAAGGCCGCGATGCAGTCGATGATCAATTCACCCCTCTTGTTATAGGAGAAGGCCTTCATTGTGCCAATCCATAGAGAAGTAGCGGGGCATCTAGACTTTGAATTTTGTTCTCCATTTTTTGTATATGTTCCAGTATCATCAATCGAATTTATATTCTACCATATCATCTTTGTATGAAAACTCATTGCATGCCTCAAAGGTGGTAACTTCATGAACGATTATGTCTACTGGGCATAAGAAGTTGCTCCTGAAATTGAGGGATCATTCTCTTGGATTTTAATGGCACAGACTTCTTTGTTGAATTCGAAGAGTTAGTGTCTTTCATGTCCCAATAAATGGGAAGGCACCACATGCATGTGGCGTTCCAAATACCCATTTGATGGCTGTACATTAATTGTCTCATTTATTGCCCTGTGTTAAGTTCCCCATGCAGTTTCTATAAAAACATCAAAGGTCCTTAATTGCGTTTATCACGCGTGCATAACTCTGGCAGATCTTGTGAGTTAATCCCCATGGCTATAACTTCTCCTCATAGAATAAGCGCAGGTACCTTTATTAGTGCTTGTCCGTGTGATCCAACGTTCGTATCAAATGTGCTACGAAAGCGCTAATAAAGATCCAGCGTCTAGAGGACCTAACAATTGGAGAATCAACATTCATAGGACCAAATGCCCAACGAATCAACGTTCAGAGGACCAAATGTGCGAGAAGGTTGGGCCTAGTAGCCTTAGCCAGAAGGTCCCGAGTGGTGCTTCCCTATTGGACATCGATGGCCAACCCATAGGTGATCATGATTCGGATGATGGGGCTGGAAGCCGTTTGCCAAAAGTGTCAACGGCATTTTTAGAGCAGTATGGCCTAATTAGTAACCAAATCAACTCGTATTGATTTTGGGAGACTCTTCATCATGGTGAAATCAGATTTCTGCCAATGACGAGGCTTGAGGTGACGAAGACCAGAGTATCGATTCAGTAGGTCATAGATCCCGATATGTGCCGACCCAAAGAGGCGGTGGGGTAGTAGGATAATAACCATGCTCGTTCATTTTTACCTTGTACTTCGACTTGTGATGAATAAAATGAGAATGTACTATATTTTCCATGTTTGTTGCACAATTGAAGTTGAGATAAGTTATTTGGTGAAGAGATGTCTGAATGGATGGCATGTACTTTCTTGTCTAGATAACATTTGTCGGCTATTGAGGAACAGCTGCTGCAGATACATTATTCTGTAGTTAAAGCGTTCGCCTCCATCCTCGCCTTCATGCAATTGCGAGGCTCATGGGTTAACATGCCCTTGCGACCCGGGCGAGGCTCTCGTACTTTGCTTAACGTTTCCATGTGGGATATGCATTGGTGGCGCCATCATGTTGTAGTGACGGTGCAACTTACGAGGCTCGTATAATCCACACATCCTGTATATCTTCTTAGGGTTTATTTAGGTGCATCCCCCCTTCCACATGTGTCCATCCATCTGACCGTCCGTATTCTCCTGTGCTTATATATATGCTTGCAGACCTTCCTCTCATTTCTCTTACTTATATTTTCCTTCCACAATATTTGGACTTCAGCCATTGTTAGTCATGACAAGTTTTTATTTTTTCAGCGTGCCAAAGCTCAGGATAAGGCGTGGTGGAATTGTGGATGATATTTCTCCTCCACCTCTGGTATCATATACGGCGTCTGTTCTAGAGATTGCCGTCCTGCAGGTACTAGAGGCAATGGCGAGCAACTCTCCATCTGTTCCGTTGGCGTCGGAAATAACATCGGGGGTGCCTTCTGTTCTGCTCCCTATGGGACCTGTATCTTCGTCAAAAATTTTTTTAGATGATTAGGCGATAGGAAGGTAGTCGTTGATAGCAAGGAAAAGACGGCCATGCCAGAGAGGGGCGTGGAAGATGCGGGGATCCTCAGAGGGCTAGGCGAGGTCAGAGGGATCCCTCTTCAGGGGTCAAGGATCGCGTTCTGCATGATCGAGGAGTGTCTCGAAACTCTATTCCTCTTCCTCCTGGTAAGGTCGAATATATTAACATTGGGTCTCGACAGGATGAATTGGACCCAACCATTTTGGGAAAATTGCCGGCTCCGGCTGCTATAGCAGCGGCTTCATTTCATAAGTATTGGACTTTTGCTTTTGGAAAAGTCGCAGATAACACAGAATTGATGGAGTTGTTAAAATTGGCTGAAATGTATACTTCTCGGAGTCACGTGCTTAACTGCGAGTTGTACAAGGTGTTGGCAATAAAGGTTAATGAACTGTGTTCAACAGTCGGGGGAAGACGAAGATGTTAACGCGTTGTGTTTAGAAAACAAAGACCTTCGGGAACAACTCGCCTTTTTCGAAGATGCGAGGGAACGTGTTATATACGACATCACCAAAGCTAAAACGATCCAAAGGGCCTGTGTTCAGGCTCAGAAGACGGCTGAATCGCAGCTGAGGTCTTGTCAAAACATGATCCATGCTAAAGATGAAAGATTGACTGAGGCTTTGACGGAGTTGTCAAAGGCCAAGGGTCTGTTGGCTAACCTCGGGGTCCCTGGTTATACTGATCCCAAGGGTCCGACCGGGACTTAATGGTCATGTTTGTTCTTATCGGCATTGTTTTCTTGATTTGTAAATGTAAAACTTTTTGTGAAATATATTTTTATTAAGATCGCCTTATTTTGTGGCATAGGCTAATGAAAATGCATTAGCTGTCTATCCAGCAAGTCAAAAAGGGCTATCCACGAACCATACTCCCTTACTTTAGTTATTTGAGTACGCGTTGAATGTTTATCTAGCGAGTTGATAGAGTTAGCCGCGAACCACACTCCCTCGCTGTCGAATTTTCTTACTTATATGAATACACGTTGAATGTTTGTCCAGCGAGTTGACGGAGTTGGCCACGAACCACACTCATTTGCTGTCTAATTCTCTTTACTTACATGAATACGCGTTGAATGTTTATTCAGCAAGTTGACAGAGTTGGCCGCGAACCACACTCCCTCGCTGCTGGTTTGCCTTTACTAATTGAATGCGCGTTGAATGTTTATTCAACGAGTTTACAGAGTTGACCGCGAACCCCACTCTTTCGCTGCCGAATTCTATTTACTTATATAAATGCACGTTAAATGTTTATCCAGTGAGTTGACAGAGTTGGCCGCGAACCACACTCTCTCGCTGCTGGTTTGCCTTTACTAATTGAATGTACGTTGAATGTTTATCTAGCGAGTTGATAGAGTTGGCCACAAACCACACTTTCTCGCTGCTGAATTCTCTTTACTTATATGAAAGCGCGTTGAATGTTTATCCAGCAAGTTGACAGAGTTGGTCGTGAACCACACTCCCTTGCTGCTGAATTCTCTTTACTTATATGAATGCACGTTGAATGTTTATCAAGGGAGTTGATAGAGTTTGCCGCGAACCACACTCCATTGCTGCCGAATTGTTTTTTATCGGTACAATAGGGTAGAGAATACTTTGGTTCAGAAAATAATGAACTTTATTAAAAGAGCGCGGCGTCTAGTGATGCCGAAAACAATGCTGGGAAATTGAGAAATGAAAAATGAAAACTACTGGTAATACGGTCTCAGATGAGTGATGTTCCAGGGGTGCCTCGTTTCTCTTCCTTCCAAATCTTCTAATCTGTAAGTTCTAGGTTGGATTTTCTCGATGATCTTGTAAGGTCCTTCCTAGGTGGGCTCGATGGTTCTGGCTCCCACCTCTCTGTTAGCCTGGAATAATTTTTTCAGGACGAAGTCATTGATATGAAAATTCTGGCCCTTAACCTTAGAGTTGTAGTATTTGGCCATTTTTCTTTGATAGACTGTGAGGCATAGTTGCGAGTCTGCATGTCTTTCATCCTGCAAGTCCAGGTTCGCCTTGTGTAAATCTTTATTGGTTACTTCATCAAAATGTAAGTGCCTGGGAGAGGGTATCCATACTTCGACAGAAATCATTGCTTCCGCCCCATATGCCATGGCAAAAGGAGTTTCGCTGGTCGCCGTCCGAGAAGTGGTCCGATATGACCATAGAGTCTCAGGTAATTCTTCAGCCCATCTTCCTTTGGCAGATTCTAATTTTCTTTTCAGGGAGTGCTTGATGATCTTGTTGACGGCTTCCACCTGGCCATTAGACTAGGGATAGTAGGGGATGGAGAAATCCCTTCGAATGCCCAGATCTTCGCAATTTGAGTTGAACTTCTTTCCAGCAAACTGTGTACCATTGTCGAAAACAAGAGAGTGGGGGATCCATAAACGACAGACAATGTTCTTCCACACGAACTTCCATGTGTTTTCCTCCGTGATCTTGGCCAAAGGTTTAGCTTCGCACCACTTGGTAAAATAATCCACCGCTACAACTGTAAATTTGACCCCACCCATTCCAATTGGGAGGGGACCTATAAAGTCGATCTCCCATTTGGCGAACGACCAAAGACTAGTGACCGGGGTGAGGTTATGAGCTGTGAGCTTTGGTACAGCAATGAATTTCTGGCACCTGTCGCACTTCCTCACGTAATCATGCGAATCCCTCTTTATGGTTGGCTAATAATACTTTTGTTTCAACGCCTTTTGTGCCAAAGCTATTCACCCTGAGTGATTACTGCAAATTCTCTCGTGTATTTCCTTCATCACATAGTTTGCTTCCTCTTGTGTTATACAGCATAGGAGGAGGTGGCTAAAGCCTTTCTTATATAGGATCTCATCCTGTAGTACGAACTTCGTTGCCCTCCTGCAGAGTTTTCGTGCTTCCTGCCTATCGTTCAGAAGGGCTTGGTTGGTCAAGTATGTGATGGTTTCCTTCATCCATTTAGGAGATTTAGATATCGTCATGGTATTTGGTACTAGAATCTTGTTGATGGATGGTCGGCTTAGCTTTTCAACTGGGATAGGCCTCATTAGGTCGAAGTCCCTATTGCTCGTCAATTTTGAGAGGGCGTCCGCATAACCATTTTCAATTCGTGGGATCTGGAGAAGTACGAATATCGTAAAGTGGGATATGAGGTCTTTGACCTTTTTCAAGTACGCCACCATGGATCGTTTTTTATGGGCCGTGAAGGTCCCGTTGACTTGACTAACCACCAGCTGTGAATTACTGTAGATCTGGAGTTTTCTTGCCTTCATCTCTTGTGCCAGCCTCAAACTTGCTAGGAACGCCTCGTATTCTGTGACGTTGTTCGAGGCTTTGAACTCTAGGCGAAGCGTGCAATTGAGATTGTGACCATTGGGGCTGACTAGTAAAATCCCAACTCCAGCTCCGGCCTCCCCCTAGGATCCATCAACATATAATTTCTATGTTGGTACCTCCTGAGGCTTGCCTTCAAGCGAGCCCTCTGGGATATGGGTGAATTTGGCCATAAAATCTGCTAAAGCCTGTCCTTTTATGGAAGGTCTTAGCTTGTAGGAGACATCGAATTGGCTAAGTTCAATCCACCACTTCATCAACCTTCCTGAGGTGTTGGCTTTTGGAGGATCTGTCTCAGAGGGAGGTTTATCTAGACATCGATGCTATGTGACTGGAAGTACGGCCAGAGTTTTTGAAAGGCGATAATCAAAGACAGGGCGAGCTTCTTTATATCTGGGTATCTCGTCCCCGCGTCCTGCAGGGCCTTGCTTACATAATAGACAGAGAGTTGCGTCGGACCTTCTTCTCAGATTAAGACCGAACTCACTATTTTTCGAACACCGTGAGGTAGATGAGTAATGTTTCTCCATTCTTTGGCTTGGACAGCTGCGGGGCTTTTCCAAGGAGGACTTTGAGGGCATTCTTCATTCCACTCAAACCTCTTTCTTCCTTTGATGGTCTGGAAGAAGGGCTGGCAATAGTTGGTTGCTTTTGATATAAATCAGTTCAGGACAACCAATCTTCCTATTAGACTCTGGACTTCCTTGGGAGAAGATGGTGACTGCATCTCAATGAGTGCCTTGATCTTCTCAGGATTAGCCTCTATCCCGTACTGGTTTACCATGTAACTGAGGAACTTTTCCCGATGCGATTCCAAAGGCGCACTTTAGGGGGTTAAGCTTCATGCGATATTTGCAGAAGATTCTGAACATCTCCCTTAAGTGCCTGATGTGGTCCTCAGTGTTCACACTCTTTACGAGCATGTCATCGACGTAGACTTCTATAGTGTTTCCGATCTGTCCTGAGAACATGTGGTTTACTAGCCGCTGGTATGTGGCTCCTATGTTCTTTAGGCCGAAGGGTATCATCTTATAGCAGTATAATCCTCGATCCGTAATGAACGAAGTATTATCCTCGTCTCCTGTGAACATTGGGATCTAGTTGTAACCCGAACAGGCATCCATGAAACTAAGTAGCTTGTGGCCAGCGGTCGCATCGACCAGTTGGTCGATGTGCAGTAGCAGGAAGCTATCTTTGGATACCCATTGGAGATAGACTACTTCTCTGATGAACCTGTTGGCTAATAACTTATCAACCTCTTCCTTCAAGGCGCCATACCTCTCGGTGCTCAAGGGTCTTCTTTTTTGTATCTTGGGACGCACTTTAGGATCCACCTTTAAGGCGTGGCAAGCCATTGATGGATCAATCCCCATCATGTCACTGTGTTTCCATGCGAAGATATCAGTACTCTCTCTTAGGAACTGCTTCAATTCATCATTCATCTTTTCTTTGAGCCTCTCCTCCACCTGCAACATCTGGATCGGGTCTGAAGGATTTATCGAGAACGCTTCCAGCTCCTCGGATGGAGAAGCAAGAGAATCTGAGCCTATAATTCGAGGGTCCAGGCCCTCATCCAGTACCATTTCATCGTCCATCTTTTCAGGGTCGACGTCCATCGGCTCCGAATGTATAGTCATTACCACTAGGGTAACATCCTCGCGCTTTGCTGCTTTTTGTAACGCTTTCATGTAGTAGGCCCTTGCCTCTGTCTGATTGCCGCAAATCTTGGCGACCCCTCCCGGCGTCGAAAACCTCATTGCCAAGTGATGGATGGATAGCCGCTTGTAAATCCTTGAGCATAGGCCTATCAAGGACTCCATGGTAGGCAGAGCGAGTATCAACTACCAAAAATTCTATGAATTTTCTAAGATGGCACATGGGCTCTCTGAAGTCCACTGTGAGGATAATCCTTCCTCGTAGAACGAGGCTATCTCTCGTAAAACCAAATAGTGGCTCTGAGATGCCTGTCAGTTCATGATCCACGTCTATCTGATCAAAAGTACTGTCAAACAAGATGTTCACAGTACTTCCATCATCGATCAACATCCGTCCCAGTCCGTTTCTGGCGATGACGGCATGGACCACCAAGACATCGTAGTGAAGATAGTGTATGTTGGCCTCATCTTTCTCAGTGAACGAGATTTGTGGGGCTTTTGTTCGATGTCCATGGACGTGCCAACTCTCCACAGGTTCATCTTTTGCTGCCTTCGCATAGTTTCGTCATGAGTTCATCGTGTGCCCTCCGACATAGGGTCCTCCTATGATCGTATTGATTTCTCAGACTGGTGGGCTCCCATGGGTCCTTTCGCCCTCGACAGATCCTTGTTTCCATCATTTCTCCTATCATTGAGGTGAGGTCCATCTTCATGGCACTGAGGAGGAGGTATTCGCTCCTGATTGGGCGGCCCTCGACGTTCTCGCGCGGGTCGATTTCCCCCTCCCTGCCCATGGTTTTCGTAGTTGATCAGTTTTCTCACGTTTGGGAAATCTTCTATGTTATTTACCCTAGTCCTGTGTATGCGACAGAACTTGGATGGTGTAGCCGCTGCTAGGGACTATCTCCGTCTGGTTAAATCTCCTGTAGTGGTTGTTCTGTGGTCCGAGGGAGCGCTTTCTCTAAAAGCAGTTGAAACGAGGTTCAAGAGAGCGTCGCCCCTCCCTTCTATAGTGGTCTCCCCTGTCCTTTTCAACTTTGTCCATGTTTTTGATCGTCTATTCCAACTGGATTTCATGCTGGATCAAGTCTACCAACTAACTGTAAGTCTTTGGTTGACTGTTCTGGATGTCTCTCCAGAATGGGGTGCACATGTGAAGTCCAGTAACCAGTGTATCCAGGGCTTTGTCATCAGTTACAGTTTCAATCTTATTGATGATGTTGCTGAACCTCTTGAAATAGCTTTTGACTGTTTCTCCTTTTTTCTATCGAATATCGTAGAGTTGGGTGATATCGGCTATCGTTGTTCAGTTGCCAATGAAAGTATTGACGAATTCTTTCTTGGTGAGGCCGACCCCGATGCTTTTCGGCTTCGACTTGTTGTACCACCTTTTCGCGTCGGATGTGAATGTGGTGTGGAAATTTTGACACTTCATTGCGGGGGAGTGGCCTTGGAGATTTGTCTTGTATATGTTGATGTGATCCGTGGGGCCACCTCTCCCGTTGTATTCGTCCATAAGAGGCATTCATAAATTTGCGGGTATCTCTATGGCCTTTATGTAATTGGTGAACGGGAGGTTTGGGAGGTTTTCGTCGTCATCATCCTCGTAGCATTCTAGCATTTTCTTCTCTTCCTCGGGCCTCACGTAGCTAGGTTATGGGTCCTTCCTTCTCTCCGTGCACGTCTCGTTGTGCTCACTGCGCCTGCTGTGCACCGGTAGGAGTGGCGCTATAAAGGATCCCACCCAACCTATCAAACACGCTAGCAGCAGGAGCTGGTTGGTTTTCCACGCCGAAAAAGGTCTCCTCCTCCAATTGTCCTGCGAGGGCTTCGAAACGATGTTCCGAGGGTTCCAGTTGTTTGAAATAGGCGGGTCATCCTGAGATCAATGACTTTCCATTGAGCCAAACCTTAAAGGGCTTATCCAGGCATGACTACGCTTCGATCTAAGTTGGAAGGATTGATTCTCCAATAGTTCAAGCACTGCCTTCATTCGAGCATTGTCCAATTTCAGGTCCCGGTTCTCATGTTCAACCGTCCTGCTTATGTCATTGTCTTCTTCTCTTGCGGCGGGTTACGTTCTGGAGATCTTGAACGCTTTCCTGCCGCAAGTCAGTGTGGTGGGATTCAACTTCTTCTTCTATAGAGTGTTTGGTAGTCATGCTCTTCCTGGTAGAAAATACGTTTTTACCACTAGTTTCAAGTTGTGTAACATTTTTCAATTCTCACAGACGGCACTAATCTGTTGACGTTGGAACCTGCATCGTCCACGTGTCAAAAGATCTCTAGTCACTCATTTGCCAGACTGTATGTTACCTACACACTCGAATAATCGTTATGCACCAATATCTCTGGGGAAAAAGGGTCCGACGATCAAGTCAACTGTCGATATATAGAGTAATATACAGGAGATGAAAGCAATGGGGTGTGGAAGGGACAAGCAGCCAGAGATTTGAACAGAGTTTATGGGTGAAATTAAAGCGTAAAAAGAGCATACCTTAGAATAACCGGAGACGTTGTATTTATAGTACAAGAGTTCTAATTAATTTAAAAAACAATCAATTAGATATCTAATCGGATCCTCATTCCTTATGGGATATGGATGATCGGCTGTTAAGACAATCCCTTAGATTACCGTCCTTATTTGAATTAATCACGTTGTCTAATCTTTAGGAGATTGGGATTTGGTTTCCTTGTGAGGATCCGTGTGCCAATCAAATGCAATCTATCTTTAATTACTTTTCTGGTCATCCCAAAATATCGTGCTGCATGTTAGTTATAATAAATACGAAGCCCGACGAGGCTCTCTAGGTTGGCCATGAGTGTCGAAGACCTTCAGGGGCTTGGCAATACTCTGATTCAGGAATGCTAAGATGCTCGATGGGCCTCCGAGGCCTTCTGAGAATTTACGATGCCCTTACTGGGCCTATAAGGCCTTTGTCGGGTCTATGTGATCTTTATGAATCTGGAAGGCTCTCGCTGGGCCTATAAGGTCTTAGCGAGGCCTGAATTAGGCCTATATGGGATCTTTACTGGGCTTTTGCTGACGTGGAGGCCTTACCAAAATCGGGTGGTAACAAAATTAAAAAAATTCAAGCCCACTTTCAAATTTTGAACTTTCTGAAGTTTGAATTTTGTGGAATTGGGAAGTGCTGCAATGGTCCTGGTTTGGGCCATGTGGGTATTTAATTGGCCCAGAAAAAATTGAATTATCAAGTTGAACTGGGCTAAACTAATATAATTTTTTTTTTAATTTAGAATTTGCATTGGGCTTTTGGATCTGGGCTTGGGCAATCATGGACTACAGCCCAGGGTTGCCACCCCAACATCTGCCCTTGGCAAGAGTTTCCTATTTACTACATCAACAATGTAATCCACGATACTAAAACAAGGTATCTAGACATGAAAAAGTTGACCTTCGCACTTATCACCACATCCAAAAAATTGAGGCCTTACTTCCAGGTCCATGTCATAGAAGTGCTGACCAACTATCCATTGAGGCAAGTGATGCATAAACCTGATGCTTTAGAGAGGTTGTTGAAGTGGACCATTGAACTTAGCTAGTTGGACTTCCAATTCTGACCCAGGTCTTCTATCAAATGTTAGGCCCTCACTGATTTCATAGCATATTTCATCGATGAGCCTGTAATGCATACGAATTTCGAGGTGCTAGAGCTGTCAAAGCCAAAACAATGGGTCATGTGTGCATGAATTGTCCAGGAAATCTACTCAGGAACTGAAATCATGATAATAAGTCCAGATGAACACCACCTTAACTACACCCCGAGGTTTGAATATTCAAAGCTTCAAATAATACAACGGAGTATGAGGCGTTGCTTGCACAACTTAGGTTGGCGAGAGATGTCAGAGCAAAAACATTTTGGTCAATAGTGACTCCCAACTTGTGGTGATTTAAGTCAATGGAAGCTTTTCAGCCAAACACAAAAACATGGCCGCCTATATAAGGCAAGTCTTGGATCTATGCCCAATTTTGTGATCCTCCAAATCCCTCGCAAGGAAAATAGCAATGCCGATGCTCTGTCCAAGATGGCAAGTAGCAAGGACTCATAATTATTGAAGGTAATTGTGATTGAATACTTAGCAAAACCTTTGACTGAGACCAATGAAGAGGTGAACGTTATCAGCTAGCAGCCTAAGTGGACAGCTAACTAACTACTTGGCTACTCAAGTGCTCCCGTCTAACAAAGACGAGGCTAAGAAGCTGAGGGGTTTCTCCACTCTTCTACTGTGTTGTGTTGGGCTAGATAAGGCTAAGTACATCGTGCACGAAGTCCATGAAAGTGTGTATGTGTCAACCATAAAAGTGGTCTGCCAATATACCCTGCATTTACCGTCAAGAGTTGACGATCGTATTTAGTCTATGGCCTTTCGCCAAATGGAGAATTGACCGGTATGCCCCCTTGCCCAAAGGACAGGCTGGAGCCCAGTTTTTGGTAGTGCCAATCGATTACTTCACGAAATAGGCACATACAAAGTCAATGACAAAGATAATCGAGGCCAACACAACAAAGTTCATCTAAAAATATATAGTGTGCATGTGCTCCTCTATTCTTAGTTTCAGAAAATGGTAGGCAGTTTAACAACAAATGGTTGTAGAAGTTCTGTGATGATCTAGGAATTCAAAAAGAGTTTTCTAGCCCTTATCATCCTCAAGCCAACGGTCAGTTTGAGGTTGTCAACAAAACGATCAAATACACATTGAAAAAGAAGCTCTACTCCTTGAAAGGGGCCTGGACAGTCGAGCTTCACAACATCTTGTAGGTTTATCGTACTACCAGCTGAATAGCTATGGGCGCAAATCATTTTTTTCTTACCTACAGTGAGGCTATGGTTACCAGTTGAGGTTGGAATATTTTGGCCATGACAAGTACTATATAATGAAATATCTAATGATGAGTCAAGACAGATAGAGTTGGACTTCCTGGACGAGGCTATGGATCACTGCCAGACGAAGCTTGTCACCTATCAAAGAAAAATGATCAAGTACTACAATTCCAAGGTGGGAAAAAGGTCATTCAAAGTTGACGATCTTATATTTAGAAAGGTCTTCCGATTGGCCAATGACCTAGTTTTGGAGTCTTCGGTCCCAAATTGAAATGCCCTTATAGAATAACCTCAAAAGTCTCCAAAACCCACACGATAGAAGACTTGGAAGGTTGTGAACAATCCCACTCTTGGAATTCCGATCACATGAGAAAATTTTATCATTGAAGTGTCTCAACGGCTCGGTGGCTACGGGCTTGTTCGGTAGAGTTTTTTTTGAAAAAAAATGGATTTTTTTTGTTACTTTTTGACTTTTCAAAAGTTTTGGTAGTGTAAAAATAGCTGAAAAAAAAATTGTAGGCAAAAAAATTGATTTTTTTTTATAAAATGACAACCGAAGAAGCCCGTAATTGTTCATTTTCCAATCATAATTGTGAACCAGCGAGGTTAAATGTTAAAGTTATTTTGTTGGAAAAGTTTGCCAAACAAAGTTTTTTCGTGAATTTTACGGTGTTTATTTTTTTTACCCACTACCTATCTTTTTGATTGGTAGATAAAGTCTTAGCATTGTTCATTGTGAAAACATACATTGTGAAAGCTGACCGACATAACAAAGACAGATAAAGAAAGCAAGAGTGATCTGGAGGAGCTTATGCATAAAGTGCATAAGTGGGGAGGAGAGATGGAGCATATGATAAAGAAAGTTCATTCTTCACTAACAAGAATGAAAAATTACAGAATCGTAGATAAAGTCTTAGCCGCCTCATATGGGATGGTACAAGAAAGGACGACATGGAAATAAATGCACAAAAAGAAAATAAATACAAGCCTACGACTCAGGGGCTGGAAGGTTACTCGGAGGGTCAGAAATAAGAAGAGACGGCTAAGTCGGGGTTGGATCGGTAGAAGAGGGTGCCTTTGTCGGCTAAACAAAGTCAGTAGTAGATTCTCCGAGCACGCCGCCGTCCAAATCCTCAAAGGGCTCCAAATATTTGAAATCAGCGGGGTTAGACTCCACATCCCAGTTCAGCAAAGAACGGGAGGTTCAACTCTGGGTGCTTCATCCACACGAGCTTCCTAACCTCTTTTATAGCTTTAGCTTAGAAGTATTTTGTCATGACGACATAGTCTTTGGTCTCATGCCTGGCTCGGTACATTTTTATCTACTACTCACCAGCCATCGATGCCTTATTCTCAGCCTCCAACAGCTTACAGTTCAAGCCGACAATGTCGAAGGTGAGACTGTAAGCCTTGTCCACCCTAGCTTGCAGGCCCTCCCCTATTTTTTTCTTTTGCTTCTTAGCCTCCTTTTGGCCTCAAGCAACTGCTCACCCAGTCGGCCACACCGCCTGACCAACTTCTCAAGTTCAACATTTTTTGCTGCTATGTCTTGTTTCACCTTTCTAGTCTCAGCCTCTGCCACCTCCGCTCGAGACTTTGTTTTTCTCAACTCAGACTTAATGCTGGCCATCTCTTTCTCAAGGGCCACATCCATAGCCGCTGTCGCCTTGTCCTTCCACATCCTTCTAGATTTATCACCCAAGGCATTACCTATTTTGAAGGCACCTTGCAAAACCCTCATTGTAGTGACATATTCACTGATGAACCTTATGTCTGGCCTAAGGACGTTGGGGAGAAACTTCTTGTTACCTCAGACGAAGAAAAAGGAGTCATTCACTCTCCTAACCTTGGATCTGATGTTTGTCACTAGCGAATTCTCTCCAGTGAAAGGCTACGTAGCACTAGTACTAGTTCCCCTTGCTCGGTGATCGCTTCGGATGATAGACAGGGGCAAAGCCAATATATAGCAAAACCGGGGAAAGCTGCCCCCGAAATTTTTTCAGTTCATTTTAATGAGAATATAATATTTTTCAAATACAAAAAACGAGAAATAAATACAAAAAAACGAAAATAGAGACGAAAAAATAAAGATTGCAATCTTAAACTATAAAAACCACCTCAAATAGCAAAAATCTGGTCACAAACAGAGTGAATAACTCTTATCTTTTGGGTCACTTTTATAATTTCAGACATGTCCCAAAGAATTTGTCCACGTCAGATATTCAAATGTGAACAAGTAGAATAATAGGAATTCAGGTGTTGTCAAATACACACATAGAGGAGAGAGAGGAGAGAGGCTATGGCGTGCAAAGCTCGAACCTTTTAGTAAAGCTCTCAAGATTCTCCGGAATTTTAAAACTGCCCTTTTGTTTTTCACCTCTATTCTCTGTAAGTTTTTCATCTGTTTTCTCTGTATTTTATATTTTTTTAATCTATTCTAGAAGGTGATGATGAAAGAGAGAAAAGGGTATTGATTTTCTTGCAGAAAACTCAAAGAATAAAATTATAATGATGGGTGGTTTCGAATTTGTGAAGACTTCGAACAAATTAGGGCACGAGCTGATGATTTCAAATTGGGTAAATGTGAAAATGGCTGATTTGAACCAGAAAAGGGACGTGAAAAAGGCTGCTGAAATTTTTTGGGCTGGGCCGTTGGTTTTCATGACTGGGCCTAGAAATTTTTTTAAGGATATATAACTTGTGGTCGAATAGATTAGATCTGAAATTTGGGCCAATGAGGCCCGCCTATTGAAAGATCGTTTGAAAGATCTGATACAACATTCACGCTATTTGTCAGTGATCCTTCACAGCAGAAGGGCCTCATCACTCTAGGGCACTCATTCGATAGTAACTGGGTCTGTGTCAGCCTGTAACCACTATTCTAAAAAGCCCGCATAGGCCTCGCCGGCTTCGCTTATGCTTGAAGCTCGGCCTCCACGCCTAGCCACGCATCACGCATCGCCCTCGCCTTGCCCTTATCTCGTTCTCGCCTAGGACTCGCCTAGGCCCGAAAAGCTTGAAGCTCGGCCTCCAAGCCTAGCCACACTTTACGCTTTTTAGAACATTGTCAGAATCGCTTAGGACCTCCCTAACTAAGGGATGCAGCAGAAGTGTCAAGCCCAACTCAAGCATTGTCGCACTGAAAGCCATGCCTCTCGGAGGTTGACTGGTTGCTAAGTTTTTCAGCCCTAACACTATTAGCTCCATCGAGTAAGGGACCTTAAACATATCCCTTAGGTTCATTAAGGATGCATCTGTCGCAAGCGAGCCTATCTCTAAAGCTGGCCAAGTCTGTGGCCTTTAGTTTCAGCCTCGACCTTAGTCTCCTCACCACCAACACCTTCTTGAGGATCGATCGAGTCTCTTACTGACGCACCCAGATCTGTTAGCTCACCTCCACTGGAAACCTAGTTCACATCCTAGATTACAAAATCCCTATTCTCCTTACTACGGCTTAACCCCATTGTCTAGAATTACCCCAGAAGGTATATAGACTTTCATGGGTCGAATTAGGACTGGGGAACCTATGACTTCTGCATCACTATCACTAGTATCTGTCACTTGGGTCTCTTGAGGCAACATTTTTCAGTGCGTGTAAAGGAAAAGAAAAATGGACGAAAGGCACGAATTTTCTCTTTGGGCTTGAAGGATTGGAAGCAAGGGACTACCCACTTATGTTGTCCATCTATGTTGTTCACACTAAGGTGGCATCACATGATGAGTAGTTCATGGTCCCACACTCATTATTTTTACCAATCATGTGATGCCACATCAGTATGGACAACATAAGTGGGTAGAAGATCATTTCCATTGGAAGCAAAGGTAAAGAGTAAACAGCATGTTTGCACCCTTTTATAGACTTCTGAGGAAAAATCCCATCCGTAGGGTCTAAGAAAACCAATCTAGGCCTTTCATTATGTGCTTCAATTTGAGCCCTAGAATTCAAAAGGGGGCCAAATTCAATTTCAAATGAACACTCCAAATATTGCACATCCTTGACACGCTTAATTCGTAAGTAGAAATGCCCATAATTACAACGATAATCATTACCAACTGCAACGCCTCCTTGTTTAAATAACTATATTTAACGTGGTGGTTGACAACTGAAAGATGTGCGTTCAGGATCCACTAACGTCTCTACAAATTCCAGAGTGATGCGTGTCATGCCAACAATGGTTTCATACTTAAGTTTCTTACACTGCTCGCATTCTTCCAATTGTTGAGGAAGCTATACGCACTTAGTCGGCCGACGCGGGTACATTATGTCCCCAATTGTAGAAGGTCTAGGCTAATACCAACCGATGTAGGCTCTTCAAGATTTCTAAAGTCGTCCACCCTACCCGTATCATTCCCATAGTCAAGGCAAGCTATGAGTCCTCGCTCGACCGAGGCAGGCACATTAGGCCCCCAATTGTTGAAATTCTAGGCTCATGTCCGACCGAGGTTAGACCTTTCAAACCTCCAATTATCTAAGTTCAACAGTCAGTCCCAATAAGGTTCAAGACAACTGTTTACATTTAGACGTGTCACAATCACCTAAGGACCCTTTCTCCAAAAGAGAGACGTCCTACCCAACCTCTATGGAAAGGGAGTTTCTTCGTCATGGAAGTTCTACCCCTTCAGATCCTACCGAATCATAAGAAGGAGGTCCTACCTACAACAGGTCCTACCCAACCTCTATGGAGAGGGGGTTCCCTCGTTGGGGAGGTTCTACCCCTTCAGGTCCTACCGAATCATACGAAGAAAGTCCTACCTACAACAGGTCCTACCCAACCTCTATGGAGAGGGGGTTCCCTTGTCAGGGAGGTCCTACATCTTCAGGTCCTACCGAATCATACTAAGGGAGTCCTACCTACAATAGGTCCTCTATAACCTCTATGGAGAGGGGGTTTCTTCGTCAAGGAGGTCCTATCCTTTCAGGTCCTACCAAATCATACGAAGGAGGTCCTACCTACAACAGGTCCTACCCAACCTCTATGGAGAGGAGGTTCCCTCGTTAGGGAGGTCCTATCCTTTTAGGTCCTACCCAGCCTACTTCAGGTCGGAGGTCTTACTACAGTTGTCTACGGCTAAGTTCACGTCATCAATAGGATACATCTTCCCACGTGTCAGACGTCATGCCATCTGCCCGTCAGTTGTATTTAATACAGATGTCACCTCACATTTAATACTCCAAAAAGAGACATCTTGTAAGCATTAAATGCTTAGCTTGACATTAAATGCAAGTAATCGTCATACCTCTCCTACAAATAGGAGGTTTAATTATTCAATAAGAGGACATTGAATGGCTGATAATAAACATCATACTTGAAAAAAGCTTACAAACACGTCTTCTATTACAATTCCCGTATCTAGTTCAGTTCAGCCAGGTCTGACCTAAATTCTTAACATTAATTTGTCTTGGGAAGTGCATCGTTATTTTCCAACGTCACCAGTTTGGTGCTAGAAGGTGGGCTCCCCCTAAAAAGGCTATCCACCCATTTTCCAACCACTTTGTGAAGATCAACATTTGATCCTCACAAAGTAAATCCCACCCATTACACCTAAACATTTCATCTCTAAAAACATGAGTCGTAGCTATGACTCAAGAACACACAGCCATGAAAGAATGGGGAGTCAACATATTGATCTCCAACCAGGCTTCCGTCGAAGACATCTCAGAGAAACCTCAGCTCCAGCCCCTGCACTTGAAAAAGAAGCAGTTCCTACAAAAGTTGGAGTACCTAACTCACGTTATTGAACAACTTGAAAAGAATCAAGCCACCTCTAGATACATCTCACACTCAGAAGCAATCGCCAGCTCGAAGCCAACCTGAAGATCGCCGAACAAAACAACATTTTATTCAAATGAAGCTTTTCACTTCCACTACTCAAGTGTTTAAGGGAAGACGATGTGCAAATACGTCATCAACAAAGCTCATGAAGGAGTGTGTAGAAATTACGTTGGAGGGGCAATCACTAGCACACAAAACTTTGAGATTTCTTCCAGAAGAGCTCACCTCAGTCCTCAACCCATGACCTTTTTCAAAAATAGATGATTGATCTAATCGGTCCAATGCCCACGGGAAAAGACATGACCAAATTTGCCATAGTCGATGTTGACTACTTCACCAAATGAGCAGAAGTAGAACCATTGGCCAAGATAACAAAACAAAAGACCGCCGACTTCATCAAGAAATAGATTATACGCAAATTCAGAATCCCTTACTCAATCATTATAGATAATAGCAAGCAATTTGACAACGCTAGGTTGAGGTCGTTTTATGAAGAACTGAAAATCATCAAACACATCCTGAAGATGCGATTGGATGAACTCAAGGGTACCTGGGAAGAAGAACTTTCGAATATACTTTGGTCTTATCGCACAACTTGCCGCTCTAGCTCGAAAGAAACACCTTTCTATCTAGCCTTCGGAGTAGAGTCCATAATTGGAGAAGGTCCTTATAAAAATTACCACAGTCTTGAAGAATGGGGCTTACGAGCTACACAACATGGAGGGCTTTCCATTCCCACACTTTTGGAACGGCTACAAAGTTAGAAAATCTAACCAACATTCGAACTGAAGATGTGACCAAGGTCACGAACCTCTAGACATAAATGTCCCACACAGCTCGGACCCACGTTAGACAGCGTACTTGCTGCGCTGCTGACATTAGCTTAAAAATCTAACGTCCAAATTGAGGATGTGACCAAGGTCACAAACCTCTAGATACAAAGGTCCTACACAGCTCGGACCCACATTGGACAGTGTAGGCACTGCATTGTCGACATCAACTCAAAAAGCCAACGTTTGAACTAAGAATGTGATCAAGGTCATGAACCTCTAGACACAAAGGTCCCGCACAGCTCGAACCCACGCTGGATAGCGTACATACTGCTTTGCCGACATCAACTCAAAAAGCCAACGTCTGAACTGAGGATGTGACCAAGGTTACGAACCTCTAGACATAAAGGTCCCATATAGTTTGGACCTACGCCAGACAGCGTAAGTGCTGCACTGTCGACATCAACCCGTAAAGCTAACGTCCAAACTGAGGATGTGACCAAGGTCACGAACCTTTGGACACAAAGGTCCCATACATATGAAACCCACACCGAAAAGCATACATGCTGCACTGCTGACATCAACTTAAAAAGCTAACGTCCAAATTGAGGATGTGACCAAGGTCACAAACCTCTGGATACAAAGGTCTCATATAGTTCGGACCCGCACCGGACAGCGACATCAGCTCAAAAAGCTAACATCCAAACTGAGGATGTGACCAAAGTCACGAACCTCTGGACACATATGTCCAACAGAGCTCTGACCCACGCCAGACAACATAGGCGCTGCACTGCCGACATTAGCTCAAAAATCTAACGTCTGAACTGAAGATGTGACCAAAGTCATGAACCTCTGGACACAAAGGTCCCACAGAGCTCAGACTTACGTCGAACAACATAGGTACTGCGCTATCGACATCAACTCAAAAAGCCAACGTTCTAACTGAGAATGTGACCAAGGTCACGAACCTCTTGACATAAAGGTCCAACACAGCTCGGACCCACCCCGGACAACATAAGTTCTGTGGTGCTAACGTAAGTCTAAAAAGGCCTCCGCATAAAGTAAAGATCTCAGCCTTGAAGCCAACCAGAATTATAAAACAAGTCCGACGTGCACACCTTCAATGAACAGCTTAGCTATTGAACAAGCTAGAAACTTTGAGAAAGTAAGATCATCAAAAGTTGGGTAATAAGTTAGAGATCAAAAGTTGAGAAAGTTCTGAAATGCCAAAAGATTACATGATTATCTAAGCTAAGAGAGGCCAAGCTCAGTCCTGGCATTTAGGCTCATCTTCTACTCCAGAAGACGGATGGTTGAACTTGGAGTTTTTCTTGAGCTCGTCCAACTCGTCCTTCAAGAACTGGACATCCCAATCTAGATGCTTCTCTGCAACAGTCTCAATTAGATCCTCCATGGTGAAGAAGTAAACATTCTCCTGGTCAGCCAAGTATGCATCTGAGGACCTGAACTTGGGCACTACTTTTTCTTTCTCCATTGACCTCTCTAGGGCAGTTCGGAGGTTCGCTTGGCTCCTTTCCAATGAAGTCTCCAGCTCAGACTTTCCCATCTTGTCTTCTTCCACTTGGTGTTCCAAAGCCTGGAGATCGGACTCATTTGCGGTAAGCTCTTACTTTTTCCTCTCCAGTTCTTCCACGGCATCAAAACAGAGCCTCCATTCCTCATCCAGGTCAGCCAGAGCCTTCTTACCTTCTTCATTCATCTTCTAGAAGTCTGCCAAATAATATCATATTAGCTACGTGAGAATCTTCAGCACGGATTGGAGAAATAGTACGAACTAAAGGTCATCTTTGACCGAAGTCAATAACAGGCATTGGGAGGCAATTGTTGACTTTCGATCTGACCTGTCACAATCAACTAAGGACACATTCTCCAAATAAGAGACATCTTACCCAACCTCTATGAAGAGGGAGTTCCCTCGTCAGAGAGGTCCTACCCCCTCAAGTCCTACCAAATCATACGAATGAGGTCCTACCTACCACAGGTCCTACCCAACCTTTATAGAGAAGGGGTTCCCTCGTCAATGAGGTCCTACCGAATCATACGAATGACGTCCTACCTACAACAGGTCTTACCCAACCTCTATGAATAGGAGGTTCTCTTGTTAGGGAGGTCATACCCCTTCAGGTCCTACCGAATCATACGAAGGAGGTCTTACCTACAACAGTTCCTTTCTAACCTCTATGAAGTGGGAGTTTCCTCATCAGGGAGGTCCTACCGAATCATACGAAGGAGGTCCTACCTACAACATGTCATACTCAACTTCTATGGAGAGGAGATTTCCTCGTTACGGAGGTCCTATCCCTTCAGGTCCTACCTAACCTACTTCAGGTTGGTGGTCTTACTACAGTTGCCAGTGGGATACGTCTTCCCATGTGTCAAACATCATGACAGCCGTCCATCAGTCGTATTTAATGCAGATGTCACCTCACGTTTAATACTCCAAAAAGAGATATATTGTAAGCATTAAATGCTCAGCTTGGCATTAAATGTAAGTAATCATCATAACTCTCCTATAAATAGGAGGCTTAATTATTCCATAAGGGGACATTGAATGGCTGATAATAAACAACATACTCAAAAAGAGCTTACAAACACGTCTTCTGTTACAATTTCTGGATCTAGTTAAGTTCGGCCACATCCGACCTAAATTCTTAACATTAAGTTGGCTTGGAAACTGCAGCGTCATTTTCCAACGTCAACAACAACTATGATATACATTTTCAACAAGGGTTGTAATTTTGACTTACATCAATAGTGTTGAAGCTAAAATGCAATTCACTCAACAAAGTCGTGGTCAACCCCAATTGAATGTTCGACTCACTCTCTTGCACAATTCAACTACGAGTTTATAAATTAGTTAAAGTTGGCAAGTTGAGTTATTTCGAAGTCAGGATATAAGTGTGATACTATATGAAGACAGTGCAACATCTATATTGAAAATGATTATTTTATTGACCAAAAAAGTAGTACAACATTGGAACGACATTGGTACAATATTAGAAAAAAATGTCCATGCCACCTCTTACGGGTAGAAACAAAGATAGGAAAATAACAACTAAACTAGTTGTCCGTCAACTGAGGCTGATTGAACTTCTGCTTCAAGTAAATAACTTGTAGCCTCGACATGGCCTGAAGCACCTTTTAGATCTTCAAATTAATACAGAAATGGACGTTCAAAAACTTGTAACAGTTCCACCATACCTAGAAGCTTCTATTGATAGATGTTGGGCATAAGAAAAGATGAGGCTTAACTTTTCCTTTTGAAAACTGCTTGTCACCTAAGTCGCCAAGGTAAAACCACTTCCCGCATCGTTTATTCCTTTATTTTTTCATCTTCTTCTTTTTTGGGATTTCTTAAAATTTTTGGTCATCTGTGAAACAAGCGTGCTTCAAATGAAGACCTCCCCTCCTAAAAATTATCCAATTGATTAACGGCTTCTGTCTAAAAATGCCATCCAAAGACTTGTACAGCTTTAGGAGGAGGGGGGTCAAAGTGTCTTCTCCATACGAAAGTCGCTAATCGTCCTATCATAACCAATGGCCGATGCGAAGAGTTTTAACTTCTAATTTTGCTCAGATCATTTGATATGAAGGACATCAACATCAGTAGAAGGTGTAGCAGGTGCAAGTGAATGTTAAATTCTCCCTCCGTTCTCTGGTGACAGTAAATCCACGCTCCACCCTCGATCTAATATTGCCAGCAAGGCCAACACACCCTATAGCAAAACCTCCTGAAAAGGCTTTCCTTCATTTCCAAGCCACCTTCAACAAAAGCCCCAATGCTATTACTGGTACACCTCCATTGTCATGGGTATGACTTTCTTGGAATGACATTTCAAGACATTTGCATTAGAGGAACAAAAGGGATTGAAGCAAGAAAATTTTTCTTTGAAAAAATAAATAAAATTGCAGTGATATGACCCTATAAACTGCAAAGGGGATAAATGAAAATGCTTACAAATTCATTCTCCCTATTTAGAGGCAATGCATTCGAATAATCAACCATTGGATCTAAGCCATCTTAGATCTCCATTGTTGGTTAAAGATTAAATCCAGGCCTTAGATTATGAAAAGATGCCAAAATTAGTTGAAAACAAAACGACCACGATGCACCATGTTCCATGAGCCTCACACTCGTTCAACGCGCATAATCATGATTGGTTTAAATTTGTTGAACTCTCCCAACTAGTCTGTGACACTTGGCATCATCTTTCAAGATTCATTCAAGTCGTCCACCTCATATAAATATGAGCCTTTGACTTGGAGGACTAATGTTAAATATGAAATATATTATGGAGAGACGAGCACAAGGCTACTAACTTCAATCTCTACTTTGACATGAGGGTAGACATTGCACTTTTGATTCTGCTTCTGTAATCAATACTCAAAATACAAAAAAGCTACAGAAATGTAAAAAATTCTTCTAGTGTTTTAGGTTTCACTTCAACAATGAAGCCACATAATACAAAAAAGTCGCATGTTAAAAAACACTCAAGTTTCGCTTTGACAATCAAGCATCGGAATATAGAGAAGCTAAAATACTTAGAGACTACCAAAGCTTCAAGTTGTGCTTTGGAAATAAAAGCTTGAAATATGAATAAGCCACACTTTCAATCTCAAGCTTTAGCATCTGCTTCGATAATAAAGCCTCAGAATATGGAAAAGCTTTATACTTGATAATAAAACTTACTTCAGGTTTCGCTTAGGCCACCAAGCCTCGAAATGTGGAGAAACTGCATACTTTCTAATAAAATTCGTGCTCCAGTAATCAAACCTCGGAATGTAAAGATGCTACACTTTTACTCAAGGTTCAAGTTCTGCTTCGGCATTGAGCCTTGGAACATGGAGAGGCCAAAAGTCTAAGCTATATCTCAAATCTCAGTCCCAGATTTAATATTTCACTTGCCCACTATCTTGAAAAATACATTAGAAATCTACCACCTCAGATGAATTTGAGTCTCAGTATCACGTGGCGCATTTTTTTCTAGAAAAGAAATGGACACCGTGTTGCAGTAGTCCATTCTGCAAGACTACGTTCTATCAATTCTCAATCGATTCAATAACAAAAGACAAATTAAAGAAAGCTTTGCAACAGAAGATTTGAATGCATTGAAATTAGGTTGTTTATTGATTGATGAAATCATAAAATTACAATTGCTAGTGCATGAGGTGAACAACAGTGAGCTTGAACAAATACCAACTACTCCCTATAATGGCTTAAGGTTTTTCTGGCTTAAGTAAGAAAAACCTAACTTACAAGAATAGATATTTAAAAGCTGAAGAATTATAATAAGTATTTACAAATAGTATGGTTCTTTTACAACTAAAAATAAACTATTACAACTGAAAACAACTAACAACTTAAACTAATATTTACAAGGTACGGCCGAAGTTGGGGCAAACTGCCGCTGCGAGTGGTCATGGGACTAAGTATAGCTGCGGGCCCTGACATCTCTCCCATTTGTTTTGGCGACGTCCTCGGCGCCATCATTGTATGATATTCTTTAAGTAGAGGTTTTAAGGCTCCAAGGTCTTTAACTCTTTCCCAAGTATTCTCATTGCTGTTGTATCCTTTCCATTTCACTAAACACTCTTGATGATCTAACTTGGGATCAATAACAGTTTCAACAATCCTCTTCCATATTTTCTTCAATTCAAATTCAGGCCACTTCAGCTTAGTTCTGGATGTGTCCTCCTTATCTGCAAAATATGGTTTCAGTATACTAACATGAAGGACATTGTGGGTTTTGCACCATGAAGGATGTTCTATTCTATATGCGACGTTGTCGATCCGCTTCATGATGGATAATGGCTCGATATTTTTGGCATCAAATGTGAATCTTTCTCACTTGTTGCCTAATAATGATTTTTATCAGAGAGTCACATTGAATTCTAGGAAATGGTGTTTTGAACAAAGCATCCTTATGTACCGCTTATATGCTTTCTCAAGATAACTCCGATCATTTTCAATATTTCGTTTCCATTCTTGACAGAAGCTCTTAGCTTGAGGAGACTTGGTACTTTGATCAATATCCACAATATGAGAAAGTAACGGTTGCTGGCCAGTAATAATCCCAAAAGGACTCTTATTAGTAGAAGAACTCTTATGGGTATTGAAGCAAATCTGAGCCGCATCCAAAAGTTTCACCAAAATTTTCTACAAAGTAGAGATAAAGTACCAAAGATATTCTTGCAGTATAGAGTTGAAACGCTCCGTCTATTCGTTAGATTGTGGGTAAAAACAAGAACTCATGCTCAACTCGGTGAATCGAAGATCTCGATAACTGACTATATCTTTAGGTAGTCTCCAGTATTTGATAATGTTCTTGAAAAAGAGACGAAAGGTCTCTTTGACTGATACATACCTAGATTCTATGATGAATGCTGTATATTTTGATAAACGGTCCACCACGACGATAATAGTGCCAAGATCTCCAACATTTGGCAAGCTAATAATGTAGTCCATCGATACACTCTCAAATGGCCTAGTTGGGACGACAAATGGCTTTAGTAAGTCATATTTTTTTGATGATCTGGCCTATCCTATTGACAAACTAGACAAGTTTTCACATAAGTCGCAATGCCATCCCTCATTTGCGATCAATAGTATGCACGCTGTAATAGCGCATAAGTGCATCACTCTCCTTGATGTCCTGCCCAAAACGTGTCGTGGCATTCTGTAATTAAGTATTTCTTCAGATCTATACCTTTTGGTACATAAAGACAGTTTTATTTTATCTTCAATAGACCCTCATCCAGCCAAAACTATCGAATTTTGCTCTGCTTGATAAGGTGACCAAATAATGTGCTGTAGGTCCTTCTCTAGAGGTGCCCGTATTCGATCTCCTTGTAGTTGTAGTAACATCTTTCCTTGAAAGAGCGGCCATTGAGCAGATAAGTTATCATGTCGACTGAGTGCATCTACTATATGATTGCTGGAACCAGTACCATACTCTAGCACAAATTTGAACTTCAAAAGAAGTTCATGCCAATGAGCCTGCTTGCACGAATGTTCCAGTTGTGACATGAAGTGACTCACAGCAGTATTGTTTATCTTCACAATGAAAAGAGACCCAAGCAGATAGTGACGCCATACTATAAGACAATGGACTACTGCCAACAAATCATTTTCATACACTGAGTAACAGTGCTCTGCATTATTCAACTTTTAGCTCTCATATACCACCAGATGCCCTTCTTGCATTAGGACTCCTCCAAGAGCAAAATTTGATACATTCGTGTGTACTCAAAAGCTTTCGTCATATCTGGCATGGCCAACACTAGATCTGTCAACATAGACTCCTTCAGTTTTTCAAAAGCAGCTTGTCATTGTGCTGACCACTCTAAGCTTTTTCCTTCTTTGTTAATTTGGTTAGTGGCTGTACAATCTCTGAATATTCCTTCACAAATCTTCGATAGTAATTGGCCAACCCGAGGAATGAGTATACATTATGTACGTTCCTTGGCAGTTGCCAATCTTTGATATCCTTAACTTTTTTTACATCCATGCAGACTTTTCATTGCTTGATAATGTGACCCAAAAAGCTAATTAAGGTCTGGGAAAAATGAGCACTTCAATGGTTTTGCATAAAGTTCATTATCTCGTAATCGAATATGAACCTTTCCCACATGCTGCACATGCTATTCCAGATTCTCACTGTAAATTATGATGTCGTCCAAGTACACACCACGAAGTCACCCAGAAACTTGTGAAGTACCTAATTCATCGTCATACAGAATGTCACCGATGCATTTGTCAAGCCAAAAGGCATAACTTTGAATTTGAATTTTCCATATTCGGTTACCATTGTAGTCTTTACTTCATCTCCTTTCTTGATCCGAACTTGCCAATATCTAGACCTTAGATCAATTTTCGTATAGTACTTCACCCTGCTCAAATGGTCGAATCAATTCACCACTAGTAGAATCGGATAACTATTTTTCACTGTGATTTTGTTCAAGGCTTGATAGTCACATCTCATCCGAAAGAAATCACATGTCTTTTTTGGAGCTCTATAAGAAGATTTCACAGGTACAATAATCCTACTGTCTAGCATATCAGCCAACTACTTTCTAAGCTCATCAAGCTCAGGTTGAGCGATGCGGTAGGAGTCCTAATAGTAGGCTTGGCACCCGGAATAAGCTCAATTTCATGATCATTAGCCTTCTTTGGTGGTAATCCCTTGGCAATTCATTTGGCATGACATCTTGAAATTTCTATAAAAGACTTCTAACAGGTTTTGGGATAGGACCAATTGCTTCCTCAATCTCTTCTAGTTGAAGAGTTCACAAAATGAGGGCTCATTTCTCTTGAAGCCCTTGCTGAATTGCATGGTTAAGATGCTCTTCTCACCTATCTTTCTGACTTACGTAGGGATGACACACAGCTTGCTCTCTACCATCATCAACGAGTTAGAATACGGCAACACTAATGTCTTTGTATCTCGAAAAAACTCCAATCCCAAAATCATTTTGAAGTCATCCATCTGAACTGCCAAAAAATTAGTCATTCCTTCAAAAGGACTAACTTTGATTAGCACGAATTTGGCTACTCCAATAATCGGTTGAGCTACTTGATAAGTGCATTTTGTGCACTTATTTGAGCTTTTAAACTAAGTTTTTATTCTATTATTTTATTGAATTTCTACTTAATTTATTGTATTATTCTTTATATTTTAGTTTCGAACCTGTTTATAAGCAAATGGAAAAGAATTGATGAAAAGAGCAACAACTTGGTGAAATCGACGAGTAAATGAGAAGAAATTTAGTTTTTGAAGTGAATATCAAGAGCCAAACATTGGAGGATAAGAAAAAAAGATAAAATCAATAAGTTGAAGGTGTTTTGGAGTGACAATTAAGAGTTGAATCAATGGATCAAACACCAAAGAACTAAAGAACCGAATTGAAAAATTACCTACCAAAGCATGTGGAGAAATTCAAGAACAACTTTTGATATTAAAATATCCAAAAGTCAAATGATATACCATTAGAAATATAATTGAATTACGAGTCCAACACTTTTTACAGATCTCAATTTGGAGTTTTCTACAAGAAGTTATGGCCATTTGAAGAATAGCCGCAGAGCAGAGAAAAGTAGATCTGGGTGATCGTCCATCCTTAAATCTCGGCGATCGCCCAGCACTAATTTTTGGCAGCAGAATGGGTTTTCTTTGGCCTTGGCGATCGCTCGGCTTTGCACTGGGAGATTGCCCAATGTATTTTCGGCAGAAACGGAATTTTATTGCTTTTTTGAGTTCTAATTCAATTAGGAAACTTTTTGGGCATGATTTTAATGATTTTTTGGGATCTTTTGTGGCACAATTATGGAACTATAAATATAAGTTCTTAACTCATAACATAGAGCCGATTTGAGAGCCGGATTAGAGCCATTTTGGGAATCGATTTTAAGAGCTGGATTAGAGCCGATTTAGGAGCCAATTTAGACCCGGATAAAAATTGTTTTTGATGGAGTTTTAGAGGCCGATTCTTGCGAGAAAACAAGAAGAGAAACAAGATCGAAGATCAAGATTTATCTTTGCAACAATTCAACAAAGATCAAGTTCAAGTTTTCTTCTCTTTCAAGTTTTCTTCCAATCCGGGTGATGGCTTCCATATTTTATTTTTCTTTTATTTTCTTCTTCTTATATGTTCGGTTAAACCTTTTAGTGCTAGGATCATGATGAAACTTGTATCATGATCCTTTAATTCTTTGAATCTAGTTTTTTATATTTAAGCACATTTTTAATTCTGAGTAATTGATATTGATTTCTCTTCATCTACAATTGTGTGCGCAATAGTTGTATGATTCTTGTGGCTTGTTTTACCTTCGAGAGATGGAAAATAGGTTATACATAGTATCAATTATCGTAGAGTCCGATAAGGGATAGAGATATACCGCTATGCTTTACGTGATCTTTAAGTATTCATAAATTCTAATGCATTCTTGTATGTTCGCATTCGTCATAGAGATATAGTCGGGTCACATATAGGGATATGTTTAATTCTACTCGATAGAGATTGTTAAGCAAATTAGGAATATTGATCTTCATAATTAAATCATGTTATCAAATTCAATGGTTCGGGTTAAAGGAAATGGGTATAAGTAGATTCAGGATCCTAGTACGCTTTTCTTTTCTTTTCTTTCCCAATTTTAAAGTAATTCTTCTTTAATTTAATCTCCTGTTTGTTTGAATTATAATTAGTTAATTGTTCTTAGTTTATAGTTTAATTAGTTCTTAATCATCAATTTTCTAAAGTTCATTAGATTCGATTAAGGTTAGTGTAATTGAAATTGAACTATCTAAATCTTCGTGAGTTCAATACTTGGACTCAAAATCCACTTTATTACTTGTGTGATCCGTACACTTGCAGAATATTAAGGATATAAAATCGTTGACACTACTAAGTTGATTGCCTTGAATTTTCCACTACCTCTTTCCAGTACAAGTCCAATGCGCTCTACTTTAGTAATTGCAAGGTAGTTGTGAATAGTACGAGTGTCTACCATGAACTTGATTGGTTTCCCATTGATCTTCACATCAATGTCATCAAGCATTTAGCTCTACAAACACGAGGTTTTCCCTCTTCTTTTTGTACATTTTTAGGAACACATCACCGTTTCAGTTACCGTTGTACGATATTGTGCTGCACTGATGTGAGAATGCCCCAAAGACATCTTTGTCCTCCTCAAAATTGACCTTGCAATTATTGGTGGCCTAGGAGATATTTTGCTTTGAACCCGATGCTTCTTCTGTCAGTTGGCTCAATGCATTTATAAATTGTTTCTGTGGGCAATCTTTTACTTGGTGAGGCCCGTTGCATAAAAAGCACCCATCCTTTTTAGGAATAGTAACTAATTTGTTCTCTAGTGCCTTTCCTTTGTTTCAGTTGTTTTGATGGCCGCTTTGATTGTTTCCTTGATGGCTTTCCTTATGGTGTGAGTAGTGATTTCCTCTATTTGAGCTCGATGTGGGCTTAAAGGATCTATTTCTTTCTCATCGAGATAGGCTATTTATTTGTAGTTGTTTCTTTCTAGGTCTGGATTGATAGTCCATCAAGCATTTGACTATTTCCATTGCCGTGATTACATTAGCCACCTTTTGTTTTTAGAGTTAAGTTATCGTCCATGGTTTCAGCCCTTCTATGAAAGTGAAGAGCTTATCCTTTTTCAACATGTCTTGAATGTCTAGCATGTGCCCTGAAAATTTTTCACGTAGTACCAGATGGACCCAATATGTTTTAGTTCACGTAGTGCCCGTCTGGCCTTATATTCTACATTTTCCAAGAAAAAATGAAATGTGATCACATCCTTGACGAGAGCTCATGTGTCTATCCGATCTATGTTGGCCTGAATATCAGCATATTTTGTCTTTCACCATAGTTTTGCATCTCCACCCAGATACATGGTAGTTTCCGTTACCCTTCTTACCTCGTCTTCAAAATAGTAGTCGCAAGAAAGTATTGTTCCATGTCAAACATGAAGTTCTCGACTTCCTTTGCGTTGCGCGCCTCCCCATAGTGCGCGGTTTTGGATTTTTGAGCCTATGTGCATACTCTTGTGTAGGACTTGCCCATTGCCAACTGCACACTAAAGTATCCGCAACTGAAGTCTCGAAGCTTTCATTTCTTCCTATACATCAGGAATGATTGCAAAAGCACCAGTTATTGCTGCGCAAATTGTTCAACTTTCATCTAGTTAGATGTTTAATTAACGAAAGTCTACTTCTACTACCTTGACCTTTTCCCCAATGGTCTCGACAACATAATATAATCTGGCAGTTTGCCCATCAAGCCCATCCATGTGCTTAGTACTCTTTTTTGATCGACCACCTCAGTGGTGTGTGATGCATTCAGATCCGTCGCTTTTTTCTTGAGGGTCATAAGCCGTGGCTCTGATACTAACTATTATGCATTTCTTTCTAGTACAAAAAGAAAGTACCATGCGGCAGTCTACTCTGCTAGACTACCTTCTGTCAATTCTCGGTCGATTCAATAACAAAAGAAAAATTAAAGAAAAATTTGCAGCAGAAGATTTGAATACATTAAAAATAGCTTATTCATTGATTGATGAAAGCAAAAAATTACAATTGCTGGTGCAAGGAGTGAACACCAGTAATCTTGACAACATTCGAATACCAACAACCCCTATAATAGCTAAGTAAGAAAACCTAACTTACAATAGACGTTTAAAAGCTGAGAAATCATAATAAGTATTTACAAACAATATGGTTCTTTTACAACTGAAAATAAACTATTCCAACTGAAAAGAAGTAACAATTTAAACTAATATTTACAAAGTGCGGCCTAAGTTGGGTAAATTAGGGCTACGGGTGGTCGAGGCACTAAGTACAGCTGCAGGTCCTGACACTCAGACTTGGAGGACTAATGTTACATCCAAATAGCCTCAAAATGTATGCACAAGCATATGCGGAACCAAATACTATATAGCCTCAGGATGAGCCTCGTCCTCAGATGGGACATCTGGACATAACCATTAAATGAGCCGTAACTTTGTACGACAAACATGACTAAATTATCTTTTAAGAGTTCCTCTTAAAGGAAATAATTACAAATTTTTAGACTAAAAAATCCCATAGTAAAATGGTTGTATAAGTAGAAAATTATACATTTTTCTCCAACCACCATATTGGTTTCTCTGGAATAGAAGGGTGACCATGTCTGCTTATTACCAGTGTAACTTCTACCTTGACTGTTGGCTTTGAGAAATACTATCTATTTTTTGAGGTCAACATACACAGAAACAAGAAGATGGACGTAGTTATTGAGTGTGTGAGATCCTTTCTTCAGAAAGATGGGATGACAGGAGAGTTCGGATGTGAGATGGAAGTCGAGATAGGAGATTGAGAAGTGGTAGAGAGTTTAGAGGTTGTGACAGATGTGCTGGATAGGGTGTCGAGATAGATGATAGAGAGGATGATGCAGGGGGTAGACTGGATGTGGCAAATGAGGTGGCATATGGGGTGAATATGGTGCTAGGGGTGACAAAGGTTCTGGAAGGGGTGACTAAGGTTCTGAAGATGGTGAGGCAGGGACCGGAGGGCAAAAGAAGTAAAAGAAGAGTAGGAGGGGGCGACAGTGACACCAAAAATTGCAGTGGTCCAACGTAGAAAACAAAAGAATGAAGGGACGGATAGAGTACCAAAGGTGGTGGGCAAGAGATTGAGAGTATCTTCATCATATGTGAGTTCTCCATTTACAGTCGAGACGAGAAATGAAAACGTTTGTAGACGGCACAAATATTGATCTCTTCCAAAAGGTCGACCTGACAAAGGTGACAAAGGTGACAAAGTACTCTAAGCTTGGAAGTGGGTAAGTAGTGTTTGGCATTTATAATGAACAATGAATCAATTTATATTTATTGATGCATTTGCTAAACTCTTTTTTCAATGTCGCTCATTAATTGGGGTGAATTCAAATCACAGACACCAATAAAAGGTTTAACGATCTATTGACCAACAGAAAGTGGCTCATAGATGACGTAAGTTCAATTTAAGTACATTCATATATTGTATGTTGTTATTTATGTTCTATTTTGGTTATTATAGCACGATGATCGTATCTATTATGACTTCGGGCATCTATGTACCCAATATCATTCAGCAGCCGGAAAGTTATTATGGACTTTGCATTCAAGAATGCTCTAGATTTCGTACAGATGAGTAGAGACTCAGAGCTAGGGATGACAAAAATATCCGATACGTCCCAAACCCGATGGATACCCGATCCGAGTGGAGCAAAAAATCTCCAATCCGCAGTCCAGCAGGGTAGATCAGAGCATATATTTGTGATCCACCGTAGATCTCGGGGCAGATCAGATTGGAGTTATCCCGATCCGATATGCCTGATCGGTAAAGAATAAGTGTTTTGAAGGCAACTTTAGAGTTAACACCCGGGTGAGACAATGAATATCAATATGTGAGTGTGTATTCTTACGAGAAAGAAAAGAAATATTTGACTATTGGGGGATGGAATATTACCAACCTAAAAGTTTAAGTTGATTGGATTGACTATGCGCACACACATATATCAATCGAGCATTGGATAAGTAAAAATTAATTTTGGTAGCATAATTTAGAAGTTTTTTATAAATTGATTGAGTTGTTTCAAAAACATGAGGCAAATACGGTAATCTATCTATTATAGTATATTTTAATATTATTTGTTTGATTGTTTAAGTAAATAGTTATGTTCGAGGACCAACAAATGTTCAAGTTTGGGAGTATTTGATAAGTATGATTTTACACTTATCTGGACCATTAAAAGTGGACAATTGTAAATACTCTTAAGTGATTTTATACTTAATTGTGTGTTGATTTAATTGTTTTAGGTCAAAACTCGAGATCGGATGGAATTGGAGAAAAATAAAACAAAACAGGCGAAAAGGGACTGAAGGCGTACAAAAACTTGGATATGGAGATCAACTTGCAGACATCCAAAAGTTTAAGGACTTGGGTTGCAAATAAAAGAGGATTAAATTGAAATGAAAGAATAAATTGGAGGACTAAAGATGATGAAATCTAAAGTTGAAGGACCTAGACTGCAAATAAGTTAACTAACGAGGAGAAAGGACAAAATTATAACCAAGGACCAAATAAATTACAAGTCAAACCTTGGAGGACTAAGCATGCAATATGGAGATTGGAACCAAATTTGGAACATTATTTACTGTTCGCCGCGGTGGCACCGCTGATTTTATGAACCACGGTCCGAGCCATGATGACCATGCTGTGAGAGCGTCTGGGTGCTTTTTAGCTTATTTTTAATTCCAGTCATAGCCTTCTTCGACTTTTCATGTACATAAGTTTTAATTTTAGTAAAACACTATATAAAGACATGACCTAGGTCAAAAGAAGAGGTCAATTCTTGGACGAACACAAGAGAAGACGGAGAAAAGAACGACCAAGAAAACGAAGAATGACCAATATCAAGAAGATTGGAGCGGGAAAACAAAGATTTCTTGGTGCAAGATACTCAACTTTTTCTCCTCTTTTATTTAAGATCCGGTTATGTATTCGAAATTCTTCATCTTGTCTTTTTCCCGAATCATGAGTAGCTAAAATTCATTGTTTGGATGAACGATGTAGCCTAGTTTTAATTCTTTAATTTTGAATATTAAGTTTTGACTTATAAATTGTTTAAGTATTTGATTTTAATTCTTCTCTTAATGCTTGGAATAACTGGCCATTATTTCATTGATCTCGTGGATTGTAATGAACTGAGAAGCAAATTATTAATCTAGACCACGTAGTAAAATCTGACAATTGGATAAAAGGTAGAGATACACTTTTATTATTGCTACTGTCTGAATTGAATTCTTAGGAGAATTAATGCATCTAATTAAGGACCATTCTGACTGCCTAAGTTGACTTAATTAGATAGGACTAATTTAAACTCGAGAGAGGTAAATTAGGTTAAATTCGTGAATTCAACCGAATACAACTTTAGGAAACAAATCTTGAGATGAGGAATTAGAGATGACAACTAGGTGAATTCGTTTGTCCAAACTCTTTAACCATTATTCTTTCCTAAATTCTTGTTATTTGCTTTTACATAAGTTACTGTACTATTTCCTTAAATTCGTAGTTTTACTTTAAATATTCAAATCAAAGTATTTCAAATTGTTTTAAATAAATTAGCATTACGATTAATTTAACTAGTATCTAAATAAGATAGTCTTCGTGGGAACGATAATCCAGACTCAATAGGTTAACTTTATTACTTGTTTGCGATATTATACACTTGCAATCACATTATTTTCACAACAAGTTTTTTAATTAGATGCATTAATTCTCATAGGAATTCAATTAAGACCGCAGCAATAATAAAAATGTATCTCTACCTTTTATCCAATTACCGAATTTTACTACGTGGTCTAAATTAATAATTTTCTTCTCAGTTCATTACAATCCACGAGATCAATGAAATAATAGCCAGTTATTCCAAGCATTAAGAGAAGAAGTAAAATCAAATACTTGAACAATTTATAAGTTAAAACTTGATATTCGAAATTAAAGAATTAAAAGTATGCTACATCGTTCATCCAAAACTTTAAATCTAGCTACTCATGATTTTGGGAGAAAGACAAGATGGAGAGTTTCGAATACATAACCGGATCTTGAATAAAAGAGGAGAAAAAGTTGAGTATCTTGCATTAAGAAATCTTTGTTTTCCCGCTTCAATCTTCTTGATCTTGGTCGTTATTCGTCTTCTTCATCGTTTTTTTCTGCGTCTTCTCTTCTTGGACAACATTTCTTTCATAAATTTCAAATACAATGGCATTTGAGCTAATGCGTCGGCAAAAGGAATGTTGATATGCAGTTTCTTGAAAACTTCAAGAAATTTTTCAAACTGTTTGTCGAGCTTGTTCTTATGCAGCCTCTGAGAAAATGGAATTGGTGGCACATAAGCTTTGACAAGAATTGGTGTCCTCACTTTTGATGGCATATAAGCTTTGACAGGAATTGGCGCCCTCAGTTTTGATGATTCAGCAGATTCTTTTGAAACTTCTTCTTTTGATTTCTCATGTTGTTGTACAGTTTCTTCTTCCTTAATCATCAACTGTTCATCATTTTTCTCTGTTCTTTTCACAAGAATTTCTGGCAGTTGGACCCCGCTCCTAGTAGTGATGGCATTTATCTGTTCTCTTGGATTTGTTTCTGTAGTGCTGGGTAAAGTGCCTAGTTTTCTATCTGACAATTGTAGGGCTAACTGACCAATCCGAGTCTCTATTTTTCTGATAGACGCGTGTTGATTTTGACTATTGATGTCCAATCGCTCCAATGCTTTATCAGTTTTCTACATATACTGTTGGAACATCTCTCCTAAACTCGGTCCTCTTTCTTGCTGAGCATTATATGCATTACCACTTTGTTGATTCTCAGACTATCTAAAATTGGGGTGTTGCTTCCAACCTGGATTGTATGTTTGTGAATATGGATTGTACTGCTGATGTGTATTATTCTGCACAAAATTGACTTGTTCTAGAGAGGCCAATAACATACAATCTGATGTCGAATGGTTAGCTCCACAATTCTCGCACATGATGGTTGCTTGGATTGCATTCACTCCTTGCATTTTGTTTTGACCAAGAGCTCCACCTGCTTTGTCAATGTAGCAAGTTGTGCATTGGTAGCTGACAGACCATCAATCTCATGTATGCCTGCTACTTTTCTTGGGGTGGTACGATCAGATGAAAACATGGTCTGTGTGTTTGCAATCAGCTCATAGAGATCCCATGCTTCGTTGACATTTTTATTCGCAATGGACCTGTTTGCAGAGGAGTCCACTGTCGATTTAGATTGGGGAGATAGCCCAGAATAAAAATATTGAGCATGTTGCCCTTTTTTAATGCCATGATTTGGACATTTTCTGAGCAATTCCTTGAATCTGTCCCAAGCTTCATGATACCTTTCGCCCTCCAGTTGTTGGAAAGTAGAAATTTCCAATTTCATTTTGGCTACTTTAGCTGGTGACAAGTATTTGTTGCAGAATTTCTAGCCAAGTCATCCCATGTTGTGATACTAGCATGTGGTTCTGAGTCTAACCATTCCAGAGCCCCATCCCTCAAAGTGTAGGGAAATAACCAGAGTTTAATAGCATCTTCATTTACTCCGTAAAACTGAAAATTATGGAGCATACGTAAGAATCTGGACAGATGAGTATTAGGATTTTCAGTCGCCTTTCCATAGAACTGCAGGTTGTTGCTGAAAAGATTAATCATATCGGCTCTTAGTTGGAAGTCGTTCCGACCAAAAGCTGGATAAATTAAGCTTGAACGATCAGGAGTTGCTGTCGGAGTTAGGAACTGAGCCATTGGCATGTTTCCATCGTCATCTTCTTCCTGTTCTTCATGTTGTTGAATTTGCTGGGCTGCCATTCGGACTGCTTCTACAGCGGCTGCTCTTGCAGCCTCTTGTTCAAGCTCTCTTCTTATTTGTGCATCTGCCATCTGATAGAAATAAACAAAGAAGAAAGAAAAATAGTACTAATAGCAATAATAAAAGAAATCAGTAATAATAATAATAAAATTAGAAAAAATAAAAATAAAACTAACACTAACGATTAATCTAAACTAATATTAAATAAGAATAGTCCCCGGAAACGGCGCCAAAAACTTGTTGTGAAAATAATGTGATTGCAAGTGCACAATATCGCAAATAAGTAATAAAGTGGACCTATTGAGTCCGGATTATCATTCCCACGAAGATTATCTTATTTAGATACTAGTTAAATTAATCGTAATGCTAATTTATTTAAAACAATTTGAAATATTTTGATTTGAATATTTAAAGTAAAACTACGAATTTAAGGAAATAGTACAGTAACTTATGGAAAAGCAAATAACAAGAATTTAGAAAAGAATAATAGTTAAAGAGTTTGGACAAACGAATTCACCTAGTTGTCATCTCTAATTCCTCATCTCAAGAATTGTTTCCTAAAGTTGTATTCGGTCGAATTCACGAATTTAACCTAATTTACCTCTCTCGAGTTCAAATTAGTCATATCTAATTAAGTCAACTTAGACAGTCAGAATCGTCCTTAATTAGATGCATTAATTCTCCTAAGAATTCAATTCAAACCGTAGCAATAATAAAAGTGTATCTCTAACTTTTATCCAATTGCCAGATTTTACTACGTAGTCTAGATTAATAATGTGCTTCTCAGTTCATTACAATTCACGAGATCAATGAAATAATGGCCAGTTATTCTAAGCATTAAGAGAAGAAGTAAAATCAAATACTTAAACAATTTATAAGTCAAAACTTAAGATTCGAAATTAAAAAATTAAAACTAGGCTACATCGTTCATCCAAACAATGAATTTTAGCTACTCATGATTCGGGAAAAAGACAAGATGAAGAATTTCGAATACATAACCGGATCTTGAATAAAAGAGGAGAAAAAGTTGAGTATCTTGCACCAAGAAATATTTGTTTTCCCGCTCCAATCTTCTTGATCTTGGTCGTTCTTTTCTCCGTCTTCTCTTGTGTTCGTCCAAGAATTAACATCTTCTTTTGACCTAGATCATGTCTTTATATAGTATTTTACTAAAATTGAAACTCATGTACATGAAAAGTTGAAAAAGGCTATGACTGAAATTAAAAATAAGCTAAAAAAACACCCAGACGCTGCCTCGGCTGCATGGTCAGCGTCATTGTCGGACCACGATTTGCAAAATCATGTGCCACCGCGGCAAACAGTAAATAATGTTCCAAATTTGGTTTCAATCTCCATATTGCATGCTTAGTCCTCCAAGGTTTGACTTGTAATTTATTTGGTCCTTGGTCATAATTTTGTTCTTTCTCCTCTTTAGTTATCTTATTTGTAATCCAGGTCCTTCAACTTTGGATTTCATCATCTTTAGTCCTCCAATTTATTATTTCATTTCAATTTAATCCTCTTTTATTTGTAACCCAAGTCTTTAAACTTTTGGATGTCTGCAAGTTGATCTCCATATCCAAGTTTTTGTACGCCTTCAGTCCCTTTTCACCTGTTTTGCTTTATTTTTCTCCAATTCCATCTGATCTCGGGTTTTGACCTAAAACAATTAAATCAACACACAATTAAGTATAAAATCACTTAAGAGTACTTACAATTGTCCACTTTTAATGGTCCAGATAAGTGTAAAATCATACTTATCAATGCCCCGTTAAAAAAAAGGATTAAATAGTCTAAAAATCAAAGATTTGGGACAGGGGCTGAATTTGCAATTAAAATTTTCTAATTCCTATTATCCTATACCTAATGTAAATGTAATGTTGGCTTTCTATTTGTGGACCAGAAAGGCAGAAACCTAATTCGCCGCCTCCCTGCCTCTATTCGTCCCAAAGAAACAGTCGCCCACCTGGAAAACAGCTGCCTACCACCACCAGCCAAAGAAGAACATCCGAAAAAGAAGGAGAAAAGAAGAAAAAAGAAAAAGAAAAATAACAGACTTCAACCCTTTTTTTTTGTTTAATTTTTTATAATTTCTTTTTGTTTAGTCCTTATAACTGTGTTAATGGTGGATCTTTTTGGTAGTAACTTGTTCATTCCCATCTCTCCCCACTATTCTTATTGAGCTATAGGATGTTAACATTACTGTCTCTATCTGGTTCAGGTTTTACAGTAAATGTAGTGACATCGGGCAAGTATGATAAACGTGACTCAGGTCTCGTATTGTGGGAGATAGCAGTTGGTAAAGGTGATTGTCCAAAGGATGGTCAACATGTTTTTCTTTGTTTTACTTGTTTCTAGATATCTTTGTGGCTTGCTTTCGTCAAAGTTCATCACTAATTTTGAAGTTGAAACATAAAAATTATTTGATTAAGGATATTCGAAGTCCTTTACCGTTTGCTTCAAATTATTGGTTCAAGTTTTGTTTATGGTGTCTTGGAGCTTAAATAAAAGCTTTTATTTCTTGCCCGAAAAATGAAAAGGGAATTTTTTTTAGAGTGCATATTCAATCCTGTAGTGGAATGACTAATTATTTTTTGAATGACAATTTAAAAAAAACAGATCAGTATGCAGATCAGTGCTCTAATCCGCTCCAATCCATATCCAATCCGCCCCAATCCGTCCCGATCAATGACGGATTATCCGCATATTTGGATCTCTTACAATTATTTTAGGGTGGATATGGATCAGGCCGATCTGATCTAAATCTACCTCGTTGCTATCACTACTCAGAGCATGATCATTTTATGATGCTAGATTATCTCTTCGAATACGTAGAGGAGAAGTGGGAGGGTTGTACACAACTGTACATTTTAATGGTAGCAAATGGACTCTAGTTTGGAGCGGAGGTTGATTTTGCCAAATCTACTATATATGTGTATGACCCTGACAATAGCTGGTTTACCCAAGGTCACAATGAGAAGTTTTTAGAGTCTATGCACTTCCATGTCTCCGTTCTTGCTAGAAAAACAAATTTTTAGATTCATGTTACACTACCAGTTCATAAGGTGGACGACACAACTTAGCAAAACATATCGTAAGTTCCTTGTTATAAATATAAATTGTACTTGGAGTCAAATTTATTAAAACATTATTTGATATTGTACTATTTCTTTGTAGGGTAATTGCGGTGTATTCACAATCAAGTATATCGAATTCCTAATCATTGGACAGAGACATTCCTCGTTAACAACAATACATGCCCATGTGGAGGAAGAAGCTAGGGACAGATCGACTTTGTAAATATGTTAAATTTATGGTTTCTCAATTATAATATATGTTAAATGTCACGAATTTGTACATCCTGTGTTAATACATATTGGATTTTGGCTTTAGGATATATTTTGGTCTATTTGTTAAAGTAAAAAACCCAAAGTTTGACCTGGAGTCTGTTAAGGCTACCTTAACAGACATGGAGTATGTTAAGAGTCTACTAAGGTGGCCTTAACAAACTCGTGGCCTATTAAGATAACCTTAACAAGCCTGGACAGGCTAAGCCTTCATAGACAGACAATTTGTTAGTGGACTCTAAATAAAAGTTGTTTTGATTTTTTTTTGTTATAACTAGTGAGCGCTGTGTTGTACATGATAGAGTTATAATTGAGTATTTAGTAGTATTAAATGGATATTAATATTAGAATTGTGGATGGACTTCGTACATTGATTTAATGTATAAAGAAAAAATAATAAAGTTTTATGTAATAAGAATATTTGCATATAAAGTTGGAATATTTAAAGCTCAAATTTTAAAGTATATTGAGATTAGTGTTGAGAAAATAATGTGATTGCAAGTGCACAATATCGTTAACAAGTAATAAAGTGGACTTTTTGAGTCCGGATTATCGTTCCCACGAAGACTATCTTATTTAGATACTAGTTAAATTAATCAAAGCGCTAATCTATTGAAAACAAGTTAAAATCAATTGAATTTGAATATTAAAGCTAGAACCTTGGATTTTTACGAAAATAATAATAAAGCAGAAATCAAGAATTAATAAAATATGATGGTTGAAGAGTTTGGACGAACGAATTCACCTAGTTGTCATCTCTAATTTCTCCTCTCAAGATTTATTCCTAAAGTTGTATTCGGTGGAATTCACAAATGTAACCTAATTTACCTCTCTCGAGTTCAAATTAGTCCTATCTAATTAAGTCAACTTAGCAATGTAATGGTCCTTAATTAGATGCATTAAATCTCCTAAGAATTCAATTCAAGACCGTGACAATAACAAAAGCGTATCTCTACCTTTTATCCAATTGCCAGATTTTACTACGTGGTCTAGATTAATAATTTACCTCTCGGTTCATTACAATCCACAAATCAATGACAAATAATGGCCAATTATCTCAAGCATTAAGAAAAGAAGTAAAATCAAATACTTAATCAATTTATAAATCAAAACTTGAGGTTCGAAATTAAAGAATTAAACTTAGGCTACATCGTTCATCCAAACATTAAATCTAGCTATTCATGACTCGGGAGAAAGAAAAGATGAAGAGAAGGAAAGACATAACCGGATCTTGAAAATAATAGAGGAAGAGACGGTCAATATCTTGCACCAAGAAATCTTTGTCTTCAAGCTCCAATCTTCAATTCCGCCCTTGTTCTTCGTCTCTTTGTATCTCTCTCTCTCAATATGATTTTTACAAGATTTTCCGACCCCTAATTATGAGTGTATAACCCATATTTATAGTTCCCCCAATAAGCCCTAAAAGATCCCTAAAAATCGTGGGTTACAAGTTTCCAAATTGCTTTAGGACTCAAAAAGGAAATAAAATAACAAGAAAATTTCATTTGCCAGAATTTGGCCTGGGAGAACGCCCAGCATATTAAGGTGAACGCCCAGGCCAATATTTTAGCCTCAGCCACTTCAAATTGAAGTTGGGTGTTCGCCCAGCTTTGAGTTGGGCGTTCACCCAACTATAATTTCTTCATATTTGCACCCGTGGTCCTTCAACTTTTAATTGTAGTCATCTTAGTCCTCTTATTTCTTCTTATATTTCAATTTAATCCTCTTTATTTGCAACCAGGTCCTTCAACTTTTGGAGGTTTGCAAGTTGATCCCCATCTCCAAGTTTTCGTATACTTTTAGTCCTTTTCGCCTATTTTGCTTTGTTTTTCTCCAATTCCATCCGATCTTGGGTTTTGACCTGAAATAATTAAATCAACATATAATTAAGTAAAAAATCACTTAAGAGCACTTACAATAGTCCACTTTTAATGGTCTAGATAAGTGTAAAATAACACTTATCAAATACTCCCAAACTTGAACATTTGTTCGTCCTCGAACATAACTGATCACTTAAACAAACAAACAAATAATATTAAAATATACTATAGTGGATATCTTGCCGCATTTGCCTCATGTTTTGAAACAATCACACAATTCATAATAAAATTTCTAAATCATGCTACCAAAATCAATCGGTTTTACCTATCCAATGCTCGATGATATATGTGTGTATGCATAGTCAATTTGATCACCATAAGCCGTTTGGTTGGTGATATTATGCCCCAATGGTCAAATATTTCCTTTCTCGCTCGTAAGAATACACACCCCAAACCGATATTCAATTTTCTCACCCGGGTATTAGCTCTAAAGTTACCCTCAAAACACTTATTCTTTTATCGCTCAAAAGTTGGTTAGGTCTAGCCAATACAATTGCTATCTAGATCTGTGATGATTCTCCTTTTATCGAATGATTTGGCTATCAAGCGTCCACTAGGTAAGTCAAACCCACTAGTCATCTATATCCCCAAGTTATGCACACAATGGTTCAATCTTGCTTTTGCTTCTTCTTTTTTTTTTTTTTTTTTTTTTGGATATATATCTTATGTGTAAGACCTCACTCCCTTAAGCTTTCTAGATGACCCTTGTAGCGAGCTTTAGGCCGATGGCTCCCAGGTCTGTTAAACCTTAGGGCACCGAGTTTTGAGAACCCCAATGGACTTTATCACTCGAGTCAACTAGGCTACGAAGAGAGGTATAAGATAATGCATGTGCCATGCTTTTCAATTTTTATTTTTATTATTTTTTTTTTTTTTTTTTTTTTTTTTATTTTTTTGCAAGATAAAGAGGCGGGGATTAGATTCCTAGCATCCGGTCAATCCCTAGATTCCACTTGGTAGCCAAAGAACACTCCACACATATATTATTCAAGCACGAAATCAACACATATCTAAACAACTTCTGCATTGGTTTAACCACCCCAAAACTATTCTCTCAACTGGTTAGGTAATTGAGTAGTCAATTGGTATTTTTGGTTTTCTCAACTAAGATTCATTACTCTTTCATCGTATTCTATTCAATATACCAACCCAAACAGAGTGAAATTCATGACCATAAATCACACTTAATCATATCTCACATGGATAAGTATAGTCTATAAAACAAGCATAAGTAGCACAACCTAGTCATAATTCATGAATTGATATCGGGTTTCAAATAATATCATCATAATTCGGCAAGGCTATCCAACACACAAGCACACAAATTTGTTTTTTTTTTTTTTATTTTTTATTTTTAAATAACACAAAACTAACAAAAATACTCAAAGTCACCCCCAAACTTAAAGTTCACATTGTCCTCAAAGTGACAAAAGAAAGCAAAGTGAATAAGAAATAAGGAAAGAGACAACCTGAATCAAAAGGCGCGGAGATAACAATCGGACTTTTAGCTCATCAGTACGCATTGGATTGGAATGACGATGTGCAACCTGAAATATGAAAAACAATAATGATTAAACATACGTAATCACTAAAAAAAATGGGAAACATGCTCTACTTTCTAATGCAGTCCTAAAATTCTACATGCAATGCAATAACTATAGAAAAGATAGAAAATGGGTTGCCTCCCATTTAGCGCTCGAGTTATAGTCTAGAGCTCGACTCTTTTGCAAGTATCAGTTATGGAGGCTTGAATTGATCTTTGGAAGTCTTGCATTGCTTGCAATTGCCAGCTTTACACGCTTTTTCCTTTGCTCTCCATATTTTAACTCGACCCTTTTCATCTTTAATTGGTGCAACTAGTCCACCTGTAGCCGGTTTGCAGTTTTCTTGGCCAATTATTACCCCTTCATCAACTCTAAAGCACTCCTCGAGGTCGATTGGTTGCTCGGGTATGGTGTACATACTGAATACTGCTCGTTCATCCTGTACCCTCAAGATTAGCTCACCCTTTTCAACATCAATAAGGGCTCGACTCGTTGCTAAGAATGGTCGTCCCAAAATGACTGGCATATTGCGATCCTCTTCGATGTCAAGGACAATAAAATCAGCGGAAAGAAAAACTTTTCCACCTTGATGAGCACGTCCTCAACTACACCCCGTGGGTACTTGATCGATCTATCGTTAAGTCGTAGAGATACACTTGTTGCTTTTACTTTTCCCAACCCTAATCTCTCAGAGATGTAAAGAGGCATTAAATTTACACTTGCACCTAAATCACATAAAGCATTAAAATTATAAAATTCTCCAATTGTGCAAGGTAATTTAAACCTCCTCGGGTCTTTTAACCCGGAGGCAACTTATTTAGCGTAATAGCACTACATTCCTCGCTTAGAGCCCTTTGTCTCGTTTTCATATGGTTTTCTTCTTGGACAACATTTCTTTCATGAATTTCAAATACAATGGCATTTGAGCTAATGCGTCGGCAAAAGGAATGTTGATATGCGCTTTCTTGAAAACTTCAAGAAATTTTTCAAACCGCTTGTCGAGCTTGTTCTTATGCGCCTCCGAGGAAATGGAATTGGCGGCACATAGGCTTTTAACAGAATTGGCGCCTCACTTTTGATGATTCAACAGATTCTTTTGAACTTCTTCTTTCGATTTCGCATGTTTTTGTTCGATTCATCTTCCTCAATTACCAACCGTTCATCATTTTTCTCCGGGTCTTTTCACTTGAATCTCTCGGCAGCTTGTACCCGCTCCTAGTAGTGATTGCATTTACCATTCTCTTGGATTTGTTTCGTAGTCTTTGGGTAAAGTGCCCGGCTTTCTATCCGAAAATTGTAGGGCTAATCGACCAACTGAGTCTCTATTTTTTCGATGGACGCTTGTTGATTTTGATCGTTGATGTCCAATCGCTCTAATGCTTTATCGTTTCATGCATATCTTTGTTGGAACATCTCTCCTAAACTCGGTCCTCTTTCTTGCTGAGCATTATATGCATAACCACTTTGTTGATTCTCAGACCATCTAAAATTGGGGTGTTGCTTCCAACCTGGATTGTATGTTTGTGAATATGGATTGTACTGCTGATGTGTATTATTCTGCACAAAATTGACCTGTTCTGGAGAGGCCAATAACATACAATCTGATGTCGAATGGTTAGCTCCACAGTTCTCGCACATGATGGTTGCTTGAATTGCATTCACTCCTTGCATTTGTGTTCTGACCAAGAGCTCCACCTGCTTTGTCAATGTAGCAAGTTGTGCATTGGTAGCTGACAGACCATCAATCTCATGTATGCTCGCTACTTTTCTTGGAGTGGTGCGATCGGATGAAAACATGGTCGTGTGTTTGCAATCGGTTCATAGAGATCCCATGCTTCGTTGACATTTTTATTCGCGATGGACCCGTTTGCAGAGGAGTCCACTGTCGATTTAGACTGAGGAGATAGCCCAGAATAAAAATATTGAGCTTGTTGGCCCTTTTTAATACCATGGTTTGGACATTTTCTGAGCAACTCCTTGAATCTGTCCCAAGCTTCATGATACCTTTTCGCCTCCGGTTGTTGGAAAGTAGAAATTTCCAACTTCATCTTTTGCTACTTTAGCGGTGAAAAGTATTTATTATGAATTTTCTCGGTTAAATCATCCTGTGGTGATACTAGCATGTGGTTACGAATCTAACCATTCTAGAGCCCCTCCTCAATGTATATGGAAATAACCTGAGTCGATGGCATCTTCATTTACTCCTTGAAACCGAAAATTATGGCACATACGTAAGAATCGGAGAGATGAGTATTAGGATTTTCATCGCCTTTCCATAGAACTGCGGTGATTGTCAAGAGATTAATCAAATCGCCCTTAATTGAAAGTCATTCCGACCAAAAGTTGGATAAATAATGCTCGAACGATCAGGAGCTGCTGCCGGAGTTAGGAACTGAGCCATTGGCATGTTTCCATCGTCATCTTCTTCCTGTTCTTCATGTTGTTGAATTTGTTGAGCTGCCATTCGGCCGCTCTTGCGACCTCTTGTTCAAACTCTTGTCTCATTTGTGCATCCGCCATCCGATTTTGTTCTTTGGTCTTTCTGTTTTTGGTTGTGTTCTTTGCGTCTTCGTCTGAAAGTACGTTCAATCTCAGGATCGAAAGTCTCAAGATTGCCGCCTTGCGTACGGAGCATGCAACAAACACCCTTTTCTGTAGTAAAAAAAAGAAAAAAGTATCAAGATAAAAACAACTTAACTATAAAATTAATTTAAGACCCGATAATAAATAAGAAATAAAGCAGTAAAAGAAAGAAAATAGTAATAATAATAATAAATAAAATAAAATAAAATAAAACTAACACTAACGATTAATCTAAACTAATATTTAATAAGAATAGTCCCCGGCAACGGCGCCAAAAACTTGTTGAGAAAATAATGTGATTGCAAGTGCACAATATCGTTAACAAGTAATAAAGTGGACTTTTTGAGTCCGGATTATCGTTCCCACGAAGACTATCTTATTTAGATACTAGTTAAATTAATCAAAGCGCTAATCTATTGAAAACAAGTTAAAATCAATTGAATTTGAATATTAAAGCTAGAACCTTGGATTTTTACGAAAATAATAATAAAGCAGAAATCAAGAATTAATAAAATATGATGGTTGAAGAGTTTGGACGAACGAATTCACCTAGTTGTCATCTCTAATTTCTCCTCTCAAGATTTATTCCTAAAGTTGTATTCGTGGAATTCACAAATGTAACCTAATTTACCTCTCTCGAGTTCAAATTAGTCCTATCTAATTAAGTCAACTTAGGCGCAATGAATGGTCCTTAATTAGATGCATTAAATCTCCTAAGAATTCAATTCAAGACCGTGACAATAACAAAAGCGTATCTCTACCTTTTATCCAATTGCTGATTTTACTACGTGGTCTAGATTAATAATTTACCTCTCGGTTCATTACAATCCACAAATCAATGACAAATAATGGCCAATTATCTCAAGCATTAAGAAAAGAAGTAAAATCAAATACTTAATCAATTTATAAATCAAAACTTGAGGTTGAAATTAAAGAATTAAACTCAAAGCTACATCGTTCATCCAAACATTAAATCTAGCTATTCATGACTCGGGAGAAAGAAAAGATGAAGAGAAGGAAAGACATAACCGGATCTTGAAAATAATAGAGGAAGAGACGGTCAATATCTTGCACCAAGAAATCTTTGTCTTCAAGCTCCAATCTTCAATTCCGCCCTTGTTCTTCGTCTCTTTGTATCTCTCTCTCTCAATATGATTTTACAAGATTTTCCGACCCCTAATTATGAGTGTATAACCCATATTTATAGTTCCCCCAATAAGCCCTAAAAGATCCCTAAAAATCGTGGGTTACAAGTTTCCAAATTGCTTTAGGACTCAAAAAGGAAATAAAATAACAAGAAAATTTATTTGCCAGAATTTGGCTCGGGAGAACGCCTGAGCATATTCCCGAGTGAACGCCTGAGCCAATATTTTAGCCTCACCACTTAAATTGAAGTTGGGTGTTCGCCAGACTTTGAGTCATGCGTTCACCCAACTATAATTTCTTCATATTTGCACCGTGGTCCTTCAACTTTTAATTGTAGTCATCTTAGTCCTCTTATTTCTTCTTATATTTCAATTTAATCCTCTTTTATTTGCAACCCAGGTCCTTCAACTTTTGGAGGTTTGCAAGTTGATCCCCATCTCCAAGTTTTCGTATACTTTTAGTCCTTTTCGCCTATTTTGCTTTGTTTTCTCCAATTCCATCCGATCTTGGGTTTTGACACGAAATAATTAAATCAACATATAATTAAGTAAAAATCACTTAAGAGCACTTACAATAGTCCACTTTTAATGGTCTAGATAAGTGTAAAATAACACTTATCAATTAGTAATCATCAATTGCCTCGTGTTTACTCACTAGTAGTTAATATCATTCAAAGTATTGTCATGATGTATGAAGGGCACGTCGTTCAAATTATCAGTTAAAGAATTGTCATTAAATAAATATTAGCAACAATTGTTTAGTAAAAATCTGGGCACAATTAGAAATAATACAAAATTAGGAATATTGTTTCTAATAAAAAGTATTGTCATGCGTAAAATAAAAAGATCAATGAAAACATGATTAGCAACAATTTTTTTCATGTGAGAATCATTGTTCTTCCTTCATCAACTAATTTGTACACATTGATAGTAGGCACGTCACTTTTGACAATCTCAAAAACACATTTGTCCCCGATTTTGATATCTTTGGTCTTTGAATATTCTGCTCATCCTATTGTCAAACGTAGAATACCATTTGGTCTTGTGTTAGCACAGATGAGCCATACTTGGCCTGATGAATCATGAATTTTAACATTTTGTAAAAAATTGGGCAAGCTTGTTCTTGCAAAAGTGCCTAGTACATACTATAAAATGATACAAACAAAAAAGTTAATGTTTATGATGCATTATGGGAGAGCTAACCGACCGTATGTCAACATATGGTTGGTTAATAGACAGTCTGTTAAGTGACCATCAGCTAACATACCGCGACCGTCTATTGATGGATTGTTAGCAGACTGTATGTTAATTGACCATCAGCAGACACGGTTGCGGAAGTTATAAACTTAATTATTTAAGAATATGAAAATGTTAAAAGTATAACAACTATTGTGAAAATATTGTGATTGCAAGTGTACAATATCGCACAAGAGTAATAAATTGGACCTATTAAGTCCGGAGTATCGTTCCCACGAATACTAACTTATTTATGTATTAGTTCAATTAATCTTTAGCGATTAATATGTAGAATGCACTATAAAATAAACTGCTTTGAGAGATTTTAAACTAGAACTTTAGATTTTTCAAAATAAGAAAAACAATGCAATAACTTATGTGAAAGCAAAAATCAACAATTTAGAGAAGAATGATGGTTCAAAAGTTTGGACAAACGAATTCATCTAATTGTCATCTCTAATTCATTCTCTCAAGATTTGTTCCTAAAGTTGTACTCGGTCGAATTCACGAATTTAATCTAATTTACCTCTCTCGAGTTCAAATTAGTCCTATCTAATTAAATCAACTTAGGCAGTCAAAATGGTCCTTCATTAGATGTATTAATTCTCCTAAGAATTCAATTCGGACCGCAACAATAACAAAAGTGTATTTCTACCTTTTATCTAATTACCGGATTTTACTACGTTGTCTAGATTAATAATTTACTTCTCAGTTCATTACAATCCATAAAATCAATGAAATAATGGCTAGTTATTCCAAGTATTAAGAAAAGAAGCAAAATCAAATACTTAGACAATTTATAAGTCAAAACTTGATATTCAAAATTAAAGCATTAAGCTAGGCTACATCGTTTATCCAAACTACGAATTTGGCTACTCATAATTCAAGAAGAAGAAAACAATAGAATATTTGAATACATAATCGGATTTTGAATGAAAGAGGAAAAGATATTGAATATCTTGCACCAAGATATCTTGATCTTCACGTTCCAATCTTATTGATCTTGGTCGTTATTTGTTTTCTTCGCTGTTCTTTTCTTCGTCTTCTCTTATGTTCTCCAAAGAATTCACCTCTTTTATTTTGACCTAGGTTAGGTCTTTATATAGTGTTTTACTAATTTTACAACCCATGTACATGTAAAGACAAAAAAGACCATGACTAGAATTAGAAATAAGCCAAAAGCCATCCAAACGCGTCTGCCACGCATGGCCCTGCGGTCAACCGCAGTTTGCAAACCGCGGTTTGACCGCACCAAACAGTAAAACAATTACCAAATTTGTTCCAATCCCCAAATTGCAAGATTTAGTCCTCCAAGGTTTGATATATATTTTATTTGGTCCCTGCTTTATGTTTCTTTATAATTGGTCCTTTTTGTCCTCTTATTTGCATCCAAGGTCCTTCAACATTTGATTTTGTCATCTTTAGTCCTCTAATTTTTTCTTTCATTTCAATTTAGTCCTCTTTTATTTGCAATTCAAACCCTTCAACTTTTGTATGTTTTCAAGTTGATCTCCATATCCAAGTTTTCGTATGCCTTCAGTCCCTTTTCGCCTATTTTGCTTTGTTTTTCTCCAATTCCATCCGATCTCGGGGTTTTGACCTAAAACAATTAAATAGACACATAATTAAGTAGAAAATCACTTAAGAGTACTTACAATTGTCCACTTTTGATGGTCCAGATAAGTGTAAAACCACACTTATCAACAACTTACAATTATTCTTTGGGCTTCAAGCCTTTGCTCCATTGTAATTTGGAATGAAGGATAAGTTGAAGCAGAAGTTCCTACGTCAGGCAGAGGTTCTTTATGTAGTACACACTAATTGAATGATCAAATATCATGATCATTAATATTGGATTTCCATTGTATTCGAAGACAACAAAGTATGCATCACTGAGCGAGTGATGGTCAAAAAATTCATCACATCCGATAGCAAGCACCACTCTGTTCTCCACTCTCTATAGTTCAATATTCCAGACTCGGCCACTATAGTAAATTGCACGAACCCTGTTACCAAGTTCATGGCCGTATCGTTCTATAAATCGTTTTGCAATTGGCTTTGCGGTTTAAATTTATTGTTTAGAAAAGTTTTGAAAGAGATTGAAATTAATTGAAATTGGTAGATAATATGCAAACGTACCAATTGGAAGTCATGTTTTTTTTTATCCCATAATTAGTTGGAAAAATCTAGGTATACCGTCTCCCATTGTTTTTGTTGGTTGCGTCAATTACAAAGAGCCACATTATTCGTTAGTAGAATTCTTTGGCAGTGAGTAATTTCATTTAGGAACAAAATATTTCTGGGAAATTAATAATAAGTAGATCCATGTAATAATACAACGATCCTGGCCATAATTGACCTAATGTTGGTTAGGAATTGGTCTTACTCGATGGTCTGTTAATGCCAATTCCTAACTAACCATTAGATGAGTGAAATAAATAAATTCCTAATCAACCTATGGTCGGTCAGGGTCGGTTAGGTTTTAAATGGCCAGTTTGAGTCTGTTTAACTCAATATGTTGTTCTTTAATTAACCTAATTCAATATTTCACAAATGGGCTCAAATTTACACAAATTTAAAGCAAAACATTACAAATTTATACTCACATATATACACATTATCATGATTTACTACAAAATCGATAATTTCGACCCTAAACTAAAAGAAGAAAAAATAACTGATGGATCTATGGAACAGAAAATGAAAAACACAACGCAACCATCTCACCTGATTCAAGAACACAAATTTACAGGAGGGAGATGTTTATACGGGAATATAAAATTGCACGCACAATGGAGGATAAGAGATTCGATGAGTCGAGGATAAAAAATGGAATGCAATTGTGGAAGAATAATAGTTTTAAAACCCTACGTCAAATTGGAACATGACGTCATTTTATATAAAACCTAACAAAAAAAATTAAAAAGTTGCTAAAATCTAAGAGCATCTCCAATGCACTCTGTCTATTGCAGTCAATGTAGCAAGTAAAATAGACGGACTTTCAATCCATGTGGCACTACGTCTATAGAATAGACGGTCAAATTAAAATTCATCTCCAATGCATTCCATCTAAAATTAAATTTGTTGACTCACTCCATCTAGAAGTCTGTCTAAATATAGACGGACTTCTAGACGGAGTCTATATTTTAATGTGCCACATCAGATAGATAGAGTCCTTGTCAGCATGTATTGGAGATGGTTTTTTATAACTCCGTCTATATATACTTATGTTGCACGTCTAAAAAGCAATAGATGGAATGCATTGGAGATTTTTTAATTAAGTTATTTCATATTGTTCATATTATATATAAAATATATTTACTTATATTATCAATAAGTCAGAGAAGTCGAGTTAACTTTTATTCAGCATTGTCTACAAAAATGTCATATGAGTCTAAACTTCGTGAAATAGTAATGTATATTGCATGTTTATCCAATCTTAACGTTTAGAACTTGGTTGTTATTTTCTCTCGTTAACAATAAATCCATATGTCTGAACGAAATTCAATAAGTCAGAGACGTTGAAGTAACGTTCGTTAAGCAATGTTTACAAAAACGTCAGATGTGTCTAAACTTCGTAAAATAGTATCTTGCAAGTTTATGCAATCATGACATTTGAAACATAGTTGTTATTTCTCTCGTTAACAATACATCTACATGTCTGAATGAAATTTAATAAGTCAAAAACTTCGAATTAACGTTCATTAAGCAATGTTTACAAAAACATATGACGAGTCTAAATTTCGTGAAATAGTAATGTATCTTGCAAGTTTTTCCAATCGTAACATTTGAAACTAAGTTGTTATTTTCTTTCGTTCACAATAAATCCACACGTTTGAACGAAATTCAACAAGTTAGAGACGTCATGTTAACGTTACTTAAGTAGTGTTTACAAAAAGTCAGACGAGTCTAAACTTCGTGAAATATTAACATATCTTGCAAATTCATCCTATCGTGACATTTGAAACTTAGTTGTTATTTTCTCTCTTTAATAATAAATCCACACGTCTGAACGTAATTCAATACGTCAGAGATGTTGAGTTAATGTTGCTTAAGCATTGTTTATAAAACATCAAGCGAGTCTAAACTTCGTGAAATAGTAATGTATCTTGCAAGTTTATCTAATAATGACATTTGAAACTTAGTTGTTATTTTCTGTCGTTAACAATAAATCCACATGTTTGAACGAAATTCAATAAGTCATAGACGTCGAGTTAACACTTGTTAATAACTATTTACAAAAACATCTGACGAGTCTAAACTTTGTGAAATAGTAATGTATCTTGCAAGTTTATCCAATCATGACATCTGAAACTTATTTATTATTTTCTATCGTTAACAATAAATCCACTCATCTGAACAGAATACAGGCGTCAAGTACACATTCGATAAGTACAGTTTACAAAAATGTTAGATGAGTCTAAACATTGTAAAATACTAACATATCTTGCAAGTTTGTCCAATCGTGACATTTAAAACTTAGATGAAATTTTCTCTTTTTAGAGTCAATATAACAAGACTCACACCTAATCAACCACAGTCTATGAACAGATTGCATCTAACTGACTACAGTTTGTGTTTAACCGACCATTGTTTGTGCCTAACCAACCATTGTCTATTAATAGACTGTGCTTAGTCGACCACAATATGTTAATAGACTGTGCCTAACAGACCTATATCATATACTCTACCATACTCTTCTAATTGTAACTAAACAAGTTAATAAACTCTTTTTTCACACATATTCATCAGCAATACAATGAAATAAATTCATAAATATCATACAATACATTTATAACAAACATAAGTTACAATAAAAGATTATACAATTCTCATTATTATCTTAAATGTGCATATATTATTGTTCATTCATGTGTTTATTAGCAAGCGGAACCTGGCTAATATAATTTTGATGGGTGTCCCCAGTTGTGCTGCATCTGCCACACTTACGACATGGGAAAAGCTCTCTGGTGGATGCTATTCTTGCTATAGATCTATGTCCAAACCATCGTCCAACTATAGGTAGCAATATTTTGAATAAGCTAATAATATGGTCAGGAACTTCCCATTCAACTTCATTTGGTACAGAGAATATTGTTTCGACATACTGCTATCCAAAAATCAACTGTATAATATTGAGAGCACAAGAACTAAAATCTCTCTATGCAATACGATGACGATTGCATGCGTGCAGGGAAAACTCTCTAACTAAAACTTTCTGTAAGTGCAAGTATTGGTAACTCCCGATCTTTCTTAAACAATGAATTAAGCGACTTTACATTGTTTAATGTCATCATATTGTATCGAATTCTGCTAAAATGTGACATTACACAATGCTCTGCCTTCATTTTAGTCAAATAGTCCCATGCATCCTTAGACTTACTCTGTACCTCTTTCATATATTTATTAAACTCTTCGAAACTGTATACATCTGCCGCTCTCCTAAACAATGATAGGAGAGGGGGAACCGATACTTAGTTTTCAAATTTTCTTGTATATGGTACATGCAGTAGCCATGATGTTCATTAGGATAAACATCTCTAACACCATTTAATATACAATTATCCCGGTCAGACAAAAAATAATCTCCTTGATGTTTTCCATTACTTCTTTCAACTTTGTAAAGAACCAATTCAATGATTTATTATTCTCTTTATTGACAATGCTAAATGTAAGATGATAAATTTGAATGTTTGCATCTTGGCATGTAACAATAACCATTGTACCTTCGTATTTTTCTTTTAGAAATGTTCCATCGATACAAATTACGTGTCGCATAGAAGAGATAAATCCTCGAATTCAAGGTCCAAGAGCCATGAAAAAGTATTTGAAGTGGTTGTCAGTGTTAGTTTCACTAAAAAAACGCTAAGCCATTATTAGTTATCTCCATGTTATGGCAATACGATGCCAGTTTATTAAATAACTCTCCTTAGGTAAACCCTTTAAGTCCTCCAGAGTGTATTCTTTATCCTTCCAAGTCTTCTAATAGATTATAACCACCCCAAACTCCCGATAGGTGTTATAAATGATGTCTACAGGTCTCTAAATTATTTTAGGGTCTCGAAACTCGTGCATTATATGCCGTCCAATAAGCCATTGTCTTTATATCTGTAATCATCGTGACAAATACCATATTCACAAGCAGTTCATGTGCATACTTTCCAACTACCAAGTAATCAGATATGTCAAATTTCACTGCTCAGAAAATGCCACTTGTAGCTGTTATCTACACAGGCAAATGTGGACATTGTGTTATTTGATTTCTTCATTTTGAATTTGTAGTTATGTTTTAATGCAATGAAGTGCACAATTTCCTGTAGATATTTTTTTTCTATTGAACAATTGGTCAACTTGTAAATCTTCATCATCAGGAATCACGGGTGACATACGAGAAGATCATGAACCACGTCTAGTGTGGAAGTTCCCACCTAAATCCTCTCTATGTGTATATAAAGTAACGGGGTCCTTGTTTGTAAATAGAATTTCATCCTCATTGTCTTGAACTATCTTGGTGGGTGTCTTCGTAGAAACTGTCTTTGGAATAACTACATCATCCTCTCGAGCTATCCCCACTGTATCCCAAAAATCATCCACGTTGTGGTGCACTTCATTACAGGCTTTATCACCCGCATCATGTTTATTCATAGGAAAATCCCTCGTCACAAGAGTTATACAAAGAGGAGTGTGATTTTTTTTATTCAGTTCAATTAGTCACTTTAATTGAATGTCTGAATTAATCTTTACCGATGGAACTGAAAATTGTTTATTGACAGAAAAAAGAAATTTGAATTCCATCTCATATTCTAAAGAATCAACACTAATGAGGTTTTGTACATCACGATACATGTTCACATACGATGTATTCACATCTGGATGAAGTGTAGCAACACATTCTCCATTGTTCAAATCGATTTTCATGTCCATTGACATTGGACATTCTTTACAAACTCACCGAAGTAACAAACAATGAGGACTCCTATACCAGTATTGCAACACAAAATAAAATTAAAAAAAGTTAGCTAAGTATGGCTATGAACCCATATGGTTTGTTAACCGATTGTCTGTTGATGGTCACATAGGTCTGTTAATATACCATAAATAGACAGTCGGTTACGGTCTGTTATCCGATGTTTGTTAGCAGACCACATGTTAACATAATGATTAATAGACCGTCTGTTTAACACAAGCACATAAACAGACTTCTTTCCAATAAATTTGTACAAATAATTTACTAATTTGTCCAACAATTCATGCCCATTTATCTAAACACGCTAAAATAATCCAACATATCATCTAAAAATTATGAAATTCAACTAAAGAAACTCATGAAAGTGAAAATGAACTTACCAATACAAAATGACGAAATATTGGCTTCTAAGTTGTTCACGAGATGCATGTGTTGAATTTTGAAGACAAGTATGAACTTTTACTACAATATGAGGAATTAATGTTGGAGGAGATGAAGATTATGTGAAAAGGAGCAGTTGGTTGTGGGTATGTTTGAAATTTGAATTGGGTTAACAAGCTATCTATTTTTTTTTTTGCAATTAAAACGATATTTGTATTTTTTGCCTTTAGCCTAATTTAGTAATTCTTAAATGTTGACAAAGGTATTTAAGTCTTCTATTGCGAAAGAGGCATTTGCAACATAAAAGTTGTAAGTGAGGCTATTTGCTGAGTTGGCAAGTTTGACTGGGCAATTTAGCTACTTCTCTCCTTAAACAACCCATTCCCAGTAGGAGATAACACTTGGAATGAAGGGGCCTCACCAGCCATGGATCAAGAAAAATGCTAATTTCGACTCATTCCCAATCTCCACTGAAGCCCTTTTAATAACAACCCCCGACTCCACAGTATACTTCGTCGAATATAAGAAGAACCTGGTATTGCCTCAGCTCCAAAGAAGTCCAATTCCCTATAGTACTTGCCCTTTAGCAGTCATGCTACAAGCAAGCTCAGTGTAGAGAACAACCTCCAAGTCTGCTTTGCCAACACAACTTGTTTATTCCTATCCACAATTGACAACATCCCTAATATACATCATGTGATTGTACATTGGGTAGGCCAAGAAGTTGTTGCACAGTTCCCGATCATCAATATTCAGATTTGGGCTAAAAGTAATGAATGCATCCTCATATAAGGCTACAATATCGAGCAACAATTAAAGGGTGACAATTTAGCACAGAGGAAAATTATGGAGTTATCTGCGAAAATAAACGACTTAACTTTGGTCCTGTTTGGTTGCAACTCATCCCTACAATCTAACCCCCACCTTTGCCAGCCTTAGAGTGCCAAAAGTGTCTTGGTACAAAAAAGAAGTGATAAGGCTAGAGCAGACAACCTTATCTTAGCTTTGCAAGGAAATGTTGGGTTGTGTGCTTATAGTTTTTGTTGTAATAAAATATAAAAATTATAATAAATAAAATTTTGTTTATTTATTTATTTATTTTTATTGCATTTATTTAATATTGATAATTATAATAAAAGCGTCAATGATTATTTGTGACAATATAAGTTAGGTACTTGTACTGAAAATCACAGAATGACAATTTATACTTTAATCGTGAATAAAATTTTTCAATGGCACTATGTAATGGAAAGTTTTAGTGTTGACTGTTTCACCATTTAGGTGTGCACTTTTTCCTTATCGTAGAGAAGGTTTAATGGTGACATTAGTACACTTGGAGTGTATTAAATGGACCACGTATCGAATTTAATTTTATAACATGATCGTACGAAAAATTTAAATTTTACTAGATTACCTGGTATTTCATCTAAATCCATTGACATGGTTGTGTATATCTTTTTGTAAGTTTAATGATTCTTTTATTACCAATGAGTGAGATCAATTTGATTGATCAAATATATCGGTATGTTGGGAGCTTAAGGATGAGCGAAGTAGAGAACACAAATTTGTGTCGGAAATTGTCGTCCTGAAAAATAGGCAGAGTAACTACTTAAGTATATTATGTTGTATGATTATAAATCTAAGCTTAGTGTTTAGCGGTAGATTTTGACATCTCACAGAAGCGTTGAAAAAAATGTAACTTAAGTTAGTAAGAATAATTAGAGGGACAAAACAGTTATTTATGCTCATACCTAATTATTAGATCTCAGATGGGATGAAATATATATACAATAGGTCAGAAGAAAATATTAAAGATATATTAATTTATGTGATTTTAAATATTTCGAGAGTGTAGTCTTTTGTATTTAGTAGAAAAAGTAAAAGACTAATAATTATATTTAGTGATTTATGGTCGACTAGACATGATCTAATTATTGAAGCTTGAAAAATATATATCCGAATAGGTCTATGGTATCTCCATAGAGTTTTAAACTCAATTGAAATTATTATGAAAGTTATGTACTTAATTGTAATTGGGATAAAAGTTCAGGGACTACACTTGCAATTAAGTCAATTTTAGTTTAATTAGACTGGATATGAATCAAATCACTTTTTCTTGTATATATAGAGATGCAGGTGGTGCCTAAGGTTACAACACACATCCCTAGGCGCACTTTTTTTGTACAAGAAAAATAAATTTTTTTTTTATTTCTTGATATGTCGAGTTTATGAATTAGCTTTTGATAATAATTGAAAATGTGTCTACACACCGGTGTAGTTCATTTTTTGGATAATACATAGAAAACCTAAAGGTCAGAAACACCAAGTTTGTGAATCAAAAGCTGGATGTTCTTCAATCAAATTTAACATCATAATCGAATTTTGGTTGACATATAATTCTAAACACTTATTATTTAATTATAATAAACACGTGAATATCTAGCAAATATCTTATTGAATTAAAAAAATTATTATTTGTTTTCTGACTAATTCATGTGCTAGTTTCCAACATGAACAATCTGATCAGTCAACTTACCATTCACCAAAAATTGAAACTGTGAAGAAGAGATGCAGTGACTCATAAACTTGATCCATTTTTCTGAAAATCCCATGCTCTCCATGACCCGTAGCACAAAGTACCACTCCGCCCTATCTTATACTTTACTCATATCGAGTTTTATAGCTAAAATAAAATTTCTCCCATTGGTTCTTTTAATCATAGAATGTAGTAATTCTATCATTGCAATGACATCATCAATGACCAAACGGCTTGATACAATGGAACTTTAATTTTCTAAAATAAGTGTAAGGGTGTCTATTAATTATCGTCTTAGAAACCAATTTGTAAAGAACGTTGCACATGTTAATCAGAAGATAATCTGCCACCACCTCGGGGATACCTTTCTTTGCTCAATCAATATCCAGGCTAACCTTTGCTTCGACTATTTCTGCGAGGTCTAATAATAGTCCCTGGTACGTATCAACTTCTCCTTTGGAGTTGGAGTATAAGCATTTAATGCGTGTGCGTGTACATTGGGAAGGGTCACATATCATGATTGTAGTCATTATTTGTCTAATCGATGATCACTCTTCACGCGTCTGAAGGCGCGTGAATCACACATGTCAAATCTGGGCCTTTATTTGAATTTCAATCTAGCGACTTTTTAGATTCAACGGTGAGGATGAGCTAAGGTTTTTGAAGGCAGGGGTCACATCTTGGTAGATCTAACGGCTCAATTAACTTGGTAAAAACTATAAATATGGCCATCTTCTACTCGCAGATGCTTCTTACTCTTTACAGTAGCTCTCAGTTCAGTTTCATTTAATGCAAATTCATCATTTGCTTTTCATGCTCCTCTGGTGGTGTTCCTTGCTATTCTTCCTCTACTCTAGGTAAATTTCTGTCATTTTCTTTAATTCTTCTTTTAAATGAGAAAATGTCTTTCCAAACTGATTCTCAAAATCCATCTGCTGGAGTTGAGGTTGATGTTCATGAGCCAGACTGTCCTTCCCATACCTCTAGTTCATCTGCAGAAGTGATAGCTCTCAATATCTTGCCAAGTCTAGGTATAGGACCTTCGGGCAAATTTTAACAAGAGAGGACTTAGATCGAATGAGGTCCTGCGGGGGTATTAGAAAATCCAATTTTCATTTGGTGGACAAACCCATATCTTATGGAATGAACCAAGAGGAAGAATGAGAGGTGGAAGGAGATGGATGGGAGATGACGAGGGGGTATTCCAGGCTAGTGAGATTTTTTTTCATCTATCAAAATGAACGAACAGCTAGTCGAAATCTGAAACTTTTATAATATTGCTGAAAACATAAAACAGATTCTCCATCGACATCACCAAACCACCGATAGACCTCTTCCTCACTCTGTAGCAGTTCATGCTCTGTCAATGGAGTCCGGCCTTCGTTTACCTTTTCATCATTTCTTTTGACAACTTCTTAGTGAATATAGGCTAGCTCCCACGCAGCTAGGTCCGAATAGTTGGCATATGATGGCGGTCTCGTTCCTCTCATGGAAGAAGGCTAGTTTTCATGACGAGCTGTTGCCCAAGGTTTTTCATTTTTTCTATCATCCTGTATAGACTCGGAATAAAAGAAATCCCCTACCCGTATATTCTTACCTTACACCCTGCTTAAAATCGACATTGAAGTTAGTTTAAACTCCAAATAAGGTGAAGTACTGGAAATAGTCCTTTTTTGTGGGTGGGAACTCAGAGTTTTAACCAACGAACCCTAATCCATGAACCTCAATGCCTCGCTTCTATGGCGAGCTCCGTGAGTTTCTCTCCTTCTCTTTTTAACGCTCTCATATCTTTTTTTTGTTCTAATTATCTTTTTATCTTTGTCAAGCAAAGACAATGGACCTCGATTCACAAAAAATCAGATAATGAGATTTTTTAGCCAGATTCAATGCCCTATATTCGACAATCTATGCTTCTCGAGAGAAACGAAGATGATACTACAATTGGACAACATTGATTTTTACAATGCTAGTCTAGGGATGTCTCATCAGATGTCTTCTTTACAACTTCTGAGGTCGTCCATTCTTTCGTTTAAAACTTTTATATTTTTAACATTCTAACACTTCATTGACATTTTGCAGCTAGAATTAACTTCTCCCGACCCAAGAAGAACCCTTCATCTGAACCCAAGATGGTTCAGATAAAACTTCCACTCAAGGCGAAGAGTCCACCTCTAGCCAAGTGGGTGATTATTAGGGAGCCTTCGCCCAACACCAGCAGGCCCATTGCTGAGGATGTTGCGGGCAAAGATAAGAAGAAAGCCGTTGAACTTCCTCCCAAGGTAAAGCCTTCTTCCAGCCATCATCTATCCTTTTCTAGGACAACCCAACTGGGGTCTTTTTTGGAGAGAAAAAGACATCCTTGGACAGTAGGGCCAGCCCTGTAAAGAAAAAAAAGCGCCATCCTCCTCTGGAACCCTTCTAGCTAACCTATTCTGGAGCCTCCTAGAGGGTTTGCAGACCTCTCTGGTCAACTTCCTTCCTGGCTTCGTGTCCGGGCATGTATTTCAATCTTCTAAGCTTTCAATTATACTTGGGAGAAATTTTCAACAACGATGACAACTCGCCAGAGGTCTCATCGTGCCAAAAGTCATTTCGCACAGGCGTTTGTTCTTATGCAAGATCAAAACTACCTATACAAAGATCTTTCGACGACGACAGAAATATATGAAGCCAAGGTAGATGAGTACAAAAATAAAGTTGATGAGTTAACTTCTATTGCTAATTGCTTGAAGGCTGAGGTGGAGAGGCGTAAGAAGAAGATTGAGAATTATCAGAAAAATCTCGAGGCTGAGATGCTGAGGATTGACGTTCATCACCTAATGAAGGAACTTGAAACTTCTAACCAGAGGTAAGTGGAGAGAGAAGAGAAGCTTCAACGGAAAGTTGAGAAGAAAAGATAAGAGATCAACATGTTTTATGTTCAACAAAATCCTGGGATGAAGGTTTGGCCCAAAAAGATGAGGAGCTGGGCGTACTTAATGGAAATGTGGATGCCCAGGATCTTGCCTTGGCTAAGATGGTAGCGAAGGTAGAGACCCTTCAGAGGGAGTTACTTAATTTCATGGATTCGAACAAATGGAAGCAAATCTTTGAAGGCGACAAGCAAGTTCGAGGGACATAGCTCCTCGACTTAATCAGGGACGAACATCCTGACTTTAATTTTGACTTTTTTTTTAGGAAGGAGAGAATACCGCGCTCGCTCTTTCTCTTGTTGACAACGAGGTCGAAGCTCCTGAACCATCAACTTCTTCTGAGGTTAACACTTTGAACCCACCAGCTACTTCTGAAGCCAAAACTTCGGATCCACTAGCTCAGGGCACAAATACTTATATTTTTTAGAGTTTGCAGGATTTGTAGAATGATCATTCTGTTGTGTGTGTGTGTGTGTGTGTGTGTGTGTGTGTGTGTCTATATATATATATATTAATAGTTTTTGGTTCAATGATAATTTCTTTCCAAGTGTCTTTTCTCGCATTGTACCTTTCAATTGTTACTGATAGACATGATTAAGCATAATAGTTCGTAATATTTCTTGAAAGAAATTAAAGCATCAGTTGTCGTAAAGCTCGTTAATCCCAAGATAAACAGAGCTTGATCAATAGCTCGTTTGTAAAATAGCTCACCAAAAATTGAAACCAACGAAGCATTTAACAATTTACCTGAAGCAAGCAAAGCATAATCTTAAATAAGCAAAGCATTGTCGAAACGTTTATACTTTGTTAAACACACTTTCGAACGAATGAAAACTCTTATGTTTCAACTTAACCTAAATAAGCAAAGTGCTTTGCATCTTTGAAGAACTTAAAGCATTAAGGAAGGTTGGGGCAAACATAATAGTTTGCCATTGAGACAAACAAAACGTTTATGACTCGTTTGCAATCATTGAAGTAAATAGAGGGCTGTTAAAACATAATAACTTTGATAACTTATCAGTGGTATTCTAAAGTATTCTGACTTTTGAATATTCAAAGATAAAAAGTAATGGTTCATCTGAAGTAATCGAAATGCAATCACTTTCTAAAGTGTAGTGGTTCATTTAGAACAACTGCACTGTAATAATGCTCGTCTGAAATTAAAACACATTGTACAATATTAAAACATCATTGCTTGCAATTGTCACTGAACCTTAGAGCTTTGCCATTTTAATTATCAACAATTATAATGATTAGCTTAGATCAAACAAAACGATATTATAATGTTTGACTTCCACAAATTTTTTATATTACATTGCCTTTGGTTCGTCTAATGACATCTTTATGTAATCGGGTGGTTTTTAGGCGAGAATTGGCCTGGTCAAGGTCCCAACCTCAATGCTTTCGTTCATAACAATGATTCGGTATAGGTAGTTCTTGGAGAAGGTGATTTATCCGATCAAGGTCCCAACCCCGTTATCGTAGATTCTTATCGAGATGATTAATAAAAAAACCCATTTCATTAATAATAGAACATCGTTTCCGACTTTACAACCTTTGCCAATACAAAGGAAAATAAATAAAGATAACGTTCCTAAGAATCATTGGTAGTACTTTCATATATGCAGAACATTTCATGGATATTTTAGGGGTTCTCATTCACTGTTGACGAGCCTATAAGTTCAAGGGAAAATGAATTCGTCTACCGTGTAGGGTCCTTTCCAATTGGCACCCAATGTTCCAGCTCTAGATTCTTTGTTGGTTTGGAAAACCTTTTTTAGGACAAGATCTCCAACTTTGAAAGATCTGAGGTGAACTTTTGAGTTATAATACTTGGCCATCTTCTTTGGTAAGACGTAAGTTTCAATTGGGAAGACTCCCACCTTTCTTCTAATAGATCTTTCTCAACTCCCATGGCCTCATTGTTTTGATTTTTATTGAAGTATAACCTTCGGGAAGAAGGTAAACCAACCTCGACTGGGATCATAACTTTGACGCCATATGCCATCGAGAAGGGTGTTTTGCCAGTCGGGGTTCAGACTGTTGTGTGATAGGCCCACAAAATCTGAGGCAAATCATCTACCCATTTCCCTTTTCACTGTCAAGCTTTCTCCTCATAATGTTTTTTAGGGTTTTGTTCACAGTTTCTACTTGGCCGTTGGCCTGTGGATAATAGGGAGTGGAGAAATGCTTATGAATACCCAGCTCATCACATATCTTTTGTAGCTTTCCTCCATTGAATTGTGTGCTATTGTCTGAAATGAGTGATTGTCGCAATCTAAACCTACATATGATATTTTTCCACACAAATTTGTAGGTGTTAGCTTCAGTGATTTTTGACAATGGTTCGGCCTCGACCCATTTGGTGAAATAATCAATTGCTACTATGGTGAATTTAGTATTCACCCTGCTTTTGAAGCAACGGGCCAATGAAATCAATTTTACACTTGGCGAAATGCCAGAGACTGGAAACTGTGGTGATTTTTGTGCATGTTGTCTCGGAACAGTGGCAACCTTTGACACTTGTCATATTTTCGAACAAACTCAGAGTCTTTTTGCATGGTAGACCAATAGTAACCTTGTTTTAGTACTTTTTGTGCAAGGGAGTGACCCCCAGCATGATTACCACAGATGCCTTCATGAAATTTCCAGATTACATAATTAGCTTCGTTTTCTCCAACACACCTTAACAGAGGTGAGGTATGTCCTCGTTTGTATAAAATTTTGTCAATGAGAACATACCTAGCAGATTTCAAGTGGATTTTTTGGCTTCATCCTTGTCAGTAAAGAGCTTCTACTCATTCAAGTAATCAGCTATTTCTTGTATCCAAGGAGTCATTCCTTCGACCCATAAGGTCTCTCCAGCCTTTTCTGAAGTGGATGGGCTAGGGAGTAACTCGATTGGGACAGTTTTGAATAGCCTGGCATGTTGTGAACTAGTGACCTTTGACAAGCCATCAGCGAAAGTGTTTTTAGCCCTCAGAATCTGGATGAGTTCATATTTTTCAAATTTTAGTAATTGACCTTTTGCTTTCATGAGTTAAGCAGCCATATTTTTATCTATGGCTGTGAATTTACTAGTTACTTGACTTACCTCCAGATGGGAGTCGTTGTGGATCTCGATTTCATTGGCACTCATTTCTTTTGCCAGGCGAAGTCCAGCCAATAGGGCTTCGTACTTAGCCACGTTGTTAGTTGCTTTAAAGCCAAAATGAATGGCGCAGTTGAGTTTATGCCCTTCAGGATTTATTAGTACGATTTTGGCCCCAAAGCCGGCTTCGACGGATGATCCATCCACGTATAGTTTCCATGTTGGTAATTTTGGTGTGATTGAGGTCAGGCTATATATTTTATTGATTCAACAATAAAATCTGCCAATGCTTGTCCTTTAATGGCTACTCTGGGCTTAAAGGTTATATCAAAATGATCCAGCTCAATAGCCCACTTCATCAAACGAACCGAGGTTTCGAGTTTCTGTAACACTTGTTTCAATGGATGATTCATTAGTACTGTTATTCTATGTGATTGAAAATAAGGGTGAAGCTTTCTAGAAGCTACAATCAGGGCAAGAGCTAGCTTCTCTATTTTTGGATACCTAGTCTCTACATCCTGAAATGCCTTACTTACATAATATACGGGTAGTTGTAGCTGATCATCTTCTCTCACCAGTACCGAACTCACGCTACCTCAGAAATTGCAAGGTACAAAATCAAGTTTTTGCCCAAGTTCAGTTTGGAGAGTAGTTGAGCTTTTCTACGAGATGGTTTTTCAACTTATCGAAGGCAGCGTCACATTCATTCGTCCATTCAAACCTCTTCTCGAGTTTTATAATGTGGAAAAAAAGGAAAATATTTATCAGTAGCTCTTGAGATAAATCAACTTAAAGCGACGACCCTACCAGTGAGGCTTTGAACTTCATTTGACTTACTAGGGGGTCGCATGTCAAGAAAAGCTTGAATTTTTTCTGGATTAGTCTCTATACCTCGCTCGTTCACCATGTAACCCAAAAATTTTCTCGATACGACTCCGAAAGCACACTTTAAAGAGTTTAGCTTCATTCTGTATTTTCGGAGGATCGAAAATATTTCATCTAGGTATTTAAGGTGATCAATAGCTTTGAGGCTTTTGACTTATATGTCATCAACACATACTTCCATGATTTTCCTAATTTGGTCAGCAAATATTTTATTAACAAATCTTTGATAAGTCGCATCAGTATTTTTTAAACCAAAAGGCATTACCTTATAATAGTAGAGGCATCGATCAGTGATGAACGAAGTTTGCTCCTCATCAAGACCGAACATGGGTATCTAGTTGTACCCTGAGTATGCATCCATGAAAGATAGCAATTCATGTCCTACCATGGAATCTACCAGCTGATCAATCCTTGGTAGAGAGAAATTGTCCTTTGGGCAAGCTTTTTTTAGATCCGTGAAGTCTTGGCAAGTCCTCCATTCTCCAGCACTATAACAGGGTTGCACACCCAAATTGGGTAATAGGCCTCACGGATGAACCCGTTGGCTAGCATTTTATCGACCTCTCTCCTCATTGCTTCATATTTTTCTTTGTTCATCTGCCTTCGCTTCTGAATTCTTGGGTTGATCTAGAGATCGATTTTCAATGCATGGCATGCCACCTGGGAATCTATCCAAACCATATCGGAGTGTTTCCATTCAAAGATATCAACATTCACATTCATGAACTTCTTCAAACTTATTTTTATCTCTGGCTCTAACCCACACCCTATGTGCAACTGCTTCGATTGATCATATTCATTTAGTGGAAATTCTTTGAGCTTCTCTACTGTAGCAGCTTTGGAATTAGACTTAAGGATCTGGGGGTCGAGGGTATCATCCATGCAAATCCGACCCACCACCTCTACATCCACCTCCGCCTCCGCCTCCGCCTCCGCCTCCGCCGCCTCCGCCTTAGGGATTTCCATATCAACCATCATGAATGCATTAGCAACAGGGGGTCACGGAGCTTCCTTCATCAACACATTGAGATAACATTCATGTGATGACTCTTAGTCCTTTACAGTCGCGACCCTTGCTGGGGTTGAAAATTTCATGGAGAGGTGATGGGTTGATGTGACGGCCATTACCTGCTTCAATGCGGGGCAACCCAAAGTTCCATTATAGGCAAACATTGATCAATGATTAAGAATTCCATTAAGTTTCTTGCTACCAAGGGCTTTTTCTTCACTTCCACTGCGATGGTGATCTTTCCCTGAGGGATGATGCTATCTCTTGTGAATACAGCGATTCAGACATCGGTGTCTAAGGATGGTCGTCCTCATCTTTAAAAGTTATAGTGGGAGCCAGATGCTTTGTCTCCCTACAAACCCAATAGTTTTCCATCATGGGCCTCTTTGTTGTCATTATATAATTCTTCTAAGCATTGTTACTCTCTCCACCATTGTCGGGTCTGACCATGATGGTGTTGATTTATCGGACGAGGGGTTGGACTACTGGTGGCTGTGTATTGGGTCTTCCCTGGTTAGCTTGCTGTGGTGCGCGGGGTGATAGGCGGTAACCTCCACCCTCCCCCCCTCGTTCCTCTGCCACGCTCCCTATTGTGTGTATAGTTCGTTGGTTGTGGTTGTGAAGGCTATCCCAATTGGCTTTTTCTAGTAGGCCGGTATCTGTTTTGCACCATCTTATCGATTGTGGCCCTCCACATCAGGGTATTCCTCCGTGTCATGGCTATCAGATCGGTGTATTCTATAGAATATAGACCAAGACTAGGGTGTAGAGATCTCATTCAGAGCTTTGTTCCTCATAGGAGTGACTTCGTTCACCGCCGCCTTATTGTCTTGATTCTGAGGCCCCATTTGCCGACCTTGATTGTTTTGTCTAGGAAACACCCTTTGCACCTCATTGGGCCATCATACATCTCTCTCTTTCTTGTTTTTTCCTATTTTCAATCATTTTCTCTGCCTTGATAAAATCTATCAACTGATTGTATGCCTGGGGATTCTTGTTTCGGACGTCTCACCAAAAAATAGTTTACATCCTCAACCTATTCCACAAGGCATCCAGGGCCTTCTCATCTGAAATAGATTCCACTATAATAACTAATTCTGGATCATGTTGAAGTAGTTTTTGATAGATTCACTTACACCCAGTTCAGTAATTCATCATATAAAATTATACCCGTTTGGCAAGCGGCAAGAGCTACGGGCTAGTGCTTGGTAGGCCAACAGCCTAGTAAACTTGGTGGGGCACTCGAATGTTGTTCAACCTCGTGGAAGGGTCTTCACCTAAGCTATGGCCTATGAAAGCACTCATGAAGGCTTTCTTCAGTTGTGGCCAGCTCCGAATGGAGCTAGGCTTCAACTTCAGGTACCATCTCTTGACCGTCCCATTAAGGGTCATATGGAAAGCCATGCATTTCAATGAAGGTCAAGCATTTTTTAGCTTCATTTCTATATTTTAATCTGCCAAGGGATACATAGGATCATCTCGCCTGGTGTACTTATCCAATTTAGGCTTCACGAAGCCTCTAGGGATAGAAATGCTTAATATCTCATGGAAAAACGGGAAATCTTCGTCGTCATCATCATCTTCGAGGGACCGGGTTTGCCCATCACCTTTGTCATCTTATGAATAACCTAGCTCATGCTGGGGATCCCCTTGTAGTGATCCCATCTTCTTCCATCACGGAATTGGGCCCTCATTTGGTGGGAGTCAGCTTCGTCACCAAGCCGATCGAAGACACTAGAGGACCTTGCGAGTCTATGCTCTCACTCTTTAAGCGGGTCAACGGGCTGATAATGCCTAGAGTCCCGAAGATCATTGTAAGGATGGGAGTGGCTTACTGCTGGGCCCTGATTTCGTCTCCACCATTTTCTTCATCTTTGATTCACCCGCCAGCTATGACACCCCTCGTTCTATTTTCCTGTACTAAAATTTTAACTTGTTCAGCTAGATTAGATACTGTATGTGCTATGAACATCTTCTTGTGTCATCTATTTCACTTTTTCTGGGAATTTCTCATCCATCACTAACAGCTACCTCTGGGATCTCCTCTCTCTTTCTTTTAGGATTGAAATCACTATCCTCAGAGATTTCACTTTACCTCTTTAGTTCATTCTCACCTGTTTTCTCCTCCATGTCACTTATTTTCTCTACCATTTTCACAACAAGATTCTCCAATTTTCTTCGAGCTAACATAAACTTTTACCGACAGTTTCTAAATTTCATGGAAAATTGTGCAATTTTCCACAGACGATGCCATTTGTTGACCACTAAAATCGAAGCCAACAAATCTTTGACCACCACCTTGATAAAACGAATAAATCAATCCTCCTATGAATTGTTGTTCGAAGATTAAGAATTCAAAGAGCAAGAATTTGGCTAAGGTTTTTAATTGTTCTCTTTTTGCTTTGATTTAATTTAGGCTATTTATAAGTGTAGCAAGCCTTTGGACTATTTCAGAATTTGTCCTTCTTCTACCACATGTCACCTTTTTATTAGACGACTTATAATTCGAGAGAATTCTATGACACATGGCAATAGTGTATTGCATGAGTAATTTTTTCTCCACATTTGATTGTTATTCTCATGTGGGCTTTTTGTAACTAACTTGGCCACGTGGAGATCCACCATGTGGTCCCAGAAATATTCTATCACTTGAAATCAGCGGGTGGTGCAAGGGCTTAGACTCATATCCTTCGCCGAATATGTGTTCTTAAGGTGGCGAAGGGTTAGACTTAGATGGTTGGTTCTCGAATTCTATACCTTCGCCTAGATTGACGGATGTACGAAGGTTTATGTTAAGCGAACTGTGAAAACTTCACTCAATCAATATCCAAGCTAACCTTTGCTTCGACTATTTCCGCGAGGGATAACAATATGCATTATAAAGTAACAAAAATTTTGTTTGAACATCCAAAATTGTACCCGATACCACCTCACACACTAAGTCCCAGTGGCACTGGAAGAAAAGTGCACGGCATCCGTCCGGCCATGGAGATTTCGTGGGACCCATTTCTTTAAGTGCAGCCCAAACACAATGAACTCCCAGTCCAGCCCTTCTCTCTCCCCCCCCCCCTCATAGAGTCTTTTGTATTGCAATAGAAAATACAGTTTTATAAGATTTTTCTCAAACATTTTTTAATATGAAATCTATTGACCATGAATCCTGGTTTGATTCCAAATCAACACCAAGATGTTATCCTTCTATCCAACTGTATTGATCCTGCATATCAACTTCGTCTAAGCAGCATACATCAACTCTGATTTTGTCCGATCGTTCGTTTAACTGACTTTGTTTTCCACAAGAAGTGAACGATAACCCAGAAACTCTCTCAACTCAAAAGGTACATCACTATCACGCGTTAAATTTGGGATTTGGCCACATTGCCTCGTGTTTCTTGTATTTTAATTTTGCGTTTGTTCCTTTTATTTTAAAAATAATGCATACTCCTATCACAGCAAGATGGTGGATTGTGGTGATAGTGATTTGGATGAGATTTGGGAGACTACTTCAGGGAAGATAGTGGTTATGGCCATATGTTCTCTTTCCAAAATGGCCTTTAACACCAACTGCTTCAAAATGCTTAGGAGAAAATGACTTGAACAATTGTATGGAGTAATAAATTTAAGTGATTCTGATAGCAAAGAAGAAGGGATCCATTTAATGATGGCATAACTAACAGCAGAAGAGGTTGCATACTTGCACAAGCAGATGGAGGAGAGCACGAGGCAACGAAAAGGCAAATAGATAGCTTGCGGGATGAGATTGCCCATCCACCCATTCTTTAGGGACATACTTAGGAGTTATAATCCTTGCCCATACCAATTGTCTCCAAACTTTTGCGCCCAAGTTGTCGGGACCTGGCTGCTGTGGCAATAGGTAAGCCCGGACTACCCTATGCCCTTATATGTGTTTCACACTTTATTTAAATTGAATAAGTGTGCAAGAAAGGACGAAGAGCCTAAATAAAGAGGGAAGGATTAGTATTACTTGACTTCTAGAGAGACCCATAGCACAATTGTCACCGAACATCCTTCGTCTATCAAACATTGGAAGTGTCAGTGGTTGTGGGCAGCTAGGGATTGACAATGCCTTTCTTTCGATCTGGTCCCCGAGATTACTATCCCCAGGATTCTTTCCCTCCGATGTGAGTCTGATTTCAAGCTTATATAGCAATGCTGCAACATTCTTGAGCGTCATGTTATTTTCATAAGTGTTCCCTTTGAGTTTTAACTAGATATGTTTTTACACAGGGGAGGTGCCAGCCTTCTTCCTGACTGAGAAGGACATGGCTGTGATCAGTCAACTTTACTCTTATAAATGAGACTTTTATAGAGTTATTGGCTTAGACCATCTTTTTGTAAAGCACAACCTAATGAAGAAGCGAGGTAACCACCTTCGTCTTCCATCGGTTTTGCTTATATATATATACTACTATTAATATTACTTAGATATTATGGGTATTATACATCTTCATATGTCCAATTATACATGATCGGTTTCATTGTCCAAGAAGATCCCTTTTGTGGTGAAAAAGAATTCTTCTAACAATGATAAAAAAAAGGACCCTTGCTGGGCATAGCCTAAATGGTGGAGAGAAAGGCCAAGACGCTCCTCATGCCCCGGTGACCCGAGGCAAACTACTCTGGTCTCTACTGTTTAACCACAAGGTTTGCAAATTATTGTGCAAAAGCAAGAGTTGGAGGGCCAAGAAGATGAAGAAAGTAAAAACAAAAGGGGCAGGCTCCGAAGTAGGAAGGTCATCCAAACGGTTCTTGAGAGACGAGGATGACTTGGAAGTTTTGGAGAAAAGGGACTTTCCAAGAAGGCCAGAAAACCACGGACCTCCTCCTTCTGATCTCCTCAAAATTTGGCTACTGGGAGCGATGAGGGCACGGAGACTGACAGGGTAGTAGAGCCACATGACTTAGAAGGGCCAAATTATGATCAGTTGGTCCACATCAAAAAGATCCTAGATGGGGTCCCCTTTGATATCAATCCTGAGGTCATTGATATGATCTCCCACATCTTCAACGGGTGCTCACCACCGTTGACTCGTTTTAGACCCACGGTTGGGCTAACTATTTTGTCATATCATCAGCCGAAGCTAAGCTGGGTGCTGTTAAGGCCCTTGCCACCCAATCTTTGGTCTTGATTGAAGAGGCAGAAGTCAGTGTTCGAGACCTGGAGCTGAATAAAAAGAATGTTGACATAGACCTTCGCAACAACGAAAACATTTTTAAGGACCGGGACCACTACAAAGAGAGGACCACCTGGTTGCAGGGGATCCTTAATGAATCGAAAATTGAGGTAAAGCTCCTAGCTGATGAGAGAGATAAGCTCAAGAAAGATCTTGAGGCTGCCAAGTCTGATGTGGCTGAGTTTTCTAAGAGGTGTGACTTAGCCAATCTATCCCAATAAATCATGGCCAAGGCTTTAGTCCAAGCCAACACTCAAAGGGAAGTGTTGATGGACAAATCGCCCAGCTGGATGAGGCCAATGCTCAAAGAAAAATGATGATGGACAAGATTGCCCAGCTGGAGGAGGTAGTCAAGTCTCCGAGGGCCGAGTGCTATGAATTGAAGGGTGATAACCTCAATTTTAAGTCGGAGACCGTAGAAGCAGTGAAGGTTGGGGTGGAAAATTTTAGGAGTCAGTTCAAGTTTACCCCAGACTACAAAAATCTTCAGACCTTCTTTGTCAACTTTAGAGCCCGATAGGTGTTGGCCGAGGTGAAAGAGCTTCATCCTAACTTGGACCTCTCTGCCATTGAAGTAGACTATCCAGACCCCGAAGAGGTTGAAGTTGGAGATGATCAGCCTCCTGCTATCAATGGGACGGATCAGCCTCCTGTTGAAGGGGCTTAGGATAAGATTTTCTTTGTATTTACTTTTCTTAAAAACAGTTGTAACATCTCATTTTGAATGAAATATTAATTTTTTGTTGTTTCGACTTTGTTGTTGATCTCGAAGAGTTGAATTTTATTCTGTGGAATTTTTTTAAATGCATTAATGGCGCAGCCTTTTCACAGAATTTGAAGAGTTGGATCCGAATTTAAGGAGCCATTTCCCAAGGCGTTAAAGGAGCTGAAGGTTCGTAATTTCCTTAAATAACGCGTTTCTTTAATGTCCGTTTGACGCTTTACATTCCCTACACCGTTTCAAATCTTGACCCTATATAAATCCCTAGAAATCCTTTGTTTTTGGTTTCATTTTATTTCTGCTACTCAATTTCACGAATTGTTCTACAATTTTGAACTTGCCACTCCTTCGGAGGTTTGCAAAGTTTGAGATGCCAATTTAAGACTAAGGTAGAACAATTTGTGAAATTTCAGAACAAGTCTAAGATAGAGATCTTTTACTCTTTATTTCATCTTACTCTTTGCTTAGTAACACGTTCGCGTTCTTCTTCCATGTTGAATTTTCACTCATCGAGAGGTTCTTTAGTTCATTTTCAAGTGTACGGTGGACATTCTTGAGTGTGGAAAATTCAAGACCGGAGTAGAATGGATGGTGAAGTTTAAGATGATACCGGGGTGGTAATCATTCAGTACTTTATTCTCAACGAATTTGATAATAAAGTACTAGATTATTATTACTTTGGTGTCATGTCCAAGAGATTCTCTACCAAGGCACGGCTGGACCTGTATCACTAATGAAGCTAGGTGACAATGGATGAAGCATAAGTAGTCCGAAGATTAAAAATAGCTAGTTAGGCTAGGGACCCCTTCTTGTGCCGTCCGTAAAGAGGCGGTGAGGGAGATAGGCGTTGTAGTATCTTTTTACTTAATTTGTAATTCGTGTCTTGTTTAAATAAAATATAATTTTAGCTATCATCTTCTGTGTTTTAGTGCTTATTCGTATATTATTTGACAAATTCCTAGCATAATTTTTTAACTTGAGTCGTAATATTTGGCTAAACTACGAAATAATTTATCTTGTCACATTCATTCACAAATAAGTGCTCCGGCATAAGCACAATAGGGAAAGCATTTTGGACATCCGAAACGGAAACAAGGATAAGGGTCCAACCAATTTAAAGCACCACACCACATTGTGTCACAAATATATATATAACTAGTATAATCAATATTTTACATCATAGCCACATTAGTATACAAGTAAGCTTTACTAGTAATATCTACGGTGGTGCTTCGCATTCCATGGGTGTGGCAAATGTTTGCCAGACTTGTCCTCTATCACATATGTCCCGGGGATTGTCTCACATACAACTCTGTAAGGGCCTTCCCAGTTGGAGCCTAGAGTTCCCACACCGGGCTCTTGAGTTGCAATAGACACTTTCCTTAGGACCCAGTCCCCTATTTGAAATGAGCAGACCTTTACCTTTTTATTATAATAGTGCGTCATCTTCTAATGATAACGCCTTTACTTCACTTGTGCGTCATCTCTCCGTTCTTGGAGGTGGTCCAGTTCTGCCCTTCGAAAATTTTCATTGGTGATTTCTTCAAAATGGATCTACCAATGGGAGGGCACTCAGATCTCCATAGGACACACTACTTCAGCTCCATATGCCATTGAGAATAGGGTTTCTCCAATGGCCATTCGGGTGGTAGTGCGTATTGCCCACAACACTTGAGGTAGCTCGTCCACCCATACCCATTTTGCAGACTTCAACTTCTTTTTCATAGTGTACTTTATGGTCTTGTTCACGGCCTCCACCTGGCCATTAGCCTATGGATGGTGCAGGGATGAGAAGTGTTGTTTTATCCCTAAGTTGTTGCACAATTCTTCAATCTGGCGGTTTGTGAACTTCTTGGCATTGTCCGAGACTAGGAAGCGGGACACACCAAACTGACAAATAATATTCTTCCATAGGAACTTTGAAGTATTTGCCTCTGTGATTTTCATCACTGGTTCAACCTCTACCTACTTGGTGAAATAGTCAATGGCCACAATTACATAACAATGATTGCCCCGTCCTCGATGCATGGGTCTGATAATGTCAATTCTCCATATATCGAATGGCCATGGACTGGATACTACTTGTAAATCCCATGAAGGCTGTCTGTGCAATTTGGTGAAGCGCTGGCACTTGTTACATTTGCGGACAAACTCGAGTGCGTCTTTTTTAAGGTTAGGCCAGAGTACCCTTGCCTAAGGATCTTTTGGGCCAAAGAGTTTACCCCTGAGTGGTTGCCATACATCTCTTCATGGACTTCTCTCATGATGTAGTCCGCCTCGTTTGACCCTATGCACCTGAGGAGGGAGAATCAATAACCATTCTTATAGAGCATCCCTTTTAGTATTACAAAGTGCATTGACATTTTTTGGATCTTTCGTGCATCGTCTTTATCTTTTGGAAGGATCTGGTCCACCAGGTACGCAGTGATGGGTCTCATCCATGAATCCTCATCTTCAATAAAGAAGACAGCATTGTCATGCTCCGTAGTAGGCTTGGGAATAGGGATGGTAAAAAAACCCGCCGCCCCCGCTGAGTAATAGGGGCGGGTTTGGGGCAAAAAATTCTGTCCCGGGGTGGGTCCAGGGCAGCCCCGTCCCTCGAATTTTTTTTTTTTTTTGAAAAATCATAAAATATAGTAGAAATTATAGTTTTCACTAAAAATGGACTAAAGAATAATCGAACTCAGGTTGAAACTTATAAACTACCAACGTTAACCACTACACCACAACCCAAATCTTATAATTTTTTTATAATTATTTTATCAGTTTAACCAAAAAAAATTTAACTGAGGCGGTAGGCAGGCCAAAGGGCCACCCCGCAAATTTGCAGGTCACAGGGTAAGGTCGACCTGTCCCAGACCCATCCCATGTTGGACGCATCTGAAGAGGTCGGAGTCCTTGCTGCTAGCCAATTTTGAGAGTGCGTCTGCACTGTTATTATCGATTCGAAGGATATAGATCAATTCAAAGTTTTCAAAGTGTGGTATCAGATCCTAAACCTTTCGAAGATAAGAAGCCATATTCTTATCCTTCACATCAAAATCGCCATTTACCTGGCTGACAATCAACTTGGAGTCGTTGTGTTCAACTATAGTTCTGACTTATAATGCCTTAGCCAACCTTAAGCCGGCCAAGAGAGCTTCATATTCAGCAACATTGTTGGAAGCTTTGAATCTGCTGTGCAATTTGTGCCCTATTGGGCTGATCAGCATTATGCCTGCTCTGAACCCATTCTCTTCTACTGATCCATCTACAAACAGCTTCCAAAGCTTAGCGGGCTTATTTTGATCAACCATCTCTATCTCCGAAGGATGGGTAAACTCAACCACAAAGTCAACTAAAGCTTGGCCCTTTATGGCACTTCGGGGCTGGTACTAAATTTCAAACTGGCCTAGCCCTATAGCCCATTTCATCAACCTTCCTAAAGTATCAAGTTTCTACAACACTTTTTCAAAGGGAATAAAGTCAATACACAAATGGTGTGTGACTGGAAATAAGGCCGGAGCTTCCTAGAGGATATAACTAGGGCCAATGTTATCTTTTCCATATCTAGATAGCGTGTTTCACCATCCACTAGGACTTTGCTTACATAGTAAATGGGATGATGATGGCCATCATCTTTCCGGATGAGTACAGCTTTGAGGACTTCTCCAGAGACAGCCACATATAGCAACAAAGTTTCCTTATCTGATGGCTTCGACAGAAGTGGAGCTTTTCCCAAGTACTATTTCAAAGCTTAAAAAGCGTCCTCGCATTCAAGGGTCTATTCAGATATTTTCTTCCCATTCAGAGCCTTGAAGAAATGTAGGCACTTATCAGTTGACTTTGAGATAAAGCAGCTCAAAGCAACTACCCTACCAGTCAAACTTTGCATCTCATTTGGGGTCCGTGGAGGGCTCATTTCTAGCAACGCTCTAATTTTCTTAGGGTTTGCCTCAATACGTCTCTGGTTCACCATGAATCCCAGGAATTTCCCAAGAATACTCCAAAAGTGCATTTTAGGGGGTTCAACTTCATTTTGTACTTGCTCAGTACTTCGAATGTCTCTCTCCAGTTGTTAATATGGTTGGTATTTATCATCATTTTGACCAACGTGTCATCCACGTATACCTCATCGTGGTGCCCATCTGTTTGGCAAACATCTTGTTCACCAACCTCTAATACGTTTCTCCGACATTCTTCAAATCGGATGGCATAAATTTGTAATAGTACAAATCCCTATCCACGATGAATGACGTATGCTCTTTGTCTGGTGGGTACATGGGAATCTGATTGTACCCTGAATAAGCATCCATAAAACTAAGCACTTAGTGACCAGCGGTGGCATCAACAAACTGGTCTATGTGAAGAAGGGAAAAACTATCCTTTGGGCAAGCCTGAAGCCGTTCTTCAATAGCTTGGACACCTCTTTTTCTAGTGCAGCATACTTTTGTGGACTCATGGGCCGACACTTCAACTTATACCTTGGATGCTTCACATCTATTTGTAGCTTGTAGCACGAGACATTAGGGTCTATCCCTACCATGTCCCCATGCTTCCAGGCAAATACATCCAGGTTTTTGGATAAGAATCTTTTCACATGGTCTTTAAAATCTGATGGGGATTCGCTATCTAGCTGCAACTCCTTCATTAAATCATTGGGGTCCACAGGAAAACATTCCAACTTCTCAGCCGGAGAGGTTCGAGGCTCATCCTCGGCCACTCGAAGATCCAAGTCTTCTGGATCTTCCTATTCTATTACTTGTTCATCCCTTCGATTGGGCCCGTTATCTAATCTTTCAGGATTTGAGGAGGCCTCCTTCATCTCCACATTGACCTCCCGATCCACGAACTTCCTCATGGCATTGGTATAGCAGGCCTTAGATTCAGATTGATTCCCTCTGATTGTGGCAATTCTACGGTCCGTGGAGAACTTCATACACAAGAACTTTGTGTGTTACTGCCCCCAAGTCGATAAGGGCTGGTCTCTCAAGAATACCGTGATATGAGGAACTTTTGTCAACTACTAAATATTCCATGGGAGTCATGACAGTTGTGGGCATTTTCTCCATTTTAGTCATCAAAATAATAGTTTCCCTAGAGATGATGGAGTCCCCAGTAAATCTGTAGATAGGGTCTGTAGCTGGGGTTAGAGAAGTATCTATACCCATCTTATCATAAGTGGCTCCATAGATAATGTTGACAAAACTTCCATCGTCAACCAACATTCTTCCTAGATCATTTCTAGCCATGACCGCTCGAACCACCAGAGCGTCATTATAAGAGAAATGTACTCTGGAAACAACTGTGGGAGTGAATGTGATGGGATCACTTCTTCATGTTCCCACTGGACATGTATACAAATGGTAGTTCACATTTGCGGGCTCCTTGGCCTATCGGATATACTTCTTTTGTGAATTATTGGAGCTCTCGCCACGATAGAGGCTTCCAATAACCATGTCAATCTCACTGATAAGAGTTTGGGCCAGCTGTGGAGGCTGATTCCTGTTTGGTCTTCCAACCATTTGGGTGTCTTCCCTTTCATGGCTCCGGCCATGCTTTCTCTGCCCAGTCTCTCTTCATTGTCTATTATCCGGGGCCTCCTGGCGTCACCTGCGACGCAACTTATTGGACCCATATGTGATAGCCCAAGAATAACTAACCAAGAGGGGGGTGAATTGGTTTTCTCAAACTTTTTCGAAAAATATTCTCAAAAATGATATTTAAGAGATAAAAATAGATTCACAAAAATATAAGCACAATATAAGTAAATAAAAGAGAAGAGAGAGTGCAAACGATTTTTATGGAGGTTCGATCCAACCAATGATCTACGTCCCCCGTTACCAAGCTCTCCAACACGAGCACGGCCTTTCCACTATTTTGATTGACTTATGGTGCAATCCAAATCCTTACAATATATCCGGTGACTTACAAGCAAGGAGCACCGATCCTTATACAATATTGAGCTTTTCAAGGGACCTCAATATGACCCAAATAAATAAAGAGATTGATTTAAGTATTTCTCTCTAGATGAATGATAGATACAAGTTTAGTTCTAAGAGAGACTAACACTTTAATGAATAGCAATGGATGAGGAAAGCTCAAGTGTTAGAAGAAAACTTTGTTGAGAAAGATGAACCAAAAGTTTGATTTAATCAAACAAAGTTTTTCAAAGAGAGATATTGAAGATATAAATGCAATGAAGCTTTGAATGATGTTTTCAATATGATTCTCTCTATAAATGCTCTTGTAAGTGTTTTTGAATGATAGTAAATGAAGTGGTATTTATAGAGATGAATTTTCGTCACTTTTCGACCAAACGGATGACCAAGCGGTCGATCGGTCGATTGGTCGAAACAGCCGTTGAAGCGCAAAAATCGAGCGGACACTTTTTGAAAAGTGTCAATCAAGCGGTCGACGGTTCATGTAAAGCGGTCGACCGGTTCAAATGGATGATCAAAACGGATGACCAAGCGGATGACCGTTTCCACAGCTTTTGAAAAAAATGATTTTTGGCTTTGATAAAAATATTTTATGCAAGTAATAATGACATATGTTTTGTGCATAAAAATATTTTGAGCTTTCATTCATTTTAATTGCTAAGAATTAAAGGGTTAATACCTTTACAATTTCATCTAAATATCTATTCTTCATTCTTGATCTTCAAATATTGAATTTCGGATCTTTGAGAAACTTGAACTCTTGAATTGATTTTGACTTGATCATGACAAGGTATGAGAGTTCGATTTGTAGTGTCTTGAATATTGCTTGAAAGTAGATTGTTAGTAAACATAACCAATTTGTTTGTTATAATCAAAACATTAAGGTTTAAAGTTAACCATTGGTCAACAATTTCCCCCTTTTTGATTATGACAAACAATGTGAGAATATAGAATAATAAGATACAATAAAGCATATATATTCCCCCTTTCTTTTTCAAGTAAACATGATTTGATGAATTTGTATTACATTATATCATTTTCATTTGATTTGCTAAATTTTATCATACATATCAAATGTCCAATTTGATTGTCAAATAATATCAAATTTTCATCACAATATAGAATAAATTTCAAGTCCATCTCACATCACATATATCCATCTCACATCACATATATTCCCCTTTTGACATAAGCAAAAAGACATAATCGAAACATTTAAGGTATAAAAAATTATTGGCAAAAGTCGTAATACGTCATCCATTAGGAGAAGGACAATCAAAGTTCAAGATGGCATAAAAGAGATACATAAACAATGATTGTTTGCAAAACAGATAACAAGAAATATATAAATATAATCTAGATCTCCGGTGGAGGAGGCGGAGGAAATCCGTTGTAGAGGCGGGAGTGAAGAGCATGAAGCAAAGGCGTGATGTCGTCTCACATCAAGTTTGTAGTCCACCAACCGTAGTTTGAATGCTGCTAGCCGTATTTTGTAGGTCACTCACGGCATGTTGTAGGCCATCGACGGTAGATGCAAGGGAATCGATCCGGCCATTAAGAAGATTGAATTGGTCTTCGTTGAAGCCGGAGGTGGAGGACGACGGCCTTTGAGATGATCGTGGTCGCCCGCTGGAGGCGGAGCATGTTCGACATCACCACCTTCATCCATTTCTTCCTCATCCTCAAATGGCAAAGTGGAGGGACCGGACTCATCGTCAAACCCTTGGATTTTGCCACCCATTGCCCATTTTCCTTGACGATTTTCATACGGGCGAAGGGTAAGAATATTGATGGTGTCGGTGGGTTTGGGAAGAGTGGCTACCGAGTTACTGGAAGGAAACTTGAAATGTTGAAAATTTTTAGTGAGAATCATTCAGTAGGAAAGCCCCTTAGGCCTAGTGCCGCTAAGGACGGAGGTCATGTGTTGGATCATTATGTATGAAAAGTCAAGTTTACGCCCACGGAGGATAGAGTCGAGAAGAAATACATCATAGTGATTAACCTCATCTAAGTGGCCTTTACGAGGAACAATAATATGTGCGATGATGTTATGGAGGACACGACACGGAAGAAGAGTAAGTTGGTTCGATGCGAAGGCGTCTGGCTGACCTCAAATTGCTTCTTTGGTGACATGACAACAAGCCTCGATTGGGTCGTATTCTTGAGTATGAGGAATTGTTTTTGTGGTGTACAGGCGAATACCGCCTTCCTCAAGATGAAGAAGTGATCGAATGAAGTCTTGAGTGATTCTTATTTGTTTATTTCGAACTAGACATGAAATTCCCGACCCGGAGAGAAAGACATATTTTTATAGAAATATTTTATAATGGAAGGGTAAACTTTGTCATTCAATGTGAGAATGCTAACCTTGACCCATACCTATGAAAAGATCTCTATATGAAAGGAGGGGCTTCAAAAGTAAATGAGGCAAGGTCTACGTTCTTACCAATGAGGACGGGACATTTGGCAATCCAATTCCGAGGGAGAATCCTCTTCTTCAGATGATGGAGAAGGTTGCCTTTCTCTCCTAGGACGCTTGGCTGCCATTTTAACTCGAGGCATGGTGTTGGAGAAAACGGATTTGGAGGCTAGGGTTAGGTTCGTCCGGTTGGGATGGAATGGGAAGATTTATGGACAAAAATTGGGGATTTTTCGGATTTTGGTGTAAAATGATACGGGTTTTGTGATTTTGAGTGTAAATTGGAAAGATTTTAGGAGGATTGGAAGATTGGAAGAAGATTTGAAGAGAAAACCTTAGTTCGCGGGAAGTTGGAATGAAGAAATTTGAAAATTTTCTAACTTAAAACCATGATTTCTGCTTATACGGACGACCGGAAACCTCAGACGGTCGACTGTTTAATATGAAATTTTGAAAATAAACTCTCTGCTCAGACGGATGAGTAGACGGATGAGCATGAGGTCGTCCGTTTAATTTAAGACGGACGTCCGTTTAACCAAGACGGTCAACCGTTTAAAATTTTTAATTTTGGCAAAAGTCTCTGCTTAAACGGATGATGAAACGGATTAAGCAATTGTTCATCCGTTTGACATGAAACGGACGTCCGGTTTAACAAACGGTCGTCCGTTTGGACAATTTTTGCAAAAATTTATAAAAGTCATCGATTTGATCTTTTGTCAAATAATTTTGAAACATATTTATCACATAAAATGCAATCAATTATAGAAAATATAAGGAGTTAGCCACATATTTCACATTCATCAATTATACCTAAATTTCGTCGAATGTAAGAAAATCTTTCAAGTGTTAATGGTTTTGTGAGAATATCGGCCAATTGTTTTTCGGTGTTTACAAACTCCAAAGTTATATCTCCCTTTTGTGCATGGTCTCGTAAAAAGTGATGTCTAATTTCAATGTGTTTGGTACGAGAATGCAAAACGGGATTTTTAGATAAGTTGATCGCACTTGTATTATCACACATAATAGGAACTTTTTCAAATGAAATGTGATAATCATTTAGAGTTTGTTTCATCCATAGGATTTGAGCACAACAACTAGCGGCGGATATATACTCGGCTTCGGCGGTTGACAAGGCAACGGAATTTTGTTTCTTACTAAACCATGAAACTAAAGCAAAGCCTAGAAAATGGCACGTTCCACTAGTACTTTTTCGATCAATTGTGCAACCGGCCCAATCGGCATCCGAATAGCTAAGTAAATCAAAATGAGTTTCTTTGGGATACCAAAGACCTAAAGATCTAGTTCCACTAAGATAACGAAAAATGCGTTTTACGGCACTAAGATGGGAATTCTTAGGATTAGATTGATATCTAGCACATAAGCATACACTAAACATAATATCGGGTCTACTAGCGGTTAAATAAAGAAGGATCCGATCATACCTCGATATTTTGTTACATCAACGGAAGTACCTTGCTCATCTTTATCTAGTTTGATTGATGAGCTCATTGGAGTGTTCATTGGCTTCAACTCTTCCATTTCAAACTTTTGAGCATATCCAAGATATACTTAGTTTGACTAATGAATATTCCATCATTGGTTTGTTTGATTTGGAGACCAAGAAAGAACTTGAGTTCACCCATCATGCTCATCTCAAATTCCCCCTACTCATGCACTTAGAAAATTCTTCACATAGGGAAATGTTAGTAGCACCAAAAATGATATAAATCAACATAAATTTGAACAACTATCATATCATTCTTTTTGATTTTTATAAATAATGTAGTATCCGCTTTACCCATTAAAAAACCATTTGATAAGAGAAATTTACTCAATCTCTCATACCATGCTCTAGGAGCTTGTTTTAAACCGTAAAGAGCTTTTCTAAGTTTGAAAACTTTGTCCGGATACTTATGATTTTTAAAACCGGGTGGTTGCTCAACAAAAACTTCTTCTTGAATGACTCCATTCAAGAATGCACTTTTGACATCCATTTGAAATAAAGTAAAATTCTTATGACAAGCAAAAGCAAGAAGCATGCGAATTGATTCTAATCTAGCAACCGGGCAAAAGTTTCTTGAAATCAATGCCTTCTTCTTGATTGTAACCTTGAGCCACTAATCTAGCTTTGTTACGCACAATTATACCATTTTCATCTCGTTTGTTTTGAAAAACCCATTTTGTGCCAATTACGGTTTGTGAATTTGGTCTAGCAACTAAATCCCAAACATGATTTCTTTCAAATTGATTTAGTTCATCTTGCATAGCTAGGATCCAAAATTCATCAAACTCGGCTTCTTTAAAGTTCTTTGGCTCAATTTGAGAAAGAAATGCACAATTGTTATGAAAATTTCTAGAAGAATTTCTTGTGCTTACCCCTTTTGATGGATCACCAATGATGAGATCTTTTGGGTGAGATGGGACAAACCTCCATTCTTTTGGTAATGATGAAGTGTTGGGATTTTCATGATGTTCTTCATCATTTTGTTGCATACTTGTTTCCTCCTCATGTTGACTTTCAATGTTATTTGGATTCCCTTTGTCTTGATTTTGAACACTTAGTTGTTCAAATGGGATTTCCAAATCTTCATCATCAATAACTTTTTCTTGTATAGAGGAGTTAGTTTCATCAAAAACAACATGCATAGATTCTTCAACTACTAAAGTTCTTTTGTTGAAAACTCTAAAAGCTTTACTAGTAGATGAATATCCAAGAAAAATTCTAATATCGGATTTTGGATCAAATTTTCCCAAATTTTCTTTTGTGTTTAAAATAAAGCACTTGCAACCAAAAACTTTAAAATATCCGATATTGGGAATTCTATTTTTCCAAAGCTCATATGGAGTTTTGGTTTTCTTTCGACTTACCAAAACTCTATTTAAGATATAACATGAAGTGTTTACGGCTTCGGCCCAAAAGTATTTTGGTAAATTGTTTTCATTCAACATGGTTCGAGCCATTTCTTGCAATGTTCGATTCTTCCTTTCTACTACACCATTTTGTTGAGGAGTTCTAGGAGCCGAAAAATTATGTTCATATCCATTGAATTTGCAAAACTCATCAAATGCTATATTTTCAAATTCTCCACCATGATCACTCCTAATTGTGGTAATGGTGTATCCTTTTCATTTTGGACTCTTTTGCAAAAATGTTTAAATGCATTTAAGGCTTCATCTTTTAAATTCAAGAAAATGACCCAAGTAAATCTTGAAAAATCATCAACAATAACAAATGCATAATGTTTTCCACTTAAACTAGCGGTTCTAGATGGTCCAAATAAGTCCATGTGGAGAAGTTGCAAAGGTCTTGAAGTAGAAGAGTGTTGTTTAAGTTTGAAAGAACTCTTTACTTGTTTTCCAAATTGACAAGCATCACAAATTTTATCTTTTTCAAACTTTATATTTGGCAACCCTTTCACAAAGTTATTTTTGGAGATTTTTGAAAGTAAGTCCATGCTAACATGACCTAATCTCCTATGCCATAGCCAAGAATCATCCTTTATACTTGAAAAACATTTTATTTCCTTTTCAAGTTCAAATTCAATAGATATGATGTAAACATCTTTGCTTCGGCTCCCCATGAACAATACCTCTTTAGATATAGCATCCTCAATGAGGCAATTGGAAGAATCAAATTTAATGAGATAACCTTTATCACACAATTGACTTATACTAAGTAAGTTATGTTTGAGGTTATCAACTAATAAAATATTTTCAATGGAGGAGAAGAACGATTACCAATATTTCCAATGCCTATGATTTTTCCTTTGGCATTGTCTCCAAAAGTCACATGACCTCCATCTTTTCTTTTGAAATTTGATAGTAATGATCGATCTCCGTCATATGTTTGAACAACCACTATCCAAGAACCAATTGCTCTTGACCTTTTGTGGTACCTACAAAATAATTTTAATTTTTGATTTTGGTACCCACATAAGTTTGGGTCCTTGATAGTTAGTGCTTGTGGATTCTTTTATCCACTTGTGTTTCTTTTCAAAGTATAGTTTCTTTTTAGTCAAACAATTGTAAGCAACATGACCATTTTTCTTGCAAAAACTACATGTGATGTTTTGTTGAGAAAAATTGGATGATTTTACAAAAATGGTTTCAAAGGATTTTTGTTTCAAGAGAGGTTTATATCCAATTCCCCTTTGTTAAACACACATTTTGCTCACCAAGCATTAATTCAAAGTTTTTCTTTCCTTGGGTGAATTTGTGAATAATGCTTGTTAAATCAACCACTTTTTCTTTCAATAAAACATTTTCTTTAATCAAGGACTTATGATCATCCTTTTCTTTTTCAAAGTCCTTTTGTAAAATAAAAAGTTTCTTGACTACCTTTTTCAACAAAGAGTGTTTATTGTTAAGAATAGAGTATTTTGACATAAGTTTCTCAAATTCTTCAAGAATTTCATCATAAGAGGTAGATAAGTCAATGTAAGAGTCGTTGTTGTTTGTACTTACCTCATCCTCAATAGCCATGAAGCACATATTAGCGATTTCTTCTTGAATTTCATCATCTTCTTGATCATCTTCATCACTATCATCCCATGTAGCTTGAAGTGCCTTCTTTTGTTGAACTTCTTCTTGTTTGGGCATTCGGTCCTCTTGTGACCGGGTTTGTCACAATCATAGCATATGATCTTTTGTTCTTTTCTTCACTTTTGTCTTCTTTCTTTTGAAATCGCCTATTGTTTCGAAATCCTCTCCATTTCTTGACAAGAAGAACTAAGTCATCAAGTTCTTCATCACTCAAGTTTGTGTTGGATGATCCTTCATCATTTGTTGATTTCAAAGCAATTTGCTTCTTGGGAAGCTCTTTCATCTCTTCTTTGCTTCTCCTTGTTTTCTCCTTTGTTTCGGCATTGTTGAGCTCATATGTCATCAATGTTCCATATAGTTCCTCCAATGGATATGTGTTGATATCTTTTGTGTTCTCTATCAACATCCTCAAGGAGTTCCAATCTTCCGATAAAGACCTAAGCATTTTGCTCACAAGTTCACCATTAGTAAATTTTCGATCAAAGCCCTTAAGGCCATTAATAATATCGGTGAAACGAGTAATTATATCAACAATAGGTTCATCTTGTTTCATAAAGAAATTTTCGAAATCTTTTGTCAAAAGATTTATTTTGGTTTCTTTAACCTTGTTGGTACCTAAGTGAGTTATCTCTAATGCATGCCAAATATCATAAGCGGAATCACATGTGCTAATACGATTAAACTCATTTTTGTCTAAAGCACAATAAAGTAAATTTTTGGCTCTAGCATTCAAAGACAATTTTCTTTTGTCCTCTTCATCATATTCTTCTCTAGGCTTAGAAATAGTTTGGTCGGTTTATCATCAACTTTGACAATTTTGTAGGCACATATGGACCAAACTCGATGACTTCCCAAATGTTATAATCAATTGATTGAATATAAATCATCATTCTAGTTTTCCAATAATTGTAGTGGGAGCCATTAAAGAAGGGAGGACGATTTGTAGAGTGACCCTCAAGGTTTTGAAAATTTTGGTTAGCCATTACTCAAGATTGTGTAATAAAAAAAAAAAATGAGCACCTTGCTCGATACCAATTGATAGCCCAAGAATAACTAACCAGAGAGGGGTGAATTGGTTTTCTCAAACTTTTTGAAAAATATTCTCAAAATGATATTTAAGAGATAAAAATAGATTCACAAAAATATAAGCACAATATAAGTAAATAAAAGAGAAGAGAGAGTGCAAACGATTTTTATAGAGGTTCGATCCAACCAATGATCTCGTCCCCGTTACCAAGCTCTCCAACACGAGCACGGCCTTTCCACTATTTTGATTGATTTATGGTGCAATCCAAACCCTTACAATATATCCGGTGACTTACAAGCAAGGAGCACCGATCCTTATACAATATTGAGCTTTTCAAGGGACATCAATATTACCCAAATAAATAAAGAGATTGATTTAAGTATTTCTCTCTAGATGAATGATAGATACAAGTTTAGTTCTAAGAGAGACTAACACTTTAATGAATAGCAATGGATGAGGAAAGCTCAAGTGTTAGAAGAAAACTTTGTTGAGAAAGATGAACCAAAAGTTTGATTTAATCAAACAAAGTTTTTCAAAGAGAGATATTGAAGATATAAATGCAATGAAGTTTTGAATGATGTTTTTCAATATGATTCTCTCTATAAATGCTCTTGTAAGTGTTTTTGAATGATAGTAAATGAAGTGGTATTTATAGAGATGAATTTTCATCACTTTCTGACCAAACGGATGACCAAACAGTTGACCGGTCAAATTGGTCAGAACTAGCCGTTGAACTGCAAAAAATCAGAACGGACACTTTTTGAAAAGTGTCAATCAAGCGGTCGACGGTTCATGTAAACGGTCGACCGGTTCATGTAAAACGGTCGACCGGTTCAAACGGATGATCAAAGCGGATGACCAAGCGGATGATCGTTTCCACGCTTTTGAAAAATGATTTTTGGCTTTGATAAAATATTTTATGCAAGTAATAATGACATATGTTTTGTGCATAAAAATATTTTGAACTTTCATTCATTTTAATTGCTAAGAATTAAAGGGTTAATACCTTTACAATTTCATCTAAATATCTATTCTTCATTCTTGATCTTGAATATTGAATTTCGGATCTTTGAGAAACTTGAACTCTTGAATTGATTTTGACTTGATCACAAGGTATGAGAGTTCGATTTGTAGTGCCTTGAATATTGCTTGAAAGTAGATTGTTAGTAAACATAACCAATTTGTTTGTTATAATCAAAACATTAAGGTTTAAAGTTAACCATTGGTCAACAATATGGTGAGTTATTCCTGCCTCTGCTTCTCCCGGAAGGGAAACGGTCCTTCTTTTAGGTTCTTTATTTTGTCAGTGTTTGTATGTCACGGCAATCCTCGATCCTATGACCTATAATCGGTGGTAGGCATAGTATGGGCCGGTAAATAGCTTTTTGGACTTGCTGGAGCCTAGTTCTCCAGTAGGCATCCCTTGATTGGGGCATTTATACCAGCATGCAAGTTTGGGAATGTTTCTATGATCTCAACTGTGTAGCTGGATCCGGTCCCTGAGAAGGGACGATGATGAGTCCCCTAGTATTGCCCAATCTTGTGGCGCATCCCGCCATCGGATGGTTTGTTACTTATATGCCCCCGTGATTATAACGTTGATGGGTATGATTGTCCCTGGCTCTAGCCATCTTCATCGGGTCCACCAACGCATTGTGGTCTCGGAGCTTCCGACTTCGGACGTCCCTCCAGAACATGCTTCCCATGTCCAATCCTCCATTGAGAGTGGAGAACATTTTTGCCTTCGTGATATTTTCACACTTGTGCATCTCTTCCGTGAATCGAGCCAAGTAGATTTTTAGCGACTCATGCTTTCCTTGTCTCAAGTCCTGTAGGTGCTCGAGGAAAAATTGGCCTTGAGAATACGAACCCGTTTCTGAAAGCTATTTTCACATCTTTCCAATTGTGGATACTTCCGAGAGAGTTTCTTGTACCATCTAAGTGCACTTTCCTCTAATGTTAGAGCAAATGCTTTGCATTTCAAAGCTAGGGTAGCCCCGGCGATACCCATGCTGGCATTATAGTTCAAAAGGTGATCATCTGGATCTCCTTGCCCGACATATTTGGCTATCTTAGGCATCTCAAAATCATGCGGGACCTTATATCGCTATATCCCTTATGAGAATGGACTTATCTCCTCGTCAACATCAATTTCATAGGACCAGAGTTGAGGCGAAGAGATTACTGCTAGGGAACGGACTCGTTGGGTTTGCCACAACCCCTCACTGGGCTCCTGCACTGGTCTCTTGGCGTGTGGCAAATCCTCCTATGCAGTTTGGTACTAATTGGGCGAAGGCCACCGCTGCCCATCTCTCCCTCCTATTTCTATGAGGTTTTCCTTCCAATCTTTCGAAAACACTGGATCCCTGGGATGTCTCTAGTTCTTGTGAGTATCTAGGAGGAAGGCCTGGGTTCCCATAGTTTTCTTTTGTGTTGTACCCCTAATATGGGTGCTAGAATGGATCCACTCTCTCATTTGCCCGAAACGGGGCCCCTAGCCGGACTAACGGGGCATATGAGTAAGGGTCATTCTCTTCCTCACTCTTGCGTTGGTCCTCGTAGCCCGGGGATAGTAGGGCAGATACACAGGTGGCGCAGGGGACATGAATCCTTGTTGTATGTAGGCATTAAGGACAGCGGTTTGAGCTGCTTGTTGCCTCTGCATTTCTAGCATTTGTTCTGCCATAAGTTCCAAATTGCATGCCATACGCGCCTTCCTCGCCTTGGGGGTTGGGGTACTTTTGGGGCCCCTTCGACTGCTCCAACCAAATGTTCGTCGGGTTGCCTGATATAGGTGCTTCCGTCTTCTCTACTCATTTTGCAAGCTTTTCGCTTGAAGTAATGGATTACTTTAGATTTGTTCCTTCCTTAATGTATGCAATGCGGGATTTTACTATGGTGTGACTCGAAACAGACTTTTTCTTCCTTTTCTTCAAAGGGAAATGTTATAGCCAAGAGATTAGAAATAACTTCTTCCTTTTTGCAAAGGAAAAATTCACAATTACAGAACGTGGATTAGATTGTCTCTTTTTTTTTTTTTTTTCAACACAACGTTTTACAATCACCAAATTTGGGCAAGATTTCGCCTTTTTTGAAGGGAAATTTTACAACTTCAAATCTTCAAGTGAGTCTTCATCTTTTTTTCAACAGGAAACTTTGGGAACTTCAAATCTTCAGACAAAATTTCGCCTTTTTTCGAAGGAAAATTTCGCAGCATCAAACCTTCAAACAAAATTTTGTCTTTTTCAAAGGAAAATTTCGTAACTTCAAGTCTTCAAATAAAATTTCGCCTTTTCTCAAAGGGAAATCTTGCGACTTCAAATATTCAAACAATCAGCTTTTTCACATGTTTCCTCGTTGTTTTCAGTATTCGATTACCACATACGGCGCAAAAATGTTGACCATTAATCCTAACTAGATTCCAAATCAAAAACCAAGATATTATCCTTCTATCCAGCTGTATTGATCCTGCAGACTAAACACCAAAAAGGTTAGCTGACATAGGTGGCGGGGGAGGCTATCGCATGTGCTCCGACGCTCAAGTTAGAAATCATATTCCAGTCGGACTGGTTTTACTTGTCAAATATGCTATTATAGAATTGGGTTTCAAAGTACTTACTTTCCTTCTAGCATCATTCCTCCTATTTATATTTGATATCTATTGGTATGAGTGGATTTGCCACCTGCTTGCGTGATTGACCAACGTCCCATCAGGTTGTTGCTGTTGCTGTCACCTTTCGCGTCTGACTTTGGGGTTCGCAGGCAACTATTGTCCCATCAATCAGTCGTGGTGGTTCGGTATTTATTGTGCGCTGGACTGCCGAAAGCATCAGGGGTTGGGATTTGTCTTACGTGGGACTGAATTGGAAGATATACATGGGGCGCCACATGTATGCTTTGTTAGGTGGGGTGCCATGTGGAGGTGTTGTTTTAAAGGCGTAACAAAATCAATAAATAGTTTTCTATTAAAAAATTTTATTTTCAAAGTATACATTATTCCTCTCTTGTAAGAATTTTTATTTATTTATTTATTTATTGAAATAATCATAGATTAAGAATGTAAATAAAATGGAATGAACAAAGAATAGTAAGTTCAGAACAAAAATGAAGAAGGAAAAGACACGGAAATCATTGTTAGCACAAATAATGGAACATGTCGAAATCATCATAGATTTTACCTTTTTGAACTCTATCGATAACTCACTAGAGGCTCGGGAAATGAAGAAAAAATGTGTTTTGAGACTTAGGCTGGACATCTAGAAGTAAAGTATTGTTTCAGTGCGGGCTGTGACGAACAATTAGTCCAACTTCTTAAACAACCGAGCTTTTTAACAAAGTGCAAATTATATTACATCACTACACATCATTCGACATAGTCAATTCTCAAAGTTAAACAGTCAAGGATATGAGAACTTCCTCAAGAATTCAAAGTAAAAAACGACAAGTTATTCTACTACAGAATCAAAAGGAGAATTTGAACCATGGATTATTACACATCTTTCCAGCACCTCAAAAAGACTATTTCGTCCACTCTTGAATACTTTTTGTCGTTAATCTGCATCACTCCGGTCCATCTACATATTGTATACTGCATTACAGAGAGAGTAGAGGCTGAATAGGGGCGTCTTCGCATCTATACACGGGTCAAAATTGAGGACAGTGCAAGTTTCTCTTTGGTGCCTAGCTACCTGAGTCTGCAGATATTCACTAAGGTAAAATCAACTTCATACTGTTCCGATCATCAGTACTTTTGACCCGGTTTTGCACCGACTCAAATGTCTGAGCACACACGTTGGCAAAACCGGTCAATGCCTGAAACACACGAGGCAATCCCATCTGTAGGCTGTTCAATGTCACTGACCTAGTAACACTGATTGATTTTTCGTACATGGCTTTTTCGTCCTCGGCCTTTGCCCTTGAAGTTTCCATGGCTGCTCGTTTTTCTCTCACTGGATTCTTACTTAATTCACTACAGGTTTCGGACATCGAATACGGACCATACTTGCACTCGAGCGATCTAAGCTCAAGTACCTTCTTCTCATGCTCTTTGAATGCCGATTCTGACCTTTTCTTTTGCTTTTGCTCTTCTGCTTGTTGCTCTATAATGGCATGGATCACTGCTAAGAAGCTCTTAATTCCTTCTGACGCAACTTTATCAGGAGCATTTGTGATTGCACGCTGCCAATCGTCACAAAGGGAGTAAATGGCCGAGTCTTGCACGGTTCTCTGAACTGGTTTGTTGCATACGTCGAAAAGGCTAAGGCGGAGCCAGCCAGTGAGGGACTGAATATAATCATGTTGTGCTTTCACAAGGTTGCAGAAGGAGAGGTGCCACTGTTGAGCTTCAACCTCAAGTTGCAGAGTTGCTTGCCGATGAATTTCAGAAGTAGGATCAGTAGATGGAATACAGTTGAGGTACTTGAGCTGCTGGACTATGTCTGTTTGAACTTGATGGCACTCGTACATCCTTCTCCACATGTTCATTAACCTGCAAAACAGAGAAGATAATAACCATTAATTACTACTTTCTGTAACTAGTGAACCAGATTAAAGTCGGTTATAATCAATCCACTATTGATCTCTAATACCTAACAAACATGTAAAATCACTAATATAACGTTTTCAACCCGATCTAGTTTTATGATGATAATTGATACTCGCCAAGTTAACAATGTCTTCCCGTACAATTTAAAGTAAATGAAAGCAGTAAAAATGTTGCCATCTGGGTAGCCTTTAAAGTAAATGAAAGTATATGGTCCTCAAGCCATATGTTCATCCTAGATTGATAGCCATCAACTCGACATATCAATCTTCTCGTAGCTGCGGAACTATGAATGTAGTACTTTCATCATCGAACAACATATTCCTGAAGCTTAAAAGTTCTTGCCTGAGCTGAATTTTCTGAACATCGCTAGACCACCATTTGTTTCTTCCTCACAAATTATGCACACCACCAAAAGCAGAATATTCTTTCCCTCTTCTGCGTCTGTTTCTTTTTTTTGCCCCCACAATGGAATCAACAGCCAAGCTAATTCACCTCTAGAACCAGTCCAAAACCTCACAACTACAGTTCTTCAACCTTTCCAGCCGCTAGCAGCTGGACAAGATTGGAAGCCGGGCAACCCAGCTTTTATCTGCTACCTTTCTCTTACTTTTTATCACTTTTCTTTATTTATTCTATTTGCTCCAGTTTCCTTCTCTGAAGATTTTGATCATACTCTTACTGCCAAAATGACCACAAACCCTTTAATCCTCGAAAATAACAAGTTATAATGTGTAACGAAAATATAAAAAAAAAACTTGAGAAGGAAATAAATAATTTACAGACTAATAGAAGAGTGATATATGTTGGGAATTGAGACCAATTTCTTGATTTGCTCACAAGATCCTTGTTCTAATAATATTAAGAATCCAACAAAAATATAAAAAGATGGAGCAAAAAAACAAAAAGATTTACGTGAAGAACTAAAAACCGGAGAAAAACCATGAACTGCCAAAGACAAAGATATTCCACTATATAGAAGATCGTTACATTCATATAGAATTTCTCGACCACCCAAACTTTCAAGTATCATAGGAAAAATAACCAAGATCTTATGACACCCACAATTTTCTACTCTTTGTACAAACCACAAGACAAAAAGCAAACTCCCTGGTGCTAAACTTAATTTTTCCTCCATGACCCGTACCACGTAAGAGAAAATTAAAGTCAATTTATAAGAGAATACTGGCTGAATTTTTTACCAAAATTCCTCCAAATTCGGTTGACCCAAGATGTATAGAATTAGGGCACTTTTTCAATTTTCCATACACACTTTCCTCGCCAAACCCCACAAATATCTTTACAATATTTCTCATCAAGTAGGCAAAAAGGGACAATGTAATTTTAAAAAAATAATCACCTCAATTAATTTTTCTATTTGCAATTAAGGCCCTTTTATTTTGGCACTTTTGAGTCTACAATCACCTCATATTTAACTTTTCTATTTTCTACTCTTTGAACACTGAAAAATATCGAAACTATAAAGGCAGAATTTTTGTCGTTTTTGTAAGGTATAATTATCCTTTTAGTAAAATATGACTTCTAACAGAATTTTGGATGAAAATTGTAGACTAATAGTGTAACTAAAATGAAAAGTCAAAGAACCCAATGGGGACGAAGGTACAAATGGGAATGGTTGAAGCTTTTGATGGAGGACTCAAAAGGATACAAAGACCCCAAATGTCCGGATCTCACACCAGAAAGGAGATCAAGCCAACATCAATAAGGCATACGTGAAAATGTGGTAGTGGGAATGCATATAAATTCCTGCACCATTTGCCAAAAATTGGTGGTACCAGTAATGAACATAACGGTAGAGAACATGCTTTGCGGACCTAAAATTCTGCACCATTTGCTTGTTGTATACTGTTGAGAGCTTGGGGTAGTTATAAGACCTAGAACCAACATAGGTAGCCATTAGATTTGAATCTATAAGTTGGATTATTATTTGAAAGCTTAAGGACCGATTATGTTAACCAATAGTTTGGGACCAAAGTGCAATTTACTTTCTTTTTCACGTGTTACAAATTTTGTTTTAATTAGATAATTAGATATAATCTTACATGTTATTTAAGCTAATTAATTAATTAACTGTGATAATTATAGTAGTTTACATTATTTAAAATTTGAATGGACTCTCAGATAAAGTTCTTGTGAGATTAAGATATTCTCGATGAATCTTATCACAAAAGATGTGGTTGATTTCTCATAGATAAGAGCTCGAGATCATGTTTATCTTTTAAAGAGTCTCAGTGGAATTCAGTTAGATCTCTTTATGAACATATAAATAGACCTATTAGATCCAGCATTTTCATTCCACAAGATATATATCTCCATCTCCTTCTCCCCTCTCTCTGTCACTCTCAATTTATACTATACACGTTTATTTATATATATAATATGCATACGGTTCAAGAAATATTGAGGTGAAAATCTAACAAATATTTCTTCAATCATTCAAACAACACTAAGTATACACATGTTTGTTATACTACAGTATGCAAGTTTCATGATTCCATAAAATTGTTAAGATATGAACACGTATATCTTTATTAAGATTTTTTTGCCCTTATGTTTTTCTTCCTTCTATGTAACTAGGAATTTTAGAGATCGGAGTATGGACTATCCGTGGTAGAGAAATTAATTTAGGAGTTTTATATTAAATTAAGAATTATAAGTATGTTGTTTTACGAATAAATTGTGTTTTAAATAAGATATTATTTGGTGATTCTTTTTAATTATGAGTATTAAATTAATTAAGTATTTTCATTTACTGCGTTCTTGATATGTTATTATGACCCTCGGGTCTTAGGATCTGAGTGTCACAGTGGTGGTCGAGGAACATGGAAGAGCAAGAGAGAAGTGTTAGTTTCTCGTTAGTGTTTCCTACTTTTAAGTCTTTTATTACACTAGAGAAGTTAATATTTTCTTGGTTTCTCATTAGTGTTCTCCACTTTCACTTCTCTTATTACAAGATTGGTATTGTTTTCTCCTTAAATTTAGAGAGAGTTGGTAGTAAATTCTTTCACGATAGTAAAATCCTTCTATTGGCCACTGTTTCTACTCTAATTACCTTAAAGGTTTTCCATGTAAAAGATGTGTTTGCTTTAGTCCCAATTTTCCTTAAATTTCATTTTAGTTTGAGCTAGCTTCGTCCCATAATTTAATTTCCGTAAAGTGGTATCAGAGTCTAGCCAATGTGATGAGTAAGATGAACCCTAGAACGTGTGTCAAAGATACTAACTAAGGTGTGAGCTGTAGTTAATCGCGATGACAGGACCTTTCCACGATGGTGAAATCTCAAGGTGATGGAACCTCATGGTAACACTGGCTTGGAGTGGTGGAAATGATGTAAACCTTGATAAAGGTGTCATCTTACAACTTAAAAGGAGATGGACAGAAGATGTCATTGCTCGAGAAGAGCATGATTATGCAGTACTGATCTTCAAACATAGCTCACACATCACTCAAATATGGATCTGGTCCTGGGTTTAGTAAAAGAGCTGAGCTAATTCTCTTAATAGCTAACCTATTGAGATGCAACCCCAAATCCCTACAAAAGTATCGTGTTCTTTCACAGTGTCAGTAAATATGTAATCTTCTTTTCCAAACATGACTATTAAACATTATTCAATCTTTCTACGTTAATATTCTTAAATTATGATTCACTAGCCATCATGCAATAGTGATCATTTTTTGTTTATCTTGCCCCCCTTTCTTGTAAAATGAAGTATCGACTGCTAATTTCTCAACATTAACGTAGAGCGGAAACAAATGGAAACTGAAAGAATTTTTAAAAGTTATACTCCTCTTCAGTGCAAGGGATTGAAAAAACTGTTCGCATTGACAACTAAATAGAGAGAGGACTAACCCTTGTACAAGCTCAACAAGTTGCGGATAGAGTTCTGATTCCCTCAATTTGATAATTTCAGCAGAAGTAGTCTCAATGGCCTGTGAAGCAACCAAAATGTGTGACTCCAACTTCTCAACCTCTTTTTTCGCCTTCTCAGTCTTAACATAGTCAGCCCTCTTCATCTCCAGCTTCCTCAGGTAAGCAGCTTTTTTCTCATGCTCTAACTTCAAAGTCTCGGAATTCTACAACGACCATAGACAAATTATAATGGCATGTTTCAAAGGAGGATTCGATAACTCGGAAATTTGTTCATTACACTGTACACTCACATCCTGTACTACACACAGAACATGCACCAAAAAGGCAGACTAACCAAGAATTAAGGTACAAATATAAGCATTGAATGAAAGAGTGAAATTTGAATACCTTGACCTCCTGGTAGAGTTTCTTTTCCCAAGCATATAACTTCCCCACTGTTGAACAATTAGAGGTATTGCCATCAATGCCAACACAGCCCACATTATTTCTAATTGGATCCTCACAGAACTTCCCAAATGAACTCCACTTTGCACTGCTCGAACCCCATGTCCACAATACGGGCCTCAAACTCTTCCCATAACTATAATCCTTACCTACACAATAACAATTCCACAGAATATAAATATTTCACGTCTAGAAAATTCGGTAACAGCGACTGAAAATTACCCGTGAAATTGCAAGTTGGGACCTCCAATAGAAGGGAAACCGGAGCGCAGGCATCAGCTGCCTTGAGAAAATAGTCATCAAGCTCTTTCATGATCTCTACTAGATCTTTACTTTTAGTGGTGGGAACTACTGCAAGTTCACTGCTGATGGTGGTCGTGGTGGACCTCGCGGCGGTGTTGTACTTGGGAAAGCCATTGATAACCAACGGAGGGGCTGCGGGCACACTCGCCGCCTCGGAACCAGTGGTTGTCTCCTCCCATTCTTCCTCATCCGCTGATCTTCCTGCATACGGCATGAAAGGGTCCCAGAAATCCCACCCAGATGAAGACGGCGGAGTTAACGGTGGTGGTGGTGGTGGTGGTGGATGGCAGAGGAGCTCGTCGTTGTGGCTTCGGATGTGGTACTCATTGGAGGCGGTGGGGGTGGTGAAGGCGTGAGGGGAGGTAGTGGAGGAAGATGGTGGTGGGTGTTCGTATTTTGGTGGAAATGAAGATTAGTCTCGCCGGTGGCAAACTGAAGAAGGGCGGAACCCGTGGTTCTGAGTGACCGGAGATACATACTGTGAGCTGCTGAAAAAGCTTGTCTTGCTTTCACAAATTGCTTCATGTACTTCCTTCGAGCCTTGCATCTTGACACCATTTCTTGCTTCTCAATTCTTGAATAACAACAACCCATCTTTTTTTCTCAAATCTTTCTCTCAAATTATATACATAAACTGCTGTTTTATCATAAAAAAGTCAGATTCAAAAGAAGGAGAGGAGAAATAAATGCTCATAAAATACTTGTTATTTTTTCCATTTTGAATTACACCTCCTGCTTTTTCTTGTACATCTCTCTCTTTCTCGCACAAACACACACACCATTGATGAAAAGTAGTGAGGTGGTGGTGGAAGGGTGAGAGAGTAACACGACAGTATTTTGGGTATTCCGAGGCAGTGAAATTCTTGTACAGTGTGCCAAAATTCTAGTAGTATATACAAAATCACATGAAGACCGAAATGGCCCCAAGATATAAAACCATTTTGCAATAAAATACTACCCTTTTCACATGCAGAGGATCTTTGTCGACCCGAACCGGATAATGGGTTTTGGGCCAAATAATGCCCGAATTTATGTATGAAACTCAACTCACCGTAGTCCGTACGAAGGAGTAAGGACAGACAGACAGGTCTTTGAAGTTTGAAGTTTGAAGTTTGAACTGGTACAGTTGAGGAGAAAGGGTACTTTGGGTAACTAGGAATTTCAACGGCCTTGACTTGACTTGATTTCAAACTTAGGCCATGCGTTACGGAAATTCAGAAAACATAATTATTTATGTTTAACCTACTATAAGATTCATTTTAATCTTATGTTGATTTGAGTTCACTTTGTTTGATACGAGGTATGTGACAAAGCTATTTGATCTTTTGTTAATAATTCATTCTTTTTGGACATACCTCAACTTCTAAATCAATTGAAAAAAAAAGTAAAAAGTCGAGTCAAATATTTAAATCACACATTAAAACTTTCTATAGGTTATCATTTAGAATTTAGAGATTCTTACACCGAATAAAAGTGAGTTGGCAAGTTAAAAGGTTAAATCAAAACGGACCGGTGATAATTAATATTAAAGAAAAAAAAATAATAACAATTTACAATTTTCGAGTTTTTAACTAAAATCTGACCTGTATTTAATTTTTTCAATTAAATCGGTAGATCCTATCATTTTTTTGACAAGACAACATTGCTAATCAGGAATGTCGCAAATCAGACAATTATTTACAGTTATTACCATTCTTATTTCATCGAAAAATTTTTAGAGGCGGGAATGAGTAGAGATTAAAATCTCTATTTACCGTCTCATTTAAGTAATTATTTATTTTTTAATATTATATTTTATTTTATAATTTAAATTCAAAAAAAAAAAAAAATCGGAAGCATGACAGATATGAGGTATTTTGTCATTAATATTGCTAATTACTAACATTGAATAGTATATAAGAAAGTGAGACAGCAATGGGGTGGGGACAGTTGTTTACAGTACATAATACTATTCAATTATAATTAATTGTGTTGTTTAGGGAACACCAAACTACATTCTGGCAATAAGGGTGTGTTTGATTCTGGAAAAATTCTATATTTTCCCAGAAAATAAATCTATATGAGTAAGAAAAAATTTTCCAAGAATATATAACATATAGTTTTCCACGTGTAATCAAAATTGGAAAATATTTACATTTTTTATTCTAAGATTCTATTCTATTTCCCAGAAAATCGAAATGAATATTAACATATAGTTTTGGGTAAATTATATTTACATTATTCATTCTTTTATTTTTATAACAACTAGTGTTGTACCCGTATGATGCACGGGTGGTGTAATTACAAAAAATAATTTCGATAGTTATGTATGAAAGTTAATTAAGTTATAATAAAATCAAACACTAAATCTTAATTAGTATTAAACTCATTCATACATTAACCAAAACGAAGATAAGATTAATTAATTAAGTATTTAAAATATAGATAATTAAATTTAAAATACATTGAAAAATTAATTTTTACAATGATAACAAAAATTTGAAAATATGAATTTTGACTTTTTTTTTTTCACTTTGCATTGATTGTTTTCTAATAATCTTGAAAATGCAATATCTTAAATGTGATCTCTTGAATCTTAATTAGCATTGAAATTCATAAATATTTTAACCAAAATGAAGATAAGATTAATTAATTAAATTAAATTAAATTATTTAAATATTTAAAATATGGATAATTAAATTAAAATACATTGAAAAATTAATTTTTGCAATAATAACAAAACATTAAAAATATAGATTTGGACTTTTTTTCTTTCAATGTGCATTGATTATTTTCCATAATAATCTTGAAAATGTGATCTCTTAAATCTTAATTAGTATTAAAAAATTCATGCATTTTTTTTTACCAAAACAAAGATAAGATTAATTAATTTAATTAATTAAATATTTAAAATATAGATAATTAAATTAAAACTCATTGGATAATTAATTTTTGTAATGATATCAAAATTAAATTAGTTTTTGCAATGATAACTAAATTATAAGGTAATAGAGGGATTCCAGTTGGAAAAATAAAAAAATTAGGCGGCTATTAAATGTAGTATTAGAAATGAACATTTAATGGCTATTAAAAAAATCTATTTTCGAAAACTGGAAAAAAAAAACATAAATTCTAAATAGGAAAGTACATTTGGGAATGAAAATAGATTTTGACTAAGATTTTATTTATATATATATATCATCTCTATTTAATTTTATTCGCAAATATCGTCTCCATCTTTTTATTAATTTGCACATATGGTCAATAAATAATTTTTTTTGATGATTTTACCCTTAACTTAAATAAATTAAAATAATAAAAATTTAAAAAAAAATTGCAATTGGAATACTTAACTTTTTCAAAAGTACAAAATGATCTCTATAAATAATAGAATGTAAATAGACTATTTTACAATTTTGAAAAAGTTAAGAACTTCATCTCAACTTTTTCATTAAATTTTCTATTTTTGCTATTTTAATTTATTTAAACTAAGGATAAAATCGTCAAAAAACTATTTGGAGACCTTTTGTGAATAAATGAAAATATAGAAACAATATCTATAAATAAAATTAAATAAAAATAATATTGTTACAAAGTTGAAAGAATTGAGAATGTGAATATAATTTACTCTATAATTTTTGGACCACAAAATCATATAAATAAGTTTTCATTATAAATTCTGAGCACTATATTGTTTAAGAAAGAAAGAATAAAGTATAAAAAGTACAAACAGATGGATACATATAAAACTCTGGCGAGATCGCAGCATTTGTACTTGGAATTGTTAAAATTGAATAAATTACACAACACTCCCTCCACTATTTAATTATTATACTAACACCCCTCGTGTTTTTAAAAATTATAGAGAACTTTTCCTTGGACAAAAATAAATATGCTTCTCATTCTATCTTCGCGTCTTTCCGTAAGATTTGAAACTACCATTTTTTCTTCTACTTATTTTCGCACAAAGTGATTACGTCTCAACTCTCGTAATAATTGTGTGCATTGTAATAATCAGAAGGTGTTTGATAGAGATTTAAAAACATATTGAGCGTAAATATGAATCTATATATCCCACAAAAAATAGAGTTACTTCTATTTAGACAGGAATTAAAAAAATTTAATTAATATAGTTGGAATAATAAATTTTATTTACGTTTTTTTCATAATATACATCTACATTAATATCATATTTAATTAATATTGTTTATATTTATTGATAACAAGACATATTAAATAAAGTATATTAAGAAACAGTCCGATCTAGCCCCCATCGTGGGAAACCATATAGTCCCCATCGCCCAAATGGGCAAAAAAATTGGGGAAAAAATTAAAACTCCCCACTCCCCACCCCCCCAAGCTCACTCACGTCTGGACATTTTCTCTCTCACTCCTCCCCGATTTCCTCCAAATCGCCTCGCCCTAGTTCCGCGAGAGAGAAGACCGTCCACTGCCGAGCGCCACGGTCGTGCCCCTACCTCTCATTTCTCGACTCACACCGCGATTGCACACCATGGCCGCTCGTCATGACCGCTCCCGATCTCTGCCGACTCTTCTCTCTCCCTTGACCGCTCCCGGTGGTCTTCTCGTCTCTCTCGGCTCTTGTTCTAGCCCCACCTGTTGAAGCTCACGAGTTCCCCAAATTTGGTTGTGACCTAGCTCCCCGCAATGACTCGATGACTATCTGCGCCAACTCCCATGCCGGCTCTCCACCGTTGAATGTTATCTCGCGCGCAAGCTCACCATTGTGCCCTAGCTCCCCAAGCAACACCCTTTGTCTCACCTTGGAAATTTTATCTATCTCGCTAGTGGTCATCCCATTTCATCACTGTAATTTTTTGAACTAGTGCTATGAGATGCAATGTGAAAAAATTATACAAATTGGAAATGATAATTGTTTATTGATTGAAAAGTTGTTGCAATGGGGATGAAGTAGTCAGATAATTGTATTGTTGAATTAATAAATTTGAACTAGTGCTATGAGATGCAATGTGAACAGATTATACAAATTGGAAAGGATAATTGTTTATTGATTGAAAAGTTGTTGCAATGGGGATGAAGTAGTTGTATAATATCATTGTTGAACTAATAAAATGTATATGATCGATAATTTTGTATTCATAATGGTGTTTGTGTGTTTATTGTTTGAATTTGATAGGAATGGAATCACAAAGTTCAACCAACGTATATATTCCTCAAGTTTCATTCGTGTCCCCGCAAGCTGGACAAGAATTTGAATCACATGAGGGTGACCTACATTTTCTACAATAATTATGCAAGGGAGGCGGATTTAGTACACGAATTGAGAACGAAGAAAAGAATAAGGTTAGTGGTGAGACATATTGGAAGTTGTTTGTATGTTGAAGGAAGGAAGGGAAACAAATGACACATATCGAGAAAAAACATAAAGATTCATGCTTGGCGTCTTTGGGAAAGAAAGCGTGGGCAAACACGAGTTGGATGTTGTGCTAGATTAACCGTGGTGAAGCAACAAACGGGCCAAATGTGGATAGTTAACAACTTTATCGAAGAACACAATCATGCCCTTACTACTCCTAGTCGAGTGCATTTGTTACGATCTCATCGGACTGTGTCGAGTACAAAGAAAGCACTAACTCAACAATTTGCTGATGCTAATATTCCAACATGCCAGCAATTAAGGCTCATGGAGATAGATTCAGGAGGTCCATCATCGATTGGGTGTGTGGAGAGAGATATTAGGAACCATGAAAGAAACATTCGAGAAGAGCAAAAAGGTCATATTTGAAACACTTATAGAGCATTTAACATTTGAGAAAAAAAAAATCCCAACTTTTATTTTGACTACGAGTTAGACGAAATTTGGGAAATTTGTTCGTTGTTATTGGGCTGATGCTGAATCTATACGGTCATATAGTTGTTTTGGAGATGCTGTGGTATTCGACACAACCTATAACACGAATAAGTACTCGATGATATTTGCCCCTTTTGTCGGGGTAAATCACCATGGTCAGACGATTCTGTTTGGGTGCGGCTTGTTGAGTGACGAAACAACTGAGTCATTTGTCTGGTTGTTATCGAGGTTCATGGATGCCATCTCTAATCATGCTCCTCCATTGATTATTCTTGATCGAGACTTTGCGATTGCGAAGGCCATATCAATAGTCATGCCGTTGACATTCCACAGGTATTGTATCTGGCACATTCTAAACAAATTTTCAGAAAAAATCAATGCGATGGTCTACAATGAGCAGTATCACAGTTTAGTTACTATTATTAAAAATTCAGAGACACCAGTTGAATTTGATGAACGTTGGAATGAAGCAATGCTAACAACAGGTTTACATGACAATGAATGGCTACAATCGATGTATGACATCCGGGGTCGGTGGGTGTCATCATATGTTAAGCATATATTCAGTGCAGGAATGTCTAGCGATCCAACGATCCGAGAGTGGTCACGCATTTTTTAAGAGGTGCGTGAGCGAAACAACTCATTGATGGCATTCATTACAAGGTTTAATAGGTATTTGAGTCATCAACGCCACGAGGAACTAGTAGCTAACCATGTTAATCGAATGAAAACCCCGCTTGATGTCCGGTCTTATGATGGAACAATGAGATGGTTGAAATCTACGAAGAAGGTGTTTTTGTTGTTTCGAGACGGAAGTTGATCGAGTAATGTTTACATATGCTCAAGCGGTCAAATATCATCGGTGGGAAAACATGTGTGTGGTTTAGATATGAAGGGAAACATTTTGATAGGCAACGGAGGTTACGTACACACGGACAATGACTATGTGTCCTGCCGCAGTTTGTCGACTTTCGAGTTTGAAGGTTATCCATGTCGCCACATAGTATGTTTTTGAAAAAAAACAAGTTCTGTTACTTCCAGATAAATACATACTTCGACGTTGGACAAAGAATGCCAAATTGGGTACTGTTTGCGAAACAAATGCAACTTCAAACATGGACGACTCATCTATCCAATCTTTAATGGCCCGACATGGATTGTTATCACACAAGGCATCTATGTTAGTGGATAAGTCGGCCTTAACACATGCCAGAAGTACGGTACTTTTACATGAGTTTGAAATGTTGAATTTGAAAATCGACCAAGTCGATAATGGGGGGAACGTCGGACTTAGCAAATCCAGTTCTAAAAGCCGGGAGGTCGAACAAGTGATACATGATCCAAATGCAGTTCGAGCTAAGGGATGTGGAAAACGTTTGAAGTCTTCTAAAGAGAAAGCAATCTCTAAAAGTAGTCGACAATGTTCAGTTTGTGGAGCAAATGGACATGACAAAAGAACCCGCTCGAGATTTCTTGATAGGTAACCCGCACATTAGTGTAAACTTTGTTGAAATTAATTTGACACTAATAAATTTGTACTAATATCATTTATTTTTGTAGATCAATGTACCAAACATCCCCGAGAACCGGTTTGACTATGATGGCCCTCAAGGAAAATTTGGAGAGAGGACGCCTACGTTCACATCATTAGGTTGCGATTCGAATAGGGATGATCCGAATTTCACATTTGATTTGTAGCAAGTTTATTGATTCATGTGCTACCTTATGTATTTCAACAATGCATTTATGTTTACTTTGTTAACAATCGGGTAATTGTTGTGTTTTGTTAGAACGGATGAATTTTTCAACATTTAATGACATGAATCATTCGACTATTACATTAATCCTGTTAGGTGTTACCAAAAAATTTTAATTGAATACAGTAGTACATATGAATTCCATGTTGGTAATTATCATATAAGAAAAAGTTAATGTACATTTACTAATAAATAAAAAATTATTTTAATTGGATTACAAACTTAGAAAAGCATATTCATTACAAAAAATACAATTACGGCGATACATGAAATGAATAAAACATCTGCGCAATTGTATTGCCCATGACTAAGACGCCGTAGTGAACGAACTTTGTCTTCTAGCTTCTCTACCTTGTCTATTAAATTCACCAATTCATCCACTTCTAAACGCGTATGTTCACGGTCTTCTGACTGCGATCCAATATTACATTCAACCTCGTCGGCCCAACTAAAGCCTCCACACATTGCACCATCCTGCAATAGCATAATATAATTCTAGTCAATTCAATTGAACAATCCAAAACATACATTTGAACAGTGACTTACCTTCACACTATGACATCTCCAATATCGACGGTGTGGATTCCTTTCGAGTCGAGGTATGAATCTTCATATACGCACCTACATCTACATCTAAGTCGTGGTTGGAGAACATTTCCACTAGACGAAGACATCGATCCTTACCTATCCATTATTCGAAGGTGACACCAATATTACAAGAATACCAATAAGTTCTATACGCTATACATTAGATTACGATTTAACATATACATTAGAGGCTCGGATCATTTTTTCGGCCTACATTCATTAGCACCGCCATGGTCGCAAACACCGGTTGCATTAACGTCGGACTACAACCTTTTAGTCATGCCATCCGGATGCCAAGCCAAGATCTGGGACTACTTGTGTAGTTGCCAAATTCCAACAATCACAAAAAATCATCAAAATTGATCATCATAGCCCGTTTACCGACTTACGGTCCCGATCTAGTCCCCACATTATCATCACATACCCTATCTCCTCTCCCTCATACAAAAACGGGCAAATCATTGGGCAAGATAAAAGATAGGGCACAAAAAAAAAACCTTCAGCCAGAGCATGCCATTTGAGGCAACTCATCACAAATCATCCCAATTCATCACAAATCAGCCCACAACACACCAAAACAACAAATATCATGCCAATTCATCACAAATTAATCACAAATTCATCACAAATTCATAAACCATTTCAGATGATATCATATAGTCCCCACTGCCCATTTGGCAAATCATTGGGTACGATTAGGATTGGCAACAAACAAGTTGTTCTCCAATCTCACTATACCCTCAGAATACTTAAAAAAAAATTTTAGTACCAGTTTCTGGGATAGAGCGATGATGAAATGGGAGGGGAGCTAGGTCACAACCAAATTTGGGGAACTCGTGAGCTTCAACAGTGGAGGCTAGAACAAGAGCCGAGAGAGACGAGAAGACCACCAGGAGCAGTCGCGGCAGAGAGAAGAGTCGAGCAGGAGACCATAGCGATCGGACGCCAGCAGCATGGGAGCATCATGAGGAGCGATTGCGGTGTGCGATCGCGGTGTGAGTCGCGAGAAATGAGAGGTGAGGCACGACCGTGGCAAGGCCCGACGGCAAGTGGACGGTCTTCTCGGCCGGAACTAGGCGGAGGCGATTTGGGAGAAATCGTCTTGGGGGGAGGAGAGAGAAAATGTCCAGACGTGAGTGAGCTTGGGGGGAGTGGGAGTTTTAATTTTTTCCCCAAATTTTTTGCCCATTTGGCGACCAAGTCATTTGCCAAATGGGCGATGGGGACTATATGGTTTCTCCACGTTGGGGCTAGATCAGACCAGTATTAAGAAATTAAGAAATCAACTATATTCTCGCAAAAAAAAAAAAAAGACTATAATTTTATATAGATGAATAAAAATTAAATTTATCTTTGTGAGATAAAAGAGTATATTATTAATAAAAAAACAAACTTTTTTTGTAATATTTTGAAGAAACCATTTTCTACAATCATTATCTGGCATATCGTCATCATCCGTCCTGTCATTCGACAACTCAAGCTAAGTTTTATAATTAACATGAGTGAGATATGAAAAAACGGTGGCATGAACAAGCACATCTTCACATCCTATGAGAAGATTGTGTCGTGTAAAAATAAATCTATGCATTTGTATGCCATGCATGTATAGTTATGAATAGCATAAATATTGGAATTAATTGAATTTTATCGAGTTGAATCGTTAAATATATTTAACGATGTGGGTCATTATAATTAATTTTGACTAAATTAAAAAAGTTTCCAACAAAAAGTACGTAATTTGTGAATGACTATGATGAATGGACACATTTATTCATATTGGTTAATATGTATTATGAATGGACACATTCATTCAAGGTTTGATCAGAACGATCGATGACATAAAAAATATGAAATTGTGCGATTTAAGAGTTTAGATTAATTAAATCAAATAGTGCACCTATTCATGAAGAGGCACGCACCAATTCAGAAAGACATTTCAAAACTTATAAATATGGACCCTCTAAATTCAATTTTTTCACACCAAATCAATTTGAATAAAGAGTAAAAATTGATAAGTCATTTAGTCCAGACTTTATATTGTTCATAATTGAGAACGAGCCTCAAACATTTAACGAGGCTATGTGTAACGTCCCGAAAATTCGTATTCTCAATTTAAATACGAAAAATAAAATAAATCGAGAATTTAGTTGAGTTATTCCAAAAAAGTACTTCAAAAGTCGTAACACTTAGAATTTAAATTAGATCCAAATAATAAATAAGGGAGAAAATCGAATTTAATGAGTTGTGAAGGGACTAAAATGAATTAATTTAAGAGTGAATGACTTTTATTAAGAGCTTGATTGATTGAAAGAGAAAGGATGATTGAAAACTCAAAAATTAAGAAAGTGAAGTTTAAGCTTTTGGGATTTTCAAGCGACCAACTTTGAGCTATCGTATGATTTATGTATTAGTCGGAATTCTACGAAACTTATGGTGTTGCGAAGTACACAACGAGACCTTCAAAATGGTACCAAATATGCATACTTTCAACTACGAAAACAGCCCGAAAATTTATGCCAAAACGTTCGAGAAAGTTAAAAACTGAAATCGGTGAAGAACTCCCAAAGAAACCGCCGAAAATGACCATTTTAGAGTGATGTTTTAACCTCTATGTTGGTCCGTTTTCTATGATTCAAAGTGCGTTGCGAAGATCCCCGTGAGATCTTCGAAATGGTATTAGAAACTCATATTTCATGGTGGGGGAAGTTAGATTCCATGGGCCGAGAACTTAGTTTTCAAATAAAATACTTTTATCTCATCTCTCGCCTGAAGGGTATTAATACCCAGATTCTGAGTTTTACGATAGGGTACCAATAGCCCAAAACCTCTACACCAGAAATACCTGAGACCAGTCTCTGCAGTCCTGTTATCCTCATCTTCAAATTTAAGAAACATTCACCTCATATAAGATTATGATGTTTACAACCTTTTATTTTCAAGTGGATCAAGGTTAACAACAACAAGTTGTGAGTAATCTACGTTATATGCCTTATGTGCAATACGATAAGTACATATTTCATGAGTTTAATGTGTTCCAAAATATTTCATTTGGTGAGATTGATTCAAGTAAAAATATAAGGTGATGTGAGTAAATTACGTTATATGCTTTATATGCAAGACGATAAGTATATATATCTTATATATTTTATGTGCCCCAAAATGAGTTATGTCAATGAGATTGATCCAAGTAAAGATATGAGATGTTGTGAGTAAATTACGTTATATGCTTTATATGCAAGACGATAAGTATATATATCTCATATATTTTATGTGCCCCAAAATGAGTTATGCCAATGAGATTGATCCAAGTAAAGATATGAGATGTTGTGAGTAAATTACGTTATATGCTTTATATACAAAACGATAAGTATATATATCTCATAAATTTTATGTGCTCCAAAATGAGTTATATCAATGAGATTGATCCAAGTAAAGATATGAGATGTTGTGAGTAATCTACGTTATATGCCTTAAGTGCTATACGATAAGTATATATTTAGATCTCATAAATTTATGTGCTCTAAAATGAGATATGCCAATGAGATTGAAAAAAGGAAAGATATGACCAGTTGTGAATGGCTCCTATTATTTGCCTTACATGTAAAAATGATAAGAATGTGCATCTACATGTGTGTATAAGTTATATGTGCTCTTATGTGCTCCAAATGATTTTTATCAATGAGACCTATGAGGTATTATGAGCATTTTGAGCCTATTTGCCATTTATGCAATGAGAAGGAAGAATGAGAACGTTATTTTGTGTTATTTATGCTCAATTTGAGGAAACAAAGTTCATATGAAAATAAAGACAAGTTATGTGATAACACAACAAGTTTTCCCTAGCCTATTTGTACACCATCGAGGGGCAATTGCAGCCCATAAGGGGACGATAAGAGTCCCAAAAGAGAAGTTGATTCAACTTTGGCCAAGGGTTAGATTGACCCAGCGTGCTGACTTGAGGTTCGATTAGAGAACGGCCAAGGGCAACAGTAGCCTTTATTGGGACGGTAAGGGTCCCAAGAGTTGATCAACTATGGCCAAGGGCAAAAGTAGTCCATAGATGGACGGTAAGGGTCCAACGAGGTATTGGTCATTGTGCTTATGCACAAAGAGGATTTATTTTGAGCGCTCGGTGTACAAATATTGCTTGTGGAAAGGGCCCTAAGAAAGATAAAAGATATATTATGTGCAATATCACACACGCACCGTATTTTACTCATTGAATGTCACCATTCATAGTCGTTTTATGACTTTTGTAGGAAATGGATCGAGAAATCTATGAAGTCATGGGACTAAGGTGGGAAGTAGCTTCGGATGGCCAAGAATACCATTTGATCACCAAGATTGACGTATGGTCCTCCAATCCACATGTACCCGAACTACAAAAATATGAAACTACCTACTTTGTTGTAGACGTATTCGATTGTTGGACCATGGAGTATCTCACTACTCGTTTCTATGAAATGTAATAAATTAGGTGAACTCGTCTTTAACATTCAAGCACCTCCCTTTTTGATAAAGTACCTAGTAGGACTTTTAATCGGGTTCAAAGCATATGAACCATTCTTGAGACATAATGATTTGTCATGAGCCACTTTGAGACAAAGTTATAAGTAAGGTACTTTCTTCCCTTCCTTAAACATCTATTTTGAAGTAACTTAAATTGATAGAGGAAGAATAAATAAAAAGACGAGATTCACATGTTTTACTCTTCCGCTATATTTAAATGATCATGATTTTGTTTATAGCTTTTCATCTTACTACATATATATACTTTTACAACAAATATAAAATAAATCCGAAGCATAAAGAGAAAGGATCATCTCCAAATTCTGTCTAAGATTAGTTTCTAACTACTTTCCTCAAAAGAAAATGAAGAAAACATGTTTCAATCCAGTTTTTAATCAAACTAGAGAGCTAAACTGTTTTCTGCGTAAAAGGGTACTAATATCCCCAAATATGGGTACCATTACCCTACTGGGCAGAATACAAAAAAAAAAAGTTTAGGCAGAATTTTGAGGTCGTCACACTATGTCTAGCCCATAATCTTTATTCAGGAAAGAAGCTATAAATAGCGAGATCAAATCCACTATGAGTAATAATACTTGACAATTGGTTGATATTCTCAATACAACCAAACCAATGGGATGCAAATGAATTTTCAAGAGAAAATAAAATCCGATAGTTCAATAGATAAGTATAAGGCTCGACTTGTTGTCAAATGATATCGTCAAAAAGAAGGGATTAACTTCTTTGATACTTATTCACTAGTAACAAGAATTACTTATATCCGAGTTTTAATTACAATAACTGCCTTGTATAACCTGTAGATACATCAAATAGATGTTAAGACTTCATTCTTAAATGGTGAATTAAACAGGAAGTTTATATGGGACAACCGAAAGCTTTAAAGTGAAAGGACAAGAACATAAAATTTGTGAACTTATCAAGTTCTTATACAGATTGAAGCAAGCTCCTAAACATTGGCACAAGAAGTTTGATAGTGTCATAATTAAAAATGGATTGACCATAAATGAATGCGATAAATGCGTATACTCAAAGAAATTCGGAGAACCATACTTATTGGCTTGTCTTTGTGTAGATTACATGCTCATATTATGGACTAATATTGAAGTCATTAACAAAACAAAGAAAATGCTCACCAATAACTTTGATATGAAAGATATGGGTGAAATAGACATGATTTTGGAATGAAAATCTCCAGAACATCTAATGGGATAATTTTATCACAAACTTACTACGTAGACAAAGTGGTTGAGAGATTTACAACATATTATATAAAAGAAAATAGTAATCAATTTCTTCTTCATGTAGTTCTTCATAAGAATACTTGAAATGGTAAAAATCAATTAGAATATTCCTAGATAATTGGAAGCCTAATGTACTTAATAAATTGTACAAGGTCAAACATAGCTTATGAGGTAAGTAAGCTAAGTCGATATACAAATAACCCTAGTAATGAAAATTAGGATGCATTACTTAGAGTGTTTGATTACTTGAAACGTATAAGAGTATTCATTACATTATGAAAAATATCCTCTATTAGTTGAAGAATATAGTGACGCCAACTGGATATCGATACAAATGAATCTAAATCTACTAGTGGCTATGTATTTACTCTTGGTAGTGGTGCTATATCTTAGAAATTTTCTAAACAAACTTGTATAGCTCGGTCAACTATAGAATCTGAGTTTATTACTTGATAAAGCAGTAAAAGAAGATGATTGACTTAGAAACTTCTTAGAAGATATTCCTTTATGGTCAAAGCATGTGCCTGCTACATGTATTTATTGCGATAACCAAGCAACTATAGCTAGAGTATAAAACATTGTGTACAACAGAAAGTCACGACATATAGGTCGTAGACATAATACTGTTCGGCAGTTGTTCTAAAATGGAATAGTATCAATTGATTTTGTTAAGTCAAAAGATAACTTAGTAGATCCGTTTACAAAAGGGTTATCTAGAGAGAGAATAGGCTGCGCATCAAGGAAAATAGGTTTAATGTCTAAATTCTAATGAGTCAACTTAATGAAATCTAACCTATCGACTGGAGGTCCCACGGACTAGGTTCAATAGGAAAACTAGTTATGAATGACTCGATAAAAAGTACTTCAGAGTTTTAACTCTTTCTTATTTATATGATGCAAAAGTGTTACCTACAAAGATTGTTAGGATAAACTTTGTTTCTAATGATGACTATATCTTGTAAATGTACAAATGGAGTATTGTAGGTGTAACAACCAGCTTTTAAATTAGTCAAAGTCAAAATTTATTTAGTCAAAGTCAATAAATTTTTTTGGTCAAATTACGACTTAAATTGAGTAAAGAAAATTTTATGACTCTATTTTGTAAAGTATAATTACTTATGGATTTAAATGATATAACATGGAAGTTGGAAGCTTAGTTTGCAATTTTGGTACTTTGTGAATTGAAATTGTGGGCGGGGAAGAAGAAAAGAAAATAGAAAATGAAAAGAAGAAAAAAAAAAAAAAAAAAAAGAAGAAGAAGAGGAGGAGTATGAGGTCGGCCGGCTCAACATAAACCAACTATTAAAGCATGGATTCTTCAACTTCTCCATTTTTCAAGAGGTAAACAAGAACACACTTATTTTAGAAATAAGGTTAAAATTTAAGATTTTTGTTTACTGACTTAAATGTGAAATTTATGAAGTTTAAATGATTGTTTTGAGTTCAATGGGCTAATTATTCAAGTTTAGTGATGAAAATTATGGTGGAAATTTAGGATTCTTGAAACTAGTGGATTAAACTCAAGATTTAGGCAAGTTTAAGTTTATTAAGCCCATGTTTATTTCTTGTTCAAAAGGCTTGTTTTGGTGGAGTTATTTGAAGTTTAGCACAGGTAAATAAGTTCAATTTTGGCCAATTATGAAGTTAATTGGAAAGGAGATTTGGTATAAATGTGCATTCTTTTTGAATTATAAGTTAAAGGGGAGAATGTATTAGCCACTATAATATATTTTCTTGTGGGTTTGAAAGAGGTCCAGTCGTAGTGCTTGGAAGTAAAATGGGTGTTTGGCTAGTATGTTGAATGTGGACTTACTTTGAACAAGTAATTATTATTTGAGATAACTTAAGTTTGATCTGAATTCCCATTTTAACTTTTAGGAGGTGACACGGAGATTGGTTATGCTTATCAACCAAACTAGATTTCGGTCACTAGCTCTGTAAATGGGAAAACTTATTTTTCAAAATATAAGAATTTCAATACCATGTATATTAGCTCATAATTATTATGATTTGTTAATATCACATTGATCCTATTTTCAGAGTAATTAGTTAGACGAGCATGATTTTCAGAACTATCGAGTTTATAAGTATATCCAGTTCAATCAGTTCAAATTATTATTATAGTTTATCATGAGAAAATACCACTCTGCAGATACAGTTTATAAAACCACCAAAAAGTATTTGATATTTATCGGTTCTAGTGCATTGAGGGGCCTTAGCCATGTTCTATATTACACCGAGGGGTCTAATTGGTCATATACATATAGTTCACCAAGGGGTCTTGACCGTGTACTATAGTGTATTATCAGAGATCTTTATGACCCACTCTTATACACAAATGGGCTTTGGGCCGTGTATGAGAGTGCTCAGCCAGTCTACGTGCGTATGACCAGATTTCAGATTACAGATTATTAGTGATTCATGATACTTTATAGTGTGATTTTTCATTATATGACAGCTTATCTAGTTTGCAGGAAATACATGTTTGCATATAGTATTATCACAAGGAACTTCTTTGCAAATTTACTAAAATATCAAATTATCCATTTCCTTATATTTTGCAGTTTGCATTACTCAGTATATAACATGAGAAATCAGTTTTCTTGAAAATTATTTCATGCTATTTAGTAGGTAAAGTTTAAAAGTATTCTCAAATTTTAAAATGGTAATTATGCGAAAGTATAGATTAAATTTTGGTAAATATAGTTACAATGAAAAATATGCTTATTTTGCAAATTCCCATGTTTTCCTTATTAGGTAGTAGTTGAGTTTTGAGCAGATTTTGAAGAGCTTGTTGATTTTTGAGTCGAGCCACCATTGAGTATTAGTTTGTATGATTAATCTTCATTGAGCATATAATCATTTATTTTTGGGATATATATATATATATATATATATATATATATATATATATATATATATATATATATATATCTTTTGATGAGTTATTTTAGATTATATGTATATGGTTGGATATGCTCACTACTTCTTATGTAAATTCATATGCTTTTAGGTCATTTTGTAAAAGACGTTGAAGATGATAGAATTGTTTGTACTTGATATTGGTTACTATGTATGTTGTAGGGCAGACAATCCTTTATTGTTATCTTAAGTATGTTTTTAGAAAAAATTATTGCTTTTCGTGTTTGGTTTAGTCCAATTTATAGAAGAAATCATCAAAATTTTTATAAAATTTTCTTTAGTCAAAGAAAATTCAATCAACTATTGAAAAGTCTAAGTAGCTTTAATGGTGAGTCTGGCATCTAGCTAGCACCTATCATCGGCGCACGGCACATCTTGGGTCTACTAGAGTGATTCAGAATGGGTCATGTCAATAGGGTACTCTTTATAGAACATCACCTATGTTAGTGCGAACATGACCGGTTCTTTGAGAATTTTACTTAAGTGAATTCTCTAAAGCACTTGCAGAACCAAAGTAGTTCAGGACAAAATAATGAACACAATAGAGAATCTAGTTTAATATGAGAGATGATGTGTTTGATCTATTGTCTAAGCTTGAAATAAAGGCTGACAGTTCAAAACATTGCATTCACTGATTAACCAAGTGAGTTCGATAAATTATTACTAAAGAATGTTCAAAGCGAACACCACCTATCTTGATGCGTTATCTTTCAAATTATACTCCTTCATTTGTCTTTCTTGATTTGATTCGACTTCTTTCATTCATGTGGCAAATTGTTGGAATTAATTGAATTTTATCGGATTGAATCGTTAAATATATTTACTGATGTGGGCAATTACAGTTAATTTTGGGTGAATTGAAAAAGTCTCCAATAGAAAGTATGTAATTGGTGAATGGGTATAATAAATTGATACATTTATTCATAATTGGTGAATAGGTATGATGAATATACACATTTATTCAAGGTTTAATCTGAACCATTAGATCACATAAAAATATGAAATAGTGCGATTTAAGGGCTCAGATTAATTAGACCAAATGGTGCATCTATTCATGAAGAGACACGCACCCATTCAGAAAGACATTTCAAAACCTATAAATATGGATCTCCTAAATTCAATTTTTTCACATCAAATCAATTCTGAATTAATTGATATTAAATCTCTCTTTTTCTCCAAAATTTTGCTTAAATAATTTTTGAAGTTTATTTTTCGGTGGTTCAACCGACAAGGTTGGTATAGTGCAATACTGATTTTGAAATAAGCGTTTTTATTTTGAGAGACAGACGTCCATTGATCTTGTTAGCACTTTTGCAATGGACGAAATCTGTCTTAAGGAGATTTGCTACATCATACCTCGCTTTATCTTGTTTATACATTTATGTTTTATGTTTTTCTCGTTTGTTCCCGTCAATATTGCCAACAATAAACATTTTCTAATTGGTAATATGAACTATCCTCAATGATAATTTTGAGCCCTAAGAACTGTAACCATTATGCATTAAACGCATTGTTCTTTGAACTTGTCAATGACAATCGCAAAGCCTCCCAATCGTGTGTCTATATATGCAATGGATTCCCATATGGTTCATGTCGTGGATACAAGTAAATCTACATGAGGTTATCAAAACCTAAAGTTTAATACCACTTAATTAGTGACGAGTCTAAATTGCTAAATTATTTCAATTATTTTTAAGTGTACGAGTACTCTGTATAGGGATAGAGTGGCATGGTGAGCCACAACCGTACAAAATGTTAATCTTTCCACGTGTGCATCATCAGTATAGTGGGGAAAAATAACGTATTGAGAAAAAAGGCTTTGTAACGTGCCTTGTAGCCAAGTTCTTTATCTATAAAATTCCTGCAATCAAACTCCAACTTCATTTTTTTGCTTCACCTCAATTTCTTGAAAGTCATACCCAACAATCTAAATGTTGAGTTTGTTTGTCAGTTAACACTATTTAAGAAAATGGTACGAAAGAAAAAAAAAACACGAGAAATGATAACCCACTCAGCCAGGAATAGGCCTACTCTGGGGGCTCAGTGAGACCACCCAAGTACAAACAATCCACTATAACCAAGAAGATAACAATCAGTATACATTAGCATGATAATCTTATCATATCTATCACTTATCATCAACAAATAGAACGCCTCTAATCTATACCAACAAAGAGAATTTAAACATGTTTGAATCCCTCTTTGACCCACAGAATACAAGAATCTATTGATTAGATTTTGTATCCTAGTTCAAAGAACAAGTTTCTGAAGAACTGATTAAAAAGAGAAAACTCTACAGGTGAGAAGATCAGACAAAAAAGATGAAGAGAAAACCCTAGAAGATGGAGTGTTTTCAGGAAGAAGAAAAGAATAAGTCTGTAGAAAACGAATGTTCACACCTTTTAGTCATCAGACGTTAGTGGTGGCTACGTGTCAAGCCATCATTTGTCTTCCATTAGGCAAAAGCGAAAAATCAGAATTGTAAAGGCACGACTTCAGTGAACCACACCATAATTCTTTCACTTAAGACGTTATTTGAATTTTGCAATGGCACCACCTTTGTCTTCTCTCCAAGATTTCACAGTAGATTTTGTTAAGTTGGAGCATTTCGATGAAGCAAATTTTAGAAGATGGAAAAATAAGTTGTATTTCCTATTGATGACCCGAAATGTGGTTTATGTTCTAACCATTCTAAAACCCAAAGAGACAGGATGAAACTTTGACAAAATCATGGGCACGCAGATGATTAGATATGTGAATGGCACACTACAACTCCATGTCAGACGTCTTGTTCGATCAATCCACAAAAAGCTTACCACGAAGGAGATTTGGGATGATTTAGAAGTTTAGTATATGGCCGAAGATGCCACAAGTAAGAGTTTTTGCCTTCTAAATTATTTAAATGTCGCAAGGTTGAAAGCCGGAAAGTAGTAGAACAATTCCATGAAACTGTTCATATTTACAATCACTTTCAGCAATATGATATGAACATGAATGAATCTATTGTTGCATCATTGATAATTGACAAGCTTTCGTCCACTTGGAAAGACTAGAAGAAAAGTCTTAAGCACAAGAAAGAAAATATTTCGATTGAAGAGTAGGGCCACCTTCTTCGGATAGAAGATGACAATGAAAAAATTTGTGGCTTATGTGTCTCTGGAAGCCAACTTAATAAGTTCTGTTCCAAACTTGTTTTTCAGTCCAATAAATTTGTATTATCAAAGAGTGGAGTGTTTGTTGAGAAATGATTCATGTATAATTTTGTGTTCAATTATGAATATATCAATAAAGTTTCTACTTGTTGTGATTTCTTTATAGCGTTCTTATTTAAGCCATATAAATGTTAGAATAATCTCTTAACTATAAAGATAACATGTTGCAATTACCTTGATAAAATGCCATGAAAAATAAACTTAAGTGTTATTCTTATTTTACATGTATACATGGATACGAATTCTTGATGATATGTGTGTTTATTAGAATGTGCATTAAAAAGATATATAATTTTTAATTATTTGCTTTATGTACATAAGAATAAAAAGTGGAATCGTAGAATGATAGAATTTTTCATATCTGTGAGATTTTATAAAATTGACCTTTTGATGCTTCCTAAATCGAGATATAAAATACAGTCTAAAAAGTTTGAACTTTAGATTATAACTTGTTCATTAGAGGAAAAAGTATTTTAAAGTATCCAGAAGTAGTGTCTTCTTCAAATGTTTGTTTTGGAAAAGATGCAGCCAAAGAACTAATTGAGACCTATTTGATCTTCGATAACGAAGTAAAATATTAAGGGCCCGTTTATAAACTAGTTTATAAACTAATTTTTAGTTTATTTGACCAATATTGGTTTATTTGAGTTGAAATTGTTGACTTTTCGTGTTAAAAGTGGGTTGAAAAGTCAAAAATTACTAAAAAAAAATCAAAATGGGTTTTAAGCTTTGTCGACAAGCTCTAAGGTGCAAGTTAAATTTCGATAAGGAAACCGATTGCAAGAGAATATTTGTACCTTATTTTCTATGTATGAGAATTAGATGTATAAATAGTCTCTTTGAATGATGAATGGGTAATTAACTTAATATACTCATTGCACTTAAAAGTAACTCTATAAAGAGACCAAGTTACTATGACATGAGACCTTTGACAAGGCAAGGGATTTAATTGAGAATAACGTCAATGGAGAATGGGACGGAAGGAACAACTGAATCACCAATAATGGAAACTCAATCCAACACTTTAATCATCAAGATCATAGGTCCAATGAGCAAAGTATACTATATGAGTGATTGCAAGCACTTGGTCACGCAATAAGAAAGGGAAAATGTTAAGCTACTTAGCTTTTAATAGACTTTTATAGAAATATGTATAAAATACTTTAGTTAGGTGAATATTCTTGATAAGTCTATCAATATATATGTTAGGGATAGTGCCATCTCTAAGGTAGCTACTTGAAACATTCATGAAAATCTAGGATAAATGACACATGATCTATTCATGTGTCAATTTATATGAATACACAAGGATATGCAAACTTATACGTTAAGTGTTTTCGATCGGACCCAATAATTTAAAAAGCGTAAAAGCGTGGTTAGGCATGCAGGCCGAGCTTCAAGCTTTTCGAGCCTATGTGAGGCCCAGGCGAGAGCTAGACAAGGGCAAGGCAAGGACGAAGCATGAGGCGTGGCTAGGTGTGAAGGCTGCGCGCTCACACACCTAGGCCGCAGACAGACTTTTAGAATAGTGGTCGACATACAAAGTCATCGGTTCAAAGCATGTCTATCAAGTCACATTGCTTAACATTTATGCATAAGTTTTGTGAAGCCTATGCAAGAGATTTTTCTAAACCTCATTCATTTTGAAAATAGTAGTAGACTGTTAGAGAGAATTTTTAAAAAGAACGTCATTCGGATTTTCGCATTAAATCAAAGATGGAAATATAAGTCAAGATCTTAGAACAATGAACGGATCAGACAGGATAATTTGGCCAGCATACAATGCAATTGGCGACGCGCATACCGATACTACTTGGCAAAGACGGTGTGTCGCCTATTGGTTCACGCCATCAAGTGATACCAATGGTGTCTTTTCGTCTTAAAAATGATTTTGACCGTTGAGTTTCAAATTTCTGTGGCTTTCTTTGATGTAATTTGTTACGCACCAATCTTACCTGGCAGTCCGCAGCGCCACACAGGCATTAGCCGAGGCGTTTTGGGCCGACCCTAACCTTTCTCCGAGGTGGTCCAGGTCCGACCCTAACCTTTCTCCGAGGCGGCCCGGGGCGAGGGGGTAAATTCCCGAGTCTTAGGGTGTCGAGTAGATTGAGTGACCAACCCCAGTTGCGTGCTGAGAAAGCCTCTCTACCAAACTTGCAACGCAATCTTGAAAAGACTGATAGGACTGCCTGCCAATGCAGCCTGTCACAATCATAGCCTTTTAGTTTGCGGCCGAAAGTGACTTTCTCATTAATGCCGTTGATGTGACACCTAAGATGTGACTCGAGAATCCCTCAGATGGAACCACGTGTCGCGCATCGAAGGGGATCATCATTGTAGAATTTGCCTATAAATACTAAGCTTGCTTCCACAAGAAGGGGAGGTTGACAATATTATTCTCATTACACATATAACAAGTCCTCCATTCTAACTATTCCTGAGTGCCATAACCGCCTGGGAATTTGTTAGTGAGAGGCCCTTAGGCTATCACATTTGCTTTAAGAGTGTCCTTGACCTTTTATTTTCCTTCCATCCGGACGGAGGATTATCTACGTGGTTGAATAAACCACGTGGCAGTCTTAGTAAGAGGAAAGTACACGTGGGTAGAGGTAGCGTGGGGATCCTGTTGGCAGCCATTTTTGGAGGTCAACAGATTGGCGCCGTCTGTGGGAAGCGTGACAAAAAGCTTCTTTTTCCTTGAGCAAAGGAATCTCCCTGAGCAAGGGATCAGCCAACCCACAAAATGAGTGGAAGCAACGAAGAGGAGAACCCAAGAAGAACCAGGCCCGCGACAGACGAGGGGGTCAGGGCTGGAGAAGCCCCCCGGAGGAGGCGAGGAAGGAGGCCTCCCACAAACCTTGAACGAGAAATGAGAACGATGGCCGCCAGCGTGAGGCAGCTGGCACAGCACCATGCGCAAATGCAAGGGTATATCCAAATGATGCATGCAAGGGGTGAGAACCGTCCACAAGAGTCTGACCCAGACGATCCCGAGGAAGAACAGGAAGTTAATAGCGGGCACCCCCGTGACCAGCAAGTCGGGGAGAGGCCTCTCATGCCAGAACCAACGAGGGAGGGGACAAAGTCCGCTGCATCGGAAAGAAGGCCCCAGCCCACGATGTCCGCCAGTGTGTTTGAAAGGCTAGGCGAACAGGAGAGCAGGAGATGGCCACAAGAGAACCCGCAAAGGAGGGAACCGCCCCAAAGTCTCCCCAGCCAACCATGCAACCACAGCCCCAACATCAGAACTATGGGGGCGGATGGCAAGCCCAATGCCTCACCCTATTGCTTCCAGAAGCGAACACCGGGGCAGAATATCCGAGGCCTACAAGATCATTCGAAGTGGACGACGATGACGAGAACCTCTCTTTTTCAGTCGGAATCAAGAACGCGTCCATCCTCCAAGAGTTTCGCGTGCCCAAGATTACCTCTTACACAGGCAGGGGTGATCCATTGGATCACGTGAACACATACAAAATAGAAATGAGCCTTCGAGGAGCCACTCCGGCCTTGAAATGCAGGGCCTTTCACCTGACCTTGTCAGGGGGAGCGAAGCGGTGGTATAACAAACTAGTCGCAGGAAGCATTTCCAGCTGGCCAGAGCTGAAAAAGACGTTCATAAATTACTTCTCATCTCAAAAGCCTGCATCAGCCCCGGTCCAACGCCTCCACGATGTAAGGAAAGCCCCAAGCGAGCCGCTGCAAAGTTACCTAGGCCGCTTTAATGAAGAAATGTTGTTCTGTGAAAGAATAACAGACGCCGAGGCCTTGTCCGCCCTAAAGGCAGGACTAGACATGAACCATCCGTTCTGGAGGGATGTTCGCAACAAGAACCCGGGCACCTTTGACCAGCTGGTGGAAATGATCACTGAGGAGATAACTAATGAGAATATGATCCTCCACAGGAATCGAGGCGGGTTGGGAGCCAACCCGGCATCAAGAGCCGGGTATATCCAAAATCCCAACAGAGCTGTTCTCCAACACAATCCGCGACGGAGAAACTACCCATCCGACCCAAATGTCGGGATGAGTTATGTGGCCTCTGCACAAGAGGGCCTGCTCCCCCTTACACGGCTCCCTTGCCTTCGGTCCCCGCGGTCGGACTATACAACTATGGCATGCCCCCGTCCACCTACTATGAGGCAGGAACCAAGACGCCTCCAAGAATTCCTCCCTCGGGGAACTCGGTCAAGCATCGCTGTTCACCAAGCTATGGACATAGCACGGACGAGTGTCGAAAGGTGGAAGAACTTGCCAATATGAGGATGGCCAACCCGGGGCCCAGACGCGGAATGAACACCAGAAGAGGAGATCAGGCCCCGACGAGAGGACGTGGAACCAATTTTCAAGATAGGCGCTCCCAGCAGTGGGATAGGAAGCCTCCGGGTCATGAGCAACGATCGAGGCGTAATTCAAGAAGCTCGGCCAAACAACCTCGGATGGAGCGCAACCCCGAGCCCCGTCTGATCAAGGGGCCAGAAAAGGCTCCGATTCGAGAGATTGACACCATCCACGGAGGACCTTATATTGGGGGACAAACACGGAATGCCCAGAAGAGCTATGCCAAAGAGGCCGAAGGGATCCAGATGACTAACTGGCTTATCAATAGCAGGCCCTCAGGATCAAAAAGGGCCGATCCTATCACCTTCACGGAAGAAGACATGAAGGGCGTACATTACCCCCACTACGATGCCCTAGTGGTGAGAGCAGTGGTGGCTCGGAATGGACTAGGAAGAATGCTCGTTGACAACGGCAGCTCCGTTAATGTCATCTTCTCAATCACTTATGAGCAAATGAACGTAGATGTGCCGCTAGAACCATCGACTGAGCCCCTCTACGGGTTCACCGGGGATTGCGTGACCCCGAAAGGGATAGTACGCCTCTCCGTTAGCATGGGAGAAGAGCCCCTCGCATCCCATACTTTCATGGAGTTCCTGGTGGTTGACAAGAGGTCACTTATCACGTAGTCTTGGGTCGACCGCCTCGAAGAACTTTGGACAAGAACTTCCATCCACCACCTCTCGCATGAAATTTCCCACCGAGGAGGAATAGCAACAAATGAGACAATCAACCCGAGGCTAGGAAATGTTATTGGAATGCCTTAAGGAAAGCGAGAGAAGAAAGAGGTTAACATGACTCTGCTGGACGTAGAGATGGCAGAAACAATGATAGAAGAGCCGGGGGATATCACGATGGAGGAAGCGGCGGCCCCCGATGACATCGATCCGAGAATAACGGGAGCCGATTCCCAAGCCTCCTCCAGCGGGGAATTAGAACATTTTCAGGTAGTTGGCAACGACCCGACAAAAAAGCTTCAGATAGGGAAAGATCTCCTTGAAGAGCCCAAGGAAGCCCTGAAAAGTTTCCTTCAAAAAAATCTGGATATCTTTGCATGGAAACACGAAGATATGGTTGGGATCGACGCGAAGATAAGTTACCACCACCTCAATATCGACCCCAAGTTCTCCTCACACAGGCAGAAAAGGAGGCCACTAAATGCTGAAAAGTACGAGGCCTTGAAGGAAGAAGTAAACTTACTCATACAAAACAATTTTATACGAGAAGCCAGATATCCAAAGTGGGTATCCAACCCGGTGTTGGTCAAGAAGCCGAATGGAAAAATGAGGACCTGCATAGATTTCTCCAACCTCAACCAAGCCTGTCCCAAAGACAGTTTTCCACTGCCTCGGATCGATCAGCTGGTCGACGCCACGGCGGGACATGAGCTTCTAAGTTTCATGGATGCCCACTCGGGATACAACCAAATTCCGATGTATCCACCTGATGAAGAGCACACGTCGTTCGTAACAGACAAGGGTCTCTATTGCTACAAGGTCATGCCATTTGGCTTGAAAAACGCCGGGGCAACCTACCAAAGGCTCGTCAATAAGATGTTTTTCGATCAGCTCGGTTCAACCATGGAAGTCTACGTGGATGATATGCTTGTTAAGAGCTTGAGAGCCGAAGATCACATACGGCACGGAAAAGACTTTCAAAATACTCGAGCTTACGGGATGAGACTCTCAACCCCCAGAAGTGCGCCGAGTTGCCTCGGGAAAATTCCTGGGCTACATGGTAAACCAGAGAGGTATCGAGGCCAACTCCGAAAAATTCAAAGCGCTAATAGAAATGAAATCACCGAAGAAGCCCAATGATGTACAATGCCTCACGGGAAGAATGACAGCCCTCGGCCGATTTGTCTCAAAGGCTACAGATAAGTGCCTTCCTTTCTTTAAAATCCTAAAAGGAGGTAACCGGTTCGAGTGGACAGAAGAATGCGAGGATGCATTCCAAGCCTTGAAGGAGCACCTGGGCAAGGCTCTCCTGCTATCGAAACCCAAGCTAGGAGAGGCCCTACTGCTCTATCTCGCCGTCTCTACCCAATCGGTAAGCTCGGTCCTGATCAGGGAAGAGGGACATCAACTGCCGGTCTACTATGTAAGCAAGGCTCTGCTAGGGGCGGAAACACGTTATCCGGACATGGAGAAGCTGGCATTATCACTTATCACCGCTTCTCGAAAGTTGAGGCCATACTTCTTGGCCCATAGCATTCATGTCTTGACCAACTTTCCTCTGAGACAGGTGATGCAGAAACCCGACGCCTCAGGGAGGCTACTAAAATGGGCAGTCGAATTAAGCCAGTTCGACATTACATTCAAACCCCGGCCGTCCATCAAAGGGCAAGCCTTAGCAGATTTTGTGGCAAAATTTGCCAACACACCCGTAATAGATATTCCGATGGATCCCGTAGAGCCACCCACTCGATATCTCTTCGTGGACGGCTCATCGGAAGATGCAGGGTCAGGTGCCGGGATAGTCCTTGCGAGCTCTGAGGGTCATAGGCTGAACTGCGCAATCCGGTTCGACTTCAAAACCTCAAAAAATGTCGCGAAATACGAGGCACTACTGTCAGGCATGCGCCTGGCCAAAGAAATGCAGATTCAGAGGCTCTCTGCCGCGAGTGACTCCCAGTTAGTAGTGAGCCAAGTGAGGGGAAATTTCGTCGCTAGGGAGAGAAATATGGCTTCATACCTAAAACTGGTAAGAAATCTCATCCCTAGCTTTGAGAAATTCGAACTGGTTCAGGTGCCGAGGGCTGATAACGCCAACGCGGACGCTCTCTCCAAACTAGCGAGTAGTAAGGACTCAAAACTTCTTAAAATGGTTCCCATTGAACACCTTAGCCGACCCTCCATAGAAGCAGTCACGGAAGTAATGTGGGTCGAGGAAACCACCACCTGGATGGATCCCATCCTCGCCTTCTTAAAAGACCAAACACTCCTCATGGATAGAGAAGAGGCAAGAAGGCTGAGGAGAAGAGCGCCCACCGCCTTATCGACGACGTCATTGCATAAACGAGGCTACTCCCTACCGCTCCTCAGGTGTGTTGGAATGGACGAAGTCGATTACATCCTCCGAGAAGTCCACGAGGGAGTCTGCGGCAACCACACCGGAGGCTTAGCCTTGGCACAAAAAATCCTCAAACAGGGATACTTTTGGCCCTCGCTAAAGAAAGATTCCTTAAATCACGCGAGGAAATGTGATAAGTGTCGGCCGTCACACCATACCCCGTCCGCCCCATCATGAGCTTACCGCGATGACCACCCATAGCCCTTCGCCAAATAGGGGATAGATTTCATAGGACCTATGCTTGGGGGTAGGGGTGTCTAATGCGCCTTTTTTAGTCGCCATCGACTACTTCACGAAATGGGTAGAAGCAGAGCCAATGGCGAAGATCACCGAGGCTAACACCTCCAAATTCATATGGAAGAATATCATATGCAGGTTCGGAATTCCACACTCTCTGGTATCGGATAATGGAAAACAATTCGACAACAGAAAGGTCAGGAACCTATGCGAGGAGCTGGGAATCGCCAAGCACTTTTCTAGCCCTCATCATCCTCAGGCCAATGGTCAGGTTGAGGCGGTCAACAAAACCATCAAATACACGCTTAAATGAAACTTGAAGGATCAAAAGGGGCGTGGGTCGATGAACTTCCTCAAGTCCTATGGGCTATCCGAACCACCATGAAAACTCCGACCGGGGAAACCCCTTTCTCCATGGCGTATGGCGCCGAGGCTGTGAGCCCAGTTGAAATTGGTATTCCCTCGCCCCGTCGATTATTATTCAGTGATCAGGTTAACGACGATCTGATGAGGACAGGTTTAGACCTACTAGGTGAAAGAAGAGACGACTCCCAGGTGAGATTAGCGTCTTATTAGAGAAAGATGTCCAGATACTTCAACAAGAAGGTGAAGAAGAGGACTTTTCGCGTTGGAGACCTCGTCCTAAGGAGAGTGTTCCTATCCTCCAAGGAACACGGCGTCGGAACACTCGGGCCCAATTGGGAAGGACCATACAAGGTCGTTAGTGAAACACGCCCCGGGACATATCGCATCGAAGACATGAACGCCAAATTGCAACTTCATCCCTGGAATGCCGAGCACTTACGCCGGTATTATCAATAGTTAAAAGGGTCGTTATAAGGCCGAGTTGTTAATTTAATTCTGTTTGGCAATTACAATGCGATTAGTCGTATTTAATCTTATTTGTTCGATGACCCAAACTCGCGGCATCGGAAAGCAAACTCAAAACAAGATGTTTGTCATACAAGATCAAATGATACTAAGATAAAAACTGAAAACGAGGCCCATAAGAAAAATAATACTTCATTTCATAACAAAGGAATTACAAAAGAAACTTATACAAAAGAACCTAACTATCCTCTTCGCCTCTACATCAAAGTGAGAGGAACTCGCTTCTAATGCCTCGAGGTGAGGCTAGGGTAGTCATTTCAAGCACCGCCGAACTTCTGTTGTCCAACCCTAGCGAAGTAATCCGAGAAGTTGGTATAGGCTTCGAGTGTTGTGAAAATTGACCACAAAATCCGCCTCCGCACTCTCCTCGCCTCGCCTCTAGCTCCTTCTTCTCAAGAACCAGCCCGTGCCACCTCCGACTCGAGAGAGTCCAAAGTCCCCTCAGATTCTGCGGCTCCTCCTCGCGGATCGGGCCTCATCCAAAAGCCGCCTTTTCTCTTTATTGGCAACCTCTAGGGCCTCGGCGATCACCCTACGGGCGCGTTGGCATTGTCCATTTGCCTCGTCGTCATATGCGAGAACATTGAGTCGACTCCTTGGTCAGCCTCCGGTGCTCAGAGGCCACACGAGCGCTATCCAATGCGACTGCAGACCTTCCGAGAGCTCGCTTGTGCTCCTTATCATTTTTGAGGCCTCGGCACTAAGTTTCTTTTTGCTCCGGACGCACGTCCGAAACTCGCATGAAGCACCTTCATACGCATAGCCGAGGCCACGATAGCCGAAGCCGGCCGGCCTCCAAGACGCGTCCTCCGGTCTCCGTGCGAGGAAAACTCTTCGCACTTGGGGTGAAGTATTTCTTCACAGCCTGGGCGCCCAAGGAAGGGTAAAAGGGCAAATTCTGAAGCGAATCTTCGAGGATCCTCGCCCCGGAGCTACCAATCAACTCCTTCAGCTTCTTTTTGGAGTCATAGGACCCCCCTCCGCTGCCTCCCACATCCTGGGGCTTCGGGGGCCCCTCCAGGACCACCTCCCCTGCAGTGTTCACCGCCAACAGACTGCCGACCCGTTAGGCGGTCTGAGACCACATCTTCAACTACCTCCACATCCTTCTTCTTGGCCTGTGGGGGTTCGGACGAGGCAGCTTTGAGTTTCCTTTTCCTCGATAAAGGCTCTTCGCCCTCCGGGACACTCCTGTCATCGACCTCCATCACCCTCGAGGCCTCAGTTTCTCCCTTATTTTCCTCTCGGCTCAAGTCCTCTATGACTTTCTTCTGTAGGGCCTCCTCTTTAGATCCCAGAGGCGAGCCCTCGTTTTTTGCTTCGATAAGCGGGCCGAGGTTGGCCTCGGGCGCTTGCCTTGGTCTATTTCAGCTGCAAAAGCAAGGAGGTTCTAGTGTCACCGCAATTATAAACGAGGCTCGAATCAAGCAAGGATATCAGAACATTACCTTTGGAGGCCATTAAACCCATTCGCTCGAACACATTTGTCGGTTTAAAAGAAACCCGTATCTCCTATTCGACGGAGGCGACTGGTAAATGGATTGAAGCACGTCAACCAGGTCCTCGGACAACTCACAACGGGGCAGCACTCCTGAAAAGAAAACCAAGAACAAGTTAGAATATATTCACCCGCTTCGAAGACAATCACGTCCGCGTCCCTCACTCACTGACTATTCCGTAAAAACTGGATACATCCAAGTCTGACTCTGGGTCGTCCGTTACCCTCTGCCAATTACTCGTCACCCAGAACCAGGACTCTTTCCACTGTTTTATGGAGGAGGGGCAGTCCGTCACAAGGGGCTTGTGTGCTCTCTATGGGCAAAAGTAGTACCAACCAAACACCTCCTCTTTGTCCTTCTTCCTCGGTAGTTTCCGTGGCTGGTATAGGGTTTGGAACACGTGAAGAGGCATCTCCAACCCTAACGAGTGCCTGAACCACAGGTCCATGCTTCCTGCCATCTGACTCCACCCGTTCGGAGCCACCTGAGTGGGAGCCAGCCCATAAGCCCGTAGAATCCGTCGGAAGAAGGGATGCAGAGGCAGTCGCAAGCCACCCACGAAAGCATTGAGGTGCAAGGCAGTGCAACCCCTCCTCGGAACGTAGGCTCGCTCATTTGCCTCCGAAAGTATAAGTTCAATGTCCCCACGTACCCTATACTGCTCCCTCAACGACACCAAGTCCCCTTCCACCATGATCGAAGGGACATCCATCGCAGTCCACCTGATTGGGTCGGCCGCAAACGAGTTTGTTCTCTCCACTACCCTAGACAGTGAGGATACGTTCATCACCTCGCCTGTCGATCCACACACGCCTCGAAGAGGCAGCACCTCGACCATTTCAGGTGAGACGGGTCAGGACCCCTCGTCTTCAACCCGACCGGAAGCCTAGTTTTCACCAAACTCCGCGGACATTGTCAAAATTAAAAGAAATTCAGTAAGTAAAGGGACTCTAGATAAAGGGTTTACCTAAACCTAAATCTTCGCCGGAAACGGAGATGGAAACAAACGCCGGGAAATTTCGCCTGAAGTCTAGAAACACACACTACAAATCTCTCAAATAGCGTAAGGACAAATTATAAACCCTCTCACTTATTTATAGGCAAATAGGGATGATATCACACCGTTGGATCAACCAGAAACCCATCCGCACCGTCCGATGGCATCGGGCCATCTCTGCCCTTGAATCCAAAAAGACGCAAGCAACCATTTGAATGAACGCCTGCGATGCGGGCGTGCTCACCACGCGCGCGTGACTTCTCGATACCACCAAAGCCCCCATAATTAAACGCCATCATTACCCGCGGCTGTCTTTTCACCATACCCAAAGAGACATGCGGCAGGTTACCCAATCAATCTATGACCCGTAGATTGAACCATTAATTGCCCTGCAGCAGGCCTCTTGGCCTCACCCACCTTGGGACTGGACCATTCCGCCTCCCAACTTGGGACTCGGCGTCTCCGCCTCTTCCAACTTGGGACTCGATTTTTCCGCCTCGCCCAACTTGGGACTCGGCCTATCCGCCTCTCACAACTTGGGACTCGGTTTCTCCACCTCGCTCGACTTGGGACTCGGCCACTCCGCCTCTCCCAACTTGGGACTCGGTTCCTCCACCTCTCCCAACTCGGGACTCGGCTATTCCACCTCTCCCAACTTGGGTCTCGGTTCCTCCGCCTCTCCCAACTTGGGACTCGGCCACTCCGCCTCTCCCAACTTGGGACTCGGCCATTCCGCCTCGCCCAACTTGGGACTCGGCCAATCCACCTCTCCCAACTTGGGTCTCGGTTCCTCCGCCTCTCCCAACTTGGGACTCGACCATTCTGCCTCTTCCAACTTGGGACTCGGCGTCTTAGCCTCGCCCAACTTGGGACTCGACGTCTTCGCCTCGCCCAACTTGGGAATCGACGTCTTCGCCTAGCCCAACTTGGGGCTCGGCTTTTCATCCCACGCATAACACCAAACTAAAACCACCAACAGTATCAAGGCCCGCCACCCACATAAATGAACGTCCCGGGCCTTGTGGGACTTAAATCCCTACCTCAAACTTTAAAACAAACATCCAAGTCCAGCATCCCACATGAATGACAGATTCTGAACTTGGGAGACTATTGTTACGCACCAATCCTACCTGGCAGTCTGCAGTGCCACACAGGTATTAGCCGAGGCGTTTTGGGCCGACCCTAACCTTTCTCTGAGGTGGTCCAGGTCCGACCCTAACCTTTCTCCGAGGCGGCCAGGGGCGAGGGGATAAATTCTCGAGTCTTAGGGTGCCGAGTAGATTGAGTGACCAACCCCAGTTGCGTGCTGAGAAAGCCTCTCTGCCAAACTTGCAACTCAATCTTGAAAGATCGATGAGGCGCACTCGCCAATGCAGCCTGTCACAATCATAGCCTCTTAGTTTGCAGCCGAAAGTGACTTTCTCATTAATGCCGTTGATGTGACACCTAAGATGTGACTCGAGAATCCCTCAGATGGAACCACGTGTCGCGCATCAAAGGGGATCATCATTGTAGAATTTGCCTATAAATACTAAGCTTGCTTCCACAAGAAGAAGAGGTTGACAATATTATTCTCATTACACATATAACAAGTCCTCCATTCTAACTATTCCTGAGTGCCATAACCGCCTGGAAATTTTTTAGTGAGAGGCCCTTAGGCTATCACATTTGCTTTAAGAGTGTCCTTGACCTTTTATTTTCCTTCCATCCGGACGGAGGATTATCTACATGGTTGAATAAACCACATGGCAGTCTTAGTAAGAGGAAAGTACACGTGGGCAGAGGTAGCGTGGGGATCCTGTTGGCAGCTATTTTTGGAGGTCAACATAATTCAAGTCTAAAAGACACCTACCACTAGTTACAACATATTGGAAAATGTGTAACAAGAATCTATATATAGATTCAATATTTCTGTGATTAGATATATGAAAACTGATATTATGTTCTTTTCTTCTTCATTAAAAGGATTTTGCGTATTTTAATCTTCATTACTTCAATGTTTTGTTTGTATTATGTTATTCTGGAAAGACAAAATGTAAACCTCGAGTATACAGCATCATTTCTCCTTTGTGTTCAAGTTGTTTTCATTAGTGCACAGCGCAAACAACATATTCGAGTTCCATTGTATCTAGGAGACATTGTGTGTGTGTGTGTGTGTGTACATTACCGGTATATTGGAGGCAAATAACGTCTTAAGGAAAACGACTTTGCAACCTGCTTTGGAGCTAAGTTCTTCATCTCTAAAATTTCTGCAATCAAACTCCAACTTCATTTTCTGCTTTATCCCGATTTTTTAAAAGTTATACCCAACATGTTAGTCATTGTCTCAACCATGATTTTCGAGCTACACTAATGAGAGCATAATATTATAAAGTTATAAAAAAAATTCGAGATGTTACAACTTATCTTGGTGTTTCCTTGCATAAAGGTAAGAAGAGGGTCTATCTTTTTTATTATATTTAATCACATAGTTATAACTACACTGAATGAGTGGAAAAATAAAGTTTTGCCGCTAGGTGCTCGTATTACTTGTTTGAAGAGAGTGAAATTTTCTATGCCATTATATTTGTTGCAGTGTAGTGAAGCTTCCTAAGGTGGTATGTTAGCTAAAGTTGAAAGGCTATTTGCAGCCTTTTTGTAAGGTGATAAGTGTGTTTTACACGCTTATCATATCTTATAAACTTCATATATAATTTTAATTTGAGTGGATTTTTACTTAATTTAGTATAAATATTGTCATTGTAGGTCAAACCAAAAAATAGAGGTAAATAGAACAAAAATAAAGGATTGGAGCTTAATTGGAGTTGATCAGAAAAATTGACTTGATGGCACGAGAGTGATAAGAACCACTAAGAAAGCCATTGGAGGAAAGTCACAAGTTCGGAGAGTGGATTATAACTTATAAAAAGTTTGAGGACTAAATTGTAAACTTTTGAAACTTTTGAAAGACCAAATTCGAATGACTAAAGAGGTTTTGATACCAATTTGGAAGCTCTTAGAAGTTTTGGGATGAATGCTAAAGAAGTTTGGGGCAAAAAGGACCAAAGTGCATAACATTGAAAGTTGAGGGACTAAACTACAGGCAAACAAAAGTTGAGATTTTTTGGACCGCGGTGAGCCGCGGCAAACAAGGGCTCCAACTTTTTCGTGGATGGAAACCGCGGCCAAACTGCAGCCCATGTATGTATTTTCTGATTTTTTAAAAAAAGTGAAACTCATGGGCATTTGTATCCTTTTTGAATTAAAACAAGTTGTAGGGGCGTAAGACTATATAAAGACATAATCTATGTCAGATTAGGGAAAGCTAAATCAAGGAGACAAGAGAGAGCAAAAGGGGAAGCGGATGAAGAACGATCAAGACTTTGAAGATTGAGACATAAGGACGACGAACTCTTGTACAAGATATTCAACTTTTTCTCGTCCTTTATTTAAATTTGGTTATGTATTCCAAACTCTTCATGTTTTCTATTTCCCGAATGATGAGTAGCTAAATTTATAGTTTTGATGAACGATGTAACCTAGTTTAGATTCTTTAATTTCAATTCTCAAGTTTTGATTATGTGTTGATTATGTATTGATCTTACTTCTTGTAATCTTTCAAATAATTAACCATTATTTCATTAAATTGTGGATTGTAACAAACCGAGAGGTAAGTTATTAATCTAGACCACGTAGTAAAATCCGGCAATTGGATAAAAGGTAGAGATACGATTTTGTTACTTTTGGGGTTTTGAATTGAACTGTTATGAGATTTAATGTATATAGTTAAGGATTATTCTGACTTTACATAGAGATATAGTGGTTGATTTAAATAGATATGACTAATTTGAACTTGAGAGAGGTAAATTAGGTTAAATTCGTGAATTAGACCGAGTACAACATTGGAAACAAATCTTGAGAGGAGAGATTAAAGATGATAACTACGGTGAAATCGTGAATCCCAACGCTTTAATCATTATATTTGATAAATTCTTGATATTTGTGTTCACATACGTTATCACATTATTTTCTAAAATTAATAGTTATGGGTTAATTGTTCAAATAAACGTATTTCAAATTGTTTTCAATAGATTAAGATTATAATTAATTGAGTTAGTATCTAAATAAAATAGTCTTCGTGAGAACGATAATCTGGACTCATTAGGTACACTTTATTACTTGTTAACGATATTGTGCACTTGCAATTATTTTGACAACAAGTTTTTGGAGCCATTGCCGGGGACTATTCTTATTTGATATTAGTTTAGATTAATCTTTAGTATTAGTTTGATTTGTCTCTCTTTGTTTTTTTCATCTAGAAAAGGTGTTTGTTGCATGCTCCGTTTACAAGGTAGCAATCTTGAGACTTTCGATCCTGAGATTGAACGCACTTTCAGATGAAGACGCAAAGAACATAACCAAAAATAGAAAAATAAACAACAAATTCAAATGGCATATGCACAAGTTAGATTAGCAGCTAAACAAGAAGTCGTCCGTAGAAGCAGAAAGATTGGCAGCTCAGCAAATTCAACAACATGATGAAGCAGAAGAAGACGACGACGATGGAAATATGCTAATAAATCAGTTCTTAACTCCGATAGCAGGTCCTGATCATTCAACCATAGTTTATCCTGCTTTTAGTCAGCGTGACTTTCAATTAAAGGCCGATCTGATCAGTCTTTTGAGCAATAACCTGCAATTCTATGGAAATGCACATGAAAATTCGAGTACTCATCTTTCCAGATTCCTACGGATGTGTCTGTAACTTTCAGTTTCAAAGGGTGAATGATGATGCCATCAAACTTAGGCTATTTTCCTACATATTGAGGGATAGAGTATTAGAATGGTTGGACTCAGAACCACATGCAAGTATCACCATCTAGGATGACTTGGCTAGAAGATTCTGCAACAAGTATCTTTCACCGACTAAAGTAGCTAAGATGAAGCTGGAAATCTCTACTTTTCAACAACTAGATGGGGAAATGTATCATGAAGTTTGGGATAGATTCAAGGAGTTGCTCAGAAAATATCCAAATCATGGTATTAAAAAAGGATTACATGCTCAATACTTTTATTCTAGACTATCTCCTCAATCCAAATATATAGTGAACTCTTCAGCGAACGGGTCTATTAAAAATAAAAATGTCAACGAAGCATGGGAGCTATTTGAATTGATTGCGAAGACACATACTATGTTTTCATCTGATTGTATAGCTCCAACGAAAGTAGCAGGTATACATGAGATTAATAGTCTTTCACCTACTAATGCACAAATTGACGCACTAATAAAGTAGGTAGAACTCTTGGTCCAAGTACAAACACATGGTGTTAATGCGGTTCATACTAGTTCGGTTTGTGAAAATTGTGGAGCAAATCATTATACTATAGATTGTATATTGTCAACCAGTCCAGACCAAAAATTAAATTTTGTGCAAAATAATTCAAACTAGTAGTACAATCCATTAACATATAATCCAAGATGGAAACAACACCCAAATTTTTGGTGGTCTGAGAATCAACATAGTGGCAATGCCAATAATGCTCAATAAGAAAAAGACCAAGTTTGGAGAAGATGTTTTAACAGTATATGTAGAAAATAGATAAAATATTGGAATGGTAGGACACAAACTATCAAAATCAATAGGTGTCTATCAGAAAATTATAGACTTAGATTGGCCAGTTAGCCCTACAACTGTCACATAGAAAACTAGGCATTTTGCCTAGCAATACAGTGACAAATCTAAAAAAAAACAGGTAAATACAATTACTATTAGGAGCGGGGTACAACTGTCAGAGATTCACGTGAAAAAGTTAAAGAAAAAGGACAAACAGTTGGTAATTGAGAAAGAAGAGGCTAGGAAACAATATGCAAAATCAAAAGAAGAAGATTCAAAAGAATTTGTTGAATCATCAATAGTGAGAGCCCCAATTCCTGTCAAAGCTTATGCGCCACCAATTCTTTTTTCTCCAGAAGTACAAACTCAACAGGTAGTATGGAAAATTTCTTGAAATCTTCAAGAAACTACACATCAACATTCCCTTCACCTAAGCGTTGGCCCAGATGTCACTGTACTTAAAATTTATGAAAGAAATGTTGTTCAAGAAGAGAAAACTTAAAGAATACGAGATAGTAGCTTTAATCGAAGAGTGTAGTGCTATTCTGCTAAATAAGTTACCTCTGAAGTTAAAAGATCCAGAGAGTTTTAAATTACCTTGCATAATTGGAAAATTTTATAATGTTAATGCTTTATGTGATTTAGGTGCAAGTGTTAATTTGATGTCTTTTTATGTCTACACGAGAATAGGCTTAGGAAAGGTAAAAGCAACAACTCTGTCTCTGCAGCTTACTGTTAGATCAATCAAATGCCCATGAGGTGTGGTTGAGGACTTGCTTAGCAAGGTGGATAAATTTATCTTCCGGTTGACTTTATTGTTCTTGATATCGAAGAGAACCGAGATATGCCAGTAATATTAGGCTGACCATTCCTAGTGACAAGTCTAGCCCTTATTGATGTTGAAAAAAGTGAGCTGGTCTTGAGTGTACAAGATAAACGAGCAGTATTCAGTATGTACACCGTACCCGAGCAACCAGTCGACCTCAAAAGGTGCTTTAGAGTAAGTGAAGTGGTTAACATTGACCAAGAAAAATGCAACCTAGAAGTGAAGGAAGAACGTAAAGAGCCGGTGTAGAACTACGAAATTTTTTAAGACATTAAATGACCTAAGTGAAACAAGTTTTAGAATCGATTAATTAACTGGGTTAAATAATTAATTAGTGAAAGAATGAGTTTTAGTATATCAATATTTGGCTCGTTTGGTAGCTCGTATTTAATCATGTACTTTATGCTCAAAAAAAAGTAATTTTGAATAAGCTAAACCCAAGATAGAGACGGCTAAAAATTTCTATAGCTAAAGGAATTTAAAGGGATTAATTAAGTGGACATTTATTTTTCGGCCAGAATATTGGATTCCAATTTGATTTTTAAAGCCTATATCTCTGTCTCTCCTATTTTGATTAGAATACCAATAACCTAATTAAACTAAACTTCTAGTGTTTGTATTTTAATAACAAATTGTAAAGCTTAACCTATAAAAATAATCCATCAATCACGTTTCATTCAAGAAAAACAGCCTGCAGCATACACGTACAAATTACGCATAGGAATTAGTTAATTTTCAGCAGCCTTGTGTGCTCCCTTTGCAACTTTTGCATCCACAACTCGGTCAATTTTTCGTGCAATTCACATTAATAAGAACTAAGATGAGGTGCTATGTGCTATTAGTTGTTTTCCACATCTTTCTACGTATTGTATTTATATATGTAATTTAATTACTTCAATTCAGTGCTCATTCGAGAAAAATCATGAATCAGTTCAGGTAAACTTTCGAGTTCAGTTAAACCTTCGAGTTTCAGTTTATTTGCAGTGCTTGCTTGAATTATCGTTGTCATGGTGTGATCATTCCCAGTTCAGTTTTGTAAGATAAATTTTATATGTAATTATAATATTTGGACTGATTGTAGAATAGCAAACATCTCATTGAGTATAATTAATTATACTCATCCCTCCTTATTAACAATTTTTTAGGTAATGATTAACCTGTTGGATGCGTGATGGATTGATAAAGCTGTCGTGCTGATGGTCGTCAAATAAATTTAGATTTGTTTAGGATGCTTTATTTAATAAGATGGTTAGCGTTACCGTTTCAATTATTTAGCATTAGACTATAATTTTATCAAATTTATTTAATGTTTTGAGACTAATTTTTAAATACTTGTGAATTAACCAATTTTTTACAATTGGTCATTTTATTAAAGTGATTTTTCCTCAACAATTTACTTCTCTATGATTTTTATTAACTTTTCAGAACCTTAGAAATTCTGGAGTGTTTCTTTCCTTGTGTCACTGAGTAGTTTAAATTTTGAAAAAAAAAATTATTGGAATTTTATTGATATTTTTAAGTAATTATTTCTTTTTCCAAACGTATTACATGAGTAACAAAAAAAATGTTATAATGTAGTGGTATGAGACTCTCGGCACTCGTAGCTCATTGATCGACCACCATCCAAAGTATTTTCCAAGGTAAGAAATAAGAAAAGAATTTACTTATCGTAATTTTGTGCGAGTATGATTATGTCATGCAAGTTAAATTTTAATACTTACACGATGTTCTGACATATATGATTTGATCATTTACAAGTTATGATTAGAGTAATTTTCATGATCACAAGACATACAAATTATTTAATTTTGCAAACCTATATTAGTTTAATCATGCATTATCTTGAAACAAGTATGTATTTAATCATGTTTGTGGAATTAGTAGCTAATTATTTATATGAATACAGACTATACACATTAGTTGTTCCCTTTTGTTTACGTTAGTTAGTGGTATATGTGTATTCTAGTTAAATTATATAACTATTATCACTTAAAAAAAAGGAGACGAATGGTTAGCGAACCTAAATAGATAAAATTATTTTATTTCATTCAAATGAAATGTCTCGACAAACACAAACCCAAGCAACTATGTTCAGAGACTTGATAAGAGTTGTGCAAGACCCAAAGGCATAATGAGCTCGGGAGCCACTCCGAAAGTGCGATAAGAGTTGACAACACGAGTTTGATGATTAAACAGTTTTGTCATTTCAAACCACCATCCTTTAATGGTAAGGATGATCGTTTCGTGAGTGAAGAGTGGCCGAGGAGGCTTGATGGGATTTTGAGCATATGAAGCGTAACGTCACGCGAGAAGGTTTCTTGTGCGAAGTTCATCTTGATTGACAATGCTAGCAATTGGTAGGAATCGACTCGACCACTAAGACTACGGTGCGACAACGTAGTCTCACTTGGAACCAATTTAAAGAAGCTTTGTTAGGTAAATATTTTCCTCGGACATTGAAGGGCCAAAATGACGCAGAGTTTCTTCAACTCACGCAAGGAAAAATGCCGCTTGGAAAGTAAAAAAGAAAATTTGAACGGCTGTCTAGATATGCACCGCACATGGTTAACACCGGTGACGAAGGCCAAGAGGTTTGAGATGGGATTACGACACGAGATCAAATGAATCATGGCCGCCTTAGTAGTATACTACTTACGTAGAAGCTTTACGTCGGGCATGTGCAATCTCTACTAGATTAGGATTGGAGGAGAAAATCCTACCCAGTTCGAGGTTTCTAAAAGTGAGAATGGAATGAGCCGTATACAAAAAATGGAAATGGACAAAATAAGAAAGCTAATAATGGATCAAGATCAAGCAAATCGAATGAAGTCATCCCGCCATACCCTAAGTGAAGTAGGACCCATAGGGGCGAGTGTCTGTACGGGAAGAATGTGTGCTATCGATGCGGCAAGTTAGGTCATATAGTCCAAAATTGCTAGGAACCCCCATCGAAAAGGGACAACGAGCGAGGCAAAGGAGAGAAGCAAGAGTCTTTGCCTTAAACCAACAGGAGGCAAGCAAAAGTTAAGTACCAAGAACTCTCTTACTAGCTAAAGTAAATTTTGAGGACAAATTTTTTAAAGGAGGATAGATTGTAGAACCCAGAAATTTTTGAGATATTAAATGACCTAAGTGAAAATAACTTTTAGAATCGATTAAATAATCGGGTTAAATAATTAATTAGTGAAAGAATGAGTTTTAGTATATCAATAATTGGCTTGTTTGGTAGCTTGTATTTAATCATGTAGTTTAGGCTCGAAAAAATGTAATTTTGAAGAAGCTAAACCCAAGATAGAGACGGCTAAAAGTTTCTATAGTTAAAGGAATTTAAAGGGATTAATTAAGTGGACATTTATTTTTCGGCCGTAATATTGGATTCCAATTTGATTTTAATCTCTCTCTCTCTCTCTCTCTCTCTCTCTCTCACACACACACACACACACACACACATATTTTGATTAGAATACCAATAACCTAATTAAACTAAACTCCCAATGTTTGTATTTTAATAACAAATTAATAAGCTTAACCTATAAAAATAATCCATCACTCATGTTTTATTCAAGAAAAACAAATGACAAACATACACATACAAATTACGATAGGAATTAGTTAATTTTTAGAAGCCTTGTATGCTTCCTTTGCAACTTTTGCATCCAGAACTCGTTCAATTTTCAGTGCAATTCACATTCATAAAAACTAAGGTAAGGTGATATGTGCTATTAGTTGTTTTCCATGTCTTTCTACGTATTGTATTTATATATGTAATTTAATTACTTGATTTAGTGCTCATTCGGGAAAAATCATGAAAAGATTCGATTAAACATTGAGTTCGATTAAACCTTCGAGTTTCAGTTTATTTTGCAGCACTTGCTTGAATTATCATTGTCGTGGTGTGATAATTCCTAGTTCGATTTAGTAAGATAAATTTTATATATAATTATAATATTTGGATCGATTGTGGAATAGCAAGCATCTCATTGGGTATAATTAATTATACTCATCCTTCCTTATTAATAATTTTTCAGGTAATGATTAACCTGTTGGATGCGTGGTGGGTTGGTGAAGGTGTCGTGCCAATGGTCGCTAAATAAATTTATATTTGTTTAGGATGCTTTATTTAATAAGACGGTTAGCTTCATAGTTTCGATTATTTAGCATTAGACTTTAATTTTATCAAATTTATTTAATGTTTTGAGACTAATTTTTAAATGCTTATGAATTAACCAATTTTTTACAATTGGTCATTTTATTAAAGTGATTTTTCCGCAACAATTTACTTCTCTATGATTTTTATTAACTCTCCGGAACTTTAGAAATTCTGGGGTGTTTCTTTCCTTGTGTTGATTTTTATTAACTCTCCGGAACTTTAGAAATTCTGGGGTGTTTCTTTCCTTGTGTCACTGAGTAGTTTAAATTTTGAAAAAAAAAATTATTGGAATTTTATTGATATTTTTAAGTAATTATTTCTTTTTTCCACACGTATTACACGAGTAACAAAAAAAATGTTATAATGTAGTGGTATGAGAATCCTGACACTCAGTGCTCATTGATCAGCCACCATCCAGTATTTTCCAAGGTATGAAATAAGAAAAGAATTTACTTGTCGTAATTTTGTGCGAGTATGATTATGTCATGCAAGTTAAATTTTAATGCTTACACGATGTTCAAACATATATGATTTGATCATTTACAAGTTAGGATTAGAGTAATTTTCATGATCACGAGACATACAAATTATTTAATTTTGCAAACCTATATTAGTTTAATCATGCATTATCTTGAAAGAAGTATGTATTTAATCATGTTTGTGGAATTAGTAGCTAATTATTTATATGAATACAGACTATACACATTCAGTTGTTCCCTTCTGTTTACGTTAGTTAGTGGTATATGTGTATTCTAGTTAAATTATGTAAATACAGACTATACACATTCAGTTGTTCCCTTCTGTTTACGTTAGTTAGTGGTATATGTGTATTCTAGTTAAATTATGTAAATGTTATCACTTAAAAAAAAGGAGACGAATGGTCAGCGAACTTAAATAGATAAAATTATTTTATTTCATTCAAATGAAATGTCTCGACAAACACAAACCCAAGCAACTATGTTCAGAGACTTGACAAGAGTTGTGCAAGACTTGTGCTGACAGCAGGCTCAGGAACCATCCCCGAGTGCGACAAGAGTTGACAACACGAGTTTGATGGTTGAACAGTTTTGTCGTTTCAAACCACCATCCTTTAATGGTAAGGATGATCCTTTCGCAGCTGAAGAGTGGCTGAGGAGACTTGATGGAATTTTTGAGCATATGAACTGCAACGATACGCAGAAGGTTTCTTGTGCGAAGTTCATGCTGATTGACAATGCTAGCAATTGGTGGGAATCTGTTTCGACCACTAAGACTACAGTGCAGCAACGTAGTCTCACCTGGAACCAATTTAAGGAAGCTTTGTTAGGTAAATATTTTCCTCAGACATTGAAGGGCCAAAATGAGGCAGAATTTCTTCAACTCACGCACGGAAAAATGCCGCTTGGAGTGTACAAAAGAAAATTTGAACGGCTGTCTAGATATGCACCGCACATGGTTAACACCGAGTTGACGAAGGCCAAGAGGTTTGAGATGGGATTACGACACGAGATCAAATGAATCATGACCGCCCGGTATACTACTTACGTAGAAGCTTTTACGCCGGGCATAGGCAATCTCTCTTGGATTAGGATTGGAGGAGAAATTCCTACCCGGTTTTCGAGGTTTCTAAAAGCGAGAATGGAATGAGCCATATACAAAAAATGGAAATGGACAAAACAAGAAAGCTAATAATGTATCAGGATCAAGCAAACCGAATGAAGTCATCCCGCCATGCCCTAAGTGCAGTAGGACCCATAGGGGCGAGTGTCTGTACGGGAAGAATGTGTGCTATCGATGCGGTAAGTTAGGTCATATAGTCCAAAATTACCATGAACCCCCATTGAAAAGGGTCAACGAGCAGGGCAAAGGAAGATAAGCAAGAGTCTTTTCCTTAAACCAGCAGGAGGCAGCAGAAGTTAAGTACCAAGAACTCTCTTACTAGCTAAGGTAAATTTTGAGGACAAATTTTTTTTAAGGAGGATAGATTGTAGAACCCCGAAAATTTTTGAGATATTAAATGACCTAAGTGAAAATAAGTTTTAGAATCGATTAAATAACTGGGCTAAATAATTAATTAGTGAAAGAATGAGTTTTAGTATATCAATATTTGGCTCGTTTGGTAGCTTGTATTTAATCATGTACTTTAGGCTCCTAAAAAGTAATTTTGAATAAGCTAAACCCAAGATAGAGACGGCTAAAAGTTTCATAGTTAAAGGAATTTAAAGGGATTAATTAAGTGAAAATTTATTTTTCGGCCAGAATATTGGATTCCAATATGATTTTTAATCTCTCTCTCTCTCTCTCTCTCTCTCTCTCTCTCATTTTGATTAGAATACCAATAACCTAATTAAACTAAACTCCCAATGTTTGTATTTTAATAACAAATTGTTAAGCTTAACCTATAAAAATAATCCATCACTCACGTTTTATTCAAGAAAAACAGTCGACAGCATACACATACAAATTACGCATAGAAATTAATTTTTAGCAGCCTTGTATGCTTCCTTTGCAACTTTTGCATCCAGAACTCGTTCAATTTTCAGTGCAATTCACATTCATAAAAACTAAGGTGAGGTGCTATGTGCTATTAGTTTTTTTCCACGTCTTTCTACGTATTGTATTTATATATGTAATTTAATTACTTTAGTTTAGTGCTCATTCGGAAAAAATCATGAATCAGTTCAGTTAAACTTTCGAGTTCAGTTAAACCTTTGAGTTTCAGTTTATTTGCAGCGATTGCTTGAATTATCATTGTCATTGTGTGATAATTCCTAGTTCAGTTTAGTAAGATGAATTTTATATATAATTATAATATTTGGATTGATTGTGGAATAGCAAGCATCTCATTGAGTATAATTAATTATACTCATCCCTCCTTATTAATAATTTTTCAGGTAATGATTAACCTGTTGGATGCGTGGTGGATTGGTGAAGCTGTCGTGCCAATGGTCGCTAAATAAATTTGTATTTGTTTAGGATGCTTTAGCTTCATAGTTTCAATTATTTAGCATTAGACTTTAATTTTATCAAATTTATTTAATGTTTTGAGACTAATTTTTAAATGCTTATGAATTAACCAATTTTGACAATTGGTCATTTTATTAAAGTTGTTTTTCCGCAACAATTTACTTTTCTATGATTTTTATTAACTCTCCGGAACTTTAGTAATTCTGGGGCATTACACGAAAGTCTTGGTGGAGCGAAATTTGTTGAAAGAGGGCACACAAAAATTTGGAGGGTAAAAGAAAAATTATGCAAAAGGGGAAAGTGTCAGCAATGCAAGTTGTCTAAAGCTCAATTCAAGCCACCTTAAATGATTGTTGCAACAAAGTCGAGCAAATGACTTTAAACAAGCGCTTATTGGGAGGAAACCCAATTTTCTATCCTTTATCTATTTTATTTTTCATTTTTAGTGTAGGATTATGTTTTCATTTTTTAATGTTTTTAGGATTAGTGAGCAGTTTTAATCTAGATTATCGCATCCCCGATTCGTGTTCTTTCCATATCACTATATATTGTTTTATTTATACTTTTTAATAATCTCTAAAGCCACACCATGCAGCCAAGAACAAGGACTACCACCTCCCGATGAGATCTAAGTATATGGATGCTAAATGACACCTCCACTCCACGGAGAGTCTAGTAAACTCTTTCTTTTTGTCTCTTTTGCTCACATTGAGAACAATGTGTACTTTAAGTTTGGGGGTGCAGTTGATGACTTTATTATTTTTGTTATGTTTGTGTGTGCTGTTTATATTATGTGAGTAAAAAAATCCATTTATATTAAGTGAAAAAAATATTATCTTATTACTTGTGTTCTTGTGTGTGTGTTGGATAGCCTTGCCATATTTTTTGAAATTTTTTTATTCATGAACTGTGACTAGGTGGTGCTACTTATGCTTATTCTTTTACTGTACTTATCCATGAAAGATGTAATTAAGTGTAAAAACAATAGTCATGAATATCATTACTTTTGGTTGGTATATTGATAGAATAGGTTTATAGAATTGTGGACCTAGGTTGTTAAAATCAAGATTACCAATTGAAAACTCAATTACTTAATCAATTGAGAGGATAGTTTGGAGGTAGTTAATCATGTTGGAGCTATTTAGATAGGAGTTGATTCAATGCATGTACAAGATTTGTGTGGAGTATCTTTGGCTACCAGGTGGAATCTAGGTACTAACCGAATGCTAGGAATCTAATCACCGCATATTTTATCTTGCACAAAAAAGGGTATTGTACTTGCGTTATCTTATGCCTATCTTCGTAGCCTATTTGACTCGAGTGATAAAGTCCATAGGGGTTCTCAAAACTCGGTGCCCTAAGGTGTGTGTAACCTGTGAGCCATCGACCTAAAGCTTGCAACAAGGGTCATCTAGAAAGCTTAAGGGAGTAATATTTTATATATAATAACAAAAAATGCAGTTCCTTAGAACAATAGATGAAAAACTAGTAAGATTGAGCCTTCATGATTATAACATGGAGATGTAGACAACTAGTGTGTTTGACTTGTCTAGTAGAAGCTTGACTGTCGAAATAACTCAATAAAAGGAAAATCATCACATATCTAAGTAGTTACTTCATTAGTTAGATCCAACCAAACTTGAGCGGTAAAAGAATAAGTGTTTTGAGAGTAACTTTAGAATTAACATCATGGGTGAGAGATTGAATTCAAGATGGGTGTGCGCATTCTTACGAGAATGAAAGAAAATATTTGATCATTGAGGGGTGGAATATTATCAATCTAAAAGCTTATGGTGATTGGATTGACTATGCACACGCATACACACACACGTCGGTCGAGTATCGAATGAATAAAAATTGGTTTTAGTAGCACGATTTATAAGTCTTGTATGAATTGTTTGATCAGTTTCCAAACATGCAGTTTAGTTCCTCAATTTTCAATGTTATGCACTTTGGTCGCTTTTTACTCCAAACTTCTTTAGCATTCATCCCAAAACTTCCAAGAGCTTCTGTTGGGTATTTTGTGCTAAACAGTCTCCAAGGCAGTGATGATAATTATTTGTACATAATTAGGCTCTCGCACCTTAAATAAATATACGACCCAAATTAATCCCACACTAGTGTATCGAGTCATTAATCCGTTCAAATTAGAGAATCGTGGTTGTTAGGTTGGGTTTGGATAACGGTCACTTTTGAAGTGTAACTAATCGTAGTTGCTCAAATGATCTAGTTTGAATCGTCTTTATCTGTTTGTTTAAAAGTAGTGGTCTTCTACTAGAGTTTTACTTATACTCTATCATATTTGGTTATATAAACTATATCCATCCTAATACAAAATAAGGGAAAATAAACCTGCAAAAAGAAACCCACCGCATCCCCACGTTGCTGGCTGCATTAGTTGTCTTCCAATTTGAATTGTTCTTTTCTGCCATTTATTTGTTGGTGACTTTATTGACCATGAGAAATGGCGGTTTCATTTCTTTTCATTTCTTCGTGAATATAGTCCACTCATTTTCTTCTTGAAATTTTCTTTTGGGCATTTGGTTGAGATTGTGATACACTAAGTGTGGGCTTAGAGTTTAATATGAGCATTGGTTAATATGAAAAAGTCCATCTCTTTGTGTTCATTAATTTTTCTTAACCTTTTTTGATTCTTTTTTCTTTCACCAAATGATTTTTATTCGTTTTTTACAACAAATTGGATTCAGAGCTTGGGTTGGGTGTTTAGATTAGAAATCAAGAGCGTAAAAAAAATTTGGGTGATTTTTTGTCAAAACCGAGTTTGTAAAACCTTCGTTAGAGGCTAACCGGTCGGTGTTAAGGTGCGTGGGTGGTACCATTGGACTCTTGACGATGAGGCAAAGCTTCTGGTTAGTGTATGAGGTGTGTGGCTGACTGTAGCTACGGCGTTTGAAGACTTACACATAGGTTGTTGGTGGCGCGTGGATACAGCGTCTTCTTGTGTAGGCTGAACTATAGGCGAAAAAGAAAGATTGTTCCTTGTGATATTTCGGACTTGCTTGTGGTGTTGGTTCAATTCTGTGTGCAGTGTGTTGTAATTTAGACACTTTTACTCCGGTGGTTCGTTAGCGATTACTATTTCTGCAAGTTCTGAGTGGACATCTAATTACAAATTAAAATTCGCATCTCTTTGGTAACATCTAATCCTTATTTAATATTTTAGTTAAAAATAGCTACCTTGCCAGTAGCAAACTGCTATTAACTGTTTGAAATTATGTGTTGAATATAGCTATCTTGTCATTAGCAAACTACTTTGCTGTTTAATTGCCATTTTTGTGGGTTTGTTTTTTGCCTGAAATTTATTTGTTGACATAACTATTAGTTAATTATATTATTTTGCTTCGTGTTGCTTAAATTAATAGTTAAAAAATTTCCAAGACTTGCTTGTTCTATATTTTTCCTTGACCTGAGAACCTGATTCTTACAGAATCCTGTGGAATATAGGACATAGTATATTTGTGATCATTAATTGCAAGATTACTGTTTTTTGCATTGGTTACTTATTTTTTTTATTGTGGCTGTGTGTTATAATTTGTTTGAGTCTTGCATGGTTATTTTTCTGTGCAAATTTATTTGATTTGTTAAAAATGACTACTCATAGTTTTGACTTGGGTGTGTTCAATGGAAATGATTTTTCAATCTGGCAACAAAAAAGAAAAGAATTTTAGTTCAACAAAAAGTTTCAAAAGCTATAGATGATTCTTTTGCTATAACTATTAGTGATGAACATAAATATGAATTTGACGAGCTAGCTTACGCTTCAATAATTTTACACTTGTCTGATGTTGTTTTGAGAAAAGTTAGTAAATTTGATTTCACACAAAAACTTTGGTTAAAGTTAGAAGAGATGTATGTGTCAAAATCTACTCCTAATAAACTTTTTTTTCTTGAACGATTCTTTTGTTTTAAAATCAACTCTTCTAAAGATCTAGATGATAATTTAGATGTCTTTAACAAATTGGTCCAAGATATTGTTAATTATGGTGAAAGCGTATATGCGGGGAATATAAAGCAATTATTTTGTTAAATGCAACACCTGAAACCTATAGGGAGGTTAAAAGTGATATTAAGTATAGTAGAGACACGTTAACACTTAAAATTGTCGTTGATTCTTTAAGAAGTAAAGAGTTAGAATTAAAAGCTGAAAGAATAGAAAAAAGAGATGGAAAAGTCCATATGGTAAGTGATATATCTCAATACAGGCGTGGTGGAAATCACAAGAATCAAAATAGTAGTGAAAGTGGTAAAAATAAGGATAAGGGCAAATCTAGATCAAAGTCTAGGTGAAAAGTACGAAAATGCTATAGTTGTGGTAAGACATGTCATTTTATAAAAGATTATTATAAAGAGAAAAACAAACAGAAAGAAAGTGAGAGAGATGAAGTGAATTTGGTGTATTCTAATTTTGATTTGGAACCCAGTGGGGTTTATGTTTTAATAAACTCTGTTGATGACTCTGTTGAATTAAATTTATCCGAGAAATCTCATCTGCATGAATTGATACTTGATTTTGGTGCATCTTTTCATGTTATATCACATAGATAGTGGTTTGAAACTTTGCATGAAAGTGATTTAGGTCATGTTGTTATGTGTGATAATTTAACATTGTTGGAATTGGTGATATTGTTGTTATATTTAAAAATGGTTGTGTGATCACTTCAAAGGGATCATATGTATTCTTGAAATGACTAGGAATTTAATTGTAGTGGGTGAATTAGAAGAAATAGGTTTAATTGGTAAAATTGAAAACAAGATTCTCAAAATAACTAAATGTGCTCTTGTAGTTTGTAAGGGTATGAAAAGATTCAAAAGAAACGGTATCTATGTCACTATAGAAGAAGTAATCAAAAATTCGAGTTTTTTAGTTTCTTCGCCAACACAAATGACACACACAAGTGGCATGGTAGATTAGCTCATGTGAGCAATAAAGGGCTTAAGCTCCTTAATGAAAAAAGTATTTTTGGTAAAGATTGTGTGTCTGATATGCTTTTATGTGACTATTGTGTGCTTGGTAAATAACATATCATGTGTTCATAAAATAACTAGAATTCTTGACTATGTGCATTCTGATTAGTGGGGTCCAGCCAGTAATCCTACTTTGGGTGGGAAAAGATATTTTCTATCTATTATTGATGACTATTCTGGAGAGTGTGTTTATCTTTCAAAAGATAAATCGGGTACGTTTGATAGTTTTAATAATTGGAGAAAACATATTGAAAAATATAACTGGTAAAAAGATAAAATTTCTTTGGATTGATAATTTATTAGAATTTTGCAATGCTAAATTTGATAGAATGTGTGTTGAAAATGGAATAACAAGACATAAAATTGTTTCTTACACTTCTCAACAGTGGGGTAGCTGAAAGGATGAATAGAACATTACTTGATAAAATTAGATGCATGATGATTAGTTCTAATGTTCCTAAATCATTTTGGGGTGAAGCTGTGATTATTGATTGTTATTTAATTAATATTACTCCATCTACTACTTTGAATGGTAATACTCCTCATGAAAAATGGTATTGTAAATGTGCTGACTATTCTATGCTTCGTACTTTTGGTTGTGCTGCTTTTTCTTATCAAAGTGAGAGAAAGCTTGAACCTAGATCTAGGAAATATGTTTTCTTAGGTTATCCCAAGGGTGTGAAGGAGTATAGATTGTGGGATAGAAGCCAGAAGGGAGAGAAAGTCATAATGAGTAGAGATTTTACATTCAATGAATCTGAAATGCATTGTATAGGACCTGATTTAGAAAAATTAGGTGAAGATCAACAAGAGGGTGATAATAGACAGTTGGAGACTATTAAGGTTAGTACACATATCCCTAGTACTCTAGTGAGGTGGAGGTTTAGCAGCCCGAAAGAGATGATAGAGGTGAGACTGTTGTTGATGAATATTTAGATGAGAAAGATTCATTAAGCGACTATCAATTGAATAGAGATAGAGTGAGAAGACCTCATAGAGAGCCTCAGAGATTTGGGTATGAGTCGGAGGTGGCATTTGCTTATGATAGTTTTGAAGAATTAGTCGATAAAGAGCCAAGATCATATCAGGAGACTTTTAAGAGTGATCAATCAAATGAGTGGTTAGAGGTAATAAAGGAGAACACGAGTTCTCTAGAGAAAAATTAAACTTGGAATTTAGTTCCTAGACCTAAAAACAAATCTTTAATAGGTTGTAAGTAGATTTTTAAGGTCAAAGAGGGTACCACTAAGGATGATCATTTAAGGTTTAAACCTAAGTTAGTAGCTAAGGGGTTCACACAAAAGGAGGGGGGAGATTATAATGAAATTTTCTCGCCGGTTGTTAAGTATACTACAATTAGAGTCATTATTGCATCAGTTGCTTATTTTGAAGAAATTTGAACAATTGATGTGAAAACTACTTTTTTACATGGCGAACTTGAAGAAAAAATTTCACGTATCAACCTCAAGGTTTTGAGGATAAACTAAAACCTGGTCATGTATGTCACCTTAAAAGATCGTTGTATGGCTTAAAACAGATCCCTAGACAATGGTATAAAAGGTTTGATTCGTTTGTTCTTTGTATTGATTTTGATAGAAGTATATTTAATCATTGCTTATCAACATAATAATAATAACTGTGTATTTTTTTTTATTATATGTGCATGATATTTTGTTGATTTTTTCATTTATTATCTTAATTAATAAGATAAAAACTGCTCTAGGTGGAGAATTTGATATGAAAGACTTAGGTAAAGCAAAACGAATCCTAGGTATGGAAATTGAAAGGGAAAAATCAAATTCTTGGTTGCGGTTGTGGTTGCATCAAACATCTTATGTGTTACAAGTGTTGACAAAATTTGGCATGAATGAGAGTAAATTTGTTAATTTACCTTTAGCAAGTCATTTTGTTTTGTCTAAAGATCAATCTCCAGTAAATGATGAAGATGTGGAATATATGAATAGAATTCCTTACTCTAATGCAATAATATCTATTATGTATTTGATGATGTGCAGTAGGCCTGACCTTGTCTATGTTGTGAGCACACTTATCAGGTGCATGTCAAATCCAAATCTAGATCATTGGGAAGCACTTAAGTGGCTTCTAAGATATTTGAGGTGATCTAGTCATACATGCTTAGTATTTAAAAACAAATCTAAGGGTATTATGTTAAATGGTTTTGTTGATGCTGATTATGTGTTTACTTTATGTGATTTTTGTGTGAGTTGGAAATCTCAATTTATGTTATATAGTTGCTATCAACTTTATGTGATCTGAGTACATTGCTACAACATAAGCTATTAAAGGTCTTTGTAGCTTTAATGGTCTTCTAAATGAAGTGCGTGTTTTAGATGGTAATGTAAATGTGTTCTCGACGGTCAATCGCTATACATCTATGTAAAAATCCTATTTTTCATGAACGCATTAAGCATATAGATATTTGAATGTATTTTATTCGAGATATTGTATCACAAGGAACTATTAACCTTGAAAATGTGCTCTCTCAATTTAATCCCTCTGATATGGGTACAAAAGTGTTGTCCTTGGTAAAATTCAAGAATTGTTTAAATCTCTTGAATATTGATAAAAGTTAAATGAATTTTAATTTTATTTAATTTCCTTTCTAATTAAATCACTAATTTTTTTCATGTTCTTGTTTAGGTAACATAAAGGGTGCAAGAATGGGTTCTTTGACACCAAATGTGGAGGATTGTTGGGTATTTTGTGCCAAACAATTTTCAAGGCAATGATGATAATTATTTGTACATAATTGGGCTTGTGTCTGAAATGAAATGTATACCCAAGTTAATCTCACACTAGTGTATCGAGTCATTGACCCGTTCAAATTGGAGAATTGTGGTTGTTAGGTCAGGTTTGGATAATGATCACTTTTGATGTGTAACCAATCGTAATTGCTCAAGTGATTGAGTTTGAACCGTCTTTATCTGTTTGTTTAAAGGTAGGGGTCTTCTACTAGAGCTTTTCTATATGTAAAATTCTATCCTATTTGGTTATATAAACCATATCTATCATAATACTTAATAAGAGAAAATAAACCAACAAAAAGAAACCCACCCACCCTCACATTGCTGGCTGCATTAGTTGTCTTCCAATTTGAATTGGTCTTCCTTGCCATTTATTTGTTGGAGACTTCAGTGACCATGAAAAATGGCTTTTTCTCTTCCTGTCATTTCTTCGTGAATATAGTCAACTCTTTTTCTTCATGAAATTTTTCTTTAGACATTTGGTTGAGATTGTGATACACTTAATGTGGGATTAGGATTTAATATGAGCCTTTCTTAATACAAAAAAGTCCATCTCTCTGTGTCCATTAATTTTTCTTAGCCTTGTTTAATTCTTTTTTCTTTCACCAGACGATTTTTATTTATTTTTCACAACTTCAAAATTGGTCCCAAAACTTCATTATTCATCTGAATTTGGTCATTCACAAGTTTCAGAAGTGTGCAATTCAGTCTTCAAACTTTTTGTAAGTTAAAATCCACTCCCAAAACTTGTGATATTCCTCCAATGGCTTTTTGTGGTTCTTATTACTCTCGTGCCGTCAAGTCAATCTTCAAATGCTTCTGATATACTCCAATTAAGCTCCAATCCTCTTTTTTGCTCCATTTATCTCTATTTTTAGGTTTTACCTACAATGACAATATTTATACTAAATTAAGTAGAAATTCACTCAAACTACAATTATATATCAAGTTTATAAGATATGATAAGCGTGTAAAACATACTTATCAAATAATCTCAAACTTAAACACGTGTTCATCCCGAGCAAGATTATCTACTCAAATACACAAATAAATAACAACAATATTTACTTCAGTAGATAGCTTGCTGTATTTGTCCCAGGTTTTGAAACTGATTAAACAATTTATAAAAGACTTCTAAATCATGCTACCAAAACTAATTTTTACTCATTCGATGCTCGACTGACGTGTGTGTGTGCGCATAGTCAATCCAATCACCATAAGCCTTTAGGTTGGTAATAATCCACCCTTCAATGGTAAAATATTTTCTTTCTCTCTCGTAAGAATGCACACACCAATCTTGATATTCAATCTCTCATCCGTAGTGTTAATTATAAAGTTGCTCTCAAAACATTTATTCTTTTATCACTCAAGTTTGATTGGATCTAACCAATGGAGTAACTATTTAGATATGTGATGATTCTCCCTTTATTGAGTGTTTCGATAGTCAAGCTTCTACTAGGCAAGTCAAACCTACTAGTTATCTACATCCCCAAGTTATAATCCCAAAGGTTCAATCTTACTAGTTTTTCATCTTTTGTTCCAAGGAACTGCGTTTTTTTTTCTTATATGTAAAACCTCACTCTCTTAAGCTTTTTAGATGACTATTGTAGTGAGCTTTAGGTCGATGGCTCTCGGGTTAGATAGATCTTAGGGCACTGGTTTTGAGAACCCCTACGGGCTTTATTACTCGAGTCAAATAGGCTACGAAGATATGCATAAGATAATGTAAGTGCAATACCCTTTTTTGTGCAAGATAAAATATGCAGGGATTAGATTCCTTGCATCCGATTAATACCTAGATTCCACCAAGTAGCCAAAGACACTTCACAAAAATATTACACATGCACAGAATCAACACTTATCTAAATAGATCCCACGTGATTAACCACCACCAAACTATCCTCTCAATTGGTTAAGTAATTGAATTTTCAATTGGTGATCTTGGTTTTAACAACCTAGGTCCACAATTGACAATTCTATCAACCTATTCTATCCATATACCAATCAAAAATAATGATATACATGACTATTGTGCTCACACTTAATCACATCTCACATGGATAAGTACAATAAAAGAACAAGCATAAGTAGCACCACCTAGTCATAGTTCATGAATAAAAAATAATTTCAAAAAATATCATCATCAACCGGCAAACACACACAAGCACACAAGTAATAAGATAATATATATTTTGTACTTAATATAAATGGATTTTTTTACTCACATAATATAAACAGCACACACAAACATAACAAAAATAATAAAGTCATCATAAGGTGAGTAGCATAAAGAGTCTTGTGTTCATTGGACATCGTGGGATAAGATTTTCTTCCAAACTGAGAAGGTGGTTTGGTTATTTGTGATAGGCATGCTGAAGAAATTCATGAGAAACAATTGGCATAGACATTCAGATCAAATGGACAAGTTTTCTTTTGGCATGACAGCTGGTTTAGTAATGAATTGCTATCAACATTGGTACCGCACGCGAGTCACAAACTGAAGTTTTTTTTATATGGACCAAAATGGTGGTTTGTGAATAAGCTTAATTGTGTATTACAGTGGGATTTAGCAGCATGAATTATCCCGTGTTATAGTTTGAATCCAAAAGATGAAGAATTCAAACTATAACCAAAAATTAATAAATATGGATTAATTTGAAGCTGAAAATTTAAGCAAATATATATCAACTCAGCTGAATTAAATAAGAAAAAGGTAAGAAAAAATAGAAAATGAAGAAGAAATAGGGAAGAAGACGAAGATTAGAAAAGAATGTGGAGATGATATTTTCACTGCCAATTCTGTTGGAATTAATCATAATGGTTTTCTCTATCCTAGTCCACGTATTATATCCAGCAACAATCTAGAAACATGTTTTCCCTATTACAACTTTAAAAGTGTAAAAACAAAATTTAACTAAATTAAACTTAAGCAAAACGGCGTCGTCTTCCTCATTTGAATTTCTGTTATTTACGGTTGGATCTCATATTCTTCTTTTCCCATTTCCATTCATCTGCTTCCATTTCTCTTTCACTTTTCTCTCTACCTGGTTCTTATCTACCTTGTTCGTGACACCCTCCTGCATGGGATATTGATGCTGAATTTCCTTCCTTCCATGATACTTTTTCTTTCAACTAATCAACCCAATACACTAACCACTTGACACCAGCTCTGTCACCCTTTTTAAATATTCTAGTATGAATGATCTTTAAGGGATGTTTGTCCAAATACTGAGTGCTTGTATTTGATGGCAGTCCTATTACACTTACAACCTTGCTTCCAATCTTCTTCTTGAGCAAAGATACATGAAAAATAGGATGGATCTTAGCACCCACTGGAAGTGCTAATATGTAGACAACCTTCCCAACTTTCTCTTCCACTTTATAAGGGCCATAGTATTTTGGACTCAACTTTTGGTTCTCTCTTTTTACTACTATTCGTTGCTGATATGGGTGAAGTTTTAAATAAACCCAATCTCTAATTAGGAAGTGCATCTCAGTTCTATTCTTGTCAGCATAGTGTTTTATTCTGGCACTTGCTTGGGCTAAGCTCTCTTTCAGTTGTTTATCCATTTTATACCTCTCTTGCAATAAATCTTCAACAGCAACAAGATTGGTTTGCTGGTATGGTCCCAAGGCTAAATGAGAAGAAATGATACCAGAGAGGGCCTCAAAAGGTGTCCTCTGAATAGCTATTTGGTAGGTGGTATTATACTAACATTCAGCTAGAAGAATCCACTTAGCCCATGCTTTAGGTCTACTATGAGTCATACACCTAAGATACATCTCTAGGCACTGATTCAATCTCTCAGTCTGCCCATCAAATTGAGGGTGGTAGGCTATACTCAACTGCAGTTTAGTTTCCAATAGTTTAAACAATTCCTGCCAAAAGGAGCTAGTAAAAACCTTATCCCTGTTTGAAACTATAGACTGAGGAAGGCCATGTAATTTTCTAATATTGTCCATAAATAATTGGGCCACTCTTTTAGCTGTAAATAGATGGGACAAGGTAATAAAGTGTCTATACTTTGTGAATCTATCTACCACTACCATTATGACATCTTTTTCTTCAGATTTAGGTAGCACTTTTATAAAATCCAAAGAAATGTGGCTCCAAGACTGTTGTGGGATTAGCAGAGGGTATGTTCTCGCTTGTACCTCTAACACACATCACACTGCAAAACCTTCCTCTTTATATTCCCTATCATACCTATCAAGAATGAATGCTGCTCAGCCCTCATGATGATTTCATGTACTCCAGAGTGACCCACATCTTAGAATGAATGAATGCCACATCCCGGAATAATGAATGCATTGTATCACTCTTTCTTAATGTCTCATCCACTGCCAATGTATAGCTTGCCTTGGTGTCTGATGATAGGTCAGCTGTTGGATCAATTACTAAGGACTGAATCTTCTCAGTTGCTATATTCGCCCTTCATAGCTATTCATTACTTCATGTACCCATGCAGGTGTTACTTAGGTCATTGCACTGCATTCTCCCTCTTCTCTTCTTGACAGAGAAACTGCCACTACATTTTCCACCCTTTTTCTATATTGTATTTCATAGTCCAACCCCATAAGTTTAGTGAGCCACTTCTGTTATAAGTGGATAGTGATCGTTTGTTCCAACAAATATTTTAGTGACTGATGATCTATTTTAATCACAAAGTGGTGGCCCTCTAAATAATGTCTCCACTTCATCATCGTAGTCACTAAAGCCAGCAATTCTTTCTCATAAATTGACATTCCAAGGTTCTTTGGCCCCAATGACTTATTGATATAAGATAAAGGCCTTCTATTCCGCATCAATACATCACATATCCTCCATAGCAGGCATCAGTTTCTATGATAAAGGCTAAGTGAAATCTACTTATAGCCACCTTAAGGTTATTAAAAGCTATTTCAAGTGCTTTTGACCACATGAAGTTGTCCTTCTTCAAAAGTTCAGTTAATGGTTTTGCCAAGGTTCCATATGCTTTCACAAATTTTCTATAATAACCAATTAGCCCCAAGAACCCTATCAACTGCTTTAGGTTAGTTGGTGAAGGACATGATTGCATAGCTTCAACTTTTTTTAGGTCTACTGACACTCCTTGCTGGTCAATTATGTGCCCCAAGTATTTCACCTTAGTCTGCCCAAAACCGCATTTGCTAAACTTGGCATAGAGCTGATGTTTTCTTAGCAACTGTAGCACATTTCCTAAGTGTTCTGTGTGACTTGTCATGTCTCTACTATATACCAGGATATCATAAAAAACACCAGAACATACTTCCTCAATCGATCCATAAATATATCATTCATCAATCCTTGAAATGTGGGTGGTGCATTGGTCAACCCAAATGGCATTACTTTAAATTCATACAAGCCCCGGTATGTCTTAAATACTATTTTATATATATCCTTTGTGTTAACTCTTATCTAATGGTAGCCAGGTCTGAGGTCTATTTTGGAGAAATACTTAGCAACATTTAGCTCATCAATCAATTCATTAATTATTGGCATAGGGTATTTGTCCTTCACAGTCAAGTTGTTAAGTTGCCTATAGTCCACGCAAAATCTCCCGTTGCCATCCTTCTTTTTTACCAACAACACTGGAGAAGCAAATGGGTTATTACTGGTTTGAATAAGCCCAGAAGACAGCATCTCCTTGACCAGTTTTTCTACCTCAGTCTTCTAGATGAAGAGACATCTATAGGGTCTAAGTTTGAAAGGTTGTGCCCCATCCTTGAGTGGATTATGATGGTTATGTGACCTAGCTGGAGGTAGACCCTTAGGCTCCTCAAATACATCACTAAAGTTAGATATGATGGGTTTTAATTCCTCTGGAGTTTCTGCCAAGTCCTCTCCTTAGATTGCATACAACTGTCCCATTACCCCATATGTTTGCTTAGCCATAGGGATCTCATTTGTGTCCCAGTAATCATTTCAAAATTGCTATTAGTGGTCTCACTGCTTAGTGTCACCTTACTTCCCTTACTAACAAAGCTTATGTGTCCATGGTTAAAGTCAAAGGTTACTAGCCCAAATTGGCTAAGCTAGTTAACCCCTAATACCATGTCACTTCCTCCAAGCTTAAGTGATCTAAGTTTATATTGAAACTCCATTACATGCATCTGCCAAATCACTGAGGGTATAGTGATCTGCTCTCCAACTTCTGACCATTAGCCACAGTTACCATCAATGGGTTGCATTGGTTATCATGGTAGCCCAAGGATTTAATCAGCCCTTCATCAATGAAGCTATGGGTACTCCCACTGTCTATTAAAATAGATATCTTACTACTTTTACTCCTCTCTGGTATCCTGATAGTTTTATGCTGCAATCTTCTTATCGAGGCATCAAGAGAGATTTGCATGATTTATTCCTCCTCATTCTCCACATCAACAACCATATAATTCAACATTCTATTTTTACATATATGTCCTAGGGTATTTTTTCATCACACCTAAAACAAAGTCCCAAGTTTCTCTTAGTAATCGTATATCAAGAGGGGTAATAGTTTTGTATGGTAAGCTTTGTATCTTTTTTGGAGGTGGTTCATGTGATTTTTGAGGGTCAGATGAGTTTTTGGGATTGGGGATAAATCTATTTTGTTTTTGGATTTTGTTTAAGGCTGAAATGGCGGTTTCTTGTAGCAGGGCTATCTCAAAGGCTTGTGTTAATGATGTGGGCTTAATCATCTTCACCATGGACCTAATCTCTCCATTCCACTGGTGAACACACTAATATAGTAGGATGCATGTAGGTCTCGTAATGTTTGCATGGCTTGGGCTTTAAGATCCTCAAACCTTTCCATGTAATCAGCTACTCCTCCATATTACCTGATCTTACTAAAGGTTTCTACTACTTCTTCCCCAGTTGTTTCAGCAAACCTTCTACATATCACAGTGGTTAGTAAATTCCATTCTGCATTTGGGTTACAGGATAGAAATCCATGTAACCATATGTCAACCATACCCTTCAGATACATCTTAGCTATGCCCATATTTAACTCCTCGTGTACTTGGTGAAGTTGAAAGTATTTATTGGCTTTTCTCACCTATTCTCTCCCCTCCAAAAACTAGAAAATCAATTTTTGGCAATTTAGTATAAACTCTCCCCTCACCAAATACCCTATGGAAATAAGTGGTACTTCTGTTTCCCAAATCAGTATTATGCACTTCAGTCCCACTACTGGCACCTTCAATCTACTTATTCCTCTGATCATTATGAGCCACATTAAGTCTAGCCTGTTGGATTTTTTATCTCAATAATGGGCTACATATTGTATTGTAATTATATGGGCTATCTAATTAATAGGGCTATTAAGTGATCTGTTGATTGGGCCCTTGAAATATCTGAACTAGGTACGGACTTTGTAATGTGTAGAGACCGAATCCTAGTCCAATTAGGATTTATGGACTTCTAATTGAACTAGGATATAAAGAATATAATAAATAGGATTATGGTCCCCGGGTCAGTCACAACTTGTGCTCTTCTCTTCTATACCATTATAGACAGAGATTTAATTGAGCACTATTGAGGTGATAAGACTGCGGAAGATCCAACCCTCTCAATTTCAACACCAATGGAGACAGGTATTCTTTTAAATTAATCATACTTGGTAATTTGGTATGATAAATGGTGTCTTTAATTATGTATATATAATTAAAGAATATAGATTATATTTCTAACAATTGGTATCAGAGCTAATATCATGTTGAATTATCAAGATGATAATTGTTTTAATCAATTTATTAAACACTCAAATCGTATATATTTTGATTTTGAATGAATATGCACATAAAGAATTTTTTTGGGTAAAAATCATTATGTGTATGAATTCTTTAGATTGTTTTATTGAAGAAAATAAAGATCCAAAGAAATTAAAAATTAAAGAATTTAGTGAATTTATTACCAGGAATTTTCTCATCGTTTTCACAGCGTGTGCAATGTTTGAATAAAGGAATTTTGGCTTACATATATTATCTATATGTATTCGCTTACACGCTCAAATATTAGTTTTCTGTTATGTGCAAGTAATTCCATCCCAACTTCTCACCGCTTGAACTGTATATGCAATATTGAAAATCTTCGAAAATAGTTTGAAGTTAGAGAGGAAGTGAGTTTGCTTTTCTTGACAAATTATGATTTTGAGTCCCTAATTATGTGATGTGAAACCGGCATTGTTGGGAAGGCAGTGGCGCTACTGGGAATAGAACAGCAGTGCTGGGAGGCTCTCTGAAAGGGAGGAAGAGGAAAGGCGTTGTTTGAAAGCGCCGCGGGAGCTGCTGTCCGCAGCGCGTGCTGGCGCTGCCTACGGTTTGCAGCGCCGCAAGCGATTTTGAAGTTTGCAACGCCCGCCGGCGCTGTTGATGTGGGTGGAGGCCTCCTGCGAGATCTGGAGGGGCGGTGGTGGGTTGGCAGCTAGGGTTTGAACCCTAGCTATAATTTTGGAAACAGGACCTCAAATGTAAATTAGATTAATTTAAAGATTAGGGTGCAATTTTGGAGATTGAGGTTATATTGCATGTCAAGTCCCTAAAGTTTAAAACTTAATTATTTAAATCCCTCAGGTTATGATAATTTAAAACTAAGTCCCAAAGTTTTAATTATTAAGTCATTTAACCCTATAGTTATGGGATTTTAATATTTAGCCCTTAAAGTTGAAATTTTTCATAAGTTGGCCACTAAAATTTTAAATTTTGCAATTTTTTAATCCTAAAGTTTTAAAATTTCTTCAAAGAAAGGCCATTAAAGTTTTAAAATTTAGGATTCAATCTCAAAACTTCATAAATCCTAAATTTTAAATTCCTAAAGTATTAAAATTTCAACTCTAAGGTCCTCTAAGTTTTAAATCTTAAAGTTTTTCTTCGAAAATTCTCAAATTCTTGATTCAAATGTCTTATATTTCGAAGTGAATAATATTAATACAATACGTTGCCAAAGTAATCTCTATTGTGTTGATTTCTTTATTTTACAATATAAAGATGAGTATATCTGTTACTTATGCGAACAATGACCGGTCCAAAAGAAGGTTATTGTTTGGCCAAATAGCAGACGTACATGTGGTAGTAAATATGTGTTAATTATAAAAATTTCATGTGGACAATAAGTCGGTCCAAATAAAGGCTTATTGTTTGATAGATTTATTATCTATATTTGATTACCGCGCGAAGAGTATCACTTACAATTGATGTTTCTGTCCAAAGACTAAATGTCGATGTTGTATTAGGTATCTTGTTATGGGCCTACCAATAAAATCATACTTTTTTGGATTTTAAGATTTAGTCCTTAAAGTTTTAGATTTTAAATCTTAGGTCCTTAAAGTTTTTAGATTTTAAAATCTTAGGCCCTTAAAGTTTGGAATTTTTGAATTTAATCCTTAAAATATCTTCAGTTCCTTGAATTAATCGTCTTATATTTCAAAATAAATCAATTGAAATGATACGTTGCCAAAGTAACCTCTATCGCGTAGAATTTGCTTATTTTGGAATATTAAGATGTGTGTGTGTATTTGTTTATGCGAACAATGATCGCCCAAAGGAAGGTTGTTGTTTGGCCAAATGGCGATATATACTGTAGTAATAAATATGTGACAATTATAAAGTTTTCATGTGGACAATAAGTCGGTCCAAAGAAAGACTTATCGTTTGATATATTAATTATCAATATTTGATTACTACACAGAGAGTACCACTTACAAGTTGATGTTTCTGTCCAAAGACTAAATATCAATGTTGTGCTAGGTATCTTGTAATGGACCCACCGTTATATAATTTTTCATACATATGTTATGACATAATAATTAATTGTGAGTTTGAAATATTCTCTCGTTTTAGTTTTGTTTCGCTTCTACAATATCCGCAAACATTAATTTCATCCACGTGCTTAATAGCACAAATTTCAAGAATTGGAAAGAGAACGTTATGATTTTTCTCGGTTACATGGATCTTGACCTTGCGCTTCGGACAGAACGACCTCCTACTCTCACTGATGAAAGTTCCTCGAGGATAAAAGGGACTTGAAAAATTAGGATCGTTCTAACTGCATAAGTCTTATGATCATAAAATGTTCCATTCTAGAAATATTTAGGGGCGCTATGTATGAGGAGGAAAATGCTAAGACGTTCCTTAAAGAAAATGAAAAGCATTTTGCCAAAAACGAAAAGGCTGAAACAAGTCCTCTTTTGGATCATCTTGTTTCAATACGGTATAAAGGAAAAAGGAACGTAATGAAGTATATTATGAAAATGTCTAATCTCACTTCCAAACTAAAGGCACTAAAGTTAGAGTTGTCTGAGGACTTGCTCGTGCATCTGGTTTTGATTTCCCTTCCTGCAAAATACGGTCAATTTAAAGTGAGTTACAACACCCAAAAGGATAGATGGACTCTTAATGAGCTCATATCTTACTGTGTGCAAGAAGAGAAAAGACTTAAGCGTGAGATGACTGAAAGTACTAACGCATTTACCACTCCTCAAGACAAGAAAGAGAAAAGGAAAAAGTAAGCTGCGGTTGGGGCACCACAACATAAAGTGCAAAAGTAACAGGATAAGGAGATCACTTGTTACTTTTGGAAAAAGGGTGGACACATAAATGAAGAATGCCCCAGTTACGTTACACAGCGTGTTAAGAAATATATGCTTCTTGCTATGGTTTGTTATGAAGTTAATTTATTTAGCTTCTGTACGTAGACACACTTGGTGGATGGATTCTAGTGCTACCACTCACATAAGTGTGTCTATATAGGGGTTGCTGTGGAGCCAAATGACCAATTGATGTTGAAAGATTCATCTTTGTGGGCGTGACAAAGCGATTGCGATTGAGACTATAGGGACTTTTAGGTTATTATTAAGGACACGGTGAGAAAAATGATTAGTCATTCTTCTTTACCAAAATCCCTATAGAGAGAAGCATTAAAAACTGCATCATACATCCTTAACAGGGTTCCAAATAAAGCAGTAACTAAAACTCCTTATAAACTTTGGATCTGCAAGAAGCCTGGAATAAGGCACTTGCACATTTGGGGATGTCCAGCTGAAACGAGGCCTTATAGGCTAAGTGAAAAGAAACTGGACTCAAGAACTGTAAGCTGCTATTTTGTTGGATACCCAAAATGGTCCAGGGGTTATAAATTTCATAAATCCTCAACTAGGTCCTTTTTCGAGACTATAAATGCAAAATTCTTTGAGAATGTTGAGTTTGGAGGGAAAGATAAGGTTAAGAACATCATCTTTGAAGAAGAACTCGTTTCTCTTACTGCTGTCACTATTGACAATGATCCAATTACTGACATTGTTTAAGAAGTGAATTCAGATTATCAAGATAATGTCGACAACTTTCCTATCCAAAATAAAGTTGTTGCTACTGATGAGCAAACTCAATAACCTCAAGAACAAATGCCAGTGCGAGGATCCACTAGAGAAAGGAGAATGGCGTTTTCGGATGACCATATCATCTTTATCCAAGAACATGGGGTTGACATAGGAGTGGTGGAAGATGATCCAATCAACCTCCATCAAGCCAAACAGAGTTCTAATTCTCAAAAGTGAGTTGGTGCCATGGAAGATGAGATGAAACCATGAAAGACAATCACATTTGGGATCTCGTCAAATTGCCTGAAGGTGTGAAACCCATTGGTTGCAAATGGATATTTAAGACCAAGAGGGATTCAAAAAGCAATGTTGAGAGATATAAGGCTCATCTTGTTGTCAAGGGATTCACTAAGAAAGAAGGCATTGATTATAAAAGAGACTTTCTCTCCAGTTTTATCGAAAGACTCTTTCAAGATAGTAATGGCATTAGTAGCTCATTTTGATTTGGAGCTACATCAGATGGATGTAAAGTCTGCATTTCTCAATGGTGATATTGAGAAAACAATATACATGGTGTAGCTAGAAAACTTTGTATCAAGTGATCCAAAGAGAATGGTCTGCAAATTGAAGAAACCCATCTATGGTCTCAAGCAAGCTTCCCGTTAATAGTATTATAAATTTCATCAAGTCATTATCTCGTTTGGATTTGAAGTAAATACAATTGATGATTGTGTCTACCATAAGTTCGAAAGGAGTAAATATATCTTCATGGTATTATATGTCGATGATATACTGCTAACTAGCAGTGATATAGGCTTATTGCACGAAACTAAGAGATTTCTAACTAAGAATCTTAAAATGAAAGATCTTGGGAACGTCTCTTTTGTATTAGGCATACAGATACATCGAGATCACTCTCGAGGTATCATTGGGTTATCACAAAAGAGCTATATCGAAAGAGTAGTTAGCAGATTCGGCATGAAAGATTGTGGACTAGGAAATACGCCCATTGCTAAAGGAAATAAGTTCAGCCTCAGTCAATGCCCCAAGAATGAGGTTGAGGTTAAAGAAATGCAAAAGATTCTTTATGCGTCGGCTATAGAGAGTCTAATGTATGCTCAACTATGTACGCGTCCGGATATAGCGTTCATAGTAGAATTATTAGGTAAATATTTAAGTAACCCTGTGATGGATCATTAGAAAGCAGCCAAAAGGGTTATGCAATGTTTATAGAGAACAAAAGATTTCATACTCACCTATCGAAAGTCAGATCATTTTGAGATCATTAGGTATTCGACGACGATTTTCTTTGGATGCCAATCTGAAGAAGAGATCCACATTGGGCTATATTTGTCTGCTGGCTGGATGAGCTATATCATGGAAGAGTGTTAAGCAGACGCTCATAGCTCTATCCACTATAGCAGTTGAGTTCATAGCCTATTATGAGGCATCTAATCATGGGATATGGTTGCGAAACTTTGTCACTAGGTTGCATGTTGTAGATGGTATTGAAAGACAATTGAAGACATATTGTGACAATAAATCGGCTGTGCTATATTCCAACAACAATAGAAACTCTACGAAGTCGAAGCACATAGACATCAAGTTTCTTGTTGTTAAAAAAAAAGAGTTTAGAGTAATCAAGTGTCTATAGAGCATATTGGCACAAACTCCATAATTGCGGATCTACTCACCAAGGGCTTACCGCCCAAGGTGTTTCACGAGCATATAGCTCATACGGGTGTTGTATCGTTCGATGATGTGCTGGTTTAGTGGGAGTTTGTATTTTGATGCTTTTTAGTAATAGACACACTTTATAATTATTTTTTGCAGAATAAAGTATAATGGTTGTTACCAATCTCTGAATTTGGTCTTTCTATTTGTAGTTTAACATTAAGATTGGAAAGCTTTAGCATGATCTCACTAAAGAATAAAGTAGGACCAGTTGGAAATAGACATGGGTTAAGATCACATTGCATGTAATTTCCATGCTACACATCCATACTCGATCTATGTCATTGAATATGTTGGTATGATGATCATTGATTGGTTTAGTTACCGATTAATGTGATTTAAGACCGCTTTGATCTCATACTGATATAGTAGATGGACCAGATTGTAATTACAGAGATGTTTCAAGACAAGATAGCAATTTAAGTGTACACATAAAGATTAAGATATAATTGTTTTGGATAACATATGTAGCTCAAGTGGGAGATTGTTGGATTTTTTGTCTCAATAATGGTCTACATATTGTATTACAATTATATGGGCTATCTAATTAATAGGGCTATTAAGTGATCTATTGATTGGGCCTTAGAAACATCTGGATTGAGTACGAACTTTGTAATGTGTGAGACCAAATCCTAGTCCAATTAGGATTGACGGACTTCTAATTGAGCTAAGATATACAGAATATAATAAATAGGGTTATAGTCCCCAGGTCAATCATAACTTGTGCTCTTCTTTTCTACATCATTATAAATAGAGATTCCATTTAGCACTATTGAGGTGATAAGACTGCAGAAGATCCAATCCTCTTAATTTCAACACCAATGGAGACAGGTATTCTTCTGAATTAATCATACTTGGTAATTTGGCATGATAAATAGTGTCTTTAATTATGTATATATAATTAAAGAATATAGATTATATTTCTAACATAGCCATCATAGCTACAGGGGATTCATATTTAGAGTTCATATCTTGCATTAATTCCTCTACTCTATCTTGTTTACATTACATGCTCTTGAGAACTTTATCAGATGAATCAATCTTGATGTCTTTGTCCATCTTCCTAAGGTGCTCCTGTGTCACTTTCATCTAGTTTCCATGGTTGGGTTCCAGGAATCTTTAATTTTTTATACCAATTGTTATGGTTTGAATCCAAAAGATGAAGAATTCAAACTATAACAGAAATTAATAAATATGGATTAATCTGAAGCTGAAAATTTAAATAAATTTATATCTACTCAGCTGAATTGAATAAGAAAAAGGTAATTAAAATAGAAAATGAAGAAGAAGTGTGGAGGAAAACGAAGATCAGAGAAGAAGGTGAAAATGATTTTCACTGCATTCTGTTGGAATTAATCATAATGATTTTCTCTCTCCTAGTCCACGCATTATATCCTGCAACAAGCTAGAAACGTGTTTTCCCTATTACAACTTTTAAAAGTGTAAAAACAAAATTTAACTAAATTAAACTTAAGCAAAACGGTGTCGTCTTCCTCATTTGAATTTCTATTATTTACGGTTGGATCTCCTCTTCTTCTTTCCCCAAATCCATTAGTCTGCTTCCAGTTCTCTTACACTTTGCTGTCCACCTGGTTCTTCTCTACCTTCTTCATGACACCCCCATCTCTTTTTGTGAGTATTGTTCACACCGCTCGGGGGACGCAGGTGAAATTCGGCCCACTGCTAACATGGCAGTTAACTTAAGTGATAATAAAAAAAAAAATCAGCTTCCCCAATTCAAGGCAGATTCAAATGGCTCCGTCATTTCCATTTCACCCATTTCACCCTCGGTCTCCCATTCTGTGCCCTAAATCGCCATAGCCCACCGTCGCTTCTCCTCACCCACCGCCGCTGATATTACGCCGCCGCTGCCATCGTCCACCTCCGACCAGCCTCATTGCCAAAGCCCCCGCTCGCTGCCATTTTATCCTCGGTACGTTCGCTGCTATTTGTAGCAATTTTCAGCACCCCTCCTCGTGGCTGCCGGTTCCAGTTTCGTCTGCCGAAAATTGGACAGGTGTTTGTACATGCTCTTTATATATGTTAATGAAGATTATAACGTTCATAGTTGAAATATGGCCATTTTAATGGCAAAGGCATAAAATATGGAAATTATTTAATCCATTCAGATTATTCGAATATTTCGATTCATCGAATCCCATATTTATAAATATTTAATTTGTTCATAGGAATGGAGGTTGAAAGCCCCGACAATGTATTTGTTCCACAAGTTACCATTTGCCGAATTCCAAAGGTTGGAGAAGAATTTGAATCAATCGAGGATGCATATAATTTTACAACTAATATGCAAGGAGGTTGGATTTAGTGCACAATTGCGAATAGTAAAAAAAAAAGCAAACGAATGAAATTTATTGGAAACTCTTTGTGTGCTCTAAGGAGGGAAAAACAGACGAGACGTATCAAAAGAAAAAAAAGGACGTGCCATGCGATAGGGAGAGAAATCGAGGAAACACACGATGCGGTTGCAATGTAAAATTATCTGTTCTGAAACAAGAGATTGGAAATTTATGAGTTTTCAACAAATTTGTAGCAGAACATAACCATGCTCTCACAACGCCTAGCAAAGTACATTTGCTAAGATCGCATCGAAATGTATCGGCCACAAAGAAGGCATTTGCACAACAGTTTTCGGATGCTAACATTCCTACATGTCAGCAGTTGAGAATTATGGAGATAGATGCAGGCGGTCCAGATTCAATTGGGTATGTGGAGAGAGATCTGAGGAACCATGAAAGGAATATTCAAGAAGAGCTTAAGGGTCACAATGCGGAGACACTAATTGAGTATTTTTCATTTGAAAAAGAGAAGAGTCCTAATTTCTACTCTGATTATGGTACAGACTCGGACAATAAATTGGTTCATTGTTTTGGGCAGATTCTGAGTCACGCAGATCATATGCATTTTTTGGCGATGCTGTTGTTTTCGACACAACTTACAATACCAACAAGTACTCGATAATTTTTGCACCTTTTGTCGGAGTGAACCATCATGGACAAACGGTTTTATTTGGATGTGGATTATTGAGTGACGAGTCGACTGAGTCATTTGTTTGGTTGTTGTCAAAATTCATGGATGCCATGACGGTACAAGCGCCCCAAATAATTATTACGGATCGGGATGCGGCTATTGTGAAAGCTATATCAATGGTGTTGCCTTTGACATTCCCACGGTGTTTTGTATGTGGCACATTTTGAACAAGTTTTACGAGAAGATAAATGTCATGGTGCATAACGAAGAATATCATATGTTGGTGAACGTAATTAAACATTCGGAGTCATAGGATGAGTTTGAGGGTCGATGGTCGCAATAATGGAATCATCAAACTTAGGTCGCAATGAATGGTTGTGTAGCATGTTTGATCTCAAGGATCGATGGGTACCGCATATGTCAAACATATCTTCGAGTCTTTGGAATGTCTAGTAGTCAAAGGTCGAGAGTGGTCACTCTTTCTTTAAACTATACGTTAATCGCAAGAATTCACTTATGAATTTTGTTACTCGTTTCAATATGGCATTACGCCATCAACGACATAAAGAGTTAGTTGCAAACCACATTGATATAAATGAACAACCACGACTGACTTCCAAATTTCAAATGGAGCATCAGATGGTTCAAGTGTACACGAAGATGATTTTTTTGTTATTCCAAACTGAAATTGATCAAAGTCATTATTATGTATGCTCGAAGAAGTCAGCCTCTGACGATGCGAAGGAATATACGGTGCAAAGAGTTGAGCACGGGAAAACTTTTGATCGACATCGGTTACTTACTCATTATACAGGTAGTGACTTTATTTCTTGTAGTTGTCGAACATTTGAATTTGAGGGGTATCCTTATCGTCATATGATTAGTTATTTCAAGAAAAAACAAGTTCTACTTCTACCAGACAAATACATATTACGAAGATGGACTAAGAATGCCAAAGTTATTGCGGTAGAATATCCGAGTGCTATCATCTCAGAGGGAGGGAGTTCTAGTTCTTCTTTGTTGTCACGACATGGGATGTTGGCCCATAGGTCGTCGTTGTTGGTTGATGATGCGTCTTTGACGGATGCTCGCACCGATTACTTGATGGAGAAGTTTGCTAGAGTGCGTGTAAATGTCAAAGCTATAGACGATGGAGGAACTATTGGCTTGACCCGGAGTAGGTACAAAAATACTGAAGAACGTATAACAATACATGATCCAAGTTTTGTTCGCGCTAAAGGATGCGGGAAAAGGTTGAAGTCATCGAAAGAGAAATCAATGGCGAAGACTAGTCGACAATGTTATGCATGTGGGCAAAATGGCCACGACAAAAGAACATGTCCTATGTAAGTGGTTTATATTTAACTATTTGATATGATCATTTACATTTTGTTGTTAAAATATTTGTAATAAAATCGTGTTGTTTTTTTTTTTTTATGTTAGGTCAACTAGGGAGACGATCGTCACTGATATGAATGACCAAGTGCAGACGCAAGATGAAAGAAGATCCGATGCTACATTTATGTCTTATGGTAGTAGTCAGTGCGATATGGGAAATTGGTTTTTGTGAATTTTAGATTTGTTCTTTTGTGACAATGGGTAATTGGTGTTTTATTATGTCTTTTTAGTATGTAGTTTATGTTGTTGTGGACTACGTTTGAAGACATTTACGTTTAAATTTAAGAGAAGATTTGTGTTTGTGACATTTGTTTTGTTTGACACTACATTTTTTTTTTGTGAAAGATTGAAGACTACAATTGTTTACATTTGTACATAAGATCATCAGATATACATTGCTATAAAGTACCAAAATGTACAAAACAAACATCTTATGGACACCATTATAGGATGTTATAATATCCATGATATCATTGCAACATATGATAAATTAAAACAAGAAGTTCACAACTAAACTACATATTACAATGATACAAACGAGTACGGAAATATCAAAGCAACTTTTCCTTATTATTCTATCGTGATGTCGGGACTTGATTTCCTCTTCCATTTTGTCAAGCCTCTCGGATAATTTCATAACATGGATATTCAAATCATTCAACGTTGTCAAGTGATTCTCAGGTACAATTAATTGGCTAAAATGTTGTGATTCAACTTCGTCGTCCCAAGTAAATCCTGCACACAAGACTCCATCCTACGACATAAAGATATTAAAAAACTAAAAGAACCAATACATTCGAAGCATCAACAATTAAATAGACAAAACGTACCTTTACATTATGACATTTCCAATACCTACGAAGAGGATTACGTGTAGTGTGCGATGTGTATTTTCATATACGCACCACATCTACATCTAAGACAGTTTAGGCGCATCATTAATTAACGGACGAAGACATTGATTGATACCTATTTTTATCGGATTTCACACACAAAAAACTAGTCATGTATGATCCATTAAAAAAATTCCGTTTCTACTTGATAACAAGTAACTCAGATATTCATAGAAGGCTCGGATGTTATTTCAACTAGTAAATACCCAATAGTCTCCGCCATGGTTGCAATTCACCAAATGCGTTTAGAATAGAGATTGGCATAACCTCTATTCCACCACCATCCTGGGTTTACCATGCCAAGATACGGATCGAATTGTATCTTACTCTCAAAATCATAAACTCATTCATTGAACACGCCAAACATCATCACAAAATGCCCCATTCATGTATACTTCATCAAACAAAAAAATTCAATTTCACCAAACACTAAATACGTCAACATTAAAGAGTCCCGTTCTCAGCGGTCAAAGAGTTTCCAACAGGAAGGGAACAACAACATCATTGGGTGAGAAGAAGTCCCCATCTTCCTCCACCCTCATGTATTATCCATTCAAAATATCCGGTTCTACTTGATAATAGTAACTAATATATTAATACAATGCTCGGATGTTATTACAACCAGTAAAGATACAATCGTCTCCACCATGGCTGCAATTCCCAAGTTGCATTTTAGAATAGAGATTATGATAACCTCTATTCCAACACCATCCGGGTTTACCAAGCCAAGATACGGATCCAATTGTATCTTATTCTCATTCATAACCTCATTCATTCAACAAATCAACCATCATCACAGCCCATTCCTATCAACTTCATCCAACACACCAAATTCAATTTCGCCAACCACTAAATACATCAACATACAACACAACAAACATCATCACGATCCAAAGAGTTTCCAACAAAATGAACAACAACATCATTGGGTGAGAAGAAGTCCCCATCTTCCTCTACCCTCATTATTATCAACTTGTATTCCAACAACAAATATCTACATACCGATTCTTGGCTTCGAGCTATATGGAATGTTACCAACCGAAAATGGGTGCACAGGCGGTGGTCAATTCCTAGCGATTTATGCAAATGGGTGGTCAATTTTTGGTGCACAATCTCCGCCCGATTCGCCGAAAGCACGATAACTTGCGCTAGATTCGATTGGGTGCGATCACATATCGACGAAAGGAACACCCTTTATCACACCGGGCAGTTGTGCTCCTCCAAAGCCCTCTCAAACACCTGTCCAAATTCCGTGGACGGCTCGAACCCGGCGACCCACGAGGAGGGTAATAAAATCGCCGCAAATAGCAAATGAGCATACCGAGGAGGAAATGGCAGCGAGCGGGGGCTTTGGCAGCGAGCTGGAGGCCGGAGGTTGATGATGGCGATGGCGGCGTAATATCAGCGGCGGTGGGTGAGGAGAAGCGGCGGTGGGCTATGGCGATTTAGGGCACAGAATGGGAGACTGAGGGGTGAAAGGGGTGAAATGAAAATGACGGGAGCCATTTGAATCCGGCTTGAATTGGGGAAGCCAGATTTTTTATTTTATTTTTTTTTTTTTTTTATTATCACTTAAGTTAACTGCTGACATGGCGCGGTGGGCCGAATTTCACCTGCCCCCCAGGGGCAGGTGAACGGTACTCCTCTTTTTGTACCCCGCAGCTGGATGTCTTATGCCTTTAAAGAATCACAGAATGGGCTCTGCATTTCTAAAGCAGTACTTTCGAAACAGTTTAATAACTGCCAATCCTTCGAGTGCTGAAACATTTGATCATCATTTCCTCAATGGAAGGGCTGAATTGGTTTTGTGTCTGGAACTGGAACAAAAATGAGGCTAAGCATTGGAGCCATAAGAGAAATCCAAAATAGGTTATTTGGAAAATTGTAAACACGCATTGTTATCTTGGCAGGAATGGTAAGGGTGTCCTAAATTGGCACATGCGGTTGGCATTTTCCATACGAACTTCTATCTTGGTTGGAATGGCAGGGGTGTCCTAAATTGGCAATGTGCATACAAGGCGACAACCTCGTAAACACATGATCTCCTTGGAAGCTTATCAGTCACAAACCTGATTATTTTTTGCAATAAATATTACAAGTTTTCCTTCAGATGTCAATATTTTTTTAATAAAATTTTGGCTAGAACATAAAAATGGAATTTTTATTTATTGTTGCATAAAGGCAAACATATAGAAAAATAGCAACATAATTGCATGACATCCCCTCCTCCTGAGGAATGAGAGAGAATTGAGGAGAACAAGTACATCTCCAACCTAAATTTTATGAAATAAACATATAAATATTTAGATTCATTAAAATAAGCTAATGTCATATGTTATGTTAAAGTCAGGCCCCTTGGACTCAAAGACAGTGTAATGTCTTGGAAAACTTTTAGCCTTTTGTCAACCTTCCTTTGAGGAAATCCAGTATCATTTCTTGTTTCCTCTGCCTTTCTGGTTTCATTGTCCGAACCCAAAACCGCAGCAATTATTGCATTCTCAAAATCCTCACTGTCAGGAAGCAAATCTTCCCACTTATCTCCTGTTTTCTCCGGAGAGGTTGCTGGCTTTCTCAGTTTATTTTCCGGCTCAGCTAAAGGCATCCTTTGCTCTCCTCCTCCCATGTCATTTACACTTGAATTTGTTGCTTTTCCTGACCTCGTTCTCTTAAGGCTCTCTGTGAATTGCGTAGAAAATTTCGACAAAAAGAATGGTGGTGCATCGATATTGAGTGAATTTCCATAAGAAATAATTGGTTTGACACTTTTTTGTAATGGGGGAATCACCGGGTTTGTTATGATGTTAGAGTTGACATTCTCGTCAGGAAATTCGTTTTCGGGTTTCGAAAATTTTCTGATAGGCTCCTTGCAAGGCTGAGGCTGCCAGATTGCAGAAGAGCCCAGAAATGCATCAAACAGCTTACTCTGTTCGACCCTATCCCCGCCCTTATTTATTAACTCAGATTCGAGATCTCGCAGCATTTGCTGTGCTCTTTCATAGGCCTTGAGATGGGAGTCGACACCTCTGGGGCCATCAGCCATGGCTGGTTTCACTCTTCTAAGAGTCGCTTTCGCCTCGTCTATTCTCCCTTGTTTCATCAAACAAATGCCCAGATTGCACATTTTGTTATTGTCTGGTGCAATCAAAAGTGCCCTCCTGTAAGCATCCTCAGCTTCAATGTAATTGTTTTGCTGCATCAATGCCCATCCTAAGTTCCCCTTCAAAATACACAAAAAAGAAACATTCTTGTTTGTTAATTCAATTCCCATTCATAAGAACATAGAAAGAATATCAGTAGTATATAGAATTGGAATTTGATTTGATTGAATTAGTACCAGCAATCGAGTGGCCTCTTGCTCCACAGACACTTGAAACTTTTTCCCCTGGGATCTTGCAGTCTTTGTTCGCTTGCCGTTGAAAGCCATGCCTTGCTGAATTAGATACAATTTGTGCTTCAGCAATGCTACTTGATCATTCAATCTTCCACATCTCTGCATTTATGCAAGTTAAAGAGAATAAACAAACTATTATATTATGTTTAGTATGTAGTACTCGATAATACGGTATAATTAACAAGATTTTAAAGAGGAAGATTCATAGTTTACCTTGTAAAGATCTACTAAAATATTGTCAAGGGACTCTTGAGCTTGATCTGAACATCGATGGCGCAACGACTTAATTGCTTCAATGGCTTCTTCAGCCCTATTTTGCTGCTTCATCACAATGGCCATATCTTTCAGAGCACTATCCACTCTATCTCCAGCATTAATTGCTGCCCAAAACAAAGGTATTGCCCTCTCTGGATCTTTTTCCACTAACTGATACACACAAGAATTTCAAGAGAAAACAATATAGGCTCATGTTCAGCACCAAATCCACAATATCTTAATTCTTACATTAAAAGAAACTCAAAAGGAAAATGGGATCTGCAACTCACTTGAACATTTTTGGCTCGGACGTAAGGGGAGTCACCAACTGGGACTTTGTGGGCAACATGAAAGGACTCGGATCGAGTTCGCGAGATCCCGAGAGGCTTGGCTGGCGATGAAGGAGCCGATTTAGTAGGTCTGAAACCAGGGGGCGCATTCCACATGTCCTTCATCATCTTCAATTTTTGTGGGTTTATTATAACCAAATTTGCAGTTCAGAAGAAGGAATTGTGGAATAGACAAATGGTGTTGATTTCAGAGAGCAGCAATTGTAATAGAGAAGATCGTTGAGCCAGAGAGAGTGGGGGAAGAATAGAGAGAGACTGAGGGCAAGGGAGGAGGAGAAGGCAGGGTGTATTTTGAATTGGAAATATTTGAAATTTTCGCCCGTTGCAAGTTACCGTTTCACGAACTAGCCGTTGTGCCATTTCGTCAACGAAGTAAAAAAATTATTTCTGCATGAAGACCATTATTTCTGATATTTTCCAATTGACACCCTAGAATTTTGTTGTTCCTAATACAAGTTTTCTTGTCTTTTTATCTTTGAAGGGCCATAGATCACTTATAAATCTTATTTTCAAATACAGTTTTATCCTACCAAATTTTTTTAAAATCGTGTTTCTTATTTAGCGATGGATAAAAATATCTAAACAAACCGACCAGACCGACTCATCATCTCAGTCTAGTTCTACTTAAGCTTTAAATAGTTTTGGATATTAGAACCAAAAATTGAGCAATTCAGTCTAGTTCTTGATTTTAGTACCCAGAACTAAAATTTTGAAATAAACCAAATTTTTATTTATTTTTAATAAAAATATTAAAGCTGGTGCAATGCACCAACCACGTGGATGAACTACCATTTTAAAGCAAAGCGGACAGATATAGAATTAAATGATATTGTTGAAATTCTCATAATGGATCTTTCAAATATTGTAGGACTTGATAAAAAATTGTAAGAGTTGTGAAGAATAAATGAATTTTTTAATTATAGAATTGGATCGAATTGAATATTTTCATAATTATAATTGGAATATATGATTCTATTTATCAGATATCTTTTGGTTCTTGATTTGATTCAGTTATCTTCGAAACTAGATATTAGTATTTTAAAACTAAACATTACATTAGACAAAATAGAGAAAAATATTTTAGGTGCATTTTTTCGGTCTTATTTGTTAATTTATAATTAGTTCAACTGTTTAGAAATGTAGAAAAATAAACTACCAAATCTTAAAAATATATTAAGTTTGAATAATTGAAAAATAAATTAAAATTGTGGCCAAACGCCACTTTTCAATTTCTTTTTGTATTTATTTTTTTGAAAAACACTATCAAAAACTAGAAATAAAATATGTGTGGTCCCTTGTTGATCCACGTCCGATGAAGGGCCGGCACTAGAGGTGGCTGTTGTCGATTTTAATTCCGCAAGTAAACGAATCGTAACAACTAATATAATAATGTGAAGAGAGTTGAATTTACGAAGACTAGCTATCAATTAACTAATTAATGTATATTTCGAGTTTTAACAAGATAAGAACACATATTCTTCTATAAATTCAATACTAAAGTTATTCTATTTGAGTTTAATTAAATCTAAATTATCGCTCAATCAAAAATAAGTTTTAAGAATAAATTTAAGTTTTACTAGTACTAGGATTCGCGAATCTACCTACACGTTCATTACTCAATTATTTGTTAATCGCTTTAGTTTATAACTACTATAGATTGAAAATCGGTGATCCTATAACAATCAAAAGCCTCTTTCGTTAGTCAATCAATTTTGTATCGATATGTAAACCTAATTATCTTTAATTAAGTTTCGAACATAAAAATATATATTTAAATCACAAGAACACCCTAAACGGATTTCATAAAGCATAATAGTAATTTCTATTTATTATTGGACTCTATGTTATTCAATACCATGTGTTTATCTAGATTGAATATCTTGACTTCAATAAAGATCACAAAACATTCCAATAGTGATCAAGCATTAAAACATTAGAAAAAAGGAATAAAAAATAATCAACCCAAAAGCAATTAATTACTAAAATGAAAAAACTTCTAATTAATTAAAAACGTGAGATTTCATCGTTCATCCTAGCAATAAGTTTTCTCTTTGATATTTTAACGACAAGCTCCTCAATTCTCTTAATATGTTCAATTGAGTCCATTTTCTTCTGTTTGCTTTCTTTTCGCTTGATCAACACTTGAATTTGGTTATTTTCCTATAATGATTAAAAATAATACAAAATTATGCTAAAAACATGTAATAGTACTCATAATTGTCCTTTTTTGTAAGTCCTGATCAGTACAAAATTGTACTTGTCAAATACCCCCAAACTTGAACATTTATTCATCTTCGAATATACTAACTAAAGACAATCATGTACCAAACGAAATATATAGTAACAATTTTCACAACACAAATAGCTTGTCGTTCTTGCTTCAACTTTTGCAACAACTTATAATTTATGACAAGTATCTAGGTATTACTATTGCAAACGTTATTCTACTTAGACCATACTAGATTTGTGTGTGTGAGCAGTTAATCCGATGTACTTAATTTCTATGGTGATGATAGTCCAGCCATTTGGTCAAATTTTCATTTCCTTCTTGTAAAGTACACTTTCTCCCAAATTGTTATTTTCTTTCAACTCCCAAAATTTTGGGTCTAAGGTTATGATTTACTCGTTATTTTCTTGCTCGAAAGTGGTTGAGAAAGTGAATAATTGTGACAAACTAGGTTTATGAAGATTCTCTTATTTTTTAATGCTCTCGACTAGGAAGTTTACACTAAGCAGTCAAACCCATTAGTTATCTAATCCCAATGTTAATTTTGCAAATGATCTTTTACATTGGCTTTAGCAGATTTTCTTTTGTGATATATATATATATTAATTATGTGCAAAACCCAATTTATTAAGATTTCTAGATGACTTATGTAATGAACTTTATGCCGATGTTTCCCATATTTTGCATGCCTTAGGGCACCGAGTTTTGAGAACTGCTATGGACTTTATTACTCGAGTCATAAAAGCTATGAAAAGAGTTATAAGATATTAATAGTGTGCAAAACTCAGTCCATTAAGCTTTCTAGATGACTCATGTAATGAGCTTTAGGTTGATGGACTTTATCACTCGAGTCAAAAAGGCTACGAAAAGAGTTATATAATAGTAATAAGTTCATGCGCGGGGATTAGATTCCTAACATTCGGTCATTACCTAGCTTCATTTAACTGGCCTAAAGTGCTCTACAAAATTTTTCAACACACATAGAATCAATCACAAACATAGATAGCCACCATTACTGCTTAACTACTACCGCACTTAATCGCTCTTGGTTTTAAGTTTATAGATCTAATCTATAAAGGGCATCCTATTGTTCTCGACAAAAGTGCACCAACATAGCTAAATTGTTTTAACTAACCGACATAACACGGTATCAAACATGGGTTAGTAGTTTCACATTTAACAAAGAGTAATATTTTTGTTTACAAGTCATGAATTTAAGTAAAACTTAAAAGAAACACTTTCATCATTGCCGATAAGGCTATTTATGGCACGTAAGCATGCAAATAAACACAAATAATAATTTTTTTTCCAAGTGCCAACAACGAATAAGGTAACAATCATAAATCAAGCATTTTTTTTCGAATGCCAACAACGAACAAGGTAACAATCACAAATCAAGCATTTTTATCCACCACCTCCAAAAAGCTTGATTTTCTTCCACTTGTGCCAATATTTTTTATCGAGCCAGCCGGCATGGACTAAATTGGCCTGAGTGGGCTAAATTTACCGTGCCGAATAGGACCAATTTTATTGGGATGTATTTTTAATGGGCTGGCCCAATCCAAAGTCCAGATTATTCTAGGCTAGCCCGTCGGCCCGATCCATTTTACCACTTATAGCTAGCACTGTCCGTCTAAAAAAGTGGACCGTGCCGAACTGGGCTGGTTCGTGGACCGCGTAATCACGCGCTTTGAACTTGCCTTATAACAAATGACGGCCAATTGCAATTAGATAAAGGTTAAATGCACTACGAGTCACCCAACTTTGAACATAGTTGCATCCAGGCTATTCATCTTCAATTTGGTACAATCATGTCAATCTATTGACTCATATCCAATTTGGTGCAATGAAGCCGTCTAATTTTGATTCGCTCATGTTTGGAGTGGTTTAAAAACAACTTTTAGTTTTTTTGCTAAGATTTGTGGGACCCAGATTGCATTAAAAAATGTGAATTGATTTGTGGTCTCTGACATAATAGGTCAGATGATGATGGAAATGACAGTATTACCCTTTTTGTCATGTTATATTTTTGTGGAACTTAATATTAAGAGAATGGACACGTGGAAGTAAAATGATTGTGAGCTAGGGGTAATTGGAGAAATGGACAACTTCAATTTCTAAACCTAAGACCGTTTTTTAAAATGTAGGCCACTAAATAAAGGCATGTTGAATTTTCAAAGTTTGATTTGCCTTCAAAAAAAACCTCATTTTATGTCGTTGTAAATAGGCACCTAGTCACTCTGTTCCACTTAACACTGTTTAACTAACATAATATATTGACCCGAATGTTAAAACTAATGGATAGTTAGCGTGTAAACATTTTTAGTTCGTACATTTTTTTTAAGTGTTTTTATAAGATTGGTGATTGTATTGGTGTGCGAGGTGAACATACATGTCAATTATATGTTAGTTTGAACTTTCAAATAAGAATATTACGTTGTTTAAACTGACGGGATCATGAATAGAATAATTAGATTTGCAAGTAAATCAAAGTTAGGTGATTTGATTGTACCAAATTGAATATTGGTGATCCGGATGCAAATCCACTCAAATTGGGTGACCCTTAGTGCATTTAACCCCATATTTATACAGCTTCCCGTTTTCCCTCCATAATTTTTTTTCCTTTTATTTTTCGATTTCATGCTAATTAATTTTGACAACGTCAATTAATATTTTTTATTTTGACATGTAAAAGATTAAATTTTGAGTAATTGTTTGCTTATAATCTCAAGTTAGAAATGGAATCAATCGATTCTTATCTTTTCTTGTGTTGTCTCAGATTCGATGCTTTTCCAATCCCACACAGCACTCCAAATATGTTTCTTTCTCTAGCAAATATAATTTGTAATCTGAAACCTATTCAATCATCGATTGAAAAGATAAGGAGAAACAGAAACAGAGAAGCAGAGAGGTATGGCAGCGGCAATGGTGGATGAAGAGTATCTAAAGGAGATAGAGAGGACTCGCAGAGACCTTAGAGCCCTCATTTACAGCAAGAACTGTGCACCCATCATGCTTCGCTTAGCGTAAGCCCCCGACCCCCTTTCTCTCGTGTTTCATCGTATATTTCTATATATAAAATGTAGCCACTAATTATGAGTTCCACATAGCTCGGAAAAGGCCTGCCATGTGAATTTATTAGCACATTCTTTGCTCTATTGTTACAATGAACCAAAAATAATTGTATATTTGCTCTCAATCCTTAATCAGGAACAAGCCAGTTCCTTTGTTTTCTTAAGAAACGACTAAGGAGCATTCCCCTATATTGTTCACAGGTGGGTATATGTGGGAACGTACTGTAAAATGTGAACTTAGTGGGAAATAATGCATGTGAACTTTATAGTTGGAGATAGGATGTTAGTACTAAAATGGGTGATTTCAAAGTAATTTTGAACTGCACCAAGTGTTTGCTATGGTGGCTGATATGCATTCATTAGATAATTGTTCAAGCTTGGAGAATTCAATTATCCATACAAGATTTCTGCAGGTGGCATGATGCAGGAACTTATGATGCTAAAACGAAGACAGGAGGTCCTAATGGCTCAATTAGGAATGAGAACGAGTATAAGCATGAGGCAAATAATGGCATGAAAATTGCAATTGACCTTTGTGGTGAGTTAACATGTTTCTGCCTTTATACTTTTGCAGTTACCCTCACTAAGAATAAGATGTCATTAGCAAGGAAACTCAGTCCTTTTGATTACCATGCAATGCTTCCGCTTCATGTATAAATTCTACAATCTGGCAATATACTTCTGTGGGTGGTATCATCGGAGGAGGCATGAACTTTTGAGTAGAAGAACAAATTATGTTTTTTGCATTTATGAGAGGTTGATTTTGAACTGGTTTTTATTGTGCAGTTTGTTAGGCACCCAACATAATTTTGTACAGTTTGAAAATACCGAGTTAGGAGTTTATGAATGATACATCGTGTTAAGTTGACACATTTTACCGTGATTTTTTTTTTCTTTTAAAGGAATCAATATGATGAATCAAATTGGAGAGTACCTTGAGACACAGTTCAAAGCTAAGAGATAAAACGATCATCAAATGTTACTTGCACATGTCTCTTTGCAATTATTAAGAGTGCTACAAGAAAATGTGTTCAGATTCCAAATTTAATTTGATGCTGATTGAATATGTACAACAAGAATTTGTATCCTAAAATCATATTAGAGGGGTTTGAATTCATTGTGGAAATTCCATTTTCTCAGCACATCAAGTCATCTCGATGACTAAACTTTGGAGCGTCCAAATTTAGTTTAAAATGAGAAGTGTTTGATTTCCTTCTCCTACCCCCTCCCTTAGAATGTATGTTGATTAATGGCATTTAACATTTCTTTTCCTATGCAAGTTTCTTCTTCTTCTTCCTTTTTTTTTTTTTTTTTGTTTTGCACGAAGAACCCTGCTAGTGGCCTATAACTTGTTTACGGAGAATCTTACTTCCTTAGTTTATTGCTGAAAAATTTGTGGTTACTGATTATTTTCTACTGGTTGAATTCTGTTTTGATAACAGAAGAAGTAAAAGCTGAACACCCCAAAATTTCGTATGCTGATCTTTACCAGGTAAGAGACGTTTTGATTATAATTATCTCTCTTTTAACATTGCTAAATGGTATAGGAATATAGCTAGACTTAGCTACAGATCTTTGATTTTCTTTTTGGTAAATATCTAAGTTACAATCTCGCAAGTTCGACTATACTTAAAATTTAAAAGTAACTTTTTATTTTAGTGCAGGATATCATTAACGTGTAATCCCTAGGATGAAGGGCATGCCTCTATCATTCTCAATCTTCACTACTTGGGCAGTTGATACCATACTAAATAGACCTTTTCCTTTATGTAGAATCTAGATTGTATATGCATGTTTGAATAATTTTCTTTATAGCAAGATACGCACACTAATATGGCTTGTTGTGGTTGTTAAAGGATGTAGTTCATTTAGATTTTACAGTCGACTGCATGGAGTTCAAGTCTTGCCGTTATCCACTTATGAAAAATGTCCACGTGTTAGATCTTTGATAAAAAAAAATGAATTCGGTCTACATGTGAAAGAGTGTGTTGAAGACAAGATTTATGAATACACGTGGCTGCTCTTTGGTGTCTTAAGCACTTAGATGACGTAATTCAACAAAAGTAGTTTTTGAATTTATTATTTTTGTGTTTTCAGCTTGCAGGGGTTGTAGCAGTTGAGGTCACTGGAGGCCCCACTATTGATTTTGTCCCAGGAAGAAAGGTGTACAGATGTTTAAAGAAGTTCTAATAGTCCTCTCTATATTTCTCCATTTTGGACAGCTTTGTACAAATTTTATTAATCATATTCTTTTTTAAATAGGATTCCACTCTCTCTCCTGAAGAAGGGCGTCTTCCTGATGCCAAAAAAGGTTAGCAATCAAAAGACTCGAGTGTATTTTATTTATTATTGTTACAAAAAATAATTTACGCAAGCACTTATTTAGGCAATCACGGAGTGTGAAATCTTTGTCTTATGGTGCAACAAGTGACAGAAAGAAAAATAATATCTTGATGTTATTCAGAATTTACAGTAACAGATCCTTAATGACTATTTTTGAAAATCTAGAACAACATCAGATAAAACATGAGCGACGTTTAAAGATAACAAGATTACAAGTCTTCATTCAATCTCAGTTCGAGCAATTAACTTACTTGAATTTGTGTGAAAAGTTTTAAGGTTCATTGTCGATCACTTTAATCCAAATCTTGGCCAGCCTTGAATAAAAAATAATCTGAACATATAGGCTAAAGGAAGTACGCATGTAGGCTCAAGGAAGTATATTTAGAGAATCACAACATATTCACTTGTAAAAGTTGCAAATGATGGTCTTTCTGGATAGGACAAAGTAGATTCAATCACTAGAAGCTTGACACGTGGCCTAATCCTTCAATTATGACTAGTATACCGCTTCTTCGCGGTGGAATTCGACCGTAGAATTTATGAGAATGAGTACTAAGATTTGAACCCCTTTGTTTCTGAGAATTTTGATGGGCGAGGATGACGATCTGAGTTGCGGTGGTTATGGTTTTAGGAATGCGGCAGTGAGTAGAGCAAGGAGAAGATCGTTTCAATGAGAGTTTCGTTTGAGAGGGAGATTGAAGATATAGAGACACATGGACGTATATATTCTTTTCTTCGAGTAGCGAAGAAAACTCTCTACAATCGTGATGAATATTGCTTTTGTTATGCTATTACATTGTGCTTATCACATGAACTTCGCATTTTAACAACTTTGGCTCATTGATAGCTCTGAAAAAAATTTATTTGTTGTTTGCTGTAACCCATACAGCGAAAGGGAAGAAATTTTCTCTGTTGCAGCATTATAGCATTGTGTGATCATTGAAGTACTTTCATAGCTAACACCGCCATAATCTTAAAGTAATTATTGCTAGCTAAAACTATAATCAAATTCGTACTCCTGAAAATATAGCACATATCAAGGATTGGCAAAAGGTTTTAGGATACCAATTATGTGGAGTAGGGGCCTGGGAAGAGAAAGTGGCACAGGGCTTCCCCCATTATGCAGCCCAGCCACCAGACAAAAAATAGAAAATGAAAAAGAAATTAAACAAGATACTGAAGCGGAATCAATTCTAAGGATGCTGAAAAATTGCGGTTCGTGGAAGTAGATTATGCCCTGATACTCTCAATGTGCTGTGAGAAATAACTACCAAGTAGTACTGCAGCAGAAAAACTGACCTGATAGTGATAGCCATTGTCGTCAAGGTTAAACTTTAGGAGAAGGAATTGAGAGAGAGTTTTGGGTTCTTCTAACCTATGCCAATAACCGAAAGACATGTTCTGTTGATGGAAAAGAGCTTACCACATGCCTTTATTTATATTGGTTAGGTTAAGGACCATATCATAATTACATAACGTAATTACTTCCTTCCATGAAGGAAGATTACGTGACACATATAATTATCTTCTTAACTAACATGTTTACAATATCCTACGAGGAAGATTCAATTAAGCATACAAGTATCACGTTAATAAACCGTGCAAGTTGGCCACAATTTAGGCAAGTCTAACATGTGCTTCATGTATTTGTCTACTTAATAAATTAAAGAGTTTGTCTTTTAATGCTTTGTCCTTCCTGTACTCATTTATAGGTTCTTCACACCTGAGGGACATCTTCTATCGAATGGGTCTATCCAACAGGGATATTGTAGCACTATCAGGGGGCCACACGTTGGTATTTTCCCACATGCATCGCATCTGATTAGTAGTTGATAGATATTGTGAATGAACCTAGATTAACTAAAGCTCAGTATTTTGTTGCAGGGAAAAGCTCATATTGAGAGATCGGGATTTGAAGGCCCTTGGACAAGGGAGCCTCAGAAATTTGACAATTCTTATTTTAGGTAAGATTTCTAATTTTGATACAAGAATTCTTCGCAGTGTGTACTGCTATTTGAACTGCCATTGATAAATGAACGACAATGAACGATATCAATATGGTACACTAGGGAGCTTCTTAGAGGAGAGTCGAAAGGTCTTTTAAAGCTTCCTACTGATAAAGCTCTGCTGGAGGATCCTGTGTTCCGGAGTTATGTTGAACTTTATGCTAAGGTACAGTAGCTCGTATGATACCTATTTATCATTTTTTCTACAGTTCCTGGAAAAGCCGAAAAGGTAAAGGAAAGTTGTCCCAAATGACTGTTTGGTATTCAAGAAACACATCAGATAGAGTTTATTGAGAAGTAATTTCAGAATTTATGATTATGCAGATGCAATGACTCCCTTTCTGTTAATATTTTGAAACTTGTATTAAAAGATGGTTTCTATAGAAAGTGACTTGTTTGTCCCGTGTAACCAACCTTGCATCTCTTTTCTTTCTTGCCTAAACAAGGACGGAAAAATATAGAGGCATTCCCGGCTTCTTGCCATGTAAACACCCATTCGGATAGTGAGCCTCAACCTATGGGGTGAGGAGTCCAACATTTAGGCTTATGCTTCCATTTTGTGTAGGATGAAGATGCATTCTTCAGAGATTACGCAGCCTCACACAAGAAACTGTCGGAGCTGGGATTCACTCTGCCTTCGTCTTGCTCAAGATTAGCCATAAAGAAAGCTAAAACATTGGCAAAAATTGCTGTTGGTGCAGCAGTGGTGATCTTGAGTTACTTTTATGCAATAAACAGAAAAGACAATTAACTATTTTCCAAACAAATTATTGTTGTTGTAACATGATAAGATCTATCTTACTGTTTATTCTGTATTACTGTAAATATTGTTGTTTATGTTGTGTCTCTTAAGAAATTTGTGTATGGAGTTATTTGTTTGTTGCAGATTCTCAAGATTCCCTCTAACTTCCTTTTCACGAGAATTATCAATTTTTTTAAAGTGGAACCATAACTGAAATATCTTTCAACTTTTCGTCTTTTGCTATGACGTCATCCAGTATCGAGAAGGAAAGGTAAAACATTTTAAATTTTTTTCTCTTAGCATAGTCAAGAGATGTTTTTGAGACTCGGTCCACGTAGAGATGGCAATGGGCCGAGCCGGGACGGCTCGGCCCGTGGTTTACTTGGTCCGGCTCGGCCCTTGAAACGGGCCGAGTTTGGCCCGTGAAGAGACGGGCCGAGCCGTCTCAAAAAAAGAGGTCCGGACCGGCCCATGGACCGCGGGCCCACGGGCCGATCCACGGGCCAGTCCGTGGACCGGCCCGTGGTCCACGATCCACGGGCCGGTCCGTGGACCGGCCCGTGTCCGCGTGTCACGGGCCGGTCCACGGACCCACGTGAAATTTCAATTTTTTTTTTTTTTAAAAGTTCAATAAAATAAAAATAAAAAATAAGTGAAGAAAAAATGTTCAATTCAAACCCTCATCCTTTTTTCTAAGCTTGGGACCGCCACTATTAACGTAGTAGAGTTAAAATTATACACGAACAAAGTTGTTACGTGTACAATTTTTGTAAAGTTAAATATAAAAACTTATAAGTTAAAATAAATAAAAATAGAATGAATTTATACAAAATAATAAATATACTTACATTTTACTTACTACGTATTCGGTTCATTCCATCTCTTCTACCAATATCATGCTTACTTTATCTTGGATTCGATGTTCGCATCCTCCCAATCTTTCAAACACATTAAACTCTCTAATATATCCGGTTTAAGTCTTGACCTCAAATCAAGTAAGAATCCTACCATTGCATTTAAAAGCAGACTCGACGCTCTTCTGGTTGATACCGGAGGTGTTAGTAAATCACGTGCTATAATAGAAACAATTGGGTATTGATGCTCGTTTTGTCTCCACCACCTAAGTATATCAAAAATTATTCCTCTCTTCTTCATCTAACAAATTAAGCATATCGTGACCAAAATATCTAGCTAACTCTAATGGTATATCTCTAATATTAGTTTCAACATTTGTAGCACGGGAAAGCGAAGAAGAAGAAGAAGAACTAGGATTTTGATTTCCCTTATAAATAAGGAAACTCCAATAATCATTAAGATTAGGGTTATTTGAAGAAGAAGAAGGATTTGGCGCAGGAGGTCTTCTAACATTCCTACCGGTTTTTTTCGCATAAAATTGTACATTTCACATAATGTTTTTCTAAATTACCGTAAGTTAATGGATCACAGTAACTCAAATTATTAGAAATTTCGTAAATAGTATGTTTAGTACCTTGTAAATTTACTCTAGGATCCATAATTGACGCTTAACGGAACAACATAGGCAAGTCTTCCCAATATTTTCTAAACTTGATTTCCATTGTTTCAACAATATCGAAAAAATTGCATACGTCTTATATCTATTAAAATTATTTGCAATAAAATAAAATAAAAATAATTTAAAACTAATGGACTAGTAGGATAGTATACACCACCACATGCATTCGTGGCATCATAAAATACATTTAAAAATCTACGAACATGAAATGCAATTTGTCAATCATGTGGTTGCAAATCGTATTATGGACCGTGTGAATGTCGACCATTATAATAACCGGTTATACAATGTTCATAACCTTCACATGATTCAAGCATTAAATAAGTAGAGTTCCATCTATTACATATGTCGTACATATACTTTTAGTTGGAAGAGAATTTTCTCACGATAATTCATCAAATACTTGTTTCCGATTAGGTGAAACAAAGAATATAGTTCAATGCATACCTAATTTTTTCTAATTGTGGGCCTATATACTTTAAACCGTCTTGAACAATTAAATTAAAAATATGGCATACACATCTAACATGAAACAAAATTCCACCAAATCAAAGTTGTAATTCCTCAATTAATTTTTCTATTACAATATTATTAGGCGGAGCATTGTCAAAAGTCATCATCAAATCTAGATTCGCAATTAAATTCTTTAATAATTGCCATTAAATAATTAAAAATCAGAGGCCATTATGAGGGTAGTCAATTACTTTAAAAGCAATTATTCTTTTATGCATAATCCATAATTTATCAATATAATGTAAAGTAGTCGCAATATATCCTTTATCATTTATACTTGGGACCATAAGTCTCAAGTGAATGATACCACACCGGATATTTACTTAAATCATTTTTATAGTTTGTTTTCTTTTATTATATGCGCAATAGTATCGAGCGAAGAGTGTTTCTAGCAAAGGGTTGATACCTTGGTTGAAGATACCGTTGTACAAACTGTGTGAAATGAGGGCTTTCCACTATGCTAAGCGGGAACTCACCATCTGGCCACTGGCCGGCACATGCCTTCTTGACGCAAAGCCTCTTGTGAATAAACCCAATTATTAAGATTGGGAGAAGAACTAGTAGATCCACCCGAGAGCCGAAATGTAGTTGAGCTTGGTTGGTATCAACTCGCCATGCTTTTGCATACACTTCGGAAAATGTCGGTTAAGATGGCTCGTTCCACCACCCTTTTGCCATGCAAACTGTTGCTTACAATATTTACAAACCGCCTTGAAAATTGGTTGCCCATCTGCAGATGCACCGGTCTGCACTCTATTGAAATGATCCCAACGCCGAGCTTTTTGTTTTGCGGCTCTTCGTTTAGTAGTCGATTGAGTAGTGTTGGTCGTTTCCAACTCTTCGTCAATATCATCTAAATTGAAAATTGGAGCAGTGTTCTCAGCTCCAAAATCATCACCAAATTCTGGAATTGGAACATTGTTTAAACCACTAAAATCATCTTGAATTTGGTTTTCGACAGACTCGGCACTTCCTTGAAAATTGTATTGATCCATGAATAATTGTAGATAATAGAAATGTAGAAGACTAGTGATTAGAAGTAGAAAAAATAAATATGGAAATTGAAATGTAGGGATGTAGAAGATAAGAAGAATAAGATTATAAATCTAAAAATTATATAAATTGCACAATATAATTTTTTCGGAAAATGAAAGTATGAATGTAAGATTGTAAGTTGAGATTTGAGAGATTTGTGAGGAGAATATAGTTAATTTATGGGATATATATAGGGGAAAAAAAATAGCCGTTTGAAAAAAAAAATAAAAAATTTGGGGACCAAATTGCAAACGGTCAGAAATATGACCGTTGCATGCAACGGTCATATTTCGACCGCTGTAAATTGTAACAATCGGTCCCGACTTTTTTTGGGGACTAAATTGGACCGTGGACCACGGATCCGTGGTCCACGGTCCCGATCCGTGGACGTGCCCACGGGGGATCCACGATCCGGCCGGGCTCGCCCGTGAAGAAAAACACGGCCGGTCAGAAAACACGCCCGGCCCGGCCCCTTGAATTTGCGGACGGGCCGCCGGGCCAACGGGCGGCCCGGTCCAATTGCCATCTCTAGGTCCACGTAAGAAGTGATAGTCCAAAGTATAAATTTGATTTTAGTTTAGAAAGTGAAGTCATTTGAAGTTTAAAAGAATTTTATTTTTATTTTCCAACAAGTAATATTGGATTGTTTAGCATAATGATAATTTGCATGATTGTTCAAATCAAAGAATTTTTATTTTAGTTTTTGAGAGTTATAAAACTTTTTAACTCCCATTTTAATTCTATTAAAGCCATGTTTAATCCTACAATAATTTTCACTTTACAAGAAAAAGAAGCCATTTCATCTCTCTTTCTCCATTTCGGCAACAAGAAAAGCAATATTTTATTGCAATTTGTGTTGAATCATAAAGAAAACCGAATTTCCATTGTTCAAAGCAAGTTTTTCAATTACTGAATCAAGGAATGAGGTAGGAACATGTGCTACAGTTTCACTGATTTGTTTAATGATTGATTAGGTATGTAAATGACTGTTTTCATAAGAAAATAAAAGAAATGTAATGATATGGTCATAATCGGTTCTATATGTAACGAGATTTTTTGGAATTACATAGTTTGCTTGTAATTCATCTACGTGTTATGATATTATAATATGATTTTTAGGTATTTATGTATATATGTTATGATTTGAACAATTGAATACACTAATTAGATGTTTATATTGAGTCTGTGTACTCATTCCTCTATATGTGTCCCAACCTATAGACTAAATGAATGGAAAAAGGGCATCAATTTGGTTGGATGATTGATAAGCCACGAGGAGGAGGAAAGATTCCATTCTTACGTAAAGGTTTTAGACTTTATTTCCATCATGAGTGAATTTGGTGTTTGAAATCAATCTAAGAGATTAAGTTATGATGTAATTTATGTTTCTGGATTGGATGATATGATTTAATATTGCATGTTTATTAAAATTTCCGCCATAAGCCTTGTATGTTAGTAGTATTGGCAGGCCCGGTTTTGGTCCGAGACGAGTAAGATGACCGCTTAATAGTATTGGCAGGCTCGATTTTGGTCCGAGGTGAGTGAAGCGACCGCTTCGGACCCAAAACTAAAAAAGGTTCATTTAAAAAAAAAAAAAAAATTAAGTACAGCAGTTAAAGCCCAAAGGCCAAAATCCAAAACCAAAGTAAAGTTTGAAAAAATTAAGGAGTTTTTTCACAAATAACCACAATAAATAAAATATTTCTTAAAATGCTCGTCATACTTTTTTTATTATATAAGTACTGTTTTTTATTTTTGTAACAATTGTTGTTACATTTGTTATTTTAATTATAATAAATGTGTTACATTTGTTATTAACAAAATAACAAATGTAATAACAAGTGTTACAGAAATAAAAAACAGTATTTTTAGAATAAAAAAAGTTAGATAGTATTTTTTAAATTATTTTATATTTTGTAGTATATGATGAAACAAACTAAGCCCAATATTGGCCCACAAACCAAGCCCAACAAAAAAATTTTATTTTCTTATTTCATATCACAACAGAGACGATATGTACCCAAAGAAATGACATCGATTCTTCCTTCTCCATTGTCCATTGTCCGAAATTTGTCCAAGAAGAATATTATCTTTCTCCTCCATCTCGTTTTCCATTTCGGCTTGGTTCTGTAAGCAGGTACTATTTTTTTTAGTTTTTCTTAATCTTTCTTAATGGGTATTGAATAATGACTAATATAGGTAAAAGATTACTTAAATTAGCAGAAAGATAAAGAAAATAAATATTTTACAATATTTTTTTCTTAATTTCTGCATTTTTGACTGTCCATATGATTTTTTTTTTAATTTCTACATTATTTGGATTTTTGAAACGAGCCCGAACTAAATTAATCATAAGAGCAAAGTTTTAGGATGTGTACTTAATTCATGGGCACATTTACAGATTTACTTAAAGTTGCTTAATGTTGTACTGAATGCTATACTGAATGCTGTACTGAAAAACCAACTTAAAGTTGTACTTGTACTGAATGCTGAAGCTTGAATGTGTACACCAACCAGTGTTTGATTAATATTTTTGCTTCTAAAATCGCTAGACAAGTTGTATTTAAGTGATAGTTTAGAACATTTTCGGCCTTGTTAATTGATTATAATATAATTTTTTGTATAATATATTTTGTTTATCTTTTTTTTCGAGTTTTAAGTTTGTAATTAGTTTCGTAACAACCTTGTAAATTTTAAATGTATAATACAATTTGTGGGTCCATTAGGGGGCCTAATTTCTAGATTTCACTTTAGGCCTTGAAAGTGTCAAAACTGGCCCTAAGTATTGGGAAGTCATTAGTGGCTGAAAAACAGATTCCTAGATTTGTGCTCTTTTTTGAACTGGTACCATAGGTTGAAATCTCTAAGTTTTTGGACAAGACTGGTTGAGTTTGATAGCCTATCGAGTTTTCTATCCATATAATTTAGAATTACATCAGTAGGAGGTTCTTAGTGTTAGTTATGATTTTTTCTGTGTGTTGCATCGGGGTGTACCTGAGAGCAAATTTTCTTATGTAAATGAAAACAATTTTCACTACCTAAATGAACAAGATAACCTATGAAATTTTAATACTAGTATTCAGAAGGAAAGATTTCGAGAAGAATGGTGAAGAGAAAGAAGAAAGAAAATTGAGAATGAGAGAATTGAGAAAATTAAAAAAAAAAAGAAAATTAGAGAATGTGAAGACAGACGTAAGTATCAATTTTGGGTGAGTGGAAGTGAAACTCCCTACGACCGTGATTATGTTGAGCATGAATTAGTTATAGTGCTATTGTATAAATATTGTGATTTAAGAGTTTGTTTGATGAGTCAATAAATGTTGGCGTCAATTGCGCAAGGGTGGTGATTTCCAATAGGCTTTATATCTCATTACAGGTGTCCAGTGGATTTTATATCTTTTCTTTTTTTAGGTTTATTGTATTTTTAGAAGAATTTCTTTTTCTTAAAGAATTTCTTTTTATAGGGTTTTTAAAATTTTTCGATCTTTCCGCAATTTAAATACATTTCTCTCCTTGTAATTTTCTCAAGCTCACTGTCTTCAAAGGCCAATAGAAACATTAAGATGTCCTAAATCATTGGATGATTCATAAATGTTTTCAAGGAATTTTCTTACCCCAGTCATTCTGATTCTGAGTTTACCATGTAATTATAAATATAGACTAAAAATAATTCTCAAATTAAGCCTTTAATGTAAACAATTGGTACCTCTTTATATTCTGCCTTGCCTCATTCCTGGATCCTTTGTCTGCACACACGAAAACGGCCACCTACTTGATGGTGTAATGACTGGATATTATGAGATCCGTACAAGGTAATAAATATGAAGAGTGGTGAAATTAAAACATATTTTTATTCCACAAAGCTTAAAGAGAAAACTCTCTTTAGCTTATTTAATTACAAGGATGATCCGTTTGGTATCTAATGTTTCTAGTTTTCATTAATTGTTTAAATTTTTCGATCTTTCCGCAGTTGAAATACATTTCAAAGAATACATTTAAAAACTGGTATCAGAGCCAGATTTACATTTTAAAAAATGAATAATTGTAGGATGTGCAACAGATATACCTTTAATTTAGAGTGTTATTATGCTCTATATGAATATCATTATAACAAATGTTTACAATTAAAAACTTATAGAAATATAAGTTTGTATAGATATGCATATAGATTTCATGAAAATGAAAGAAATATTGCATTAAAAAAATATAATTTTGAAATGGAATGCTTTGTCATCCATTATACATTAAACCATACCACAGTATGATTGATTGTGACATATGTGGAATACATGTTCTTACATTAACCTCAGAATATGAAATTTACAAATTTCATGAAAGTACATACAGAGAAAATTTATTTGCAAATGTTCACCGTATTTCTTTAAGAAGAAAGAAACAACAAATGATAAATGCTTTACATGTTTATGAAACAAGTGTTAAAGAATTTATCTTACATTATGTTTTACATCATCATTCAACATGATTGAGTGTAGAATTTGTAATGCTTACATTAGTTCATTTACAAATAAATATACCTTATATGAATTCTATGAAGAATATAGATTTCAACTTATGTTTGAACACGTCCTTCATACAGTTAGAATACGTATGAGGAAAAAAAGAGATAAATACAAAAAACAGTATGAAGAATGTGTTACAGAATTTATCATGCATTATGTTATATATCATTATATGACATAGGTATGGAAAATACAGTTGAAACTGAAATTGATGAAGTTTTTGAACAAACTGAATCACTTGGAAACTCTTCAAAAGAAATTCTAATTTCTGACAAGAAATTGGAAAAAATTTGTAGAAAAAATTTGACATTAGATTCAAGTGAGGTGTTTGTACAACCAAACTTCATTAATAGATACATTAACAAGAATAGGCACGTTTTTTATGGGGTCTCCCAAAAAGAATTTGCTATTCATGTTCAACACACGTATGGTAAAATAGGAATTTCTCTTCTTACCAAACAAGACATTAATAAAGCCAAGCAAAAGATTGACTTGGATGACAATAAAAACCTTTACTGGATCACGATAGGAGCCGTTCGGATTCAACTCCGTAGAACACTATCTGATAAAATTGATCAACCAATCTCAATGGGATTGATTGATGAAAGGATAAAAAATCCTAAAGAAGGCTGTTTAGGATCCGTAAACGGAAACCTTGCATGTGGAAAATTAATTTTCACATCACACCCAAGACTTTCTGTAAGTCTTCATGATCAAAACTTTGACGGAATTCTTTTATTCGTATTCAATTACGGAAGAAAAGACTTAGTCAAAGACAACAATGTTCCTTTCTCAATAGCCTACCTTGTTAGTTATGCAATCCATAACCAACATAATATGACAATCGTCAAAGAACCTAAAGGAATAAAGATTGATCATTTATTCTCAGACTATCTTGAACATAAAGAAACAGAATTTGATTGGCTTGTCCAACCGGCAAGAAGATCAATGCAAATTGACCTTGAACAAAAAAGAACTCTTGATAGAGAACAAAGACCATTACTCTTACATTCAACGTCTATTAGAAAAGATCCTATGTATAGATGGAAAGAAGACATTCCTGAAAGTAGTCAAAAAAGAAAAATAAAAGAAATTAAAGAAACTGTTAATAAATTAGCCAATGTCCTCTTAGGAGAAAAATAATGTCATTAGGTGATATCTTGAAAGAGATAAAAGCTTTAAAAGACATTATAGAAGAACTAAGAAATGACCTCAAAGACTACCATTCAAAGACTGAAAAATCCTTAGATCAACACTCAGTTATCATAATACCAGAGGTAAAAAATCATGTTGCTTCAACATCGAAAATTGAACCTGTCAAAAAATATGGAATTCTTCAAAAAAGGGGGGAATTTACAGAAAAACAGAAAAATACAAGAAAAGGAAAATTCGATTTTGAAAACTCAGAATTAGAATGACTGAGGTAAGAAAATTCTTTGAAAACATTTATGAATCATCCAATGATTAAGGACATCTTAATGTTCTATTGGCCTTTGAAGACAGTGAGCTTGAGAAGATTGCTTCTATCTTCAAAAAAGCTACCATAAATGACCAAGAACTCATCCTCACAGCCAAATCTGTTGAAAACCCTCCAGATCCAATCGCAGTTGATGATAATTCAGAAAGTTCTGAAGAAGAAACTATCATCCATGAAAGATTCTTTACAATACAGACATAGGAACAAAAATTAGAGAACCAAAATTTGAATAAGAAGCAGTCCCAATGGACTATGAACCAACATCTTCAAACCCAAAAGAGATGGAAAAAGGCCAATAGGAGACTTCACTCCTAGACCAACACCTTATGAAGATAATGGAATTGATCCTTCATATCTTCTACACAAACCAAAAAAATTACCTATCGATGTCAAAATTCTTGACTTAGATTGTGTCATAAACCCAGAAACAGTCATTGAAGATTGGTATAATAATATCATGATATCAATGATCATACATAAGGAGATACATAGAGATGAGCAAAACTCATGGCACTATGTAATTTCAAGTACAAGGGAAAATGTAAAAGCTTTTCTCACAACATTTAGCTACGAAGCAAAAAATGCTCTCTGGCTAGAAACCCGTTGAAATATTCCTCGGTTCATCAAAAAAAAATTGTGGAACAAATCTACAAACAATTTATCGGACAAAGTTATGAAGTCTACAAAAGTTTCAGATCAACAATTGATCAAGGAGATGCTTTGAATCACTTAGAAAAAATGACAATTTGTGACATGTGCTATTTTGAAGAATACATTTTGAACAACTAATGTAAAAGTTTATGAGGAAACTTCCTTATCCATTTAATGATGAAGTCATCATCCTTTTTAATGAAGCTATTAAAATTCAAGAACCTAGTGAGACAACTTTAAAGCTAACATGCAAATTGATTCCTCTTTAGGATTAGCAATTGAGTTATAAGAAACTTACTTGCAGAAAAATACAAGCAAGCACATCTTGTAAGAACCAGTGAAAAAACCGTACCTAAAAACCCTACAATTTGCTGTAGCAAATACATTGACAGAATTTCAGGACATTATGGATGCTATCCTGAAAGAAAAGGAAATCAATCCAAAACCCAAAAGAAAGAGTTATAGGTTCAAAAAATATAAAAACCCTATAAAAAGAAATTCTTTAAGAATTTTTTTTTTTCAAAAAATACAATAAACCTAAAAAGGAAAAAGTGAAGACAAAAAGAAATTTTATCCTCAAAAGAAGAAGAATTGCAGATGTTGGCTCTGCAATGAATCAGGACACTATGCGAATGAGTGCCCTGCAAGAATTAGAAACGAAGACCATATCAAACTGTTAAAAACTTTTGAAAAACAAGGTTTTTATCCAGTTGAGGACCCTAGTGATCTGTAATCATCAGATTACTTGTCCGAGATATGTAATCCGATTATTCATCATCATAATCTTCTGATTATGAGTAACAAAAACATTACCAATCTCAATTCTATCTACATTCCTGTCAAACTTAGTTTTGAATGATATAGAAAATTCACAATTCATGCTTACATTGATACAGGGGCATCTATATGCACTGCAAGCAAATGGATTATTCCAGAACAATTTTGGGTTCTTTCTGAAAGAACTTTAAAATTAAAAATTGCGAATAATTCAGAGATCTCATCTTCAAAAGTAATAAAAAATATTAGTGTAGGAATTTGTGGAAGTCACAACTCCTCTCTCCAAAATTTTGAATTTAAAATTCCAACAGTTTATCAACTTGAAACAGGAATTGATTTCATAATTGGAAATAACTTTTGTCAGTTATACCATCCGTTTATACAAGAAATCAACTCAGTTAGTTTCACTATTCAAAACAAAAAAATCTAGATTTTAAAGAAAAGAAAAGCCTTAGCTTTTAATTCTTTAAAAGAAAATTTTTTAGAAATGTTCAAAATCCCAAATTCAAAAAAAAATTTCTTCCAAAGGGGAAAAATATTGCAAAAAACTCAAACATTTTTATTTCTAATGAAGAATTAGAAATATTTCAAATTAACTCAAAAAGAAAAGAAATTGCAAACCTTTTTGAAAAATGTTGCTCAGAAAATCATTTAGATTCAAAAATCAACAAAGGGAATTTTACAGCAAAAATTGAAATCCTTGATGAATTCAAAGAAAAAATAATCCGTGCCAAAGCAATGGTATACAGTCTAAAAGATAGAGAAGAATTCTCTATTCAAATCAAAGAACTTCTTGAACTAGGAGTCATTGAGCCTAGTAAATCTCCATTCTCTTCTCCAGCCTTTATGATTAGAAAAGAAGCAGAAAAAAGAAGAGGAAAAGCTAGAATGGTCATAGACTATTCTCAGCTTAACAAAATTACGAAAACTGATGGATACATTCTTCCAAATATGCAAAGTCTCCTCCACCTTATAAAAGGTAAAAAGATCTTTTCATCATTCGATTTAAAGTCTGGTTTTCATCAAGTCAGATTTGAAGAATCTACAAAACCACTTATAGCATTCAATTGTCCCCAAGGACACTTCCAATGGACTGTTATACCTTTCGGACTTAAACAAGCTCCAGGTATTTTCCAAAGATATATGGATAATACATTTAAAGAATTTAAAGAATTCTGTTGTGTTTACATTGATGATATTCTTGTTTTCTCTGAAAATGAAGAATTTCATGAATCTCATGTTTTACAGATTCTCAAGAAAGTACAAGAAGAAGGAATTGTTCTGTCTAAGAAAAAGGCAAAATTATTTAAAGAAAAAATAGATTACCTTGGTTTAGAAATTGCTTATGGATTTAAGCAACTTAAACCACATATACTTGAACACATTCAAAACTTTCCTAATGAAATATCTTATCAAAAGCAATTGATGAGATTTTTAGGTTGTTTAAATTATGCAGAATCCTTTATACCAAATTTGGCAAAAATGAGAGCACCTTTACAGAAAAAATTGAAAAAAGATTTTAAATGGCAATGGTTGAATGAAGACTCTGTCTAAATTCAAAAGATTAAATCAAAAATAAAAAATCTTCCATCTCTTTATCATCCTTTACCAGATGATAAAATGATCATTGAAACTGATGCTTCCCAAGATTTTTGGGGAGGAGTATTGACAGCAAAAAAAAGATTTTCTGAAGAAGAAAATTGTGTAGTTATACTTTTGGAACTTTCACAGATTCCGTAAAGAACTATCACATTAATGAAAAAGAAATTTTAGCAATGAAAAAAGCTATTTCAAAATTCAGACTTTACATTATTTCAAACAAATTTCTTGTTAGAACAGGCTCTTCAGTATGTAAATCCTTTCTAAATTGTAAAATACATCCTGATTACAAACAAGGCAGATTAATCAGATGGCAAATGTGGTTTTTTCATTATGATTTCGACATTGAAATAATTAAAAGTAAAGACAATTATCTTGCAGATTCATTAACTCGTGAATTACATTTGTGCAGATAAAAATGACAGACATTGACAAACAACTCGAGGAACTTGAAGAACAGATTGAGATCAAAGAAATGGAAATACAGGTAATCAAAAAGAAAATTCTCAATCTTCAGAAAAAGAAAAAAGGGCAACATTACTGAAAGTAATGAAACCAAAATACCTTCAAGTGATCTAATTGAATCAAGCTTGCAAGAGCCAAAGGATATTCAAAATCCAAAAACTGCAAAGGACATTTCAAGTCCCAAACAAAAAGACACTACACCCCTTGTGGGATTTAATACTGCAATAGCAGGAAAAAAGTTCTATGTAATATTCGATGGCCTAAACTACGGATATTATACAAATTGGGAACAAGTTGAACCCTTAGTAAAAGGAAAACCTTACAAACAAAAAAGCTTCAAATCCATTCTTGAAGCCCAAACATCTTTCAACCAATTCCACCAAACTAAAGGTACAAACCCAATTCCTTACAGACAATTCTTTGACCACACTGAATTGTCATTAAGGCCTCAGCCTTTCCAAAAAGACATCAGGTCAAGACCTAGAATGCCTACCTTTACTCCACCAATTTCTGATAACCTCAAATTCAGAAACTTCTCATACAAAGAAGCTGTCCAAATCACTCCAGAAATTCTTCCTGATAGGTTCAAAACCTTAGGAAAAATACACACCAAAGAAGCTTCAACAATTTCTGACATTGGTCTTCAATACTTTCTTACCCTTGAAGAAGAAGCAAGAATCATTGGGGATTCTACTCCTGAGCAAACATACATTGGAACTTTTGAAAAAAAATTTGGTCAGTTCATTTTCTTTGAAGGAGCTGAACCTATATTTGTCAAAAATGCATTTTTCTGTGGATTAATTAAGATGATAATTCCTGGTCCTGATTTCAATAAATTATCTCTAATTGATCAAAAACTTTTACAGTGCCTCAAAGATTTCAAAAAATTTGTTGTTAAAAACCAAGACTTACAAATCATTTTGAAAATAACAAGTACAATTCCTTTTTGGGATGAAAACAATATCCTTTTCAAAGGTTACCACCATATCCAAATTAAAACTTCTCAACAAGTCTATTTGGATCAGCCAAAAGGAACAAACTCATCAAGTGTTAGTGAACTAATACTTGAAGACTGGAGATCATTGTCTTTTCAAAGAATGGTCACCAGTTTAAAGACATTTAATGGCGAGTCAAAAGCCAAGGTCAATTTTCATTCCAAATACATTCTTATGACTAGTAAGACGGTTCAACAATTTCATCTGAAGCAGTCAAAATAATCTGCAATTTTGAAAAGAATTTTTACAATACTTTTAACACTACCTCTGAATATAATCGGACATTTATGTGAAGCACTAAAGTCCAGTCCTGGAGAATATCACCACTGCAAATATTGCAAAAAGAAAGAGAAAAAAGATAAAGGAAAAGAAAAAATCCATTTGGATGATTTCGGAGACTTTGTTGATGATGAATGTTCAAAAATTGAAAAAATCAGCGAGCATGCCGACAGTGCTTACCAGTCTGAATAGCTGGTTCTACATTATTGGCCTGATGTTTCCAGATGAAACGCGTGCCAATAAGAAGACATTCACATGCCATACAATCAAGAGAATCTTACCTTTCTGACGAATTTGAAAAATGGTGGGTCCATCCATTACCAAAAGTCTTTCTGGCTGACAAATGGAATCAACTTTCAACAAAATCCACTGTTCATCTACAGTAAAAGTCAAAATCACTATTCATCCACAGTGACAAATAGTGAAAAGTAGATTCCTTTTGACAAACATACTGTGCAATCACGAAGAAAAAGCAGAAGAATCCAAATCACCTTTTGAAAAAGGAAAACACAGCTGTACCCAAGCTACAAGGAAGGCATCTTTCTTCAGTCTATTTAAGGAACTCATTTCAGACATTAGAGGGCAGAGTTTTTCAGAGTTCACTTGAAATTTTTTCTCATTGTAATTTTTAATTTCCAAATGTTTTGTAACTAAACTACCTTGGAGACATTAGATCATTTGGATCATCCTTGTAATTAAATAAGCTAAAGAGAGTTTTCTCTTTAAGCCTTGTGGAATAAAACTATGTTTTAATTTCAACACTCTTCATATTTATTACTTTGTACGGATCTCATAATATCCAGCCATTACACCATCAGGCAGGTGGCCGTTTTTGTGTGTGCAGGCAAAGGATCCAGGAGTGAGGCAAGTCAGAATATAAAGAGGTACCAATTGTTTACATTAAAGGCTTAATTTGAGAATTATTTTTAGTTTTTAAATGCATTCTTTGAAATGTATTTAAACTGCGGAAAGATCGAAAAATTTAAACAATTAATGAAAACTAGAAACATTAGATACCAAATGGATACCATGTAATTTAAACAATCTGTTTTTTGCTTTCAATACTCCCCCCCAAAAATCTTGGAAAGCATCAGTTTTAATGATCATTTTATCATCTGGTAAAGGATGATAAAGAGATGGAAGATTTTTTATTTTTGATTTAATCTTTTGAATGTAGACGGAGTCTTCATTCAACCATTGCCATTTAAAATCTTTTTTCAATTTTTTTTGTAAAGGTGCTCTCATTTTTGCCAAATTTGGTATAAAGGATTCTGCATAATTTAAACAACCTAAAAATCTCATCAATTGCTTTTGATCAGATATTTCATTAGGAAAGTTTTGAATGTGTTCAAGTATATGTGGTTTAAGTTGCTTAAATCCATAAGCAATTTCTAAACCAAGGTAACCTATTTTTTCTTTAAATAATTCTGCCTTTTTCTTGGACAGAACAATTCCTTCTTCTTGTACCTTCTTGAGAATCTGTAAAACATGAGATTCATGAAATTCTTCATTTTCAGAGAAAACAAGAATATCATCAATGTAAACACAACAGAATTCTTTAAATTCTTTAAATGTATTATCCATATGTCTTTGGAAAATACCTGGAGCTTGTTTAAGTCCGAAAGGTACAACAGTCCATTGGAAGTGTCCTTGGGGACAACTGAATGCCGTAAGTAGTTTTGTAGATTCTTCAAATCTGACTTGATGAAAACCAGACTTTAAATCGAATGATGAAAAGATCTTTTTACCTTTTATAAGGTGGAGGAGGCTTTGCATATTTGGAAGAATGTATCCATCAGTTTTCGTAATTTTGTTAAGCTGAGAATAGTCTATGACCATTTTAGCTTTTCCTCTTCTTTTTTCTGCTTCTTTTCTAACCATAAATGCTGGAGAAGAGAATGGAGATTTACTAGGCTCAATGACTCATAGTTCAAGAAGTTCTTTGATTTGAATAGAGAATTATTCTCTATCTTTTGGACTGTATGCCATTGGTTTGGCGCGGATTAAGAATTCATCAAGGATTTCAATTTTTGCTGTAAAATTCCCTTTGTTGATTTTTAAATCTAAAGGATTTTCTGAGCAACATTTTTCAAAAAGGTTTGTAATTTCTTTTTCTTTTTGAGTTAATTTGAAATATTTCTAATTCTTCATTAGAAATAAAAATGTTTGAGTTTTTTGCAATACTTTTCCCCTTTGGAAGAAATTTTTTTTTGAATTTGGGATTTTGAACATTTTAAAAATTTTCTTTTAAAGAACTAAAAGCTAAGGCTTTTCTTTTCTTTAAAATTCAGATTTTTTTTTTTTTGAACAGTGAAACTAACTGAGTTGATTTCTTGTATAAACGGATGGTATAACTGACAAAAGTTATTTCCAATTATGAAATCAATTCTTTTTTCAAGTTGATAAACTGTTGGAATTTTAAATTCAAAATTTTGGAGAGAGGAGTTGTGACTTCCACAAATTCCTACACTAATGTTTTTTATTACTTTTGAAGATGAGATCTTTGAATTATTCGCAATTTTTAATTTTAAAGTTCTTTTAGAAAGAACCCAAAATTGTTCTGGAATAATTCATTTGCTTGCAGTGCATACAGATGCTCCTATATCAATGTAAGCATGAATTGTGAATTTTCTATATCATTCAAAACTAAGTTTGACAGGAATGTAGATAGAATTGTGATTGGTAATGTTTTTGTTACTCATAATCAGAAGATTCTGATGATGAATAATCGGATTCTCAGATTCATGGACAAGTGTCTGATGATTCAGATCACTAGGATCCTCAACTGGATAAAACCTTGTTTTTCAAAAGTTTTTAACAGTTTGATACGGTCTTCGTTTCCAATTCTTGCAGGGCAGTCATTCGCATAGTGTCCTGATTCATTGCAGAGCCAACATCTGCAATTCTTCTTCTTTTGAGGACAAAATTTCTTTTTGTCTTCCGCTTTTCCTTTTTTAGGTTTTTTGTATTTTTTGAAAAATTTCTTTTTCTTAAAGAATTTCTTTTTATAGGGTTTTTTATATTTTTTGAACCTATAACTCTTTCTTTTGGGTTTTTGGATTGATTTTCTTTTTCTTTCAGGATAGCATCCATAATGTCCTGGAATTCTGTCAATGTATTTGCTATAGCAAATTCTAGGGTTCCTAGGTACGGTTTTTTCACTGGTTCTTACAAGATGTGCTTGCTTGCATTTTTCTGCAAATAAGTTTCTTGTAACTGTAATTGCTAATCCTAAAGAGGAATCAATTTGCATGTTAGCTTTAAAGTTGTCTGTGCTAGGTTCTTGAATTTTAATGGCTTCATTAAAAAGGATGATGACTTCATCATTAAATGGATAAGGAAGTTTCCTCATAAACTTTTCTGTTAGTTGTTTCCATTCGGTTGGAGGACAAATGTAATAATATTTTGAGAATTCACATGTGTATTCTTCAAAATAGCACATGTCACAAATTGTCATTTTTTCTAAGTGATTCAAAGCATCTCCTTGATCAATTGTTGATCTGACACTTTTGTAGGCTTCATAAGTTTGTCCAGTAAATTGTTTGTAGATTTGTTCCACAATTCTTTTGATGAACTGGGGAATATTTCCACGGGTTTCAAGCCAGAGAGCATTTTTTGCTTCGTAGCTAAATGTTGTGAGAAAAGCTTTTACATTTCCCCTTGTACTTGAAATTACATAGTGTCATGAGTTTTGCTCATCTCTATGTATCTCCTTATGTATGATCATTGATATCATGATATTATTATATCAATCTTCAATGACTGTTTCTGTGTTTATGACACAATCTAAGTCAAGAATTTTGACATCGATAGGTAATTTTTTTGGTTTGTGTAGAAGATATGAAGGATCAATTCCATTATCTTCATAAGGTGTTGGTCTAGGAGTGAAGTCTCCTATTGGCCTTTTTCCATCTCCTTTTGGGGTTGAAGATGTTGGTTCATAGTTCATTGGGACTGCTTCTGATTCAAATTTTGGTTCTCTAATTTTTATTCCTATGTCTATATTTGTAAAGAATCTTTCATGGATGATAGTTTCTTCTTCAGAACTTTCTGAATTATCATCAACTGTGATTGGATCTGGAGGGTTTTCAACAGATTTAGCTGTGAGGATGAGTTCTTGGTCATTTATGGTGGCTTTTTTTGAAGATAGAAGCAATCTTCTCAAGCTCACTGTCTTCAAAGGCCAATAGAACATTAAGATGTCCTAAATCATTGGATGATTCATAAATGTTTTCAAAGAATTTTCTTACCTCAGTCATTCTGATTCTGAGTTTTCAAAATCGAATTTTCCTTTTCTTGTATTTTTCTATTTTTCTATTTTTCTGTAAATTCTCCCCTTTTTTGAAGAATTCCATATTTTTTGACAGGTTCAATTTTCGATGTTGAAGCAACAGGATTTTTTACCTCTGCTATTATGATAGCTGAGTGTTGATCTAAGGATTTTTCAGTCTTTGAATGGTAGTCTTTGAGGTCATTTCTTAGTTCTTCTATAATGTCTTTTAAAGCTTTTATCTCTTTCAAGATATCACCTAATGACATTATTTTTCTCCTAAGAGGACATTGGCTAATTTATTAACGGTTTCTTTAATTTATTTTATTTGTCTTTTTTGACTACTTTCAGGAATGTCTTCTTTCCATCTATACATAGGATCTTTCCTAATAGATGTTGAATGTAAGAGTAATGGTCGTTGTTCTCTAACAAGAGTTCTTTTTTGTTCAAGGTCAATTTGCATTGATCTTCTTGCCGGTTGGACAAGCCAATCAAATTCCGTTTCTTTATTTTCAAGATAGTCTGAGAATAAAGGATCAATCTTTATTCCTTTAGGTTCTTTGACGATTGTCATATTATGTTGGTTATGGATTGCATAACTAACAAAGTAGGATATTGAGAAATGAACATTGTTGTCTTTGACTAAGTCTTTTCTTCCTTAATTGAATACGAATGAAAGAATTCCGTCAAAGTTTTGATCATGAAGACTTACAGAAAGTCTTGGGTGTGATGTGAAAATTAATTTTCCACATGCAAGGTTTCCGTTTAGGGATCCTAAACAACCTTTCTTAGGATTTTTTATCCTTTCATCAATCAATCCCATTGAGATTGGTTGATCAATTTTATCAGATAGTGTGCTACGGAGTTGAATCTGAATGGCTCCTATCGTGATCCAGTAAAGGTTTTTATTGTCATCCAAGTCAATCTTTTGCTTGGCTTTATTAATGTCTTGTTTGGTAAGAAGGGAAATTCCTATTTTACCATATGTGTGTTGAACATGAATAGCAAATTCTTTTTGGGAAACCCCATAAAAAACGTGCCTATTCTTGTTAATGTATCTATTAATGAAGTTTGGTTGTACAAACACCTCAATTGAATCTAATGTCAAATTTTTTCTACAAGTTTTTTCCAATTTCTTGTCAGAAATTAGAATTTTTTTTGAAGAGTTTCCAAGTGATTCAGTTTGTTCAAAAATTTCATCAATTTCAGTTTCAACTGTATTTTCCATGCCTATGTCATATAATGATATATAACATAATGTATGATAAATTCTGTAACACATTCTTCATACTGTTTTTTGTATTTATCTCTTTTTTCTCTCATACGTATTCTAACTGTATGATGGACGTGTTCAAACATAGGTTGAAATCTATATTCTTCATAGAATTCATATAAGGTATATTTATTTGTAAATGAACTAATGTAAGCATTACAAATTCTACACTCAATCATGTTGAATGATGATGTAAAACATAATGTAAGATAAATTCTTTAACACTTGTTTCATAAACATGTAAAGCATTTATCATTTGTTGTTTCTTTCTTCTTAAAGAAATACGGTGAACATTTGCAAATAAATTTTCTCTGTATGTACTTTCATGAAATTTGTAAATTTCATATTCTGAGGTTAATGTAAGAACATGTATTTCACATATGTCACAATCAATCATACTGTGGTATGGTTTAATGTATAATGGATGACAAAGCATTCCATTTCAAAATTATATTTTGTTAATGCAATATTTCTTTCATTTTCATGAAATCTATATGGATATCTATACAAACTTATATTTCTATAAGTTTTTAATTGTAAACATTTGTTATAATGATATTCATATAGAGCATAATAACACTCTACATTAAATGTATATCTGTTGCACATCCTACAATTATTCATTTTTTAAAATGTAAACCAGGCTTTGATACCAGTTTTTAAATGCATTCTTTGAAATGTATTTAAACTGCGGAAAGATCGAAAAATTTAAACAATTAATAAAAACTAGACACATTAGATACCAAATGAATACCATGTAATTATAAATATGCAAAGCCTCCTCCACCTTATAAAAGGTAAAAAGATCTCTTAGGAGAAAAATAATGCCATTAGGTGATATCTTGAAAGAGATAAAAGCTTTAAAAGACATTATAGAAGAACTAAGAAATGACCTTAAAGACTACCATTCAAAGACTGAAAAATCCTTAGATCAACACTCAGCTATCATAATAGCAGAGGTAAAAAATCCTGTTGCTTCAACATCGAAAATTGAACCTGTCAAAAATTATGGAATTCTTCAAAAATGGGGAGAATTTACAGAAAAACAGAAAAATACAAGAAAAGGAAAATTCGATTTTGAAAAATCAGAATCAGAATGACTGAGGTAAGAAAATTCCTTGAAAACATTTATGAATCATCCAATGATTTAGGACATCTTAATGTTCTATTGGCCTTTGAAGACAGTGAACTTGAGAAGATTGCTTCTATCTTCAAAAAAGCCACCATAAATGACCAAGAACTCATCCTCACAGCCAAATCTGTTGAAAACCCTCCAGATCCAATCACAGTTGATGATAATTCAAAAAATTCTGAAGAAGAAACTATCATCCATGAAAGATTCTTTACAAATACAGACATATGAGTAAAAATTAGAGAACCAAAATTTGAATCAGAAGCAGTCCCAATGGACTATGAACCAACATCTTCAACCCCAAAAGGAGATGGAAAAAGGCCAATAGGAGACTTCACTCCTAGACCAACACCTTATGAAGATAATGGAATTGATCCTTCATATCTTCTACACAAACCCAAAAAATTACCTATCGATGTCAAAATTCTTGACTTAGATTGTGTCATAAACCCGTAAAGCAAATCATTGAAGATTGATATAATAATATCATGATATCAATGATCATACATAAGGAGATACATAGAGATGAGCAAAACTCATGGCACTATGTAATTTCAAGTACAAGGGGAAATGTAAAAGCTTTCCTCACAACATTAAGCTACGAAGCAAAAAATGCTCTCTGGCTTGAAACCCGTGGAAATATTCCTCAGTTCATCAAAAGAATTGTGGAACAAATCTACAAACAATTTACTGGACAGACTTATGAAGCCTACAAAAGTGTCAGATCAACAATTGATCAAGGAGATGCTTTGAATCACTTAGAAAAAATGACAATTTGTGACATGTGCTATTTTGAAGAATACACATGTGAATTCTCAAAATATTATTACATTTGTCCTCCAACCGAATGGAAACAACTAACAGAACTTTCACAGATTCAGAAAAGAACTATCACATTAATGAAAAAGAAATTTTAGCAATGAAAAAAGCTATTTCAAAATTCAGACTTTACATTATTTCAAACAAATTTCTTGTTAGAACAGACTCTTCAGTATGTAAATCCTTTCTAAATTGTAAAATACATCCCGATTACAAACAAGTGCAGATTAATCGATGGCAAATGTGGTTTTTGTCATTATGATTTCGACATTGAAATAATTAAAAGTAAAGACAATTATCTTGCGATTCATTAACCCGTGAATTACATTTGTGCGAGATAAAATGATGACATTGACAAACAACTCAAGAACTTGAAGAACATATTGAGATCAAAGAAATGGAAATACAGGTAATCAAAAAGAAAATTCTCAATCTTCAGAAAAAGAAAAAGGGCAACATTACTGAAAGTAATGAAACCAAAATACCTTCAAATGATCCAATTGAATCAAGCTCGCAAGAGCTTACTGCAAAGGACATTTCAAGTCCCAAACAAAAAGACACTACACCCCTTGTGGGATTTAATACTGCAATAGCAGGAAAAACGTTCTATGTAATATTCGATGGCCCAAACCGCGGATATTATACAAATTGGGAACAAGTTAAACCCTTAGTAAAAGGAAAACCTTACAAACACAAAAGCTTCAAATCCTTTCTTGAAGCCCAAACATCTTTCAACCAATTCCAACAAACTAAAGGTACAAACCCAATTCCTTACAGACAACTGTTTGACCACACTGAATTGTCATTAAGGCCTCAGCCTTTCCAAAAAGACATCAGGTCAAGACCTAGAATGTCTACCTTTACTCCACCAATTTCTTTGAAATGTATTTAAACTGCGGAAAGATCGAAAAATTTAAACAATTAATGAAAACTAGAAACATTAGATACCAAATGGATACCATGTAATTATAAATATAGACTAAAAATAATTCTCAAATTAAGCCTTTAATATAAATATTTCTTCCCCACTATGGAGAGGAGATCATCACCGAATTGCGCAAAGATGGTGATCTCCTTCCCACAGCGGGGAGGAGATATAAAGCCCACTGGACAAGTGTTTGACTTTAATTGTCCAATGAGCTTTATATCTCTTCCCCACTGTGGGGAGAGGAGATCACCACCGAATTGGGCAATATGGGAAATTTGTTTGACAACAGGGTCCATTAGCGAAAACCTATACTTTGTCCTTTTTGTTTTACAACGTTTGGTGTTGTTACAAGAAGGTAAAGCGTATAGGAATTACAATAATAAACTATGAAATGAAGTATTGTGTTAAAACAAAGAAAAATGGGGCGTGGCCTTGGAGGTTGTCGGGTTCCAGTCTCTTTTTCTGTTTGGTTCCGTTTTCATCATAGTTTGCTCTGCCTCTCCTGTAATATGTTGAAATGATAGGATGGGTATTCTTGACATGTTTTGTATATTCTAAATATACATATATTTTTTAAAATTACTCGTAGTCTCGATCGAGGTTAAAGTTTACTTATCCACTCTAAGTGTTTAATATGAAATGAATGTATGTTTTCAAGTAACGTTCTAGACTTTAGGACTCGAAGCGTTACATGTATTTTCCAAGTTTAATTCTTTGTCTAGGCTTTAATTTCGCCATCGGAGATTTTATGCATCAAATATACATATCCATACCTAGAAAAAATCACCGGTGAAAGTCATGAAATACTTGTGCATACTTCGTGTGCTTGAACATTAAAAGGTTCATACACATGATTATATACTAACTCTAGCGATTCATTTCATTCACTTTGTGAAAAAGTCTCATTAGTTTGAATTGAATTGAATAACGTAAACACACGAAATCTTATTCTACGTATTCTAAGAAATGAGCCACAACAGTGCCATAATCTTCAAAGTTTGTAATAAGTTTCACAAAGACGGATTCTGTCCAATTTGACCGTTAAAACAACATGTATTTCCCACGTGATCAACAATTTTGATTGAAAAGACGATTATGTCACCACATTCTATATGAGAAGCACATAAATCTTAAGAGCCCCAAGTTTCTCAAACCAACATATTTCAATCTAAAGACTGCAGAATTTCTCCTACAAAATTTCATCAATTTTGTTGAAAAAATATTAGTAGTACGTATTTTTATATATATTTTAAATTGACTTTCTTAATTTATCTTGTAATTTTTTATTGTCGAAAATAGAGGTAAGCGTGCATGTTCTGATTAACTCGAGATAACAAGTAGATATTTTCCAAAACATGCGAGCTGCGGATTTTATTTTGTTAATTTATATGTTATGATCTGATTTCGTGATTAACAAGTATAGCTCGTGTATTTTAAGTTATGTACTATCATATATATTTTTGGATTTGTTTAGGAAAAAAATATATAAAAATGATCAATTAATTTTGACTTTTCTTATATTTTCCTCTGCAAATTTAGAAAATCTATGGTATTTTGCATAGTGGATATTACATCAACTATTTACTAATATTAAAATAATTCCAAATCTAACAACTTATTTTATTTATTCCAAAAATACTATATAATTAATATTATATTAATTAATAAAATAATAAATTAAAATTAAATGGACCAAGACCACGTGAATTCTCAAATTTGCTGATTGAGTCATTGATTATTTGTGCAATAAGTCCTTCATTTTTATAGTATCTCCACTTTAGTCCCCGTACTATCTCATTCATTTCAATTTCGTCATTTTTATTTGCAATCTAAGTCCTTCAACTTTTGAATTTTTGTAAGTTGGTCCCCATTTTTATACTTTTATATCAATTTAGTCCTTTGCTATTTGATACAGATGTTACAAATAATATTGTGTATGATACTGATATTACAAATGATATTTTGTATAACTGAATATGTTATAGATTATGTTATTTTACACATCACATATTACATGAATTGGTATTATGTATCACTGATGTTACGTATGTTACAAATGATGAAATCATGAGTTTTATTTGTTAAAATTGACATTGTGTTACATATCTATATCATACTAATGTTACACAATATCAATAGATTTTTAGAGTCTAATGTGTATATTAATATGAACTTGTTGAAGTTTAGAGTTGGTTTTGCAGTTGTAATAGTTTCTGTTTAGTATCGCGATCTGATATAGATGTTACAAACGATATTGTATATCACTGTTTGAAACTGATGTTACAAATGATATTTTGTATCACTGGATATGTTACAGATTATATTATGTTATTTTACACAGCACATGTTATATAAATTGATATTTTGTATCACTGATATTTTACATCTCAATTTGTAACACAGATTGTTACAAAATATTATTTGTAACATTTGTATTAAACATTGATACACAATATCATTTGTAACATATGTATCAAATAGTGATACTGTAAATGACTAAATTGATATAAAAGTATAAATATGGGGATCAATTTGTAAAAATCTAAAAGTTGAAGGACTTGTGTTGCAAATAAAAGAGGACGAAATTGAAATAAAAGAAGAAGTATATGGACTAAAGTTGAGATATTATAAAGATGAAGGTCTTATTGTACAACTAATCAAGGACATTAGAAGCAAATTTTGGTCAAATTCTTTTAAATTCACGTGCAGGTATATATTTGATTTTAATTTATTATTTTATTAATTAATATGATTTTAGGAATATAGTATTTTTAAAACAAATTTGTCAAGTTGTTAGATTTGGAATTATTTTTAAACGGTGGCTTATTTATAAAAAAAATCCCTTTTGTATACTCATATTTAGAGTGGCAACACTCAAATTTCATTTGCAGAAAGAAAGGCCACACTTGAAACTAGAATGGACTGTGTGGGTCAGAAATATGTTGACCCAGTCCAGTCCATTGGGCCAACTCGATCTTAATTTTATTTTATTTTTCTTTTTTTTAAAATATTTTTTTTGCAAAATAATACATTGTATCAAATACAATCTTTGATAAATTTAGACAATATATATTTTGAGATTTTTAAAGAGATTAATTTATAAAATTGAACTCTCATGTATTTGTCAATACATAAATATCAATTTTCTTTCAAAATAATAATATTTTTTTGGTTAATTGTAAACTATTTCTCGACCCATTTTTTTAAAAATATAAATAGTAAAAGCATGTTATTCTTATTGCTTTGAGATATAAGCATATTTGGCTTAAATTTAAAATTTTACTTATAAGTAATTTAAAATAAATAATTTACTTGTCACACCAAATATAATTTGGATTGAAATTTGAATTAAACTAAATTTTAATTAAATCTAAACAATTTTATGTTGGAGTTTGAGATTTTTGGACTAATGTTTCAAAAAAAAAAAAAAAATTTAAGTTGGAGACTTGAGCTTATGCCATTTTTGATTGATATTATTTGAATTATATTGGAGCTATTTACAAAATTTGTGAGTGACAATGTTAAGGAGCAAGAAAAAAGAAAAGAAAAGCAAGGGCCGTCCCGACTAGCCCAACAGGCTAGCTGGGCAGGACCAGGCCATATAAGCCCAGTTTTGTTAGGATCAAGGTCAGTCCAATTCAAAATTCGAATTATATGAACGGGGCCGAGACAATTTTGGCGAGACAATTTTGGCCAATTTTGCCAACTCTACTCACATTCTTATTATTTCATTGCACATATTTAGGTATGAAATATTTTCTTAATTGATATTTGCTTGGAAATCAAGTTATAATGATATTCAATTGAACTTTCCTTGAGTGCTTGAATACAAGTCATAGAAATATTGTGAGTGTCTTTTCTACTACTATTTTTTTTACCACTTTTATTATATATCTTTAGATAAGAAATAATTTTTTATTGATTATTAAATTATGTTAAAAATCATTAAAGAATTAAGCTTCAAAATTATAATATTCATTTTTTTCATTGAGCATAGGTTTGGTCGACTTTAAGTAGAAAGGACAAGACGTGGTGCGTTCTTCAATATTCCAAAAGCAATCGATTCCTTCGAGCCATTGAAGAATAAAAAACAATTGGTAGTTAAAGAACGATCCCATATTTTGATCAAACTATTTGGCATGAAGTTAAGGACAATGATTCTTAATTCGAGCGGTGGTTGCGGCCGAGTACAATAAAGAAGTGATGATAAAATCAAGACTAATGAATTTGATTCTACTTCATTAAGAAGTCAAAAAAAAAAAGTAATAAAGGAGAGTTGGTATGAGTTTTTTTTTTAATTGTCATTTTGTTAATTTTGTAAAATTACAAAAACTGGATACTATTGTATTTTTTTTTTATCAAAATTATTAATAAATTGTTTTACTTGTGACATGGGGAGCCGTAGATATTTCCTTTCAAGGTTTACTACGTTACATGTGGTATTCATGTTTAATTTACTTCATTAATTTTTGTATTTAATAATAGATGTTACGAACACTGATTGAACTTATTTGTGCAAGTCATAACTGTCATATCGTCAAATGCCATATGTGACTACATATCTGTCCACTATTTTTACAGATTTAAATTACACTTAATTTAATTAACATAAGTTTTAGAATTCTCAAATTTCAACCAAAATGACTTCATCATTAGAGTCTAATAATCCATCCATCCATCTTTGCAAAAGGCAAAGCAAACATGCTTTTAACTTTGCAAAAGGAAAGGCAAAGCAAAGCAAAGCAAGTTGCTCTTTTGTAGAGACAAATAAGGTAGATTTTATTTTCTTGGCAATTGACGCAGACCACCTCCCAATAGTTTCTGACGTCAACAACTTCAATCAAAAAATTTGTCAAAGCAATGGTAAATGAAACTTTTAACTTTGTGAATATAGTTCCATAAAGACAAATAATGTTTTTGATCACACACAATTAGGGATTTCTCATACTTTTCAAACTTTAAGGTCATGATTTTAATTTACTATTTCATTTTTTTGTTTTCTTTGTCCACTATAACTGTCTGTATCTAATGAACCATACTTGAAAGATTCTTCACACAATTCACATGTAATTATATATACTTTCCACTTTCAGTTATAATACCACAGTATACTCCAAGCAAAATAAATTTCCAGAAATTTCAAGTAAGAACTTATCATACTAAATAAAGAGATATATGTGGTTTCATTAGTAAGTTTAGCAGATTCATACATGCTTGGTATGCACGTAGAAGTTAGTAATTCAAGACTTAAATCGCCATTTTATTCTATACACGAAAACTTTGCATGAGCTTATTTATTTTGTTAATTTTTTTCTATCTTTTTTAATACGTTTTCTTATTTTCCTATGTATAAAACCAGAAGTACTGGAGCAGTTCAAAGGTTTAGGGTCAGACTATTCTCTTAGTTAGAGAAAGGATGGTGGTAACCATGCGTTTACAATCAATTGGCTTAGTAAGATAAGCATCCATACCAACTTCCAAGCATTTTGCTTCATCCGAAGACATTGCATGAGCCGTTAGTGCAACAATTGGGATGTGTAAACCAGTTCCCAATTCTGATTTTCTGATCGCTCTTGTTGCTTCATAGCCGTCCATCTTTGGCATCTGCAATTCAAAAAGATTGTAAAATTTGATTCTAGAGAAAATTACTCAACAATAAACAATATAAAATTTGAATGAACATGTGATAGTCAAGGTAGGAATAAGAGAATACAATGATTACTACTTCTTAACCATCTCATCTAAATTTAGTCTTCAACACCGCTCTGTCACGTGCACACTAGATTCATTTTTTCATCAAGACCTGACATGTGAACAATTTTTTAGAAATAGGTAATGGTGGGACTTGAATGGGGGGACTTGGGACCTCTCCCTGTTCTCCTACCATTTTGAACTATTTATTCTAAAAGCTCAAGTTGTTATAGACGAAACACATTTATTTATTTAAATTTGGTTTTCAACACCTTACAACTTCTACAAAGATAGAAGGTATTTTTTTTTTTTTAAAGCAAAAACGTTATTAATACTACAGTTTATAAACTTACTTGACAATCCATTAAAACCAAGTCATATGGCAATGCTTCTGTTTGAGTGGTTCTCAAGTTGCCATCAATCAAGAGGGATTCCTTTCTATATTCAATTGAATGACTTGTGTATTTCAGAGCATCAACAGCCTGAATTCCATCTCCTACAACAAAAACTTTAGCCCCCATTTTTTCCAGCATTATGGTTGCAACTCTCTGGAGTACAGGCGTATCTTCTGCAAGAAGTATGCGTAGACCCTCAAGAGATTTTCGTTCGTTCACTACCTTATATGAGTGTGTACTACCTTGATCTTCAGGACAAGATCTAGTCCGAAGTTGCTCTTTAATTCTTCTTTGACCTAGACCATCCATGTCGGAAGCATCCTCTTCTAGATTTGCTCGAGTTAGGTCAGAAGAAGTGTTGTTACTACGTATAACACGTTGCAGGGATAGAGCCTCAGAGAAATGTTCACTGCTCTTTTCTGCATCATGAAGTGCACTTATAGGATTAGAACTCACTTTCTCGGACTTGTCAGAATCATCTGAACTGACAGAAGTAGTGTGTATAGCATCGATTTCAAGACATTCATGGAGCTGTCTTTCAACTACTGTAGTTGGTAAACCATTCACATTGTTTTGCAGCTGAAAATTTCTGTCCCTTATGACAGCTTCTAAAATTTGAATCATTTTTGCTTTGTACAGAGGTCTATTGACCATCAACAGATGCCCTCTGCTTCGGAGTTCTGTCTTAATGGTTTTGGAGATGTCGTGGTTTAAGACCCATGCGAATTTCACTCTGCCAAAGTATGCTTGTAGAACATCAAGCTGTTGCTTCCACATATCAGTGCTCAAGTCAAGTAGTCCAACGTCAATAATTATGAGCAAAACTGAGGCAATACTGCTTTCGAGGTTTGATTCTTCAGGTTTTGAAAGTGAATTTTGTGTAAGGCCTTCTCCTTTGAAGAGATCCTGAAGATTTTGTGTCAACTGATTCCAATCAGACGCTTCATAGGTGTTCACCCCTTTTTTTCGCAACCATTGGCTCATAATCATTCTGGTCATTCTGCCATTAAGTGCAAGCAACACCTGCATTCAATTTCACTAATTAATAATTGCTAGGACTTTTGAAACATATGAAATTTGTTATATGTAAAATTCATTTTAGTACGTAATCTTGTCTACTTGAATGCTTTTTAGGACATCTTTTACAAGTGGGACACTAGGCAATCATGATATTCATGAGCACAAAAACAACTGGGTTGTTTAGTATTATTACACATCAGCATACTAATATATTGTTAAAATGAAAACTTTTGGTGTAAAGCGAGAATTAGGAATATATAGTAGTTCTCCTCACAGTCAGGTTCTGTTGTTCAAGATTTGATAGGTACTGCTGTTTTGTGCTCTCTGCTGGGGTGCTGAGAAGCAGATACATTTGCATTAGTGTTCCTGGTCCACTCTTCTTTACCACTTTGATTTCTCCATTCATCTTGTTGACCTGTTAGCAATAGTATCATCATTATATAGAATCAAGAGATACAGAATGATATAAATTTTCAGCAATATTTTTGTGCAACACATTATGGATCATGCAAAGGCTAATTGATAATTTAACTTGGTCTACCAATTTCCGATACACGTGCACGACATTTTTGGCTAAGCTTAAAAGTAACTTTTACTTTTGTCAAAAGTATGTCTATACATACTTAAAGTTGCTTAGTCTAAAATGCATTCCTTCTCATGCTGTACACGGAATCTCTTCTTTTAGATGTATGTCTCTGAATTCAAAGACTAGGATTAAAAAATTATTCAACTCACCAAGGTTCGTACTATGCACAGGCCGAGGCCAGTGCCCCCATGCCTGAAAATAGAAGAAACCATTATATTATTTCCCAGTGCTTCAGTTCCAGCTGATTTGATCAGTTGCTTTTGTAGATCAAAAAAATAATTGGAAAAGGGGTTAAAAATAACCCTTAATTATGCCTCTCAACAGACAATAATTATACTTATAAAATGCTTACAACCGAGTTGTTGAGGGATCAGCTTGCTCAAAACTTTCAAATACTGACTCCCATTTGCTTGGATCAATCCCTAGAGAGAAATACAAAGGTCACAAGATAAATTATGTCTCAGTAAATTAAGAGTAATTCATGTATTTTTATATAGCTTAAGTTTCCATACCACAACCAGTGTCATCAACTTCAAACCAAAGAATTATTTTGTTGTCTTTCTTGGACGATCTCTTTCCATGCCATCCCTGCCGCTTCAGTTTCATCTTTTGTGCCCACCAGGAATCCATCTGATTTGTAGACAACTTCCTTGCATTACTGTCAGCGTCTAGATTCTCACACCAACCCCGCAGAATGACGTAACCCGCTGCCAGAAGTTGAGAACTTTAGACTCAACATGGAAATATTAAAAAGAAAACTTTGATACTAAATCTCCAGTGGAAAGTTTGTTATGTTTTTTCTATCACTTCAGTATTTTGTATTATCATGTTCAATGACTTGCAATCATGGACTTCCTATTTAAATGAAAGAACGATAAATTCGAGTTTCACCATTTAAATCTGTGGCAAAGTAGTAAATGAACTTCATCAAGGAAAAACTTACAGGTTGTGAATTTGATAGAATTGTTGATTAGGTTTGCAAAAATTTGAAGAACTCTACCAGAATCTCCTCGAACTAATTTTGGCATATCATCTGTAATTGAAGACCACCAACCATACTGTGTATTTAGAAACTTAATAAGCTGGAATTCATAATAGATGCCAAGGATCAAACACAGACTTCTATGGATATGATAAAGGTTGAAACCATACCAGAGAGATCAAGCACAGTCTCTACATTGTGGTTAATGCACTGGACAGAGAACATATCAATAAGCCCTTCAAGTTCTCGACCTAAATCAAACTCAGTTTCTTCTAGTACTAGCTTTCCAGATTCTACCTGTACAAAGTTTCAGATGCCAATATATGAGTTTTCCACCTGTCATACAAACTGTGCTCTCAGTGCATGTTTGTTACAAGTATTGAAGAAGACTAGCCAGTATAACAAACAATCCATAATACAATCAGTAGTATTAAAATCCATACTACTGACACTTAGTATTTTTGTTTTAATTTGCTGCTCCAAAATTCATTTCTTCTATTAAAAATGATATGCTAGTGCCTTGACCACAATACATGGAACAAAAATATACTAATTTTTGAGCTTCTGGGATAGATTATCCTCCAATCAACTCATTATCTTGCTAGAAAAATAGGGAAACTTAGGGCTAAGCTCCCCAACCTTTCAGGTATTGTGGTTCTGGGCTCCCAACCTATTTTAAAACTGTGCATTTGGGTCCGCGTGACAAAAACTGTCAATCTGGACGTTAAAATTTCACGCAACTTTCCCATGACTTCAAGGTGAGCGTTAAGTGGTTTGAAAGTTTTGCCCTCCATCCTTAAGGCACATGAAAGTTGTACATGATTTTCACATCCACATTGATGGTTTTTGTCACGTCGGGACCAGATTCACATATTTAAATAGGTTAGGATTCAAAACTTCAGTTTTGAAGATTGATGATCCAAAACACACTAATTGAAAGGTTAGAGGAGCCCAACACTAAATTCCCAGAAAAATAAGGTATATGCTTGCTTAAATTTCCACTTTGCCCTGTGACATGTCACTATTACAACTATTTTCTTAGCAATAACCAAAGAACTTGCTTGCATGAACATGAGAAACATTGTTTTACATGTTACCTTACTGAGATCCAAAATATTGTTGAGAAGCCGGAGTAAAGTAGCAGAACATTTACGAATCTGTGTAATCATTGCATATTGTTCATTTGTGAGACAATCGTCACTTATAAGAATATCCAGCAATCCAATCACTGCAGCCATAGGTGTTCGCAGCTCATGACTTTGACATAACAAAAACAACAAGTGATTTCAGCAGCATATAACTTAATCATCAAATAATTCATAATCTTCAAAAATGTTTTGCAAGCTGGTGTTTAATGTATCTCAGTCATCATGCTTTTGGTTAATAGTCAACTACAATCCTATAGATAATTAAAGGGAATGGAAAAAATCAATTAAACATGGGAACGCAATTACCACACAAAATACATGTTTTTGAATGTCTCAGTTAAGCCCCATTCGGTTCGCACAAAGGTAAAGTTGAGTAGTGGTTGGATGAGATTTTTTATCTGCTATGCACTAATAATTGTTGAATCACTTAATGTGAAAGCTTAAGCTGTTAGATAGAGCTACATCTATATCATTTAAATATTGTCTTTAACACAATCCCTCTAACAATTTAAACTTTTAGATCAAATCGTTCAACAATATCAAATCACTAAGCTTTGAAATTCATTAAAAGTATTACGTCTCAGAAGATGTGCTATGTGAATCATTTTTTTCCATTCTATTCCATCCATTGCCTCTATTCCATCCATTGCCACATGTACTGAATATTTAATGAAACCAAATATTTTGCAACCATATTAGGGCAGGTTAATATTGATATGGTCTTCCATTTCCGACTCTTAGTGAAACACGAAAAAAATAAAACTCAATGTCTAATATGTCTACTTATTGTAGACAGCTTTTCTCGAGAGGGGATCTTATTTCGGTCTCCATCTTTATGGACTGTCTTCATGACTTTGGTACGAAATCTGGACTGCATGCAAATGCTTTGAAATCCTCCTTGTATACTACCGGTATTTATGGATGATTCTCGGCGACATATATGGGCGTCGCATGATTTCCCTCTTGGATCAATGCCGTTTTACCTGGGTATTCTTTTTGTTGCCCAGAAACTCAAAGTTATGCACTTCGCTCCGTTTGTGGATAAAGTGGCAGCCTACATCAACTTGTGGACGAGTGCTTCCCTTTCATATGCAGGACGGACTGAACTTATAAGGGCTGTATTGCAGGGAGTCGAATGCTTTTGGCTAGCCATTTTTCCTATCCCCGCTACTATCAGTGAACGGATCATTAGGACTGTGCCGAAACTTTCTTTGGGGTTACAAAAAGCCATTGGTCGCATGGAAGGATGCGCCTACTCGAAGGTGGCGAGGATTTCGCGATATAAAGTGTTGGAATACAGCTTTACTAGCCAAATCATTGTGGAATTTTCATTCCAAAAAAGATATGCTTTGGGTTCGATGGGTCAATCAAGTTTACTTGAGGGGGAACTTGATTTGGGACTGGACTCCAAACAAGGCCGACTCTCCACCGCTTTCAAACGATTGTGCGCCATCAGGACCAAATCGCACGATCAAGGCGTGAAGGTGCAACAACCGAAAGGCTGCTACTTTGAAATTCAGGGGCTAATTCTCGCAATTCAAATGCGTATGACTATTTTCGCACGAAAGGAACTCCTAATTGCTGGGCGGTTGATGTGTGGAAATCATTTATACCTCCGAAACATTCGTTCATCTTTTGGTTGAGTAAAAAATCTAAACTACTCACAAAGGATAAGATCCTTTATTTGGATATCGATAGAAATTGCAGTCTTTGTTCAAACCAGGAAGAATCAGTTCAGCACTTGTTCTTCCAATGCCGTTTTTGTGCTACTGTTTGGTCTAGGATCAGAATTTGGTTGGATATTCATAGAGGCATGTCAACTATTGCCAGTTCTTTGAAGTGAATCAAGAAAGAAGCTAGAGGAATCGGCTGGCAAAGTAAATGAAAGAGGATAGCTCTTGCGGCTACTGTGTACCAGCTTTGGATGGCGAGAAATAAAAAGATTTTTGAAGATCTTCAACCAAACCCATATAGTATTGTCAAAAAGATCAAAACACATGTATACAAAGTTTTATTTACTTTGTATCCAAATGTTTTGATTCATTTTGAATATAACCTCTAATTTTTTGCACTTTGTATCTATCTCTCTTTTGTATTCCCGGGTATGCCCGGTGTATTTGCTTTGTATAGCGTCATTTTACGCTTTTAACTCAGTCTTGATTGATTGAGTTGGCTTTTGGCTTGTTGGCCCGGGTTTGCCCGGTGTACTTGTACATTTCTTTGATGTATATATTTACATTTACGATAAAAAAAAAGTATTCTGGTTAGCTGAAGTTTCTTTCTATTAAAGAATAACATGAAAACTTGTTAGTAATTACACAGTGATTGTATCGTAGAACCACATTAAAGAAATAACACTGCTCCTCATAAATAACATGAATACTTGCATAATAATTAGCTATTCATTGATGAAACCTTGAAGCTAATATTGATACTTACCTCATGTTCGCTAAAAACTGACTTTTGTAGTTGCTTGATGCCTCTGCCTTCCTTCTTGCATCTAAATGGCTTATCAGTTCTGCCCTCAGTTTCATTTCCTTTGACACTCCATTTGTCAATATGAAGACACAGATACATCCAACTACTATTATACATAGAGATGCTGATATCAATATCATCAGTGTTTTAAAAGCTTTCTCATCGACTTTCCCCATTATATATTTCCTTGGGATGATAATAACGCCAACCTGTATGAGTTGCTTGTTATTAATGGATTCACCATTAAAAAATCATAGAATGAATAAAAAATGTTTATAGCAAAAGCCTCAAATTTTAACTTAAGACAGCGAGAATTTGTAATGAAAAAATACCATAGGAAGTCTCTTTAAGTTGAGGAAGAAGGAGTCAATGTAATACAGTTGATTGCCAAGCCTTGCATTTTCTATGTGAACTTCCTGGCTAGATGGAAATTTGCTTCCATATGTTTTCTGCAAACACTCGGACCCAGATCGTATCACATTGTCCGCAGAATCAGCAGCCATCATGAGCTTTGGCCCTGTTGTTGAATTCATTAATAGAGGAGTATTGGTGGAAGTGGCAAGTAACCAACCCTCTTGAGAGGTTAAATATATGTGTCCACTGTGGACTTCAACAAGTTCTTTCATCAATTGTCCAACACTATAAAGTGCAGTAGTTACACCCACAACAGCAACTATGCTTTCATGAGATGGATCCCAAACAGGCAATGCCGCTGAAAGCAACGGTGAATCCGTATATTTGCTTACTGCTACATGCCATGAAGCTGTACCATCAGGCACTTGTGAAATTCCTGCAATGTTTATTAACTCATCAGGCGGGATTTTCTTTGGTTTTCCAAGCTTCTCACCACTCACGGGATCCAGGGGTTCTCGATACCAAATTGCAGACATGTTATTGCGTATGGATTGATCGTTCCATCCTTGTTGAGACGAAAGCAAATTGACACCATATAATCCACTTATCGAATAGTTGGCTAGATCAGAGTATATGTAGTATGTATTATTACTCTTGTGATTTCTATGAAAAGCCTGGACAAAACCATTTTTATAGCTTATAGTTATTGAATTGAGAGCTCTTCGACTTGCAAACAATGCCCAGGTCACATCCCTCATAACTTCATAAAGCTGCTGATAACCAAGAATTTAAATGAGAAATGATTAAGAAATACTTTAATGAAATCAATAAAACATTTAACTTTCAAAAAGATTAGGCAGCTAAGCAACGACCTCGACTTGTTGTGCTTGGTTAACAGGCTTGCTGTAACGCCTGATTACATACTCTGAAAGCTTAACGTGAGAAGTTGCTACTTCAACAGTGGAATTGAGGATGTTCCACATTCGTAATATGGGTCGCTGTAGAAGTTCATGACGAAGTTCATATGCTAACGTATTTAATGATCTTGCTGTGTAGACTCTAGTAAAATGCCATGTCAGTAAAGTTAGTAAGCCTATCAAAATTGCCAGCATAACCTGCATAAATACATTAACAAACAAAAAGTGAGGCTACCGGGATAAAGCTCCTGATGTATAGACACACAAGTTTCAAAAATACATAGTTTCTATAGAAAAACTAAAAATTTGAAGAACCATCCTCCACTTCTTCCAAGACAGAAGATAAACCAGTGGGATAGGAAATCAGCTGTAGTAAAGCAAGAACTATCCTACAGTGCAACTAGAGATAACCCTCCTCTTCAACTGGTTCTTTACCTTGCTGTTTGCATTAAGGCGCATGATACAATGATTTTAACTTGAATTGCTTTAAATAGTAAATCGATGAACTTAAAATAACAGCCAAAGTATTCTCATAGGAAATCAAAACAATTGTCTAAGATATTTTGGAAGCATATCCATGGAAGAAAACCACTACAAAAGTATGAAAAATGAGTTTCTTATTCAAGCGATGTTTCATTTCCATGAGGTGTCTTTCAAATTTGAATTTGAAGAGTTGCAACTCTTCCAGAAACAAATAAAGATTTTAATCTACGTGAATTGATCATTCAAAACAATACGAAAATTCGGAATACTACTGTAATTTCAGCTATAGAGTCTAAAAAGTAAAATCCTAAATGCCCTTTTTAGTTTGTTCAACCTATGTATGACTATTCACTATTACTGTCTTCTTTTTCGCCATGGATCCTTAATATGTCCTTTTATGGCATGTTTGTTAAAGTGAACCAGAAACAAAAAGAAGTTAAATCTGTACTGTTCAATGTCATTGTCCTACCAAACTTTCTTTCTTCAAATTCACCTTATCAAATGAAATTTCAACCAGATTATTCTCGTAATTACCCAAACACGCAATACCAAGTTGCTTCACTTAAAATAAGGAGAAACAAATCCCACATACCATAATGGCAAGACGAACGACAAAAACACTGTAGTAAGATGATGAAAGACAGAGTGGACTTGGGTATTGAGTCTCTTCCTTTTCAACGTCTTGGTTAGATCTTTGGTTGCCAACTTTTCGCCCAAAATTAAAGAAATCAGAAATTTTGCTGAAGATTCTTCCCGTCGGTGCAGATTCAGAAGAAATATCTGGTGTTTTGTTGGCTTCAAATGCCATTTTTTATTCTTCGTGAACACTAGTTTTTGCAGTAGGGTGGGGAATGGATGAAAGGAAAAAGAGTTTAGAAGCACATTTTGCATTTATATTTGCTAATGTACCACAGTCGATTCCCACTTGAAGGCTGTAAGTGGGAAGTGTGGCAAAATTCCCTCTCCTTTTTCACTTGTCTTTATCTTGTTTGATCGTTGCTTCTTTGTAAAGATAAGAAACAACTTGTTTATTAATACTGGTTCTCAGCTTCTTGAATTTTGACCAATCATCTACTCTTCTTGTCACACATAGATAGCTGTCTCCATCCCGACCAATTCCACTGCATTTCACTTCAAATCCGTTATTAATTTCAACCCACTTTGTATAAAAATAAGATTAATGCCAATGCTTAAATTATATTTTAAGTGATTATATTATAAGTTGTAGATGAATGTGTAGATAAAAAGTGAGTTATAAATTGTGAGTTCTATGAAATATGTTGATAAAAAATATATTTGACCAATTTAACCAACTGAAATTATAATTTAAAGCGATAATAAATATACTCGTTGATCATCAATTTAAGAAATATAAACTTTAATTCAAGAGCTCAATAAAAAATTGTTACTCTTCAAACCCCCTCGGGGAATGCTATCACCTTAGCTACATGAATAGGTTTGGCTTTTACTCTTTCCTTCATCAAATTCAGTGAGTAATCAATTATTATAAACTATACACATCACAAATAATAATAAATAACAATATTCACAAAAATATATTGCAAGCCAATTCAATTAAAGAGGACTACATATCATCAATAATAATAAACAATAATATTCAATTACAATCGACTACACCATCAATCACCAAACAATTACAATCCTTTTTCTTTTTTTTTCCTTCTTTTTTTTTTGTTGGCACCACAATGTCATTTTATAACTAAGAACTTTAACATTGTCATTACCAATACACTCACACCCGTAATTTTTAAAATCATTCTAATTATCAACTCAAACAAGGTAACATCGAATCACACGTTAAATTGATGGGTTAATTAATCTTAAAAAACATTTGAAATTTGAACTTTTTTTTTTTGACAAAATAAAGCTTTAAAATAAGAACTTATAGAGTTCGTGTCTATACGTTATTGATATTTTAAACTAATTTTGTTGAAATAATATTTACGTTGTTGTCATTTAATAATTTTTTATGCTCTGGATTTCTAACAAATCTTACATTATCCTTATTATTTTATGTATGATTATTAATTATTTTATGTTTAAATATTATATTTATTTTAATTAAATATATGATTATCAAATAATTAATTTTATGTTTAAATCTTAGATTTATTTTAATTAATTATATACCAAAAAATTCCTCAAATAGTTATTTAATGATTACAAAACTATAGTTTTTGTACTTTAAATTTCTGTACAATGAAGTGATAAACACTACAATACAAATTTTGTTTTTTTTTTTTTTTTTTTTGTCTTTTATAGGAGAAATTTGAACAAATGGTCCCTAATCTATGCTCCCGTGCAAAATCAGTCCCAAATATGATTGATCAACGTGCTGACTTTCTAACTATACATATCTCATGGCAATTGCTTCAACACCAACAGGTCATGATGGATATAGACATTTTTGTCAAAACCACTATTTTTGCATCGACAGCCAACTGGATTGACAAAGAAAATCACTAGTTACAGGGGTGATTATTTTAATCGAAATCGAAAAAAATAAAAAACTGCAACTAAGAACCAAATATCAAATGGGTTCGGGTAGGTTCTTGGTCCTTGAATCGGAATCGTGGGTACCTGACTCTGGAATTGAATTTGTCATTTTTTATAAACTTTTTATTTTTTACAATTTATTCATTCGACCCAACGACTGGAGCCTAACACTACTAAGATTCAAAGACAAGAGTTCAAATGTCTAAGGCCCAAACTAAAAGACTAAAACCCACCACCCTTAAACTCAAACTCAATTAACCTCATTTCCATATACCCAGATATCAAATTCTCAATCGCTATTCACTCTCTCGTACTATCGCTTATCTCTCTGTCCTACATATCTCTATCGCTCAACACACAGTGCAACGACAAAAGCGAAGCTCATCTATAATCTTGACGAGTCCTCATTTTTGAGAAGTAATTTCTCTTTTTCTAACCTTAATTTATGAGTTTGTAGTTTTGATGTCTATTCTTCCCGTTAACGTTTCAGAAAATTATTATGATATCTAATGTATTTAATGTTAATGAGTTCGCAATTTTTATTTTTTTTTCCAAACAATATTGTCAGCTCATGATTTTTTTTTAAAATGTTATGGGGTATAACCGAATTTGAACCCGTTCGAGTTTGATTTGAGAATTACGTGAACCCAATTTGGTCAATTTACAAAATATCCAAGTGCAATAAGCAGTTCTAGATATTGAAATATTCGGATCGATCCACTGACGCTCATGCTTAACTAGTTGACTCAACCAAATCAAATCCATTACTCAAAGCTAATTTCATTCATTACAATCTTTATGCTTTGCCACAAAACCATTTATATTAATCTCTTTCACTACGAAATGTCCAGAATTCAACAGTGTGACTATAACATTTATGCCATTTTCACACAACTCAATAGGATCTCCTCCATTGCTGTTGATAATAAGTTTTCGAGTACTATTATGACAACGTCAGCATTATCAATAATAGGTTTGATGTTTAAGTTTAAATTATAATTTAAGTTGGTCAAATTAATTAAATATATATTTTATCCACATATTTCGTAATTCACAACTTACTATCAACTTATTATTCACATATTCCATAAAACTCACAACTTATAAATATTTAAAAATTAATTTCAGCATTATAACAGAGATAATTTTTTTTTATAAAAAAATATCATTCAAATAATGAACTTGATTTGAAGAGGATTAAGAGTAATGGTAACGAACAAATTAGATAAGGCACGTGGCCAAAAATTTGACCAGCACACATTGCAACTTGCACACGTGCGCTAAATGGGTGGCACACGTGCTTGCTGGCGCACCCATGCCACTAGGCGACACCAATAGTGTCTTTTCGTCCTAAAATTTAATTGGATTATTTTAATTTGTTTTTTTTCTCTAATATATTTCAAGTCTAAGAGACACCCACCAATCCTTACAACTTATTTGAAAAGGTATGATAAGAATCTATATAAAAGATTCAACTTTTCTTTGATAAGATATATGAAAATTGATATTCTCTTCCTTTCTTCTTCCTTAAAATGATTTTGCATATTTTTGTCTTCATTACTTCAAAGTTTTGTTTGTATTTTGTTATTCTAAAAAGACAAAATATAAATCTCGAGTACAACTTTATTTCTTCTTTGTGTTGGGGTTGTTTTTATTAGTGCACAACACATACAATATATTTGGCTTCTATTGTATCATTGATGCGTATTTGGTTTTCTGTATATATCATCGATATAGTAGGTGCAAATAATGTCTTAAGGAAACTGACTTTATAACGTAACTTGGAGCCAAGTTCATCATCTCTAAAATTTCTAAAATTAAACTCCATCTCATTTTCTATTTCGCCCAAATTTCTTGAAATTATACCAACATTTTATCTCTATTCAACCAAGTGTTTAAACAAAGACCCGTGTCACGGGCAACATCACAGCCTAGCCCTTGACTAAACACAATGGGCAATTTATGTCCAGCCATAGACCAACATCAACCTCCACGACTCTAAGTTTCGTGATGTCTAATGTTGTATGTTGTTTATTATAAAAATGTGTGTGTGTGTGTATATATATATATTTATTTATTTATTTATTTATTTTATAGTCCTTGTGATGTCTAATGTGTAACTTGCAATTTGTTCTCAATGAGTATTCAAAGAAACAAGCTATTATAATTGTCTCACGAGTTCATAAATTGCTCCACCCCTATTCAATGAAATTAAAGAAGGTGATATCATCTGTAATTGTGATATTTTTATTTTATTTTCCAAACTTTTTTTTTTACTGGATTTATTTTACATTTGCCACAAAATGAGATTGTACCCCAACAATAAGTTTTATCGTATGATTTGCGAGAAGGTGCCCTTTTGGGCCTTCTGCATAGACTTTAAAAAAGTAAAGGATAAAAAGTCAAACGGTCGAATGAAAGTTGAACTAGCTGATTCTTGACTTTTTCCAACAATTTATAATTTTAGGGTTTTCAATTTTACCAATCATACCAACCGATCCGATCTGATCCGTTTCGATTTTGACATCATTGTTTTGAAAGAGTTAAAGTCAAAGTGATATAGCACATGTTTGAAAATTATTTTTTAAATAATTATAAATTATATGTCTTATGAATTATGCATATATTAAATAAGTAGTAAGTTATAAATTTCTATAAAATGTATGGATAAAAAATATGTTTGATTAAATAGATGAATTTAAATTATAATAATTTAAACTATGAGTAACAAGCACAAATGGAAGATGGAGCAACAAATCACTAGTGATATGTGGCTGAGATGCTACGCAAATGGAAGAACACTAGAATGTACTTATCCACTAGTTTGTTTATTATTTTAATTGATAAAATATAATACAAGAAAAGCTAATTCGGTCATTGTTTATGGATGCTTAGGACAAATAATTCAGTACACACATTAATGTCTTGTAATCATTGGCACGTTCTACTTATTAGATTGATAATTTTAAGAATGATCAAACACCAAAATAACACTTGTCTAATATTCTAAACTAAATTATTGAGACATTAACATTTATCACCACTTTACAGCCACAATAAAGTGGAAGAAGCTGATGTCACACTTCTCATCTCCAAATAATCTCTCCCATTCAGACTAAGTGCTTGGGCGGCTATTGTTAAATAAAGTATAAATCACAACTATTTGAATTGGTTCATCTCACTCGTTATTATGTATCACAAGTTTTTAAACAACAATTTCATATCGACTAGATAAAGGATACTCTAGTCTTAGTAAGTGAAATTACAACTATAAACTCCCACACGTGTGAAATATTTCAAGAAATGTGTGAGCCGTAGGTTAATCGCGATGGTTGGCAAATTCGCAATGTTGAACTCTCCAAGTGGTGGAGAAGATGAGAATTGAGATAAATACATCTTTCTAGCTGAAAAGAGATGAATATAAGAAGTCATCGTTGAAAATGATCATGATGATTATGTGTAGCAACATCCCATATTGATTGTACATAAATTTGATCAAATTAATTTACTCTTCTTAATAAGTGAATCAAACATCAAGTTCGAAAACATGTATAATTACACACCAGAGAGAAAAAATATAGGGGCGTGCTGTGTGTGCTTACACTACAAGTCCATAGAGGGTCGCGTTTTGAGTACTGATCCTACACCACAAGTCCATAATCACAATTAATTCATAAAGATTAATTCACAAGCCGTACCCCTTTTTCATGGCTTAATGATCAGCCCACTAAGATCAAAATTTGTATATTTGGCTTTTAACATATGTGAAAAAGATGAGATGTGCACCAAAAAAGTGGTTCATTGGGTGTTTCACAGAAAGCGTTGGCCACTAACAGGCAACTGGTGGGTCGATGCATACGAGGTTGCAGTGGAATACTAGGATTGAATGAGACGTTACTCGCTCACTTTTACCTCATCAACCCACAATCTTATGGCCATATAAAAATTACTGGATAGCCATGGAATTGCAACATTATTTGTGTACCACCTCACTATCAACAACAACTTGTCTAATTATATAATGTTGCCTTTTACGATATCACCATCCTTCTCGAAGAATTGAAAAAAAAATAGTTCTCGTTTTAACCCAATTGTAATTTTTATATATATTGATATAAATTAGGCTAAGCTTGACTGCGACTTTTGGGGCTTTTGATAGACATAGATAGATCAAATATTCTTGAATGCTAATCATAATCAACAATAAAAAATAAAAGATCGTCATCTCTTACTGATTATTAGATTCTGTTGGTTAGAAGATCAACCTTTTTAGAATCTCAAGAGGAAAGTCCGGATCTCCATTGGACCAAGCTCGACGATGAGAGTTGACGTGTCTACGGGACCACCTCTAATTGGATCCGGGTCACTGCCATTTTGATCTTCAACTTCCCAAGTCATCCTCTTCATTTCAGACTTGTCTTGGTTTGCTGATAAGCTTGTTTCCTTAAGCGCCTTTAACTGAATCAAAAGAACATATTTAATATAGACTCGGAAAAATTTCAGATCATTTATTTCCATACACGAACACTTAACATCAGTTTCTGATCCTTCGCATCGTGCCCTTCACTGACTCGGTCAAAGGAACGGTGAAGGACTTTAATTGCATGTTTGATAAGGTGGAATGTACAATGTTGGACAGTACTGGGAAAGAAAGAAGCTAAAAATCTTGGCCATTGTATCATCCACCAAACATGTTCTAGGCGGGAATGGACAAAATACGTATGCTTATGATTTTACATGATAATATATGTAAATGGTGCTAAAACTGCAATTCTGAAAGATTCTTGGATGAATCTTATTTTACTCCAATAAATTCGTAGCAAATATCATTATGGAATTAATTAGTATTTATAATACTAGCGGATTGTAATTTTCTTGATGCACAGAGTTCCAAGAAAGTATTCTGACGTCATTATCCATGACAAAAATAGGCCGGGATACAAAAGATTCAAACAAATCTTTGCCCTTGTCATCGAGTGAAATGCCTGCATTGGAGAAAATGGAATACTTGCAGATCATACATACCGTTTTTCCAGCGAACATCTTCTTCAGTTCAACTTTCGCAAGCGATGAATACTCCACATCTTCACCAGCCTACCACATTGTTGGTGCGACAAATTATATAGTATGTAAAAGAAGGTCACTTTTGAAAATTATAGTCAAGAAACTATTTCATAGTTCCTCAGATTTATATGCATTTCAATATTCAGAAATTAAACTAGGACCACAGGATAGATGGACTTCACCTCATATAGATGTGCTATACGGAGGAGCACACTTCCATCAACCAACTCCTGAAATACAAATTTTAGGAAAAGATTAGACGGGAGAAAAATTGCTTAACATGCAGGGCATTTATAAGCAACCACCTGTAATGTAATTAATGCAACGTTAAGAGGTAAACTATAATTTGCATCCATCGCTGTGGCCTTTGTCAGATGAGAAGATTTCCAGTTTTCAGCATTCTGCAACAACAAAAACTAAATATGAGATAACAGGATTTAGCATTTGATTCTTTTGTCCACAAGACCTAAACTAACCTCGTGTGAAAATGCCAAAAGCAGGGGTGAATAAATTTCTTGACCAGTTGTCCGGCGCCAACGAGATCCAGTACCACGCTCATTGATGCTCATATAGTAATTTCCTCGGATCTGACATAGAGAATAAAGATAATTTAGGAGAATGTCTAATCTTTATTCTCAATAATTTTCAGTACAAGATTCAAGGAAATTTATAGGAAAAGAGCAGCTAGTGTGCAGAACAAATCTTCCTAAGTAAGGAAGTAAATAAATGAAAATAACAATCCCTTAAGTGAAGATATGCACAATAAAACTGCTAATCTACCAGATTTAGCCAATGACTAAATCTGTTTATTTCAGCCAATTAAGCCCAAAAAACATAACAATAAATCCAGATTTTCCACACTCTCCCTCAAGCTCGGGAGTAAATGTCAATCATCCCCAGCTTGGATATTAGTGGTTTGAATTTAGCTCTTGGAAGGCCTTTTGTAAGAACAACAGCTATTTGAAGATTTGTTGAAGTATGGTTGAGACTAAGTACGCCACCCTCAATCTTCTCTTTGATAAAATGTCGATCCAGCTCCACATGTTTTGTTCTATCATGATGGAATGGATTTTTAACAATACTGATTGCAGCCATATTATCACAAAATACCTTCATTGAAGTGTTTGTGATTTTCAATTCTTCAAGAATTCTCTTCAGCCACATTCCTTCGCAGATTCCTTGTGCTAAAGCTCGAATTCTGCTTCGACACTACTCCTTGCTACCACTGTCTGCTTTTTACTCCTTCATGTGACCAAATTTCCCCAAACATAGGTACAATAGGTACAATAGCCAGTTGTAGATCTTCTATCAGTAATGTTTCCAGCCCAATCAGCATCAGTGAAGATCTCAATCTCTTCTTTGGTGTTCTTCTTGGAAACAACCATTTTCCTGGCGACATTTTTAGATACCTCAGAATTCTGTCTGTTGCCTCTTTGTGAACTTCTTTCGGATCATTCATAAACTGACTTACAAAGCTAACAACGAACCCAATGTCGGGCCTAGTGTAGGAGAGATAGATGAGTTTCCCCACTAGGCGTTGGTACTCACCTTTATCAACAGGTAGACTATCTTCTTCTAAGCATGTTTTGTAACCTAGTTCCATAGGCGTATCGACTAGCTTACATCCTAACATACCTGTCTCCTTAAGTAGGTCCAAGACATGCTTTCGTTGAAAAATTACAATACCTGCTCTTGATGTTCTACCTCCATGCTTAGGAAATATTTGAGATATCCTAGGTGTTTAATTTCAAATTCTTTAGTTAGTCCCTTTTTTAGATTTTCAATTTCTTCATGGAAATCTTCGATAATAATTTTATCATCTACATAAACAATAAGGATAGAAATCCTCCCACCTGTAGAGTGTTTGACAAACATGGTATGATCGACTTGCCCCTGTATGTATCCATGTTGCTTGACTGCTCTTGTGAATCTATCAAACCAAGCTCTTGATGATTGTTTGAGCTCATAAAGTGATTTTCAAAGTTTGCACACTTTGTTGACATTGTTCTTGGTCTCAAAATCTGGTGGAATCTCTATATACACTTCTTTCTTCCTCTAGGTCTCTATTTAAAAAGGCATTCTTGACATCTATTTGATGTAGGGGCAGTCAAGATTAGTAGCTAGTGAGAGTAGAACACGAACTGTATTTAACTTAGGAACTAGTGAGAAAGTTTCTTGGTAGTTGATACCGTAAGTTTGAGTGGATTCTTTTGCTACCAATCTGGCTTTATACCGGTCTATACTTCCATCTGGTTTGTATTTGACGTTGAAGACCCATTTACATCCCAAAGGTCATTTTCTTTGTGGCAGGTCGGAGAGTTCCCATGTGCCATTCTTCTTAAGAGTTCTGATCTCTTCTCTAATAATTGTCCTCCACTCAAGTTTTTCTAGAGCTTCTTGAACACTTCTAGGTATTTCTACAATAGATAGATTAGCAACGAAGGCACGATATTGAGAAGACAATCCCTTATATGAAATTAACTGATGTATAGGATGTTGAGTGCAGGATCTTACTCTCTTCCTTAATGCAATAGGAATGCCTAAGCCATTATCAGTATGAGAGTTATGAATTGTGTTACCTGGAAGTTCTGAACTTGGATTAGTCGGATTGGACTCTTGAGTTTGCTCAGGGAGTATGGGAGACTCCTCTTCTAGGACTCTTTTCCTCCTAGAATAAACACACAACTCTTTGTTGGTAGTAGTCTAATAGTAGATTTCTGGAGTGAGTGTGTTAGGGAGCATTTTTGAACTTTCAAGGTGTGAGGATAAGCAAGGTGGGGCTCGACTGAAGGTAAAGTAGGCTCAGATGAAGAGTTATATGGCTCATAGGATGACTCTTTTGAAGGAGGCTCAGTTTCCAACTCATTAGATGTAGGAGTAAAGATAGACTCGAGTGATGTGCTAGGTAGCCAAAAACCACATTCATTTGTGTTTGAGTTGTCCCCCTGAATGTGAGTTTTTTTCATAATAAGGTTGATTCTCCAAGAAGGTTACATCCATAATGACATAGGTTTTCTTGGTAACAGGATAGTAACATTTTTACCCTTTTTGTGTGGAGGAATATCCTAGAAACAAACATTTTATAGCTCTAGGATCAAGTTTGCTAGAGTTAGGTTGGTGGTTATGGACAAAAGCAGTGCACCCAAATATTTTTAGTGGAAGAGAGGAGAGTATTCGAACCTAAGGATAGGATTGATAGAGGGTTTGCCATGGTGTTTGAAAATGGATAACTCTAGAAGGCATTCTATTGATGAGATAGGTAGCCGTGAGGACTGCCTTTCCCCAAAAATAACTTGGGACATTCATGGTGTAGATAATGGATCGGGCCACCTCCAAAAGGTATCTGTTCTTTCTTTCTGTAACCCTATTTTGTTGGGGGTGTATTCACACAAGAACTCTGGTGGATTATTCCAAGAGTAGAAAGATAGTCTCCTAGGATTGAATTGAAATAATATGTGGCATTGTTAGTCTGAAGAATATTGATTTTAGCCTGAAATTGATTTTGGACCATACTAAAGAAAATTTTCAAGATAATACCTGTATCTAATTTTTGTCTCATTAAATACACCCACGTTACTCTTGTATGATCATCAATGAATGAGATAAACCATTTAAATCCAGAAATGTTATTGATCCGAGAAGGTCCCCAAATATCACTATGAATGATAGAAAAATGATTGGATGTTTTATAACCTTGGATTGGATAATTGTTTCTTACATGTTTTGAAATTTGACATGCCTCACATTGAAAGTGTTTGACATTTTTATTATTGAATAAACTAGGAAACAACTTTTTCAAGTAGAGAAAATTAGGATGTCCTAATCTATAATGCCACAACATAATAGCATTTTCTTTATTGGACAAAACGGGAAATGAAACACTACTAGCAGATAGAGTTTGTTTATCATGATTACTAGGAGTCTTAAAAAGATAGAGTCTACCACACTCCTTAGCATTGCCAATCGTCCTTCTCGATTCCAAGTCCTGAAATTCACAATGAGTAAAGAAAAATTTAGTAACATAGTTCATATCCCTTGTAAGTTTACTAAATAGACAATAGGCTACAAGATAATTTGGGAACCAACAAAACAGATATTAGGGTCATGTTATTGTTATTGGAAATGACCACCAAACCCATTCCTACCACCTTAGTTAGAGACCCATCAGCTATTCTCACCATAAAGTCTCCTGAATAAGTTTTGTACATATGGAAAAGTGAAGATACCAGTTATGTGGTCTGATGCACTAGAATCTATTATCCAAGGAGTTGAAATCTCCATATGTGATTTTAAAGCCACTGCTAGATTACCTCTTTGTGCCACCAAACTTGTGCTCGCGGTAGGATCATGTTGAGGGGACTGTGGTGCTATTGAAGAAGAACTAAACATTTTTTGAAACAGCTCTAACTGTCATTTGCTAAACAGATTTGTCTCAAGTGTAGGCTGTGGTGTTTCTCCGGCTGAGGTAAACCCATGACTCTCTGCTGCTCCCCTTGGCTTCCAATCTGGAGGTTTGCCATGGAGTTTCCAACACTTCTTACGAGTATGACCAAGTCTGCTGTAGTGATCACACCAAGGTCGTTCATCTCGCTTGTTCATGTGTGGATCATGGTTGGATCTCCCATTTAGAGTAAAGTTATTAGCTACCAAGGCTGACCCCCTATGAGTTAGATGAGTGAGGAGGAGGTTCATTAGATAACATCACCTTATGACGTTCCTCCTCACGTCGAACTTTAGCAAATGCCTCCTCAGTCGAAGGAAAAGGAGCTCGAGCCACCACACGACCACGAACTTCATCAAGATTCCGATTAAGCCCAGCCAAAAAATCATACACCCGCTCATTTTCAAGCTTGTGCCGTTGTTTGACAATACACTCGGCACAACCGGAATCATCAGTAAATAGGTCAAGTTCTTGTCATAAATCTTGGAGATCAGAAGAATACTGAGTCACTGAATTTGTACCTTGTTTTAAATCCTTTAGCTTTTTCCGGAGTTCAAATATTTGAGAAGCATTTCCAAGATCTGAATACATTGTACGGGCTGCATCCCATACTTCTTTCGCTGTTTTGAAGAACAAATAGCGACGACTAATCTTTGGCTCCATGGAGTTGATAAGCCATGCGAGAATAATAGAGTTTTTAGCCATCCAAACGTTATAGGTGGGACTGGTTGGTGAGGGAGCATCAAGCTCACCTGTGATGTAACCAAGTTTGCCTCGGCCACATATTACAATCTTGACAGATTGTGTCCATTGCATATAGTTTTTTCCATCCAACTTGTGGATTGTGATATGAAGAGAAGAAAGATCACTACCGGAAAAAGTAGTGATGAAAGAAAGATTAGGTATCAACTTGGACTTGGGACTGGTCGGAAGTTGGAGATTCAGAGTTATCTCCGATCATGATAGCAACGTATTTCACCATTTTAGAGAGGTGGAATCAAATTTTCAGCTCTGATACCATAAAGATAATTTAGGAGAATGTCTAATCTTTATTCTCAATAATTTTCAGTACAAGATTCAAGAAAATTTATAAGAAAAGAGCAGCTAGTTTGCTGCATAAATCTTCCTAAATAAGGAAATAAAAAAATGAAAATAACAATCCCTTAAGGCAAGGGATTCACAATAAAACTGCTAATCTACTAGATTTAGTCAATAACTAAATCTGTTTATTTAAGCCAATTAAGTCCTAAAAAACATAACAATAAATCCAGATTTTCCACAGAGAAAGGACAAAAGAGTTAAGTCTCAGTACAAGCGATCTCATTGGTGCCCGTGTAATCTTCCTTAGATATGATAAATATAGGACATAAAATTAGATCTCAATAGAAGCCCTCACATCAAAGAGCACATTTTCAACTGATCTTGGTACATTCTGCACTAGAAACGATAATTTTCAACTACTCTTAGTACATAATTCATACCGTTAATCCTTCGCATGTACCATTCACACATACTAACTCATCAAGGGGTTCAACTAGACCTCCGGTATCATCTTTGATAATGCGCCTGAACAGATACATAATTGATCAGTTTAATATGTTGCATAAAGGAATTGTCAGACCATAGAACGTTTTACACAAGGATCAAGGAACTAAACAAGTTGGAAGCATTTGGCATACCTATGAAGCATCAATTCAATTTCGCCATCATTAATGCTGGATCCTCCGGTTGCCCGATCAACCAAAACAGATAATTCAGATTTCTTGTCCTCTATGAAAATTCCGAGATTGATCTGAAAGAAAGAAATAATTTTTCTAATCACTTCATTTGTCTTTTTGAAATGGAAGCAGAAACGAAACCAATGCCAACCAAATTGCAAAAGGCCAATAAGTTTCTTCTAAAGTGTCAAAATTGTCCCAGTTTCCTTGAATTTGAAACGTAAATGGAATGAATACACCAGCATCTTCAAACAAATCCTCAATGTTGCAGATGTGTATGTGCACAGGAGATAGTGAATGCATGCAGACACATTCCCCTATTTGAAATTGTTAAAGCAGAATAGCTCGGAAAGAGACTCAATTTTCACCTATGATTAATATGCAGCTTAAATATATAAGATTTCTGAACTTCAATAATTGTGCAATAAATTTGAAGGAAAGGTTTTTGGAAGAATTTATGAAATTGGCTGCTGAATGGAAGATTTGGATAGCAACCTATGGAATAAGTCAACGATAGTGAGTAATCAACCCTATGCACACAACATAGAGGAAAATGAAAAATTGATTAATTCCACTACTACACAAAATAGGCCGTAGATCAATATGTACCATCTTGACAAATTAAAATGATGATATCTGGCCTTATCAGGAGTTTTCCATTAATTGCGTTAATTATCCAGACAAAGAAAATGGCACAACATGCCGAGGATCATGTCAAGTGAAAATCCAGTTAGTCTAACAAGAAGATCTTCTAGCATTGATAGACGAAATTTTTTTTCACATTAGGCCTGTTGTTTGATCTCAGAAGATACATTACGTTAATTCTTGTGATTCTTTATTCTTTTGAACTGTCACGTTACTCATAAAGAAAAAACTAGATTTGAGATCTGAAAGGGATTCAAATAGTCTTATTTTAGCGGACGCGTTAAATCTTGCTTGGATCTCATCCACCCAGATCCTCATCAGTCTTTAGGTAAACAAGATCTTAAACAAGATTATACTTTGAGACTCCTCTCCAAACTGCAAGATCAGTCCTATAGTGAGAAGTTTGAATGTTTCATCATAAGATATGAGTCTTGTAAGTTTGACAAGTAACTGGCTGGAAAGTCCATTTACATTACACGAATACCTAGTTCGCTTCAAGTTAAATATGTAAAATATAATAAATAAGTTGAGTCAGGACAATTACTGGATAGTAGTTTCCTGCTACAGGTTGAGTAACTGCGAGGGGCCAATCTGCTCTATAATCTCGAACCTGAAAAGCCCAAGGATAATAAAGTCAAGTCTGTAGAAAAAGCAAGATAATGGAGATTAACTGAACAAGAAGAAAATGAAAAGGCAAGTATTAGAGAAACCAGGTATTTGACTAACACATGCTCATGGAACTACATATGTTAGTTTTCAACTATTGAAACACTTAGGTACAACATGGTATCAATAAGCAGGCAAATGTTGGGTTCAAGTCTCGCTGAGATTGTGCATGTGTCAATGGTAAAAAATGAACCCCGTCTACACTCGAGGGGCATGCTAAAGACAATATTAAAATGATGTACATGTGGTCTTCTTTCACAACTTAAGTTTTTAGATGATTTGGTACAACAATAAGTATCAGAAATTGGTAAGATGGATTTCATTTTTTCATTATTTACAAATGAGGAGAGTTACCCGTTTGAGAAAGTCCCTTGCATTGGAATCGGTATAGAACACTTTCTCCGTGGACATATTGGTTGTAACTCTTGTAATAATTTCTTTCCCAATAGTATTTTCCGTAGGAATTGGACCAATCTTCAAATAGAATCACGCATCAAAGCCATAGGAAAAGAAAGTGCCCCGACACCAAAAAAAGGAAAAGAAAAAGAGCGACTTGTTCTGAAAATTTTGTTGGGAAAAGAAAATAATCTAACACGGGAAAGGAAAAGTGAACAAGACCGACTTACAGTGAACTCAACTTCAGCATGCTCTTTATCTTTGTAAACTCTAATTATCTGAAAAATTTATGCATGACTATATTCTGAGAAGTTCAACAACAATGTACAAAAAATGAAGATAAATGTCAATTTTACATGACATATGCATAGGAATTTCCTCCACCTAATAATGAAAAAAATAATTGTGTTGATTTGAGAGACACAGTAGGGTATAGGTAAAATACTAAGTGAAGATTGTACAGAAGATTAGTATATACTATATACTTTAGAGATATGTTTATATGTGCAAAGCAGGCTCAACCAACTTGGGAGCCTTAGGCAAAAATTTTTGGACTGGCCTTTTCAAGAATAATAATTTTTTTTGTATAATAATAAATAATACTAATCTCTGAAGGAAAATTCGGACATTTCATTATATTAAAAAGAAAAAAATAGTAGAAGTTCGATCAACTACAAAAAGGATAATCTCTTAACAATAGTGAATCTTCAAGTCAAATATAATGTCTGAGACACAAAACATATCATTCAAAAGAAGCCAAACGACCTACTACAATTAACAAAGAAAAAACAATACTACTTTTTCTTTGAAACACAACGAAGGTAGGTGTAAGTCGGAAGAAAAGCTATCCGTTCTTGATTTTCCTGTAGCTGGGATTAAACTAATAGCATTATTAAGATACAGTTGACCAACATTAGGAAAATTTTCAATAAACAAACTTGTGTTGAACTATGTTGAATCCTAACATGTAAAAAAAGAAGCTTTTGAGTGATAATCGGATCAGTTGAATCATAGCATTCAAATTTATTTTCATTGTAGAAAAATATTAATACAAATTTGAGAATTCAAAATATCTTATGCAATTCAAACTCAAAACTATGATGATTCAATAAAAAATCAATTTAACATCATAAATTGATGAACGCTATATCAAGAATCAATATCATGATATTATTTTTCAATTTCCAATTCCATCATGAATTTTCCCAAAAAAAAAATCCATATGATGTGAAGAATCTTTTAATCCCAGTCAATCCAGTCAATGATAGGCTAATTTTGGTTCTAATTCCTCACATGGGTATGCCTAAACTGTAGTTTGTAGCAAAAAGTAAAGAAAATGACAAATCAACTTATGGCCTAACTAATTTGTTTATGAATTCAGATTAATGGCCTTTCTCTTAGTCTACTTCATCGGCTCCATTGTTTGAGAAAATCACAATTCAGTGAATTCACAAGCATAAAACAATTAACCAAGAGAGATAGAATTAAGTTGAATTATGTGTGTAAAATACAGAAGATTATCAGATATTAAACAAACAAATACATTACCTTAAAAGATAAAATCACCTTAGAGTCTCACCAATTAAGTAAAAATATCAAAATCAATTCAACATTCAAGGACAAGGAAAGAATGGAAAATTATTTCTGCTCATAAGAATTACACGAGAATATGTTATTCAAAATTGATGCTTTGATTGCAGGTTTTAATTGAGATATTTATTTCTTTGATTATAATTTATAAGTCTGCGATTTTCAAGAAGAGGAGGAATGGGAAAAAATTGGGAAGAGAAAATGTCTTTGATTTCAATTTGTTGGGCTGGGTATACTGACTATTGAGTTGGATTTTATTTTAAGATTTCCCTATGTTTTTCATTAGTAAAATATTCATTACTAAAAAGAGAAAAATTAAAATTATATAAATTTCAAAATTTTGGGGCCTTCGTAATACGGGACCTTAGGCGACCGCCTAGGTGGCTTCACAGTCGAGCCGGCTCTGTGCATGTGGGCAATCTCTTGTGAGATAATTACTGATCAGTTTACCTGGTAGACCCATGAGTTGAATTGCTGGTGAACTTCATGAACCAGTGGACCGCGAGTGACCTTCAAGGGAACCTGGAATCAACATACTAAATATTAGTAGTCAATCTAATGAAAGTAATAAATAACAAGCAAAGTATGGCATGTCAACATGTGATCCAATTGGCTTTGAACAGGAACTAATGATCCATTGCTCTGGAAGATTGATTTTGGTAGGACCACCTTAACCTATTGTTAGCTGGAGAAAAGATCACTCACTGATCTTGAGACAACTTGAGGTGTAGATGCATTAGGCCGAAAATGGTATGCATCAGATGACTGCAAGAAATGATATGATTAACATATATCAATTATTGCATCCACTCAAATGTAGCACTACTATATGTTTTTCATTTCAAATACCATTGAGTGTATACCTCAGTTTCTTCACTTGAAGCATACCAATGATAGCTTTGTTGTACAGGCATATCAATCTGGTAAAACCACATTAATCATGTATAGGTGAGGACATTCCTTTCAGACATGGGGCAGATAAAATCAGCGAGAACTAAATGCTTACACATAAAGCTGCTAATAACATATTGGATGCCCAACCCCAAATGAAATAAAAAAGAACTATAGACATTTTGGCATGCATATCTATTATAGCGAAGGGATTTAAGAATCTATAACACCTTACTAAATTAAGAGGGCTCGAATATTCTGAATAACTATGACGTGGGAACAAATTATTTGGTACGATGGTCCCAAGAACATAAAAAAAGAAAAACTTGCACAAATATGACTATCATTACACTATAATACTTGCTCGCAGTTAATTATGGTCCAGAGCATGAAGGGAGAATTTAATGCTCACAGTTAATTTTGGTCCATCTCGCCTTTAAAATTGATCAAAAATAATATTTGGCATCACAAAAAGTGAACTAGAAGGTTCTTAACCTAATAAGACAATGACATAACAACATGTGAACAATGTTCTAAAGTTTCTCGCTTAATAAGCAATGACATCACTAACGCCTCACTTTCACAAAACAAACAAACACACCCAGAAGCAAGAATTTTTGACAAATTAGTCCAAATTTGATATATTTCATCAATTTTTTTTTAACATATTGGCTCTTTATCATGTTGATCATGATGATGAGGGTGGTCCTCGTGCTCCAATTTCCATTGAACATAGACAGGGTCAAGACAACATCGAATTCTTTGTTATAAGTCATAAAATCAGTTTTTTTTATAAAAATTAAATAACAAGTATCACATCTGATATGTAAATTTTTTATATTTATTCACCATTTCTAATTCTATGTTGCTGATAATCATTTTAAACCTATAATTTGTAGATGCTGGATAGCATTGCAACTAGAAAATAGGAGCATCAAAACAAAATATCACACACATTTAACTGCATGGGACCTTACCCCAGATTTAGAATTGAACATTCGTTTAAGTTGCCCAGATGCTGAAGAAAAGGACAACTTTAAATTTCCTGGTCCAATTACAATAGTTTCATTCTTTGGATGATCCACCAGAGACACATACACACTTGTACTATTTCCTGCATCATTATAGCAGCTTATATTACTCCAATTATTCTAAATGCATGAGTTACTGATGTCAAACAATTGACACTCAGCCAAGAGCGTGGGATACATCTCAGAGATTTAGAAAGTATATCAAATATGTAAATATTTTCTATAATTATTTCACATAGAGTTGAATAAGCATTTTAAACCAGTTTTATCATATTAAACTTCATTTTACCAGAAACATAGAGAATGAACACTAAAAATATTATGTTTAGCCTTTCGCAATCACAAGTCCACATAGCATGGCAGAAAATGAGCACCAAAAATAGATTCAAAGAATAAGATGATGTAGCTCTTCTACTTTATGCCATTCTTTTGTTATTTATATTGTTATGTACACGAGTTATGAAGAGTGCCTCTAATTAGAAATTGAATGCAGAGATTTGAAATTAGAAAGAAAAAGAAAGCAACCTCCATAAGAATGGTAGCCTCTTGAGAACAAAAAATAAAAAACAAAAAGAACTTTAACCTTTCCGAGATGCTTTAGAAATGAAGTAAGTATTCCAACCCAGAGGTGGCACAGACGCTTGAAAGAATAGCCAGTATTTTGGAGCTTCTTTTGGTGAAATTCCAATATATGCCTCGACATAGAAGCTTCTCATGTTTCTTGTAGCATTGTCCAACTCTATATATTGCGACTCAATAATTGTGCCCATGGAATCTTTAACAACAAGATAATGATCATTAACCTATAAATTATGCAACTAGTGGTCATACTCAAATGCCAAAATACTTCAATTTGAGTAATCACAATATAGGAAAAGAGAAAACAGACATATAGAAGATTTATATATTTTAAGATTCTGGAGGCCTCAAATATTTGCAAAGAAATAGAATGTAGAATTAATACTGAGAACATAGTTGAGCATACAGCTCCAGATCTAAGCTAATAAAGGTACTCTATTAACCTATGTGCCAAAAATATGCAAGAAATGTCCATTCAGAAACCTTGAAGCTATATCATGTGACATGTTGGCACAGATAGCATGAAAAAAAGTTCTTAGATCTCATGTAATTGAGTACTTAGCTGAGGAGTTATTGCAATGCTTGACTGACAAGAATGTAGTGTTGATATTTGTGAGAGGTTATGATTATTAAAGAATATTGAGAGGGAGATTTCTCCTCTGTTTTTACTCATTTTTATTTGTACATTGCAATACACAATAACAACAAACTAAGCGTTGTCCCAATATTTAGGCGCAGAACCCCTCTACTGTGTACAGATATACACACATGTATGGCTAATCATGTATGAACATCACACAAGATCAAAAATGTGTAATGCATGTTGAGCTCATCATAATGATCATAGTCATCACTCCCTTACCACACTATACTGTAATAGAGACCAGGTGAAAGTATGTATCCCTCCTCGTGACCATGTGTTTAGCGTTTCAAGGTTACTATAGAATCTCCAGGTACCTTGCACATACTTAGGGAGGAGGGCTCCAACACTTTTTTCTTAGAATTCCCCAGTGACCATGGAGAACCTCCCTGTCATGGTTCTTCCTTAATTTTTCCCACTATAGCACACAGTGTTTTTAAATGTTTACTAATACCAATGTTTCCATTGTCATTTCTCGACCCATGTCTGTCAAAATTTGTCTTATTCTTCCTTTATCTTCAATATTTATTCTTCCCATGACTTGTGCACGAATACTTTCCCTAAGAATATATGCATGCATGTGCATATGTATAACACAATATATTTCATGAATTTCTACCATAAATCAAATCATATTTGTCATAACAATACAAACGACTATTACAACATATGCACTAGTATATTGGTAATAATAAGTTCCACTAATGTATTCAAGAAGTCGCATTATGTTGCACACCTATTTATTATCTATTATTTGATTGACTAATCCTTTATATTGGAATCGGTGAAGGGTGTGGATCATCCAAGGTACATTAGCCTGGCATAATTCTCATGTTTGAACCAGGGTTTGAAACGAAACATCTCTTCCACATCTCACATTTCAATCAATCCCTACGTACTACGAGCTACAAGAGCGCTTGACCCTTTCCGTCATCGGGATCCGAAAAACCTCGGAGCACATAGTAATAATGCATATATAATATTGTTTTGCATTGTAATTGAATTGTTACTTAACTTGATAATTTGAGCTTATTTTATTTATTAAGCTTCAATGAGTATTTACTAAGGAAGGAAACTATATAACTATTTCTATAATACTTCTAAGGGTGTGTTTGATTGATTCCATGGAAAAGAAAAGATTTTCCATGTAAGTAGGAAAAAAAAACCACCTATTTTGGCAAGAAAATATTTTTCAACTTTTCCTTCTTAACCATGCTTTAACTAATTGTACCTTGGAAATCATTTTCATTTTCCATGTGCAATCAAACAGCCAAAGATGGAAAATGTTTTCCACTGGTGTGACAAGATTTTCCATGGATTAGACATTTTCCATAGAAAATCTTCCAATCAAACACACCCTAAGTGAATAAGGAAACTAAATATAACTATAATTCTAACTCTTCTCCTCAAGATGGTGCAAAGATATCACACATGCCCAACTTGGAAAGTGACATATAAAGAGACCCACTAGCAACAGCATAGGTCATTATTATATCAGCCAGTTTGTTTGCACTTTTAATGTATGATACTTCTATATTCCCAGAATTGAGATTATACTTGATGTAGTTCCTGTCAAGTTCAACGTGCTTGGTTCAATCATGCTGTACCTGATTATTTGCAATCTCAATAGTTGATGTGTTATCACGGAATAGCACCATTGGTTTTTTCAGACCAAACCTAAGTTCACTAAGAAGAATCTTCAGCCACATAAGCTCGATAGTGGCATGATGGAGAGCTCGGTGTTCAGCCTCGGCACTAGATAGTGGTACTACATTCTGTTTTTTACTCCTCTAAGTTACCAAATTTTCTTCAACAAATGATACATACTCTGATGTAGCTTTCTATCCAATCTCGATCTAGTAAAATCAGAATCAGTATAAGCTACAACATCTAGATGTCCATTTTTAGAGAACATGATTCTCTTGCATGGAGAGGATTTTAAATACACCAAGATACGATTTATTGCATTCATGTGTTGGTCACTTGGATTATGCATGAATTGACTCACAACACTTACTGCATACGACAAGTCAAGCCTCGTGTGAGTCGGATAGATCAACTTTCCTACTAATTTTTTATATCTCTCTTTGTTTGTAAGTGTAACGACCATAGACTTTCTCCTATAGGCCTTTCGCTCAGGAGCTATTTTGTGCACCATTAACTTATGTACTGTCCACTGAAGGTTGGACTCCAAATTAGATTTCTTTTGCGTCCCCAGTGATTCGAACCCTTGACCTCCTCTCTTAAGAGAACTTAAGTAGAATACTGGTACCAACGACCACTAACTTCCTCCTACAAGCCTTTCGTCCAGGGGCTATTTTGTGAGCCGTTAGCTTACGTAATATCCACTGGAGGTTGGGCTCCAGGTGAGATTTAACGTGTTAGATGCGTTGCAGATTGGTGAAGTTGTTGTGCCAATGGTCGCCAAGTAAATTTAGATTTACTTTTGGGATATTTTAATTAATAAGACGATCAACATCAAATTTAGAATATTAGCATTAGTCTTTTATTTATTAATTATTTAACATTTTGAGAATCGATTTTTAATGTTTATGAATTATTCAATTGGTTGACAACTGGCATTTTATTAAAGTGTCTTTTTCCACAATATTTTATTTCATTATGAATTTTAGTAACTCGCTGGAACTTTAGAAATTTGGCGCGTTATAGTTTGGTATCAGAGCTCGGGTTTACCTTCCTGTATATTCGGAAAAAAAATATATGTTTTGGTCACGTACCGAGTAGTTTAAAAAAAAAATTGCATGGTGAACTATACGTATAGTGTTTACGTGAACAGTAACAGTAACCCCAAAAAAATGGAATTTTTTGATCATTTTTAAATAATTATTTCTTTTTCCAAACATATTACATGAATAGAAACAAGTTATAATTTAGTGGTACGAGACCCCTGACACCCAACGCTCATTGATTAGCCACCATCCAGTATTTTCCAAGATATGAAATAAGAAAAGAATTTACATGTCGTAATTTTTTGCGAGTATGATTATGTCATGTAAGTTAAATTTTAATACTAACACAATGTTGAGACATATATGATTAGAGTAATTTTCATGATTACGAGATATACAAATTATTTAATTTTGCAAACCTATATTAGTTTAATCTTGAATTATCATGAGACAAGTATGTATTTAATCATGTTTATGGCATTAGTAGCTAATTATTTATATGAATACAGTTGTTCCCATATGTTCACGTTAGTTAGTAGTATATGTGTTTTCTAGTTAAATTATGTAACTGTTATCACTTCAAATACAATATGAGAAAAAGACGAATGGTTAGCGAACCTAAACACGACAAACACAAACCCAAGTAACTATGTTTAGAGACTTGTTGAGGGCTATGCAAGACTTAGGCAGACAGCAGGCTGAGGAGCCACCCCCGAATGTGGCAAGAGTTGACACCATGAGTTCGATTGTTGAACAGTTCCATAGTTTCAAACCCCCATCCTTTGATGGTAAGGATTATCCTTTCGCAGCCGATAAGTGGTTGAAGAGGCTTGAGGGGATATTTGAGCATCTGAACTAATGCGCCGAAGGTTTCTTGTGCGAAGTTCATGCTTATTGATGATGCTAGCCACTGGTGGGAATCTAATTCATGCACTAGGATTGCAGAGCAGCAACATAATCTAACTTGGAACTAATTTAAGGAAGCTTTGATGGGTAAGTATTTTCCCAAGACTATTGATGATGCTTATTGATGATGCTAGCCACTGGTGGGAATCTAATTCGTGCACTAGGATTGCAGAGCAGCAACATAATCTAACTTGGAACTAATTTAAGGAAGCTTTGATGGGTAAGTATTTTCCCAAGACATTGAAGGACCAGAACGAAGCAGAATTTCTCCAACTCATGCAAGGGAGTATACCGCTGGGAGAGTACAAACGAAAATTTGAACGACTGTACAGATATGCACCGCATATGGTTAACACTGAGTTGATGAAGGCTAAGATATTCGAATTGGGATTATGACCGAAGATTAAAAGAATCATGGCAGCCAAGCAATATACTACTTATGCAGAAGTTATACGTTGGGAATGGGCAATCTCTACTGGATTAGGGTTGGAGGAGAAAACCCTACCCAGTGCTAAGGTTTCTAGAAAGCGAGAATGGAATAAGCCGTATACAGAAAATGGAAATGGACAGACCAAGAAGGCTAATAGTAGATCAAGATCAAGCAAACCGAATAAAGTCATCCCACCATACCCTAGGTACAGCAGGACCCTAGGGGCGGGTGTCTGTACGGGAAGAATGTGTGCTATCGATGCGGAAAGTCAGGTCATATAGTCTGGACTTGCAAATAACCCCCATCGAAGAGGGACAATGAGCAGGACAAAGGAGAAGATCCTAGAGTCTTCGCCTTAAACCAGCAGAAGGCAGTAGAAGCTAAATATCAAGAACTGTCTGACGAGCCAAGGTAAATTTTGAGGACAAAATTTATTTAAGGAAGATAGACTGTAAAACCTCGAAAATTTTAAGATGTTATGACCTATGTGAAAATAAGTTTTAGAATTGATTAATTAATTGGACTAAATAATTAATTATTGAAGAAATGAGTTTTAACATAGCAATATTGGACTCGTTGGGTAGCTCGTATTTAATCATGTATATCATGCTCAAGAAAAAATAATTTTAAGTAAGTTGAACAAGTTAGAGCCAACCAAAGAGTCTATAATTAACTAAAATTTTAAATAACTAGTAACCTAGTTTAATTAGTAACCACTCAATTAGATTAGTTATTGTTTTATTTTAGAAAAACAATTAACTTAAACCATCATACCTCATCACAAACCCTACTTGGATTCAACTTTCAGTTAACCTTTTTCAATTAGAAGTATTTCTTCCACTAATATTAGTATGCGTACATATCACTTGAATTCCATTCTCACTGTGTTTGTTCCATGCCAAATTCTAGTGATTAAATAGAGGGCACTAATCTCTAAGCATTATGAAAAATTTGTACACGCACGTCTCTCCCTCCAGTTTATCAAAGCCGCCGTATAGATTACCACAGAGATTATTTAATTTTCAGCAGCCACTTTTGCGCTCTCTTTGCGACTTTTGCGTCCAGAACTCATTCAATTTCCAGTGCAATTCTCATTCATACGAACTAAGGTAAGGTGCTAGTGCTATAAATGTTTTCCACGTCATTCTAGATGTTGTATTTATATATGAGATTTAATTGCTTCAATTCAGGACTCTTTCGGGATAAATCATGAATCAATTCAGTTAAACCTTCAAATTTCAGTTTAGCCTTCGGGTTATTTGCAGCGTTTGCTTGAATTATCATTGTCGTGGTGTGATAATTCTAGTTCATTTTGGTAAAATAAATTTATTCGTAATTGCAATAACAAGCATCTCATTGAGTAAATTACTTATAATAATCCCTCATCATTAACAAATTTTCACGTGATATTTTACATGTTGGATGCGTGGCAGATTGGAGAAGTTGTTGTGCCAATGGTCGCTAAGTAAATTTTAAATTTTCTTTTAGGATGTTTTAAATAATAAGACAATCAGTGTCAAATTTCGGATATTAGCATTAGTCTTTTATTTATTAATTATTTAACGTTTTGAGAATCGATTTCGATTGTTTGCGAATTATTCAATTGTTTGACAATTGGTGTTTTATTAAAGTGTCTTTTCCGCAATATTTTATTTCTTTATGAATTTTTAGTAACTCCCCGGAACCTTAGAAATTTGAGACTTGACAAAACTAACACATTTATTAATACCCGGGATGGTGACTATGCTATGAGGGTGTAGTAAGGATTTAGTAGAGAGCATTTTCATCAAAATCAACCATGTAATCCATGAGTTCTGTTAGTTTCTTCAATCTAGTTTGTTTCAGTTATTTTGGTGTGTCGTAAAACCTCCAAACAAAGCCCTATTTTTTTTTTCTTATCCAGCTATCCTGGATAGTAACATGATGAACTGATGGTTTACTGTCCTTACAGATATTATGATAGACTAAGAAACTGCTTTACGCAATCTTCACAGTTAGCATTACATCAACATGACTCTTTGCAGTTAGTGTAAAATAATACAAAACCCACAACTATGATGTCGTAGAAAGGGATAAAAGAAGAAAAAGAAAAACTCACCGGGATCCTAACAAAGTCAATACGTTCCCATCCAAGTGGATTGTATGCCACTACCACCTGAAAATAGAAAATACTGAATATATTTTCCAGAGCTTTAAATCAGTTTCACAAGCTTGAAATTTTTTTTACCAAACTCTTCCCTTCGGGAACATCAGCCTCCGTAGTTGGGCAGAAACTTATATTGAGTAATTGACACTGTTCACAAATGAAAAAGGTGAAAAGAAAGAAAAGACTGTGTTAGACCAGGATGGCACAAACGGATTATCTGAATACAACCAAAGACTTCGTGCTTAAAAAAAACCCAAGAAAACATTCATATCAGCTGAGGAAGGTTTATAGGATGTATACCATCGATTTCCAAACATGTAATTAAACTAAATAAAATACCAATCAGATCACAGCAACAGTTTAATGAATACAAAGCAGTAGAATTGCATTTCATGCATCTCCTGCAATAAGTTTTTAGAGATTAACTTACATCATTTAATAACAAAAAAAGTTCAAACAATCATCTCTAGTTTGGATCTAGATCCAGAAAAATGCAGAACTTCCTTTTTATTCTTTTGTTTTGTAAATACAGAACAAGTGTCCCGTGATTACTACTTCGTATAAAAAATTTGTTGATAAGACCCAACACAGGCATGCTTGAAAATTTATTTTTCTACTCTCTCCAGTTGTTTTCACCTGAAGTAATTTAAACAAGTTATCAATCCTTCATAGTTGCAATTCAAAGTCAACTTCACTCCTAATCAAGAATGTGTGTTTTAATTAAAAAAATAATAATAAAAAGAAAGTTTTGCCATAAAATACGCAACCATGTGTGGTTTTAATTAAAAAATAATAATAAAAAAAGAATGTGCTGCCGTAAAAGAGAGAGAAAAAACATAAATCAACTCTGGTTGAATTTCTGCATCTTCTATGAAATTGCAAGAATAAAAATAACCACATACTTAAGAAAGTTCTATTTCAGTAATAAAATGTTCATCTGTTTGAGGATAGTAGGCTGTTTTGTTAAATTGGCACAGTACTCTGTCACCATGAATTTACTCACAAGTGAAAACTCATAACTTTGAGTACACTTTTAGTAAACTATATTATTTCAAAATGTAAAAATGAGTCAGTTATATCCGCGACCTTCCATTTTCTCAACGTGTTGAAGCTCTTAGTTTATAATGCCATAAAGGGAAAGCATAACAATCTTAAACAAGACAGCCAACTCCGTGCATTCCTTAAGCTGAAAACAACCATATGATGACTAGAAAAACTATTACAGGAACATTCATGAGGAAACTGAAATGAGTAATAAAAAATGAAATGTCACCTGACTAAAGGTCATTGTGGGTGTAGCACACTGGCCATTCAATTTCGAATCAATGAGACATGGCAAAGCTGAACTCACGGTGATTTCTGCCTAAGGAAATTAAATGACATTTGGAAGCTTGTATAGATGAGAAATTTTAAAAACATGAAGAAACATAAGGTCCAATGGCGGTATAGAGGTAATTATAGTGCAAAATTATGTACAAGAGCACCTCTGACGCTCCAATTGCCAAGCGTTTTGCATAGTCACTAGTAGTATGAAGTCTGGATGTACCACTGACAGCATCATGGTGCTGTGCAATTCCTAAAGCATCACTTAAACTATAAGTATTAGGACCAGCTGATTTCCTTCCAATCAGAAATTCAATTTGTCGAGCCGCCTGTGTTTGTGCAAACAAAATGTATTTTATTAGGTTTTTCAATAATTATTGTAAAAAAGACTCGAGTTTGATTCATACAATTTGTCAAAAAAAGTACAGAATATATACTGTACCATCTAAGCTAATAAGAAAACTATATTACATAAATTAAGGAACTTAAAATAGGAAATTATACAATGACATAAATCAGGGAATTAAGTCCGTGATATTCTTCAATCATCCGGGAATATTCCTTGCCAATCATATATGCTAACACTCACCCCTCAAGCTAGTGAATAGATATTATCCATTTCCATCTTGCTAGATATCTTTTGAAATGAGTGACTCATTAGGCTCTTCGTTAAAATATCATCACCAAGTTGTCCATGTGTCCGAACATAAGGTGCACATATCAGACCATTGACTAGCTTCTCCTTGAAAAAGTGTCAGTCAACTTCCACATGTTTTGTACATTGATGTTTAACTAGGTTGTGACCAATATTGATTGTTGATTTATTACCTATAGAAATGTGAAGAATATGACAGCTGAATTATTCTTATTCCACTAAATAAAACATAACAATACATCCTTTTCTATAGAAGAAGCTAGCACATAATCTAGAAATCAAAAAATACCTACAAAAATTTACCCACTAAATCAGACCTAATCAAATAAGGGAATTATTCCCTTAAATAACTCCTATGAGATAGGGTAACAAGCTACTTAAATCTCTTTATTTAGACACACCAGCAATAAATCAGCTGATTTATTAGTTGTAATCTTCCTAGAAATAGGCTACCTGAATCCCTTTATTAGGCACACATATCAGCGATAAATCAACTGATTTATTTGTTGTAATCTTCCTAAATATCAGGCTGAATATTTCTACACTCCCCCTCAAGCTGGACTGTAAATGTTGATTAGACATAGCTTAGAATTAAGATCTTCAAATATTCTTCTTAGAAGAACTTTAGTAAAAATATCAACAGTTTGGAGACATGTTGGTGCATACAACAGCTTGATAATCCCTTCCTCAAGCCAAAGATAAGGATAGCAAGTCTTCCTTTAGGTGAATGTTTAACGACAAAGTATGATCCGCCTGACACTCTCTTCACTGCTTTTGTAAATCTTTCAAACTAAGCTCTTGGAGATTGATTGAGCCCGTATAGAGATCTCCTAAATTTGCAGACTTTGTTGATAGTAGCTTGTCTCGCAACCTGGAGGAATATCCATGTAGACTTCTTCGGCCAAGTCTCTATTGAGGAAGGCATTCTAAATATCTAGTTGACGAACGGGCCAAAGTTTGTAGCCAAAGATAAGAGAACACAAATTGTATTGAGTTTGGCTACAGGGGCAAATGTCTCCTCATAATTAATACCATATGACTGGGTGAATCTTCTTACAACAAGCCAAGCTTTGAATCTGTTAATGCTTCCATCTTTATATTTGATTTTGAAAATCCACTTGCAGCCTAATGAATTTTTTCATGTTGGCAAATTTGATCTCCCATGTTCCATTCTTCTCTAGTGCACAAATTTCTTTCTCAAAGGTTCCTTCCATTCTCGTATCCTCAAAACTATTTGTATGTTGTTGGGACCTGTATCATGTCAAGGTTTGCAACAAAAGCACAGAAACCGGGTGATAGCTGTTTATAAGAAACAAAGGTATATATTATATGTTTCATACATGATCTCATACCTTTCTTTAATGCAATAGGATAGTCATCATCATCTTTAGATACCTCATTTTAGGAAGTTTCAAGATTAGATTTACTTGGTGAATCTTCATTGGACCTTGAACCCAGCTCTGACTCTTAGACTTGCTCGAAGGGTGCTCTTCTCCTTGAATAGGTAAGAATTTCACTATTATTTACCGGTTGAGTAGTATTTGGATGTTGAGGAGAATTTTTAAGAGAAGACAAGATATGGGGAGGCTCGGTTTGTTGGATTTCAGGATTTTGAGGAGAGGTGGAATTGATAGGAAGAATAAGAAGGATTCGACAATAAGCTTCAGGATGAGTATGAGAGCTTGAAGGTGTGTGGAGAACATGAGTGATCTAGCAACATCAAGAAGATGTCTATTTTTCCTTTTAGTCACTCCATTTTGTTGTGGTGTGTCAACACATGAACACTATCCCTTTGGTTAATAAATATTCACAAAGAGTAGACTTGAAATATTCCTTTGCATTATCAGTCTTTAAGATTTGGATTTTAGCCAAAAATTGGGTTTGAATCATGATATTAAAGTTTTTAGAGATCTGACTTGGTGTGATCATCTATACATGATATAAACCAATAAGATCCAGAAATATTGTGAATCATAAAGAGTCCCCACACATCAAGTGAACAATTGAGAAAGGTTTGTAGGTTTAATTAGAATATGAAGTGCGAACATGTTTTGAAAATTGGCAAACATCACATTGAAACATATTCGGATCTTTATTCTTGAATAATGAAGGGAAAAGTTTCTCAACATACACGAAATTTGGATGTCCTAGCCTGTCGTGCCACAACATGATTGCACTATCATTATTAGAGCGAAAAAGAGATACCGAACTTTTGTTACATTGACTTGTGAATATTAAACAATTGGTTTTGTGAGCTTGACCTTGAGGAGAATCATCAACCTTGAGAAGATAAAGGCCCAAGCACATCTTACTACTACCAATTGTCTTCCCTAAATCCAAGACCTAAAATTCACACGTATTTGGGAAAAATTTAGTAACACAATTGAGTTCCCGAGTGAGTTTACTAATGTACAGAAGATTGCAATCCAAATTTGGAACCTATGAAGCACGGATACGGATACGCGTTTTCAACACGATACGTGTCGGAGTGCTTCATACGGATACGCGTTTTCGACACGATACGTGTCGGACACGTCGACACGCAATTTTCAAAAAAGTACCCATACCGACACGCCGCCGACACGTTGATTTTTTTTTTTATTTTTTATTTTTACCAAATAAATAAAATATATAAGAATGATATTACTCGGTATTTTGTTTATAGGACACTTTGACTTTTGCAAATGAAGATTGCAAATGAAGAAGTTGAAGGTTTTCTTTTCTTTTTTCTTTTTTGGTTGGTTCCGCACGTTCTGTTCTTTTTTTTTTGTTGGTTCACGCAAAGGTATATGGGAATGGGATGAATGAATTGTTAAAAAGGTGAAGCTTGTTGTATACGCCATTAGTTGAGGGCAAAATTGTATTTTGTCAATGGATATTCAAGTGGTTTGTACATTGTCATTTGAAAATTGTACTTTGTCATTAGTTGAGGGCAAAATTGTACTTTGTCAATTAAATTAATATGCCCAGCAGACATGTCAGCCCATTTGCAGTTTTCTTCCCATTCCAAAATAGGGTTTCACACCAAAAATACACGCAGTTGCTTATCTCGCCGGAAAAAGTGCAAATTGACGTCCGAGAAGCGCACAAAAATGAAATTTAATGAAAATCCAGTTACATAGGCCTTCAAAAAAGTTAGTTTTCGTTTTTTTAAACGACCTAGAATGAAGCCACCGGTGACGTGTCGGCGACGTATTCGTGTCCGATAAGTGTCGGACAAGGACACGTCGCCGTCGGTGGTGTGTCCGTGCTTCATAGGTTGGAACTAAGAGAACAGAGTTGAGAGTTGTGTCTTTGAGATCTTGACACAACCTATTCCAACCACCTTTGAAAGGGAACCATATGCTATCGTGATTGTTAAATTTTCATGACAAGGGCATAAAGTGGTAAGACTTTAGCATCTCCAGTCATATGATCCGATGCGCCTGAGTCTACAATCCACGGACTTAGCTTTTCTCTATTTACATTAAAGGTGCTTAAGAAGTTACATTTGTGAGCTAGAGATCTAGTTCCAATAATTGTGGGGTTAGGGGCTAGTTGTGATTGGCTGGCATTTTCCGCAATAACTCCAGTTGTTTTTTTTTGAAAGGTTGAGATTCTGAAAATGTCGAATTCTCATGAACAGATGCATGGTTGCCACAACTTTCTCTATCATTAGAGAAACGTAAAGGTTTCCATGGATCTTCCAACACGTTTCTTTGGTATGTCCAATCCGTTTACAATGGTCACACCACGGCTGTCACTTCCTTGGTCGGTTGTCTCCACTGTTGAACTGATTCCCTCAAACCGCAAGGGCAGAATTTTCTAAGATTGGTGTGGCAGTTTGTGACCCCATCATTACCTTCTTCCTACTCTCTTCCCTGCGGAGTTCCGAGAATGCCTCTCGAATGTTTGGCTGCATTTTTGAACCAAGAATACTTCCTTGAACCCCATAAAGGTTTTTATTAAGTCCAATTAAGAACTAGTAGGCTCTTTTCTTTTCAATAATCTTCTTGTATCTACTTTCGTCTTCTCGGAAGTCCCATTTATTTTCCTCGAACATGTCCAATTGTTGTCAATGTCGAGTAAGTGAATTGAAGTATTGAGTCGCGGTGAGCTGTCCTTGACGTAGATCATGAAGGATGCTTTCAATTTCGACTAATTCTAATGTATTTTCATTGTTGGAATACGTCTTCTTGACTGCTTCCTAAATTTCCTTTGTCGTTCCATAGAGTAGGAAATTCTCTCCTATGTCATTGGTCATGGAATTGATCAGCCATGACACGACATTGTTGTTTAATGACTTCCAGGTTTTGAACTTTGGATCTTCGTTCTTGCCATTCCTGTGAAGTAGTCATCTTTTCCTTTGCTGCAAATAAACATTGTCATTGATTGGGTCCATTGGAGATAATTGTTGTGCCCATTCAATTTTTGTCTACCATCAGATGCTGCTGCACTGCTGCCTGCGTTCATGGCATCCTGATTGGAGGCCATCCCGTATTTGGTCATACGTGAGTGTTCAGGTTCAAAGGAGGCTTTGGTACCATGTAGAAATGTGAAGAATATGACAGATGAATAATTCTTATTCCAGTAAATAAAACATGATTTAGGCACACATATCAGCAATAAATCAGCTGATTTATTGTTGTAATCTTCCTAGAAATCAGGACAATTTCACAATTCCTTTCCACTTTATTCCCAGATCACCAAGGATTATTACCAACCGTTTCTTCAACTTTTCCATTTCTTCGATGTCATCTTTGATAATTATATCATCTACATAAACAACAATGCAGTGACTGGACTGGCTGGTTGCTGATCATTTGATAAAGAGCGTGGCTCTGTCGAAATTTTCAACTTTCCAAAGCTTTAGAAAATCTTCCAAACCATGCTCTGGGAAATTTTTTAGGTCACGTGATGCATTTTGTAGCTTGCATACTTCATTAGCCTTGAATCCGTTACTGAATCCTAGAGGTGCATCCATGTAGACCTCTTCTAGGACACTTTGCAAAAAAGCATTCTTAACATCAAACTACTGTAAAGATCAGCCAAGATTAGATGCTAAAGACAGTAATACCTGCATATCATCTTTGCAACTGGAGCAAAGGTCCCCATATTCCACTGCATATATTCTTCAATTAATCAATCACAGAAATTGGGGATTAATTTCTAATATTCTTCAATCACCAGGGAATAATTCCCGTCAATCGTATTTGTCAACATTAATCATACATGAAACAAAAAAGGTATCACAAAACTGAAAAAGGTTGTCATTGGAATGCACATAATTGTAGGTAATTGGGGTCCTGTCCAACAGGTTAACCTATTAGGTAGAGTAGCTCGATCCCTTATACTCCCATCATTTATCCCATGTCTAACCGATGTGAGACTTTGTTCGCACTTTCCCAACAATAATATGGCTGGACGCTGAGATTTAAGATGTCCACCTCTAGTTATAGTTGTATTAATATTGTTCATATGCTTATAGTTTGATCCATAATTAAATTCAATGCACTTGAAAACCAAACTTATATATCATCTTACATGACTAATCATGTGAGACATGAGCAAGTGCCGACTCCCAATAGTGTGAACACATGACCAGTTCCAATTTTGACTCAATATGTATTCCCAAAAATGAAGATTGTACAAACTTACCAGATAGTATCCACTCAGCATACGAATGTATCGTTTAAAGGTTGGGCGACTTGTAAAAAAACCTGTGAAGTATGTATTAGCACTGATTGCATATCTGTGGCAAATCAACAGAGAAATATATAAATCAATCTCATGGATCAAATCAAATTGAGCAATCAGAACAAATGATATCAGAATAAGAGTTGAGCAGTTGTTACGGGAAATAATCATCAGTTTTCAAAGGCCAAGATTCACTGGCAGCATGTTTGGCATCTGCATACATAGATGGGGTAGAATATAATGCATTCACTCGGCCATCCTGTGATAATGAGCTTCTTAGATTCCTTATTAAAAAAAAAAGGCATTTTCCATTCAAAAGAAATGCAAGTCAATAAAGGTTAACAATTGACAACTATGCAATTGGATGGAGGATTGAGATCCATCATTTCATAAAATACTGCTAAAATAATTTTAATGATAAAAAAAGGAATGTCAAGAACTCAAGGACAAGTAGTCCGCTAAACAGAATATAAAAAGATGATCAAGTAAATAAATCATAAATGAAGAGAAAACTCCAAATGCATCGTAAATCAACCAAAGCATTCCCACAAAAGCGTCAGCCCATGCAGCCAATAAACAGGACAAAGAAATAACACATCCCAAAGTAAGTGAAGAGGAGAAATTTTATCTTGGAATATTCTAACGGCCTAAAGCATGAAATCAGAGAGTGTAATTGAGTTTGTTTACCCAGTCAAATGTCAAATTATGTTGGAATTGATGTAAATATTGCTTGTCAATGGTGTAGTTGATAGAATCTGAATTTCTGTGTTTGAATGATGCAGATTTACCCCAGCAAAATGAAGATTCAAGTCCACACAACAGTACAAGACAATGGATAGATGATAGGAAAAACTTTGTAATATTTGTATTGATATATTTTCTGCTGTTTGATTACAAGACAATCAATGTAAATGACAAAATGAAATTACAATAGATGAGCTATTCGAGAGGCTCGACTCTCCTATTTCCTTTCAATCTCCAGATGCCGTTGATTTCCTCTTCTGCTGCCTTTTATATCTTTCCCCCTTCCAGAATCTTCTCCTGTTGAATGTGTGCACATGCAGTTGGTTAAGTCCCTCCAGCCATCACATGGTCTTCCACGTTTGTTTGTGAATTTCCCTTGCTGCCCTCCACCTTCTTGTGCCTCATGTAGGTTGTGTTGATCGGTGGCCTATCATTACCCCTCCCTTCGAAATTCACCTTGTCCTCAAGGTGAAAGGTGGGGAACTGCAAATGGATAGCTTCATACGGTTCCCATGTTGCCTCAAAAAGGGAAGCCCTTTCCATTGAATCAGGACATCAACCCCCTTAATATTCTTTCCAACCCCGGAACGCACGCCTAACACCGCTTCCGGCTCCACCAACATTTCCAACTCCTCATTGAGCTGTGCAGGCAGCCCCACTACCTCCTGGATTGGCCCAACTGCTTTACGTAGCTGAGATATGTGAAAAACCGGGTGTATAAGGGAGGTGGGGGGCAACTTCAGTTTGTACGCCACAGGACCAATCCTCTTTTCGACCCTAAAAGGTCCGTAAAACCTTGGTGACAATTTCTCATTGGGCCTCATAATAAGTGACTTGCGCCGATAAGGTCGAATTTTTAAATAAACCATCTCACCTACCTCCAAATGTACCTCCCTTCGCTTAGCATCAGCAGTGGCTTTCATCCTTGCTTGAGCTCTACTTAACTGAATTTTAAGTTCATCAAGAATGATGTCCCGCTCTACCAACTGTCTTTCCACGGTATCCACCAACGCAGTTCCTTTCTCATAACGAATTAGAGGGGGTGGCTCCCGGCCGTATACTACCTGAAATGGAGTAGTTTTAGAAGCCGTATGGAAAGAAGTATTGTACCACAATTCAGCCTATGGTAACCAACCAGCCCATGCCTTCGGTTTAGTTGAGGCAAAGCAACGTAGAAATGTTTCCAGTGTGCGATTCACAACCTCGGATTGACCATCCGATTGAGGATGGTAAGCGGTGCTTCGGCTCAATTTAGTTCCCTGTAAACGAAAGAGTTCATCCCAAAATTTGCTCATGAAAATCCTGTCTCTATCGGACACAATGGATTTTGGAATACCATGCAATCGAACCATTTCCTTCACAAATAGCACTGCCACCAAACTCATGATCAAATGGGTGTTTCAATGGATAAAGTGCGCATACTTACTCAACCGATCCACCACCACCAAAATCGTGTCTATTCCCCCCGATCTTGGCAACCCCTCCACGAAATCCATAGTCACTTCCTCCCACACTTGAGCTGGAATCGGTAATGGTTGTAACAAGCCCGCGGGAGATAGAGCCACATATTTATTCTGCTGGCAGGTGGAACACTGATGGACATGCTGCTGAATATCCTTTTTCATCCCTGGCCAGAACACATTAGCTGAAAGTCTCTTGTAAGTTTTGAGGAAACCCGAATGCCCACCTATATTACCATTGTGCCCTTCATATAATAACAGGGGTATTAAAGCCGAATTCCTTGGAATAACCAGACGCCCCCTATAGAGTAATCTCCCATGGTATACTGAATAGCCTGGGTGGGTAAGAGAATCAGCCTCAATTTCCCTCAAAATTTTTTTCAAGTTATCATCTTTGTTTACCTCTTCTACCAGCTGATCCATCGAAATGATGTGCGGGACTGACAAGGCTAGTAACTCAGCGGCTGGATTCATTCTGGACAAGGCATCAGCAGCCCTGTTTTCTATTCCCGGCCGGTACTGTATGTCAAAGTGGTATCCCATTAGTTTAACCAACCACTTTTGATAATCTGGACTGATTTCCCGCTGCTCCAATAAGAATTTTAAACTTTTTTGATCCGTTCGAACCACAAATTTCTGCCCCAACAGGTAGTGCCTCCATTTTTGAATGGCAAACACAATAGCCATAAGTTCCCTTTCATAGACTGATTTACTCCTTCCTCTGGGATTAAGTGTATGACTGTAATATGCAATTGGCCGGTGCTCTTGCATCAAGACTGCTCCCAACCCGTAGCCCGATGCGTCTGCTTCAACTACAAACTGCTTGCTAAAATCGGTAAGTGCTAGAGGCAAGCACGTTACCATGGGTTTGCCTTGATTTTGAAATGACTCTTGACCACCTCATCCCAAAAAAAAATTATCCTTCCTCGAACTGCGGTGAGTGGTGCGGCAATCTTACCATAATCTCGACAAATCTCGATAATAATCGGTGAGGCCAAGAAATCCCCAAGTTCCACGAGACTGACTAGGGCTGGGCCATTGGCACATGACCTAAATTTTAGCATCATCCGCGGCTACTCCTTCCTGGGATATGACATGACCCAAGTATTCCACTTTCTCCTGCCCGAATTGACATTTCTTTCCATTAGCGTACAGCCGATGTTTGGTCAGTAGCTCCATCACACACTTAAGATGACTACAGTGATCCTCCCAATTCCGGCTATAGATTAATATGTCATCGAAAAAGACCAAAACAAAACGCCGCAACTGAGCCTTGAAAACCTCATTCATCAAGGATTGGAACGTGGCTGGGCGTTCGTTAGACCAAAAGGCATGACTAAGAACTCATAGTGGCCCTCATGAGTCCTAAAGGCGGTCTTAGGGATGTCTCCTGTGGTTACCCTTATCTGATGATAACCCGCCCTCAAATCAAGCTTTGAAAATATGGTCGCTCCATGTAATTCATCTAGCAATTCGTCAATCACTGGAATAGGAAACTTGTCTGGTACGGTCACCCGATTTAATGCTCAATAATCGACACAAAACCGCCAACTTCCATCCTTCTTTTTAACAAGTGTCTGGGAAATTTGGAAAAGCAGGCTAGTCTTTGGGTCGAATAATACCGGCTGCTAACATCTCCTGAACCAATCTTTCTATTTCATTTTTTTGCACGTAAGGATATCGATAGGGTCTTACACTGACTGGGGCAGACCCTGGTTGTAACACAATGGAGTGATCCCTGCTTCGGTGAGGCGGTAACTTCGTTGGTTCCTCAAAAACACCCATATGCTGGCTCAACACTCCTTGGAGGGTTTCAGGAATTATCAACTGTGGATTACTGAAGTCTGCTGTGATGTTTCCCAATTCCAAGAGTATTCCTTCTCCATTATCCCGAAATGCTTTTATCATTGATTTCATGGACACTAAGGTCTTGCTCAGACTCGGGTCTCCTTGCAGCATGACCGATGTTCCTCCCACCTTAAAAGACATTTTTAAAGCTCTCCAATCCACCTCCGTTCCACCCAAGGTTGCCAGCCATTTCATTCCCAGTATGACATCCGAGCTTCCCAATTCTAGTGGCAAAAAGTCTTCCTCGATACTTATGTTCTGCAATTCCAGCTCAACCTTCTTGCACACCCCTGCTCCTCTTACTGCCAATCCCGTCCCCATTACCACCCCATAGCCCGTCGTGGCTGTTCGAGTCAGGTCCAATTTCTGGACTAGTTCGGAGGAGATGAAATTATGCGAAGCCCCGGAATCTATCAAAACCACTACCTCTTGCCCCTAGATTATTCCCCTGACCTTCATGGTGCGCGGTGGAGTAAGCCCAACTACTGAATTGAGAGATAACTCCACTACTTCTCCCACTTCCGCTGCATCTAAGGTCGGCCCTCGGTCATCTTCCTCAATTGTCTCTTCAATTGCTTCTAATTCTTCCTCTTTTTGCACCACTAGAACTTGGAGTTCTTTATTTTTGCATCTATGCCCAATAGTGTATTTTTCATCACATTTGAAACACAAGCCCTTCTCTCTTTTAGCTTGCAGTTCGGCCTCACTCAGCCTCTTGAACGGCCGCTGCTGCGATCTTCCCGTCGATGGAATTTTCGCTCCAGCTGGTGGAGCTGTTTTCGGACCAGAGAACAGGGCACTCTGTCCAGGCGGGTAAGTTGGGGATGGATATAAGGAGCTGGGTTTGGTTGGGCCATAAGTTGCAGATGGGTTTTTTAATATCCAATTCCTGTCTTCAATTCTTTGGGCCATTTCCATTAATGGGCCCAATCCTTGGGGTTTAAGAAGACGGATCTCAGCCATGATTTCAGGTCTAAGCCCATTGATGAACTTCCCCTCTAAAATTGCCTCTGGCATCTCCTCCAGTGGTGCTGCCAGAGTTTCAAACTGTCGCCGGTACTCGCGAACAGTGGTCACCTGACGTATGGCCAGAAATTTTTCTTCTAGTGTTCCCTCTTGCGATGGCCTGAATCTCCCCAGCATTAATAGTTTCAACTCTTCCCAATTCAGCGATTTTCGGCGTTTTCTCTCCCATTGGAACCATGCTAAGGCCTCGCCCTCCAGGCATACGGCAATGGCTTCCATTTTTTCAATTCCCGAGAGCTGATTAACCGCGAAATATCTCTCCGCTCTAAAAATCCATCCATCCGGATCCTCTCCTTCGAAAATTGGCATCTCCAATCTCCGGCCTCGGTACTCCGGCCTCCATGCCTCCTCGGACGTTCCTCCTCCTTCTATTTCCGTGCTTCCTTCTTGGTCCTTACCTTTCCTTCCCCGTTCTTGCTCCTCCCATTTACTTACTATCCATGAAAATTTTTCCATCAAGGTGGTCAGCTGCCCTTGAAGTTCGGATTTCATGGAACCCATGCCTAACTTCACTTCTTGGTATAATTCATCCATTTTCCCCTCCAACACTCCCACGCGCTCGGTGACTGTGACGCCCATGATCGATGATCTGATACCAAATGATAGAATCTGAATTTCTGTGTTTGAATGATGCAGATTTACCCAAAGAAATGAAGATTCAAGTCCAGCACTGTGATCTGAGACAATGGATAGATGATAGGAAAAACTTTGTAATATTTGTATTGATATATTTTCTCATTGTTTGATTACAAGACAATCAATGTAAATGACAAAATGAAATTACAATAGATGAGCTATTCGAGAGGTTCGACTCTCCTATTTCCTTTCAATCTCCGGATCCGTTGATTTCCTCTTCTGCTTTGCCTTTTATATCTTTCCCCCTTCCGAATCTTCTCTGTTGAATGTGTGCACATGCAGTTGGTTAAGTCCCTCCAGCCATCACATGGTCTTCCGCGTTTGTTTGTGAATTTCCTTGCTGCCCTCCACCTTCTTGTGCCTCATGTAGGTTGTGTTGATCGGTGGCCTATCAGTAGTTATGCTCAAATCTTTACCGTCCCATTTAAAAGCTTAAGAAAGTGATGGAATGTATTAATTAATATTTATATCTTCAACCCACATCCTCACATTCAGGTCAGATTCATTTTTTATCAAAAGTCTGACATGTGGAATTTTCAATCTTTATAATTGGGTGGCAATGAAACTTGAACTTAGGACCTTTGTTAGCCACATTATCCTCCAATTAGATTACATAAAATTTAGCATCTCACTTCCATTATTTCACCCATTTTATCAGCTGGCTCGAAGTAAGACTAAGGACTTCCTTTAACAAAATATTTCTTGTACCCAAAATAATAGTGGTCTTAGAGTCACTCCCAACATAGTTCCAGTACCATCACAATGCAAATAAAAAAAGAGAACTTTGAATGTATCTGTTACGTGAAGAACAAGTATAACATTTATAAGGTCTCCTTTCCTACAAGAAATATTAGTACTTAACCAATTAAGCACCATAGACCAAGTCAGGGACTTGACCTCTGGAAATAGTGTTGAAAGAATGAATTGAGGGATAATTTATTTCATATAAATATATTGATTCAATCAATGCATACAATAAATATAGTTACAAGGATGAGCCTAAAGAAGGAAAATAAATCTCCTACAATCAAATCTAGGCTTAATAAAGAAAACCTATATATGGACACACTAATCACAGGAAATTACAATCAATTACAATAATTAAGGGATTTCGACACTCCCCCTCAAGTTGGATCATAGATGTTAATCATGTCCAACTTGCACATAAGATCATCAAACGTTTGTCGTGGAAGTCCCTTAGTGAAGATGTTTGCGGTTTGTTCCTTAGTAGGAACATAAGTCATACAAATAATCCCTGTCTCTATCTTCTCTTTTATGAAGTGTCTATCCACTTCTACATGCTTAATCCGATCGTGTTGTATTGGATTAAGAGAAATGTTGATTATTGCCTTGTTGTTATAGTACATTTTAATAGGTAATTTTTTCGCGACTTGCAACTCTTCAAGGAGTTTCTTGACCCATAATGCTTCACAAATCCCTTGTCCGATAGCTCTAAATTCAGCCCCAGCACTACTGCGGGCCACCACATTCTGTTTTTTGCTCCTCCAAGTCACTAAGTTGCCCCCACACAAATGTACAATATCCGGTTATAGATCTTCTATCTTCAATAGCACCTGCCCAATCTGCATATGTGAATACCTCTACTTCCCTACTCTCAACTTTCTTGAAAAATAGTCCTTTCCCAGGAGATTCTTTGAGGTATCTGAGGATCTTGTATACTGCTTCCAAGTGATTCTCCTTTAGTGAGTGCATGTGTTGACTTACTACACTGACTGCAAATACAATATCGGGTCTAGTGTGTGATAAATAGATGAGTTTACCAACCAGTCTCTCATATCTGTCTCTGTCAACGAATTCTCCATCATTTTCTAATCTTTTTCCCATATCGATTGGGGTGTCACTTAGTTTACATCCAAGCATGCCAGTTTCTGTTAGGAGTCCAAGAATGTACTTTCTCTGAGAGACTGATTCCTTTTCTTAACCTGGCAACTTCCATTCCTAGGAAGTATCTCATCTGTCCCAAATTTTTTATCTCAAACTCTTGTGCCAGAATGAACTTTAATCTTTCCATTTCTCCCATATTATCCCCTGTGAGGATTATGCCGTCCACGTATACAATCAGAATGGTTCTGGTTCCATTATCTGCTAACTTGACGAACATAGTATGGTCTGCCTGTCCTTGTTGATATCCTTGTCCTTTAATCACCTTAGTAAATTTATCAAACCATGCCTTCGAAGACTGCTTAAGGCCAATAAAGTGATTTTCTTAGTTTACAAACTTTCTTACTGTTACCAAATCCCGGTGGTATTTCCATATACACTTCTTCTTCCAATTCACCATTCAAGAAGGCATTTTTTATGTCGAGTTGCTAAAGTGGCCAGTCCAAATTTGTTGCCAGTGACAAGAGTACCCGAACTGTGTTTAGCTTTGCTACTAGAGCAAATGTCTTTGTATAGTCAACTCCATAGGTTTGTGTAAAACATTTTGCTACTAGACGTGCCTTATATCGTTCAATGGCTCCATCAACATTATACTTTACCGTGAATACCCACTTGCACCCCACAGTTTTTTTTCCATTTGGTAGTTCCATCAATTCCCAAGTTCCATTTTTTTCTAAGGCTCTAAGTTCTTCCATAACTGCATTTTTCCATTCTGGGATCGCCAATGCTTCCTCTATATTTTTTGGAATTTTTGTGCTGTCAAGCTTAGAGATAAAAGTGTGAAATGCAGTTGACAGATTATTATAAGACACAAACTTAGAAATGGGATGAAGTGTATAGGAACAAGGTGTTTTTCGAGTGCAATGGGTAGATCAATGTCTTGAGAAGTAGGATTACCTTTATCAGACGACTCAACAAGATTAGGAGCTATTACCGGATCTAACTTTGGCAGTGCTTTAGAGGTGAGGTCCTCTTGGTGTGTTGACTTTAGCCTTCTTGAGTAGACACGTATTTCCTTGTCATGTTGTTTTTCCACTCTTGATTCTGCCTGTGGTAGGCTAGGGTTGTTAGGATAGGGTTCAAAGATATCAAAGTGTATGAAACGATTTTCACTCATGGTCTCCCCCTAAAGAAAAGTTTATCGGAAGTAAGGATCGTGTTCGAAGAATGTGACATCAAGACTCGTATATACCCTTTTTGTGGTTAGATTGTAACACGTGTACCCTTTTTGTGTAGGTGAATACCCAATGAAGACACATTTAAGAGCACGAGGGTCCAATTTACTGCGACCAGGGGAATGATTATGTACAAAGATGGTACAACCAAATACTTTTGGAGGAAGAGAAGAGTGTAATCGGACTTTTGGAAATGAGGTTTGTAGTGTATGAATAGGAGTTTTATAAGAGAGAACTCGACTGGGCATCCGATTGATTAGATATGCAGAAGTAAAGATAGCATCTCCCCAGAATATTTTTGGCATATTTGTGGTAAACATTAGGGCTCTGGCTACTTCTAGGAGATGTCTATTTTTACGTTCGGCAACACTATTTTGTTGTGGGGATTGACACATGAACTTTAATGGATTATACCATTTTTTCTCAAATAATCTCCTAGAGCAGTGTTAAAATATTCTATCCCATTGTCACTACGAAGGATTTGAATTTGAGTTTGAAATTGTATTTGTATTAATTGATGGAAATTTTTGAATACATCTTGGACCTCAGTTTTTTCTTTTATTAGATAGATCCAATAGACCCTCGTGTGGTCATCAATGAATGTAACAAACCATTTCTTTTGATTTCGAGATAGCACGTGGGATGGGCCCCATACATCACTATGTATAATGGAAAAAGGTTTAGATGGTTGGTATTTTGATGGTGAAAATGTAGTACGCTGATGTTTAGCGAGTTGACAAATTTCACATTGAAAAACAAAATCACTTTTATTGGAACAAATAGAAGGAAATAACATGCGTAGATAACTGAAAATTGGGATGACCTAATCTAATGTGCCATAACATAAGCTCACTGTTTTTAGGGTTGATTGCAGAATTGCAAGATGATAACTGAGTTTGTCTACTCGTGTTTGCCTCATCAAGGTAGTAAAGTCCCTCACGTTCCTTAGCACTGCCAATTGTCTTTTCCGATGATAGGTCCTAAAATACACAATAATAAGAAAAAAAATGAACAGAGCAATTGGAATGCTTTGTCAACTGACTAATAAATAATAAATTACAAGATAGTTTAGGGACATGGAGGACAGGTTTTAGTGTCACATTATCAGAAATTTGGGCAGTTCTTTTTCCTGTAATGGATGAGAGCGACCTGTCAGCAATTTGAACTTCTAAATTGCCAGCACAAGGTAAATAAGATGAAAAATCAAAATGACTACCCGTCATATGGTCAGATGCACCCGAGTCAACAATCTAAGGGTTTTTTTTCTGAACTGCATTAAAAGCTTGTGAAATTATACCTTTGTGGGCCAATAAGCTAGAAGGTACTTTATAAGAAGACTGACTGGGTTCTTGAGGTTGGCGAATATTTTGTATGAGCTGTTCCATTTATTGTTAACTAAATGAACCATTTGTTTGATCTTCAACTAAGACTTGGTATCCACGGGCTCGACTTTGTTTTGGTTTTCAATCTGGTGGTTTTCCGTGTAAATCCCAACAATCACTTATTTTGTGTCCGAGTTTACGACAATGTTCACACCATGGCCATTTTCTTTGTGGGCCTGGCCCATTATTAAATTTTCCAACCAAACAACTAATATTTTTATTATCACTTGGCCCATTCAAGTCATATGACCCAGATATAGGCCCACATGACCCTTTATCACAATTTGGGTAATACATTATCTTTGAGCCCAAATTAGAGGGACTCAGATAAGCCATGGCCGAAGCTTCTGAACTTTCGTGCCTCAAGCCGGTGACTCCATCCAGCATCACTTTCCGGTGACTCTCTTCTCGCCGGACTTCTGCGAACACTTCACGGATCGTTGGGAGTGGTTTTCGCGCAAGAATCCTTCCACGCACATCGTCCAGCTCCCGATTCAACCTAGCCAAGAACTCGAAGACTCGTTCATTCTCAATCCTTCTTTTGAATTTTACTCCCAGTCCTCTTCAATACTCAGGTCCAGCTCCTGCCAGAGATTGTTCATCTCCATGTAATAGTCTGTCACGCCTCTTTCTCCTTGTTTCATTTGCCATAGCTTTGTTTTAATTTCAAAGATTTGAGATGTGTTCTCGGAATCTGAATAGGTTTCTCGAGCAGCATCCCATACGTCTTTTGCTGTGGGTAGGAACAGAAAGCTCTTGCCAATAGTGGGTTTCATAGAATTAACGAGCCACGTTGTCACCATTGAGTTTTCTGATTTCCATTTCTGCAAAAAAGCAGCATCGGTTGATGTTGGCTATTTACTTTCTCCGGTAAGATAACCCAATTTTTCTTTCCCATCTATCACGAGCTTTATTGACTAAGCCCATTCTCGGTAATTTTTGCCATCGAGTTTTTCTAATGTGAGTGGAAATGATGGGTTTTCATTTGAACTTATATTGGAAGAAACCGAGATTTTGGTCGATGTTTCCGTCATGGCTTTGATACCATGTTGAAAGAATGAATTGAGGGATGATTTATTTGATATATTGATTGAATCAATGCTTACAATATATATAGTTACAAGATGAGTCTAAAAAAGAAAAATAAATCTCCTACAATCAAATCTAAGCTTAATAAGGAAAACCTATATATGGACACACTAATCACAGGAAATTACAATCAATTACAATAATTAAGAGATTTCGACAAATAGTTTGTTTCCAAATAAAAGAGGCCAGAGGAAATGGGAAAGAGAGCCTAAATAATAAGGTACGAGAAAAAATATTTCAGGTAACAAAGCCCAAATTATCAAGACCCCGAAATCTGTGAATTGAAAAGGATAACAATGGAAAGAAGATCCAAATGTAGAACCAGATCATTTCTCTATCACTGAAATTATGCGGAAGATGGAAATTCCAAGAAAGAGAATAATCATAGATAGTATCCATTATATGATAATGGTAAACTGCATAATCTGGGAAAGTAGCACAAAAGGATCTCCGACCTACCAACCATCTTCCAAGAAGGGAATATAAGAACATAATTTCTTGCTTTAAAGCAAACAAGAGGGAAGAATTAAAGATTTACATCAGAGACGAACTTTGACGGACTTGCATAAGTGACATTAGCCTCAGCCTTGGGAGCCTCGATCTTAGGATTACAATCTTATTAAGTACAATAACTTAATTAGTGTTCGATTGTTTCTTTCATTTAGTTACAGAAACCTGAACGAATGATAAAATGGAAACTGGCCTGTAACTAAACCAATTATGGACATGGACATAACAAGGATCTTAGTTTAAATGTCATGGGAAAAATATAGCCGAAGAACACAAAGGTACAAGCACCTCCGGCCACTAAAAACATGAGCCAGCAAGATAATGAAAAAAAAAAAAAAAGAATAAATGGGTGGTCCTACCATTTCCTCCACTTTTCTAGTACCCAAGTAATTGTGGAAAAACAAACCATGAGCTAACAAGAGTTAAGAGGAATTCATCAGGATTAGAAGACTATTTCATGACATGGGTTGAAAAGGAAAAGTTAGGATGAAAGGATGACCTAGAAATAAGAAAATATAGCAGGCAAACTCAAATTCACAAACATTTTTGCTGAAGATTATTCTAAATATTTATTTTTTAATTGCTATGTTCACCAAGCCTTCTTTTGCTGACTCTTCTTTCCACCCAAAAGATAATGCGACATTACGTTCTAGAAGCCGTTTGGATATAATGTCATATTATTTCAAACGGATATAATGTCATATTATTTCGAAGAAGGGGTCTTTTCAGTGGATGGTGACAACTGACGACGAAGCTTGTGCAGACTATCAAGATACTTTTGCTCCAATTGCCAAGATGGATACAATCAGGTTTCTGTTATCTTTAGCAGCCAATTTGGCTTGGACATTACAACAATTGGATGTTAAAAATGCCTTCCTCAATGGTGAACTTGAAGATGAGGAAACAATTCTTTAGAATCAATGGTGTCTATATTCCCATGTAATCTCAATTCTTCAGAATCAGTGCAATCAACTTTTACAACAGAAAGAAACAGAAAATACCTTGTTCACATAATGAATTAGTTTGTCCATTTGCTTGAACCAAGACTCAGCATATTGATATTGGAAGTCATCACCCATTGTCCACATAATATGATTAGTTCGCGTCACATTTGCCTGTGTATCAAAGACAAAATGATCATTGTCTGCATATGCAATCTCACCTTCTAAATGCTCATTCATTAAAAAGCTTTGGTAATTGTTGAATTTAAGGAATAAGAGAATAGTGGAGTTTACTTGAATCATTGCACTATTAATAAAGCCATTAACTCGCATGTCCACATTGAAGTCAAAAAGGAGGGGATCATCCTGCATTTTAGGAAGTTGAGAAGTATTAAGTTACTGCTTATATGAAGAACTAGGAGTAATTATTGAAACTAACTGATCTTTGTTTAAAGATGGAACCTGGACCGGATTGAAGTCAGTATTTACTTCAAAAGAGAATCCATTTGGTGGGCTGTAATGAACAGGAAATGCATTTGCAAATATCTGCAAGGACCCAGTGCGAAAGTAATCAAATGAAGCAGTTTAACACAAAGAATGTTATGGAGCAGCTGTTGCATTTCCTAACCTGAGAAGAGGAGCCAAATGTCCTGGAACCCTGCCATATAACTTCAAGGGATTTATCTTCATGGCGTTTTTCTCTGTCTTGATAATCAATCCGTGCAAAATGAATGGAATCAAATCCCAGCTATAGAAACAAAAATAAAATTAATTAAATAAAGATGAATTAAAAACAAAAAATAAAATTTATAATACGTAAACCTGCAATATCAAGTCTGTAGATTATGAACTTGGATTATGTTAAGCTAACAGTTTTTGAATTTCAACAACTTTCTATAGATAAGTTTAAATACCTCAACCCCGAGTAGGTAAGCTTGAACCGCAGAGTGCCCAAATGGATCAATCTGCCATCCGGCACGAGGAGTCTTATTAAATTGATTCTTTATCAGCTGATGGCCTAGAGTTGTTTGGTCAATCATGTCTATATAATGAGTAGCTGCTTCATCATGCATACACCAGCCACCATTTCTGCATTATTGGTCATTAAAATAGTTTTATGCCAAACTTCTCCAGAAAAGGAAATGGATAGCAGGTTGCAAGCTGATGCTTACACGAATTCCAACTGGCCGGCATCAACAAGTTTCCTTACTTCTTTTTGAATTTCTGGATTTTGCCTTTCCCACCATCTATGGAAAAATACCTATTATAATAGCAGTACATCTTTGTTAACAGTGAAAGATACTTTGTGCTGAAGTCAGAAAGTTGTACACATCAAGAATCAAGCATTCTGAATGACACAACATGTTTATGCATAGCACTTTATTCAACAATCTATCAAATAATCCTAATAATAGTGAACTTCAACCATTGTGTATACTTCATGACACAGTATTTTTTCTATCTCATTGTTATCTTAGACCATGGAAAGTTAATGGAACTGAACCACATAAGTCGTGTGTGCTTTTTATTTTCAGATTCATCTTTTTCTCTTTTTTTAAAATGATTTTGTAATTTGTCTTAACAGTTGAGTACAACTGAGAGCTGATGCAGAACTAACTATATTTACTCGTATTCCTGCATTTCTACCTGCAAAGTAGCAATTTCTCCAGTATAATCATTGTGAAGTTGAAATGGACTTGTTCCATCGGCAAGTAATGTTCAACATTGATCACATTTCGTGTGATAGACATGGATGTAAAATCATGCAATGTAATATGACTGATTTCAAATCCAACTGAACAATGAGAAGGAAAAGACCTATTGAATATCAAGAACAATGAAGGACATGACCCCAAAAATGCCCAATACTTGAAACAAAGCTACATATCTGCTAGACCCTCTGCTGAAATTAGTAGTCCACATTTGACATGATACTAGCACGCACACGCACACAAAATGTCACCTATACTTAAATTTCTTCTTGTCATATATTCACTCTCCAAGGAGATATAGGAGAAAGGACGGAATAGATAGTCAAGAACCAGTTTATTGAGATAAATTTCTTCTTGTCATATATTCCCTCTCCAAGGAGATATAGGAGAAAGGATGGAATAGATAGTCAAGAACCAATTTATTGAGAACTCAAATTGATGTACGGACAAGCCTGAGCTTATTACCAAATGTCTCTTCTATTACAAAGACCAACTGATGGCACCAAAAGGGAAGTACCTTTCTCTCTAAGAGTAGGAAAATCATGATCGTAAATGTTCTCAACCTTGCTCCGCACTCGGGATAATACTATAACCTAGTGAATTTTTTACCTTTGGGATATGTGAAGCACAATTTTATAGTCTGCAAACATATGCATTAAGAAAATACTATTGGAGACTGGTACACACTTTGTGCATCCTTTCAACCATGCCTTGCAATTGTGATCAGCACTACAGTAATACCAGTTGTGATCAACCTGAATAACTCAAACTTCCAATGGTTTATGTAATTTCACAAAATGCACCCTTAAGGCAAACAACACTTTATGAATATGACCTTTAACAAAGTCATTAGAAACAGATAGATTTCCGATATTTATTGACTCTTGTCCAAAAGCAATAAAATCATCAAATACAGAAGAAGTTTTAATACCATTTCAGCAAATACAAACTTCCTATTGGGGTCACGGCGCAATGACATGATAACTGAGTCCAAAATATTTTCCACACATGCACCCTGCATCAACTCCAATGTCCCAAATCAGAGTTATACCAAAAGGTAGGAAATTGAACCAATCTGCCCACAAAATGCATAATCACTTATTATACACACCTGAATGATGTTATTTGATCCAACATAATACTGATCAACTGTCTTGAGCCAGCCTACATCATCATGCGAGTGGGGAACCAAATGAACATTCAATTTGCCATCAACAGTGCCACTTCCAGTGTTGTATTTGATAAACCCATTAACATCAATAATTGCACATGAGCAAACAACATATGCAATCCACAGTAAAGCTGAAACTGATAGAGCTAAATTAACCATTTCCAATCCCAACCAAGGTTTCTCTTTAAGGGTTTTGATGAATACAGTATATAATAAGAATTACTGGTTTTACAATGGACGGCAATGCTTGATGCCATGTCTCTATTCGCCCCCCTGGAGTTGACTGTTCTTGACTTGCTATTCTTCAGTTTGTTTATTTCGTTATTTTGCAGAGGAAAGCTACAAGTACAATAAGCCGAGGAGAAATAGACGTCAAGGAAAGGATGGTAATTTCTTAAAGGGTAATTTGTACTTTTGCTCCCCAACCTTTCAATTTTGTAACAAATCTACTCCAACCAATTTTTTTAGCACCAAGAATTCCCAAACTTTGAATTAATTGCAAATTAGGTCCCCAATCACAGTTCCGTTTAATTATGCCGTTACCTCACCAGTGTGGACCTCACGAGTCTACAGTACCTCTTACAGTGCATCTGAGCACTTAAGAGCAAATTTGTCCATTCATAAAAATTCTTCCTTCCATCCTAGTGCGTCTGATTTGTGCTCGGAGATCCGGAGACCTTAACCCGGCAACGAAAATTTCAATCAATGTTGTCGTCTAATTTGTGCTCGAGATCCGGGGACCTTAACCCGACAACAACAATTTCAATCAATCGAAGAATGAAATAGCAGATTCACAAGGTATCCAATTCGGTCGAAATCTGCTGCCACAAACATACATCTGCTGCCACAAACATACATTCTGGCTCAGAGAGAGAAAACAGGGACAAAATTGCATGTGACTCGTGGCTCAACTCGGAAGAATTCGAATCCAAATCAGAAAACGCAATAGCGAGAAGAATCACACGGGTGTTATTCACTGCAATAACAGACCGATTCTTATTCGAGTCGCGCGCGAGTCATCTCAATCTCCTCAAAATCGACAATCTCAAACCAAACGGCGCAGACCCAGAGGACGCCTGATTCAACAAGTTCCTCACCATTGTCGGATCTGTAGGGTAATTTGCACTTTTGGTCCCTAACTTTTTAAATCTGTAACAAATCTACCTCCAACTAATTTTTTTAGCACCAGATATCCCCAACCTTTGAATTAATTACAAATTAGGTCCTCATTCACAGTTTTCGTTAAATTGTGCCATTATCTCACTAGCGTGGACCTCACGCGTCACAATTAACTCAACAAGTGCGTCTGAGCACTTAAGGGCAGATCTGTCCATTTACCAAAAGGCTTCCCTTGAAGTTTGAAACAAACATTTACGTGGGAAGATGATGCTGACCAATCAGAAGATGGAGTGCAAGTGGCTGAAAGCCAGCTACTAACTGGTTCGCAACCTCTGATTGCATCCCAATACAACCTTTTTCAAGGAACTGAGTACGAGGACATTGTTAGAGAGTGGGAGGACATACTAGCAAATGATAATGCGAACTACTTTAGTGATTAGTTTGTAGATATAATGACGGAGCCTGCGGATGTGGGGGTAGGTAGTTCTTATCAACATTGAGGTACTAGAGTTAGTGAAGATCACGCTGCAAATGTGGAAGATGGGAATAGAGAAGATGATGTGGGAGAGAAGGAAAATCTTGTAGATTCAGACTACGAATAGGAGGATACGCAACTGAATGATGATGAAAATTTTGAGAGACACTACACTTAGGACAAGTTCAAAGATTTCCAACAAGAGGACGGGACAGTGAACGAAGCTGACGAAGAAGATTCAGATGAACTACAAAATGTAGATAGTGACGACCCTATTCGGACGAAGAAGGACAAAGATCATGTCTTCTTTGAAAACGATGATTTCAGTGATCTACATTTTGAAGTAGGTACATTTCCATGCAAATTGACAACTGCTGATACTGTTATTTTATGTGTTTGCAAAATGGGTCCCCAACCTTTGTGAACTAAGTTATGTTGTTTTCTGGACTTTTTGTGTCAATGCAGGTCAGAAGTTTGCTGAAAAGAAAGTCTTGAAGAGGGCCATTATACAGTACCTTGTGAATCATTCTAGAGAGGTGAAGTTTGTAAAGGATGATAAGCTCCTCGTGTGAGCTGTATGCAAAGATAAGAATTGCAAGTGAGTTATTTATGCTCGATTCTTAAAAAAAATTTGTGCATTCAGAATCAATACTCTAAATTTGGAGCACTCTTGTAGTATGACATATGAAACTAGGCATGCAAGTACTTCTTACTTGACGGCGAGATATATGGATCGGTTTAGGAATGATCCCACTTGGGGAATGAGAGGGTTTGTGGAGAGTGTGAAGAAGGATTGTGCTTCTAATGCTTCGAAATGGATGTATTATAGAACGAGAACCAAATGTTTGGAGATTATTAGATGGAATAGTAAGGAGTAGTTTCAAATCTTGTCGAACTACTGTGAGCAGTTGAAGAAGAGCAATTTAGGCAGTACAGTTGTATTGAAGACCATGATGGCGGGTGATGTTAGAGAGTTTTGAAGAGTTTACATTTGTTTTGTTGCTTTGAAAGAGGGATTCATTAATGGGTGTAGAAAGGTTGTAGGATTGGATGGGTGTTTTCTGATGGGTGATTTTGGTGGCCATGTATTAGCCGGAGTTGGTGTTGATGGTGAGAATGCAATGTATCCGATTGCATATGCGATAGTTGAGGCTGAGAACAAAAGTAGTTGGAATTGGTTTCTAGAGCTTTTGGTGGATGACATTGGTGTTGGAGACTCTCAGTCGTGGAATTTTATTAGTGATAAACATAAGGGCTTGATTGATGCACTAGAGAAGTGGGTAAGTGGCGCAAAGCATCGATTCTGTGTTAGACATCTACATTCTAACTTCAAAGGGCAATTCCAGGGTATTCACTTGAAGATGATGTTATGGGTAGCTGCTAAAGCAACAACCGTAGCAGAATTCGAGACTTGCATGGGGAAAATACATGCTGTAAGTGAATGAGCATTTAATTGGTTGGAGAGGAAGCTGGCATCGCAATGGACTAGGTCACATTTCAGGGACTTGACCAAATGTGACATGCTTCTCAATAATATGTGTGAGAGTTTTAATGCCGCAATCTTGCATGCGAGGGACAAACCAGTGGTATGCTTGCTAGAGAAGATACGCTATTATCTCATGACGCGGATGGCAACCAAGAGAGAATCAGTGAACAAATGGCAGCATGGATTTGCTCCTAAAATCTGGAAAATTATTGACAAAAATGTGAATGACTCCAGGCGCTGTATACCTACATGGGCAGGTGGGCAAGAGTACGAGGTAGAAGATAACAATGACCAAAAATATGCTCTTGACCTTGTTCAGAACACATGCTCTTGTAGAAGATTTCAGTTGACTGGAATACCATGCTGTCATGCCATGTGTTGCATTCAAATCAGGTATCTGAAGGTTGAGGACTATGTCGACGAGTGTTACAGCAATGAGATGGTTTATGAAGGCTTGCAATCCATTCATTCATCCAATGTCAGGACCTGAATTTTGGGCAGGAAAGGGTAAGAATCCGATTGTTCCACCCCCTCATCGAAAACAACCGGGAGGCCCAAAAAATTAAGAAAAAGAGAACATGACAAGCCTCCAAAGTCAAACAACAAAAGAGGAAGACAAGAGATGGACATGACTTGCAGTATTTGTGGAGACATTGGTCACAACAAGCGTTTATGCAAGACCAAGTCAGCTAGCTCCAGCCAAGAATCCAGGACTAAAAAGAAGAGAGCTCCATCTAAGAAACAAAAATCTTGACAAGGCTGTTTTGAATTTACAGTGGAAAATGAAAGCATGTTTTGAATGTAATGGCTGTTTTGAACTGTTTTGAATGTCTAAATTGCATACCTTTTTTGAATGTAAAACTTTATTGAATTTGATGGATGATTGTGATATGTTTATATTTTGAATGAATGATCTGGAAGGTGAAATAGCTATAGTATTTGTGAAATTGTTGCCCAGGTGAATGTAAAACTTTATTGAATCTGATGGATATTTTGACCAGGGAGTTCCGCTGAGATGATGAATATAAACGCCTTTTTTGATATAAAACGTTTGGCAAATCAGGTCCCCAACCTTTGTGTATGAATCGCATTTTCAGTCCCCAAGCTTCATATATGATTGCATAGTCTGTCCCCAACTTTTTACGTTATTTCCATTTTTCGTCCCCAACAATTACAGTCATTTGCAAATCAGGTCCCCAATTTCTGGACATCAAATGGACCCAAAACAAAGACATTGACGACACAACATGATTTTGCACAACCAACATAATTACCTACAAGTTGTAAACACATTCCATTAAACTCAATATACAACGAGTTTACATCATTAAACTCAGACACGTTTACATTAACCTAAGAACATCCAACTGTTGTGCGATTATAATCCCGCAAGTGGACAGATCATTAACAAGTAATATAATGATGTGTAGAGTGTCGAACCCACGAGGACTAGATATCAATTTAACCTATTAATTTATAACTCAACTTTTAACAAAATGAATAAACACAGATTTAAATTGTGGTTTTGTGATTCTAAACTATTTTAATTAAAACTAAATTATCAAACAATTAACTTTAAAAAAGTGAGAACGAATTCAAAACTTACTAACACTAGGATTTGTGAATCCACCAACACTTTCCTTAATCAATTATTCGTTTAAATAATTACTCTAGATTGAAAATCGGTGTTCCTAAAATAATCAAAAGCCTCTCTCGATGGTCAATTAATTCTATATGTTATGTGAACCTAATTATCTCTAATTAAGCTTCGAACATAAACACATGCATTAAAATCTCAAGAACACCTAAATAGATTTCATAAAGCATAATAGTAATTTCTATCTATTATTGGACCATATGTTATTCATTACCACGTGCTTATTCTATATTGAATCTCTCGACTTTAATATAGATCACAATATATTCTAATGGTGATCAAGCATTAAAATAATATAAAAACTGCATAAAGAATAATCGACCCAAGAAGTGATTAACTACTAAAATGGAAAATTTCTAATTAATTAAAAATCATGAGGTTTCATCGTTCATCCTAGAAATAAGTAAATTTAGCCGGACATGATTTCGTCAATTATGACAATAATTGACTTCATCATGATCCGGTGAAAGAAAAAGAAAAAGTAGATAAAACTTGTGATCCCGGCTTAATGATCTTCAATCCCGTGCTTTGATCTTCGATTCTTCGTTTCTATGTTGTTCTCCCCAAAATTCGTCTCCCTTCTGTTATGGCTATTCTCTGCCTTTTATAATGTTCTCCAAATCCTCCAAGACGTGATTTAGGTATCTCAATCAATATGGACTTCGTAGAGTTCTAAATCCATCAGGAGTGCCAAAGTATTCTGCGATATACCCTTGCGATCGCATAGGCTTATGCCTTGCGATCGCATGATATGGCCAATTAACATTCTGCCTAATTTCTGGAGGTCTTACGATCGCAGCTTGTAATAACCATGTGATCGCATGGTTGTATCTTGTGACTTCCTGCGTTTTCTCTTTGGTATTTGCTTGCTAAGTCCTTTAGGTCTCTTTGTATGTTCAATTTAGTCCTATTTTCTTCTGTTTGCTCTCTTTTTATCCGATTGACACTTGAATTTGATTATTTTCTAAAATAACAAGAAAACAGCATGCAATTAAACTGAAATCAAATAATACGACTCATAATCGTCCTTTTTTGTGAGCCCCAATAAGTACAAAATTGTACTTATCTAATACCCTCAAACTTGAATTTTTATTCGTCCTCGAATAAACTAGCTACAAATAATCATGCACTTAATAAAATAAGTAGTAACATAATTCATAATATAAATAGCTTGCCGTTCTTGCTTCAACTTTTGCAAAACGAAAAACTTATAATTCATGACAAGTGTTCAGGTATTACTATTGTAAACATGATTCTACTTAACCGATACTTGATATGTGTGTGAGAGTAGTTAATCTGATCAACTTAAATTCCATGGTGGTGAAAACCCAACCACTTGGTCAAAATTTCCTTTCTCTCTCGTAAGGTACACTTCCTCCCAAAATAATTTTTTCTTTCAATTCTCGAGATTATGGTTCAAAGGTTAAACTTCGCTCATTATTTTCTTGTTCGGGGCTGGTTGAGAAAACTAATAATCGTGACAACCTAGGTATATGAAGATTCTCCAATTTATGAGCACTTTCGATCAGAAAGTTTATACTAAGTAAGTCAAACCCATTAGTCATCTAATCCCCAAATTTAGTTTGCAAAGGATTTTTCACTGGACAGTAATAATTTTTTTTATATAGATCTTATGTGCAAAACTCAATCCATTAAGCTTTCTAAATGACTCATGTAACGAGCTTGAGGTCGATGACTCCCAGGTCTTTCGAACCTTAGGGCATCAGGTTTTGAGAAACCCCTACGGACCTTTTCACTCGAGTCAAATAGGTTACGAAAGGAGTTATAAGATATTAATAAGGTGCAAAACTCAATCCATTAAGCTTTCTAAATGACTCGTGTAACGAGTTTAAGGTTGATGACTCCCAGATCTTTCGAACCTTAGGGCATCGGGTTTTGAGAAACTCCTGCGGATCTTTTCACTCAATTCAAATAGGCTACGAAAAGAGTTAAGCAATAGTAATAAAAATGTTCCTTGCGTGCAATAAGTTCATGCTTGAGGATTAGATTCCTAACATTCGGTCATTACTTAGTTTCCTCTAACTGGTCTAAAGTGCTCTACACAATTTTTCAACATACATAGAATCAATCATAACCTAGATAACCACTATCACAGTTTAATTACCACACTTTCTCACTATATTGGTTACTTATTCGAGATACGGATGATTTTTAGGTTCAAACTGGGTATCCTATTATTTTCAACTTAAATGTACCAACATAGCTAAAAATCATCTTAAGCGGGCCGACACAACCTGATATCGAGACATGGTCAAATAGTCTCACATTTAACCAATAGTAATAATCATTCACAATTCATGGATTAAAACGAAATAATTAAATAAGAAGTTGCATCATTAGCCGGCAAGGCTATTCATATCACATAAATATGAAAATAATTTTTTTTTTTGGTTTAAACGAAAATAAGTAAAACAAAAATACGTTAACAATCAAATGTCAATTATCAATTATCGAATCAAGTAATTTTTTTCATAATCACCCCCAAACTTGAAACAAACATTGTCTCCAATGTAAAATTTAAAATCAAAAGATCGGAGACTTCTCTGAGGTAGATCTGATGGTGCCAGGAGAAAAGGTGTGATAAGATCAATTGGGGAGAAATCTGAACATGTTGGTCGGCAAATCTTTGTTTGAATATCATCGAACAGCCCGCAGGTTGTAACCCTAAAAAGAAAAGAAAAAAGAACTTATTAATAATAATAAATTTTTTTTTTCTTTTTTGGATGCAGTGCGATCGCAAGGACAAAATGTCCTGCAATCGCAAAGAATAAAAAATCTAGGTAGAAAGTTTTCTGTCCAGGCCATGCGATCGCATAGGGGTATACCATGCGATCGCATGGTACAAAATTTTTGAATCCAATTTTTTTTAAATATAAATTTTAAAATAATTGAACAACGTGATTATACAAGATGACGATGATTGTAGCCTCAAAACCTAAGAATTTAAAAAACTACTTTAAATCCTAAAAACCTAAAACGTGCAAATTGTCAATTGAAATCTTAAAATTGAAATAATACAAAATTTAAATAAATAAAAGGGTAGAAAAATGGGTTGTCTCCCATTGAGTGCTTCTTTAAAGTCATTAGCTTGACTTTGTCGTGGTGATCGCTCAAGACACTTTGAATAAATCTTTAGAGGACATGCTCTTCTTGCTTTGATCAACTTTTGTACAATTTTTGTTTACTTTCCAAAGCTTGATTTTTTTCTTATCATACTGATATGATTTTGTTTTGCCGCCCTGCTCGAACTCAACTAAGAAAATTTCAGCCTCCTCATCAGCTTTGATCACAGAAGACGGATGAAACTCCTCTTTCTGCACATATTCTTCTTCTCTAAGTGGTGCATCCTGATGTTGGGTAACAACTTTATCAATTAAGCTCCCTGCCTTCTGGTTAATAACATCAATCTCGAAACAAGAATCTGAAGAGCCTGGAAATTTAATTGCTTTGAACACATTGAATGCAATGTGTTCATCATTCACTTTCAGCTTAAGTTCTCCTTTCTGAACGTCAATTACTGCCCGACAAGTTGCCATGAAAGGTCGACCCAAAATGAGTGGTACATCCCTGTCTTCACACATATCCAGAATAATAAAATCAGCAGGGAATATAAACTTACCCACTTTCACCAATATGTCTTCAACTATTCCTCTTGGACGTTTGATTGTTCTATCTGCAAGTTGCGATTATTCTTGTTGTTGGCTTTGCTTCTCCTAAACCGATTTGTTTAAAAATAGAATAAGGCATTAGATTTACACTAGCACCCAAATCACATAAAGCTCTATCAAAAATAAACTACCAATAGTGCAAGGAATATTAAAACTCCATAGATCTTTTAATTTCGGTAGTAGCTTGTTTTGCAATACGGCACCTTTGCATTCTTGATTAACTTGTTGTTTCATGCTCCTCCAACTTCTTTTTGTTTGAAAGAATGTCTTTCATGAATTTAGCATAGTTGGGTATTTGAGCTAAGGCATCGGTGAAAGGTATATTGATGTGCAGCTTTTTGAAAACATCCAGGAACTATTTGAATTGATGGTCTAGCTTATGTTTTCGCAAACTTTGAAGAAATGGAATTGGAGGGAAGTAAGTCGGTGGTGGAATATAATCTGGTGGAGAGTTCCATTCTTCTTGTGCAAATTTTATATCTGGTTTGTTTTCTCTCTCTTTGTTGGACACAGTTTCCTTTTCTACACCTGGTCTAGTCACATGAATCTCTGGCAATTCAAATCCGCTTCTTGTGGTGATTGCATTGACTTGCTCTTTTGGGTTGACCTTTGTATTGCTTGGCCATGTGCCTGGTTGTCGCTCGGTCAACACTCTAGCCAACTGCCCAATCTGATTTTCCATATTCTTTATTGAGACATCTGTCTTTTTTTGCATTTCCTTTAGCGCAGAATCCATACGTTCTGATAATTTAGCAACTGTCTCTTCTAATCCTCCTTCTCTTTCCTGGTGCCTTCCCTGATTTGGTGAATTTTGAATATTTTGGTTATTGCCATAGGAGAAGTTTGGATGACTTCTCCATCCTAGGTTGTAAGTCTGTGAATACGGATTATTCTGCTGTTGCTGAAAGTTCTGAGCATATGCAACTTGTTCAGGAGACATATCAACTTTTGTCAAAGGACACTCTGATGATTGATGGGTTGCCCCGCATGTTATACAGATTGGTAGAGACATCTGAACCATATTGGCTGACTGAGAATTTTTCATTGTTTCCATCTGCTTTGCCAATGCATCAATTTTCGCCAGTACAAGTGAATTAGTGTTCACTTCGTGTATTCCTACTGCTTTCTTTTGTACCCCTCTGTCTGGCCACATAACAAACTGTTCACTCATTGTTTCATACAAGTCATGGAGGTCACCTGCAGACCTATTTTGGATAGAGCCACCTACTGCAGAATCAACTGAAAAACGACTGCTAGGAACTAAACCAGAGTAGAAGAAATGATTCTGAGCTGCTAAAGGAAAACCGTGACTTGGACACTTTCTGAACAGTTGCTTGAATCTCTCCCATGCCTCGTGAAGGTTTTTCAACTCAGATTATTGGAAATTGGAAATTTCATACTTTAATCTGTTCACTCTGGCTAGAGGAAAATATTTCATTGTGAATTTTTGGATCAGATCTGCCCAAGTAGTGATGCTTCCTGGCGGTAGAGAATCTAACCATTCTCTAGCTTTATCCTTCAATGTGTGTGGGAAGAGCCTCATCTTTAGTGCTTCTTCATTAACACCGTGGTATTTGAAATTTCCACAGTATTCATCGAAGTAAGAAATGTGATAGTGAGGATTTTCATCTGCCATCCTATAGAACGACAGATTGTTCAAGAACAAATTCATCACATCTGGCCTCAACTAGAAGTTATCATGTCCATAAGGTGGATAGACTATCTTTGGACCGATTCTCAACAATCGGTGGCATCATATACTCACTCATAAGAATATCTCGTTCACTAACTTGGCGGTCGAGCTATTGGTGCACGATTATTTCTCACATCCGCAGTAAAGGATTACGGACTTGGTGGTGCGCCATTGTGTCTTTTTGCTGTCTTTTCTTTTCTTGTTTTTCACGTTGTCTTCGGTGAAAACTCCGTTCAATTTCTGAATCTAAATCAAATAGATTAAGATCCTTTGTACGGTGCATACACACTTAACACTTGAAAATTTAGAAAACAAATAAAATTCAGCAGTATCACGAAAAATTTAAAATAAAATAAATATATATAATAAAATAAAAATAAATAATACTATAAAGAATTGTTAAAAGCCAAATTATAAATAAACGTAGCAATTAATAAAACCAGTCCCCGGTAGCGGCGCCAAAAACTTGTTGTGCGATTATAATCTCGCAAGTGGACGGATCGTTAACAAGTAATATAATAATGTGTAGAGTGTCGAACCCACGAGGACTAGATATCAATTTAACCTATTAATTTATAACTCAACTTTTAACAAAATGAATAAACACAGATTTAAATCGTGGTTTTGTGATTCTAAACTATTTTAATTAAAACTAAATTATCAAACAATTAACTTTAAAAAGGTGAGAACGAATTCAAAACTTACTAACACTAGGATTTGCGAATCCACCAACACTTTCTTTAATCAATTATCCGTTTAACCGATTTAGCTTATAATTACTCTAGATTGAAAATTGATGTTCCTAAAATAATCAAAAGCCTCTCTTGATGGTCAATTAATTCTATATGTTATGTGAACCTAATTATCTCTAATTAAGTTTTGAACATAAACACATGCATTAAAATCTCAAGAACACCTAAATGGATTTCACAAAGCATAATAGTAATTTCTATCTATTATTGGACCCTATGTTATTCATTACCACGTGCTTATTCTATATTGAATCTCTTGACTTCAATATAGATCACAATATATTCTAATGGTGATCAAGCATTAAAATAATATAAAAACTGCATAAAGAATAATCAACCCAAGAAGTGATTAACTACTAAAATGTAAAATTTCTAATTAATTAAAAATCATGAGGTTTCATCGTTCATCCTAAAAATAAGTAAATTTAGCCGGACATGATTTCGTCAATTATGACAATAATTGACTTCATCATGATCCGGTGAAAGAAAAAGAAAAAATAGATAAAACCCGTGATCCCGACTCAATGATCTTCAATCCCGTGCCTTGATCTTTGATTCTTCGTTTCTATGTTGTTCTCCCCGAAATTCGTCTCCCTTCTGTTATGGCTATTCTCTGCCTTTTATAATGTTCTCCAAATCCTCCAAGACGTGATTTAGGTATCTCAATCAATATGGACTTCGTAGAGTTCTAAATCCATCAGGAAAGTGCCAAAGTGTTCCGCGATATACCCTTGCAATCGCATAGGCTTATGCCTTGTGATCGCATGGTATGGCCAATTAACATTCTGCCTAATTTCTGGAGGTCTTGCGATCGCAGCTTGTAATAACCATGCGATCGCATGGTTGTATCTTGTGACTTCCTGCGTTTTCTCTTTGGTATTTGCTTGCTAAGTCCTTCAGGTCTCTTTGTATGTTCAATTTAGTCATCTTTTCTTCTGTTTGCTCTCTTTTCATCCAATTGACACTTGAATTTGATTATTTTCTAAAATAACAAGAAAACAACATGCAATTAAACTGAAATCAAATAATACGACTCATAATCGTCCTTTTTTGTGAGCCCCAATAAGTACAAAATTGTACTTATCACTAACCTACAATAATCCCAATTACAACAACGTAAATCCAAAAATAACTGGTTTGGAATTTTATTTCTTCAACCAACACCGTACTATTTGTTATTGCTTCTAGTTGTTTATTTTCTTCTTCTAGGCACTTGATATCTGCTTCTAGCTTCTTGATCTCTGCTTCCAATCTCTTAACATGTGCTTCTAACTGATTTATCTTTGTTTCATCTCTTCGCCTAGAATTCAACAACCTGGGTATCACCTACTTTGTCCGATTACAAATAAGAGGATCATACCAAGCAAAGCAACCACAATGATTTTCCTACACACAAAAAAATTAGGATTTCAACTACTTAAATCTTGAAAAATTGAGGATATGAAGTAATAATATCACCTCACAGACAAAAAATCTTCTAACTGGGTTCGCATCCGTCCACGATGTCTTCATATCCATGCGATTTCCACATCTGCATACCCTCTATTCCATATTCAAAATGTCAGTAATGAGAGTGAATGAAGAACAAGAACACATGAGCAAATAAGCAAATTTAGGAGGAATTAAAGCAATATAACCTAGGAATGTGTGTGTGTGTGTGTGTGTGTGTGTATTTTTAAAGGGAAGTCTTTTGGTAAATGGACATATCTGCCCTTAAGTGCTCAGACGCACTGGTTGAGTTAATTGTGACGCGTGAGGTCCACGCTAGTGAGATAACGACACAATTTAACGAAAACTGTGAATGGGGACCTAATTTGCAATTAATTCAAAGATTGGGGATGTCTGGTGTTAAAAAAATTAGTTGGAGGTAGATTTGTTATAGATTTGAAAAGTTAGAGACCAAAAGTGCAAATTACCCTATAAAATAATATGCAGTATTTTTAAGATTAAATGACAATATTTGGAATATTATAATTATTTCATAAAGTTAAGTATATGGTGTAATTTCTTATTATATAAAATTATTGAAATTTAAAAAATATATAATATTTAATTAGTCAAGTCTATAATCGACTGACTGATCTAGAAAATGTTTGCTAGAATTTATTTTAAATTTTGTTTAAACTTATTTTCAACCACATATTTCATAGGAATCATAATTTTTTTCAATTTTTAAACTACACATTTCATCAATTTTTATTAAAATATCTTAAAAACTACTTTAAAATTCTATCAAACAGACACGTAATGTCTCACTCCTATTTAGCATTGTTAAATTAAAGTTGACAATAAAGTAACATTTTTCTCTAATGGACTTTGTAATCACGTCACGTTATTAATAAATTGGTTACTAAAGAGATGTTCGTATTTTTATTAAAATAAAGGTAGATAGCTTCTATGTCGTAAATATATTCTCGCTTTTAAAAATACTAAGATATTGATTGTATTTTGATCTCACTCTTTGATAATTCAACAAGTCCGCTTTTAAAAATACTAAGATATTGATTGTATTTTGATCTCACTCTTTGATAATTCAACAAGTCCCAAACTCCTGAATTGAGTCATTATTTATTTAGAATTAAAGTAATCAATCTACAGATCCAATGAAATATAAGTTATTCAAGATCAATCAAATTAAGATAAACCATTCCTCATTCGTGAAATTAACTAGACAACCATATTACATATAAAGTGCCCAACTTTATTTATAGGCCACGAACTTAATATTTAGATACTAGTTAAGGATGTCAACAGAGCGGGATGACCTCCCATCATTGTCCCGTCGGAAATTTTCAAAAAAGGAAGGGGGATAGGGGGAATTGAAAATCCTTGTTACCACTCTGTTAAAATAATTATTTATTTATTAATATTATTTTAAATACTATTTAAATTTTAAAATATAAAAATATTTGGGGAAGAGTTTGGAGAATTCAGATAAGGAACCGTGTTCCTCGTCTCCATCGAAGACTCGATTACCTAACGGGACGAGATAATATTGAGTGGGATGATACAATACATGGTGAGATGAGACGCTCATGAACCTTTTACAGCATAATTCATAACATTCCAACAATTTTGTGATCTTCTTTACATGCTCATTTATTAATCAATAAAACGTGGAACGCTGCTATGATCAAGCTATTGTTGGGGTTCGGGTTAATAAAATTACAACATTAAAATTGTTACTACATGATTTTACGTGACACATTAAGATTCCACGTAGACACATGATGGATCTACGTAGAGAGCCACATAGCCTACCATAACGACATCACCACAAATCGAATTGAATTAAGCTTCGCCAGAATTGCTTCACAACGGCAAAGCTGCAAGATCAATTTATATTTTACATAAAAAGAGGTCGACTTGGCAAGCGAACCCTAGTAGGCGAAGAGTCGAACTTAGCGAAGAAGGTCGAGTCATTTAAATTTAAGATTAGTTAGATTCAAGCAAAATGTGTCAGTCAAGGCTACAAGGGAATAAACAAACATCTTATTGACTATGTGACAATCAAGTTTGACACCACATGGCAAAATTGTCAATGAGCACGCACAAAAGATGAATCTAATGAGAATAACAATCAATACTACAAGTAAACACCATGTGTCATAGAACCCTCTAGAATTGTAATTTACTATCAACTCTCAAATAGCAAGGTGACACATGTTTAGATAATACAAAATGACTAAAATGCCCACATTCTTGAGAAATCTATAAATACACTAGAATTTTAAGGAAAATGGGGATATAACAAAACCCTTGCCAAATTTCCGTTCTTTATCTCTTAGACCCTTATTGATGGGAGTTACTCATCAAAAAGTTGGTTCTCTTGAGCTCCGATGATCTGAAAAGGGTCTACGCAGGTGATTACACAGGAAGGTAGTTGAAGATTTGTTAGCTTCAATTTTTGGGGTCAAAAAATTGGCGCGTTTGTGGGTATTCGATACTGAAAACTACAATTGAAAAGTGAGTAAAAAAAAAGCCTACCAAAAACACAAAAAAATAATGACTGGAAAATAGTGGTTGGAAGCTGAGAAAATTCTGATATAAAAGCAATTTTCTATATGATATTCAAATCGGATAAAAAAAATCCCCACATCAAGGTTCCTGCACTAGTAGTTAAGAGCTTCGACAACAACCATCGTGGTCCCACTGGGCTCCACGACCTCCGAAGAAATCTATTGAGGCACTAGGGGTGGCGACCACCGTGTGGATCTACCTATTGGTAACCGATTTTGAAGTTGCCTCTAGCCCATGGATCTTCGCACCCAATCAACAAGAAAGTCCCATAGAAAATGATCAATTCTCTATCTGTAGTAGGCAGCGTGAGCCTTTGACCCGCGGCCGCTGAAACTACCGCAATTAAACTCTAGTTTTCATCTATTTTTAGTTACCTGCCAATGGCACAACTCACTACAACCCCAAGAACTATTAAGCGCTGTGCGGCAGTAATATGAGTTTGGCATGGGCTGATCCAGGAATTTTTAGAGATCGGGCTCCTATTGGAAAAAAAAATTGCATTTCAAGATCATGACAAGGCTAAAAATAAATTTTTTTTACACTATAAAAAATAATTTTTTTTTCTAGAGCATGACAAGGCTATAGTCCCCCATTCCATCCCCGGCCAATTAGTAGATTTGTATCTTCATTTGTACCAAAAAAAAAAAAAAATGCTCCTAGGGTGCAAGTGCTTGACAAAAGCATGTGTAGGCATTGAAACACATTGTTATTGATACTACATTTCATTTCAAGAATCCAGTGCTGCATTTGCGTGCACTACATGCACATAATTACGAAATTTCCATTCAAGAACATAACCTAACTTACAGTAGATATTCTAGGAAATTAAACTGATTAAAGAGATGAGATTTTCTATATTGCAATTTTCCATCTTTATGCTGCAACTCATGTAAGGAATTGAGGCATACATGCATAGCGGAAATTAAATATTCAATTCCTTTAAGTTGGATCAACCTTGTACTTAGAGATAATTCATGATAAAAGTTTACTTTTGATGAATATCGTGAAATCTAATTTCTGACTAGCTGGAGGTGCGATCTTCAATACTAAAGATGTCTAATTTTTCAGCCTCCAATGGTAATCTACATAGCAACAGATATGGACTTCCACGATCAAGAACAAATGAAAACAGAACCTTTTGGGAGTAATTGTATTTGGCTATCTTTTTCTTGTGCTAGCAAGTAATGAAAACCAACTTCTAATTTAATCTATCGTGGCCTTTGTATTTATAGGTAGGATTAACCCTAGCCCTAGTTCTAGTCAAACTAGAACACATCAACAAATGGGCCCAATTAATTAATCTAATTAATTAATTTGATCCAATAAATAATTAAGTCCGACCAAACTAATTGGACATTGGACATTAATTCTTACAATCTCCCACTTGGACAAGGTCCAACTCCATATGCTCAATTATCGCTTTATGTGTGTGACCTATTAAGTTTCCATTCACGATGGCAATCATAGTGATATTCTCACCGATTCACCGAGATCGATCAATTCACGTCGCCGTCCAAGATTGACATCTAGCAATGTGTCAAGGCAATCCATGTAAAGGAAAATATCATGTGGTATGACATAACCAATATATGTGCGGTTACCGTGGAAATATAATCCCTTCATCAATATAACCCAATTTAGCTTCTGTAGTTGAATCAGTAGTCGTTTCTTGTTTGAAATTTTTTCAACTGACTGCACCACTATTTTGAGTAAATACATATCCAGATTTAGATTTGCTATCGTCTTTATCAGACTGAAAGCTGGCATTGGCATAATCTTGAACTCTAAGTTCATTTCCTCCATACACCAAGAACATGTCTTTAGTCCTTCTTAAGTACTTAAGGATGTTCTTGACTGCGATTTAATGTTTCTCGCTAGGGTTCACTTGGAACCTACTTGTGACACTCTAAGCGTATAAAACATCTGGTCGAGTACATAACATCGCATATATGATAGATCCTATTGCTGATGCATAAGGAATCATATCCATGCTATCTCTTACAATCTATGTTTTGAACACTCTTTTGAGAGATAGATCCCATACCCGATGGGATAGAGTCCTTTCTTGGACTCTCCCATACTAAATCTTCTCAAGATTTTATTTATGTACATATCTTGAGATAGGCCAAGCATTCTCTTAAATCTATATCTATAGATCTTTATACCGAGAATGTATGTTGCCTCTTCCATATCCTTCATAGAAAAATTTTGGATAACCACAATTTTACTGATTTTTGGCATTGGAGACATCGTTTCCTAATAATAGTATGTTATCCACATATAAAATTAGAAACTCGACTTTGCTCCCACTAACCTTTTATACACACATAGTTCATCTTCATTCTTGATAAAATCAAACATTTTGATTGTCTTATCAAAACGAAGATTTCAGCTCTGAAAGGCTTGCTTTAATCCATATATGGATTTTTGTAGTTTGCATACTTTGTTTGGCTCTGTGGATTCAAAACCTTCAGGTTGTGTCATGTACACATCTTTGCTAAGATTCCCGTTAAGGAATACAATCTTGACATCTATTTTCCAGATATCATAGTTATGGTATGCTACTATCACAAGCGGAATTCGAATTAACTTAAACAGGGCTACTAGTGAGAAGGTTTCGTCAAAGTCAATCTCTTGTCTTTACTTGTAACCCTTCGCAATCAATTTTGCCTTGTAAGTAAGAACATTACCATCCATGTCGACTTTTTTAATGTAAACCAATTTACAGCCTATAGGTTTTACCCCTTCAGGCGGGTCAAGCAAAGTCCAAACCTTGTTTTCGTACATGGAGTTCATTTTGGATTCCATGGCTTCCTGCCATCTTTGTTAGTCAACATTTGACTTTGATTCTGCGTAAGTAGTAGGTTCATCTTCATCGATTAGTAATACATTACTAGTAACCATGAGATCGTATCTCAGAGGAAAATGAATGACTCTACTCGACTTATACAGAGATGGTGTGTCCTTGGGAACTGTTGGTTCCCACTTTCTCAATCTGTACTTCATCAGATGCAAACTCAGCCCATTGGAACATCTAATTGGTCAATTTTATTTGTAGTTTCTCGAACCTCTTCAAGATCTACATTTCTCCCACTGTCTTCTCTAAGAATACAGCACTTCTTGATATGATGACCTTCATCTCGATGGAATTGTAGAAATAGTATCCAACATTTTCTTTAGATACCCCACAAATAAATATTTATCAGATTTAGCTCCTAGCTTATCTGATTCAACGCGCTTTACATAAGCGTCGCATCCCTAAACCTTCATGTATGAAAGATTAGGTATTTTTCCCTTTTTTAACTCGTATGGAGTTTTATTGACTATTTAGATAGGACACGGTTTAGTGCATAACATACAGTGTTAAGAGCATATCTCCAAAACGATTTTGGAATAACTGCTCAACTCACAATTGATCGCACCATATCAAATAAGGTGCGATTTCATCTTTCAGATACACTATTTTGTATTGATGTATAAGGTAGAGTCCACTGTGAGAGAATCCGATTCTCTTTTAGATAGTCTAAAAACTCACTCTTCAAATATTCTTCACTTCGATCAAATCTAAGTGTTAGAATATTTTTCCGGTTTGCCTTTCTATTTCTTGTTTGAATTCTTTGAACTTTTCAAGGGCTTCACTCTTGAATTCTATCAAGCATATAAAACTATATCTAGAATGGTCATCTGTAAATATGATGAAGTAAGAAAAGCCACCTTTAACATCTTTAGATATTTGTCCATATACATCAGTATGTACAAGACCCAAAATGTCTGCAACTGTGTCTCTCTTTCCAGAAAAGAGGGTCTAGGTCATTTTGTCCAACGGGCATGATTCACACTTATCAAATGATTAATAATCATTTGAATCCAAGTATTCATCTTTATGTAACTTGGTGATGCGTTTTCATTTATATGACCGAGTCTGCAATGCCAAAGATTTGAGTTGTTAGTTTGATCTCTTTTATGCTTTGCAATTCCTCTTCTAATGTCCTTTTATTTTCACAGTGAAAACACAGATCATCATACTTGGATTTGTCTTTGTTTAACTGTTTTCAACAGATTTGGCCTTCTTGGATCCTTTCTAAAAGGTCCATTTAGATTTTCTCTTAATGCTCTTAGAGGTATCAATGGCCAAAGTTTTACCCATCTCCTTGGGCCTATCGTTTTTTTTTGGCACATTTTGCAGCTCGATTAAGGTACCTTGAATCTTATTCATGTTGAAGTTCATAATGAACTGTGAAAAGCTATTAGGTAGGGACTGCGGAACCAAGTCAACACTCAGCTCGTGGTCCATGGTAAAACTCAATTGGTTTAATTTTTCAGTACAACCAATCATCTTCAGTACATGAACACTGACTGAAGATCTTTTTTTTTACCATCATACCTCTGATAACCCTTTGGATGTCTCATACCTTTCAGTCCGTGACTGTACATCATTCAACTCCTTGAAATGACATATTTTGGTATAGGCATCCATGTCCTCGTGCTGCTTTTCTAACTCAAGTGACATATTGCAAGCATCACATGTTGCAGTGCTACTATTATCACTGTGTTTTGTAAGCATGCACGTTCTCCGGTGTAGCCTCCTCAATAGGAGCTTCCGGCATTGGCTGCTTATTGACATATCTAATTTTTCTTTTTCATGATTGAGAACAATTCTCAGAATGCGGTGATAGTCCAAAAAATTTGGTCCGATATGTATGTTGGCATGCAATATGCCTCTCAAACTCATATGGTTACTCATGATTCAACAATTAAATAATAAGATAGAACAATTAATTAAATACATAAAATTAATTTGACATGGACTTATATTAAATTAATTATACTCCCATTGTTTAAATTGAATTAATGACCCTCAAACATTAATCAATAGAATCGGTTAAATTCTCAGTGGACTAGGATCTCTTTTGTTTTATTAGAACCTTGAGTGACTCAACAAATCTTAATAAAACATCCAGGTAGATACTTCTATCAATCACATCTCTATGTGACTCCTAGATCATCAAATAGACAACTTATTGTCGCACACATATTATGTGTTTACTCGATTGTGCTCCTAAAATTCTATTCCTTGAGTGACTCAACAAAAAATAAAATTTTAGTTAAATTCGACCCATTATTCAGAAACATCAAATGTTTCATAGTGATAAACATATCCATGAGCGAGCAGCCTTGAGTGACTCAACAAACTGACATCGATAATGGACTCTGGTTTTTCACTATAACAATAGAAGGCACGTTGTATTAATTATTTAATACGAATTTAATATTTTGATAAAGAAGAGTTTGTCTCATCATTTATATATATATATATATATATATATATATATATATATATATATATATATATATATATATGTATATATGTATGTATGTATGTATTAATTAACATCTAACATGTAATCAATCATACATAATAATAACAACTGTGGATGATAATAGACTTTATCTATCTAATCTTTCTGAGCCAAAAAGAAGATTAATCGGTCAATTCCTAAGGGACTTTGCATTCGTTCATCAAATGCTAGATGCAAACATCTCCATCTTCTGCTGCAACCTGTATCCTATACTAGTTGCTTCATTGTGGCCCAATTGCAACATGTATCCTATACTAGTTGGCACGCAGACCTTGATAAATGGACACGCATGCCCGTAATAAATAAATAGTTCGAAAATCTAATTAAATAAATAATAGGCTCGCATGCCCATTTAATTAAATAATAGGCTCGCAGGCCCAATCAACAATCAACATAAATAATTAACCATACAATCAATCACATGAGTCGAGTCCATAATCATCCACTAAATAACCATTTTAATATCTAATATTAAAAAATATGTTAATTTTTAAATTTGTAGCTTTGACAGTACAAGTCTAAACCTTTTAGATACTATAGAACGGACTAGACAGAATTAAATAATTAATCTAATTAATTACTTATTTTTTCAATAATAAAATTAATCCAATTAATCCAATTAATCCAATTAATCCAATTAATTTTATTCAAAAAGGAAATTTTTCAAAATTTATTTTATCTCTCAATTTAAAGCCACACTCTAATTGAAGATAAAATTTATAAAAGGTCAAAATTATAATTTTATAAAGTAAAGTCAAAATTTAATCTGGTCAAAAATTCAAAACTTGGTTTAAAAACGATTTTAATTAATTTTGAATTTTTGACCAGCATTAAAAGATTTAATAATTACAATTTTCCAAAATATTCAAAATTACATTTAGACCTTAATTTCTTTTTAAAACTTGAGGACTTATTGTACAATTTCTAAAATTTCACAATCATTCCCTTAAGGTTTTAAAACAATGGGTCCTTTAATACAATTTCTAAAATTGCACAGAAGACCCTCTCTAATTTTAAAACAGTGGGCCTTCTTGTGCAATTTTTGAAATTGCACAGAAGGTCCCATCTTAATTTTAAAACATTTGTCCTTCCTATGCAAGCCTGTTTATAATATTTTAAAATAAGTGGGCTTCCCATGCAATTTCCAAAATTGCATGGGAGCCCCCGTCCCTATAATGACGAAACACAGAAACCCTAGGCAAGGGTTTCTGCAATGAAACGGCACCACCAATAGTCGATTCTGGCGGTGGTCGCGGTACATTAGCGACATTCAGTGAGAAGCGTGGCAAGGCTCATTGGTTGTCTTTCATGGCGTCATTGCTCAAAAGCAGCAGACCACACATCTTGTTTTGCAGTGGCAAGCCGGCATACACAGTCTATGCCCGTCAAACAACGATCTTTGCATAAGCATCTTTGGCGATGGCGCTGGTCGCCGTCGACAGCGTCCGATGCTTTCCAAAAGTAATGGACCCGCCACCTTCACCACTCCGATTGCTACCACACGCCGGCTGTGGTGTTCCGACGAGTTAGATCCGTTCCAATTAAATCGAAACAAATTTCAGATTTTATTTTTCAAAATATAAAATTCACAAATTTTATTATTACTGTCAAAACTCAAATTAAATTAATATACCGATAACAATTATTATTCAATTCATCAAAACAGTCTAACGAACTCTAACAAGTAACAAGGTAGGCTCTGATACCACTGTAAGGAATTGAGGCATACATGCACAACGAGAAATTAAATATTCAATTCTTTTAAGCTGGATCAACCTTATACTTAGAGAGAATTCGTGATAGAAGTTTACTTTGATGAATATTGTGAAATCTGATTTCTAACTAGTTGGAGGTGCGATCTTCAATACCACAACTGTCTAATTGTCCAGCCTCCAATGGTAATCTACATAGTAAGAACAGATCTAGACTTCCACGATCAATAACAGATGAAAGCGGAACCTTTTGGAAATAATTGTATTTGGCTGTCTTTTTCTTGTGCTAGTAAGTAATGAAAACCAACTTCTGATTTAATCTATCGCGGCCTTTGTATTTATAGGTAGGGCTAACCCTAGCCTTAGTTCTAGTCAAACTAGAACACATCAACAAATGGGCCCAATTAATAAATCTAATTAATTAATTTGGTCCAATAAATAATTAAGTCCGACCTAACTAATTGGACCTTGGACATTAATTCTTACAACTAAAGAAACCCATTCCCATGGATTTGAATATCATGGCCATCTTTCATGTACTTGTACCGCTTAGAAACAAAGAGATAAATGAAGAAATTCAACAAACTCATCAAGGAAAGCAACCAGTATAAAAGATTCAAATGGTTCCGGTTAAAGTTGTTTCCAGCTAGCCAACCTCCACTGCGCGTAATATTCTTCGTTGCATGGTTCACCATGTTCACTACTTGGTGCTTAGGAAGTACCTACCTCCATAGAATTCCAAAGAAAACAACTCGAAATAGACTTAAGATCCTTTGGAGCTTGGGAAATAGACTTAATAATCCTGGGCCTGGGCTGGACTTATTTCAAATATCTTACATGGGATATTATATATTTACATGGGCTAAAAAAAAAATTGCTTTCAATTTTTGGTTTTGGACTGGGCCTGGCACGGGCTATAGTCAGGCCTAGCCCCCCTCCATTTGCCTTTGGAGTTTGGGTTTGACTTGGGATTTTTCTTTCGGCTTGTTGATTGAGTTTGGATTCACCTTGTGTTACTTCAGATTTTCCATGTGTTTGTTAGTACTCTGATTCATGTGATGATCATTGTCCCATGCTGAGTGTTCGATGAAATGTTCCATTCAAATTTCTTCTCATTCTAAGCCTTGATGGGTACACACGGCACATCGCGACATCCGCTAGCGAGTGTTGAGGTGGTCACTGTGCGCCACAACGTCCAGCTATAGCTATTGAGGCGACCACCAGTGAATTAGTCTGTAACGCCCCGAAATTTCTAAAGTCTCGGAGAGTTAGTAAAATTCATAAACATTAAATATTGCGGAAAAGCGACTTTAATAATAAAAGAAAACAAAATCCCAATTGCTAAACAATTGGTTAATTCGTACTCATTAAAGGAAAATAAATTGACAAATGTAAATAATACTTGAGGTTTTGACGCTAATCGTCTTATTAACTAAACATTATAAATAAACCAAATTTTATTTTGGCGACCATTGGCTTGACAGCTTCACCGACCTGCTACGCATCCATCCCATTAATCATTACCTGAAAATTTGTTAAAATGAGGGATGAGTATAAATGATTATACTCAGTGAGATACTTGTTATTTTCACAATCAATCCAAATATTATAATTAAGCATGAAATTAACTTACTAAACTGAACTGAGAATTATCACACTATGACAATGATAATTTATGCAAGCGCTGCAAATAAACTGAACTCAAAGGTTTAACTGAACCCAAAAGTTTAACTGAAACCCGAAAGTTTAAATAAACTGATTCACGATTTCTCCCGAAGGAGCACTGAAATTAAGTAATCAATTTACATACAGAATTACAATAATTAGAAAGTCGTAGAAATCAACAATAGTACATAATATCTCACCTTAGTTCTTAAAATGTTAGTGCTTCTGAAAAATGAATGACTGAATGTAAAGTTTGAAGAAAAAGGGTGCTACAAAATCTGCCGTCTGTTTTCTTGATACTGACATAGGGGGGTTAATCAATTTTATATAGGTTAAGCATTATAAATTGTCTTTAAAATACAACTCTAGTAGTTTAGATTAACTAGGATTATTGGTATTTGAAAGCAAATAGGAGACAGAAAGAGATAAGCTACAAAAAAACAATTTGGAAATTCAAATGCCATAATCTGCCGAAAATGGATTATCTCAAAAGAGTCCATTTTAAAATCATTTTGCCATAAAAAATTTTAACCGATTTTATCTTGAGTTTAGCTTATCCAAAAACATTTTTTCTTGAGCCGATAATCATGATTAAATACGAACTATCCAACGAGCCCAATATCAAAATATTAAAACTCAATATTTCGCTAACTAATTATTTAGCCCAAAATAAATTAATCGATTCTAAAATTTATTTTCACTTAAGTCCTTTAATAATAAATAATAATAATAGTTCAGGATTCTACATAGTCTCCATTAGCTAATGTGAAATAGCTGGTGCATTGCGTGGTTTCCAGTGACCACATGATGTTTTCTGAACTAATTTCTCTTTACCAAAAAGTTTACCATGGCTACCATTGGATGCATGCACCTATTGCTTGCAGCTTGACTGTTTTTGCCATCACTATTAGCCAGTAGGGAGAAACCATATTTAAGCGAGGCAAACCGAGATGTGCATTGCAAAGGTTTAAAGACTGCCAAGTTTGCACCTTTCCCTTGAAATTTATTAACTTTGGACACTACATTTGTCAACTTTCACACATATTCGCTATTTTATGGCAATTCCCTGGTATGGCTATTCATTTTACATAGTGGTTTTACTTTAATTCAAGTTTACCTAGATTCGGCAACACGTTTTCCTACTTGTTGAACCACCTCATTAAAAAGCTTGATGACATGGTTTAACGTGATATTAGAGTAGATATAGGTCCTTAGTTCAACTCTCAAACACCTGTACATGAAAATGGTGCATGTGAGATGAAAAAGGAATATGAATAGCACGTGAAGGGACTTGTTGACAATTAAAATTTAAATAAATATATTTGTCCCATCTCTAGTGACTTATGCTTTTAAACAATGGGCTAAATACTTCCAATATATCTTGTTGTAATTTTTTTTTTCCTTTTTCTATTTATAATTTCAATTGCAAAGACTACAACTTAAATAAACTGTCTTCTTGATTTATGTTGTGCAAAGTTCATGCTCCATTTCAATATACATGGTTTATTATTTCCATAAATGATAATCATATTGAAGGTGGTACTAAATTTCAGAAATTGAATGGAAGTATTTATCCGATAACCACACAAAATTTCTATTAACTTTGTGCTATTTCACTTCTCTCCAATTAGCAAAAACTAAACTGGTAGGATGAACGTGAGGATATTTTAACTTTTAAGATAGTGAAGAATATAATAATGAATGGTGCATTATTCAAGTGTTCTCCTAGAATTTTATATACTAGAAGTTCCAAAGTATTTGGAAATCTACAGGCTGCTTGTTACTTTAAGATAATTGAGTTCATTTCATTTGTATGCAACATGCTGAATCTGGAAGTTTTCATAATTGAAACTGAGGGAATGATTTGGGTGTAAGAATTAATGTCCAAGGTCCGATTAGTTGGGTCGGACTTAATTAATTATTAGATCAAATTAATTAATTAGATTAATTAATTGGGCTAGTTAGTTTATGGGTTCTAGTTGGACTAGAACGAAGGCTAGGGTTAGCCCCGCCTATAAATACAAAGATACAACTGATTATGGTGTAGAGTTTGTCTTTATTACTTGCTATCACAAGCAAAAGACAACCCAATACAATCACTCTCAAAAGTTCTGCTTTCCATGTTCTTGATCGTGGAAGTTTAGATCTGTTCTTGCTGTGTAAATCACCATGGGAGGCTGGACAATTGGACAGCTGTGGTATTGAAGATCGCACATCACGCTAATCAGATAATTAGTTTTCAGTGTGTTCATCAAAGGTAAACTTCTATCACGAATTTTATCTAAGTACAAGGTTGATCCGACTTATAGGAATTGTATATTTAATTTCCGCTGTGCATGTATGCTTCAATTCCTAACAGTGGTATCAGAACATACCTTGTTACTTGTTAGAGTTTGTTAAATTGCTTTAATGAATCGAAAAATAATTGTTATTGGTATATTAATTTGATTTGAGCTTTGATAGTTAAAATAAAATTGAAAATTTTTAAAACTAAAATCTGAAATTGTTTTGGGTTTATTTGGAACGAATCAAGGTCCGAAAGATGTCGAATAAGTTGGTGAACGGCGGCGGTAACCGGCGACGGAGCTTTTGAAGTTGCCTCCGTCGGAGAAAGGAAGCGCAGCGACGGTCACAGTTCGCGCTGCTGTTCGCTTCTGCTATGCCGACCATTTTTTTGCTGTTGTTCAATACTGTAATGGGTGAAGCTCCAGAATTAAGAATTTCACTCAAAATCAATCAACTATACTGAATTTATATAATATTTGAGCTCAATTGAAGACAATCAAGCCTGATTACAGAATAGGTAAAACTGAAGTAAGAAAGAAATGAAGAACATGAAGAAAACAGAAAAGAAGAGAGGAAGGTTGATGGAATAATTCTCTGAGCATTCATTTCAATATATGTTTTCTCTCTTCCAGCTCTGTATATAACAGTAATTGAATTTAAAAACGTGTTTTCATTATTACAACTTAATAAAACGTAAAAGAACTTAAATAAGCAAAACGGCGTCGTTGAAGAATGATTTGAAATTCAGTTGAAATCAATTGCTTTCCCTCGGTTGCTCCTTCTCTTTCTCCCAATCCACTGCAGATTCTCTTCCTCAGCTGATTTCCACTGTGATTCTTCTTCTCCAGTTGGTGCAGCAGATCCTTCTCCATGACAACCCCCTCCTTATCTAAACCTTGTCCCCAAGGTTTAATGTAGAGTAGTGCTTCTGTATATATGATGAATCCTCCCAAGTTGCCTCTTCTTCAGATTGACCTACCCACTGAATCAACCATTTAGTCCCTTCTTCACCTCCCTTGTTGAATATTTCAGCTTGGATAATTTTCAATAGTTGTTTATCCACAATTTCTGTATTTGTATCCACAGGTAAATCTGCAACCTTCACTACTTTATCCCCAATCTTCTTCTTTAATAAGGAAATGTGAAATGTTGGGTGTATCTTAGAGTATGCTGGTAAACCAAGTTTGTAAGCAACTTCCCCAATTTTCTCTTCAACTCGGTAAGGTCTATAATACTTAGGGCTGAGCTTCTGATTATCCCTTCTGATGACAGATTGCTGCTAATGTGGATGAAGTTTTAAATAGACCCAATCTCCAACTTGAAACTTCTTTTCAATCCTATTTCTGTCAGCGTAATGTTTCATTCTGTCTCTAGCTTGTGCTAATTTGTCTCTCAGCAGTTGGTCCATCCTATATCTCTCTTGCAGTAAATCATGTACAGCAGCAATATTAGTTTGTTGATAGGGCCCCATAGCTAGTTGGGGAGGAGGAATTCCATAAAGAGCCTCGAAAGGAGTTCTTTGAATAGCTGAGTGGTAAGTGGTATTGTACCACCATTCTGCCATGGAGATCCATTTTGCCCATGCCTTGGGTCTGGTATATGTCATGCATCTGAGGTACATCTCCAAGCATTGGTTTAGTCTTTCAGTTTGGCCATCAGTCTGGGGATGATAGGATGTGCTCATGTGTAGTTTGATTTCCAATAATTTGAACAACTCTTGCCAAAACGTGCTGGTGAAGACCTTGTCCCTATTAGATACAATAGATTGAGGGCAACCATGTAGTCTACTAATGTTATCCAAAAACAATTGAGCTATTTTCCCTGCTGAGAATGGGTGAGCTAATGAAACAAAGTGTCCATACTTAGTGAATCTGTCAACCACTACCATAATCACATCCTTGCCCTCATATTTGGGTAACCCTACTATAAAATCCATAGAGACATGGCTCCAAGAATACTGAGGTTCAGGAAGGGGTTGGAGGAGCCCTGGGTAAGGAACATGTTTTTCCTTGCACCTTTGGCACACATCACACTGCAGGACCTCCTTTCTAACTTGTTGTGTCATGCCTGGCCAAAAGAACTGCTGTTTGGCCCTCAATATACTTGTCTGGATCACTGAATGACCTTCCTCCTGTGAAGAATGAATATTCTGCATTATCCTGTGTCTGATATCTCCTCCATTTCCAATGTAGCTTTTAGACTTGTATTTTAATAAACCATTATGATACTGATATGAGGGATCAGCTGTAGGATCAATCACAAGGGCTTGAATCTTTTCCTTAACAGTAGTATCATCCTTATAGCTATCTATAACTTCCTGAACCCAAGCTGGAACAAGAAATGATACAACACTGCATTCCCTTCCTCTCTCCTGGATAGAGCATCAGCAACAATATTCTCACTCCCCTTCTTATATTGAATTTCATAATCTAGTCCCATTAATTTAGTGAGCCACTTCTGTTGCAAGGGAGTAGTGACCCTCTATTCTAGTGAAAATTTCAATGATTGATGGTTTGTTTTTATTATAAAATGGTGCCCCTCCAGGTAGTGTCTCCACTTGACCACATAGGTCACAAGTGCAAGTAATTTTTTCTCATAGATGGACATGCCCAGACTTCTCTGTCCAAAAGCCCTACTAATATAAGCCAGGGGTCTTTTGTTTTGTATCAATACAACTCCTAACTCTCCATAACTTGCATCAGTTTCTATAACAAAAGGCTGTGTGAAATCTGGCAATGCTAGTACATGAGTGGAACTCATGGACACCTTTCACTGTTGAAAGGTCTGTCTCTCGCCTCCTCGACTGGAGGAGCTGTCTTTTCTCAGCAATTCAGTTAAAGGTCTAGCTAGAGTTCCATAACCCTTCACAAACTTTCTATAGTAACCAGTCAAGCCAAGAAATCCCCTCAACTACTTGACATTGATTAGGGAAGGCCAACTCAGCATAGCTTCTACCTTCTTAGGATCAGCTGCTACTCCTTGTTGATTTATCACAGGGCCCAAATACTCTATCTTGATTTGGCCAAAAGCACACTTGCTCAATTTGGCATAAAGTTGATGCTGTCTCAATAGTTGAAGTATTGTCCCCAAATGTTCACTATGACTTGACAAGTCCTATATACCAGGATATCATAAAAAAAAAACTTGGACATTTTTTCTCAACTGCTCCTTGAATACCTCATTCATCAGACTTTGGAATGTGGCTGGTGCATTGGTTAATCCAAAGGGCATAACCTTGAACTCATACAATCCCTGGTGAGTCTTAAAGGCTGTTTTATACACATCACCTGGCTTGACCCTTATCTGATGGTATCCAGCCCTAAGATCAATTTTTGTATAGTAATTAGCCCCCATATAATTCATCAATTATCTCATCAATTAAGGGCATAGGATATTTATCTTTCACAGTCAGGTTATTGAGCTGTCTATAACACAAAACCTCCAAGTGCCATTCTTCTTTTTCACCAATAATACTGGGGAGGCAAATGGGCAGTTGCTGGGTTGAACAATTCCAGTGGCCAACATTTCTCCAATCATTTTTTCCACCTCAGATTTCTGAATGAAGGGGCATCTGTAGGGCCTAATCTGAAATGGCTGAGCTCCTTCTTTGAGTGGAATGTGATGATCATGCAATCTCTCTAGAGGTAAGCCCTTAGGTTCCTGAAAAACATCATCAAATTCAGCCAAGATGGATTTTAGTTCCTTTGGTGTTTCTGTCACTTCCTCCTCCAGGATGGTATTAAGTTGCCCCACTAATCTATAAGGTTGTTGGACTAGTATGGACTCCAATTGAGATCCATTAATTAGTTCAACCCCACTATCAACATTCCCACTGCAAAGTGTCACCCTCTCTCCCTTACTCATGAACCTGATATGCCCTTCTTTGAAGTCAAAAGTCACTGGTCCAAATTGGCTCAACCAATTGACTCATAATACCATGTCACTACCCCCAAGCTGTAAGGATCTCAGCTTATACTGAAACTCTATTCCTTGCGTCTGCCAGATTATAGGTTAACTTACAGATTTACTGGACAACTTCTGTCCATTGGCCACAGTTACAGTTAGAGGCCTCATATTATCAGTCTAATATCCTAGGGCTTGTACCAACTTATCATCATGAAGCTATGAGTACTTCCACTATCTATCAAAACAGATATACTTCTGTTATTAACTTTCCCTGGAATCCTGATAGTTTTGTGGACACAGATTCCCATCAATGCATATAGAGAAATTTTCATGACCCCCATATCTTGTTCTTCAACCAACACATTCTCTCCTACCTCTTCTTCTTCCTCGTCAGCTACTAACATGTAATTTAACATCCTATTTTTACAGACATGTCCAACTGTATACTTCTCATCACATTTAAAGCAAAGTCCCAAATTTCTCTTAGTTTGTAATTCAGCAGGGGTAAGGGTTTTATAAGGAAAATGGGAGCTTGGTCTTTTGGTTTCTTTATGCATTGATTCAGGTGGTTTAGGGTGGATATAAGGCTTGTGTGGCTTGGTATTTTTACTGATGGCTGATATGGTTGTTTCTTGTAGTAAGGCAATTTCAATGGCTTGGGTTAAGGAAGAAGGTTTGATTATTTTTACCATGGATTTAATTTCTCCTTTCAACCCACTCGTAAATACACTGATATAGTAAGATTCAGGTAGGTTTGGTAAGGCATGCATGGCTTGAGCCTTTAATTCCTCAAACTTCTCCACATACTCAGCAATTCCTCCATACTGCCTAATTTTGCAAAAAATTTCTACCACTTCTTTACCAGTAGTTTCAGCATATCTCCTACATACTTCAGTGGTTAAAAGTCCCCAATTAGCATTTGGATGGCTAGACTGAAATCCAAGAAATCACACATCTGCTTTTTCTTTTAAATACATCTCATTTATCCCCAATCTCATCTCCTCTGGTATTTGATGCAGTTGAAAATACTTGTTGACTTTCTCACCCACTCTCTCGGGTTCTCACCACCAAATTGAGGAAAATCAATTTTAGGGAGTTTATGATTCAGTCTAGTATCATTCCCATTCCTCCCAGTTCTAATTTTACCTCCAGATCTCCCACCCAAAACACTCCCTTCAGCTGAACCTACAAGAAGTCCTTCCACTTGTTTATCCTTGGACATACTCATCTTAGCGAGCATAGAAACTATAGATTCGTATTTATCATTCATTTCTAACATATAGTTATCATGTTTAGTGCTCAATGTTCTAAGAAGTTTTTCAGTTAAGTCCACCTTACCAGCAACCGTGGTGTAAGTAGCCCCTAGATCGATAATCTCTTTGTCAACCCTTCTCCAACTCTCTTCACTAGCTTTTAGTCTGGTTTCCATCTTGTGTAGGATCTTAATGCTTCTCAGATACCAAATGTAATGGGTGAAGCTCTAGAATTAAGAATTTCACTCAAAATCAATCAACTATACTGAATTTATATAATATTTGAGCTCAATTGAAGACAATCAAGCTTGATTACAGAATGGGTAAAACTGAAGTAAGAAAGAAATGAAGAACGTGAACAAAACAGAAAAGAAGAGAGGAAGGTTGAAGGAATAATTCTCTGAGCATTCAATTCAATATCCGTTATCTCTCTTCCAGCTCTGTATATAATAGCAATTGAATTTAAAAACGTGTTTTCATTATTACAACTTAATAAAACGTAAAAGAACTTAAATAAGCAAAATGGCGTCGTTGAAGAATGATTTGAAATTAGTTGAAATCAGTTGCTTTTCCTCGGTTTCTCCTTCTCTTTCTCCCAAACCACTGCAGATTCTCTTCCTCAGCTGATTTCCACTGTGATTCTTCTTCTCCAACTGGTGCAGCAGGTCCTTCTCCATTACAAATACGCGACGATGGTGGCCGCCAGTGTTAGACACTGGGGCGACCACTGCCATTCGGTCTGTTGGTGAAATTTTGTTTATACGACGCCGCCATATAAAAAAAAAAAAAAAAAGAAAAGGTTTTCGCTATGTTCGTGTGCTTTGGGAGATGGAAGTCCCCTAATTTCAAAAAGGTGTTCAAAGGGCAGAAGGACTTACTGTTTTAAAATAAGAAAGGGTTCTCTGTGCAATTTTGGACCCGCTGTTTTAAAATTTTAAGGGCTGTGGAATTTCAAAAATTGCACAGTAAGTCCTCAATTTCAAAAAGAAAAATAGGTGTCAAACACAATTTTATTTTATTTATGAAAAATTTGTAATTATAAATTTATTTAATGTTGGTCAAATATTCAAAATTAAATTAAAATTGTTTTTAAACCATATTTTGAATTTCTGATCAGATTAAACTTTAACCTAGTACTTTATAAAATTATAATTTTGGCCATATTTAAATTTTATCTTCAATTAGAGTGTGACTTTAAATTGAGAGATAAAATAAATTTTGAAAATCTCCTTTATGAATAAAATTAATTGATTAATTTGACTAATTGATTAATTTTATTGTTGAATTAATAATTAATTAATTGAATTAATTATTTAATTCCATCTAGTCCGTTCCAAAATATCTAAAAGGTTTAGACTTATACTGTCAAAGCTGCAAATTTAGAAATTAATATATTTTTAATATTAATATTAAAATAGATGTTTAGTGGATGATTATGGACTCGACCCATGTGATTGGTTGTATGGTTAATTATTCCTGTTAATTGTTGGTTGGACCTGCAAGCCTATTATTTAATTAAATGAGAGTACGAGCCTATTATTTAATAATTGAGTTTTTGAGCTATTTATTTATTATGGGCCTGCGTGTCTATTTATCAGAGTATGCATGCCAACTAGTATAGAATACATATTGTAGTTGGACTACAAAGAAGCAACTAGTATAGGATACAGGTTGCAGTAGGAGATGGAGATGATTGAATTTAGCATTCGATGAACGAATGCAACGTCCCTTAGGAATTGACCGACTAATCTTCCTTTTGGCTCAGAAAGATTAGATAGATAAAGTCCATAATCATCCACAATTGTTATTATTATAAATGATTGATTGCATGTTAGATGTTAATTAGTATATATACATAAATGTGATGAGACAAACCCCTCTTCATCAAAATATTAAATTCATATTAAATGGTTAATACAACGTTCCTTCTATTATTATAGTGAAAAATCAGAGTCCATTATCGATGTCAGTTTGATGAGTCACTCAAGGCTGCTCGCTCATGGATATGTTTATCACTATGAAACATTTGATGTTTCTGAACAATGAGTCGAATTTAACTAAAATTTTATTTTTGTTGAGTCACTCAAAGAAATAGAATTTTAGGGGCACAATCAAGTAAACACATAAGATGCGTGCGATAATAAGTTGTCTACTTGATGATCTAGGAGTCACATAGAGATGTGATTGATAGAAGTATCTACTTGGATGTTTTATTAGGATTTGTTGAGTTACTCAAGGTTCTAATAAAACAAAAGGGATCCTAGCCTACTGGGAATCTAACCGGTTCTATTCATTAATGTTTGAGGGTCATTAATTCAATTTAAACAGTGGGAGTATAATTAATTTAATATAAGTCCATGTTAAATTAATTTCTGCATTTAATTAATTATTCTATCATGTCATTTAATAGTTGAATCATAAGTAACCACATGAGTTTGAGAGGCATATTAGATGCCAACAAACATACCAGACCAAATTTTTGGACTGGCACCGCAATCTGAGAACTGTTCTCAAGCATAAAAAGAAAGTTTGGATATGTCATTGAGCAGCCTATACCGGAAGCTCCTACTAAAGAGGCCATGCCAGAGAACGTGCAGGCTTACAATAAACACATTGATGAGAATAACACTGCAGCATGTGATACTTGCAATATGTCATATGAGTTAGAAAAGCTGTACGAGGGTATGGATGTATATATCAATATATATCATTCCAAGTAGTTGAATGATAAATAGTCATGGAGTGAACAGTATGAAATATCCAAAAGGTTACGAAGAGGTATGATGGTAAAAAGATCTTCAGTCAGTACTCATGTACTGAAGATAATTGGTTATATTGAAAAATTAAACTAGTTGAGTTTTACCATGGACCACGAGCTAAGTGTTGACTTAGTTATGCAGTCTCTACCTAATAACTTTTTGCAGTTCATTGTGAATGATAAGTGCGTTTTATGCACTTATTATGGCCTTTGAATTAATCATTTATGCCTCATATAAGTGCTTTTCTACTTAATCTAGTCTATTATTGTTTTATTTCAGTTTTGGACTTGTTGGTGAACAATTGGAGAAGATTGGGCGAAAAGAGCAATGTATTAGAAGATATCTCATAAGTTCGAAGACTCAATTGCACTCAACCCAAAGTTGAGGGACCAAATTAGAGATTATGCAAAGTTGAAGGACCAAATGAGATGTTATGAAAAGATGGAGGACTGAAATGACCATGACCCAAAGTTGAAGGACCAAAGTGGTGACCGTTAAAGTTAAAGGACCAAAATGCAAGATGGGAAAAGTAACAGTGGCGATCGTCGGCTTAATCTTCAATAGCAGCCCAGCCCAATATAAGCAATGAGGACCAAATCATCCAACCCAGGCGATCGCTAGGAAGTAACTGGGCGATCGCCCGAGGCGATTTTTTGTCTGCGTTTTAATTTTTATTTTCTTTCCTTTTTTAGCCCTAATTTCGATAGGTAACGTTTGACCCACGAATTTTGTACTCTTTGGAGATATTTTAGAGCACAATTAGGGTAGTATAAATATGAGATATATTCTCATAACAACGAGGATTTTTGGGAGCGAATCAAGGGAAGGCGGAAGAAAACAAGAGAAGACAAGCGACCGACAATCAAGAGTTTTTGAAGATTTCTTCTCCTTCAATCCATGCCGGGTTCTATCAATTCTTGTATTTTAATTTAATTATGTTTTTCTAATTTTCTTGACCAAGGTAGAGCGATGAAACCTTGTTTTAATTAAGTAATTATTTCATTATTCGTTTAATTCCTTTTTAGGGCTTTAACGTTCATGGTTCGTTCTTAACTAGATTAATTAAACATAATTTCTTTCATCTTAAATATCATGTATTTTTGATAGTTAGATATTGGTTTAATTAATCCATGCTTGATGCTTAAATAAGTTTTATTAATTGCTTTTGATTTTTCATCTTCTTTTATTCTTATTGGGATACATAGAATGCTTAGGTAATCTTTGATTCTTTGTCTTCTTTCAATAGAATTTGATATGAAAAATGCTTAAGTAATTTATGTTTGAAGCATAAGGGGAGCCTATATTTGATTATCTTCTTTTGGACTTAATTGATAAATCTTTAGGGACGACAATAGATTGATTTCGTGTTGTCGTATGTGTTTTCTTTGGGAATTAATGAATGATTAGATGATTGCTAAGTTAGACAATGGTGGATTCCGAAACCTTGGTGTTTTACACTTCTTGATTATTCAATCTCATTATTTTCGCATAATTAGTTATTCTTTAAATTAAATAATTTCAACAAAACTTTTTTCGACTCAACTAGCCTAGAATAATGATTAATTGGGATTAAATTACACCTTCCTCATAGCAGTCTCTGTGGGATCGACCTCGTTTTTACTTATCTATATTCCAGTAGATTCGTACACTTGCGAGTTAATTAAAATTTGACATCAAGTTTTTGGCGCCGTTGCCGGGGACTGCGTCTGAAGGTTAATCTAATCTTAGTTAATTTTATTCTTGACTAGTTATAATTTAGGATTTTATTTTATTTATTTTATTTTCGTTTTTATAAATAAAAAAAAAAAAATTTCAAAAATCAAAAATCTTCATTGTGCATGCTTGGTCGTAGATCTCTAGAACTTAAGCTAGAACATCTAGATAGTGAAATTGAAAGGACTTTTCACCAACAAAAACGAGCCACTAATCTAGATAAAATTGAAGAAACCGAAGCAATAGTAGCTATGGGGGATGAAATTGAGGAGAGACCTTTCAGGGACTATTTTAGTCCATTGGCTAATTTGAGCACCTCATGCATACAATACCCTCAGGTCACAGCTAGGAATTTTGAGCTCAAACCGAGTGTGCTTAAGCTGTCTCCCATCTTTCTATGGTTTAGATAGTGAAGAACCTTATAATCATCTCGTCGATTTCTATCTTTGTATGTGAAACATTTAAATATGAGAATGTGTCTCCTGATAATGTTAAACTTCGTCTATTTCCCTTTTCTCTGAAAGATAGATCTAGATCTTGGTTTAATACATTGCCTGCAAATAGTATTACCTCTTGGGAACAAATGGTTGCTAAATTTTTGAATAAGTACTTTCTGTTCACAAAACTAATGCTATTCGCAGGAAATTTCGAGTTTGTGCAAAGAGACGATGAGCCATTCTATGAAACTTGGGAGAGATTCAACGGGCTTCTCATGAAGTGTCCACATCATGGGTATGAAAATGGCATTTATGCCAATACTTTTGGAGGGCTTGCTACCACATATTCAAGAATGGTTGATGGCCACAAGCGGGGAGAGCTTATGTCTAAGAATGCCACGAGATCCGGACCTTCTTTCAAAAGCGGTGACAATTCACAACAATGAGCGCAGATCCTCTAGAATCGAGCCAAAGAAAAGGGTATCTATGAAATTGCAGAAGAAGTGAACCTAGCTCGTAAATCAAGGAAGTCAAGTGCATGATAGAGGACATCTCTTAAATTGACCTCATTGACGATCAATAGTCCTCCGAACCGTAAGCGGTCTTGAGCAAGCTAATGCCCTCAACATGATGAGGAAGCCTCCTTACAATCCTTACTCCAACACCTATAACCTAGGTTGGAGGACCACCCCAACTTTTCTTGGTCACGGGGTAATCAACAGGGATAACACAAGAGGGTCAAGCCCCTCAAGACCTACCGGACAGTTCAACCAAAACTTCTCACAGCCTAAACCATGGGAGGAGGCAATTCAAAACTTGACAAAAGCTACACAAGCTGCTTTGGAGAATCAGAATCACACCATCACTGAGTTCAAGAAGGAGATGCGCACTAGCCAGAACTCACAGGCACAATCCATTTCCAATATGGAGAACATGATGGGGCAACTGGCTTCATCAAGACAACGGTGGCAACAACCATCGAAAAGGTAAATTCCTAGTCACCATTTCCTAATCCTAAAGGGTGCACAATATTGGAAATGATTCAAGTAACCAACATGAAGAAGCTAAGGCCATCATGACTTTGAGACAGGGCAAACCGGTTGACAACAAAGTGGATCTTTCAAAGCAAAACACGCCTCAACTAATTTCTCCGTGTAATACCTCAACCGATGATTGGTCCAAGAAGCTCACAAAGAAGACAATGAGCCATCCTACATCCCAAAAGCCCCATTTCCTCGAGAGGGTGACAAAGGTAAAGCAAGGTAATTCTATCAATGACATGATGGACATCTTCAAGCAGGTAAGCATAAATATCCCTTTACTTGATGCTATTAAGCAAGTTCCTGCATATGCTAAATTTTTGAAAGACCTATGTACTAAAAAGAGACAATTGCATGTACGTAAAAAGGCATTCTTAACTGAACAAGTTAGCTCGATAATTCAAAGCAACACCCCTCCTAAATTTAAAGATCCGGGTTGTCCTACTATCTCTTGCATCATAGGAAACCATAAAATTGAGAAGGCATTGTTAGATTTAGGAGCTAGTGTCAATCTTACGCCTTTACTCGTGTACATGCAACTTGGACTAGGCGAGTTAAAATCCACATCTCGTTATTTTACAACTTGCGATAGATCGTGAAAGTCCTCGTGGCATTGTTGAGGATGTTTTGATACTGAGTTGATAAATTTTATTTTCTGTTGATTTTATTGTACTTGATACACAACTGTTCGAGACTCCACTAAGCATATTCCCGTGATTTTTGGTCGTCCTTTTCTAGCCACATCTAATGCTGTAATTAATTGCAGGAATGGAGTCATGCAGCTGTCCTTTGGCAACATGACAATTGAATTGAATGTCTTCAATGTCAACAAGCAACCACATGACAACGAGGATGTTGCTGATGTTGACATGATAGAAGCATTGGTTGATGACTCTTGTATTTCAACTAACTTTGATGATGCCTTAATGATGTGTCTAACCCATTTTGGTACAGATTTTGATGTTGATGGTGCTATAGATGAGGTAAACACTTTGCTTGAGTCAACACCTGTCATGGATACAAGTAAGTGGAGACAGAAAATCGAGCCACTTCCATTAAGTGAGAAGAAGAACATTCCATCAGTTCAACAACCGCCCAAGTTAGAGCTCAAAGCATTGCCTGACACTTTGCAGTATGCATTCTTAGGGGAGGCAGAAACTTTACCTGTAATTATCTCTTCTGCCCTTGATGATGCACAAAAAGATAAGTTGTTAGGTGTTTTAACTGAACATAAAGAGGCGTTAGGATGGACCATTGTTGACATAATAGGTATTAATCCTGTAGATTGCATGCACTATATTCATCTTGAGGAAAATTCTAAGTCCACTAGAGAGATGCAACGTAGGTTAAATCCTAACATGAAAGATGTTGTGAGAACTGAAGTCCTTAAGTTGTTAGATGCTGGAATTATCTATCCTATTTCTGATAGCAAATGGGTGAGTCCTGTGCATGTTGTCCCAAAAATCAGGTATCATCGTAGTTACTAATGCAAACAATGAATTGGTTCCAACTAGAGTAACTACGAGGATGGGCGTGTGTGCATTGCCTATAGGAAATTGAACTTAGTCACTAGAAAAGATCACTTCCCTCTTCCATTCATTGATCAAATGCTTGATAGACTAGCAGGGCATGATTATTATTGTTTCTTAGATGGTTATTCGGGTTACAATCAAATCCCCATAGCTCCAGAAGATCAAGAGAAAACCACTTTCACTTGTCCTTTTGGAACCTTTGCATATAGACGAATGCCTTTTGGTTTGTGTAATGCACCTGCTACCTTTCAAAGATGCATGCTTAGTATATTTTCTGACATGGTTGAGAGGTTTCTTGAGGTGTTTATGGATGATTTTTCTGTGTATGGTGACTCGTTTGATGATTGTTTGCGCCATCTAACTTTAGTTTTGCAGAGATGTGAGGAAAAGAAATTGGGAAAAATGTCACTTCATGGTGAAACAAGGTATTGTTCTTGGCCACATTATTTCTAGCAATGGTATTGAGGTTGACAAAGCCAAGGTTGATCTTATCTCCAATCTTCCACCTCCAAAATCAGTGAAAGAAGTAAGATCTTTCCTTGGGCATGCGGGTTTTTATAGACGTTTCATTCAAGATTTTAGTAAAATCTCTAGACCCTTATGCAATTTACTTGTTAAGGATGTACCTTTTATCTTTAATGATTCATGCTTAGAAGCTTTTGAACATCTTAAGAAAGTATTGACCACTGCACCTGTTATTCGACCACCTGATTGGACTTTGCCTTTCGAACTTATGTGTGATGCATCTGATTATGCTGTAGGAGCAGTTTTAGGACAGAGATTAGATCGGTTGCCTTCTGTTATCTACTATGCTAGTAGAACTCTTAATGATGCACAATTAAATTATTCTACTACAGAGAAAGAAATGCTAGCAGTAGTATTTGCTTTAGATAAATTTCGATCTTATCTTGTAGGGTGTAAAGTTATTATCTTTTCTGACCATGCTGCCCTCAAATATCTTCTAACTAAGAAAGATGCTAAACCTAGATTGATTAGGTGGGTCTTGCTTTTGTAAGAATTTGACATTGAATTTAGGGACAAAAGGGTCTCGAAAATGTTGTGGTACGACCACTTATCTCGAATTGTGCTTGACTCTGTGCAGGATAAATTACCATTAAATGAGTTGTTTCCAGATGAACAACTCATGAATATTGATGTTGTGCCTTGGTTTGCTGATATTGTTAATTATCTTGTTACAGGCAAACTTCCAGAACATTGGACTAAACAGGATAGAACTAAATTCCTGGCTGAAGTGAGGAATTTCTTTTGGGACGATCCTTACTTGTTTAAATACTGTGCTGATCAAATTATAAGGAGATGCGTCCCAGAAAGTGAATTCCACAGTGTTATATCATTCATCATGACCACGCGCGTGTGGAGGCCATTCGGATTGCTAAAAGGACTACTTCCAAAATTTTGCAATGTGGTTTTTTTGGCCTCTTTTTCGTGACACCATATTTTTTGTTCTTCATGTGATAGGTGTCAACGCATGGGAAGCATTTCAAAAAGAAACATGATGCCGCTTAATCCTATTCTCGTAGTTGAACTTTTTGATGTCTGGGGGATCGATTTCATGGGACCTTTTCCTCCATCTTTTGGTTATCTTTACATATTAGTTGGTGTCGATTATGTTTCTAAGTGGGTCGAGGCAATTCCTTGTAGGACCAATGATCACAAAAGCGTAGTGGCATTTTTGAAAAGCAATATTTTCTCTCGCTTTGGCACTCCACGAGCCATTATCGTTGATGGGGATCCCATTTTGCAATAAACATTTTCAAACCCTTCTAGCAAAATACTCCATCACATAAGGTTGCCACCCCATATCATCCATGGACTAGTGGTCGGGTTGAGGTCTCAAATCGTGAAATCAAGCACATTTTAGAGAAAGCAGTTCGACACGATAGAAAAGATTGGTCTCTACGACTCAACGATGCATTATGGGCATATAGGATGACTTTTAAAACACCCATTGGCATGTCCCCTTATAGATTGGTGTATGGGAAAGCCTGTCACCTTCCGGTTGAGTTAGAGCATCGTGCTTATTGGGCTATTAAGAAATTCAATTTTGATATGCAGGAAGCAGGGTCAAAAAGGAAATTGCAGGTAGCTGAACTTGAAGAAATTCGAAACGATGCTTATGAGAATGCTAAGATTTACAAGCACAAAATGAAGGTCTTTCATGACAAGCACATAGTCAGAAAATCATTCAGTCCAGGTCAGAAAGTACTTTTATATAATTCTCGCCTGCATTTATTTCGTGTAAACTACGCTCCGGATGGTCGAGGTCCTTTTATTGTTCGCATTGTTTACCCCCATGGAGTCATTGAGGTTGAAAATCCAACAAATGGTGATATTTTTAAGGTTAATGGCCAACGTTTAAAACCATACTTGGAGTTTCACTCGCGAGGAGGAGGAAGAAATTGATTTGGGTGATCTGCCCTTCTTTCTTGAAAATCGTTTTATTAAAAAAAAAAAAAAAAAAAACTTGAAAATCGCTTTTTATTACAAAAAAAAAAAAAAAAAAAAAAAAAAATTTGCTTTCGTTGTTTTTGTTTGTTGTTTTTCTGCTTTTTTTCTTTTAGGATCGCTTTTGTGCAATCGATCCTGCAGTATCCACGGTGTTCCACATCTTTATTTTGCCGGATGCTTCTTCTCCACATCTATCCCGGGGAGTAACTCGATCTTTTCTCTCCTACTCGTGCTTTTTACGTTATTCTTACATTGGAGACAATGTAAGGTTTTTGTTTGGGGTGGGTTATAAAATATCATGTTACTTAAGAACTTCTGATTTGCTTATCATTCTGGTCTGTGTAACTGAAATGGTTACGAGTTTGAAAAAAAAAAAAAAAAAAGAAATTTTGTCTAGTTGCTGTTGAATATCCTACCGCCAATGATGATATCTGTTCAAACTTGAGCACATTTTTAGTCGACTATTAGACAACACTTGAACTTGTTTCATTATATGAATTCTTATCCATGTTAGACCCGATTATGGAAGCACATAGCCACTTTGACTTATCGTTTATTGGAGACATGACTTGAGTGTTTGTGTTGATATTATTGACCGAGTATCATGATGAAACATTCCGTTCCTACATTCTTAGAGCAGTTGACTAAACCATTTTTTGAGAACAGTTTGGGGTGTTAAAGTTACTACTTTTGTTCTAAGACTTTTGATGGTTTGGGTTTTCTAGGTCTCATCTTTGGTTGAATGGGTTATAGTCAAGGAATCTAAACCGAGCACTACTCATGGTGATAAAATTAAATGAAATATCCGACTCGAGCAATTAAGCTGTAAGGGTATCTTAAAACACGGTGCCCTATGGTCATCTCGACTTGGGAGTCATCGCCCAAAGCTCGCTACATGAGTCCTGTTTATAAGACAAGAAAAAAAAAAAAGGAAGAAGAGAGAGCGATATTTATAAATTTACATCTTCACTTCTCTATTAGCCTGTGGGACTCGAACAATTAAGTCTGCTAGGGTATTTTCAAACCTGGTGCCCTATGGTCATCTAACTTGGGAGTCATCGACCCAAAGCTCGCTACAAGGGTCACACAGAAAGCTAGTAAAAGAGAAGTACTGCACAGGATGTAAGACTGTTAACATGAGTTGAATAAATAAAAAGTAGAAGTGCTCAGAAAGGATTGCTAGATTAGAACTTTAGAGACTGAAGATGAGAATTTAGAAACCTCTCACCATCCTAATTCTCGAATACAAGTGCTAAGTTTTACCACTTTTGTTGAAAAGAAAGAGCATTGTGATGATCAATAGAAACCAACTTAAGCTAGAACACCCGGGATTTGAGAGAAGAGCTTTAGAGGTGTGATAACTACGAGAGGTGTAAGGAATAAATGACTACAAAGGGTTGGGATTGCTAAAATATCAACCACACAATATTGGTCATGGTCTAATACATGTATAAGTTTAATTTTGGCTATTCACACACTCACACGAGGTCGAGCAACGGATAAGTGAAAATTTTTGTGCTGTTGTTTGATATCCTTCTAATAGTGTTGCTTTATTCTGAACTTGAGGCATATGGTAAGGAGTTTAACATTGACTAATTTTCCATTGATTCTGTTAGCGTAGTTTTAATTTATATTTTAGTGCTCAGTTTTTGTTCGAGGACGAACAAAGGGTTAGTTTGGGGGTGTTTGATAAGTGCGTTTTATGCACTTATTATGGCCTTTGAATTAATCATTTATGCCTCATATAAGTGCTTTTCTACTTAATCTAGTCTATTATTGTTTTATTTCAGTTTTGGACTTGTTGGTGAACAATTGGAGAAGATTGGGCGAAAAGAGCAATGTATTAGAAGATATCTCATAAGTTCGAGGACTCAATTGCACTCAACCCAAAGTTGAGGGACCAAATTAGAGATTATGCAAAGTTGAAGGACCAAATGAGATGTTATGAAAAGATGGGGACTGAAATGACCATGACCCAAAGTTGAAGAACCAAAGTGGTGACCATTAAAGTTAAAGGACCAAAATGCAAGATGGGAAAAGTAACGAGTCAAGCGATCGCTCGGCTTAATCTTCAAGCGAGCGCCCAGCACCAACGCAAGCAACAACAGGGACCAAATCATCCAACCCGGGCGATCGCTTGGGAAAGCAATCGGGCAATCGCCCAAAGGCAATTTTTGTCTCTGTTTTTAATTTTATTTTCTTTCCTTTTTAGCCCTAATTTCGATAGGTAACGTTTGACCTACATAATTTTGTACTCTTTGGAGATATTTTGGAGCACAATAAGGGTAGTATAAATATGAGATATATTCTCATAACAACGAAGATTTTTTGGGAGCCGAATCAAGGGAAGACGGAAGAAAACAAGAGAAGACAACTGACTGACAATCAAGAGTTTTTGAAGATTTCTTCTCCTTCAATCCATGCCGGGTTCTATCAATTCTTGTATTTTTAATTTAATTATGTTTTTCTAATTTTCTTCACCAAGGTAGACGATGAAACCTTGTTTTAATTAAGTAATTATTTCATTATTCGTTTAATTCCTTTTTAGGGCTTTAACGTTCATGGTTCGTTCTTAACTAGATTAATTAAACATAATTTCTTTCATCTTAAATATCATGTATTTTTGATAGTTAGATATTGGTTTAATTAATCCATGCTTGATGCTTAAATAAGTTTTATTAATTGCTTTTGATTTTCATCTTCTTTTATTCTTATTGGGATACATAGAATGCTTAGGTAATCTTTGATTCTTTGTCTTCTTTCAATTGAATTTGATATGAAAAATACTTAAGTAATTTATGTTTTGAAGCATAAAGGAAGCCTATATTTGATTCTCTTCTTTTGGACTTAATTGATAAATCTTTAGGGACGACAATAGATTGATTTCGTGTTGTCGTATGTGTTTTCTTTGGGAATTAATGAATGATTAGATGATTGCTAAGTTAGACAATGGTGGATTCGAAACCTTGGTGTTTTACACTTCTTGATTATTCAATCTCATTATTTTCGCATAATTAGTTATTCTTTAAATTAAATAATTTCAACAAAACTTTTTCGACTCAACTAGCCTAGAATAATGCTTAATTGGGATTAAATTACACCTTCCTCATAGCGCCTCTACGTGGGATCGACCTCGCTTTTACTTATCTATATTCCGAAGAGATTCGTACACTTATGAGTTAATTAAAATTTGACATCGGTGAACTTCAACATGAATAAGATTCTATATACCCTACTCGAAATTTGTAAAACATGCCGAAAACTGTTTAGCCCATGAAAATGGGAAGACTTTGGCCATAGACACCTCTAAGAAAAGTAAGAAGAAATCCAAAAGGGCCTTTCAGAAAGGATCCAAGGCCAAATATACCGAAAAATAGTTAAAGCAAACAAAGACAAATCCAAGTATGATAATGCGTGTTTTCAATGTGAAAACAAATGGCATTAGAAGAGAAACTACAAGGCATAAAAGAGATAAAACTAAAAGACTCATATCTTTGGCATTGCATACTCGGTCATATAAATAAAAAACGTATAACTAAGTTACATAAAGATGAATACTTGTGTTCAAATGATTATGAATCATTTGATAAGTGTGGATCATGCCCATTGGGCTAAATGACCTAGACACTCTTTTTGGAAAAAATGAGTTAAAGTTGAAGACATTTTTGGTCTTATACATACTGATGTATATGGACAAATGTCTACAGATGCTAGATGTGGCTTTTCTTAATTTATCACATTTACAGATGACCATTCTAGATATAGTTTCATCTACTTGATGAAATTCAAATACGAAGCCTTTGAAAAGTTTAAAGAATTCAAGCAAGAAGTAGAAAGGCAAATCGAGAAAAATATTCTAACACTTAGATCTGATCGAGGTGGAGAATATTTGAAGGATGGGTTTTTAGACTATCTAAAAGAGAATTAGATTCTCTCACAGTGGACTTCACCGTATACATCAACATACAATAGTGTATCTGAAAGGAGAAACCGCACCTTATTTGATATGGTGCGATCAATTGTGAGTCGCGCAGTTCTTCCAAAATCATTTTGGAGATATACACTTAACACTGCATGTTATACACTAAACCGTGTCCTATCTAAATCTGTCAATAAAACTTCATACGAGTTATGGAAAGGAAAAAAGACATAATCTTTCATACATAAAGGTTTAGGGATGCGACACTTATGTGAAGCGCGTTGAATCAGATAAGCTAGGAGCTAAATCTGATAAATATTTATTTGTGGGATATCCAAAAAAAATGTTGGATACTATTTCTACAATCCCATCAAGATGAAGGTCATTATATCGAGACTTGCTGTATTTTTAGAGAAGACAATGGGATTAAAGTACATCTTGAAGAGGTTCAAGAAACCACAAATAAAATTGACCAATTAGATATTCCAATGGCTGAGCTTGCATACGATAAGCACAGATTGAGAAAGCGGAACCACTAGTTCCCAAAGACACACCAACTTTGCGTAAGTCGAGAAGAGTCATTCATTTTCCTCTGAGATAAGATCTCCTGATTACTAGTAATGTATTACTAATCGAAGAAGATGAATCTACTACTTACGTAGAATCGAAGTTAAGTGTTGATTCAAAGAGATGGCTGGAAGTCATAGAATCCGAGATGAACTCTATGTACGAAAATAAGGTCTGAACCTTGGTTGACCCGCCTGAAGGGGTAAAACCTATAGGTTGTAAATTGGTTTACAAGAAAAAGGTCGATATGGATGGTAATGTTTATACTTATAAGGTAATATTGGTTGCGAAGGGTTACAAGTAAAGATAAGAGATTGACTTTGACGAAACCTTCTCACTAGTAGCCCTGTTTAAGTTAATTCGGATTCTGCTTGCGATAGTAGCATACCATAACTATAGTATCTGGCAAATGGATGTCAAGATTGCATTCCTTAACAAGAATCTTAGCGAGGATGTATACATGACACAACCTGAAGGTTTTGAATCCACAGAGCTAAACAAAGTATACAAACTACAGAAATCCATATATGGATTAAAGCAAGTCTTTCAGAGCTGGAATCTTCATTTTGATAAGACAATCAAAATGTTTGATTTTATCAAGAATAAAGATGGACTACGTGTGTATAAAGGGTTAGTGGGAGTAAAGTCGTGTTTCTAATTTTGTATTTGGATGACATACTATTATTAGGAAATGATGTCCTGATGCAAAAATCAGTAAAATTGTGGTTATCCAAAAATTTCTCCATGAATGATATGGGAGAGGCATCGTACATTCTCAATATAAAGATCTATATAGATAGATCTAATAGAATGATTGGCCTATCTCAGACTACATACATAAATAAAATCTTGAGAATATTTAGCATAGAAGAGTCCAAGAGAGGACTCTCCCATCGGGCATGGGATCTATCTCTCAAAAGAGATATGTCTAAAGATACAAATTGAAAGAGATCGCATGGATAGAATTTCTTATGCATCAGCAATATGATCTATCATGTATACAATACTATGTACTCGACTGGATGTTTCATATGCTTTGAGTGTCACAAGCAGGTTCCAAGCGAACCTTGGCGAGAAACATTGGTTCGCAGTCAAGAACATCCTTAAGTTCTTAAGAAAGACTAAAGACATGTTCTTGGTGTATGGGAGAAATGAACTTAAAGTTCAAGGTTATGCCGATGCCAGCTTTCAGTATGATAAAGACAATAGTAAATCTCAATCTGGATATGTATTTACTCAAAATAGTGGTGCAATCAGTTGGAAAAGTTCCAAACAAGAAACAACTGTTGATTCAACTACAGAAGTCGAATATATAGCTGATTCAGAAGTAGTAAAGAAAATGGTCTAGATCAAGAAGTTCATTACTGAACTTGGAATAGTTCCTGACATTGTTGATCCAATAACTTGTATTGTGATAACAATGGAGCCATTGCACAAGCGAAGGAACCCAGGTCTCATCAATGATCCAGATATATATTGAGGTAGTATCATCTCATTAGAGAGATAATCTTAAGAAATTATATAAAGATAGAACTGGTCCTAACATACGATAATATAGCAGATCTTTTGATAAAGTTGTTGTCCCATCATAAGTATGATGGTCATGCTAAATTTGATGGTATTACGATACTTGAGTGATTAGATCTAGTTTGTATGGGATATTTTGTGATATACTCTTTGTTAGACATTGAAGTATATGAATAAATTGATTAATTAAATGCTTGTCTACATTTTAATTGCACATCTGTTATTTTTTAAATTTTATTATAATAGAGTCCGAAGAAAAGTTCATAGTAACTTGTTAATCACAATGTGTTGTGATTGTGAGATACAAGTTATAAATAATTTATTCTTGAAATATCTCTAGTCATAGTAATAATGAGATACATATATCATTAATACAGAGAGACTAGCATGTGTTGCATTTCTTTTGAAGAAAGTAGTTGATCTCACGAGCTAAGATGTAGAGGGACATCTGAATGAACACATGAATGCATTGTTATGAGAACATGACATTGGATGATCCGCCTAGAGATTCCACATGGATAACTATCCAAGCGTCAGTGGTAAATCTTTAATACGCGGTTGTGGATTTGGTCCTTTAACTTGAGGACATCATAGAATCTTATGTGAAGACTACTATACTTTGGCGAGCGTTTGATGGGACTCGTAGATTATGAGTCACTAAGAAGACGTCGTACGGGTATAGTGAGAATCATATGAAGGTTGTGAATGTCCAATATGAGGATTCGTCACTCCTGGAAAGTAGGAGATTATAACTTGATTTTTGCCCACTTAAGTTGATATAATTTTTCTCGGCCGGGGTGGAGTTACGAGTTGAAAATGTTTCAATCATAACTAGATTAGATCAACGAAAAGTTGAGGTGAATAACATAATTGGTTGAAATGAGATTGACGATGATCCATATCTCTTAACCAATTTGGTTATATTGATGAAGGGATTATATTTCCAAGGTAACTGCACATATACTGGTTCTGTCATACCATATGATATTTTTCTTCACATGGATTTCCTTGACACAATGCTAGATGTCAATCTTGGACGACGACGTGAATTGATTGATCTAGGTAAATCGATAAGAATATCACTGTGTTTACCATCGTGAATGAGAACCTAATGGGTCACACACATAAAGTGAGAATTGAGAATCTGGAGTTGAACCTTGTCCAAGTGAAAGATTGTAAGAATTAATGTCTAAGGTCCAATTAGTTGGGTCGGACTTAATTAATTATTAGACCAAATTAATTAATTAGATTAATTAATTGGGCCCGTTAGTTTATGGGTTCTAGTTGGACTAGAACGAGAGCTAGGGTTAGTCCCACCTATAAATACAAAGGCACAACTGATTATGGTCTAGAGTTTGTCTTTATTACTTGCTATCACAAGCAAAAGACAACCCAATACAATCACTCTCAAAAGTTCTACTTTCATCTGTTCTTGATCGTGGAAGTTCAGATATATTCTTGCTGTGTGGATCACCATTGGAGGCTGGACAATTGGATAGCTGTGGTATTGGAGATCGCACATCAGGCTAATCAGATAATCAGTTTTCATTGTGTTCATCAAATGTAAACTTCTATCACAAATTATATCTAAGTACAAAGTTGATCTGGCTTATAGGAATTGTATATTTAATTTCCACTGTGTATGTATACTTCAATTCCTAACATTGGGAACTTTTAGAATTCATCCTACTTTGTTCGGATCATTGTTTATCCTTACTTGGAAAATTACAGATGAAGATGAAGGAAAATATTGCACGTCTATGAGACGCATATAAAAAATATATAGTGAGATAGAAAAACAAATTGAAGTATTAGCATTTAGTTAATTTATGCAAATAAAGTTTGTACATATTTATAACGGATTCCAAATATTTAATTGTTTATGATTGACATATCAGCATTTGGAAAAGCCTCTCATCAATTTGTTTTGTATAATTTAACATGTTCTTGCAAGTGTGGTGATCAATGCAACTTCAAGGTTTTTGCTTATAATTTTTGATCCAGTGTGAATCTTGACAATGGTAATTTCTGACCTGCATAAAGTGAATGAAAACTAGGTTCCCGTCTGCATTCAACTAAAGAGAAACAGGTAGAAATTTTTCCTTTGGTTGACTCAATATCTATATTTGCTGTAAAATAATCACTTATTTACTTATAAGTAAACTTTTTATAATCAAATTATTCTCGAAGGCGAGCCCATAAGCCCTCGTACCTTGAGGCTAGCTCGTAGCTTTTTTATTATTGAAGGTGAACCCATAAACCTTTCGCACTTTGAGGCTAGCTCGTAGTTTTCTTATTATGAAGGCATGCCCATAAGACGTCGCATAATTATCTCATTATTGAAGAAAAGTCCATAGGTCCTCGCAAATGAAGGCTCATATTGTTATCTTATTCTCAGATGTAAGCATCACTTGTGGTACTTATGCCTCGCCCTACGAGAAGGTAGCATTCGCCTCGTCATGCGAGATGATAGCATGCGCCTCGCAGTATGAGATGCCTTGCCATGTCAGACGACTTTATTACATATGCCTTACCTCACATATACCTCGCTATGCAAGAGGATTGGATTGTATGACATATACCTCGCTATGCGAGAGGATTGTATCATTTATACCTCAAGATGCTCGTATCGCCTATACCTCGCTATGCGAGAGGATTGTGTTATCTATACCTCGCTATGCAAGAGGTACGTGTCATTTATACCTTGCTATATGAGAAGATCATGTCATTTGTACCTCGCTATGTGAGAAGATTTGATTATATTACTTAGACCTCGTTATGCGAGATGATTATACCACACATACCTCGATAGGCAAGAGGATTGGATTTTGACACCTATGCTTCCACATTCGAGATGATCATACTACGAAAGCTTTGGTAGAGAAGTTGTGTTTTTGACCGAACCAACTACCATTGACCTATCAAACAAACTGTTTCATTATTTGGTAGGGGGTTGGTACCTTGACTGGACCAATTACCATCAAAACTACCTAAGAAAGCATTATTACAAGTGACCAGAAAATCAAGAGACCAAAGGAAAGAGCGAACCATAGTATTTGAACAAATATTAAGTGTGCACTGCACGTGAAACAATCATGGGTATGTAAAAAGACGAAATGAGAAAAATATGGGTATTGTTAATAGTAAGACAAACAAAGAAAATTGTTTTGGTTCAATACTTCAACAAGACAATCCAAACAAAGAATTGATAATTTCATAAACTTTTTAAGCCCATCACCTAATATAAATAGTAGGTCTGGACTTGGGGGACTAATAATGTTATTTTAGTGTATTATCATCAATTTGCTATTATAATCATTATATAATTTGCAGTGAATCATGTCGTATTGTTATTTCATTATTTCCAGCTCGTATTATCATTTTATTGGTAGCATGACACTTGCTTCACACATTGATATAGGGTCATGTGTATGTAATTGAATGTGATTGTTACCTCGGATAAAATTCACATATTACTTGTTATGCTTTTGCGGTAATATCTGAAAAAATTCAACTTATCATTATTCTACTATACGATTATGCTTGTTTGGATGGGTAAATGGTCCCTAATTAAATATATGTGCTAGTCGAGAATAGTGTTATTTTTTTAGGTTGGTTTCGTTCATATTATAGGGGAGATGTTGTCGAAATTTCGATAAACCCTATTGTGTTGGCTATCTTTCAAGGCTGTAAAGCCTCGTTTATTTGAAGTCGACTATATTTCTAAGGCATTCCATTAGTCCTCACCTAATGAGATTGAAATGTGATTAGAGGCTATTTGCAAGCTCTCGTTATTTACTAACATTCGCCCTTAGAAGTAGTATTAGAGGCGATATGTAAGACCTCGCCTAGTTGATGGCATCTGATATTTCAAATCTTCTTCGTGAGCCTTACAGTGTCTAGAGCAATCTAGTAAATGCATCGCTTCTACTTTTCTTCTGAGTCTTATGTCGTACATAAAGATACGACTCACACTTGGGGGACTATTGTTATTACATGATTTTACGTGACACATTAAGGTTCTACGTACACATATGGTAGATCTACGTAGCCCACCATAACGATATCACTACAAAACGAATCGAATTAAGCTTCGCCAGAATTGCTTCACATAGGCAAAGTGCAAGATCAATTCATAATTTACATAAAAAAGAGGTCGACTTGGCAGGCGAACCCTAGTAGGCGAAGGGTCGAACCTAGCGACGAAGGTCGAGTCAATTAAATTTAAGATTAGTTAGATTCTGCAAAATATGTCAGTCAAGGCTACAAGGGAACAAACAAACATCATATTGACTATGTGACAGTCAAGTTTGACGCCACATGGCAAAAGTGTCAATGAGCACAAACAAAAGATGAATCTAATGAGAATAACAACCAATGCTACAAGTAAATGCTATGTGTCATAGAACCCTCTAGAATTGTAACTTACTATCAACTCTCAAATAGTAAGGCGACACATGTTCAGATAATACAAAAATGACTAAAACGCCCACATGTTTGAAAAATCTATAAATATCCTAGAATCATACGGAAAAGGGGGATATAACAAAACCCTAGATAAATTCCCATTCTTCATCTCTTAGACCCTCATTGACGGCAGTTACTCATCAAAAAGATGGTTCTCTAGAGCTTCGATGATCTAAAAAGGGTCTACGTAGGTGATTATACAAGAAGGTGGTTGAAGATTTGTTGGTTTCAATTTTTTAAGTCAACAAAAGTTATGCGTAACAATAGTACAAAAAAAAAAACCTAAATTTATTCAAAACATAAGGAAGTCTCTTTGAAAACTTAGATTTACAAAATTATGAGATTAAATTTTATGACGGGGAAAAATGAACTTTTATATGACATGAAAAAAAATTGTCTTAAGATTTTTTTGTGATACCATAATATATACTACAATATATAATCATCTAAATGATAATGCATAGTAGTTGAATTTTTTATATCTTCAGTGTAGTAAGGTCTCTATCAGGAGAAGATGGAGGGAAGGGGTTCGGATACTCCAACCATATATAAATAATTCATAAAAAATATATGGGAGGAGACATAAAACCTGACCTCCAATTAGAAGAGTTAAAGCAAACAAAATAAATAAATAAGAAATCAATAAATAAGGAGGTACTACCTCCCAAACAATAAGTCCTAAAAAAAAATCTATAAACTCATAACTGTAGGAAGCCAATGTCTATCAATCTGAACTAAGCTACGATAGCACCGCAGTAAGTCCTGAATACTGTACTCAAAATAGCAACGACGATCCCAACCCTTTGAAGTAAGTAAGTCAGCCACCTGGTTGTCATCGCGATAAATATGAGAAATAGTATCACAGTCGAAGACAATGAGATGTCTGATATGGCGAATAGTGGCTTGAATAGACCAAGGTCCTCCACCTCTGGTGATGCAGTGAATGACCAAAGTAAAGTCGGCCTCAATCCATAAATCTGAGAGTACAATCTTCTGAGCAAGAAAGATAACATCAATAATAGCCCTAAACTCGACCTCCAGAATAGGGCACTTACCATATGAAAAGAAGAATGCGCGAACACACTAACCTGATGAATCTCTAATAATCCTTCATCCACTCGTAAATTCATGTTTGACGCATTCATTAGTGTTGATCTTGTAAGATCCCATTGGTAGAGTACGCCAATAAGCTAAAACAGGGGGATGAAGCGATGGAGTAGTAAGAGAGATACCAAAAAGAAGAGCAATATCCATATTCCTTCGCCAATGAATAACTCGAAATAAATGGACTGTATGTAGTAAGGAGATAGTATTGTATACTCTCTTGATGGTCCGTCTCGGCTCTATAAATATATCCAGGTACTTCGCATCATTCCTCGCAATCCAAATAAACTAGAAAATCAAAAGAGGAATGTTCATGCGAATATGATGCTACATGACAAACTGACTCGAGAAACGCCAAAACTGAAAGCGATAATGAAAACCCTCCATCGACCGAAGGGTTATATGAAAAATGTCAGAAAAGTGGCGCCAAACCTGGTCGGTAATACAATTGTCAATAAATAAATGATGAATAGTCTCAATAGCCGAGCAACACTGACAACGAGAAGCCATATGACTCCCAATCTGCCTCTGAATCACAACATCAACTGAGATAAGATCCTGTCATAGACTCCACCATAATAAAGAGACGGTCGTCAGGATAAGAGAACTCCAAATCATGTTGTATACAGCCTGAATAGTATGCCCCGTGCGAACTAGCTACCATACATACTTGATAGCAAATCTACCATCCGAAGTATCTTTCCACATAATCTGATCGTGCACCTCAACAATGATAGGGATACTCCATATCTGCTCAGCAATAACATACGATACTAGCTGAAGAAGTCTGTCAATGTTTCATCCAGTATCATCAAATAAGTCTCTAACCTGGATAGTAGAATGTGTCAAGTGTAGGTGCTGATCAGCTGATGTAGACTTGCCCATCCAGAAGTCATGCCAAAAGAATATCTGCCTACGCCCTAACTGCCAAGCAATGTGTGTCTCTGCATATGGGCCTATATAATTTAGCTTCTTCAATACAGCTAAAGCATAGTAAAAAATAGTAGCCAATAGCAGATGAGTACCATGACAATACTTGAGTTTGAATTTAAGTTGTATCGTTAAAACAATTTCGTTTCCTCTAGTGCTCAAAATTTCAAGTCATTGTCTTTTAAAAAAGAATGATTTTTTGTTCATATGAAAACAACACTAATCAACAAACACAAGTTATTTCTTTAGCATCCAATTGTAGTGACGAAATGTCTGATTGAAAAATTGATAAATGTTATAGATCACATTAAATGTATAGTTAAAATTAACTCTTGACTTTAACATCAAATTTTTAACAACTTTTGAAGCTAAACCAAAACAAATACTAAATAACATGGACTCGAGCCATAACTCTTTTACCCTTCTTAATTTCTTGGTTTCTAATAAATGAAGGCAATTTCTAAGTTCAAACTCAACCTTTTCCGTCAAACAATAGATGATTTCCGTCCTTTCAACTCGAGAAGAAATAAAATCAACATAGCTGACATTTGAGTCTAACTGGCCATACAAGACCCTTTTAGCTTTCCTGAAATAGATTATTAACAAGAAAATAGAGCTACAACAACTTATAAGCAACCCCAGTTACTACAAGCAATACAACAATCAATGAATTGAACAGAAATAAAACAGCTGACAGTTTTGAACAACAACTGAACAACATGTCAAAAGATAACAAACATTGTATCTGGTTCTTTAACTTAAATGAATCTTGAAAATAAAAACGGGGTTCAAACCGATTGAAAATTCCTGAAGAAGTCAAAGAAATTTTACGACTAAGCAGCCATTACTTGGAACTTTTTCCCTTCTTTTCAGCAGCAGTGGTCTTGATAGCAGATTTAGCCAGGGTAGATGGCTTTAGAACACTTTTTGGATTGAAGGCCTTCCGGATCTTAAAGACAGCCCATGCAGTTCCCACAGCATGTCCTGCAGCATCCAGTCCCTCGCTTGCTGCATCACCCGCCTCTTTCCCATACCTTCAAAATGACAATTCTCTAAAGTTGCATACGATACATGACCATAATGGCATGCTTGGTATACAGGAATGGATAATACAGTTTGCAAAATTGTAGCTTCTAATTCTTGGTTCATAGTATCCAGTGTTGTTCAATCTACTTTACCAAACATGCCATAATTCCATACCAGGTGTACACTTACCAAAATAAACAGTTTTTATCAATAAATTAGAAATGTCAATCTAACAAGAAATGGATGAAAAGGAAATGAAGGTCAACAATTAATTGATAAATCCATAGGAGTGTATATGACTAGGCTACCTGTGGGAGACAAGACCAGTGGTCACAGTGGAAGAGGTTGACATCACATTCTTTCCAGCTACTTCGACAGCATCACAGATTTTGCCTGTTAGCAAAAGCATGTATGTTAACTGGAGCAATAGAAGTAAGGCGCAAGATTGTATAATTTACTGCAGATAATGAAACAATCAAACTAAATTTAAGTTCAAAACCACAAGATCATTCATTTATAGAATCTCAATGATGCACCAATGAATGTGAACTTGCTCCTTGCTGATACACACCAAAACAATGCATAAAGCCACATCCAGCAAGTAAACATCTAATAGGAAATGATATAAATAAGAACCCCATATTGTCAAGAGGAGATTGAGATAATTTCCATGACATAAGATGGGAAACAAGTTGTTAAAAAAGGCCACATTCGTGACAAGGTATCCAAGGATAATTTCAAACCAGTTATTCTAAAGTCAGAATTTATATTGACTCATCCTTACATAGCAAGTTTTTCTATCCAGAGACTGAGACACTGGGAAAGAACCAACTATAAACTCCCAAACTAACCCCCCCCACCCCCGCGCCGCGACTCGGTTCCAGTAAAACCTTTTATATTGTATTTTATTACGAGTTAAAATATGTTGTCAGCTGTTTTTTCACTGGTCTTCAGAAGTGTGGTAGTCAAAAATTTAAAGTGAAAAAACTCCATACTCTTCTGGCAGACAGAGTAATGTGGAAATTTAAATGCTCCGTCGGATGAGCAACTATCATATCTTAATTCTAGTAAATTAATTGTCCTTTTTCCCACTAGGCCTAGAAAATTTCACTCGAAAAGCGGACCCATTCTTTCAATCCAGTAGTTAACTACACGTACAGCTTGAATAAATGTTTTCCCTTTCTTCTTTTTCTCTCGCTAGTACTTTAATGGGTGGGGTTACAACTAGGGGTAACTCCTCGTGGGACATTTTTCTTTTCTGACTAGAAAATTCAATTCAATACCTAGGCATTTCCAAACCCACCACCTTCATTGAAAAGCCTATCTAAAACATTAAAGTTCCAATTACATCTCAGCTGTAAGTTGAACATGTAACTTGTAAAAGTGTTAATCAACCATACACTATACAAGCAAACAAAATGCTTTATTCGGTCTTATACATATGTGAAGAAGGTAATCAAAAAAGAGAATTGACGAGTTCTTCATTCCTTTATCACTTAGTTGTGTGAGAAGAAAGTATCATGCACAGGTCAAAACTCTCAATCCTGCTTTTGTGACATTTATAACTTGGCCGTCGATATTTGGCCCTCACCTCAATGTAACATCACCCAGCAATATGAAGGATTAGATTGCTTGTAAAATATATCCACTAACCGCAAGTATTATCATTGCTTAATAAGTGAATAACTCATCAAAAAAGACAGTACAATTAAATAAATAGATGCCTAATTAAATTATGTATCTTCATATAATGTGCAGCAAAAAAGCAACAATATTAAAAATAAAAGTGAAAGTGATGCTTCACATACTAAATCCATCCAGGGATGCAAGGACAATTTCTCCTGGCAAGAGACCAAAGAACTTCTTTCCTACTTTGGAATTTGCAACAGAACTAGTAAAGAATCCTGAAACCTTCACAACTCCTGAAAGTACCCCGATTGCTACTTTCTCGGTCATCTTTGTCACCTTCTTAACCCTAAACAAAATAACGAAAATTATGCAAATGTCTTGTTTCTTTGTATCATATATTTATGTACACAGAACATTCTAAATAGGGTATAAGTCATTAGGAGGCGCTGCCCCTGGAATGAGTCTTTCCCACAACTCTGGCTTAGGACCATTGGGTAATAGTCCCAAGCAAGAGTTGAGCTAAGCTTGTAAGTATAAAAATATCCTTTATACCTACTCCCTAACGATGAAGAGACCATAAAAAGAGAAGAGCTAGCCCATGCAGGTATTTTTTGTACACAGTATGGAGCCATCGTCGGTCAAGTGTAGCTGTCGGGGTTGCCCCTGACGTTACTCCCAGAACAGATAGCTAACCCGATCCTTTATTGGAAAGACCTCACTAATTGCAAATCTAGCTCTCCGACGAGCTAGGACTAGAGTTGAGGCTGTCAATGCGATTTCCTAACTTGGTGGATAGGGATCCCATAAGAACTTCTTTCGAGGAATGGGCCAGACCGGGCCATTTCTCAAGAACAATAGGTAAAGGACCTGATGTTTAAAGTTAGAGAAAGAATCATGTTTTAAGAGCAAACATGCACACTGACAATGACATGTTACAGCAAATGAGTTAAAGCCTGTGAAAGACAAGTAAACAAACAGACAACCTAAATCAAATATGCAGAACTACTAATCAAACGAATAAACAGACAAAAGCACCACAAAACCTCTTGATTCTCTTTAAGGTCTTAGGATCAATCTCTGCATTGTCCCCTGGAGTCATCCTCTTCTTCAACATCTCATTCCCGGACTTCAACTGATCCATAGTCACATCTCCGCACCACAATATTCCCTTAACCAGATGGCCTGACCCTGCTGCAATCAGCCTAGCTGCCGTCCCACTGTACTCCTCCACATTAGGCGCCAGAGTTGTCCAGTAGGCCGCGCACTGCCCCTCCACCGCCTCCTTCTTCTTCTTGTCTGTCTTCAACTCCCCTGCTGTAACCTCCCTCGCCCCCGCCCCTGCCTCCGCTATCACCTCTTTCTCCTCCACCTTCCGAACCGAATAGTTACTGTAAGTCTCCAAAATCCTATCCAACTCCTTCAAGACCCCCTCCTGCCCTTTAGACACTATCGTTAACCCGTAATTCAAAACCTCATTTTCCGTATTCACCTTTTCCTTTTTATTCTTTTTATTTTTTTTCTTCTTTTTCTTCTTTTTCTCTTTTTCGTCATCATCGCTGGAGTCAGAATTCTCAGTTTCTTGAGGGGGTTGGAAGGAGAAGAAGTAATGGGATTGATCAAGCTTGACGGAAGCAAGGTCTTTCGTCAAGGGCCATTGGGTCTCATTCGCGACACGCGCAAGGGCAGCGACGGTGTTATCCCCCTGGAAGAGGAGGAGGATTTGGAGTTCGCCTGAAGCGAGCTCGACGGAGTAATGCTGGTCGATCAAGTGGAGGATTGCGCCTGGGATTGTGAGGTAGGCCTCCTCAATTGATTCGGGAGGTGCGGATGGGGAAGCTGGGTGTGTTTCGTAGTTTTGAAGGAAGAGGTTCTCCACAGGGTCGATGCTGGGGTAGAGGGGTGTAGAGGAGGGATTTGGAGGATGAATTGTTTCGTAATTGGAGTCGATGCCATTGGGGTACATTGGGCTTCGAGTGGGGTTTGGATTTTGAGACGCCATTGTTGGATCAGAAAGAGATTACTTTGGGACACGATTGACGACGAACAAGGAGAAGAAAGACCGGGATTTAGCTAAATGGCCGAGTCAAACTACCCGTATGAACAAATTTGAACAAAGAGCCTGACTTGGTAGAAGTCTCTTCTATGTAAAAAAAAAAAATGGCCGAGTCAAACTACTCGTATGAACAAATTTGAACAAAGAGCCTGACTTGGTAGAAGTCTCTTCTATGTAAAAAAAAAAAAAAAAAAAAAAAAAAAAAAAAAAAGGTTAAATACTCTTGTGATTATTAAAAGGAAAATGCTACTTCTATCGTCAAAACATAAACACTCACTTACACATTCACGTGTGTCAAGTAATAATTGAGTCACTTTATTTATTTGGCCAAATAAATAATGAGTTGAACCAACTAGTATTTGACATATGTGAGGGTGTAAAGGAGATTGTAAGGGAGTGAGAGTGTAAAGGAGATTGTAAAGGAGTGTTAAAATTGGTGAAGAATTAAAGATATAAATATTTTTTAATTGCAAATAGGTCATATCTATTAAAGCCGTTAACCTAAATCAAACTTCAAGCTATAGCCAAGTGATATTTTCAAAATCTTTACTAGAATCTTTATCACATCTATCCAACAAGTAAATCCTCAATTGAGTTCGCATAATCTTCAAATTCCAACACTATTTCCCTTCATAATTAAACACAAGTATCTCGTGAACAAATTAGTAGCCAACATTTCAATATTTGTATTGGCACCCATTTTACTTTCATGCGTTTTCTTAGATGGGATTCGTAATTGTTAAATGATGGTTGACTTGTTTTAGCGTGTTTAGATTAGTGCATTATTAGACATATCAATGATCATGAAGTCCCATGCTGAGTGCTAAACAACATGTCGCTTAACCGACCATAACCAACCTCTATGGTCCGTTAATCTACCGACTTAATTATAACCGACTCGTTTAACTGACCACTGCAAATATTTTTTTTCTCACTTTTGAAATATACGTTAAAATGCAGGAATGGTTGTACTAGCTGTTTGTTACTTCGATGAGTTTGCAAAGAATGAGCAATGTCAATGGACATAGAAATGAACCCAAAGTAATGGAGATTTGGAGAATGTGTTGATGCAATCCATGTAGATGCAAATACATCGTATACGAAAATGTGTCGTGATGTACAAAACCTCCTTGGTGTTGAGTATTCAGAATACAAGATGGAATTTAGATTTCTTTTTCCTGCCAGTACACAGTTTTCAATTCCACCGTTAAAGCTTAATTTAGACACGTGATTGAAGTACTTGATTGAACTGAACGAAATACATAATACTCTTCTTTGTGTAACTCTTGTAAAGAGGATTTTCATGTGAATGAACATGACATGGCTGATGATGCAACTGATGAAGCAGGTGTTGATGGTGAGGATAATTTTTGGGATACAATAGAGATTCGTCAAGAGGATGATATAGTTATAATAGAAGACAAATCCTACACAGTCACCCACTAAAAAGAATCCTGCACAGTCACCCTTTGAAATAGTTGAAGAAAATGAGGAATATATTCCTTTTACGAACGAGGACCTCACTACTTTATCTATACGTAGACATACATTAGGTGGAAATTCTAATGCTGGACCTAGTTCACTATCTTCTCATACGGCACGTTTGACTCCCGATGATGAAGATTTGCAAGTTGAACAATTGTTTGATACGAAGAAACATCTGTAGAAAGCTGTGCACTTGGTTGCATTAAAACACAATTCAAATGCAAAGTGAAGAAATCAAATAAGACAGTGTACACAGTTGTTTGTGCATATGACATTTGCAAGTAACGTTTGCGAGCAACCAAGTTTGACACATCTGATTTCTTCGTAGTTCGCAAGTATGCACGCGAACATACTTGCGAATATGGTATTCGTCACAATGATCACGAATAGGTAAGAGCATGGGTTATTGGACGACATATAATGTACAAGTTTCGAGACCACAGAACAATTTACAGACATGCAGACATCATTCATGATGTTCGTTGGGAGTTCGGGGTAATTATGAGCTATCAGAAGGTTTGGAAGGCTTGGGAATGCACCCTGGAGGACTTAATGGCCTCACCGGATGAGAGTTATACTAAACTGGCATCATATTGCCATAATATGAAGAGAAATAATCTTGGTTCGGCATTCTTTATTGAGATTGATGCCGACAACCGATTCAAATCTTCTTTGTTGCTTTTGGACCATCCACTCGAGGATTTATGTCTTCAATATGACGTGTAATTTGTGTCGATGGAACATTTTTGAAAGAAAAATAAGAAGGTATGCTAATTATTGCTACATGTCAAGTTGCTAACATTCAAATTTATCCTTTTGCATTTGGTATTGTCGACAATGAGAATGATGAATCATTGAATTGGTTCTTCTCAAAGTTGAAGGAATTAACGGGAGACTTCGAGGAGTTTGTTTTTGTGTCTAACCGTGGTAATAATATATTAAGTGGTGTCAGAGATGTTTATCCCGATACACATCATGGCAACTGTATGTACCATATACACGGCAACTTGAAGACTAGGTATCGGGTTCCCGCTCTCATATTGTTGTTTAGGAGAGCGATAGAGTTATACAGTTTTGAAGAATTTAATAAATATACAGGAGAGATACAGAGTAAATCTAAAGATGCAAGGGAATATTTGATCGATATGGGGGTAAAACATTGGGCAATGGCACATTTTACTGGAATTCGGTACAACATGATGACATCAAATAATACAGAGTCGCTTAATGCATTATTCAAGAAAGACCGAGATTTACCAATTCTTGAACTCATCGAGCACATTCACAGCAAGTTGCAAGAATGGTTTTTTAATAGACGAGTGGAGTCACAGACGTGTACAAGCACGTTAACTCCCGCAATGGAAGAAAAACTATCCAGCACTCTTGAGGTGGCAAAGAAGTTTTATGCAGAGCCACTAGATCAGTTTTGATGTGACGTGGAAAGTGGACCGAACAAAAGATTTGTTGTGAACTTGAGTGACGACACTTGTACTTGCAAAAAGTTTTAGTTAGAAAGTTTTATTTGCGTGCATGCAGTCGTAGTTGTGTTGCAGAGAGGAATTTCAGCTCATGTTATGTGCTCTTAGTATTACAAAGCTGATTTTCAGAAGGCAGCATATGTCGAAACAATATTTTTCATGCCAAATGAAGTCGAATGGGAAGTTCCCGACCATATTGTTAGCTCACTCAATATTTTGCTGCATATAGTCAAATGACGTGTTGGATGCAGATATACAGCGCGAATACCATTAGCTAGAGAGTTCTCCCGCCGTCTTAAGTGCAGAAGATGTAGCGCAACTTGGCACACTCGCCACTACTGTACCAGCTAGGTTCCGCTTGGTAATAGCCGCATTGATTAATAATAATGTTATTTTCTATTGTAACTTATGTTTGTGATGGATGTAAAGTATTATCTATATGAATTTATTTCATTTGTACTGTTGTTGAATTTAATAATAATGTATGCACATGTATGAATTTCTTTCATTTCTGCTGTATTATCATTATGGTCGGTTTGACTTAGTCGATCAATAGCAATGTGGTCGGTCAGTGCTATCGGAGGGAATGGCAACAGTCGGTTGTAAAAGGTCGGTTAACATCTCTGTGGTCGGTCATTTATATATGATGAAATGGACACTATCGGTTGTAAATAGTTGGTTAAACTCACTGTGGGCGGTCATTTGTAATTGAGAAAATAGACACCGTCGGTTGTAAACAGTAGATTAACATCTATGTGGTCGGTCATTTGTATTTGACTAAATGGTTATGGTTGGTCTTAATAAGTCAGTTATTAGTGTTTTGGTCGATCAGATTAATTATTTGGTCTATGAAGCAATGTTAATTGGTTGGTTGCATTAATAATTGGGTGGTTAAATTTGGTCGGTCAGGTTTAGATGTGTCTATATCCCAAACGATGATAATTAATAAGAATCGATCGAAAATACCCTGAACATTTGTTATAGTAGTTATGTTGTCTAAACTCGGCTTCATGATCCACACCTCCAACCTCGTCCGAGAAACGTTAATCTATCTACCATCGACAGTAGGTGCGATCGGATCTATTCATTAGAAAAAACCAATTCAATACATTTCTTATGTACCCATATGTACTATATTGGATTTGAATCAAATGATCATAACTAATAAGACTTGATCGGGAATATCTTGAACGTTCGTTATAGTAGATACGTCGTCTAGACTCAGCTTCACGATCCATACCTTGAACCTCCGTCCTAGAAATGTTGATCTATCTACCGTCGACCATAGACTACATCCCAAACAATCTTAACTAATAAGACTCGATCGAGAATACCCTTAACGTTAGTTATAGTAGTTACGTTGTCTAAACTCGGCTTCACGATCCACACCTCGAACCCCGTTTGAGAAACGTTGATCTATCTATCGTTGACTGTAGACTATATCCCAAACGATCTTAACTAATAAGACTCGATCGAGAATACTCTGAACATTCGTTATAGTAGTTACGTTGTCTAGACTCGGCTTCACGATCCATACCTTGAACCTCGTTTGAGAAGCGTTGATCTATCTACTGTCGATAGTAAACTATATCCCAAACGATCATAACTAATAAGACTCGATCGGGAATACCCCGAATGTTCATTATAGTAGTTACGTTGTATAGACTCGACTTCACGATCCACACCTCGAACCCTATTTGAGAAATGTTGATCTATCTACTGTCGACACTAGACTATATCTTAAATGATCATAACTAGTAATCCTCGATCGGTAATACCCCGAACGTTCGTTATACTTGTTATGTTGTCTAGACTCGGTTTCACGATCCACACCTTGAACCCTGTTCAAGGAATGTTGATTTGATTTCGAATACTAATAAATCAGAAGTAAACAAATTCAAAAAAGAAAAAAAAAAGAAAATTCGAAATAAAAAAAAAAGAAAATTCGAAATACTAAATAATCAGAAGTAAACAAATAAAAAAATTAAATTTTAAATACTAAAATAAGAAAAATTTTGAATACTAAATAATCGTAAGTAAACAATTCTCAAAAAAATATATGAAAATTTCAAATACCAAAATTGGGAGTAAGCCATAAAAAAAAAAACTAAAAAAAATATTGAATGTTAATTGGAGAAATGAACCGCCACAATTTCAAAAGACAAAAAACACAACTTGTTCACATTTAACCACCATATTCACGCACAAGTTTCTCCCCCCACCATTCAAGCTGTAGCTGTGACTCATTTCTTCACGAACATATTTATTTTCACTGTTTTAATGGACTAATACATATGGGTTCCGAGTATGATATCATGGGATATGCACGTTTGTATAAATAGAGTAATATTTATGGATTTTCAGTGTATTAGAAGACTAATATGTATTTTGTAGTGTATATATAATGATACATTCACGTTTGATAAATTTGTGTGTTTGGGTTCTCGTTCAAATATTTATGGGGTCATTTGGCAATTACGCACGATCGGTTACGACATCGGTCAAATAGTCAGTTAGTTTTAATCTTTTTGATTAATAATCGGTTAAATCATCTCTTGATTGATTAGCTGTCGGCTGTGTAGTCATTTACCACGTTGGTTAGAATGGTCGGTTAGTCGATTGGTTACGAGCTATTCCTGACTGACCATTGTTCAATTATTTATTGTTACTAACGTGTAATATTTACCAATAACGTAGCCAGCAAAATGGGGGACTACGAACCAAGTTTTGTCAAAGTAGTTATGTCGAGTCTAAACCACACCACCGAGTTGGTACGTTTTTATATATGCTACCAATTTCACTTATTTTCATTGTAGTAGTTAGCTGATTAATATGATGTATACTGTCATATAATGTTTCCCCTTCCCACCCCCACCCCACCCCACCCCACCCCACCCAACCCAACCCAAAATTTGTATGAGTACATGGCTACCTATATGTACCAAGTATCCGGTTGACTGATTACTCGGGACAAGTTTGGAGAATTGAGTGTAGATGAGAGGTTGAGAGGTGAGTGCTATTGGTCGAGTAGGCTGACTTTTATAACCACCACTCACTCACCCTTGGGTATTTTTTTTTTGTTTTCAAATACATTGGAAATTCTTCTTTAAATATTTACATCTACGAACATTTTGCAACTGAAATAGTCCAACAACCTAGACACGGTCAGGGACGTCGGCTCCATCGTCCTCATTTCAAATAAGAATGGAAGCCATGTTTTAGTCCCACTGAAAAATTGTACGTTCGGTTAATGTATACAATAACATTTCAACATCTGGTTTGTTGGCTAATGTATACAATATTATTTCTACAACAGAATTTTTTTGGATCATTCTATAGGACGTACCATGCATGTTTGCGAGGACACATCTGCCTAGAAGACTTTGGACGGTTGAAATTCATGATTCGGATTGTACGATCCGCCAATATGGGCTAACACGCGGGCAAACGGGGTCAGCGTTGATTGATAGTTAATTTGAAAATACAATATGTTTTTAATTATGCATTTGGATGTGACGTGCCTGTTTTTAATTACTGTTTGCACTAAACACGTTTTAATCGTCACTGATTCAGTGATTTCTATGTTTTTTGGTTATGGATATTAAATGATATTAAACTGACTATCGTGTTTTACTATATCTGTCTTTTACTTGTTTGCAAATGTCATCAATAAGTCCGTTTAGTTGGTCATGTAATTGTGGCGTTCAATTTAATGTTAATTGACCTACCAATCTACCCATAACCAACCACATCAACCGACTATTTATGCATGATCATATCAACACCTAAGGATTCTAACCGACCATAATGATTCATAACCGACTACAATGACTGACCACATTAACTGAATATTTATGCACGGCCATATCAACAACTAAGGATTCTAACCAACCATAATGATTCATAACCGACTACAATGACCGACCACATTAATCGATTATTTATAAAGATCATATCAGCAACACGAATGCTCTTTCAACCTATCAAATGATATTAAAATGACTACATTGACCGATCATATTAACAGAATAAATATGCAGATCATATCAGCAACAAGAATGATCTTTCAACTGACCAAAACATATTAAACCGACTACATTGACTGACCAAATGAGTAGATAATATCAACAAAGAAAAAATCTCTTTTAATCGATGCTATGCTTTATAACTGATTACATTAACCAACTATACATATCATATCAGCAAAGAAGAAATCTCTTATAACCGACTCTATGCTTCATAAACAACTACATTGACTGACCTTAACAACCGACCATATGAGCAGATGATTACATTATGTACAGTAACCATATTTACAAAAATCAAGGTACTTACAAATGTGCACATATATACAGACCCTAACATTTTTACAAAGTAAACATAGTTACATAATCGAATAAAAACAAATACTATGGGTCATAGCTAAGTGTATACAAGTCGGTCGCTAACTTCTTCCTCCACATGGACATGTATTCGTTCTTTACCAATCATGTCGATTGTTTAATGCTTAGTAATTGATGTATTTGATTGTGAATACACCACAATCACCCCTGCAAATAATTAATACAATATCAATGCACAGCAAAATGGTAGACTACTACATACAATTCAAATTAATCGTGAATAACTTACGAGATGTGTTGTTTGATGGTGCCGTCCACCCTACAAACGTCTAGGCTATTGCTAACCGCATTATTGGTTGACCTAGTAAGAAGGAGGGACAATGAATCGCACGGAATCTAAGAATTTTTCATGCTAATCCTGGTTAAGAGAACTATTGTCGAGGTCGTACACATGACAATATGTTGAAATCTCTCTCGAATCATTCTAGTACCAAACCCATGACCTAATACAATTAAGAAGATAGCTACCGCCTCTATTAAATTCACATATGTACAATTCTTTAAACCATAAGACCCCTATAGCAATTTACACAATTTCATAAAAACATGTTTTTCCATTCTAAATTGTTGGTGACATCTATCTTTGTGACCATTTAGTACATCTATCACAAACCTCAATCGTGTATAAGTAGATGTTCTACAAGGTTCTTTGACATAATATTTGATGAAATGGTTTACATTTATTGCTACTCTCACTTCTACCATTTGTAAAAAGTCTTATTCAACTTCACTATCATCTGTGTGCTCGTGATCATTATCGGAGCTATTGTTAAAAGATGTCAGACACACACACACACACACACACACACACACACACACACACACACACACACACATATATATATATATAACAAAGTATAAGAGGAAAATCTAGAATTTCAACTTCAATGCATTAAAAGATAATAACATGTGAGTTATTATACATGTAATTAAATATAAACCAATCAAATATAAACCATTACATAAAATATGATCACCTAATATTTAGAAAATAACAAGAAAGATATTACATCATTTCATTTGTTTAAGCCATTTGATTTGAAGCTCATAATCCTTAAGTGCAACAAACATTTCCCTATTCTCTTTCTAAATAAACACTTTTGTAGCAAGCATAAAAAGTTCATCCCCCACCTCAATTCCAGTCGTAGTACGCAACTTATCCATTACTTCACAAATGCTATAACAGCTGGGCTCATCTCTTTTCCTATTCTGAATTACAATACCTATATTATCTAATTGTCTAGATAACTTTGCAGCAACTCCATTTCTAGTCTCATCATTTTTTTCCTTTTCTTTCCTTATCTTGAGTGGAAGCACCAAATGGAGAATTTGATATCTTTATTGACTTCTTCGATTCTTTGAGTAAACGGTGGATCATCATTAAAGTTTTCATACGGACCCTCAAATGTATCAAAACCATTTACTTCCTCACCAAAACCATTTGGTATATAACCTAAAGAAGGTGCCCAAGCTCCATCCCCTGTAGCTCTAACATCTTTAAACAAGATATCCAATTGTTCAACATATTTCAAACCTTTAGTTCGAAATTTCGATGCTTCAGGATTGTCATACAATAATAGTAGTAAGTTATAACTATGTCCAAATATGAAGTAAACCTAAATTATAATACAATTTCCATGGTAAAATAATAAAAAGTTAAACTGCACTTTCAATTATGTGTTCCACCATTCGTCGCTTGCATCAATTATTTGTCACTGGATCCCATCCTAAACCAGTTTTTTTTCCTATTAAAGTTGTCCAAAGTTGCCAATCTTTTTTCAGTCCATCCCATTTATTTTTCAATTGCTTGTAATCGTACTCTTTCTTGGTGATACTAAGAAATTTGCTAACGACATTCTTCCATCCAGTCCAATTGAAGTGACCATTTGGTCGATTTCTACCTAATGTCTCATTAACACAAATTTTGATAAATAATTTTAAGTGTAAAATCATTCAAATCTATTTTATTCCTCTTTTTTTCCATTACTATCTCCTTGAATTTCTTGAGTAGGATTTGACATTTCATAATAATTTAAAGATTGAAACATTAATCAAATGATAAAGAATCTAATAGCGTAAATCTAATTTTGAAATAGTAGCATTCCAGTAGTAGTGTTTTGGTTAACGCAGACTAAGAAGTAATACTTTTTTTTCTTTTAAAAAAGTGACAAAAAATCAAATGTAAACTAACTGGAAAAATGGATAATCATGTAGAATAGGATCGCAATCGCATCTTTCCCAATTAATAGTAAAGAATTACATACATTTATCCGGCAAATGACAAATCTGTCCATGATAACAGAGAATGGACAACGACATTTTCTACTCAATCTTGCCAATTGAATTGAAATCATATTTAATCCATGTCCATTTTCTAAGGAAAATTTATGCAAAAACTATTTAAGAAAAATAAAAGATAATCCAAATTCTTGAAAATCCCAAACACCATATATATGAGTAGTGAAAATCTTTAACCATGTATATAAACATGACACATATTGTAATTCAAACACAAATAAAAATTGTTTAAATTAATATATCGTAATTTTAAATTTGATCAAAGAATAAATTTCAAGAAGGTTAGATTTTGTTTACCTGGAAGGGAAGAGAAACAGAGAAGAAGCGGAGCAGATGATGAGAGAAGTGAAACGTTGAAGAAAAGACAAGTTAGATAGAAAGTTTTTACTTCTATTTTTATTAATGATAATTAATGATAATTATGATAATTTTAATGTTTCATTAAATGTTAATTGCAGCTTTTCGTAAACGTTTAAATATATCTTTTTAGAGAAGCTCAAAATTTGGGCTTATCTAAAACAACTTTTTGAAGTAGTTTTTTCTGTCAACAAGCACTTGTTGACTTTAGCCAAAAAACCATAAATTTAATCAAAAGTACTTTGGTCTTTGAAAAATACTTTTGAGCTTCAAAAAAGCTATTTCAAACATACTATAAGTCTAGACAGGTGATGCTTATCCCAAACGAATAGAATACAACTGATTCATATATCCACTTAACCAAAAATCTTGGAAGATCATCACGGATCTCGTCTAGACGGTTGTGATCTTGCTCCTATAAATAGTACCATTTGTCATAGTCGAATGTAGTTTCATTCTGGAATATTGAACTTCAACCATTTACCTCCCGTCTAGCATTTTTACTCATCTCAAGAAGCTTTAATGACTTGACCATCGGAGGGTCTCAGGATTGTTGGTGGCCCCAATCGATTTGATTTTTTCAATTGTAGTATTTAGCATCTACAATTTACCGCCTACCGTGGGGCCCTAGTAATCACTTTGACGAACGAAGCTCTTGTTGTATAGCATTACTATCTACTACTCTCCAATATCAGCATGTTTGGAACTTATGAAATTTATCTTACGGATGGCCTTTTTTATTATGCTTTGAATGAGGCGGCCTATTAAGTAGTAAAACGATTGATTCGCTAAGAGGTGGAAGAAATAAGGCAACAAGAGGATGGTCCCACAACCATCCAACTAGCTACTGTCCAGTCGGCCACTGTTTAGTCAACTACCATCTGTGTGGACTTCATCCATTCTCAACCAACCGCTCTACCGAGGGAGGTGACAACACAACTAGTGCAACTCATCAAATTAGCAAAGCAAAATTCTCAAAAATTGGAAAGGCTTGAAGCAGAGAATCAATAACTTCAAGAGAGTGTAGAATCATTAGCCATCGATCCATCCATTGCACGCCCATCTTGCTTCCAAACTCCAGGTCGATGCCTTCACTCAACCAAAATACACTCTGGACTCCATCCATCCTCAACCTACCATCGGGCAGAATTCGGAGTTTGAACAAAAGCTAGCTGCAATCGATGCCATGGTTGAACGCACCACTGAAATGCCCGCACCAATCAAGGAAAGTGCGACTAGTTATTTCACCGATTCTCCATTTGTTGAAGAAATCTCCCTAGTAGAGATGTCCAAAAAATGTAGTTTCTCCAACATGAAACTTTATGATGGGATGGCCAATCCAGACGACCATATAGCTCAATACAAACTATGAATGTTTACCATCACTATACCAAGAGACCTTTGCGAGGCTTGCATGTGTAAGGAGTTTGGCTCCAGTCTTGTGGGAGGCGGCCCTGCAGTGGTATACAAACCTTTCTAAAAACTCTATTTCATCATTCGCACAACTAACTATTACTTTTGTTAAATGGTTTGCAAGCGGCAAAAAACTCGCGAAGAGGTCCGACGACCTCTATCATATAGTGCAAAGAAAAAGTGAATCACTTCGTAAATTCGTTGGGTGATTCAACTGAGAGATAGTTTCCATTTCTAGTTGCAACCAACAAACTGCGATTTCTATTTTTCAAAATGGGCTCCTACCTGATACTGACTTATACAAAGAATTAACCAAGTATCCATGTAGCACGATGGATGATGTCTTGGCTAAATCTTTGGCCAAAATCAAATAAAAAGAAGATGATGCTAACTTCAATTTCACTAGGCGCCATCTTTCTAGAAAATAGTTGCAGAAGTAAAATAGGAGAGAAAAACGGCCTGTAAGTTCTTATTCTCCTCTAGATAAAAGTGACTCCAAGGGAAGAGAATTACCCATACCACTTGATCACCCTTATGTGAGGACAGAGACTGGTAATCCTGAATACAATATCTCTATCGCACCAATAGAACTAATTGCGGTGTTCAATGGGATGGGTAATGCAGTGAATTGGCCCGGCAAAATGAGGAGCTCTAGTGACTTGCGTGACAAGAGTAAGTGGTGTGAGTTTCATGCAGACCATTGCCACCAGACAGATGATTGCATTGCACGAAGGTTGGAAGTAGCAAAACTACTGAAATAGGTGATAGCCCAAGAATAACTAACTAAGAGGGGGGGTGAATTGGTTTTTTCAAACTTTTTCGAAAAATATTCTAAACAAAATGATATTTAAGAAATGAAATTAATCCACAAAAATATAAGCACAATTTAAGTAAATAAAAGGAAAAAGAGAGTGCAAACTATATTTTTATGGAGGTTCGATCAAACCAATGATCAACGTCTCCTGTTACCAAGCTCTCCAATACGAGCACGGCCTTTCTACTATTTTGATTGACTTATGGTGCAATCCAAACCCTTACAATGTATCTAGTGACTTACGAACAAGGAGCACCGATTCTTATACAATATTGAATTTTCAAGAGACCTCAATATGATCTAAAAATGTAAAGAGATTGATTTGAGTATTTCTCTATAGATGAATGATAAATACAAGTTTAGTTCTAAGAGAAACTAACACTTTAATGAATAGCAATAGACGAGGAAAGCTCAAGTGTTAGAAGAAAAATTTGTTGAGAATGATGAATCAAAAGTTTGATTTAATCAAACAAAGTTTTTTAATAAGAGATATTGAAGATATAAATGCAGTGAAGCTTTGAATGAAATTTTTCATTATGATTCTCTCTATAAATGCTCTTGTAAGTGTTGTTGAATGATAATAAATGAAGTGGTATTTATAGAGATCAATTTTCGTTACTTTCTGTTGAAACGGTTGACCAAACAGTCGACTGGTCAGATGGTCAGAACTAGCTGTTAGAACTGTAAAAAATCAGAACAGACACTTTTTAGAAAGTGACATTCAAACGGTCGACTGGTTTAACCGGTTTATCAAACGGATTGACCGTTTCCACAGTTTTGAAAAATTGATTTTTGACTTTGATAAAAATATTTTTATGCAAGTGATAAAAAAAATATTTTTAAGCTTTCATTCATTGAATTGCTAGAAATCAAAGAGTTAATACCTTTACAATTTTATTTAAAAATTTATTCTTTGATCTTGATCTTCGAATCTTGAAATTTGGATCTTGAGATACTTGAACTCTTGTATTGATTTTGATTTGATCTTACCATTGCATGAGAGTTCGATTTGTAGCACTTTGAATATTGCTTGAAAATAGATTGTTAGAAAACATAACTATTTTGTTTGTTTTAATCAAAACATTAAGGTTTAAAATTAACCATAGGACAACAATTTCCCCCTTTTCGATTATGACAAACAATGTGAGAATGTAGAATGCGATAACATAAATTAAAACAAATATATTTCCCCTTTCTTTTATCAAGTGAACATGGTTTGATAAATTTGTAGCATAATATCATTTTCATTTGATTTATCAATTTCATCACATATCAAATGTTCAAGTCGTTTGTCAATTACCAAATTTTCATCATATCATATTCATATATCACATCACATTACAGATTTTCCTCCTTTTGGCATAAACAAAAAGGTATAATCGAAACATTAAGGTAAAAACAATTATTGACCAAACTTGAAATATGCCATTCATTGATAAACAGGAAAGTTAGAGACAATCATACTTCATAAACAAAAGTTAGAGAAAAAAAAACTAGATATGAAAGTATTCCTAAAAGCATAAAAACAAGAAAGCTAAGCTTCCGGCGGAGGAGGTGGAGGAAATCTGGTGCCGAGATGATCATGAAGTGCTTGATGGGAAGCAAGCACTTGGTGGAGCAATGACTGCAAGCTTTCAACCGTCGAGGTGAGAGAGTCGATCCGACCATTGAGTAAATTATAATGATCCTCAGTGAAAGTGAAGTCGGAAGTGGAGGATGACAGCTAATGTGATTGTGGTTGAGACGACGATCATCTTCATCAACATTTATATCTTCACCTTCGAATGGTAACGTGGAGGGTCCCGACTCATCGTCAAACTTTTTGGACTTCGCCACCCATTGTCTATTTTCTTTGATAATTTTCATGTGTTTGAGAGTAAGGATATTGATGGTATCAGTAGCTTTAGGAAGAAGGGTGATCGAATCACGGAAGGAGATTTCGAAGTGTTGAAAAACTTTAGTAAGAATCATTCCGTAGGGAAGCACCTTAGCTCTAGTGCCGCTAAGAACGCAGTTCATATGTTGGATCATAATGTATGAAAAGTCGAGTTTACGCCCACGGAGGATAGAGTCGAGAAGGAAGACATCATAATGATTGACCTCATCTAAATAACCTTTTCGAGGAACAATAATATGAGCGATGATATTATGGAGGACACAACATGGAAGAGTGAGTTGATTCGTGCTAAGACGTACGACAGCCTCAAAATGCTTGCCGGTGACGTGACAACAAGCCTCGACCAGATTATATTTGTTAGTGTGAGAAATTGTGTGTAAAGGATGGGACATCGATCGATTCGTTTCGTTTGAGGGTCCTCTTCGGAGGAGGAAGATGAGGATGGTAGCCTTTCTCTCCTAGAATGCTTGGCAGCCATCTTGACCCGATGCATGATGATTGAGGCGGATGATTGAATCTAGTGTTTATGTTCGTCCATTTGAGGAATTTGATGATTTTGTGGACAAAAATTGGGGATTTTTTGGATTTTAGTGTGGAAAAGATATGGGTTTCTGATTTTAGACTCAAATTTGAAAGATTTGAGAAGAATTTGATGAATGGGAAGAGATTGGGAGAGAAAACCGTAGGCCGTACGAAGTTGGAATGAAGAAAATTGAAAAAAATTCTAACTTAAAATCCTGATTTCTGCTGATACAGTCGACCAGTTTCATCAGATGGTCGACTATTTGAACTTAAATTTTTGAAAATAAACTCTCTGTTCAAATGGATGAGTAGGCGGTCGCCCGTTTAAGTTTAGACGGGCGTCCATTTAAATTAAACAGTCAACCGTTTAATTTTATCAAAATTTTCAAAAGTCTCTGTTTAAACGGATTCATAGGCGGATCATCCGTTTGAGCCAAAGCGGACGTCCGTTTCAACGGTTTTGCTGAAAAATCATCCATTTTCAATGATTTGGTCCTTTGATAAAAAATTTAAAACATGTTTATCACATGAAATGCAATCAATTATAGGAAACATAAATAATTAGCCACAAACTTCACATTCATAAATTATGCCTAAATTTTGTCTAATATATGAAAATCTTTCAAGAGCTAATGGTTTTGTGAAAATGTCGACCAATTGTTTATCGGTGTTTACAAACTCCAAAGTTATATCTCTCTTTTGTGCATGGTCTCGTAGAAAGTGATGTCTAATCTCGACGTGTTTGGTACGAGAATGCAAAACGGGATTTTTAGATAAGTTGATGGCACTAGTGTTATCACACATAATAGGAACTTTTTCAAAAGAAATGTGATAATAATTTAGAGTTTGTTTCATCCATAGGATTTGAGCACGACAACTAGTGGCAGAGATATACTCGGCTTCGGCGGTTGACAAGGCAACGGAATTTTATTTCTTACTAAACCAAGAAACTAAAGCAAAGCCTAGAAAATGGCACGTTCCACTAGTACTTTTACGATCAATTGTGCAACCGGCCCAATCGGCATCCGACTAACTAAGTAAATCAAAATGAGTTTCTTTGGGATACCAAAGACTTAAAGATCTAGTTTCACTAAGATAACGGAAAATACGTTTTATGGCACTAAGATGGAAATTCTTAAGATTAGATTGATATCTAGTACATAAGCATACACTAAATATAATATCGGGCCTACTAGCGGTTAAATAAAGAAGGGATCCGATCATACCTCGATATTTTGTTATATCAATAGAAGTATCTTGCTCATCTTTATCTAGTTTGATTGATGAACTCATTGGAGTGTTCATTGGCTTCAATTCTTCCATTTCAAACTTTTTGAGCATATCCAAGATATACTTGGTTTGACTAATGAATATTTCATTATTAGTTTGTTTGATTTGAAGTCCAAGAAAGAACTTGAGTTCACCCATCATGCTCATCTCAAATTCCCTACTTATGCATTTAGAGAATTCTTCACATAAGGAAATGTTAGTAGCACCAAAAATGATATCGTCAACATAAATTTGAACAACTATCATATCATTCTTTTTGGTTTTTATAAATAGTGTTGTATTCGACTTACCTATTAAAAAGCCATTTGATAAGAGAAATTTACATAGTGCCCATTTGGTGTGGATTATAAACTGGTTTATTTGACCAAAATAGTTTATTTGGCCAATAATGGTAAAAAAATGTCATGCTACAAAGCAAGAATTTTGGTCAAATAAACTGTTTTTGGTCAAATAAACTATTTTGGTCAAATAAACTAGTTTATAATCCATACCAAATGGGCTCTTAATCTCTCATACCATGCTCTAAGAGCTTGCTTTAATCTGTAAAGGGCTTTTCTAAGTTTGAAAACTTTGTCCGGATACTTATGATTTTTAAAACTAGGTAGTTGCTCAACAAAAACTTCTTCTTGAATGACTCCATTCAAGAATGCACTTTTGACATCCATTTGAAAGAGAGTAAAATTCTAATGACAAGTAAAAGCAAAAAGCATGTTAATTGACTCTAATCTAGCAACCGGTGCAAAAGTTTTTTCGAAATCAATGTCTTCTTCTTGATTGTAACCTTGAGCTACTAATCTAGCTTTGTTACGCACAATTATACTATTTTTATCTCGTTTGTTTTGAAAAACCCATTTTGTGCCAATTATGGTTTGTGAATTTGGTCTAACAACTAAATCCCAAACATGATTTCTTTCAAATTTATTTAGTTCATCTTGCATAGCTAGAATCTAAAATTCATCAAACTCGGCTTCTTTAAAATTCTTTGGCTCGATTTGTGAAAGAAAGGCACAATTGTTATGAAAATTTCTAGAAGAATTTCTTGTGCTTACCCCTTTTGATAGATGACCAATGATATGATCTCTTGTGTGAGAAGGGACAAACCTCCATTCTTTTGGTAATGATGAAGCGTTGAGATCTTCAAGAGGTTCTTCTTCATTTTGTTGCATAATCGTTTACTCATCATGTTGAATTTCAATGTTATTTGGATTCCATTTGTCTTGATTTTGAACACTTAGTTGTTCAAATGGGATTTCTAAATCTTCATCATCAATGACTTTTTCTTATTCAATAGAATTAGTTTCATCAAAGACAACATGCATAGATTCTTCAACTACTAAAGTTCTTTTGTTAAAAACTCTAAAAGCTTTGCTAGTAGATGAATATCCAAGAAAAATTCTAACATCGGATTTTGGATCAAATTTTCCTAAATTTTCTTTTGTGTTTAAAATAAAGCACTTGCAACCAAGAACTTTAAAATATTTGATATTGGGAATTCTATTTTTCCAAAGCTCATATGAGTTTTGGTTTTCTTTAAATATAATATGAAGTATTTACGGCTTTGGCCCAAAAGTATTTTGGTAAATTGTTTTCATTCAACATGGTCCGAGCCATTTCTTGCAATTTTTGATTCTTCCCTTCTACTACAACATTTTGTTGAGGAGTTCTAGGAGCTGAGAAATTATGTTCATATCCATTTGATTTGCAAAACTCATCAAAAGCTATATTTTCAAATTCTCCACCATGATCACTCCTAATTGTGGTAATGGTGTATCCTTTTTCATTTTGGACTCTTTTGCAAAAATGTTTAAATGTATTTAAAGCTTCATCTTTCAAATTCAAGAAAATGACCCAAGTAAATCTTGAAAAATCATCAACAATAACAAATGCATAATGTTTTCCACTTGAATTAGTGGTTCTAGAGGGTCCAAATAAGTCCATGTGGAGAAGTTGTAAAGATCTTGAAGTAGAAGAGTGTTGTTTAAGTTTGAAAGAACTCTTTACTTGTTTTTCAAATTGACAAGCATCACAAATTTTATCTTTTTCGAACTTTATATTTGGTAAACCGTTTACAAAGTTATTTTTGGAGATTTTTGAAAGTAAGTCCATGCTAACATGACCTAATCTCCTATGCCATAACCAATAATCATCATTTATACTTGAAAGACATTTTATTTCTTTTTCAAGTTCAAGTTCAATAGATATGATGTAAATATCTTTACATCGGCTCCCCGTGAACAATACATCTTTAGATATAGCATCCTCAATGAGGCATTTGGAAGAATCAAATTTAATGTGATAACCTTTATCACACAATTGACTTATACTAATCAAGTTATGTTTAAGATTATCAACTAATAAAATATTTTCAATGGATGGAGAAGAACGATTACCAATATTTCCAATGCCTATGATTTTTCCTTTGGCATTGTCTCCAAAAGTTACATGACCTCCATATTTTCTTTTGAGATTTGGTAGTAATGATCAATCTCCTGTCATATGTTTTGAACAACCACTATCCAAGAACCAATTGCTCTTGACCTTTCGTGGTACCTACAAAAATAATTTTAATTTTTGATTTTTGGTACCTACATAAGTTTGAGTCTTTGATAGTTAGTGTTTGTGGATTCTTTTATCCACTTGTGTTTCTTTTCAAAGTATAGTCTCTTTTTAGTTGAACAATTATAAGCAACATGACCAATTTTCTTGCAAAAACTACATGTGATGTTTTGTTGAGAAAAATTGGATGATTTTACAAATATGGTTTCAAGAGATTTTTGTTTCAAGAGAAGTTTATATCCAATTCCCCCTTTGTTGAACACACATTTTTGTTCATCAAGCATTAATTCAAAATTTTTCTTTCATTGGGTAAATTTGTGAATAATGCTTGTTAAGTTAACCACTTTTTCTTTCAATGAAATATTTTCTTTAATTAAGGACTTATGATCATATTTTTGTTTTTCAAAATCCTTTTGTGCAATAAAGAGTTTTTTGACTACCTTTTTCAATAATAAGTGTTTATTGTTAAGAATAGAGTATTTTGAAACAAGTTTTTCAAATTCTTCAAGAATTTCATCATAAAAGGTAGATAAGTCAATGTAAGAGTCATTGTTGTTTGTACTTACCTCATCCTCAATAGCCATGAAGCACATGTTGACGATTTCTTCTTGAACTTCATATTCTTTAAGATCATCTTCATCACTATCGTCCCATGTAGCTTGAAGAGCTTTCTTTTTGGTGAACTTCTTTTTGTTCGGGTATTCGGTCCTCTTATGACTAGGTTTGTCACAATCATAGCATATGATCTCTTTGTTTTTCTCTTCACCTTTATCATCCTTCTTTTAAAATCACATTTGTTTCGAAATCCTCTCTATTTCTTAACAAGAAGAACTAAGTCATCAAGTTCTTCCTCACTTATGTTTGTGTTGGAGGATCCTTCATCGTTTGTTGATTTCAATACAATTTGCTTCTTGGGATGCTCCTTCATCTCTTCTTTGCTTCTTCTTATTTTCTCCTTTATTTAGGCATTGTTGAGCTCATACGTCATCAATGTTCCATATAGCTCCTCCAATGGATAAGTGTTGACATCTTTTGTATTCTCTATCAACATCCTCAAGGAGTTCCAATCTTTCGAGAGAGACCTAAGCATTTTACTCACAAGTTCACCGTTAGTAAATTTTCGATCAAAGCCCATAAGGCCATTAATAATATCGGTAAAGCGAGTAATCAAATCAACAATAGGTTCATCTTGCTTCATAAAGAAATTTTCAAAATCTTTTGTCAATAGATTTATTTTAGGTTCTTTAACCTTTTTGGTGCCTAAGTGAGTTATCTTTAATGCATGCCAAATATCATATGCAGAATCACATGTGCTAATACGATTAAACTCATTTTTATCTAAAGCACAATCAAGTAAATTTTTGGCTCTAGCATTCAAAGACAATTTTCTTTTATCCTCTTCATCATATTCTTCTCTAGGCTTAGAAGTAGTTTGGTCCAGTTTATCATCAACTTTAATAATTTTTGTAGGCACATATGGACCAAACTCGATGACTTCCCAAATGTTATAATCAATTGATTGAATGTAAATCATCATTCTAGTTTTCCAATAATTGTAATGGGTGCCATTAAAGAAGGGATGGCGATTTGTAGAGTGACCCTCAAGGTTTTGAATATTTTGATTAGCCATTACTTAATATTGTATAATCTTCAAAAAAATGAGCACCTTGCTTTGATACCAATTGATAGCCCAAGAATAACTAACCAAGAGGGAGTGTGAATTGGTTTTCTCAAACTTTTTCGAAAAATATTTAAGAAATGAAAATTAATCTACAAAAATATAAGCACAATATAAGTAAATAAAAGAGAAGAGAGAGTGCAAACGATATTTTTATGGAGGTTCAATCCAACCAATGATCTACGTTCCCCGTTACCAAGCTCTCCAACACGAGCACGGCTTTTTCACTATTTTGATTGACTTATGGTGCAATCCAAACCCTTACAATGTATCCGGTGACTTTACGAACAAGGAGCACCGATTCTTATACAATATTAAGCTTTCAAGGGACCTCAATATGACCCAAAAATGTAGAAAGATTGATTTGAGTATTTCTCTCTAAATGAATGATAAATACAAGTTTAGTTATAAGAGAGACTAACACTTTAATAAATAGCAATATATGAGGAAAGCTCAAGTATTAGAAGAAAACTTTGTTGAGAATGATGAATCAAAAGTTTGATTTAATCAAACAAAGTTTTTCAATAAGAGATATTGAAGATATAAATGTAATGAAGCTTTGAATGAAGTTTTTCAATATGATTCTCTCTATAAATGCTATTGTAAATGTTGTTGAATGATAATAAATGAAGTGGTATTTATAGAGATCAATTTTTGTCACTTTTTGTTGAAACGAATGACCAAACGGATGACCAAACGGTAGACCGGTCAGATGGTCTCAGATGGTCAGAACTAGCCGTTAGAACTGTAAAAAATCAAAACGGACACTTTTTGAAAAGTGACATTCAAACGGTCGACCGGTTCAACTGATATATCAAACGGATTAACCATTTCCACAGTTTTGAAAAATTGATTTTTGGCTTTGATAAAAATATTTTTATGCAAGTGATAAAAAAAATTGAGCTTTCATTCATTGAATTGCTAGAAATCAAAGAGTTAATACATTTACAATTTTATCTAGAAATTTATTCTTCGATCTTGATCTTCGAATCTTGAAATTTGGATATTGAAATACTTGAACTCTTGTATTGATTTTGATTTGATCTTACCATAGCTTAAGAGTTCGATTTATAACACTTTGAACATTGCTTGAAAATAGATTGTTAGAAAACACAACTATTTTGTTTGTTATAATCAAAACATTAAGGTTTAAAGTTAACCATAGGTCAACAATAGGGACAGCTGAGTCCAAATGATAGCAACAGTAACATGGTAAACAAAGTTCCACTCCAACGGCTTGGCCAATCCATGATAGAACCATTAATTCCATTACTGGCAGGTCATATGTCAGCAAGATAACAAGGGCAGTAACACGAAGGCATACCCGCTAAGTGACCTGTCCAACCTAATTTGAAAATTAGGTAAGCTAGCCGAACTCACTACAGATCATCAGTTTTACAACCTCAGAAGCTACACATTTACTCAATCCACACCATGATGTTTTAGGCATATCTCTGAACATCGTGAACTGCTTGATCAAGTGCATCATGATAGACAATGATAGCAGTGCCAACATACTTTTCTTAGAAACAGTGAAGGCCATGGGCATTCCAGAAGAAAATATTACTCGACAGACGACACTGCTAATTAGCTTTAGTGGTGAACAAAAGAACACTTTAGGTGAGATCGTGCTACCTGTTTAAGCTGAAAGAGTTAACCTTCAAACCATATTCTTCGTGATGGACTATCCATCAGTGTATAATGCTATTTTGGAAAGGCCCTGGATCCACGAAATAAAGGCTGTACCATTGACATTTCATTAAGTGCTTTGCTTTCTATCAAATAGAGAATAAGAGAGATCATTGGCGACCAAAGACACCCTAGAAACTGCTACCAGAATTCACTCTGCTCTGACTAAAGTCCTTTATAACAATTACAGCAATGCCAGCTCGACATCCAAAACCATCTAAACATGGAAGAGTTGGATGATGTCTAGATCCACATTGACTTTCCAGAACATAAAACTCGGGTGGGATTGAAGCTGGAACCAAAACTCAGACAACACCTCATCAAATTTCTCATAGAATACCATGATTTTTTTTCTTGGTCTCACAAAGACATAACCGGTGTTGACCCAGAAGTCATTACATTCCAGTTAAGCAGAAGTGGAGAAGGTTTGCACCAGAAACAAACTGCATAATCAATGAGGAGGTGCATAAGCTCATAGAGGCTGGATCTGTTTGAGAAGTTAACTATCTTGTATGGCTAACCAATGTAGTTTTGGTAAAGAAGAAGAACGTTAAATGGGAATCTGTATAGACTTCACAAACTTGAACAAGGCCTGTCCAAAGGACAGCTTTCTTGAGATGATGGTAGACACAACAATTAGACATGAACTTTTAAACTTCATGGACACTTTTTTTGGTTCCAACCATATTTTAATGCATCCAAATGACCAAGAAAAAACTTCTTTTGGGAGCTAGGAATATTTTTCTACGAGGTATATTCAAACTCAAGAACGCTGGAGCAACATAGCAACGAATGGTGAACAGAATGTTTGCTAATCATCTTGGGAAGACCAAGATTGCAGAACAACACATAGACCACCTTCAACAATCCTTTAAAGTTTTGAAGAAATACAACATGAAGCTCAATCCAACCAAGTGTTCGTTCGGAGTGTCTTCCAGAAAGTTTTTTGGCTATTTGGTGACCTAGCAGGGGATCGAGGTAAATCCATATCAAATCCATTCAATCATTAATATCCCATATCTTACTTGCATCAAGAAATTTAAAAAGCTTGTCAAAAGACTTACAACTCTTAACAGGTTCATATCTCGATCTTCTGAAAAATATCAATAATTTTACTATATATTGAAAAAAAAAGTCTTCAAATAGACTCCAGAATGTAAAGAAGTGCTCCAACATCTCAAACAATACTTAACTTCATCTTATCTCTTGTCCAAACCGAAAGACGGAGAACAACTCTTCATGTACTTAGTGGTATAAAAAATAGTCGTCAGTGCTATCCTACTTCACAGAGAAGAAGAAAAAAATATCCCCATCTACTATGTCAATAAAATATTAATAAATACAGAAATTCGCTACAGCTAATTGGATAAACTAGTTTTATCAATCATCAATGCAGCTCGGAAGCTAAGACCTTACTTCTAGAGCCATTTGGTAGTTGTCCTGACTACTTTTCCACTAAGCAGATGCTTCACAAACCTGAACTATCAGAATGATTAACCAAATGGGTTGTAGAACTAAGTGAATATGACATCTCTTTTTCATCACGCACTACCATAAAATCTCAGGTACTTGAGGTTTTTATTACAGACTTCACTCCCAATTCTCAGGCCCTGGCCGAAAAAGAACTTTTCTGCTTGACGAATGGACCCATTTCTATCACATGGCTACTCTAGGTAAAAGGAGCAAATAATATATGTGGATGGGCCTTAGCATTATCTTGACATCACTAGAGGGAGGCCAGATAGAACAGACAGTCAGATGTGAATTCAAGGCGATCAAGCGAGAGAATGAAGCACTCATTGCCAAACTAAACCTAGCAAAAGAAATTGGAGTCACTCGAATAAATGTCCACAGTGACTCTCAGCTCATTGTAAACCAAATCCATTGTACTTTCCTAGCTAGGAATTCAAAGATGACATCTTACCTGGAGTTAGTCAAACAGCTTTGCGGTAATTTGATGAATTCCAAATCACTTAAATACCACGAACTGAAAATACCCAAGCAGACGCGCTAGCCGGCCTTGGGGCAACCACAAACACAAAATAAAGAAAAGTTATCCTAGTGGCTTATCTGCAATAGCCATCAGTTTGGAAACCAACTGAAGAAAAAATCTATCGCTTGGAAGAAGAACACTCTTGGATGACTCCAATCATCACGAACTTAGAAAATGATGAATTACACAAAATAAGAGTGAGGCTCGACCAATCAAGGCAAAGGCCATCGGGTACTACATTATAAACAAAAATATATAGAAGGTCATTATCTGGGCCTTATCTCTGATGTATTGACAACATCGAGTCCAAATATGTCCTAATCGAACTACATGAAGAAGGGTATGGAGTCACTCTAGAGCCCGAAGCTTAGCACGTCGTGCACAGTCTGTCGAATACTATTGGCCAACAATGAGGATAGACTCGATTGACGATGCTAAAAGATGTAACAGATGCCAGAGCTACGCTGATATTTATCATCTCTCGCTAGAATGACTCAACCCTATCCTTTTACCCTAGCATTCAAGAAGTGTGGAATGGACATTGGCGAGAAGCTTTTAATTGCACCGGGACAATGCGTCTTCATACTTGTAGTCACAGACTATTTCAAAAAATGGATTGAAGCCAAGATATTCTCATAGGTACGTGACCGCTAAGTTATTCAATTCATTTGAAAGACTATAATATGCATGTTCGGAGTCCCGAAAGAAATTGTAACCGACAATGGATAACAATTCATTAGCATCGAATTCTAATATTTCTGTAGGGAATGGAACATCTATTGTACCACCACTTGGACACCAACTGGTTAAACACCTTTCTCCTTGGCCTATGGCGCTAAAGTTGTCATTTGAGTAGAAACAGTCATACCAACCTTTTGGTATGAGTGAACAACCAATGAACAAAATCAAGCAGAGTTATGCCATAAATTAGACTTGGCGAATGAATGAAGATAAATAGCACTACTCCGCACAGCAGCGTTTCAACAAAAGATAACCCATCACTACAACTGTCTGATGAGGGCCAGAACCTTCAAAGAATGTGATTGGATACTGTGAAGAGTATTGCAGAACACAAGAGGCTGGTGCAGGTAAACTTGCAGCAATCTGGGAAGGACTATACTTAATCACCAAAGTGGTTGAGTATGGATCTTACAAATTACGCACTCAAGACGGCAGAGACATAAGCAGTAGTTGGAATGCCATCCATCTTTGCAAATTCTACTTCTAAGTTTTCTAAACTTCTTCTCAATTATGTACTCACATATAATGTTATATATGAGAATCATTGCTAACTTAGGCATCAGAGAGCCGATGGAAAAAATAACAACAGTGACCTTAACCTTTCTCTGCTCTTAGGAGAACCAGCATGGTGAAACCGAGACAAAATTCTCTTCCAGAAACTATCTTCGAAAGAATTGTTGAAAAAACTTTGGAACGACCCAGAAGGCAGCAAAATGGATAAATCTAGACCTCCATCACAAAGAAATTCAATAGGTACAACAAAATGCCACTTCCAAAGTTCAAAACTTACCTTATCAGCCGAAGTTTAGGAAGTCTTGAAACTCTGGAAGGGATGAAAAATAAACATAAATACCAACAAGAATCGGCTAAACATACAGCCTTCCTCAGACCGTCCGGAATCACATGGTTGCCATCAAGACATTCGGACAAAGATGACTACACAGTTGCTATCAATTTATTCAAACGAAGACGATCACACAAAATGAAGACTAAGTTGCTTTCAAACAAATGCAGCTTCAAATCGACTAGCGACATTGCACATCATGTTGGATAGGCTAGACCAATCGAATCGTTTGTACATATATAAATTACTCTTCATTTTAAAAGATAGAGAATAAAAGCCATTCACGGCAAATTTCATACTTCTATAAAATGTGTTTTATCTTTTGCTGAAAATTTGTGAAGTATTTGATATAAGTTCAAACTTTATGGATGTTTTGTTCATATACTTGTTCTTGCTTCGATTAAAACTGTGCATATTTTCAAAATACCTCACATGTAAGTTTAGGTCAAAGGTTTGAGAAAACTTTTTTTAGCTATTTTATTCTACCGAGCACACAATTATAATAAAGCTTACATATTTCATAAATTTGAATACATAAGTACAAATACAAGTTATATAAGTTCGAACAAGTAAGTCCAAATGCCTAATACATAAGTACAAAAAGAAATACAAGCCGACTAGCACACTGGAAAACTGTGCAACCAAATGAATTAAGCTTGACCATCATTATCAGAGGGGTCGACATCTCTGACCCCATATTCGAGCTGCTCTTCCAACATATTGCGCGCACCAAGCATCTGGCACAACTTAACATACTCAGTTGTCCACATCTCAGCTAGTATGCTCACCTTTTTTGTAATCATTCATAAGGATGGATTTGGTGGCTATCTTAACCTCTAGCTAGCAATTCTCTAAATGATCTTCTGAGCCCTCCTACAAGCTCATCCTCCAATGAAAGCTTTCCACTAACTATTATGGCTAGCTCATCCATTGCCTTTTTAGCTGCCAAGTCAGTACCATTCTTTCTAATCTTTAAAAGTTTATTTTCTCCATGTAATAAGACGTTCGCATCCTACAATGAGCACACCCATCTGGCTTGTCTAATGGCCTCGTCCTTCTAAAAAGTGACACATTGCTACTGCTGAAATTAACAAAGACAAGTTAGACATAATCAAGTGGATTATCCATAATAAATTGAAAAAAAAAACAAAAACTAACTGGAAGATTCGGGCCATCGAGCTCTCGACTTTTTTCACTTGTCCAAGTTTTTCGTAACGAGCTCGGTCTTCAGGAAACAAAAGACCTTCGCTTAGAGCCACCACACCTGGGTTATAGAACACAGAAGAGTCGGGTAGAAAAGTAAGCATGATGGAACCATCGTCCCCGTACATCGGACCTAGACGACCGCACTTTTGTGGTGCCCGGAAAGCAGCATCAGAAAGTTGTGTCTGGCTTGGTAAATCATAGGTCGATTCGAGAGGGTCAACTGGTCCATAAAGGAAGAACATGTATTAGATTTCTTCTTTTCTTTTGCCTTTTTTCTCTCCAGAGTATTGAGCAAAAATCCTACCACTCTCAACATGACTTGATCTGCAGCCGAACGATCAATTGAGTTAAGTGAACCACACATATGGAGGTCACTACCACAAATTTCCAAACCTCTCTTTATCATTACAATAGGGACCATATGTCTTAAAGCTGAAAATTGCCCCACTTGCCCATGTTTTCCCTCACTCTTCAACCACCCAAGAAGATGATTTGTTCCATCCATTTCTCCACCATTCATCCATTTTCAGCCCTCCTCACATTCATTTTAGTTCTCAGTCTCCAAAATCAGTTCTCAGCTCCATTTAATTCAAGTCCCAATTCTCATTTCCAGCAAGTCATTTTTCCAGCAGAAATTCTCCTTCTCTCTCTCTCTCTCTCTCTCTCTCTCTCCCCTCCAAAGTCCCTCTCCCCAACTTCCCATTTATAGTCCCCAAAAAATTAAAGCACATCAGCCCCTTCTCATCTGTTAATTTTTGCCCCAGCAACTACTGTTCATACTCGAATTTGATACCATATTGTCCTCATTTTTCCTTATACATTTTAGCCCCGAGCAATAGGCATTCAACCCCTTTTTGCTTCATCTTTTGTTAAAGCTCTTTTCATTTCAGAAACCAGACCTCAACGGGGAAAATTAGCTGCCTTTTTGCATCCTTTTTGCTCCCATTTCTACCCTTTTGTTCGACCAGCAAGATCATATTTTTCTTCTCCTTTTTTCCTCCTATTTTAGTCACTCAAACCACACTACAACACATGAATTATGTAAATAAAAAATTCAAAGGCATAGGGTTATTATTTTGAGAAAAGATTCATCCATTGTTCACATTTCAACTCAACAAAAAGCTACGAATTTACAAGGTAGTTTCTTATACTACTTAAATTATGTTTCACAAATTTTTACATTGAGAAAATGATATGTAAATGATATGTCATGTTTAATGATAAATATAGAACATTATGATAGTGATTGAAGGTAATCACTTAACTATGTTAGTGATTGAAAGTAATCACTTATGATTTCATGTGGTGTCGGTTATTAAAATTATATTGTTCCCATGTATGTTTAATGAATGGCATTTCGCATATTAATTTCGTATGATTTTCTCTTATGTTAGTGCAATTTTCTATTGAGTGTTTCTTTTGAAATGCTCACTTCAAAATTATTAAATCTTCAGATTGATATGATTGGTGTTGGTGCAACGGCATAGAGTAGCGACCGAGAAGAAAATGGCGTAGTTTTAGATTACTTATTTTTGACATCGATATAGTCGAGCCATTTATTATGTAAAGTTAAATACAATATTAAATCTATTTTTCTTTAATATTTTAAAGTGGTGAAAAACCAGAAGTTTGCCGTTTTGGAAATTTGAAGAATAAGTATTGAATAGTGATTCTAAAATTTCTAGCTTTCCGCCCTTAACTTTGACATATCATAACTTTTTGTGTACTTTGAATTTTTTTGTCAATTTAGTGGTATTTGATAGATATATAAGTTTTCTGGTAGAAAAAATTAGAATCACTCAAAAATCATTTCGTATGAATTTATTATGACCATTTTTACTAGGCTGCGTTAGCATACTCGGCACAGTTTTCCAAGTAACTTTAGCTACATTTTTTTCATAACAAACAACATGGACAAGGTCTAATATTTTGATATGTTGTAGCATAAAGTTCCAAGTATTTATGGTTCAAATCTCGTAATTTTTAGAGCATGTTTAGATGGTCAAATAGTTTGTGGCCGACACCTAATACAGTTTGGTAAAATCCTTAATGCTTCAGAAGTTAAATCCATTTTTCCTTTTGCACTTGTCACTTTTTCACAATAATTAATTTTTAAAATCATTCAAGGGCACAAGAAAATTTATTTAGAGTTGTCAAATTTTATTTAAAGATTTTTAAGTGACCCTCCGGGTTGAGAAAATTTGAGGCGTACAGTTTGGTATCAGAGCGCGGGTTAACTTTTCTATAGACTTGCATAAACTCTAAAATTTTATTTTATTTTATTTTATATGATCTTTATTTTATTTTGTCAAGTTAAAATTTAGAATTTAAGATTTTTAAGTTTCAGTGAGGAAAAGAAAGTTTGAGAATTTTATGTTTAAGTATGATGTATGTGAAACTTATATTTTGAAATATTATATTCATTTTATTTATGAAAAAAATGTTATGTTGTGTTGAAATGTTAATGTGGATATTAAACTTTTGCACCATATATGTTTTGAGAAATGTAACTAAATTTTTTGAAAGTTTATTTTAGTCTTCGAAATTTAATTAAAATATGATAGAAACTCACCTAATCAGACTTTCCATAATTGGTATTTCAGACATGGTATTACTTAGTGAGTTCTATCTAAAACGAGTTGAGGCGTCAAGAAGAGATTATGAGTGGTTCGTCTCCAATCCTTAGAGGACTATCAATCAGCATGTCGGAGCCACGAAGCAACACGAGTTAGGGGGATGAACCATAAGTTTGTGACAAAAAGATGTTGGCTTTAATGGTGCACTTGCCATTTTCTAGAAAATAGAGGTTAAGGGATCAAACATCATGCCTCTCAAATGGTTAAAAAGAGGTTAAGGGATCAAACATCATGCTTTTCAAATTGTTAAAAATATCATTGGTATCTGATATATGCTAGCTAAAGTTAATATTTCATGTCAGAAAACTGATAGTGTACTAGAGGTTATTATGCCATTAGAATGAACCATATATACGAATAAAGTATCTATGGTAGTATAGATAGATTTTGATGGGTTGAATTTTTCAGCAAACCTGCATGTTATAATTATGAGAGATGTCTTGGGTATGGATTGGCAGTAATCATGTTACCATCGTATGATTTGAGAATGAAGTAATCTTTCAAAGACTGGGAGAAAAAAAGTTCAAATTTATGGCTCAAAGATTGAAGCACCCATCTGCCTCATCTCATCTTTGCAGGTAGAGAAATTTCTAAACAAGTGATATTGTCAAAGATATCTTGTCAATCTCACTGGAAACTCATTTGAAGAATTAGTAGTGAATAATGTGCCATTAGTTCGAGAGTACGCTAACCCGTTTCTAGATGACCTATTAGGTATCCCGCCTAATAGGCAAGTGGAATTCACGATAGATCTAATACATGGAGCTGCACCCATGTCAAAGGCTATGCATCGTATGGAACCAAAAGAATTGCAAGAGTTAAATATATATTTGAAAAATTTACTCGATAAAGCATTTATTAGACCAAGTGTTTCTCCACAAGGAGCCCCATTTCTTTTTGTGAAGAGTTACTATCCCCTTCCAAGAATTGAAGATTTGTTTGATTAATTGAAGAGAGGTTCAATGTTTTGAAAGATCGACTTGAGATCGGGCTATCATCAAATGAAAATCAGGCCATCAAATATACCAAAGTCAGCATTCCGAACTCGATATGGGCATTATGAATTTACGGTAATGTCCTTTAGACTAACGAATGCTCCAGCGGTATTTATGGATTTAATGAACTGTGTTTTTCATCAGTATTTAGATCAGTTCGTCATTGTATTCATTGATGACATTCTAATTTATTCCAGAAATCCCAAGCAACATAAGAAGCACTCGAGGACAGTATTGGAGACTTTGCAGAGGGAAAAGTTGTATGTCAAATTCAAGAAATGTGAATTTTGGTTGGACCGAGTAGGATTCCTTGGTCATATTGTGACGACTAATGGAATTGAAGTGGATCCATCAAAAGTTGAGGCTATATCAAATTGGCCGGCACTATCGAATGTTGGAGAAGTGAGAAGTTTTCTAGGTTTAGCCGGCTATTAACGTCGATTCATATAAGGATTTTCCAAAATAGTTGGTCCTATAATGCAATTGACTCGAAAGGGTGTTAAGTTTGTATGGTTCGAGAAATGTGAACGGAATTTTTAGGAGTTAAAAGAAAGACTAGTATCAGCACTAGTGCTAGCCTTAACCGAAGGTTCAAAAGGCTACGCAATTTACAATGATGCGTTAAAACTCAATTTGGGTTGTGTTTTAATTCAACATGTAAAGGTGATGGCTTATGCTTCAAGATAGTTGAAGCAATATAAGCAAAATTATCCGACGCAAGACCTTGAACATGTGACGGTAGTTCACGCTTTGAAATTTTGGCGCAATTACCTTTTATGGGAGCAAATGTGAGATTTACATTGACTATAAGAGTCTCAAGTACTTTTTCACCTAGAAGAAGTTGAATATGAGACAACAACGGTGGTTGGAATTGGTAAAGGACTACGAATGCATTATTCTGTACCATTCAAGTAAGGATAATGTAGTCGCGAATGCTCTAAGTAAAAGGAATATGGGTCAGTTGTCTTCACTACAAGATAAATTGGTCAGGGATTTTGAGAATTTGAGAATTGAAATTTTAGTGCATGCTAGTGCGGGCATCAACAATGGTAATTAGTTTAATATTAAAGTCAACACTTAGAGATAGAATTGTGACAGCTTTGAAAGACGATCCATTTCTAGAAAAGATCAAGGCCTAAGTGGGAACCGAAAAGAGAAAAGAGTTTGAAATAGTTGAGGACAAAGCTTTGATGTTCAAAGGTCGGTTATGCATGCCTAGGGACGAAAGTTTGAGAAATGAAATTTTATCTGAGGCTCATTCCGCTCCTTGTGCCACACATCCAAGATGAACGGAAATTTATAAGAATTTATGTAATACATTTTGGTGGAGAAATATGAAAGGAGTTATAGCTCGTTTTGTGTCAATGCTTGGTGTGTCAGCAAGTGAAGGCACAACATTAGAGGCCGTCAGGCCATTAAATCCAATGGATATATATACCAATGTGAAAATGGGAGAAAATTACAACAGATTTCATTTTAGGTTTTCCTAGATTAGCAAGAGGTCATGATGCCATATGGATTGTAGTAGACCGTTTGACGAAATCTATTCATTTTCTACTGATCCAAGTGAATTTCAGTTTGGATTAATTAGTACAGTTGTATGTCAAGGAAGTTTTTCGACTTCATGAAGTACCAGCATCCATTATATCGGATCGAGACTTGAGGTTTACCTCAAATTTTTGAAAAAGTCTTTAAGGAGCTTTGGGTACTAAATTAAAGTTTAGTACAGCTTACCATCCTCAAATTGACGGGCTATCAGAACGGACAATTTCAAGTCTTTGAAGATATGTTGAGAACATGTGTTTTGGATTTGGGTGTTAAATAGGAAAGTCACTTGCCATTGGTGGAGTTGGCTTATAATAATAGCTTCTAAGCTACTATCGACATTGTACCATATGAGGCACTGTATGGTCGTCGATGTTGTTCGTCAATTTATTAGGATGAAGTTAGCGAAAGAAGAATTTTGGGTCTGGGGTTAGTTAAGAAAACAATGGAAGTGATAGACAAGATCAAGTCCAAAATGAAGACAATGCAAGACCGTCAGAAAAGTTATGCCGGTCAAAGTAAAAAAGTTAAGAGTCCTGGGTCAACAAAAAACTTTTTCTGAAGGTGGCAAATGAAAGGAATACTGCATTTTGGTAAGAAACGAAAGTTGAGACCATGATTCAAAGGCCCATTTGAAGTCCTTGAGAAAATTCGAAAAGTAGTATATCGTCTGGCATTGCTACCCGAGTTCTCGGCAGTGCACAACATATTCTACGTTTCGATGTTAAGAAAGTATGTGCATGATCCTTCGCATGTGGTAAATTATTTGTCGTTGGATTTTATAGAATGATATGACTTATGAAGAAATGTCTGCTGTGGTTCTAGAGAGAAAATTCCATGTTTTGAGAAACCGAGAGATCCTTTTAGTCAAGGTTCAATAAAGAAGGCACGATGAGGATGTGGTCACCTGGGAAAGAGAATAAGATGTCTTAGCTAAGTATCAGGACCTTGTAAACCAAGTAAAGTTAAATTTCAAGGACAAAATTATTTTAAGTGTGGAGGGTTGTAGCGACTGGAAATTTTTTCGTCTTTTTAATTTATGGAAATAAAATTTTAACTTTTGGCATCGCTACGAACTTCCGAGTACTATTTAAAATATTTTAGTCGCATTAATTTTTGCACGTGCTTACTTTATATTTTATGTGACGAACATGAAATTTTATTAATCACCGAGACTAATTAATTTTTCTTAACCCGATTATTTTTTTGAGTTAATTTTTGATTAATTTTAGACCATTCTTTTAAATTAAAAACCATAAAAAATTTAAACATCTTCTCGATCATTTTCAGTCAATTTGTTCATCTTAGTTTTGACCCATTTTTTAGCTATTTTTCACTTAGAATTAACCCAATTATCATGCCACTATATTGCAAGAAAGACTTCCCACACAGCCCCTTATTTCCCTGCTAGATAAACACCCGAACAACCCATTATTCTCTGCTAAAGCGATACCTCAAACAGTCCCTTAAGTAACTTGAAAACTACTCATTTCCCTCCCCATTTTTCAGCCTACTTCTTTCCCATTTTCAACACCATTTATCCACTTTCCAACCCACTTAAAATGTATCCCAACTGCCTTAATCTCCACATAAAACCGCCCCACATTCCCGTCCCTAAACTCAACAAAAAACACCCGTTTATTCCCTATTAATCAGCCACTTCCTCCCATTTTCAGCACCAATTATCCACTTTCCATGAAAGCTGAAAACTACCCCACCTGACCATGTTCTCCCTCACTCTTCAACCACCCAAGAAGCTTATTTGTTCCATCCATTTCCCCAACCATTCGTACAGCAGCTCCCCTCCCATTCATGCTAGTTCTTAGTCCCCAAAATCACTTATCAGCTTCATTTAATTCAAGTTCCAATTCCCATAAATCAGCAAGTCATTTTTCCTATAGAAATTCTTCTTCATTTATCTCTCTCTCAAAGTCCCTCCCCCAACTTCCCCTTTTTAGTCCCCATAAATTAAAGTCCAGCAACCTCTTCTCCTCTGTTAATTTCTGCCCCAGCAACTAATGTCATACTCGAATTTTATCCATATTTTCCTCATCTTTCCATACACATTTCAGCCCCAGTAGGCATTCAACTCCTTTTTGCTATTTTCTGCAATAAAGATTGTCAAGAATCGATTGCGTAATCGGATGAGAGATCAATTGGTTGAGTGATAGTTTTTTGACGTATATTGAGAACGATGTATTTGACAATATTGATAACAATTTAATTATACGACATTCTTAAAGTATGAAAATGCATAGGTTACAATTGTAGTAATGTATCAAATTATTTTCATTAACGTTATGTTCTTCTAAAAAACAATTACATCTATATTTTTGACCATATGATAAGTGTATTTTGTGCACTTATTCGGACCTTTAAATTAAGCTTTTATTCCGTCATATTATTGATTTTATACTTAATTTAGTGTATAATTCTTTCTATTTCATTTTTGGATCCTTCTGTGAGCAATTGGAGAATATTGGACGAAAAGAACAATAATTTGGCAAATATTTAGAGAATATGTGAACTCAAATGCATTCACTTAAAAGTTAGAGGACCAAATTGGAGGTTATGAAAAGTTGGATGACTAAAGAAGATAATATAAAAGTTTGAGGACTAAAATGACCAAGACCCAAATCTTGAGGACCAATTTGAGAGAACTTAAAAAAAGCCAAGTTGGGCGAGTGTCTAACAACACAGCGCAGAAAAGAAGAAGTAAAACGGGCTAACTGGGCGATCGCCTGGGAATAGATCGCCCAGGCTAAATTGTGGGGTGGATTATTTTGTCTCCTTTTCGAATTCTACTCTGATTAGAAAACGTTTTGGATGCGATTTTAAGGCTTTTTGGGATATTTTAGGGCACCATTAGGGAAGTATAAATATGAGTTATTAACTCATAACAAGAGAGCCGGATTAGAGCCGATTTAGAGAGAAAAACAAGAGACAAATCAATAAACGAATATCAAGATTCATCCTTTCAAGATTTAAACGAAGATCAAGTTCCAGATTTTATCTCTCAATTATTTCTTCATATCCGGGTGATGGCTTCTATGTTTTCTTCTTCTTTTTATTTTCTTCTTCTTAGTATGTTAGGTTAAACCTTTTAGTGCTAGGATCATGATGAAACTTGTATCATGATCATTTAATTCTTTGAACATACTTTTTGATATTTAAACACGTTTTTAATTCTGAATAATTGATATTGATTTTTCTTCATCTACAATTATGTGCGCAATAGTTGTATGATTTTTGTGGCTTGTTTTACCTTCGAGAGATGGAAAATAGGTTATACATAGTATCAATTATCGTAGAGTCCGATAAAGAATAGAGATATACCGCTATGCTTTACGTGATATTTAAGTATTCACAAATTCTAATGCATTCTTGTATGTTCGCATTCGTCATAGAGATATAATCGGGTGACATATATGGATAGGTTTAACTATACTCGAGAGAGATTCTTAAACAAATTAGGAATTGATCTTCATAATTAATTCATGTTATCAAATTCAATGGTTTGGGTTAAAGGGAATTGATATAAGTAGATTTGGGATCCTAGTACACTTTTATTTTCCAATTTTAAAGTAATTCTTCTTTAATTTAATCTCTTGTTTGTTTGAATTATAATTAGTTAATTATTCTTAGTTTGTAGTTTAATTAGTTCTTACTCACCAATTTTTCAAAGTTCATTCGGTTAAGATTAGTGTAATTGAAATTGAACTATCTAAATTCTTGTGGGTATGATACTTGGATTTATAATCTATTTTATTACTTTTGCGATCCGTACACTTGCAGAATATTAAACACATAAAACATCTCGATACCATACAATAAAAAATGTCTAACTCCGCCACTTTCTCAACCCACACTACAACAAAAAGGACCTTTTGCAACATGTCAATGACAACATTCGTTAAAAGCATGTTGCTAAAAGCAGTTCTCTGGCAATGATCATCAAATGTCTGTTGCAATTGGTTAATTCAATTGACATTTGGCAACAGTGTTACAGTGACCGTTGTCAATGTAACCTTTTGCAACGGTCAGTGACCGTTGTCAAAAAAATAAAATATTTTCTTATACGACAACGGTCAGTGACCGTTGTCAAATAACATAGTATTTAGCAACGTTTGTGAACGTTGTGAACATATATACCACAACTCTTTTGCAACGGTCTTTGCATGTTGCGAAAACTTTTTAAAAAGAAATATTTGGCAACGTTCTTTGACCGTTGTTAAAACATACAACAATTGGCAACGGTCATTTGTGCATTGCGAAAAGTTTTGTTAAAAGCGATTTATAACGTTCTTTGCACGTTGCAAATGCCGAAACCCAAATCGAGCGCTTTTAACAAATTCATCGCCCGCTGAAAACTAAATTTATTTGGTTCCAACCTAAAATCGTTCTTTATCCATCTCGCTGCTCTCCCTACATCTAACCCGAAATCTCCCAAACCCTTCCAACCCAAATTCTCCTTTTCACGAAATCGCTGAAATCGCCCAACCATTCCAACCAATAATCTTCTCCTTGTCAACGATTGTTCTCCTCTCTCAAATACTTCATCTCTCACCCCTTCAAATAACAATAATCTCTACGTGTTTACGTCAAAATGGGAGACAAAAACGCGCCGCCGTCGCTTACCTAGTGAGTGTATTTCCACTATTATCCACGGATGGTTCTCGAAATTAGCCCAATGTGGCTCGGCAAGTTTCCAACTCTTTTCACGCACATACACACGTATTTGGTGTGTTTCTAGATTTGGGATTTTGTTTTGGGGTTTAAGATGTATCAGTTGTCGGGTTTGATTAATTATAATTCACGTATCAGATGTATCTTTTTCTGTTTCCTTTTCCTGCTGCTGCCGTTCTCGTCCTTATTAACCTAAATTGCGTCATTTTTATTTTTTTTTTTTTTTTGTTGTTTGTGGGATTTGGGAGGTTCAAAATTTTGACACTGAATAGGGGCAGCTGAGTTTCTGTCCTCCTCAAAATTCAAGAAAGAAATGCCGAATAGTTGTATTTCTTACCTCAAAGCTCCATATTTTGGGTTTTGTTTATTTCAGTTTAGATGGTCGCTTTTTTTTTTTATGGCTTGAATTGTGATTAAGATTTTTCTAACAGAACGGTAACTGGGTGATTTGTTTCTCCAAATATATAAAATGTTTATATGTTGTTAGTTTTGAAATTGAAGTCATTTGGCTGTTATTGCAGAGGCAAGCTCAGCAGCACCAGCACCAGCAGCAGCACCAACAACAGCAGCAGCAGCAGCATGAACAACAGCAACAGCAGCGCCGGGATGGCCACATCCTGAATGGCACGGCTAATGGAATTGTCAGGAATGATCCTCTCACGAGACAGAATCCCGGCACTGCCAATGCTCTGGCAACAAAAATGTACGAGGACAGATTGAAAATGCCTGCTCAGAGGGATTCTTTGAATGATGCAGCTTTGAAGGTACAAAGTCGAAATATTTAACAACTTTGTTAATGTGACCAGGAAAAAATAAGTTATCGTTTAGGATACTTATTAATTGAATGGGTACTCACATATAAGAGTATGTAGAAACACACTTTTTATTTCAATTGCTAACAGTATAGCATTTTCTTTCAGCAAAGATTTGGTGAGAATGTCGGCCATCTTTTGGATCAAAATCATGCTTCCATTTTGAAATCAGTTGCAGCAGCTGGCCAGGCCTCTGGGTATGTTCAATACATATTTAGTTATATCTATCGATATTTTGAAACTGCATCATTATCTGGACTGTTTTACTTGTAGTAGCTGCAAATTGAGAATACTTGTAGCCATCTCCAAATTTATTGCGACTAAGACTTGGTTTGTTGTGTTGTATTGCTGCAAATGGAGGAAAAGAGAAACAAAAGAACCATACTCTTAACATAGAAAGAGTAGTTTTTCCTCTTATGTCATGAAGAAGGATTAAAAATATTGAGTCTTGTTTGCATCGTGTAGTGAAGAAATTGTAATTAGAAGAATATTTTTCCTTACATCGAATAAGGGAAAAATAGGGAAATAAATAGAGAGAAAGTGATCCCTTCCTCCAATTATGCGATACAGAATAATAAACTTCCTAAACTAATTCTTCTAAAATAGAAAAATTCTAATCTAGGAAATTTAGTAACATCCTACCCAAATCTATTACTGGAAAAAATAAAAATCACAACAAGATCCCTTAGTTCCTGCAAAAATAATCTTGAATTTCTACATGTAGTAAGGTGGATTGTGAATCTTTCCCCCCTCTGTCGGTCTGTCTAGTGTGTATATACATGTAGTTATGTGTGTGTGTAAAGGGGTATATACTCAGTCTTAACTTAAGGGAGTGGAACTGATCTGACCAGGATGCTTACCTGTGTTGAGAAAGAAACACAGAGGCTGTGAAACAAAATGAATTCTTTTATTTCTCTAATATATTTTTTTTACTATTGATTTGATAAAAGGTATCAATGTTTTGTCAATATCACTCATCATTTATCCAAATTCCTATTTTCGGGCAAGTTCTGCATGGTACGGCTGGCAGCATGTCCCCCCAAGTTCAAGCTCGAAGTCAACAACTTCAGGGGACTACACCGGTCGGTGTTTTCTTTGTTTCTTTTTCCAAAAGATATTTCTGTTAGTATCTGCACTTCCATATAATTTCTTCCCTTAATTTTCTTGCACAGGAAATCAAGAATGAAATGAATATACACTTTCCTTAGTTACCAAATGAGGATAAGTTTTCATTAATTTGTACTTAATCTTAAATTTGCTTTTAGAATATAAATGGTTATGTTCACAAGTCTATTTGGTGCTCTTTATTTATTTATTTTTATTCTTTTGCGATTTTGTATGATGAATTGATTGTCGTATTCTATCGTCATTGCAGTTCCATTATGGTGTGTTTTTTGCCTACATGAGGTTGAGGGAGCAAGAGATCAGGAACTTGATGTGGATATCTGAATGTGTTGCTCAGAACCAAAAGTCCAGAGTGCATGATAGCGTAGTTTTCATAATCTAGTTTCTTCAAAATTATTCTAGAACTTCTCACGCTTGTGTTGTGTAAATTTTGTTTGCATTTTGAAGGAGTATTATGCTGCATTTTCTTAACATTCAGAATAAGTTGCGTGATGGATGTGTTAGTCGGAGGGAGAAATCTTGTGTTGATATTTATAACCTCGTGTTAGTATATTTATCCAAATGTACAATAAAGTTGTGTTGGCATATCTTTCTTATTTTACTTAGTCTTATTCTTATTTTACGCAGTCTTAGTCTTTTACTTAGTTGAGTTTTATTATATCTATAATGTAATTTTGTATTTAAATGATTGAGAAAGTACAAGAATATATATAAAATATATTTCGAAATAATAGATAAAAAACCCAAGGTAACGACAACGTGCACAAGAACGTTGTTGAAAATGAATACATAGGCAAAGGCAGCGTGCAAATATGCGTTGCTAAAACTAAATGGCAACGGACATTGAACGTTGTTAAAAACTAAATGGCAACGGACATTGACCGTTGCTAAAAACTATAAATGACAACGCACAGTGACCGTTGCTAAAAACTAAATGGCAACGGACATTGAACGTTGCTAAAAACTAAATGGCAACGTGCAATGCCCGTTGCCGTAAATGAATACTTTTCGGCAACATCGAAGGACGCAACGTGCGCATGCACGTTGCGAAAGGTCTTTCGCAACGTTTTTCGCCCGTTGCAATAGACTGTTTTTCTTGTAGTGCCATTTTGCTCTTCCATGAATCTGTTTGTCCAGAAAATGAAAATGAGACTTGAATGCTCAAACATTGATTTTTACATATTACATGCGATGAATAATACGGTGTGCATTCTCTTACACAATCAATTCCTTTTTTCTCAATTGTAATACGTGTATTAATCGTTAGAATCAGAATTCAACAAACAAATTTTGTCGCCATCCATAAGTAGAAAGCCCCAATTGAAATTACGTAATCTGTATATTCAAATGCACGTCAAATTTTTATTTAATTTAAGTAATTTTTAAACATATTATTGTTAACCACAAAATTCACTTAAAAAACTTGAAAAACTAAAATTGCTAATAAAAATTGGGATCATGGATAAATGTTTGTCTTAATTTAGAGGTATAATACCAATAATTTGTATTCTCACATTCTATTTTCAGTTATGATTTTAATTTTACTTTCAATAAAAACTAAATGCTATAAATAAATATTCTTAATTAAAAATAGATAAGGACAAAGAGTCACACTTTTAATATATTGTAGACACGGATGTGGATATCTCAATTTATTAGTTCGTTAAATATTAGAATAAGTGGTAGTGGAGCCCACATTTCAAATGGCATTACTCTAAATATTATGTTAAATGCATCGAATTTCATTATAGGGAAATTTGTGAAATACAATTTACACTTTATATATCCGTTTTGTGAATTTACATTTTATATATTACTATTTATTTAAGGTTAGTTATATTGATATCACATTTTTGTCCAGATGCCCTACATTTTAATTGCACTAAAGATTTCTAATATTTGCTTATTATCGCACTTGTGTTCCCAATTTTTTTGTTGCATTATTATTCTCAACCTTCCATTAACTGACACATCTTGTTCTTGATTATAGTTTTTGTCCAAATATTCAGTTAGCGTATTTTAAAATGAGGTGTAAATATTCTGTTGTACTTTTTCATCTGTTGTATTTTTTTTTTTTTTTTTGCTTATTTACATCCTCCTAATGTACTTTTTGGATGAAAGCTGTCATTAGGGATAAGGTGTATAAATTAATAAAAAGTTTAGAATAAGAAATCAACAAAAAAAAAATGTTGAAAACATAAATGCGCCAATAGAAAATTTAATGCAATTAAAAAGTGATGTAATCGAAGAAAAATGTGACGTTAATATAACCACTATCTAATGAATGGTAAAAAAAAACTCTTTTTGTTGAAAAATGTACAAATATGCCATTAAAAATAGTTGGACATACAAAAATAACCCTTTTTTAAAAATAACAAATAACATCCTATACATTAAATCCTGTAACACTTTATATTTTAACTATTTTATTATTCTTCAAAATTTTAACTAATATTTTTTTTTCATCCAATTTTTTTTTGTTTCTCTTTCATCTCTCTCTAAATTAACTTTTATCAAGTTGTTGATTATATTATCTACATAATTTTTTTTCCATTTTCTATTTTTAAATATAATTCATTTTTATTGACAATATTTATATTTTTCTTCTCTTTTATTAAGCGAGAAGAAGAAAACTACGTACACAAAATTGAAGTTTGCTAAAGAATAGCTAATGTCAAATCTTATTCTACATGATTTTTTATTTTTATTTTTTTAATGAACATAAATTTTTAGTTAGAAAATGACAATTGATAAATTTTATTTTCCATTTTACAATATTGTAGAAAATATAAAATGAAGTTATTTTCCGTATTTTTCAATAAGTTATTAACTTACTAAACTTGATTTCTTATTTCTTATAAGGTACAACTCAAAGGGAAATGAAGATAATAAATTTTGTAAGAAACAACATTTATTCAAATGTAATGGCTTCTATTAATTAAATTTGAAGAATTATAAATAATTAAAAACAGTTTCTAAAATGATGCATAAGCATAATGTAATCTATAGTGTGTGATTTTTTATTTTCAATTAAATGTATATTTGCTTATTTAGCTATTTGGAATGACATATTTATAATTTTTTTTAATTTTTTTTGTTAATTTAAAATGTCATTTTCAAAATATGTAAATAGCAACCACACTCATCAACAATGTATATTTTTGTAAAAATTTTGAGGGTGTCTTCGACTCAGATTTTAATGAATTTTTTAAGATTTATGAATTCTCGTAGATTTCATAGATTTGGATAGATTTACAAAATTTATAAAATTTTAATAGAATTCTATATTATTGATTTTTATGTATTCTCATTGATTTTAAGAATTTTGAAATATTAAAACTATATATATATATATATATATATATCTTAACTTATTATATGAATATAATATGTTTTATTTAAAATTAAACGAGTAATTTAACGTACGTTGTGTTCTAATATATCTAAAAGAGAGTATTTAAATTTTTAATTAATTTTTTAGAATTTGGAGTCCAAACTACATTTTTTTATAGAATTTGAATAAAAGAAATTCTCAATTGGTTAAGGTGAAAACAAGAAAATGTTGCGTATATCAAAATGAGGAAAGAGCTTGTATTTTAGAATGCTTCACGTTATAAATTTTGTTTTAGAAAATATTGTTAATATTAATGGAGTTTGTAACATGTATCTATGATGTTTTTATTTTGATCACTTGTATGTAGGGATGGCAAAAGGGCGGGGCCGCCGTCGACCCGAGCCATGAAAGCCCGACCTGTTATAGGCCCGGGTTGAAGAAAAAAAGGGTTGAGCCGGCTCATGGGCTAAATTGGTCCCCCAGCTTCAAAACAAAGGATAAAAAATGTGACCGTTGTAGTTAATTTGGTCCTTACCAATTTCTTTTTTTTTCTTTCAAACGGCTATTCTTTTTTTCCCTATAAATATCCCATAAATCTTTTCATATTCTTCACAAATTCACAATTCTCTCAACCTACACAATTCAAAAAAATTATATTGTCAATTTTAGCTCTCTTATTGTAGAATTTATAGTTGAATTTCCATATTTCTAGTTTTCTACATTTCTACATTTTTAGTTATCTACGTTTCTACTTCTACATTTATATTTTCTACATAGATCAATATAATTTACAAGGAAGTGCCGGCATGTGCTAGCGTATATTACCCTACTAGTTCATTAGTTTTAAATTATTTTTATTTTATTGTAAATAATTTTAATAGGTCTAAGACATTTATAATTTTTCTTTGATATTGTAGTAGCAGTGGAAATTAAATTTAGAAAATATTGGGAAGAATTGCATATGTTGTTTCCATTAGCGTCAATTATGGACCTCAGAGTAAATTTACAAGGTACAAAACATACTAATTCAGAAATTTCTAATAACTTAAGTTACGGTAATCCAATAACTTATGGTAATTTAGAAAAAAATATTATGTGAAATGTATGATTTTTATGCGACAAAAATCGATAGGAGCGTTAGAAGACCTCTTGCACCAATCTCTTATTCGTTATCAAATAACCCTAATGATTATTGGAGTTTCCTTCTACTTAAGGGAACTCAACAATCTATTTCTTCTTCTTCACTTACCCATGCCACAAATGTAGAAACAAATATTAGAGACGTACTTTTAGAGTTAGCTAGATATTTTGTTCATGACATGCTTAATTTGTTAGATGAAGATGAGATAAATAATTTTGATATATTTAGGTGGTAGAGACAAAAGGAGTGTCAATACTCAATTGTTTATATTATAGCACGCGATCTACTAACACCTCCGGTATCAACCGTAGCATCAGAGGCTGCTTTTAGTACAGGTAGTAGGATTCTGACTGACATGAGGTTGAAACTAAAACCAGACATATCAGAGAGTTTAATGTATTTAAAAGATTGGAAGGATGTAGAACTTCGAATCCAAAATAAAGTAGACCTGATATTGGCCGAAGAGGTGCAAGAACTGGGTATATAAAATATAAGTATAGTTTGTATTGATTTATTTCATTTTTATTCATTTTAAGTGTTGATATTTAAGTTTACCAAAAATTGTACACGTAACAATTCGTGTACAATTTTAACTCCGCCTACGCTAAAAGTACCCGATCTCAAGTTTGGAAAAAGGATGAGGGTTTGAAATTTCAATTTTATCATAACTTATTTATTTTTAACTTTTTAAACTAAAAAAAAAATTACAATTTCACGTGCGGCCTGTGGCTCGGTCAGTGTGGCCCACGAGCCACAGGCTGGTACGGGCTCCACTTTTTTGTGGTACGGGTCGAGCTAGGCCCGTCTTGGCTGGGGTTGAGCTGGTCCGACTCGGCCCACTACCATCACTACTTGTATGCACAATTGAAAATGAATTTTTGAAAAAATAAAACAAGTTATAGGCTCGAAATCCATTCAGATCTATGAAAATCTGAAGGATCAGACTAAAATTTCTAAAAAGTTTGGTATTTAAATTTAGGACAAAATTGACAAGAACCCAGCATTTTATAAAAATGTTGAAAATGCCATCTTTTTCAATTTTTTTAAAATACATCATTTTATTTAAAATCAATATTTTACAACTCACTTCCTTTTATAAATTTATGAAAAAATACCTTATTTTCATTTAAATCAAAATTTCAATTTTTAATATGTAAACAACATTTTTACACCAGTAACATACGTTACTTTTTATTAAAAAAAATCACTATTTTGTATGGGTAACAATAAGGCGTGATCGTTAGGTGGGTAGGTTCAAGTATTTCAATACCTAGAACCACCCAATACGCTTCAGATATTTCGTAAATGGAACCATTTGGGTCCACGTAATTATTGGAACCAAATCTGAACCGGAACTGGGTTCGGGTTCGGGTTCGGGTTCGGGTTCGGGTTCGGGTTCAGATTCGGTTCTGGTTCTACGTCCATAGCTCTTTCTTTTAAAATCGTGAGTTAACAATATATTTTTAAAAAATTTAAAAATTGCAAACTCATTAATATTAAAATATGTTAGGTATTAAAATAATTTCTTAAACATATAAACATTACTAGAAGAATAGATACTGAAATTGCAAATCCATAAATTAGGATTAGAAAAAAAAAAAAAAAGAAATTACTTCTCAAAATTGAGGATTTGTTTCGGTTACATAGGAGTTTCGCCTTCGCCGTCTCACTATGTGATGAAGGAGTGAGAGATGAGCGAAAGAGCGAGACAGACGACAATATTTATATTGAATATCTAAGCAAATAGTGATTGAGAATTTGAGATTTTGGTAATTGAAATTATAATTGAGTTTGAGTTTATGGGTGATGGGTTTTGTACTTTGGTTTGAGTATTGGGCAGTTGGATTCTTGTCTTTGGTACCATGAAGTTGGTTTTGTACTTTCTTTCACCACCGCCCCTAATGAAATTGATGTAGAATACACTAGTAGACAAATTAACATAAAGAAAAAACTCAAAAATGGCTTTTAGATTTTTGTAACATAATATAGTTCAACATTTAGAACAGACAACCAAAAAGATCTGAAGAATAATAATAATAAAGAATGAAAAAGCATGACGGTGACAGACATTGCACAGATCTGCGCGATCCGCGATCCATCAGGATCGCATAGATTTGCGATCTCTGTCACGTATATCTGTACAATGGTGGGGTGGTTCTTTGTGATTCTGACCATCGTGATGGTGTTTGTCATGAAGATGGTGGTTTACCAGGGGCGGAAGACAGTGGCCATGGTGGAATACAATGGGGCTGGAAATGGTGGTTAGGATTTGGCGTTTTAAATCAAAGGTGATGCCCACAAAAAGAAAAAAGAAAGTGGTTGGAGAGTTCAAAGAAAAAGTTTAATTAAATTTAGGATGTGTTTGATTTTGATTAAAATCAGATTTTTTGTAAAAGTTGATAAATGTCCATGAAATGTGTGGTTGAAAAGTTGTAAAAATTGTGAGTCCATGAAATGTGTAGTTAAAATTAATTGTTAACTTTGACTTCAACTTTTTATCAAATTTTAATTGAAACCGAACGAGGCCTAAAGAAGGTATATATCATTAACCATAAAAGGAAGGGAAAATAGCTCTGAGTCTCGAACTTTTGAACTTTGTGACGATGGAATCTTGAACCTTCTATTTTCTAGCAACCCGAGTTCTTAACCTTTAAAAAACCTGTGAGCATGGTCTTTTTGTTAAAAGATCGTTAGTTTGACTTTTAAATTGTCAAATTTTTCTTAAAATAACGAAGTTACCCTTTTTAGAATTAAAAAAAATAACACAAAAAAGAAAAAGAAAATTAAAACAAAAATTTGCAAACTCTATCTCTCTCTCACACACACATACATACACATGCACACCAAAAGTTGCACAAACCCCATCCCGTCCTGTCTCGCCCCCATCTCACCCCGTCCTGTCCCATCCCAACTCACTCCACTCCACTCCATTGCACTGCCCAGCCCAAACCCATCCACCTCACCCATGGCCAAAAAAAGAAAATTTCAGCTTCCCCAATCAACTCCATCAACCCCACCCCTAACCCTATCTAAAAAGCACCACCAACCGGGTCAGATCTTGTTGGTCGGAGTCAATTATCAAGTAATAGGATGATTCCATAGTGACAAACGATTCAAGAGAGTCGTGAGCGATGGCCCAGTTGGTTTCGAAGCTCCATAGAGCCATATAACTACTGTTGATGTTAATTTCACGTTCTTCATCAGTAAGAGTTGCTTTTCCTTTGTCAAATTCGCATTATTTTTTCTTAGGGATGCATATTAGTACTACAGTCACACGTGATTGTGAATATCGATTGTATATAGGAGTAGCCTAGAAAAGTTCAATCTTGGACTTTAGAAAATGCGCGAGAATGGGTTTTTGTGGTGGTATAGAGATTTCGATGGGTGGTGGCTGGCGGTGGTTTTGGAATAAAAGATTCTAGGATGGGGGTTGGTTGTAAATATTTTTTATTTTGGTTGGAGGTTGGTTGAAGAAGAAGAAGTGGAAGAGGGGGTTGATTGTAATTTTTGCTTTACTTTTTTTTTCATTGTTTTTTTTCTATTTTTTTGTTTTAATTCAAAAAAGGGTAACTTGGTCATTTTAAGAAAATTTTGACCATTTAATAGTCAAACTAATAGTTTTTTTAATAGAAGGACCATACTCGCACATTTGTTAAAGGTTAGGGACATGGGTGCTAAAAATGGAAGGTTTGGGACCCTATCGTCACAAGGTTCAAAGGTTTGGGACCACAATGCTATTTATCCTAAAAATAATGTCTATTTCATTTTTTAAAGTATATTGTACTCAAACTGAAAATATCGGATAGATTGGGCTACCAGCAATCCTATGGAATTCGAAAATAGAGCAAGGAAGAAAAACTGTTATAAGAATCTTAAGGGGACATCGGTGTCGTGCCGACATAAGACCCTCCGACGGTCAAGCCAGTAAAGCTGCTTGAGACGAGTAAGAATGCTAGACGGGGAGTAAATAGTTGAAGTTTGATGTTTCAGAATGAGCTTACCTTTGACTTTGATAGATGGTACTATTTATAGGAGCAAGGTCACAACTGTCTAGACGAGACCCATGATGATTCTCTGAGATTTTTGTTTAAGTGGAGATATGAATCAGTGTATTCTGTTCGTTTGGTATAAGTATCACCCATCTAGACTTAGTCAAGTCTATTGTGATGTAGTTAAATCGTTTGACGATAGATTTCAAGCCTATTTTCGGACCATGCTTTTGGGTTATTTGATATTTTCGAGTTGGGCCAAAAGTGGCGTTCAATCGAATGGGCCTATTTATGGGCTCATCGTATATTTTTGGGACTTTCAGGCCAGTGAAATAATTTTTACACCTACAATTTGTTCCACGCTCTTTAATCCAAGTTGTACTCGAATTAAAGAGTAATTCTCATGTTAATATTATTCGTTTGAAAATAGGAAATTGTTGAACTCGTAGGAACTTTGTCTAAAATAAAACAGAATAAAGGGTTGATCAGACTCTAAGGTGGTAGGTGTTGGTCATAGTTATGGATCGTTTGACCATTTAGTTCAGCATGACCAAGTGATTTTCTTTTTTTGTTGTTGGTTATAGGTGGAGACCGCTTGTCCATTCAGTTTAGTGCAACATACAGTACATGAAAGCATCATGCTTACGTATTAAATGAAAGAAGTCGTCACAAATTATATTGACCAAAGTATGATAATTCGATATTCACGAAAAATGTAGAATAAAATAATAGTTTGATATTATTTTGATAATTTACCGGGCGAAATTATTTGTTGAGTGAAAATTCAAAATTTCGTGTGAAATAATTTGCCTATCGAATATTTAAAATCTTTAAGCGAAATGATTGTTGGGTAAAAATTAAATTACCGAATGATAACATGGAACACCACATTGATCAGCCATGCGATAACTTAGCAGGTTGGAGCTATATGGTGCCTTTCCACACGGCTCTTCCGAGCCGTGTGATAACTAATTTGCTGCCACAATTTGCAGTGCGGCAGCATAGTAGCGTGGTAGCATAGTAGCATGCATGCACAATTTGACGATTAATCCTTTTTTTTTTATGTGGAGTGTCGGTAAATTTCTTGATCAAGTGATTCGGCTGGACGGTGTGGAATAATGTATTAAGGCATTGGTCAGACGATAAACGTGTCCATAGAAATGATTGAGTGCACACATTTGGTCGATGATTTTGGTGAGTTTTGGAGTCATTTCTTCTCCTTTTTGAACGTGCATTTCTTAGGATTTAAAGACTTCATTCATGTATTCTCATTTGGCCTCAGCAAACTTGAAGATCTTTGGTGATTTTGATGAGTTCTCTTTCTCTTTTTTTTTTTTTTAGATTTTTACTTTGATATTCGAATGTTCTTCGATTTTTCTTGAATGTCGTTGAATGTTCTTTGATTTTTTTTTTTTCGGAATATCCAAGAGTGGTTGATGGGGTTTGATTCTACGTTTTTAATCCATATGAGAGTTATGCCAATAGGAATATTTGTTTCCTAAAAAATGGAGTTGGGTGATTTTAATGGTGACCCAAACGGAGAGAAATAGATGGTTTTGTTGATCTGTCCAGATTTTGGCCTGACTAAGGCACGAGTCGACATGTCTATCTGAATGACAACTTTTAGCTAAATGCTTACACAGGCCTAACCCGTTCAAATGAACCGACTTTGGCAGGATTGTGATCCTGGGATATATTCTTCATATTTGACTTATCCGGATAGCATTTGCGTAGATAGTGATTCGGCCAGTCCATGTCTCAATGGTGGCAACCTTGGACTGGATTTTTCTGATCAGAGCCGTCCACACAAGGTTGATATTTGTTTACGAGGAACATACCATCTAAAAGAAGTTAACTTGATAAGAACTTGAGATGCCTGTCGTGTTTCGGCATTTGTTCGGTTTTGTTTATCGTGACTACAGGAAAGAGTGTCATGGAACGTTTTGGGTTGGACATTTTTCTACGAGATGCCTTTTAAAGATGACTTTCGATTCCCGATTCTCCAGATGGTCGCAATGGTGTTGGAGTATTTCCAAAATTGCACCAAGTCAACCTATACCCAATTCTTGGCGATTACTCTTGGCTCTCCAAGTTCTTACCGAATGACACGATATTGCGTTTGGCATGCCAGAGCTATTACATGGATATTTCATAAGAGGCCATAATGGAGAGAAATGCCAATTTTTTTAAATGTGAGAAAAAAGACTAAGCGGTTGATAGTTGGTCTTAACTCTGGAGATAAGGGCTGGAAAGGATCTTATTTTTTCGCGTCAGGATATTTGGTTTCGTCGGGGGATTGTAGGTTTCCTTCAACATGGTCACGCTGTGAGTTTCGCATACTAATAACTTACAAAATGAATTTTACTTAATCAATGTTCTTATTTTATTTTCTTGCAGGTCATCGCCTCAGTACACAACCTGTTGAAGGCCTACTCGTAAGGAGCATATTTTGAAGATCTTGGTTATATCTGAAAATCAGAGGCATTGTTGGTTTCTTTTGTCTCTAGAGGTACTAGCTTCAAGTAGTTTGTGGGCTCACAACGCGGAAGAACCAAGTAGGCTAATTAATGGAGAATAAAAGGGTGTTTTCTTCTTAGTTTAGGGGTAGGAATGTGCGGCGGTTTTCTATGGAGATTAAGGGCAGTTTGGCTGCATTTTACGTGGGTTGAAAGATGGGTAAATGTTTTTGAAAATGGGAGAGAAGTAGGCAGGAAAATGGAGAGGGAAAAGAGCTATTTTCAAGTGACTTAATGGGCTGTTTGGGGTATCTTTTTGGCAGAGAATAAGGAGATGTTTGAGTGTTTATCTAGCAGGGAAATAATGGGCTATGTGGAGAAGTCTTTCTTGCAATATAGTGGCATGATAATTGGATTATTCTAAGTGAAAAACAACTAAAAAATGGGTGGAAACAAAAATGAACAAATTGACCGAAAATGGCTGAGAAGATGTTTATTTTTTTATTTTTTTATTTTTAATTTAAACGATTGGTCTAAAATTAACTAAAAAATAATCGGTGTAAGAAAATTAATTAGTCTCGGTGTTTAATAAAATTTCATATTCGTCACATAAAATAGAAGGCAAGCACGTGTAAAAGTTAACGCGACTAAAATATATTAAATCGTACTCGGAAGTTTGTAGCGATGCCAAAAGTTAAAATTTTAATTTCTTGAGTTAAAAAGACGAAAAAATTTCTAGTCGCTACACGAGGTGCCTTTTTGAGACCATAAAGTGCCTTCTTGAGTTTGCAGACAGTCCAAAATGATGAGAAACACTAAGAGGAGGGACCATATAGACATCCTCTTGATGTGTCCCATTCAAGAATGCATTTTTAACTTCTAACTGAGAGAGATTCAACTAGCGAACAAATGCAATTGCAATATGTGTACGAAGTCATCTTTGCAACATGAGCAAATGTCTTCTCATAATCCAGACCATACTGCTCAGTAAACTTCTTAGCCACCAACCTAGCCTTGTAACGCTTAATCGAATTATCAGATTTGGTTTTGATGTTATAGACCCAACAAGAACCAATAGCATGTTTACCCAGAAGTAATAAAACCAAATCTCAAGTATCTGTCTTATGTAGAGCTGAGAGTTCATCAACCATAGCCTATTATCAAAGAGGATCTAGAATAGATTCTTTATAGGAAGAGGGTTCAAAAATTTTGTTAATAGACATTAAGAAACAACAGAAGGATTCCAAATAACAAGATTAAGTAAAATCGGGTAACTTAGTGGACTTAGGAATACGTGGAGGATATCGAGGAACAAGATGAGGATCAAAAATCTCATATGGTACTTGGGAGGCCATGGGAGGAGTTATGACATCATGAGTCGGTACATGTGTGCATGCATTGCATGAAGGATCAGTACCAAGAGTGGTATGAGAATGTAGGATGTCGGTATCATTAGAAAAATGATCAATACGAATGAGACCAGTCTTAGTTACGTCATGAGTATTATCAGAAATAGAAAAGAATGGAATATGCTCAAGAAACATAACATAACAGAGAATATATAATTTTTATTAATAGGATTAAAACAGCGATAACCCTTCTGTTCCTCCCCATATCCCAAAAAGACACAAATAGTAAAGTGTGAAGTCAACTTACCATGTGCTACTTTAGGAAAAATGACAAATCAAGTGCACCCAAAAACTCTTAGAAAGGAATAATCAGGAGGATGGCCAAACAACATTTAAGAGGATGACAAACTCGAAGTGTGAGAAGACAGAGTCTTATTAATTAAGTAAAATTCTTCCTAAAATTTACTAAGAACTTTGGCAGATGAGAGAAGAGAATGGAAAATTTCAACTATGTGTCCATGCTTTCATTCAGCAACACCATTTTTATGTTGGGTCTCAATATACGAGGATTGATAAATTGTGCCACCAGAAGCAAGCAATGTAAAAAAATCAGCAGAGGTATATTCCATACCCAAGTCATATCTAAAATACTTAATCACAGTAGAATGTTGAGTTTTAATAAATACTCTAAATGAAAGATAAATGAAAAGAAAATTAGATTGTCGTTTCATAAGATAAATCCAACAATAACAACTATAATTATCAACAAAAGAGACATAATATCTAGAACTCCCTTTTGTAGCAATATGAGCAGGTCCCTACACATCAGAATGAACAAGATCAAATGACGCAACAAAATGAGAAACACTCTGAGAAAAAGGTAAAGGAGAAAATTTAGCTAATTTGCAATAACTACAATCAGAAATATCACGAGTTCGCAAATCTCCTAATTGACCTTTAGAAACTAACAATTTTAAACGACTAGCGGAAACATGTCCAAGGCGAGAATGCCACTAATAAAACTTAGAATTAAAGAAATTCAAAGAGAAGGATGACAAATCAATACTAGAGGCTCTATCATGCGGTGGTCTCAGAGTGTCCAAAACATATAATCCTCATTTTCTACGACCTATCCCAATCAACTTCTGAGATTGAGAATCCTACACATGACAAGCAATAGAACAAAACTGAACTAAGTATCCAAAGTCACACAACTGACCAATAGAAATAAGATTCAAAGTAGGATCTGGAACACAATAGACATTTGAAAGTGATAAATTATATGTGTTAATAGAACCAACTCCTGCCAAAGGCAATGGAGTGCCATCACCAGTCATAACAGACATAGACAAGTTAGATGACATGTGTTTGGAAGCACCTGAGTAAAAAATCCATGAGGAAGAAATACCTTGGGATGACAAACCTATATGAGTAGAGGCTGACATGGCATGTGGCTGAGTGGCAAAGATCTTCTAAAAGTGCTCAACTAGAGTAGTTAGCAGAGGACTAGAGGAAGGTGGTGCTCCAAGAATAAATAAGTCACAATGTGGCATGAATCTAGCTGTGTTAGCATTGGGATGATAGAATCGTTGTTATAACTAGTGCTGACTTTGAAGAGGTTGCTGCTTCTTCAATAACTTAGAACATTGAGACTTCCAATGTTCATTTTGTTTGCAAAAACTACATTTATCACTAGCAACTCACACATAACCTTTGTTTTGATTCTGCATGGATAGTCGAGAAGGGACAGCTAAAACTAAAGTGTTAGATGTAGAAAGAGATGCCTTACCTGCTAGAGATTTCAAACGTGTTTTCTTAGCCACAAGTTCACTAACTACTGAATCAACAGAATGAAGTGGAGTAAGGTGTAAGATGAAGCCTCTGAGTCCCTCAAAATCACTGCGAAGTGCCATAAAAAACTAACCAATCATTGCTCATCTCTATAAATAATATATTCATCACATGCTTTCATTCCTGCAGATTCTGTAAGAGCCAACTTATCCCAAATTAATGTCATAGCAGTGTAAAATTCCAGAATACCCATATTCTTCTGTTGTAAAGCCTGTATATAAATCTTCAACTGAAATTATTTTACAACGTTAGACTTTGTGTATAGCTTCTGCAAATGATCCCAATTTTTTTACGTTTCATGCTTTGCCAACAATGCACCAATGAAATGTTCAACATAATTATGAATCCAACTAAGAATTTTGGCATTGTTTGATTCCCAAGAATCTAATTCTACTGCATAATTAGCATTTGTAGTCTTAGGTATCACAATAATTCTATTAACATATTCGCACAATTTTTTACCCTTAAGGAAATTCTTCATTATAGTACTCCAATACGAATAATTCTTACCAATTAATCTTACACTAATAGATTGAAGTGAATCATCCTTTTCAGTTGCCATTATAAGGTAAACAAATACAATTACGAATCAGAGGAAATCAAGATTACACAATTCTAGATAATCAGCAACACAAATGACTAAACAGTTTGCCCTTAAAGACGTACCTCAACCAACAACCAAACAAATACTACCAAAAGATCAGAAATTCACCACTTAACAATTTGTCTCAAAAGAGCAATCCAATTAGAGAAGCCATGCGTCCTCACGCACCATCGCCATCCTTGTACGTAGGCTGTATGTGCCGGTCGTAGATAACAGCCTCGTCACCGTGAGTCTAGATATGGTAACCAATCTCCAAATCGAGGTCGCGTTGAACGGGAATTGTGAATTTTCAGCTGTGGCTCTAGTTTTCATAGAAAACCTGCACACAAGATCTCAGATGGAAAAAGAAAAGAAAGAAAACAATATTCAATATGCAAATTGACTTTGATACCATGTAAAGATATTTCAATATGACATATCAAACTAAGATAAATGAACAAATAGAGAAGAAGAAAACAAAAGAATTATCATAGAGCAAAACTGAATTAAGGTTTTAGAGTTACAATTAGTATATACAATAAAACTAATAGAAAGTTACTAAACGGTATTATTAATATTCTAACATGACCAACACTTAGTTCTTGGAATTTGAGTTAGGCCAATTTTTATTTATTGAACTTTAAAAAATGGGTTAATTTCACTGGAGGTCACTGAAGTTACAAAGTTTCAGCACTGGTCATTGAAGTATATTAACGCATTCACAGACGGTCACTCTATTTAAATTCTCAGCGTGAATTTATGACGTGTCACTGTTAAGTGTCAACGTGGCACACAATCAGTCGACATTTGGCAAAAATTGATGCCACGTGGACTTAATATACTATTAACAATAAATTCAGACCACAAAGAATGCACCTAAAACGTGAGGACCTAGCTGCACTTTTTAGACAATATCTAAATTAGATACCCAAACCATTTTCACAACCTAATTTTTTCCCAAAAGTGATCACAAACTCTACTTTTCTCCCCAATTGTTTAAATACTCGATTAATCTAACCAAATTCCGATACATATATGATTTTCCCCTCTTATGCGCATCTTCAATCCACGTTGAAATCCTTTTCCATTTCAAAATGCCACCCAAAACACCAGACAATGGACAGAATATCCCAACTGAGCATGGAAACTAAGACAATAGCTGTAAAAATTTTAGTTGTTGAGAGTATTTGGGGCTAGGATTCTTGCATAAAAAGGAGAAATCATATATGAATCATATTTAGGATAGATTAATTGAGTTTTAGCAATTGGGAGGAAAATTTGAGTTTTGGGAATGATTTGACAGAAGCGGGAGCGGGAGCGGGATCGGGATGAGAATCGAGTTTGAAAGAACGGAGAATTGGGGATCCTAAATTCATGGTCATAAATTGTAGCTAGGTCCTCATGTTTTAGGTGTATCATTTGTAGTCTGAATTTATTATTATTATGGTATCAATTTTTGTCAAATATCAACCAATTGTGTGCTACGTGGATGCTTAACGGTGATACATCATCAATCCACACTAGAAATTGACAGAGTGACTGTTGTGAAAGCGTTAATATACTTCAGTGACCGTCACTGAAACTTTGTAACTTCAGTGACTGTTTTGTAATTTTTTTGAAACTTCAGTGACCGCAGTAAAATTAACCCTTCAAAAATATTCCAATCTATCGTCCTACTTGAACGTTATTTCATTTTTCCATGTGAACTTTAGTGCTCCGTCATTCCCACAAAGATATGTTTACTTTTTTATTCATGTATTCCAAATTGTCCATTTTTCTTGTTGAGAGTATATTTGATTTATTAATTTCCTAATAATCTTTTATTTAATGTGTTTTGTTATCAAAAAATATGAACTACTATTATTCAATGTAGTGGTATATTAGAAAAAAATATAAGTAAAATATATGATACCAACTATATTAATTACATTTTCTTAATCTATGTAAAAATAAAGGTAAACATATCTATGTGAAACAAAGAGAGAATAATTTAATTAAGGGAGGGCAGTATTGACCTTTCAAATTAAAATTGTGAGCTATTAAATGATAATTATATGGGGTGGTTATATTCACACTACAACTTGTTAAAAGCGCACCATAATTTAATTGTACTTAAGATCCTCAACTTTTGTTCATTGTTGCAATTATATTCTTAACTTTTTGTCATCAAATTTTTATCTTCAATTTTCTTTAATTAGCACATTTCATCAATAATGATGGTTTCTGTCGAGATATTTTATTTACGTGCTTTGAAATGAAGAAAAATATTTTATTATACTTTTGTATCTATTATTTTTTTTTAAATATGACAGATAAATAAGTCTTTTTACGAATTCTCAACAAATATTTTAGACAAAAACCGTTATCAAACACAAGATGTGCTAATTAATAAAAAGTTAAGGATAAAAATGTAATAAAAAAAGTTAGGGACATGAGTGCTATAATGTTCATAGATTAAAGATGTTAAATGTAATTAAAATGTGGTGCAAAAAATAAAAAGTATTATGTGAATATAATTACCCTAATTATATTTATAGAACTTTTTATCTTTTTGTGGATTTATTTTTTAGTTTCACTAAAAGTCTTCGATCGTTGTATATTGTCGCTCTTATTGTCTCATATTTTTTGTCGCATTCTTATCTTCAATTTTTATTAATTTATACATCTTGTCTCTGCTGATAGTTTATGTCCAAATATTCTTTTAGCATTTTTTGAAATGAGTGGCAAATATTCTATCGTACTTTTATATTTATTGTTTTATTTTTTTATCTAAAAAATATGAAGAGAAAATAAACCTTTTTATACATTCTTGGTGAACTTTTTGGATGAAGCCCATCATCATAAAATAGATGCACTAATTAATGAAAGTTTGATAATAAAAATGCCTTGAAAAAATGTTAGAGATATAAGTGTGACAATGAGTAAAAGTTGAAAACTTATAATACAAGTAAAAAGTAATGCAATAATAATAAAATTTTTGGTAACACTATATTCATTAAGAGTAAATTTTAATTTATTGGGGTTAAAAACCTTATATACATAAATTTCCTTGCCTTAATTTGTAAATTTCATCATAACTTTCATTGATATTACACATTAAATAAGTTAAATATGAATAGTGCCAATTTTCTTTTCCTTTTTGTAATACACACTTTTATTAGTTAGGGACTAGAGTTGCTTTTTCTTCCACACACGTTTTTACTGTTCATCCTTTTTCTTTCTCTATCAGTGTAATTCTCATACCTGAAATATGTTAGTGTGCACATGGTCATTCATTTTCTTTTAGATAATAGCCTTAGACGTGTATAGCTAAGATTCTTTAGTCTAGAATCTTCCTTTTATCTTTTCTATTTATAGATCATGTAATTCACTACTTTGTATTGTGATTGAAACTTACGAATTGATTCTTGGAAATTCTTTTTATTTCAACTTGGTATTAGAGCTTTATTGCTAATGGCAGATCTCACTAACAACATCATCACTCAACCCCCAACCTCAGGCTCAAACAGCACGGTGATTCCATTGATGGGAGGTAACCATTTCACACCCTTTGGTGTAAATCTTTCACAAACTCTCTCTGTCAAGCTTGACAAGGAAAATTACCTTTTATGGAGGAACATGATGCTTCCCATCATCAGCACTCACAATCTCGAGGGCTACCTTCTGGGAACAAAGTTGTGTCCACCATAAACTATAGCCACTCAGATCATCAATGAACCAGGAGCTGCAGCCACAATTGAACTAAGTCCAAATCCTGAGTTCAACCAGTGGAAATCAATTGATAACCTACTTATGGGATGGCTATTTTCAACTATGACTCCTGAGATAGCTATGAGGGTGATGGGCTCAGATGACTCGCACAAACTCTGGGAAGCTATCAAGGAGACTTATGGGATTCAAAATAAGTCTAGAATTACTTTTCTCACTGCAGAATTATAGAAATCAAGGAAAGAGGATCGGAGTATTGATCAATACCTCAGTAAGGTAAAAATTCTTGTAGATAATCTTAAGGTTGCTGGGAAACCTATACTACTTGCAGACCTGGTCAATCAAGTTCTAGCCGGGTTAGATGAGGATTATACACCTATTGTGGTACAAATCAACAGCATGGAGACTATCTCCTGGGAAGAACTTCAATCCACCTTGATGACTTACGAGAGTAGATTGGAACACATCAGAAATGTGAGGAATGAGATTGGAAATATTAATCTCAATCAATCCTCAGTCCATTTTGCTCAAAAATCTGGAGGAAATTCCTATCAAGGAAGAGGATATAAATCTAACTATTGTGGTGGTTACATGGGCAGAAATCAAAACTCAGGTAACTATAGAGGTGGAAGAAGAGGAGGCACGAATAGAAGAAATAGAACAACTATAATGAAAGGCCTATCTGCCAAGTTTGTGGAAAACCAGGGCATAAGGCTAATGTGTGCAACTATAGGTATGATGAGAACTATACGGGCACATCACCACATCAAAATTACAGTTATCAGTACAACAGTAGCAATCCATCCACAACAGCCTTCATTGCTACTTTAGATACTGTGAGTGATCCTGCCTGGCTAGCTGACACAAGAGCTAGCAATCATGTGACTGTAGACATCAACAATTTGAATTCAGGAGGTCAGTATTTAGGTAAGAAGAAGATTATGATAGGAAATGGAGATAAGTTGAATATATTCTATATTGGTAATTCTAAAATTCATACTCTAACTGACAAACCACTGGTATTGAATAAACTATTACATGTACTTGAAATCAAGAAAAATCTTGTGAGTGTATCTCAATTGACTGCTGACAACTGTGTTCTTATGGAATTTCATCCTGACTATTGTTGTGTTAAGGATCAATCAACAAGGAAGCTAATGCTGGATGGGAAGTTTAGAGAAGGCTTGTATCAACTGGATCCTCCAAAGGTCAATAATCAACTCTCAGTCCAGAGTCAAGAGTCAGGCAATAATTCCTTTGGTCGTACTTCATCAACTGTCTCCAGTAAAGTTAAAAGTCATAGTCAAGAGTCTGCTAGTTCCTTAGGTGATGTATGGCACAAGAGACTTGGACACCCATCTGTTCAAGTGATGTCCCAAGTTCTCAAATCTTTAATCAGAAACTGAGCATCAATGAATCAAAATCGTTTTGTGAAGCATGCCAATTTGGAAAGTCACATTCTCTGCCTTTTAATAAATCCAAATCTCTGTCACAAATACCTCTTGAGTTAGTAAATACAGATGTGTGGGGTCTTTCACCTATAGCTTCAACAAATGGTTTTAGGTATTATATTGCTTTTGTTGATGATTTCAGTAGATTTACTTGGATATACCCAATGAAACACAAATCTGAGGCCTTAAATCTGTTTGTTCAATACAAGAATCTAGTTGAAAACAAATTGGAAAGGAAGATTAAAACCTTACAATCGGATTGGCGAAGAGAATACAGAAATTTCACATCCTTAACCTCACAATCTGGAATAGAATTTAGATACTCATGCCCAAATACCTCTATCTAGAATGGTAGAGTGGAGAGAAAACACAGACACATTACTGAAATGGGATTGACTCTACTTGCTCAAGCCAAAATGCCATTAAGATTTTGGTGTGAATACTACCAAACAGCAACCTACTTGATAAATAGAACACCTACACCTATTCTAAATCTAAAATCACCTTTCTTTGTCCTCTATAAAAGTGATGTTGACTACAATTTCCTCAAAACCTTTGGATGTGCATGTTACCCTTGCTTGAGACCTTATCAAAATCACAAATTCAATTTTCACTATACTAAATGTGTATTCCTTGGATATAGTTCATCTCATAAGGGTTATAAATGTCTAAATTCAACTGGAAGAATCTACATATCAAGACATGTTGTATTCAATAAGTCTGAGTTCCCTTTTGTTTCAGGTTTTCTAGATAACTCCAGGTAAAGTCCTCTAGAGTCTAGGGTCACTTTGCCAAATTGTCATCTTCCTTATCAGCTTTATAAAGGTAATTCCACTCCTATTCCAATTGATACAACTCAATCTAATGCTGATCAACCAGCAGACCTTGAGCTACATGTACAAAATATTTTTGATCAGCATGACTTTGAAGTAAGGAATATGAGTACTGATTCAGAGAACTCTACATATGGACCAGTTGAAAAGATACATGCAGATTGTCCTAATCAAGATACTAATGAAGAATCAGCTGACAGAAATGATCAAGAGGAGAATCAGCATACCAGTGATCTCAGATCCATGCACAAAACAGAACACCCTATGATAACTATAGCTAAGGCAGGAGTCTTCAAACCAAAATCCTTTGTTAGCAAGTTAATTGAATTTGATCTAAGGGATGAAGAACCTATAAGTGTTATAGAGGCAATGCAAAGTGATTGTTGGAGAAAAGCTATGAATGAAGAGTACACAGCATTGATGCAGAATAGAACCTGGATATTAGTACCACCATGTGAAACGTATAACATAGTTGGTAACAGATGGATTTTCAAACTTAAACAAAATCAAGATGGTTCAGTGCCAAGGCATAAGGCAAGATTGGTTGCCAAAGGTTTTCATCAAACACTAGGGGTTGACTTCTTTGAAACCTTCAGTCCTGTTATTAAGCCATCAACATTGAAAATTATCCTCACATTTGCAGTCTCCAAAGATTGGGTTATCAGACAGGTAGACATAAATAATGCCTTTTTAAATGGTGAACTGGAAGAAGTTGTTTACATGCATCAACGTGAGGGCTTTTTTGATCAAAACCATCCTATGTCTGTAAATTGAAGAAAGCTCTGTATGGCCTTAAGTAGGCACCAAGAGCATGGTATAACAAGTTGAAAATCACTCTCTTAGGTTGGGGTTTCAAACAGTCAAAAGCAAATAATTCTCTCTTCTTCTATAAAACAGATAAGTGGGATGATATAGTAATCACAAGAAATGATAGTAAATTGCTTCAAAAATTCATAATTGAACTTGATCAAAACTTTGCATTAAAAGACATGGGAGACTTACATCATTTTCTGGGAATTGAAGTAACAAGACATGAATCAGGATTGCATCTTTCTCAGAAAAGATACACAGTGAAATTTTCAGTGTCTCAAGCCCTGTCCTACTCCAAGTGTTGCTGGAAAATCATTATCAAACGATGAAGGAGAAGTGATCAAGGATAGTTCAACTACAAAAGTGCAGTAGGAAGTCTACAATACCTCTCACATACAAGACCTGATCTAGCATTTGCAGTTAACAAGCTAAGTCAATTCCTACAATCTCCTACTTCAACACATTGGCAAGCATTGAAAAGAGTCTTCAGATACTTGAAAGGGACTATGAATGAGGAATTGTGGATCAAAAGAAGTGAAAGACTTAATCTGACTGGCTACTCAGATGCAGACTGGGCTTCCTGTCCTGATGATAGAAGGTCCACAGCTGCTTATTGTATCTACCTTGGTGACAGTTTGGTGGCATGGTGCTCTAAGAAACAACATGTAGTTGCCAGGTCTAGCTCGGAATCTGAATATAGAGCCTTGGCTCTTGCAGCTGCAGAACTAACCTGGATCCAGTCATTGTTCAAAGAACTTGATCTTCCACAACATTCAACTCTAGTGCTATGGTGTGATAATATGAGTGCAAATTCCTTAGCTTCCAATCCAGTATATCATGCTAGAACTAAACACATAGGGCTTGATGTTCACTTCATCATAGACAAGGTCTTGACTAAAGAGCTGAAAGTAAGATATGTCTCTACAACAAATCAGATTGCTGGCTTGATGACCAAAGGTTTAACACATTCCAAGTTCCATTTGCTGAAAACCAAGTTGGGTGTAACTGAGATACCCTCCAGCTTGAAAGGGGGAGTTAAATATGTATAGTGACAATTTTCTTTTCCTTTTTGTAATACACGCTTTTATTAGTTAGGGACTAGAGTTGCTTTTTCTTCCACACACGTTTTTTTAGTGTTCATCTTCTTCCTTCCTCTCTCACTGTAATTATCATACATGAAATCTGTTAGTGTGCACATGGTCATTCCTTTTCTTTCAGATAATAGCCTTACCTGTGTATAGCTTAGATTCTTTAGTCTAGAATCTTTCTTTTATCTTTTCTATTTATAGATCATGTAATTTACTACTTTATATTGTGATTGAAACTCACGAATTGATTATTGAAAATTCTTTTTATTCAACTAAATACTATTTGCAACAATCATAAATCATAAAATAAATAAATTTGTGCTATTTCTTTTACATTAAAAGTTAAAGACGATTTTTAATTTGTAAATATAAATTTGAACAAATTGGTGGAAATATAGAAATGATTGCTATACCTTATTGAATTGGTAGTAATTAATGTCTAACCACCCGCGGTGACACATGTAGATTTTTCCGAAAATAAATGTAATATTAATATAAAATTAATACTAAAATGAATACTTGTAAATTGTAATACTCAGAAGGCTATTTGATTATTTCATTAACATAATAATATTATAATGCTGTTTTGGGTCATTTATTCAAAAACTAATAAAATATTACTTCTAACTACAAGTAAGGAAAATTAGCGCATTTTGTCCCCAATTTTTGAAGAAAGTAATAGAAATACCCTTCTTTACCTTTATTTGTTGGCGCAAATGATCCCAACCTTTAGAAATTGGCGCAGTTCATCTTTTAGGGCATTATACAACAACTTTACCTCCTCTTTAAATAAAAAGAAAAAAGAAAAATTAGAGGGAAATTGCATTAAGAAGTTCCAAAACTTTAAAAAAAGTGCAAATGGATCACAAAAAAATTAAATAAATAACAAAAAAAGATTCAAAAAAAGAGAAGAATTTTAGAAAAGCGTAAACATTTTCCCTACCCAACCCCAAATTCAACCCCATCTGCCACCAATTGCCACCGCCACGGCCCTCATCCCACCCCATTAAAACTCATTATTTGAAAATATGACAAACCCTCCTATAAAGCATTGAAGAATAAGAAAGAAGATAAAATCAAGAAGTTTAAGGTGTTGGAGTGATATTGAGGAGTTGAAGTGAATGATAAATACTTGAAAGCCGAAGAAGTGATTTGAGAAACCTACGACATGAGCATGTGGGGAAATTAGAGCAAAATGTTTGGTAAAACAATAATAATGTTGCACCTATCAAGCAATTCTCCGACTCCCATCTTTCTTCTAAAATTGATTTTGTAATCATGACCGATGAAGAAGTTGAATTTTTTATAGTTGAGTTCGAATAGGACGGTACAATAAAAATATGATTTATATGAGAAAGGCAAAGTTAAATTTTGGAGGATAAATGAAAAATGGTGCAAAGTCAATCGATGCAAGCAAAACAAGTCCCCCGAAGCCATATTCAAAGTGTCGTGAAACGATTGTGGCAAAAAGTCGAGCTAATGACTTTAAAGAAGCGCTTATTAGAGGTACCCCAAATTTCTATATGTTTCTTTTCTCTTTGAATTTTTACTTTCTTGCTTATGGCGCATTTTTTCTAATTCTTAATATTTGTAGATGATTTTTGAGCTTCCGTTCATTTTCGTGATTTTAGGACGAAATCCCGAACTCGAATTACGTTGATGAAATCGATGAGAAAATAAGAAGATATCAATTTTTTGAATTGAAGATCAAGATCCGAGCATTGAAGGATGAGAATAAGATAAAATCAAGAAGTTTAGGGTGTGATGAAGTGATAATAAAGAGTTGAAGTGAAGGAACAAACAGCCGAAAGCCGAATAAGCAAACTGAGAAACCTATGAATGGAGCATGTGGGAGATTTTGGTAAAAAACTCCATAAGGCAAATGATATACCATAAGAAAGATAATTGAATTACGAGTCCAAAACATTTTATGGATCTCAATTCAGAGTTTTGTACGAGAAGTCATGGCCGTTTGAATATCAGTTGCAGTACTCTCTGTCCGCTTTCTTGAGCTGGCCTTCACTTGAAAATCTATAGCTTACTCGCTCGAGCGGATGTTCCATAGAGTTAAAACTGAGTTACTTTAGATAGATTTTTAAGGCACATTTTGGTAGACTAAGGGCACGAAAATCAACTCTAATTAGACTTTTATAATTAGGAGAACTCTTAAACTTAAAGGGTCAAATTTTTGGGAGAGAAATGGGGCAAAAACATAAGATTTATCTTGGGAATTGAGATCAACCTTGGTTTTCAATTATGAAGAAGATAAAGATTGTTCAAAAACTTGTTCAAGACATTGAAGGGGTCACGATTTATCTTTTATTTTCTTCAATCTTCATAGAATCTGGGTGGTGTACTTTCAATTATTTAAGTATTTTTGTAACTACAATATGATAGGCTCAAACCCTCGGGGCTAGGTTTTTGATGAAATATTGTTGACTCTTCAATAATGAATTGCTAGTTTTTTATTCTTACTTTTGGGTTAATTCTTTATTATTCTCTATTTTTTTTTAATGATTAGCTTTCATTGGAACATGTTAGTATTTATATTGGTTTGGAGAGATTTTCGGTATAAACTAGCAAATGGTAATAAACAACTCTATGAAATCGTTATGTGATGATCCTTGTGAATTAATGCATATTTACATGTTCGTAATTTAATTAGAGATAATTAGATACAAATATAAGTATAGAATCAATAGACGATCGAGAGAGACTATTGATTAAAATTTGATAATTGATTTTTTACCTAAGCATTTAAGTTCTTGTATTTGTTGATTGATGTTATTGAAATAATTGTCATCCTATAGTTTGACAAATTTTAGTATAGTTCTTGTGATTTTTGTTGATGCCGAGAGGTGCTACATATGTCTAACTCAAATAACAAACGATATTAAGTTCGATAATATATATATATATATATATATATATATATATATATATATACACACACTTCTATGTTTAGTGCAATCTTTGGTGGTATTCGAGCTTTTTATTGCATTTTTTTATCTATTCCCATCCGTCATATAGATATAGTTGGGTTATAGATGAAAATTTGTTTAATTTGTATCGAGAGAGCAAATTAACATATAAGGAATATCAATTGTCAACATATAACGAGAATTGATTGTAACCAAGCAATTGAGGACTAAAATAGGTTAACAATGATAGATTTGGAGTCAAGAAAAATATATTCCTTATTTTAATCGTATAATTTAGTGGATATATAAATACATAAAATACGTAGAAAATCAGTCATCGTGGGTTCGACACTATAATTATCATTATAATACTTGTTAACGATCCGTCCCTCACGGGATTAATATCGACAAACAATATAACAAATTCAAAATTCAAAAATAAAAACAGTAGGAGAAATTTGAAACCCTCATCCTTTTTTTGGGCTTTGGAACTTTAACATAGGCGGAGTTAAAATTATATACGAATAAGATGTTACGTGTACAATTTTTTCTAAAATGTAACTGTAAGAAAAGTTAAATAAAATCAACGTAATAATACTTACAAATTATGATGTAAGATTTTGAAAATCTTCAACTATCATCATGTCCACTTTATCTTGGATCTAATACTCTACGTCTTTGTAGTCCTTTAAAAATATTAAACTCTCTAATATATCTTCTTTAACAATTGATTTGTAATTATACAAAACACTGCCATCTATACCAAATTCAAACTCTGATGCTAAAGTCAACACTGGATGTATGAGTAGATTGCGTGCTATCATTAGTACTATTGGATATTGTCGTTTGTTCATTATCCACTACCTAAGTATGTCAAATTTTTTTTTTTTATTTCTTTCCCATCTAAAATACTTAACATGTCATTAGCAAAATACCTAGATAACTTTAACGGTAATTCACCCATACCTATATTTGTAAAATTTGCAAGGAAAGAAGAATGCTAGATTGTTGACTACCTTTACAAGAAATTAAGTAGCTTCATATATCGTTGTCGTCTTGTGACGACGACTAGCCCTTGCTACAGGAGACCGTCGAACGTTCTTACCATTTTTATGGACATACTTCTCGTACATTTCACATAAAGTTTTCTTCAGATTACAATGTGTAACTGAAGATATATAAGTTAATTTATTCAAAATTGCGGATACAATATTTTTTCGTACCCTCTAAATTTTACCCATTAATTATCAATATTTTCTAAACTTAGCCTCCATCTATTCTATGATATCAGCAAAAATGGGTAATGTTTTATACTTACTAAAATTATTAGCAATGTAATAAAAATTAGTTAGAACATGTGGACTAGTAAGATAATAAATGCCTCTACATGTGTTGGCAGCATCAAAAAAATTGCAAAAATATTTTCACATAAAATGAAATAGCTCAATCATGGTCTTTTAAACCAAATTTATGACCGTGTGAATGTCGATCATTGTAATAAGCAGTAATACATTTTTCATAACCTTCACAAGATTGTAATATAAGATAAGTGGAGGCCCATCTATATCTCTGACAAATGTTCTTTCATTTAGTCTATTTTATGCACATAAACTATTGAATACCTGTTTTAGAGATGGGGAGATTGTAATAAAGTTTATAGCGCACCTAATTTTTTTAATTGTCCTTTTATGATTTTTATTCTATCTTTCATAATTAAATAAAAAACATGACAAACACAATATATATGAAATAATATACCATCAAAATCAAGGTTAAGTTGTAAAGTTAATTTTTCAATGACTACTTTGTTGACCGACGTATTATCAAAAGTAAAACTAATGATTTTAGTTTTGCAACTAAATTCTTTAATAATGTTCATTAAAACAGTAATAAAATTAGTCCATTGTGGGGATATTCAATTACTTTAAATGCAATAATTTTTTATGCATAATCGATTGTGTATCTATATAATATGCCGTAGCAGATATAAAACTTTTACGGTTATTATCGGTTTACAAGTCAGACGTAAATGATAAAAGACCAGTATATTTATGTATATCACTTATTATGCATGACTTTTTATTGTATAAATTAATAGCATCTAAACAAACAGTGCTTTTAGAAAAATGCTTGAACATGGGTTGTAGATATTTTTGTATGAAGTTGATCATGTGAACGTTTTCTACTAAACTAACTGGACACTCACCACTAGCTACAAATATCTTCATACCCTCGAGCATGTTCTGTTGTGAATAGTCTCGATTGGTAATGATAGCCCAAAGACAACTAACCAAGAGGAGAGTGAATTAGTTTTTGAAAACTTTTTCATAGATTGATCTAAATATAAGCAATTTAAAATATGTAGATCAATTTAAATAAAAATCGTAAGTAAAACTATAAATAAAAGAGTAAATAGAGAGAGCAAATGATAAGTTTATGTAGAGGTGGGCATAATTACCGCCAACTCGTCCAACCCGAACCGAATCGGGTTCAGTTGGGTGGATTTTTCAATTGTCATCGATTTGGTTCGGGTTGTATTCTGGAAAAAAATTTAGTTTAGGTCGGTTTCGAGTTGGAAAAAATAAACCAACCAAACCTAAATGATAACCGAACCAAAATTTTTTTAGCCCAGAAATTAAAAATAAACCCAAGTCCCCCAAGCCCAACCCAATTGAAACCCAACCCAGCAATCCATTTAACATTTCATCCAAATTCACTTTGGGTTAATAACATATATACCTGTATATATGATGGAGTTTGCAATATTACTGGATTCAATAATCAAAAATAGAGTATTACTAAACATTAAAAAAAAATTGGAATTACTGGATAATTAATTCATCCACAAATCATCTCCCTTCCATTTAGATACTTTTGTTACTTCTTTTAGTTGTTGATTAACATTCCATAATTATCTCTATTATTTGAATTTCAAAAAGCAAGTTATCATACATCTTTCAAACAAGAAAGATTCGATTTTGGATCTCTCTATCATCTTCTTCACTGGTTCAGGGCAGAAATTTAAATGCTGCATTCTCTTACACCAAATTTATCTTCATATTTGGGTTTGTTACTTCTACTTCTCCGGTAGCGGAGCCTCTCACCGGGATATTGTTGAAATCGGCATTCAAAAGAATATATTTTCAATTTCTTTCCTTTGTCCTCCATCGCCGTCCGTGAAAGAATCACCGAAATTAATTCACGATAACAAAAACCATTACGTCGGAGCAGATTCCCAGGTGATTACTCTGAATTGTAGATTTAATCATTGTTTTAATCATTTGCTTTGAATGTAATCTGAAATTGAACAAACAAAATGTTTTAACTGTGCTGATAAACTTTTTATTAGATTTTTTAGAATCTGATTAATCAGGTAATATTGTGAATGATTATTTGTTAAGTGTTTCTGTGTCTAATTTTTTTAACCAAACTAGTAACATATATGTATAAGTAACAATATCTTAAATTATTGATATGTCAGACTCGGATGATGGATCATGACTCGGGAGAAGCAAAAGAGATCATAGGTTGGAACAAGTGAAGGCCTTTGGAAAAGAGTTTTGAATTAGGTAACAAAATGTGGAGCATGAGAGGAAGATGGAACAATTTTGGGCATGGCCAGAACAATAAAAATTTTCACAAAATCAGGCCATTTTTGTCCCTCTCTGAAGATGGACATCTTATATGGTGGTTATTTGTGTTCAAGGACTAAAATGCCTAAAATGTTACAATTCAGGTTTCTTTTTTGTTTTACTTTTTATATGATAATTTCTTGTATCATATCATTACTATTAATTAAATAATAAAAGATCCATGTTACTGCATGCAAATATAAAATTTGCAATTGAGGCCTAAGGGGGTCTCCTGCCCTGGCATGGGCCATATTCCACAGAAAAATAAAAAAGATTATATGTTGGCATTTAAATTTTTCAGTTGTCCAATCGTTGGTGCTAGTGCCATGGAGTCATTACTTTGTTCATTACTTTGTTTATTGAAGTACCCAAAAAATAGTATTTTTTATATAAAATTGCTAGAGAGAAGGTTCTGACGATGCTCACTATTCATTTAAATTGTTGGATGGGACAATGAATTGAAGCACATCGTTAACGTAGTACTAATTTGTATTTGGATTGTTTTAAAATCCTAGATAACATATACCCTACTTGAATTAAAAAATTTTGATCAGTTATTGTTAATCATCTTTGTAAGACATATAACAAATACAGTAGACTGCCACGTCTTTTTAAGACCACAACGGTTTAGGCTTCTCGATTGCATACTTGAATAATTGCACTGCCATGTTATCTTGATGGTGCGTTGACTTTCTCGAGGCACCACTAGCTGGGGTGGAACAAGTATTCCCACAACTGTATCAAATTAATGGAAAAAAATATAATATGTTATCACGTTGTTATTGAATAAGGCCAGATAAGTGCATTCACATTAATAAGATTGTTATACAATCATCTCCATTATATATATGACATAACATAACTGACTATATACAACTCATGAAATAACCATAAAGAGACGACATTGGTTATCGAAGAAGAATATCGACAACATGTACCACACTGATTTGATAACATTCATTATTATCAATGAAACTAGATGTGGTTATCGGTACACAGTAACTACAAAATATGAATAACGTGTAACATCGTCACTATTGGCTAACATAAATTTTTAGTATGTAGCATATTAACACCTTAACAATTGATATTTTAAAATATTTATTAGTGTTATGTAAAATTCAATAGCACATGCACCCAAGTATAAAAACGATGAGTGTTATCAATAGAACCATTTGTGGTTATCGATACATAGTAACTACAAAAATATCAATAACGTGTATCACCGTGACTAATGAGTGACGGTAGATTGTTAGCACGTCAATATAAAACAATTTATTGGTGTTCAGGCAACTATAGTAACACATACATACTGATAGAAAACGATAAATATAATTATATTGCATAAGTATTTAACATATATATTGATAGTATTTAACTTATTGAGAGCACTATGATATGTGAACAACTAGTTTTGTGTCTCCAATTTCCCTGAAATCAATAAAATTTATTCAATAGCATGTTTTACAATGTGGCGAAACAAGTAGTAGTGTGGACAAATCAGTCTCTCTTGTGTTAACATTTGTGTTCCATTATTCGCCAACTGATTTCTTGCAAAAAATCTAGTAAATGGATTTTTATTAATAAAAATGCCATACAAATCATCTCCATTATATATGTGACCTAACATAGCAGTTTATGTGATCAAATAAGGGGAAAAAAACATTTCAGTAGGTCAGCGAAATATGTATAGGTAACATGTGTATTTATCGCTTGAAAAGAGAGTAGTTATCGTTACATCTTAACTGAAAGTACATAGAAGGTGTAATGTTGTAATTATTTTGTAATATAGAACGTTAACAACGCAGAGAAACTTGTTAACGATTGACAATAAATATGATTGAATGTTTTCAGCCAATTTCAGTAACATGTTCAAAAGGGATGGAAAGTGATTGGAGTAACTTTGTATATTAACAATTATTAGTATCAAAAGCATGTATCCATATAGAGGCCACAATTAAGATTAACTTATCAAAAGCATGTATACCAATGCAAAATGACAATGCTGTGAACGAAATTGATGATAGTTAAAATTTGAGGGTACTTTGAAAAAAAAGTGTTAATTACTCATTTAATTGAATGTGATATGGACCAAAGCTGGAAAATTAGCAAATCATTATTAATGGCATTTGAATTTAAACTAATCACATTTTTTTTAAATCCAGTAAAATTAAATCCAAAAAAGGCAAGTTTGAAATAAATTATTTTATTTGAGGGTATTTTGGGAAAAAAGCTTTAACTACTCATTTAATTGAATGTGATATGAATCAAAGCCGGAAAATTAGGAAATAGATTATTAATAGTATTTCAATTTAAACTAATTAAATTTTTTATAAATCCAGTAAAATTAAAGCCAAAAAAGGTAAAATTGAAATAAATTATTTTATCTAGTAAATGGCTAAAATTTGAAAAAAATATAGGTATGATTCTTAATTATCACAATTCACTTTCTAGCCTTCAATTCAGATTTTAGATTATGTTTACCCTATAATCAATTCCAATCCGCCGATTGATTATCCATCGTTCATCGTCTCTTGTAACTACAGTGAGAAAGATTATGCATGTAATGGTAAGAAGTGTGAGACAAGCACCTTGAAAAAACCATTTAGTAAATCAATGTAATATGTATCCTAGTAGATTGGAAGACAAAAGGAAAAAAATATTGAAATTTGATAATGAAAATGAGGGTGGTGGGAGCAATCTTCTAGCGGTTGGCTTCAGTAAGGAAGCATGTAGGCTTGCATGTGTTAAGATGATAATATTGGATGAACTACCTTTTAGTTTTGTTGAAGCTCGGGAATTTAGACAATTTTGTAGTGTAGCATGTACGAAATTTGATTCCCCGTCTCGTAGAATTGTTGTTAGAGATATTTATCAATTATATTTGGATGAGAAGTTGAAATTAAAAAGGATCTTTAGTGTCGAACATCAACGGGTCTCTCTTACTACTGATACTTGGACTTCCATTCAAAATATCAATTATATGTCCTTACAGCTCATTTTGTTGATTCTAATTGGATGCCTTATAAACGAATTTTGAGTTTCTGTGATTCCTAATCATAAGGGAGAAACTATTGGAAAAGTTATTGAGAGTTATTTACATGAATGGGGTAGTGAAAGCGTGTTAACAATCACTGTTGACAACGCAAGTGCAAATGAGACTGCTATAAATTATCTTAAAAGGAAGATGCTTGGATGGGAGAATGATGTGTGTATTTTGGATGGCAAATATATGCACATGAGATGTTGTACACATATTGTTAATTTGATTATATGTGAGGGATTGAAAGAAGAACATGACTAGATTGTTAGTATTCGCAATGCTGTGAAATATGTTAAATTTTCTCCGGTTAGATATCAAAAATTGAAAGGGTGTGCGAACAAAGAAAAAATTGAGTGCAACTCTATTATGTTTTTGGATGTTCCAACTAGGTGGACTTCCACTTATTTGATGTTGGAAGCTGCTTTAAAATTCCAAAGAGCCTTTGAGAGGTCAGAGGATTAGGATGGTCACTACTTAGGTTATTTTCGAGAGGATGATGGTGGTGAAAAAAAGGGTGGACCTCCTTCAACTTTGATTGGGAAAATGCTTCAATTTTTGTCAAGTTCCTTAAATGGTTTTTTTATATATAACTTTGAAGTTTAGTACATCATTGCATGTTAGCTCTACTGTTTATCTTCATAAAGTATGTTCACTTCTATCTGAATTGGAAGCATAGAGTTTCAGTTGTGATACTCTTTTGGGTGAATGGCTAAGAACATGAAGAAAAAATTTGACAAGTATTGGGAAAAGATGGAAAATGTTAACCAATTGTTATTGATTGCTACTGTACTTGATCCAAGATACAAATTGGATTATGTTGACTACTATTTTTTTGATATTTACCGACACTACAACATAAAGAGCCTTTTGCAACATCTCAACGACAACATTCGTTAATAGCTTGTTGCTAAAACGGGTTTATGGCAACAATCATCAAATGTCTGTTGCAATTGGTTAATTCAATTGACATTTGGCAATGGTATTTAAATGAATGTTGCCTATATATCATTTTGCAACGGTCATTGTCTGTTGTCAAAATAATTATACATTTCGCTATTTAACAACGAGCAATGATTGTTGTCAAATAATATAATATTTAGCAACGTTCACGCACGTTGCAAAAGGCTCTATTTTAGGACATTTTGCAACAATCAGTGTATGTTGCTGAAGGTTTTATATAATATACATGATTTGGCAAAGGTTAGGGTTTCAGGTACAGTCTATCCAAATTTTAAAAAGATACTTTTCAAGGCTTTTCACTTTATTTCACGTATACTTTTTTATTAAATAAATAATTGAATGTTGAGGTCAATAATTAGATTGTCTTTAATCTGGATCTTATGTACTAATTTTCCTTAATCAATTTCTAGGGTGTTTTTAGAACGTTGGTTTTGCTCTTGTTAATTAGGATTTCAGTAGAAAGCAGTAATTGATTTATGCTTAATTACTACGATTTAGCATAAAATAGAACAAACCCTGCAATCTAGCAGTAATTTTATTTTTGTCTAGAATGAAATGGGATTGATTTATTTATTTTTGTTGTGTAATAATTGTTGAAGGGTGCGCCTGATAAATGGAGATTGGTAAAGGCACACGGTACAGCTGTGGGGCTACCCACAAAAGATGACATGGCAACATTGAGGTTGGTCACAACGCTCTTGGTGCTGGACAGATTTTCGTACAAGGGCGAGTTTCACTTTATCTTTTGTTATTAAAGCCCAAAGAAAAAAATAAACACAAAAACTTAAGCTTTGCACTTGTGCATTTGTTTCCGTTAATTGATTTAATGAATTTTTTGATGTGTGGCTAATGGAACAGACAATAGGAGCACTAAGATGCTAAAAAATGCATGATCGACATGCAATTTTCTCCTTAGAGTAATTATTAACGTGTAGGCTTTGTAGAGACTCTTGAAAATGATCTTGCAAAAAAAAAAAAAAATCAAGTGTAGGCCTTGGGGATGCACTTCTTTCTTAGGTGTTTCTGCTTTGATTTTATTCTCTTAATGACAATAAAAAATCTGTTTTGACTTCTCAAATTCAATGCACTTCTTTCTTAGGTGTTTCTGCTTTGATTTTATTCTCTTAATGACAATAAAAAATCTGTTTTGACTTCTCAAATTCAAAGTCAAACAAGCATTTTGTTTGTATTTTTCTTTTTTGGGGTTTTGTTTTGAAGTTTAATGTCTCAATCAGTAGTTGATGTTACTACTGCTTCTCTTGATATTTATCAGAGCTTAAAGTTTTTCTCATCTCATCTGCCTCAAACATTCAAGAAGTTAATCATTTTGCTAAATGTTGTACTTTGTATCAAAATTTCCTTGTTATTAACTAACATTTTAGTTTTTCCTAGTTAGTTAAATTTTGCCATATTAACAAATCAATGTTTCTGTTTCTCGTGTCTCTCCAGAATATGATTGGGATGTTGTGAAACGAGGTTCGGATGCCCAAATGCTTGGAGAAGCACCACACGAGTTTAAGAGTGCTGTTGAAGCTATCAAGAAGCTGAGAGAGACTCCTAAAGCAAATGATCAGTATTTACCAGCATTTGTTATCGTAGATGATAGTGAAAAGGCTGTTGGGCCTATTGTAGATGGTGATGCCGTTGGCTGATCATATGGTTAATATGGTTATGCTGGCCAAGGCACTTGAGTATGATGACTTTAATAAATTTGACCGAGTTTGATTTTCGAAAATCCGTTATGCTGGAATGCTTCAATATGATGGTGAATTGCTAGAGACCTGATTTTATATAAGTTGATTCATTCCGCACCATGTGGTACACCGTGTTAGATGGTTGCTTATAGGTGATTGAGCATGTTATGTTCGAAGATCTTTTGTGCATTCACATCGAACTTGGATATCATCATATTAGCAAAGATAGAGTTTTCCCTTTAATTTTGACTATTAATAGACGTGGTTTTCTTTTTTTACTTTACTCCTTATTTTCAGCCTTCGCATTGGTATGATTTTTTTACTTATCAGATCTTAGATGCTCTCATATATATAAAATATGTTTGAAAATAATAGATAAAAAACCCAAGGTAAAGACAACGTGCACAAGAATGTTGTTGAAAATGAATGATAACATAGGCAAAGGCAACGTGCAAATATACGTTGCTAAAATTAAATGACAACGCATAAAACTAAATGGCAACAGACATTGAACATTGTTAAAGAGAAATAACAACAAACATATGAATGTTGCTAAAAACTAAATGGCAACGGACAATGAATGTTGTTAAAGAGAAATAACAACGAACACATGAACGTTGCTAAAAGTTAAATGGCAACGGACATATGAACGTTGCTAAAAAATAAACCACAACGTGCAATGTCTGTTGCCGTAAATGAATACTTTTCGGCAACATCAAAGGACGCAATGTACGGGTGAACGTTGCCAAAACTCTTTTGCAACGTATTCTGCCCATTGCAAAAGACTCTTTTTCTTGTAGTAATGAGACACTTGCTAGTAAGATGACCAACATTTTGAAAGAAAATTTGATGTCTGTATACAATTGGTATGTAAGAAATGAAGTGGGTTCTAAAAGCAATCAAGTATCGAGTGATGTGGATTCTATCAGTAGGTTTTCTTGTGTACAAAATGATTCTAATTCAAGTGTGACTTCAGCTAGAATCTCCAAGTTAAAGAGAAAACAAGCATCAAATAGTGTGTTGAAAATAAAAAATGATGTGGAAAGGTACTTATTGGATGCTTGTGAGGATATATAGATGATAAAATTTTTGATGTTCATTAATTGGTGGAGGGTTTCATAGAAGTAAATATAGTACTTTATCCAAACTTGCAAGGGATGTGTTGGGAATTCAGATGTCTACTGTGGCTTCAAAGAGTTCTTTTAGCACTGGTGGTAAAATTCTTGATCCCTTTCGTAGTTCCTTGAGCCCTAGGATGGTGGAGGTGTTGGTGTCCACTCAAAATTGGCTCAAAGCTTATCCAAATATGGATAGATTCTTCATGGAGGATGTTGAGTACTATAACAAATTGGATGAATGTATTATAGCTATTTTACGCCGTTGTTATTTATATGTTTTTCTATTTAATTTATTATTAATTCAATCACTATTTTTTGTAGAGCTTGACGAATCAGTGAAAAGTAATGAAGGGGCTACATGATCGTGCATTTTTTGAAGTTTGTTGAGGTACATTTATAATTTATTGCTAATGTCTAATAAAAAATAACTCATTTATTCAATGTAGTACTTTTTTTTTTGTCTAAATATTTCTCTTATTTGTTGTAGGAATGATGAAAGCTTGTGACAATTGGATACTTGGATTTGGATATGTTCAATGTTGGAACTTGGAACTTGTTTTTGATTAGTTTGGGTGACTACAATATTTTTAATTTCCTATTTATTTAGTTTGGAAATTTGGATGACAGTAATATTTGTGATTATTGGATGACTGTAATAGTTTATTTCTACTTGTGGTGGTGGATCAAATTTACTTTAATGTTGGATCGTATTATAATTTGGACTTGTTACCAGGTTACCAGATTTTGATGCAAATATATAGGATCATATTTCACATGTTTGATTTGAAAATGTTGGATCATATTAGGACTTTTTATCATATCTTGATTCAAATGTATTATGTAGTGGATTATAATTAACATGTATTGATTTGATATATCTTGAAAAACATATTATTAGGTTGCATGTCCAAAAAAATCTTGAAATGGGAGTTTTTTTTTTTTTAATACAAATACAAGCTCAAACCATCCAAGCCCAAACTGCCTAATCCAAACCGATACCCTCATGATGCGGGTTGATTTGGGAGAAAACCAAAACCAAAGTGGTCGGTTTGGTTTCGGGTTGGGTCCAAAACCGAACCAACTCAAACCATGCCTACCCCTATTTTTATGGAGGTTCGATCCAAACCAATAATTTACGTCCCCTATTACCAAGCTCTTTGTCACGAGCAAGGCCTTTTCACTATATTGATTGACTTATGGTGTAATAAAAAACCCTTACAACACTTTAGTGACTTACAAACAAGGAACACCGATCTTTATATAATATTAAAGGACCTAAATATGACCCAAGGGTATGAAGAAATTTATTTAGAATAATGTTTCTTTCTTAATAAATGAAGATAAAAATTAAGTACCAATAGAGACTAACACTTCAATAAGTAGCAATGAATGAAAAGCTCAAGTGTCAGGTAAGAAACTTTGATGAAAAAGATGATTTATAAGTTTGATTCAATTAATCAAAGTTTTTCAATGAAGATGTAGAAGAAGTAAATGCAATGAATGTTCAGTGATTTTCTCAATATAATTCTCTCTTTTAATGTTGTTGTAAGTGTCTATATTGATTGCAAAAAGAAAAGCAATTTATAAAGAACAATCTGTAAAATTTCTGTTAAGTCGGATGATAGGTCAGTCGACCTATATAAGTTCAGATGACAAAAAAAATAGTCGTTTGAGTAGTACAAGTTCAGAATCAAAACAGTCAATTTTTTTAATATTGATAGTTCGACGACCTATGTTTCAATCAGTCGACCGATCGAAGAAGTTTTGTCGACCTATCTGAATTTGATTGACCAAAAAAATATGATTCAAAACATTTTGAAAAATTAATTTTAATTTTGATCAAAATATTTTATGCAAGTGATATCAACATAGCTTTCGATGCATAAAATCGTTTTTGAGCTTTTATCATTCAATGCTAAAGATTAACATGTTAATATCTTTACATTTTGATCAAAAGTCTTAGAATCTTTATTTCTTGATAGAGACTCTTGAGAACTTGTTTTGAATGAAGTGGATTTGATCTTTACCTTTCTTGAGAGTCCAATTTGTAATGATAGTCTTGATCTTGATCTTTTGAGAATGATCGATTTGTCATTGAGCGTTTTGAAGATTATGATCACATTAAATCAGTTGTTAGTAGAACAAGATTAATTTGTTTGTTATGATCAAAATATTAAGGTTAAAGTCAACCATAGGTCAACAATTTCTCCATTTTTTATTATGACAAACAAGTTGATTTGCAAAGTAATGACAACAATTGATAAACAAAGAAGATAGTATGTATTCCCCCTATCTTTTTCAAACAAACATATTAAACTTATTCATTATCTAACAATATCAATTCTAACTTTACTTATTCAATATATGACAATTCATTCTTACTTATTTTCCCCCTTTTGGCACAAACAAAAAGATGACATGAATGAGGGCAAGATATGATCAAAAACAAGAAGTCAACCATATGAAAAGTGGTATTTTTCCTTAATTAAACAAAAAATGCTGCATTGATATCATTATCAACCACTGTTCGAAAATAACAAAAAATGCTTTAATACCAAAGTAAGTATTTTCAAAGTACATAAGCCAGCGTGTTCTTAAAAATGTAAGTAAGAATCTAGTGCTCCAAAGGATGAGGCGGATGAAAAACCACGTTGAAGCGAGAGTGAAGGGCAAACACTTGTTGAAGTAAAGTCGTCAAACCATCTACAGAGTATTGTAAGCCTTCGACAGTGGAGGTCAAAGATTATAGTGATATACGGAGAAGGTAAAGCCGGAGGAGGATGATGGAAAACTCGACCGAGGCATTTATTGAGTAAAGCTTGGAGGAGGTACATATTCTTCATCTTGTCCATCGTCGCCTATAACTTCATCACCTTAAAAAGGTAGCGTACATGGCCCCGACTTTGTGTTGAACCCCTTAGTCTTCGCCATCCATTACCCTTGTTCTTTGATGATTTTCATCCTTTCTAAAGTACTAAGATTGATGGTGTAGGTGGGTTTTTGGCTAATGGAAATTTCATCACTCATAGAAACTTCAAAATGGCAAAAAAAAAATTGTAGAAAGCATCCCATAAGGTAATCCCGTGATCCTATAGACGGAATGAACATTGTTCATGTGATTTAAAACGATGAAAGAAAAATCAAACCTTCGACCAACTAGGAAAGAATCAAGAAGTAAAAGATCAAAAATAGTTATCTCATCAAGGTGACCTTTCTTAGGATCTACAATGTGTGCAATGATATTGTGCAAAACTTTGCAAGTGAGAGTAAGTTGGTTTGCACCAAGTTTTGTGGCATTTTGGAAAGGTTTGCCTGTGACTCGACTGCATGCTTCAATTCGATTATATCCCTCAAAACTCGGAGTAGACATTTGGCAATAAATGAGATTTTCACAGTCTTCTAGTTCAAGAAGGGAACGAGTAAGGTTTCTTGTAATTTTGATTCTTTTAACGGAAACATTGAATTTCCGTTCCCAGAACATAAAGCATATTTTTTGTAAAAACTTTTCTTAAGGTTAGGGTAGGTTTTTTCTTGCAAAGTGGCGATCGATACCCACCATATGACAAGAAATAATTCTTCAATATGAAAGGACGGGGCATCAAAGGTAAAAGATGAAAAGTCAAAGCTCTTACCAATGAGAATTGGGCATTTGTCAAACTGATTTTCTGATAATGAGTCTTCGTCGAATGACGGAGTTGGTTGCCTTTCCCTCCTTGGTTTCTTTTGCTAGGCATTTTTACCCGAAGCATTGTAGTAATCGAAAGATGAGGTCGGATAAGTTTTAAGGTTCAGATTGTCAACTTAGGAAGGGATTGTGAAGTTTTGGTGGATAAAAATTAGAGATTTTGAGAAATTTTAAATGTATATCAAATGGGTTTTTGAATTTGAACAAAAATCTTGAAGATTAGAAGATGATTTTGTGAATGTGGGAATAATTTTAGAGAGAATGAGAGAAGGGTTTTGAAGAAAGTGAAGAATTTTGAACTTAAAATTTTGATTTTACATATTGTCGGTCGGCCTATGTCTTTGGACGGTTGACTGAAGTTTTACACAAATTGAAGAAGAAATATTCTGCTAATTTAGACGACGGGTTGGATGAGATATTGGTCGACCGACTTGTGGGATATGTCGACCGTTTACTAAAAATAGTCTATTTTTGCTTAAAATTTTTGGGAGGATTTCTCTGTTAGATCGGATGACACATAGGTCGTCCAAAATTTCTTAGTCGGTCGTTCGTTTCTTACAACAGTCGTCCGACATGGCCAAAAATTGATGGATTTTGAAAATTGATGAAATGATTTATGTCATGAAGTTTTTATCACATAAAATTCATTTAATCAACATCATAAACAATAGCATAAACTTAATTTAGCTAAATACTTTGGATTCATCAATTAATCCCAAACATCTTCGAATGAATGTAAATCTATCAAGAGCTAGAGGTATTGTGATAATACCGGCCAATTGTTTCCCCGTATTTACATATTCTAAATATTGTTCCCTTTTTGTGTATGATCTCTTAGAAAGTGACATCTAATCTCAATGTGCTTGGCTCGAGAGTGCAAGACTGGATTTTTAGACAAGTTTATGTCACTAGTGTTATCACACATGATAGGTATATGATCAAAGGCCAAATGGACACTAGTGTTATCACACATGATAGGTATATGATCAAAGGCCAAATGATAACCACTTAAAGTTTGTTTTATCCATAAACTTTGAACACAACAACTAGTGGCCGAAATATATTCGGCTTCGGCAGTAGACAAGGCTACGGAATTTTGTTTCTTGCTAAACCATGATACTAGTGCAAAGCCTAGAAAGTGACAAGTTCTGCTAGTACTTTTATGTTCAATTGTGCAAGTGGCCCAATCAGCATCCAAATAGCTAAGTAAATCAATGTTATTACCCTTAGGATACCAAAGACCTAATGATCTAGTGCCACTAAGATATCTAAAAATGCTTTTAACGGCACTAAGGTGAGATTTCTTAGAATTAGATTGATATCTTGCACATAAACACACATTAAACATAATATCAGCCTACTAGCGGTTAAGTACAGAAGGGGTCCGATCATACTTCGATATTTAGTAATGTTTAAAGAAAATCATGTTTGTCCAATTTGATTGATGAGCTCATTGGAGTATTCATTGGTTTTAACTCTTCCATTTCAAACTTCTTGTGCATGTCCATGATGTACTTGGTTTGACTAATGAATATTCTATCATTGGTTTGTTTGATTTGAAGTCCAAGTAAGAGCTTGAGTTCTCCCATCATGCTCATCTCAAATTCCTTGCTCATACATTTTGAAAATTCTTCACAAAGAGAAATGTTATTGGCACCAAATATGATATTATCAACATAAATTTGTACAACAATCATATCATCCTTTTTGGTATTTATAAGAAGTTTAATATCCACTTTTCCTATTGAAAAATCATTTGATCGAAGAAATTTGCTCAATCTTTAGTACCATGCTCTAAGAGCTTGTTTTAAACCATAGAGAGCTTTTCTAAGTTTAAAAATATTGTCCGGATACTTATGATTTTTAAAACGAGGAGGTTGCTCAAAAAATATTTCTTCTTGAATAACACCATTTAAAAATGCACTTTTGACATCCGTTTGATAAAGAGTAAAATCTTTATGACAAGCCAAAGCAAGAAACATGCGAATAGATTTTCAGATAGCAACAGGTGCAAAAGTTTCTTCAAAGTCTATGCCTTCTTCTTGATTGTAATCTTGGGCTACTAATCTAGTCTTGTTACGCATAATTATACCATTTTCATCTCGTTTATTTCGAATAACCTATTTTGTACCAATAACGGTTTGAAAACTTGGTCTAGCAACTAAATCCCAAACATAATTTCTTTCAAAGTGATTTAGTTCATCTTGCATAACTAGAATCTAAAATTCATCAAACTTGACTTCTTTGAAATTCTTTGATTCAATTTGTAAAAGAAGAGAACAATTATTAAAAAAGTTTCCAATAGAATTTCTAATACTTACATATTTGGATGGATCACCAATGATGAGTTCTTTTGGGTGAGAGTTCTTTTGGGTGAGAGGAGACGCTCCATTTTTTGGGTAGAGATAAATCATTTTGCTCTTTGAGATATTCTTCTCCATCTTGCATAGTTGTTTCTTCTCAATATTGTTGAAATTTTTTTGTCTTAATTTTGAATATCCAATTGTTCAAAAAGAATAACCAAATCTACATCATCTTCAATAATTTTCTCTTGTTCAAGAGAGTTAGTTTCATCAAAAACAACATGCATGAATTCTTCAACTACTAAAGTTTTTTGGTTGAAAACTCTTTAAGCATTGCTAGTAGATGAATATCCAAGAAAGATTCCAATATCGGATTTTGAATCAAACTTTCCCAAATTTTCTTTTGTGTTTAAGATAAAGCATTTACAACATAAAACTTTGAAATATCCTATATTGAGAACTCTATTTTTTCGTATGGAATTTTAGTTTTCTTTTGACCAACCAAAACTCTATTTATGGTATAGCAAGATGTGTTAACTGCTTTGGCCCAAAAGTATTTTGGTAAACCATTTTCATTCAACATAGTCCGAGCTATTTTTTGTAACATACGATTCTTTTCAACTGTGATCACTCCTAATGGCGGTAATAGTGTATCCTTTTTCGTTTTGAACTTTTTTACAAAAAAATATTTAAATACATTTAAAGCTTCATCTTTTAGATTTAAAAATAAGACCCAAGGAACCCTTGAAAAATCATCAACAGTGACGAAAGCATATTGTTTACCACTTAAACTTGCAGTTCTAGAAGGTCCAAATAGATCCATAAGGAAAAGTTGTAAATGTCTTGTAGTAGAAGAGAGTTGTCTAAGTTTGAAATAACTCTTTACTTGTTTTCCAAATTGACAAACATCACAAATTTTATTTTTCTCAAATTTCAATTGTAGTAAACCTTTAACAAAGCCATTCTTAGAGATTTTAGAAAATAAGTCCATGCTAACATGATATGCCACAACCAAATGTCATCTTTTATACTCGATAAATATTTTATATCTTTTTCAAGTTCAAATTCAATCTTTATGATATAAATATCCTTACTTCGGCTTCCTCTAAACATTACATCTTTATATATAGCATCTTCAATAAGACATTTGGAAGAATCAAATTTAATGAGATAACATTTATCACAAATTGACTAATGATAAGCAAGTTATGTTTGAGGTTATCAACTAATAGATCATTTTCAATTGAAGGAGATGAATGATTACCAATATTCCTTTGGCATTATCTCCAAAGGTAACATGACCTCCTTCCTTCCTTTTGAGGCTTAATTATAATGTTTGATTATCAGTTATATGATTTGAACATCTACTATCCAAGAACCAATTGCTATTCGTTTTCTTTGGCACCTACAAAAAAATAATTTAATTTATGATCTTCGGTACCCACATAACTTTGTGTCCTTGATAGTTAATGTTAGTAGACTCTTTTACCCACTTATGTTTGCTTTCAAAGTCTAATCTCTTTTTGTTTAGTTAATTAAAAGTTACATGACCTTCTTACAAAAACTACATGTAACATTTTGATAAGAAGAATTAGATGCTTTGACAAAGATATTTTCAAAGGACTTCTATTTCAAGAATGATTTGTATCCAATTCCTTCTTCATTGAAGATGTATTTTTTTCACCAAGCATTAAGTCAAAAAATTTCTTTCCCTGAGTGAATTTGTGAACAACATTTGTCAAGTCTATAGTCATTTTATTTAAAGAGAAATTTTCTTTGATTAAAAAATCGTGATCAATCTTTTTTCTTTTTTCAAAATCTTTTTGTGCTACCAAAAGTTTCTTTACTTCATTTTTCAATAAATAGTGTTTATTATTGAGAGTAGAGTAATTTTTCAAGAATTTCATCATAAGAGGTAGATAATTCATCATATGAACCACTGTTATTTAAATTTACATCATTTTCAATGGCCATGAAACAATGTTGGCAACTTTCTCTTGACTCTCATTTTCTTCATAGTCTTCATCATCATTATCATCCCATAGTACTTGGAGTGCTTTCTTTTTTATGAATCTCTTCTTGTTTGGATATTCGGTTATTTTGTGATCGGGTTTGTCACAATCATAGCAAACAATCTTTTTATTCTTTTCTTCGAAATTTTTCTTCTTTCTTTTGGAACCGGCGAGTGTTACAAAAACTTCTCTATTTTTTTACAAGAAAAACTAGATCTTCAAGTTCATTATCACTCATGTTTGTGCTTGAGGAGCCTTCATCATTTATTGATTTTAAAGCAATTTGTTGCTTAGGAGGCTCATTTGTTTCCTCTTCTTTGTTTTTTCTTGTTTTCTCCTTTGTCTCGGATTGGTTTAGCTCGAATGTCATTAATGTTCCATAGAGTTCTTCCAATTGATATGTGTTGATATCTTTTGTATTCTCTATCAACATCCTCAATGAGCTCCAATCCTCCGAAAGAGACCTAAGCATTTTACTCACAAGTTCACCCTTAGTAAATTTTTGATCAAAGCCTTTAAGACCATTAACAATATCTGTAAAACAAGTAATCATATCAACAATGAGTTCATTTTGTTTCATAAAGAAATTTTCAAAGTCTTTGATCAAAAGATTGATTTTAGTTTCTTTCACTTTGCTAGTATCCATGTGAGTGATTTCTAAAGCATGCCAAATATCGTAAGAGGAATCACATGTGCTAATATGATTAAATTCATTTTTATCTAAAGTACAATAAATTAGATTTTTGGCTCTAACATTTAAAGATAATTTTCATTTATCTTCATCATCACACTCTTCTCTAAGTTGTAAAATGGTTTGGTCCAGTATACCACAAATCTTAATAATTTTTGTAGGCACATAAGGACCAAACCCAATAACTTCCCAAATATTATAATCTATTGATTGAATATATATAATCATTGTAGCATTCCAATAGTTATAATGTATGTCATTAAAGAAAGGAGGACGGTTTGTAGAATGCCCCTCAAGATTTTGAAAAATTATGGTTAGCCATTACTCAATATTGTAAAATCTTAATGTTAAAGAGAGCACTTTGATCTTATACCAATTGATAGCCCAATAATAACAAACCAAAAGAGGAGTGAATTGGTTTTTGAAAACTTTTTCAAAAATTGAACAAAAAATAAGCAATTTAAAATATGTAGATTAATTTAAATAACAATAGTAAGCAAAACTATAAATAAAATAGTAGACAGAGACAGAGACAGAGAAAGCCCAAAGGGTATATTTATGGAGGTTCGATCCAAACCAATGATCTACGTCCTCCGTTATCAAGCTCTCCATCTGGAGCAATACCTTTTCACTATATTGATTGACTTATGGTGCAATAAAAAAACCCTTGCAACACTTCCGGTGACTTAAACAAAGAGTACCGATCCATTTACAATATTGAGCTTTAAGGGACTTCAATATGACCCAAGGGCATGAAGAAATTGATTTAGAATAATTTTTATTTCTTAATAAATGATAGATACAAATTAAGTACCAAGATAAAATAACACTTCAATAAGTAGCAATAAATGAAAAGCTCAAGTGTTAGGTAATAAACTTTGATGAAAAAGGTGATTTATAAGTTTGGTTCAATCAATCAAAGTTTTTCAATAAAGATGTAGAAGAAGTAAAATGCAATTAAAGTTCAATGATTTTCTAAAGATAATTTTCTCTTTTAATGCTCTTGTAAGTGTCTACATTGATTGCAAAAGAAAGGTAATTTTATAGAGAACAATATGCAAAACTTTCTGTTAAGTCGGATGATAGGTTGGTCGACCTATGCAAGTTCGGATGAACAAAAAATAGCCATTTGAATAGTACAAGTTCAGAATCACAACGGCCAAATTTTTGAACATTGATAGTTTGGTCGACCTATGTTTCAATCAGTCAACTGGTCTACTAAGTACGGTCGACTTATCTAGAGTTCGATTGACCGAAAAAACTGATCCGAAAAGTTTTAAAAAATTAATTTTAACTTTGATTAAAACATTTTATGCAAGTGATATCAACATAGCTTTTGCTGCATAAAATCATTTTTGAACTTTTATCATTCAATGCTAAAGATTAATGTGTTAGTACCTTTGCATTTTGATCGAAAGTCCTAGACATCTATCTTTCTTGAAAGAGACTCTTGAGCTCTTGTCTTGAATGAAATGGCTTTGATCTTGGCCTTTCTTGAGAGGCCGGTTTGTAATGATAATCTTTGGACAATGATCGATTTGTCGTTGAGCGTTTTGAAGATTATGATAAGATTAAATCAATTGTTAGTAAAACAATATTGATTTATTTGTTATGATCAAAACATTAAGCTTAAAGTCAACCATAGGTCAACTGGTACTAGAACAACTCGCACCAGGAGAACCAAACGAGAGTTGCGACTGATTACTATCCAGACCTCTATGTTTGATTGTACATCTTTTGTAGTGTCTGTTTAGCTGAGTCGTGCCAATATCCCTTTGCCAAGCTAAATTTTCTTTGCAATAATTACATATTTCTTTGTATCCATGTTGTCCGTTTCCTACAACACCCGTCTTCACTAATTCAAAGTTTTCCCAACACTTAAAATTATTTTCGTACTTCACCATTTTTTGCTAGATTTTATCACCGTCTCTTCTTCTTCTTCTTCTTCTTTATCAAGATCACCATCCAAATCAATTGAAGGAGTTGTACTCCGATCACCCAAATAATCAAGAATTGGATTATTATTTAAACCATTGAGGAGAATAATACATGGAAAGAGAACTTGCGGAGCGAGAAGATATAGACTACTGCTTTGGATGGAAAAATTGGCAGCCTTAGGAATAAGCTGGCTTCAAGCGAGGCAGAGGTTAACAAACTGGAGGTGGAGGCTGAAAATGCTAGGGCCAAGGCAATGGAAGACTTCAAAGCCAACTTTCATTAGACTTCAGCTTAGACTATGAAAGTATGGTCGAGCACTTTCAAAACTCAACCATCAAAGAGGTGAAGAAGCATGTACAGTTGAAGCTTCCAAGTGCAAACTTAGAGTTCTTTTCAAAGTTTAAATGGATGCCAAATCTGATTCAACAGGCTTTAACTCCTTGGAGACTATTGAAGAGTAGGAGGGAGGCATGGCTGAAGCACCAACTTTCGTACTTACCTTCCATACCAACCTGATCTAACCAGAGGACACTTCTGTTCCAGCCGAACATTCCACATCTACTTCCCTACTGACTTCTCCAACTTCTCCTGCACGTAATTGTGATTTTCATTTGAAGTGCCAATGAAATTTATCTTATTCCAATCTCTATCTTGCATTATTTCAATATCATAATAACATAATAATCAAGCCATGAATGGATTAATCATCTTAACTCGTAAGTAACATATAAATTTGTCAAAAAATTGTGTAAAAGATTAAGAGCCCGTTTGGTATAGATTATAAACTAGTTTATTTGACCAAAATGGTTTATTTGACCAAAAACAGTTATTTGACCAAAATTTTTGCGTTGTAGCATAACATTTTTTACCAAAATTAGTCAAATAAACCAGTTTATAATCCACGCCAAATGGGCCCTAAGTTTAACATTCACCTAAAGATAAACACATCTTAATCAATTACAAAAGTGGGCATTCTTAAATTTTCTATATTCCAAGAGTGGTAGTAACTCGTCCCGTCCAAATCTTCAATTCGATATGTTCTGGGTCGAACTTCAACAGCAATACGATAGAGTCCTTCCCAATTTGGACATCAAGATGATGAACTGCTTTTCTTAGTTGATGGGTACACTTTCCTCAGTACTAGGTCACCGACCTGAAATAATCTCTTGCTGACCTAAGAATTATAATACTTGGCCATTCTTTTTTAGTACCTGGCTAGCCTCGCCTGAGATCTGTCTTTAGTCTTTAGTCTCATTCAACAAGTCGTTCTATCAGGAACTTGGATATAAAGTCCTTCTACTGGAATTCAAACTTGGACCTCTTTAGTTTTATGTCATTCTAGGATCAACATCATTCACCTCAGAAGTCCGATAGTTATACCTTGGACGAGGAAAGCGCATAGCCCAATTATTGGAAATCAGGGCCTTTCTCTTATCCATACGGTAGCCAGACCTTTGCTTCACATCAAATGGTCATACCAACTCATCATATAAAGTGGGCTTCCGATTGTGGACATCCCTCCAGAAGAGAGTCGGTTGGTTCGACCTGAATCGATGCACAAAAGTCTCTTGCGGGATGCTTTCTACTTCAATTATTTTCTGCGAGAAGCTGTTGAGGTAGTTCTTCATAGATTCTCCTAGATCCTGTATTATATCATAGACTATAAAAATATGAGAGAAAATATATGTGGAGAAATAATTCTCTGTATTGATTCAATTGAATAATGAATTGTATAAGAGTACAAGGTATATATATACTAATAGAAAAAGAATTCTACCTAAAATAGAAATATTACATACATGATATCTTACTATAAATACAATTCTACCAACAAGGTAAATAATAAATAAGGAAAGTAAATATTTGTTAATACTCCCCCTCAAGTTGGAGCATGTATGTCAAAAGTGCCCAACTTGTGAGTGAAACTGTGAAATGCCTCATTGCCCAGTGCTTTAGTAAATAAATCTGCAATCTGATTGTTGCTTGAAACATAGGCAGTCTTGATCTTTCCCTTAACGATTCGTTCACGAATAATATGACAATCTATTTCAATGTACTTTGTCCTCTCATGATATACTAAATTAGCTGCAATGTGTATTGCTGCTTGATTGTCACAATATAAGGTTGCTGCTTGTGGGTGATCCACACATAAGTCTATCAGCAACTGTCTCTACCATGTAAGCTCACAAGTAATGGAAGCCATTACCTTATACTCTGCTTCTATTGAGGATTTGGACGCAGTCATTTGCTTCTTACTTTTCCATGATATGAGCGCCTTTTCCAAAAATATACAATATCCTGTAACTGACCGTCGTGTAGTAATATTTCCAGCCCAATCTGCATCACAAAATTCTGCTAGCTGTAATTTTCTACCTGATGGGAAATATAATCCTCGTCCTAGTGCCCCTTTCAAATATCGAAGCAATCGGTGAACTACATCAAGATGGGGTTGCCTAGGTGCCTGCATGAAATGACTGAGTGTGTTGACCGAATATGAGATTTTTGGTCTAGTAATGGTGAGATAAATGAGCTTCCCTACCAACTGTCAATAATATGTGGGATTTTTCGACAACTTTCCATATGTCAAATTAAATTTTAATGACTGCTCCATGGGAAATGTTGCAGGTTTTGCTCCAAGTAATCTTGCCTCTTGGAGAATGTCAAGAGTATACTTTCTTTGATTTATTGAAATCTCTGATCTTGAGCGAGCAATTTCTACTTCAAGAAAGTATTTTAATGTGCCAAGGTCTTTCAACTTGAATTGAGTTGCAAGAAACGTCTTTGTAGAAGAAATTTCTTTTTTATCATTTCCTGTGACGATCATATCATCCATATATAATAAAATAGTTGTAAATGAATCACCACTGACCTTGGTAAAGAGTGAGATGCCTGTTTCAATCCATATAAAGATTTATGGAGTCGACATAAAAGTGGCTCTCCCTGTCGACGAAATCCAGGTGGAGGAGTCATATAGACCTCTTCATCAAGATTACCATGAAGAAATGTATTTTGTACATCCATCTGATGAAGTGTCCAGTTGCGAATAGAGGCGATAGCAAGTAAGCATCTGACTGTTGTTAACTTTGCAACTGGAGCGAAAGTTTCATTATAATCAATCCCTTCTCGCTGTGTAAACCCCTTTGCCACCAACCGTGCTTTGTATCGTTCAACTATACCGTCAGAACAAAATTTGACCTTGAACACCCACTTACTATCAATAGGATGATGACCCAGAGGAAGCGAGACAAGTGACCAAGTATTGTTTTATTCCAAGGCACAAATTTCATCGTTCATAGCAGCTACCAAATTGGGATCCTGACATGTGGCCTCATATGTAGCTGGCTCAATAATATGAGAAACATTGTATGTAAAAGCACGATGAATGGAAGAAAGATTGATATATGATACATACCTTGATATAGGATGTCGAGTACTGGATTTGACCAGAAGAGACCCGGCTTGAGCAGGCAGAGCATGATTGATATAGTAATCTTTCAGGCGAATTGGGGTTTGAACTGATCTTGTGGAACGTCGAATTTGGTCGTTTGGTACTATAGGAGGTTGGTCTGGCTAGCTGTCAGGTGAAGGTGGGAAAAATTGCTCAACCGGTCGACCGTTTGAGCTCTCTGTTGAAACGGATGGGCTATCCGGTCGACCAGTTGACCAGTGTTCTAGACCTTCAGGCAAGCTATCTGGTTCTGCTATATGTTGGTCCTCAGGGTATTTTAAATGTGGCATTTCAACATCCAGAGGCATAGATTGTGGCAACGGGATGGAGTTGGTTTCATTTTGCTCGGAGGCATATGGAAATATGGTTTCATGGAACACGACGTCTTGGGACACCACTAGCTTTCTGTCGGTTAAGTCATATAAGAGGTATCTTTTTTTCGTCCTGGGGGTATCTAAGAAACACACATCGTTTGGCTCGTGTGTCAAATTTATGGCTGGATTTGAAGTTGGTGGCAAAACACAAGCAATCATAGACACGTAAATGAGAATAAGGTGGTTGTTTCTTGTGTAATTGTTCGTATGGTATTTTGTGTGAGAGCAATGGCAAAGGTATCCGATTGATAAGGTAACAAGATGTCTTGATATGTTCTCTCCAAAATTTTAATGGGAGATTGGCTTGAAATCTAATAGCACGAGCAACATTAAGGAGGTGGCGGTGTTTTCTCTCTACTACTCCATTTTGTTGAAGGGTATAAGGGCATGATCTATGAAAAATGGTACCATTTTCATCTAGGAATGTTTGCAAGGATAAGAACTCTTGACCATTGTCAGACCGTAGGACTTTTATGGTCAGGTTGTGTTGAGTTTTAACACAAGCAAAGAAATTCTTAATTATGCCTTGAGTTTCAGATTTGTGACGCATAAGGTGTACCCAAGTATAGCGAGAGAAATCATCAACGATTGTAAGAAAATATCTAGCACCAGAATAAGAATAAATTTTGTGAGGTCTCCAGATATCACAATGAATCAAATCAAATGGTTTATTGCTAGAAATTTGGCTAACTTTAAAGGGTAATCTAGATTGTTTTGCCAAATGACAAACATCACAAATATCGTGGGAATCGAAACTAATATCCAAAACACTTTGTGCTAGGAATTGAAAAGGTGAGGCTGAAGGGTGCCTAAGACGTCTATGCCATAGATTGGTTGATCCAGTGGCATTATGATGTATTTGCGGTCTTTGTGAAAGATAATATAAACCGTTACTCTGCCTTCTCAAGCCAATCGTCCTCTTCGTAGTCAAATCCTGCATGACATAAAAATCAGAGAAAAATGTCACATAGCAACCTAACCCTCTAGTAAGTTTACTGATAGATAACAGATTAACTTTGAAGTTAGAGACATAAAACACATTATCAATAGTCATAGTATTCCCTAAGTTAACGGCACCAATAGATTTAATAAGGGCATGACCCCCATCCAGTAATTGAACAATTTTGTGCTTTGGCATGGATTTATTCTCAACGATCCCATCTTTCGTCACATGGTCAGTGGCCCCGCTATCAATAATCCATGAATTACTCAAAGAGGTAGTAGAAGAATTGATACCTGAGGTATTAATATAAGACTTATCATTACCCGTCTTGCTGTTTAGAAGCGTCATGATCTACTCGTATTCCTTGGCTGTGAGGGTTGTTTTCCTTTGGGTCAGGTATAGAAGCGTTAGCAGTGTTTGTGAAGCGTTTGTTTTGTGACTTCACGTCCTTCCTATGAAACTTGTGCCCAGGGGGAAAGCCATAGATGAAATAGCAGGTATCAACAACGTGGCCAATCATCCCACAGTGGGTGCACTATTTCTGTCAGTTGTTGAAATGGTCGACCGATAAGATGAACCGGTTGGGCCGATTGTCACTTTTTTGTTCAATTTCTCCCAATTGATTGAATGTTGCCCTTCACGATCTGTTGCAACCTCAACTTGTCTTTCATGTTGCATTAAAATAGCGTGAACTTTTCTAGTATCTGGGAAAAGGCTCATCATAAGTATGTTTCCACGAACTGTAGAATAAGAATCATTCAACCCCGTTAGGAATTGCATGGCCTTATCCTTCTCATCCCTTTCAGCCAGTGCCGTAAGATTCCCACAAGTGCATCCAATTGGGTTGTGATAAGAACCAAATTCATCCCATAGTCCCTTTAATTTGGTGTAATAAGCTAATGCCGATTGATTTCATTGTCGATACTCAACAATCTCTTGGCGAATTTGATATATTCGTGATCATTACCTTGAGAAAATTGATCTCGTAGGTCGTTCCATACTTCTGTGGCAGATTCAGAGTATATGATACTTTCAGCAATATCTGGATGTACTGAATTAAGTATCCATGATAGTACCATGTGATTACTCCGTTCCCAAATAGAATACTTCTCGTCTTCTGCTTCTGGCACTTTGATCTTTCCATCAACGAAGCCAATTTTATTTTTGGCAATGAGGACAATTCTCATGGCCCTACTCCATTTTCTATAATTGTTTCCATCAAGTGGTTTAGAAACGAGGATTAGGCCGGGATAATCGAATTGCTGTAGAGCCATGGGATCGGATTGGACAATCGTCGCTTCTATGATTTTTGTGTCAAACATCGTTGTTCAGAATCGTCGCTCTGATACCACATAGAAATATGAGAGAAAATATATGTGGAGAAATAACTCTCTGTATTGATTCAATTGAATAATGAATTGTATAAGAGTACAAGGTATATATACACTAATAGAAAAAGAATTCTACCTAAAATAGAAATATTACATACATGATATCTTACTATAAATACAATTCTACCAACAAGGTAAATAATAAATAAGGTAAGTAAATATTTGTTAATAGATGCGTCCAGCCGAGGCTGAGCAAGGAGTTTTTACTGTAAACATGTGTATAAACTGATTATTTAAATCTGGTCAGCTGTGAATACTACTAGGCATTAGCTTATTATACCATTTTTTAACCTCTCCAGAAAGAGTAATGTGGAAGCGTCGACATTTGCGTTCGAGGCTCACTCTCAAGAAATTCATGTGGGTATTATACTCCTTTACATGATTGACGATGTTGCTTTTTCCATTGTACTTCTGTATATTTTTATCATGGAAACTTGCATGGCTCTCTCATTGTCTTTATCGCATCCGAGAATGGTGCGTACTCATTGTTGTCGTCTATTTTTTTTCTGTACGAGGGATTCTATTTTCTATTTATCACCTAGATAATGAGGATAATGCTGGTCTCCATTTTGATAGTGGGGCCAGTATTCTCGTGCGCACTCATTCTTCTATGGACATTCACTGTCTTGTTTATTTCCGTCTCGAAACCTCCCAACCTAATAAATACACTAACGGGCCTAGAAGGTCTCCATTCTCGCTCACGTGAGGAAAATTGTCCTCCCATACGTTTCAGTCCAGTAGGTGAGTTGGCGGTCTGTTGAGAAGTATGTGACACATGGGGCCTTTACGCCGATTCTTTCACTGGACTTTCTCTACATTCTTATCATACGGGTGGTATGGCCTATCCTTGTTGCATGGAGAGTTGTCTTAGGTTAGCATTCTCCTCTACAAAGTGCTGCATGTTTGCAGCAATATTCTCAACCGTTCATGCCAACATTGACACCTCTGACACAAGTTTTCAGACTTTCATCTCTTGTTGTCCTTGGATTCTCATCATTATTGGATCCACTTTTCCTCATTTTCACTCTTGACTTTTCATGCAATTTTTTCACAGACGGCGCCAATCTGTTGACATTAAAATCTAACTAGACCTCGAAGCCAACATAATTTCTCTGCATTACAATCGTGACAGTGTAAACCTGCACACTTGAGCATAAGTCAGACTGTCGACGTCCAATTAGATAGAGTGGTGCAGTTGTCATAAGTACTTCCGAAGATCAAGTCAGGTACCGAAAAATATCTATGAGAGCAATTTGGAATTGACAATCTTAGCATATATGTAGTCTCAAATATTTTTTGCATAGATTTTCATACCTTCAAATGATAAGGAAATCTCGTATTTATAGGTAAATGGTCTGGGTATTTAGGTTATTTATTGGACCTTTTTAATCATCTGATTGAGGAACAATCTTCCATTCTAATTTCTAAAGTTCTTCAATTTTACCACTTTTGGGAATTTTAAGAGATTGATTGAGTTAAATGCTTGAATAACCACTCAACTTTTATTGTCGTCTTCATTTACTCACTGAACTTTAAAACAGTATTAAATGTTGATCGAACTTTACAATGTTACTCGCTCTTACTCACTCTTAACGATCCATGAACATAAAAGTACACATAGTAGACAGAACACCCACGTGGCATACGTTTTTGCCAACTAGTGTTGAGTTGTCCGCCACTTCAGCAATTTAATTTTTTGAATAATCACTGAACTTTTAGTCCTGTTTTTGTTCTTTCATAGAAATTTAAAATGTTGCTGAACGCTCACTCAACTTTTCAAAGTTACACTTCGTAACTCACTCATGAAGATTTCATAACAGTCCATTGACGGAATGTCCGCGTGTCCTTCATCACTATTTTAAAGTTCAGTGAGTAAATGAAGACGAGACTAAAAATTGAGTGATTATTCAAACATTTAACTCAAATAGATTGAACATGTAAACAGGGATGGTCTCTGTTGTGCACGTAAATATATGGTGCACTAAAATTATAGTGAAATATTCAGATTTTGCACTATAGAGCCTCATCTAGATCCGAGGCTGGGGTGAGGTTTCATAGGCTCCATTTCTTTTCTCCAATTATTTTCAACTATTGGATTCATCCTCTGCCGGTCGAGGCTGGGACAATGCTTTGGCCGACACGTAATCGTTAGGTAGGGTCGTTTGGAAAGCCTCTAACCTTGTGCCAAATGTACTTTTTACCTTATGTGGCATCCACATAGGATGAAGATATTTTTATGTGCAACAATCCTTATTTATTAATTAAATATAATAGAGCTCGAAGATTAAGTTCCGACAACTTGTTTCACAAAATGTTGTGATTGTGACATGCAAGTTATAAATAACTTTCTCTTACATTATCCCTAGTCGTAAGTAATAACGAGATACATATATTGTTATTACGGATGACTAGAGCATATTGTATTCCTTTGTTATGAAAAAAGTAGATGATCTCACAAGCCAAAATATAGAGACATTTAAATGATATGCTGATGATTTGTTAGAAGAACAATACAATGGATGGCCTGCAAAAGAGATTTTACATGGATGACTACCTCAGTGCCAATGGTTAATCTCTAATGCTCGATAGTGGAATTGGTCATTTGACTTGAGGTCAACATAGAATTTTATATGAGGATAATCATATTTTGGTGGCATTGGATGTTGTCATATTTTGGTTGCTAATGTGATGTCATTCGGGTATGATCAGATAGATTGGTGAATGACCGATAAATGATACATCACTTTTAAGTACTAAGATAATATAACATATGTTTCGTCCATTGAAGTTGATAAATAAACTCCTTGGCCAAGGTGGAGTTATAAGTTGAAAAGATTTCAAGTATAACTAGTTTAGATCACCATAAGAGAGTGACGAATAATACAATTAACTAAATCGAGATTGACATTTATCTATATTTCGCGATCAATTAGGTTATATTGATGAATAAATTATATTTTTACGATAACTGAATATATTGGTTTTGTCATGCCACAAGACATTTTCCGTCACATGGATTGCATTGACATTGCTAGGTGAATTAGTGATACATTAAAGGGGGGTTTTAATTTATCCTATTGCGATTAGATCAGAATAATAATTTATATCATTTACCATACTGATTGGGAACCTAATGGGTCATGAGAATTCGAAGATTTGAATCGAGAAATTAATTAATTGCCAAATGTAGGATATTTGTGTAATTTAATTAGTTGGACTATTTATGGGCCAAAGTCAATTAATAAAATTAAGGGTAAATAGCATTTGAGGTCCCGAACTGTTAAATCTTGTGATGATGGAGTTCCGAACCTTTGATTTCTACCACTCAAAATCCCAAACCTTTGAAACGTCTGCATCGGAGTCTTTTTTTGACGGAAAACATTAGTTTAACTGTTAAATGGTCAATTTTTTTATTGAAATGAGAGTTCTACCCTTATTTTAATTCAGGGTAAATAGTACTAAACTTTTAAACTTTGTAACAATGAGGTCCTGGATCATTGATTTTTAGTACCTGAGATCTTAAATCATTCAAAACATCTGCGCTTGAAGTCCTTTTTATCACAGAGAATATTAGTTTGACCGTTAAAAGAATAAAAAAGAAAGAAAGAAAGAATCACCCATTTCCTTTAAACCAATAATCATGACATCACATAAACAATACCTTTATTTTCTAACCTCAAAACTCAAAAAATCAGCAACCAACCAAACACCATTGTAGATTATTTTCTATTCTTGAGCTTGATGTCAACCAGGAGTAGATTTGGGATATTGGGTATGAGAGCAGATTTTGATTGAGATTTTTTTTTTCAAATGGCGTGAGTTCCAGTAGTTTGGAGATATGTACACTAATCATTTTACTTCAATTTTGACATTTTAACAATCACATTGACTTTTTCCACCACAAAAGGATTAGGTACAGAAGTTTGAATGATTTGGGATTCTGGGACATAGAAATCAAAGATTCAAGACCTTATTGTCACAAAATTTAAAGGTTAGTGAATCCAAGTGCTATTTATCCTAAATTAAAATAAGGTATAACTATCATTTCAATAAAAATTGATCATTTAACAATCAAACGGACGTTTTTCGTTACAAAAAGACTTTAGACACAAACGTTTGAAAAGATTGGGAACCCGGTTGCTAGACATCAAAGGTTTGGAATCCCATCGTCCCAAAGTTCAAAGATTCGAGACCTATAGTACTATTTATCCTAAAATTAATTAATTATCGGGATCATTTGGACAAAGCTTTTAATTTCTTGATTGGTTCAGGATTAATTAAAAACTATAGATATACGGCATTGCTAAGGGATTAATAACAAGAGACTTTACATTCTTGCTAGCACAAGAAAAAGGAAAAACCTTAATCCTAGTCTTCCGCCGTCGTCGTCTTCGCCACTGCCCACCGCCACTTTGGTTGTTGGCCAGAATTCTATTCTAGTTCTCTCCATATGTACTTTTGTTAGAGTCTGTATGCCTGGACAATTGTGGTGATAAAAAGATTGGAGCTCTATAGAAATTCCTATCACAAATTCTACCTAAACACAAAGGTGTTCCGGTGAAGGGAATCGAAATTAGTTTTAAATTTCGTTATGCATGCTTAAGTAAATTCCCAACAATGATGTCAGAGCCGACTTTGTTGTTTACTAGAATCTTTTAAAAGCTTTTGACATGAGAATACTAGTTGTTATTGATATATGTTATTAATTTAATAGTCTGAGCATGAAAACTGTATGAAATTTGACTTTGTATTGAGTTCAAAAAATTAGAACGGAGTTAGGGTTTGGAGGTGCCAGATTTTGATGGGCTGGCAACAATGCATGGGATGCAGGCGTCGATAGAGATGGTGGCCACAACTTGCATGTTGCCTCGTGATGGCAGATTGTGCTTCAAACGAAAGCGGGGACTAGTGCCGCTACATATTACAGCCGCGCATGTCGCCGCTGTCATTAGCAAAGGCTGCTCCAGACTTGCTGCTTCCTGGACAACAAGTTCATTGTTGTCTACAACGTAATAGTGGCTGCCACTGTTGGACATCAGCGATTCCACTACCGTTGGCGCCTTAGGCGGCACCATCCATTACCAGCCCTCCAAATCTTGATTTTGATTTTGGGTAGGTTTAGTGAAAATGCCACTTGGGGATTTTTTTTCAATTTATGGTTCAATTCATTTTGACTGAAATTCATTTTCACCCAAAACGATTTTGACGAGAATTGAGAATTTTGACTAAAATTAATTTTATTCTAGAGTTCATTTTTTACCAGATTTAAATTTTGATCCAATTTTATCCCAAAATCAAATTAGAGTTAGACTCTAATTTAGAATTTTAATTTAAATATTAGATTTTATTAAAATCATAAATTGACCTTATTTAAATATTGATTAATTATTTAGTTTGTTCAGTCCACTCCAACATGTCTAAATGGTTTAGACAATTTATTATTTGTGCTGCAATTTTGAATTAGAAATAAGTTGATAAATTTAATATTGGATATTAATATGATAATTAATAGATCTCTAGTGAACGATTATGGACGTGACCTATGTGATTGAGTTGGTTATTTATTTATGCTTTAATTTTGTATAATTGGGCATGCGTGTCCATTTAATTAAAATTGGGGTTACGAGCCCGCTATTATTGTTATGGGTCAGTGCGTCCATTTTTTTTAGGCATGCGTGCAAACTAGAGTAGGGTACATGTTGCTGCTCAATACAAGAAGATACAAAATGAGTAGTAGATCATTGTGTTGGAATATTCGATACTCGAATGCAATATCCCCTAGGAAATGACCAACTAGTCTTCCTCTTGACATAGGAAGGCTAGATAGTATAAGTCAATAATGATTCACACTACTAATTGTGTATATTTATTTGTATAATGGACTACTAAATTTAAATTCCTCGTTTAAATAATGTGTGAATAAATCGTGCTTTCCATTATTATAATGCAAAAACAAATTCCCTTATCGGTGTTAGCATGTTGAGTCCACTCAATTATGGATGTATTTATCACTATAAAATATTTTATTTTTCAAAACAATGAGTTAGACTTAACTAAAATTTATCTTTTGTTGGTCTTACTCAAGGAATTGATTTTAGAAGCACAATTAATTAAGCACATAAGAAGTGTGTGGCAAAGAGTTGTCTATTTAATGATCTATGAGTTACATAGAGATGTAATCAATAAAATTTATCTACATCACTTTGCTATGAAAAAATAGAACTTGAAAAACATACCTCAACATATTGACAGAATGATACATCAACAGACTTCAAAAGGAGTCAAGCAAAATCGTTTGCTCATACAGACCTCCGTAAAAAGTGTGAAATGGCTAGCGTTGATAGGGTGTAGTTTTAGAGGCCATGATGAATTTGTTGGCTCTAGTAACGGGGGAAATTATATTGAACTGGTCAAATTGTACGGAAGAGTGAACAAAGAAATTGACGATGTTGTTCTAGAAAATGTAATTAAAAATGCCAATTATACATTACTGTCGATTTAGAAGGAGATACTGAAAATAATTGTTGATTGTGTGCGACTTAAAATTTTTGATGAAATTGGGAATGGCAAATCAGAATTCTTGGTGATGAAGCAATTGATGAATTCCATAAAAAAATAAGTGACTATTATTTTGAGATATGTTGATGGTGATGGGTTTGTTCGAGAACGGATTTTTGAAATTGTGAGCGTTGCAAACAAAAATCAATTAACTTTGAAAAAAAAGAGATATGTGATGTATTTATCCAATACAAGCTCTTGTTCAAAGATTTATGAGGTCAAGGATACGAAGATACTATCAACATGCGAGGTGAATAGAATGGATTACAAGCTTTATTTCTTAAATATTTTCCATTTCCTTATTACGTTCATTGTTTCACTCACCGACTATAACTAGCTTTAATTGCAGTTGCTAAAGATGTACATGATGTTTGACTATTTTTTTAATCATTAAGTTTTATTGTCAACTTTGTAATGCTTATGATAAGTGTCATTCTTAATTAAAATCAATTTGAGAGGATGAAATTGTTGATTTGATAATAATAGGAGAATTTCATACTAGTATTGGGGCTAATCAAATTTGTACTTTGCAATGAGATAGAGCTACTCGTTGGAGTTCACATTTTTCATATGTTAAAAGATTGATTGAGTTATTTGGTTCAACTTGTACGCTTCTTGAAAATTTTATTAATGTGGAATTGAACAATAATACAATTGGGAAGGTTGAAGGTACATACAAAGCTATGAAAATATTTGGGTTTGTATTTATCTTGCTGTTGATGCGTGAAGTTTTGAAAAAGTCTGATTTGTTATGTCAAGTATTACAAATGAAAAATTAAAACACATTGAATACAATGAATTTAGTTTCAACTATAAAGATGCTTCTTCAAGAGATGTGAGATGATAAAAAAATGAAAATGTTTTATTTGGAGTGTGGTGGAGTTTTGTAAAAGTAATAAAATATTGTTGTGCCTCAATTATGTAATTGTTATATGGAAAGTACAAGACGTTCATGTCAATAGAAAAATAATAGGAAAATTTACATATATGACTAATGTTGTGCGATTTCATTCCCGCAAGTGTACGGATCGTTAACAAGTAATATAATGATGTGTAGAGTGTCGAACCCACGAAGACTAGATATCAATTTAATCAATTAATTTGTAATTCAAATTCTAACAATGTGAAAAACACAAATTTGATTTTGGTTTGTAATTCTAAAACTATTTTAACTATTTTAATAAAATTTAAACTATCAATAATCAACTTTAAATGATGAGAACGAATTCGAGTTTTTACTAACACTAGGATTTGCGAATCCATCTACACGTTCTATAATCAATTATTCGTTAATCGCTTTAGCGGCAAATTACCCTAGATTGAAAATCGGTGATCCTATAATAATCAAAAGCCTCTCTCAATGGTCAATCAATTCTATATGGATATGCAAACCTAATTATCTCTAATCAGGTTTTGAACATAAAAATATGCATTTCAATCACTAGAACACCTAACCGGATTTCATATAGCATAATAGTAATCTATATCTATTATTGGATCATATGTTATTCAATACCACGTGCTAAATCTATATTGAATCTCTCGATTTCAATATAGATCACAAAATATTTAATGGTGATCAGGCATTAAAATATTAAAAATATTGAATAAAGAATAATCAATTAACTACTAAAACAGAAAACTTCTAATTAATTAAAAACGTGAGGTTTCATCGTTCATCCTAGAAATAAGTAAATTAACCAGACATGATTATGTAAAATAATACAAGAATTGTATTAATCATGTTCCGGTGAAAGAAAAGAGAAAGTAAATAAAACTCGTGATCCCGACTGAAGAATCTTCAATCCCGTGCCTTGATCTTCGATTCTTTTTTTGTATTTCTTCCCAAAATTCGTCTCCCTTTTGTTCTGGCTATTATCTATCTTTTATATCCCTCTCAAAACCCTCCAAAACGTGAATTAGGTAGTTGTTGTATCCTAGACTTGGTAGAGTTTTAATCCCATCAGGAATCTGCCAAGTTACTGCGCGTCTTGCCCATGCGATCGCATGGTTCAGAACCTTGCGATCGCATGGTTCAATCAATTTACGTTCTGCAGTTTATTTTGACACCTCGCAATCGCAAACATTACTAACCATGCGATCGCATGGTTAGTTTTCTTGATTTCTTGCGTATATTTCTTTGGTATTTGCATGTCAAGTCCTTCGAGTATCTTTATCCTTGCAATTACATCCTCTTTTCTTCTATTTGCTCTCTTTTCGTCAGATTGACACTTGAATTTGATTATTTTCTAAAATAATAAGAAAACAACATGCCATTAAATCGAAAATAAATTAAAGTACTCATAATCGCCCCTTTTTATGAGCTCAGATAAGTACAAAATTGTACTTATCAAATACCCCCAAACTTGAAATTTTATTCGTCCTCGAATAAACTAGCTAAAGACAATCTTGCACTTGATAAAATAAGTAGTAACACAATTCACAATATAAATAGCTTGCCGTTCTTGCTTCAGCTTTTGTAAAAACTCATAATTCATGACGAGTGTTCAGGTGATATTGCAAACGTGATTGTACTTAAACCATACTTGAGATGTGTGTGAGAGTAGTTAATCCGATCCACTTAATTTCTATGGTGGTCATAGCCCAACCACTTGGTCAACTTTTCCTTTCTCTCTCGTAAGGTACACTTTTCCCAAAAATGGTGTTCTCCTTCAATTCCCAAGATTTTTGGTTCAAAAGTTACAGTCCACTCATTATTTTCTTGTTCGAAGTTGGTTAAGAAAGCTAGTAATCGTGACAACATAGGTTTATGAAAATTCTCTAATTTCTGAGCACTCTCGACCAAAAAGTTTCTACTAAGTAAGTCAAACTCATTAGTTATCTAATCCCCATATTTACTTTGTAAAGGATTTTTCATTGGCTTTAGCAGAATAAAAAAAATTATAATTTTTTTTTGTATAAATTTTATGTGCAAAACTCAATCCATTAAGCTTTCTAGATGACTCATGTAATGAGCTTTAGATCGATGACTCCCAGGTCTTTCAAACCTTAGGGCATCGAGTTTTGAGAAATTCCTACGGGCCTTTTCACTCAAGTCAAATAGCTACGAAAAGAGTTATAAGATATTAATAGTGTGCGAAACTCAGTCCATTAAGCTTTCTAGATGACTCATGTAACGAACTTTACGCAGACATGCTTTATCACTCAAGTCAAAAAAGGCTACGAAAAGAGTTATAATAATAGCCTTGTTCCTTGCGTGCAATAAGTTCATGCTAGGGGATTAGATTCTTAACATTCTGTCAATACCTAGCTTCCTCTAACTGGTCTAAAGTACTCCACATAATTTTTCAGCATACATGGAATCAATCACAACCTAGATAGCCACCGTTACAGATTATCTACTATACTTTTTCACTATATTGGTTACTGGGTTGAGATACAGATGATTCTAAGTTCTAAAAAAAAGTATCCTATTGTTTTCAATTTAGGTGTACCAACATAGCTGAAAATCATCATAACCGACCAACACATCACTATATCAAACATGGTTAAATAGCCTCACATTTAAACAAAGTAATTATCTATCCACAAGTCATGATTAAAGCAAAACGTAATTAATAAAAAATTGCATCATTAGCTGGCAAGGCTATTCATATAACATAAACGTGTTTTTTTTAAATGGAATAAATTAATAATTAAACTAACTTAAAAATCAAAAATCAAATATCATTTATCAAGTTGAGCACGTTTTTCAAGTCAAGCAAATTTTTTCATAGATCTTCTCCAAACTTGAAACATACATTGTCCCCAATATAATTCAAAAGAAATAAAACACATAAAAATATAGAGACTTCCCGGAGGTGGGTCTGATGGTACCGGCAGAAGTAGTATGGAAGGATCAACTGGTGGAGGTGCTGGCATGGGTGTCGACCTGCAAATCTGGCCATGAATATTATCCAGTTTGCCCACACATCTGTCTAGCCGCCTCTTGACCTGGTCGTAGTTGGATCGAATTTGACTCTGTTCCAGAACAGACTGACGTTGACTGATCTCCATATTCATCTGAGTGTGTCGAACTGCATCCACTCAAGATCGCAATGTCGTCAACTCCTAATGCACCATGTGCAACTCAGTCTGCGTAGCGACAATGAGCCATCTCTGCTCAGCCTGACCCTCCAGTAGGCAATGTAGCATGGATTCTATGTCTCTGAGAGATGCAGCATGCTGAGGTGGCTGGGGTACGACTGACTACTCTTCTTGAGGCTACTCGTCTACGGTTGGGGCTGCCCCCACAGCTCGTGTAGTGTACCTTCTTGCATTCTCTAAGGCATAGCGGTTGATAGGTCCATTTGCCTTCAATACCGACTCTGCTAGTAAGATCTGGACCCCCACTGCTTCACAGATACCACTGATCAGAGTTGAGAATATGGTTGTGTGCCTCTTGTCTGTTTAGAAGCCTAGCATGCTGATCAGGGTGCAGATATAATTCTCCAAATCCATCTTTCTTCTTTGAGCGAGATGGTATAATAGTCGAGCCCTAGCATCATTGATAGTAGTACGATGCGCGGTCGGGTCGATGTTGTGGCTCACAAACACATTCAGGATAAGAAGGGAGTCTGTCAATTTGCTGTACTCGAAGTCCCTCCTGGGTAGTGGTCATGCATCGTCTCGACCATATAGAAACCGGGCAACCTCATCCATATCCTGAATAGATGGCAGATGGTGAATATCTTCAGTGGTTATACCATAGTAGTCGTTGATGACCCTCGGGGTAAACATGAACTATTTACCCCGTACCCAAGTCTGCCCATAGTGCTCCGTCCCTTGAATGTCGATTTCTTGGTTGAAGTTGGTGTAGAATTCATGGACGAGCTGGGAGTAAATTTTGTGAGGTGTATTAGCAATCTTGGACTAGCCGCATATGTCAATGAGATTATAAAGCTCGGAGTGAAGAAAGTCTTCCATTTGTAATATCCGTTCCTCCCATATGGTCCATTGGCTAATAAACTTCTTAAATCTTTCCTCGTACTCCTCGGAAAGATAACGGCAGGAGTTGGTGTTTTCTACCCAGGCTCTTTTTGACGTGCTTCCAGTTGCTTTTTTCTTTCTTTTTTGGACGACAGTTGGGGGTCGTTTTGGAGCCATGATTTGTAAAATGAACAAAAACAAGTTAGATACGAAAAATAACATATATGGTTTAAGACTTCACCCCCAAACTATCCTAAACTTTAGGTAAAATTTCTCAAAAAATTGTGTTCGACTAGGCTACTTTGTGCTCCTAGAAATTTACATAAGAATGTGCAAAAGTGAGACAGAAGAGGGTGGCATGAAATTACATGCTTTGGTCTACCACATATTCAAATTTCATAGCATTTTGATGCCATTTGGGCCAAATGGATGGGAGACGAAGTGGCTAACGGAAGCAGGCTGAAGTGGCCTGCAGTGGCTGCGATGGCAGGCCTGATTTCCCGTTCTTGGTCCCGACTTGAAATTGGTGATTTAAGTGTATCCAAACCTATTTGAATGATCCTATATGATGGCATTAGTCATTTAGATTAACCTAGGGTCACGGGTTCCCAAAATTTGGCAAAAATTTTGGTTGGGGTAATTCATCAAACACCTTGAATGCAAGTGTTTGTTCTTGGTTGGAAGAGAAAATTGGATAACTTGTCAAAGCCTAAAAATTTTCCAATCCTAAGCAACTAAACCCAATCATTATCCAATGTGCCCATCGATTCAAGCCTATTCTACTTCACACTTCACTCCATATTGATCAAAATGCAAAATTGATGCACATTTATCTCAAAAATTCGAAAATCAACAACAAAAAATGTGAATTTACCTTTTAGTTCGTGTAGTTTGATGTTAATGGATGCTTGATGTTGAGTAATTTGAAGCCCAAAGTGCTCGTTTGGTTTTGGAGACAAAGGATTGAAGAGAGGAAACCGTTGAAGTTTGAAATTTGTGTTTTTGAAAATGAGCCTTCAGCCCCAGTTTTAAGATCTTCTGGTATTCCTTGCGCTCGCAAGGAAGTAAATTCCTGCGATCGCAGGGATACCAATTTCTGGACAGAATGTTTTCTGCTCAGTCTATGCGATCGCAGTGGAGAATTCCATGCGATCGCATAAGGAAATCTGTGATTAAAAAAAATTAAATTTTAAATATAACTTTAAAATAATTGAAAACGTGCTTATGCAAGATGACGATGATCATAGCCTCTTTGCCTAAGAATTGAAAGCCTACTTAAAATCCTAAAAACCTAAAACATGCAAAATGTCAATTGAAATACTAAAACTGAAAAATATGAAAATTTAAATAAAAGGGTAGAAAAATAGATTGTCTCCCATTGAGTGCTTGTTTACAGTCTTTAGCTCGACTTTGTCGTGGTGATCACTCAAGACACTCTGAATAGATCTTTGGAGGACTTGATTTGCTTGGCTTGATTGTCTTGGCACCAATTTTTTTCACCTTCCAGAGTTTGATTTTTTCCTTATCATATTGACAAGATTCTATTTTGCTACCCTGCTCGAATTCAACTATAAAGATTTCAGCCTCCTCATCGGCTTTGATCACAGAAGACGGATGTAACTTCTCTTTCTCCACATACTCTTCTTCTCTAAGTGGTGCATCCTAATGTTGGGTGACAGCTCTGTCATCTAAACTCACAACCTTCTGGTTAATGACATCAATCTCGAAACAGGAACCTGAAGAGCTCGAAAATTTAGTAGCTTTAAACACATCGAATGTAATATGTTCATCATTCAACCTCAACTTTAATTGCCTTTTTGCACATCAATTAATGCCCGACCAGTAGCCAAGAAAGGTCGACCCATAATAAGTGGTACATCCCTGTCTTCGCACATATCTAATATAATGAAATCTGCAGGGAATATGAATTTGTACACTTTTACTAATATGTCTTCAATGATTCCTCTTGGGCGTTTGATTGTTTTCTCTGCAAGCTGCAATGATACTATTGTTGGTTTTGCTTCTCCCAAACCGAGCTGCTTAAAAATAGAATAAGGCATTAGATTTACACTAGCACCCAAATCACATAAGTTTTGTCAAAAAATAAACTACCAATAGTGCAAGGAATATTAAAACTCCCTGGATCTTTTAATTTTGGAAGCAGCTTGTTTTGCAATATAGCACTGCATTCCTCGGTAAGCGTGACTATTTTGTGCTCCTCCAACTTCCTTTTGTTTGAAAGAATTTCCTTCATGAATTTAGCATAGTTGGGCATTTGAGCTAAGGCATCGGCGAAAGGTATATTGATGTGAATCTTTTTGAAAACATCTAAGAATTTCTTTAATTGTTGGTCTAACTTATGTTTTCGTAGCCTTTGAAGAAATAGGATTGGATGGACGTAAGCCGGTGGTGGAATATAATCTGGTGGAGAGTCCCATTTTTCTTGTGCAACTTCTACATCTCATTTGTTTTCTCTCTCTTTGCTGGACACAATTTTCTTTCCTACACCTGGCCTTTTTACATGAATTTCTAGCAATTCAGCTCCGTTTCTCGTGGTGATTGCATTGACTTGCTCTTTTGGATTGACCTCAGTATTGCTTGGCCATGTGCCTGGTTGTCACTCGGTCATTAGTTTAGCTAACTGCCCAATCTGATTCTCTATATTCTTTATCGCGCCATCATGTCTTTTATGCACTTCTTTGAATCCCATCTCCATTCACTCTGACAATTTAGCGACTGTTTCTTCTAATCAACCTTCTCTTTCCTGGGGTCTTCCTTGATTTGGCAGATTTTGAATGTTTTGTGTATTGCCATATGAGAAATTTGGATGATTTCTCCATCCAGGATTGTAGGTGTCGCTGAAAGTTCTAAGCATATGCAGCTTGTTCAGGTGATGACATATCAACTTTGGTTAAAGGACATTCTGATGACTGCTGGTTTGTCCCACATGTTACACAGATTAGTAGAGACATCTGAATCATATTGGCTGAGTGAGAATATTTTAGTGCTTCCATCTGTTTTGCCAATACATCGATTTTTGCCAATAAAAGCGAATTGGTGTCCACTTCGTGTAATCTTGTTGCTTTCTTCTGCAATCCTCTTTTTGGCCATATAATGAACTGTTTACTAATGGTTTCATATAGATCATAAAGGTCACCGACGGATCTATTTTGGATAGAGCCACCTGTTACAGAATCTACTGAAGAACGACTGGTTGGAGCTAGTCCAGAGTAGAAATAATTATTCTGAGCTACTAAAGGGAAACCATGACTTGGACACTTTCGGAGCAGTTGTTTGAATTTTTCCCATGTCTCGTGAAAGTTTTTCAAATCAGATTGTTGGAAATTGGAGATTTTATACTTCAGTCTGTTTACTCTGGCTGGAGGAAAATATTTCAGTGTGAATTTCTGGATCAGATTTGTCCAAGTAGTAATGCTCCCAGGAGGTAGAGAATCTAACCATTCTCTAGCTTTATCCTTCAGTGTGTGTGGAAATAGCTTCATCTTAAGTGCCTCTTCATTAACACCGTAGTATTTGAAATTTTCACAGTATTCATCGAAACGACAAATATGGTAGTGAGGATTTTCATCTGTCATCCCATAGAACGGCAGATTGTTCAAGAACAAATTCATCACATCTGGCCTCAACTGGAAGTTATCGTGTCCATAAGGCGGATAGACTATGCTAGACCGATTCTCAAAAATCGGTGGCATCATATACTCACCCATAAGAATATCTCGTTCACTAACTTCAACTGGTCGAGCTATTGGTGCTTGATTATTTATCACACCTGTAGGTAATTGATCATGTACTTGGTGGTCTGTCATAGTGTCTGTTTGTTGCCTTTTCTTTTCTCATTTTTCACGTTGTCGTCGGTGAAAGCTCCGTTCAATTTCTAGGTCTAAATCAAATAGATCAAGATTCTTTATACGTCGCATACACACTTGACACATGAAACTTTAGAAAATAGCTTGAAGGCAGTAGTAACAAAAACTAAGAATAAATGTAAAACTAAAAATAAAATAAATAATACTAAAAAGAATTGTTAAAAGCTAAATTAAAAATTAACGTAGCAATTAATAAAACTAGTCCCCGGTAACGGCGCCAAAAACTTGTTGTTCGATTTCAATCCCGCAAGTGTACGGATCGTTAACAAGTAATATAATGATGTGTAGAGTGTCGAACCCATGAGGACTAGATATCAATTTAATCAATTAATTTGTAATTCAAATTCTAACAATGTGAAAAACACAAATTTGATTTTGGTTTGTGATTCTAAAACTATTTTAACTATTTTAATTAAATTTAAACTATCAATAATTAACTTTAAATGATGAGAACGAATTCAAGTTTTTACTAACACTAAGATTTGCGAATCCATCTACACGTTCTATAATCAATTACTCGTTAATCGCTTTAGCGGCTAATTACTCTAGATTGAAAATCGGTGATCCTATAATAATCAAAAACTTTTCTCGATGGTCAAACAATTCTATATCGATATGCGAACCTAATTATCTCTAATAAAGTTTCGAACATAAAAATATGTATTTCAATCACAAGAACACCTAACCAGATTTTATAGAGCATAATAGTAATCTCTATCTATTATTGGACCCTATGTTATTCAATATCACGTGCTAAATCTATATTTAATCTCTCGATTTCAATATAGATCACAAAATATTCTAATGGTGATCAGACATTAAATCATTAAAAATACTGAATAAAAAATAAGCAATTAACTACTAAAACGGAAAACTTCTAATTAATTAAAAAATGATGTTTCATCATTCATCCTAGAAATAAGTAAATTTAAGCACACATGATTATGTAAAATAATACAAGAATTGTATTAATCATGTTCCGGCGAAAGAAAAAAAAAGTAAATAAAACCCGTGATCCCGACTGAAGAATCTTAAATCCCGTGCCTTGATCTTCGATTCTTTTTTTGTATTTCTTCCCAAAATTTGTTTCCCTTTTGTTCTGACTATTATCTGTCTTTTATATCCCTCTCAAAATCCTCCAAGAAGTGAATTAGGTAGTTGTTGTATCCTAGACTTGGTAGAGTTTTAATCCCATTAGGAATCGGCCAAGTTGCTGCGCGTCTTGCCCATGAGATCGCATGGTTGAAAACCTTGCGATCACATGGTTCAATCAATTTACGTTCTGTAGTTTATTTGGCACCTCGCGATCGCAGACATTACTAACCATGCGATCGCATGGTTAGTTTTCTTGATTTCTTGCGTATATTTCTTTGGTATTTGCATGTCAAGTCCTTCGAGTATCTTTATCTTTTCAATTACATCATCTTTTCTTCTATTTGCTCTCTTTTCGTCAGATGGACACTTGAATTTGATTGTTTCCTAAAATAATAAGAAAACAACACGCCATTAAACCGAAAATAAATTAAAGTACTCATAATCGCCCTTTTTTGTGATCTCAGATAAGTACAAAATTGTACTTATCAACTAATATATGTAACTAAACTACATAGATGAAACAAAAAAAGGACATAAATATTGTTTTCAATTAAAAAATAATTAATATAACTTGATAATATATACAAAGTGTAATTGCTCAATTTCAGAATCCTCATTTGACTGTTTCATCAGTTACAAAAATAGATAACACCAAATCCCAAAATTATCTCAAAATTTTGAATTTGAATACCAAGAGCATCATTCATCATCAACAAAAAGAAGTATCACGGTCCAAATCCAAAATTCCTCACAAAAACTTAATTTTAAGAAGAAAAAAATAAAATATTCCATTATCACCAAGAAGAGGAATCACCATTCATACCAAGTCCGAGAATCATGTCAAAAATTAAATTCTGGAAAATATCGCTAGAACCTGATGTAGTTATCGGAACATGGTAACTACGAAATATCAATAAAGTGTAACGTCGTAACTATTAGTTAACGGTGCATTATTAGTGCGTCAAAATGTAGTATTGTAATAACAATAAATATTAACAATTGTGCACAAAAACCATAAATATAATCATATGGTTATACGACTTTACCGAGAGAATTCACGACAGTATAAAGTTATAAATTCGACGTCATCAACGCATAAAAAGACCTTAACACTTGATACTAAGCCGACTTATTGGTGTTCAACCAAATTCAATAACATGCAAAATTGATAAATGCATTCATGTAGTTATCATACATACGTACTACAAACATGTATCAATAATCTAATTTAACAATTAGCATTAACATATCGGGTAGTGCCTAATTACACAAGAAAGTATCAAAATTTATTACTTTTTAACGTATTATTCTTCATGCATTACTGGATTAACAAACCAGGTTTGCAAATTGAAAACTTTTGTAAGTAACACCGTAAACTTTAAAAAACGAAAGGAAGATGTATAAAACTGCATAAAGCACAACCATAATTTATATTTATACATCTGGATGCATGCATACGTATATTATTGAGACTCATAAGAAACAAGAAACAAACAATTCCTCATCTGTGTGTCAGGTGTGCTTACTTTTTATATACTCATCTTCATTTCTCTTGGAGCCTTTTTCCTTTGATTTTCTTCCTCTTCTGCACTATTCTTCAATGCTTTCTTTCAGTAGAAAGATCGCAAAAAGAAAGTGACTGAGTTCGGGTACATATTATGGCGTGGCGATGAGCCTGAGGAAGGACAAAACCCTTGGGACGCATAACCAAGAAAGGTTTTGCATTGAAATTCTTGATCTTCTTCTTCTTCATTTTCATCATGTTCAAACCCTTCTCCTTCTTGTTCTGACGCCTCCGTTTATTCAAGAAGAATGGAGTCGAGTTCTTGACGACAAACTTCTAGTACTTTGCTGGCAGCGCCACCGGTGGAGCAGCGGTTGGTTGGGTTTCATGTAATTGTGAAGGATATGTGAAAGATATCATCAATTCGAGTAAAAGAAATAGAGATGAAAATATCAATGATTGATCTTCTAATTAATTGTGATAAGAATTGTGCCTCAAAATTATCTAATTATTTATTAAATGTATTTGGATTCAAATTAATTAAAAAAATTAATAATTTTTAGTTACAATAAAATTAAGTGGAAAATGATAATATTAAAAAAAATTATCGAGTATATGTCTAAAATTTTAAAAAAAAAAAAAAAAGGTGTGGTTCCTAATTATCTCAAAATAATATTACAGTGGAAGAATATTATAACTTTCATATTCAATGCTGTAATATATTTTAAGTTGATGAAATTGAATAATAAATTTACAAAGAAAACAATGGAACTTCTTAAGCTGTGCGAATCTCTGAATCCTATTGATGGGTTCAAATCATTTTTTATAGATGCTATTTGTGCTTTAGCTAAGAAATTTTATCCTAAAGATTTTACTAAAGAAGAGAAACGGTTTGAAGATACAATTGGATTATTACAAGTGTGTTGTACTTCGTAATATGTAATTTTAGAATGTTGATTCTCTACCTCAGTTATGTAGAATTTTGGTTGAAACGAAGAAGTCACGTCATTATTTCTTGATTGGTAGGTTGATTCGTTTAGTATCGACGCTTTCAGTTTCTACAACAACATAACGAACTTTCTTAGGGATGAAACGCGTCAAAATATCGCTTAGTAATAAAATAGAAAATGATTTTCTGGCAAACTCCATGATCATCTATATTGAGATGGAGATTGCTCTTGGTATTGATACAAATGTCACTTTTGAGTGTTGACAAGTTTATTGTTTGGAGAATCGCGAGTTGCAAGATAAGGAGTGTTTTAAGGTATTTTTATTGCACGTTTTAGTACTTTTTGTTGTCTTTTATTTATTATCTTTTAAGTTAATGTATTGTGTTAAATATGCATATTGAAGTCCTCATGTCTCCACTTTCATCTATTTATTTTCAAGTGCTTTCAAAGTCCTATTAACTTGCAAGGCCTCGGACCAATAAATCTTGGATCTATCCTTGTTAGACACCGACACTGGTCGGACATTCCATAATATAGGTTTGACAAGCCACACACTATATTCTATTTTTATATATTTTTAAAATTTCTAACACTCGAAGAATAGAACAAGTGTTCCACGTGACATGTACCATGTACTATATTTAAAAATAAAAAAATAAAGATATAGTATATAAATTTAAATTTTAAAGAATTTAAATCAACAGTGTCCGTGCAACTTATGAAGCAAGTGAACAAAATAGTTTCATAAATTTTGTTATAAATGGCAATCTTTTACACTTATTCATTCGTCTCATTCTCCAATACTCTATCACGGGCATTAGCTATCAAAAGCCAAGAAATACAAACAGAATGTTATCAAATTGGGGAGGACAACTAATTGTTCTTTGTAACAAAAAAATTTCCTCTTTTTATTTTGGGCACCTTATTAATCCACTATTTTTGGTGCAGCACAAACAGAATTGTCCGTGGAGCGAATTATATTCTTCAAAGGCCTAAAGAAAGCTGTAAATGTTTCTGATTATTAGATTCCATAGGTTAGAGGGTCAACCCTTTTAAAATCTCAAGACGAAAGTCCGGATCTCCATTGGACCAAGCTCAACGATGAGACTTGACATGTTTACTGGACCACCTCTAATTGGATTCGAGTTGCTGCCATTTTCACCTTCGACTTGCCAAGTCGTCCTCTTCATCCCAGACTTGTCTTGGTTTGCTGATAAGCTTGTTTCCTTGATCGCCTTTATCTGAATTACAAGAACAAATTCAATATCGACCATGACAAGTTTCTTGTCATTTACTACCTAACATGAACTCCAAACATCAGTTTCTAATCTTTTGCATCGTGCTTTTAAGTGACTCAATGCTAAATAAGAAAAATAAATTAAAATCTTGTTCACTGTTCACTCATGTCGAGTCGTGCATACCACACATGCTTAGTAGAAATGGACAGAATAGTATGTATGCTAGTGAATTTAAATGATCAGTTTTTAGACCAATTAATATCTGCAAATGGTGCTGAAATTGCAAAGAAAATAGATTCATGAATCTTATGTTAGTCCAATATATATATATATATATATATATATATTTTTTAATTTTATTACTGAGGTGTCCAATATATTTATATCACGCGTCATTGTGGAATTGATTAGTATATAGGGTAAATTTCATTCAAGGTCCTAAACCTTTGAAGGTTGTAGTAATTTTGTCCTCATTCAATTTTATTTGCACTTATTATTCTCAACATTTAAGTAATTCACACATATGGTCTTTTTTGACAATTTTGCCATCCAACTTAAGTAAAATAGAAAAATTACAGTTGAGACCCTAATTTTTTCAAAAAATGCAAATAGATTTTGAATCTTTGATTTCTTAAAGTTCTTCACTTAAAATAATTAAAAAACGAAAAAAAAAATTAAAAATAATAATTCATCATCTTCCCCAATTTACCCCATCCCAAACCGCCACCACCCACCCCACAAGATTCAGCCCGTCAACTCCTCTCCCCCACGACCAAACACCATCAATGCCATCCCAACCATCCAAACCACTGCCGCCACCATCTTCTTCCCACAAACAACCATATTCAGCCCACTACCAACCCTAAACCCAATTATGTCTCAGCCAATTTGAGATTTAGCCTTTGTTTGATTTTACTTAAAAAGTCGATAAAAATTTGAGTGAAGGTCAATAATTACTTTTAACCACATATTTCATAGTACCACAACTTTTATCAACTTTCAACCACACATTTCGTGCCCGTTTGATTTTGCTAAAATCAGCTTTTTAGAAGATGATAAAAGTTGATAAAAGTGGTATGGTTAAAATTAATTGTTGATTTTTGCTTCAATTTTGTAGTAAAATTTTAAGCAAAAACCAAAATCATTCTTCAACTTTTATCAAAATCTTCTAAAAAACTGATTTTTAGCAAAACCAAATAGGCACTTAGAGCATGTTTGGAAGAGTTTTTTTAAAACTTTTTTTTTTCTCAAAAATATTTTCAACCACATATTTTATGGGACCCACAACTTTTATCAACTTTTTTACCACACATCTCACCAACTTTTTTCAAAATCTCCTGAAAAATCTACTTTTAAACTCTGCCAAACAAACACTTATTATCTTTTCCAACACTTTCTCAGCCTATTCGACCAACACATACATTCATGTTTGAGCTTTTATAAATACCTTCCTCCACACATCTATTTCACCATCTCAAATCACCAAAAACATCTCTCTCTCTCTCTCTCTCTCTCTCTCTAACACACACTATCTCTTTCTCCCACACACAGTTGTGAAATGGCTTCTTTCATTGTTAAGCTTTTCGCTTTAATTTCTCTTTCCAATGTGTTTTTATTCAAGAATGCTTACCTCTTTGGTCCAAAATCAGCAAAACCAGCCGTTGAAATACCACGAAAGCCCACTTCTTAGGGGCAAAATTGTTGTAAATCTAATATGGATGGCAAGTTCAACCTATTCGAAAGAGCTATTGTAGCTGATTTCATTACCTCTATGTCATCTCCGATTGCCGCCAACTAAAATTTTGAAAATAAATAAATAAATAAATAAAATATTTCGAAGGTGGGGTAAGGGTGGGTTTGTGGGAAGAAGATGGTAGCAGCGATGGATGGATGGCTCGTGTGAAGATGGTAGCGGCGGTGGTTTGGGTGGTTGGGATTGCAATGGTCGAGATGGACAATGACAGTGTTTGGCCGGGGAGCAGGGTTGATAGGCTGAATCTTGTAGGGTGGGTGGTAGTGTGGTGAAGGCTTGGGATGGGGTAACTTGGGGAACACGAAGACTTTCTTCTTCTTTTTTTTTTTCGTTTTACTGGTGTTTTTTAATTTTTTAATTATGTTAATTGAAGAACTATAAAAAATAAAAATTTCAGGATTTATTTACATATTTGAAAAGGTGAGGGACTCCCAACTGCAATTTTCCCACTTCACTTCCCTTTTTTGTTGTTTTAGTTTATTTAGTTGGAGAGCAAAATTGTCAGAAAAGACCATCAGCGCGAATTACTGAAATGTTAGAAGAGATGATATGTCAACTAAAATTGAATGTGGACAAAATTGTGACAATCTTCAAAGGATGGGAACCTGAATATAATTTACCCCAGTATTAATTACTATTTATGGATTGTAATTTACTTGGTGTGCAAAATGCCAAGAAAGTGTTCTAACATCGTTATCCATTAACTAGGACGAGCAGAAAAAAGATTTTAAAGAGGGACATATGCCCTTGTCATTGAGTGAAATGTCTTTGTTAGAGAAAATGTAACATTTGTAGAGCATACGTACCATTTTCTCAGCAAACAACTTCTTCAGTTCAACTTTCGCAAGCGATGAATACTCAGTATCTTCACCAGCCTACAGCAAGTCATATAGTATTATATCACAGAAGATTACATTTGAAAATTACAGTCAAGAGTTTTATATGTAATTCGATATTCAGAAGGCAATGCTTCAAATATCTCCTCTTTTGTAATGATATCCTAAAAGAAACGCCCTAAAATTTGTGATGGCCTTCATTTTGTTTTAATACCTTGGTCTGACTACAGACCTACCGTGCCATGCATGCTTTAGTGTTTATCCATTGTAGCAAAAATGAACAGGGAGCACAAGAAAGATGGACTTCACCTCGTATATATGTCCCAAACGGAGGAGCACACTTCCATCATCTAACTCCTGAAAAACAAATGTCAGAAACAGATCAGAGAGGAGAAATCGTGCATAAGACAGGATGTAAAAATAAGCAGTCACCTGCAATGTAATTAGTGCAACATTGAGAGGTAAACTATAATTTGCAGCCATTGCTGTGGCCTTTGTCAAATGAGAAGATTTCCACTTTTCAGCGTTCTGCAACAACAAAAACTAAATATGAGATAACAGGATTTAATACTTGATTCTTTTGTCAACAAGACTAAACTTACCTCATGCAAAAAGGCTAAAAGCAGGGGTGAATAAATTTCTTGACCAGTTGTCCGACGCCAACGGGATCCAGTACCAAGCTTATTGATGCTCATATAATAATTTCCCCGAATCTGACAAAGAGATAGGAAAAAAGAATCATGTCTCAAAGAAGCCCTCTAATAAAACAACTGAGTCTCAGTAGAAGCCCTCTAATCAGTAACATGCTAGTTGATGCACATATACTTCTCTGAATTTACATCTAGCAATGAGTTTCCCCATGGTAATTAGTTTTATCCTTTAATAATTTGAAGTTACAGTTTTGGAAAATAGCCTCGATGCTACCAGGGGAGCCTCAACCTTATCATTTTGGAACAGCAGTATATGTTCTCCACTAGAAACACATTTTTCAACTACTCTTGGCACATAATTTCATACCGTTAATCCTTCACATGTAGTATCCACACATACTGACTCATCAAGGGCTTCACCAACTCCTTTAGAATCATCATTTAGAATGCGCCTGAATAAATAACCAAGTGAAATCGGTTAAATATAACTGCATAAAGTAATTATCAGACTACAGAATTTTATTACAAAAAGGATCAAAAGAAGGAAACAAGTTGGAAGCATTTGGCATACCTATGAAGCATCAATTCAATTTCTCCATCATTAATGCTGGCTCCTCCCGTTGCTCGATCAACCAAAACAGAGAATTCAGATTTCTTATCCTCCATGAAAATTCCAAGATTGATCTAACAGAAAGAAAAAAAAATCTTTTTAATCACAAACAAACTTTTTGAAATGAAAACAGAGATAAAACCAATGCCAACCAAGTTGCACGCCACTAAGTTTCTTCTGAAGTGTCAAAATGGTCTCATGTTGAATTTTGGAAACTAAATGGAACAAATATGCCAGCATTCTGAAAACAAATCTTCAATATTGCAGAATTCATGTGCACACGTGATAGTGAATGCATGTGGACACATAGTGTTTTTAGTATACTGTTAACGATGATTAATATGCCTTTCAGCGTGGGTGAATTAAATGCACAAGATTTCTGAACTTCAATTACTTGGAAACACAGTTATGAAAGAAGATTAGCACTATAAAAAAAATGGCTACATAGCAAAGCAGAGAAATGTGAATTGATTTAAGTCAATTATTACAAAAAAGAGCTCAATCAAAATATACCACCATGGCAAAGTAAAGTGATGATATCCACCCTTCTGAAGAGTTTTCCAATAATTAAGTTAATTATCCGGACAAAGACAATGGTGCAACATGGCTGAGGATCATGTCGCGTAAAAAATCAGTTAGTCAAACAGGAAGATGTACTTACATAGATCAACAAATAAAAATGATGACATTAGGCCTATTGTTTGACCTCAGAAAAATGTTATGTTTAATCCTGTTATTTCTTTTTATTCTTTCAAATTGTCACATTATCAAATATCGGGAGATATAGATTTGAGATCCAAAAGGAATTCAATCAATACTTCATTTGAGCAGACACGTTAAACCTTCCGGTATAGATATCGTCCTCCCAGGTCCTCACAAGTCTTTAGGCACAAAAAACCTCAACCTAGCATAGAATTGGAGAATCCTCTGCATGGTGCAAGATCAGCACCATAGTGAGGAGTCCGTATTTTCATGATAAGATGTCTTGTCAGTTTGACAGGTAGTGCTACTGGCTAGAAACTCCATTCACATTACAAGAATATCTATAATTAATAAATTGAGTCAGGACAGTTACTGGATAGTAGTTTCCTGCTACAGGTTGAGTAACTTTGAGGGGCCACCCGGGTCTATAATCCCGAACCTGAAAAGCCACGGATAATGAAGTCAAATAGGTGGAGAAGATAGATAATGGAGATTACCCCTACAACAAGAGAAGGAAAAAGCAAGTAATAAAGCGACAAAGTGTCTGTAAGACAATATTTCATTACTGGTTTGCACATGCCTATAAAACTGCATGTGTTATATTTTCCATTTACCACAGTTTAGCTATTCATATTACTGAAGCAGAATGCGCGAGATAAAGAAAATTATTTTCCTTAAGTCAAAAAATTACAGAAGAACATGGCCAGTTAATTACGAAAAGCATTGTTGTATGTGTAAGAGTATAATACAAGTATTCAACCTCAACATTCATCTTGAATGCATAGAGAACTAATATGTGGACTCTTGCAATGTCAATGCAAATCAGATATGCAAATAATTTTATCTCTTACAGCAATTACTGAATAAAAACATTCTGACATCCACCATTGTCATCATCATTTCCTCTCTAGGTTAATTCCAACTGGAATCAGAATGTCATGCTATGCAGAGACCATTGTTTTATTATTTTATCATAGCAATATAGCATGACACTTGGTGTAATTGTACTTCAAAAATTTTGTTGTTTTAAAATTTTGTAATGAAAGTTTTATGAAATATTGCACAACTACATCAGAAAATATTTTGTATTAACAAAATTGATAGATAGGCATGCTTTACCACGAAAATATCTACAGGTAATTCAAATGCCGTACTTGCTAATCGAAGGACAAACTATAAGAAGTAGCAAGAAAGAGAGTAGTAGAATTTCTTAAAAGACGATGCATTCTTATCTGCAAGAACTACAGAAGTGAAAGAGAATAATATTGAAAGAGTTACCCGTTTGAGGAAGTCCCTTGCATTGGAATCAGTGAAGAACACTTTATCCGTGGCCATATTAGCTGTCAGTCTAGTAATAACTTCTTTCCCAATACTATCTTCAATAGGAATTGGACCAATCTTCAACGAGAATTATGTATCAGAAACGTACTTACAGAAAGGGGAAAGCAGTTGTCAAGTCAGTGGGAAAATAAAATAATCTAGCATGAGAAAAGCAAGGAGAACAAGACTGACTTACAGTGAACTCAACTTCAGCATGATCTTTATCTTTGTAAACTCTAATTATCTGAAAGTTTATGCATGAATACATTCTGATAATTGACACAGTGATTGTAAAAAACAATAAGATGTAATTTTACATGCCACATGCACACAAATTTTATCAACCCAATAAAAAGAAAAAGGAAATTGAAGATGAGAGAATAGCAAGCAATAAGGTATAGGTAAAATACTAAGTGAAGATTATACAGAAGTTTAGAGTATATTCACAAGTGTGCAATTTCTTGTGAGATATTTCCTGTTCAGTTATGAGATTTTGCAAACAAATATTATCAAAAGTAAAACTGGCTTGCAAAAAGTTGCATCAACTTTTGGTTATAAGATTTTGAGAGATTAGACTCGTAATAAATCCAAAACCTGGTAAACCCATGAATTGAATTGCTGGTGAACCTCATGAACAAGTGGTCCCCGTATGACCTTCAAGGGAACCTGCAATCAGCAAATAATTAATTTTATGAAAGTAATAAATAAGCAGAGTATGGAATGCCAGCTTTAGATCCAATGGGCACGAGTATAAACTAATGATCCACTGCTCTGGAAGGTTAATAATTATTTGGACCACCTATAGAGTTAAAGAAACACCTATTCTTAGCTGGAGAAAAGATCACTCACTGATCTTGAGACAACTTGAGGCGGTGATCCGTTAGGTCGAAAAATGTATGCACCGGAACTCTGCATGAGATAATATGGTTAACATACAGCAATTATTCGCCACTCAAACGTAGGACTAGTACTTGCATAATGTATTAGATAAAAGTGGGTGCATACCTGGGGATCAGCATCTCCCTGGCTTGAAGCATACCAAAGATAGCTTTGTTGTACTGGTATATCAATCTAGTAAAATAACATTAATCATGTATAGGTTAGGGTATTTCTTTAAGACATCTCCCAGGCTTATCGGATCAGAGGTCGAACTAAATGCTTACACATAAATTGCTGCTAAATAACATATTAAATGCCCCCCACCCCAAGGGGGGAAAAAAACAAACAAAAAAATCTAGACATCTTTATGTGCATATCTCTAACAGTGAAAGCATTTAACAAACCTATAGCACCTTATTCAAGTTAAGACGGTGAGAGCATTTTGAATAACTATGATGTTAAGACAACTTATTGTGTACAATTGTCTTAAGCAGGGGCGGATGGGTCACATGACGAGACCCCGCGTCCGCCCGTGCTGGAATTTCGCGATCCAACCCCAGTCCAAATCCAATAGGAAAGTAGGTTTTTTTTTTTTTTTAGAAATTGTAGTCCGGTCCAATTATATTTGTAGTCTGGTCCAAAATAAAAAGCCCAAATAAATGTAACTCAAACCCATTTATAATATATTTCCAGCTCAAATGTCCAATCAAACATTAATTTTCCAATTAATTCAATCCGCACAAAATGACCTAGAACGGGAAGAAAGATTGAGGGAAGAAATCATCTTTGAAGAAATCATCTTTGAAATTCCATCTGCAATTAATTCCATATGCAATTTTTAAAATCAGCTTTGAAGAAAGATTGAGGGAAGAAAAAAACCTAGAACGGGAACAGCCCGAGCCCCGAGCATCTAGAAATGTGAGAAGGCGATTTCAGTAGAAGTAAAACTGTAGAAGGCGATTTAGGCACGCGAAGCTCGAGAGAAGTAGAACGCGTCCACGCCGATCGCCTCCCGCCGCTTAGTCTCGAACAAGAAAGGTTTGGAGTTTGGACTCTTTATCTTTTTCTAATTTTTTCATTTGCTGAAAGTCTAAAACTGAAATTGGAAATTGGAATGTTGTGCGGCTGCTGTTTGAACAATGTTGAGAAATGTTTCAACTTTCATTTGTTTGTCTTTTTGTATTATTTTATTATTTAGTTATTATGCTTAATGCTTATATTTTATTAGTTATTCTTATTAGTTTAAATGGTTAAGTAATATTAGTTATTAAGTTAAATAGTTATTACTTATTAGGTTGACTTATTGACTTATTGTTGATATTGATTATTGCTTGTACTTCTTTTTTTTTTTTGAATCTATTAGCTGCAATTCAAGCCCAATGATAAAATGAAAAGCTTAGAAAAAGATAATTCAAGCCCATTTTTTTAAATAATTTGAGTGGTGAATAATTTTATGTTGTGTTTGTGTTAAATGTTTTAGTTGGGATTGAATAATTTGAGTTGGGACTTGAGATTGAATAATTTGATTAGAGAATAATTTTCGTAATTTGATAACTTGAAGTCTTGAACCGTTGAGTGACTAATTTACCGTCTACAGATAAGATATTAGACATGAAAAGGTTTTTTTAATCTCAAAGAAAACCTGAAGCTGGACCAAGCTGGTACAAGTTGCTTTAGTGCTGCTTCTAATGCTATTAATACTTCGAGTTCGACACCTTCACAAAGTTCATTACCTATTGATAATGATGGTACTAAGAAGTCTCGAGTTGATATCAATATAGATGCCTTTGACCTTGAGTATGATCCTGGGAAACGGCCCCTAATCGAATCCTATAACCCTAATATTAGAGACGAGGTTAGGATGATTTACTTGGAAAGAGGTCCTTGTCAACCACACGTACATAGTTTTTCAAAAATAATTAGGAAAAAAGATAAGAGGTGTTTTAGGAAGGAATAGTTTGTCAATTTCCATTGGTTGGACTATAACATTGAGAAAGATGCCGCTTTTTGTTTGTACTGCTATTTTTTCAAACCCGATAGAGGGGGTCAAGGAGGTGGAGGAACATTAACAAAAACTAGTTTTAGAAATTGAAAACACAAACAAATTTTGAAAGATCATGTCGGTCTTGTTACTAGTGCTCATCATCATGCTTTCACAATGTACACCAACTTGATGAATCAAAGGCGAAGTATTTCTTTTGCACTTTCAAATCAAAGTACTGAACAACAAAAGAGGTACACGACTAGATTGACTGCGATGCTAGCTATTACCAGATTTCTCTTGATGCAAGGATTGGCTTTTTGTGGACATGATGAGTCGGAGAAGTCGCTTAACAGAGAAAATTTTCTTGAGTTACTAAGCTGGTATGCATATAGATGTGAGGGGGTGAATGAGGTAGTTCTTAACAATGCTCCTAGAAATGACTAAATGACTGCACCAAGTATTCAAAAGAATTTGGTTAACTGTTGCGCTGTGGAGACAACAACAAGGGCTATTATGAAAGAGTTGGGTGATTCTGTGTTTTCGATCTTAGTAGATGAGGCTCGTGATAACTCAGTGAAGGAACAAATAGCAGTAGTTTTGAGGTATGTAGACAAATCCAGATCGGTCAAAGAATATTTTTTGTCCATCTCTCATGTCAAAGAATGTTCTTTTCTAGGCACGGTCTAAGCATTTCTAAACTTAGAAGGCAAGATTAAGATGGAGCTAGTAACATGTCAGGTGAGTTCAACGGGGTTGAAGGCTTTGATTTCAAGAAAGAATCCATGTGCACAATATGTTCATTATTTTGCGTACCAACTCCAGTTATGTCTTGTTTTTGTTGCACGTAGAACTGAAGTGCTTGCTGACTTGTTTAACATACTGAGTATTAGAGTGAATTTGGTTGGTGCTTCATGTAAGCGTGTTGATGCTCTCAGAGCAAGCTACCACTCTGAGATTCTCGCAAAGCTCAATACAGAAGAACTTTGCAGTGGTAGTGGCAAGTTTCAAAACATGAGTTTGGCCCGATCGAGTGATACCAAATGGAGTTCACATCTACTCACAATTATCTATTTTATTAGTATGTTTAATAACATAATTGATGTGCTTGAGAATATAGCAGATGATGGCATAAGTTTAGATTTGAAAGGAATGCCGAGAAGACAACTGAGTATTATGCAAAACTTTGAATTTGTGTTTTGTCTATATTTTATGTTCGATATTCTTGCAGTGATAGATGATCTTTCACAAGCCTTACAGAAGAAAGATCAGGACATTGAAAATGCTATGAGATTATTGAGTTTGTGCAGAAATTCATTGTAAAATATGAGGAACAATGGCTGGGATAATTTGTTGAGCAGGTAATTGAGTTTTGTGTTGGTAGAGAGATTGTAGTGCCCAACTTGGAGGATATTGTAGTGAGGAAAGGTCGATCTAGACGCGGAACTAATCAGGTAACTTATTATCATCGTTTTTATATTGACTTGTATTGCCATGTCATAGACTCAATCTTGCAGGAGTTGAATGATCGTTTTTCAGAGACTAGCACCGAGCTTCTTACTTGTATTTCATGCCTCAATCCAAAGAACTCATTTGCATGTTTTGATACGACTAAATTAGTACGTTTAGTTCAGTTCTATCCTATGGACTTCACTACTGAGGACATCATGTTACTCAGACCTCAATTGGATAAGTTTCTTATGCTTGTCAGAAGTGATGCGGCATTTGTTGATCTCAATAGCATATCTTGCATCACTGAGAGACTTGTTCATACAGAATGTCATTGTTATTTTCCATTAGTTTATAGGCTCATCACATTGGTTTTGACTCTACCTGTGGCAACTGCGAGTGTTGAAAGGGTATTCTCTACTATGAATCTTATTAAGAATGATTTGCGCAAAAAAATGAGTGATGTTTGATTGAACGATAACTTGATTGTTTACACAGAACGGGGGATATTCAAAGAAATAGAAAATGAGGAGATCTTGAAACGGTTTCAGACTATGCGACCTCGGAGAATGTAGTTATCTAGTCTCACAAATTGAAATTGGAGTTGTACTAAATACTTTTTAGCATTATTACGGCTTGTATCGAATTATATTTCACTATTATATAATTTTCTTGTTGCTTGATAAGTTACGTATTTATTAAAAATATTCACACATTATTTTTTCACAACCATCGACAGTTGACTGGTCAACGGTCAATATTTGAACGTTGACCAGTCAACGTCTGCCCTAGCTGAACTTCAACCCTAGATCTGCCACTAGTCTTAAGCACATAAAAACTTGTGCAAATATCACTGTCATTCTACAATAGTACTCTCACACACTAAGAATGGCATAACAAAAGTTGAACAATGTTCTAAAGTTTTTTTAGTCAATAAGAAATGGCATCACTAATGCCTATTTCACAAAACAAACGAACAAACCAAAAGGCAAGAATTGTTTAATAAATTTCATCAAACCTTTGCCATTAATGTATCATCTAATATTAGACTACTTGAATGAAATAGTGTTTGGCAAGACAAAAGGTGAGCAATGTTCGAAAAGGTTATTTATTTATAAGAATGGCATAACAAAAGCTTAACAACGTTCTAAAGTTTTTTTAGTCAATAAGCAATGGCATCACTAACGTCTCAATTTCACAAAAACGAACAAACAAACCCAAAAGGCAAGAATTGTTTGATAAATTTCATCAAACCTTTGTTGAAAAGATGAATAGGGCAATCCTAGCAAGTGCACCCCCCCCCCAACCCACCCACCCACCCACCCAACCCAACCCAAATTTGTTGAACGTCGAAATGGTCAAGACAGCAATGAATTTATTCTTATAACTTACAAGTGATGTAAAAATGAGTTTTTTCGTGAAAATGAATTTATATTTGATTTCCTGATTTTCATTCAGCAAATTTCAATCTGTCACCGACATTCATTTCATACGGCTAAGCAGATGCTGGATACCAGCACAACTAGAAATCAGAGAACCAAACAAATATCATACTTCATTTTACTGTGGGAATCTTACCCCAGATTTAGAGTTGAACATGCGTTTAAGTTGCCCAGATGCTGAAGAAAAGGACAACTTCAAGCTTCCCGGCCCAACTTCAATTGTCTTTTCTTTTGGAGTATCCATCATTGACACATATATAGTGCTACTATTTCCTGCATCATTATCGCAGAAACTATGTTACTCCAACTCTACTAAACACATAGTTACCCATGTCAGACAATTGGCAGTCATACATGAGTCTGGTATACATCTCATAGATTTTCCAATGACCATAAACTCAAAAAGTACATCAAACATGTTGAATAAATTCTACAATAATATCAAATGGAGTTGAATAAGCATTGAAAACCAGTTTTATTATGTGAAACATCATTTAACCATAAACATAAAGAGATGGAGATCAACAAAATAAAGATCTTTAGCCTTTTCACAATCCAAAGTCCAAACAAGAATAAGATGGCATAGCTCTTGTAATTTATGACATTATTTTCAGTTTTATATAAATGCACAAGAGTTATAAAGAGTGCTTCTAATCAGTAATTGAATCTGGAGATGTTGAAATTAGACAAAATAGCAAGTAGCAACCGCTATAAGAAGGGTATATTGTTCAGAAAAAAAGTAGGACTGGTACCTCTCAAAGATGCTTTAGAAATGAAGAAAGTATTCCAACCCAGAGGTGGCACAGATGCTTGAAAGATAAGCCAGTATTTGGGAGCTTTTGTCGGTGAAATTCCAATATATGCCTTGACATAGAAGTTTCTCAGGTTGCTCGTAACATTGTCCAACTCCACATATTGTGACTCAATAATCTTTCCCATGGAATCTTTAACAACAAGGTTATGATCATTAACCTGTAAATTACTCATCTGGTGGTTAAATGCAGATAATACTATTTGTGTAACCATGCTATAGAAAAAAGAAAAGAACAGAAATAGAGATGTAGAACTATAAATCTTAAGTGTGTGACAGATTCAAATAATTGAGAACAAAGAGATTGTAGGAAAATGATATTAACACTGAAAATAACAGGAAGTAGTTGAGCATCAACTAAGATAGTCAGATCTAAGCTAATAAAGGTACTGCATTAAATGTCCATTCAGAAACCACAAAGCTACATCATTATTTTTACTTATGTTTAATTGTACGTGAATTATGCTGATGCTCATTTACATTATTAGATTAAAAGGTATTTTCTCTTTTCCCTATATTATTCCACAATAATGAAATAGGAAATATTATCTGATGGCTATATGATGTGTATGTTGTTAAATTAGAACGTATCATTATTACTATCATCAATATTTTATTATCATTGAAAAGGAGGAATGTTAACCCTAAGTCTTCATCTTTCTTGTTGCATAATCAACAGTCACTGAAACAGAAATTACTCAGGTTCAAGGAGCACAACAAACTAACTTGAAGAGATGATGGCTAATTGTTCGAATTGGTAAAGTTCAAGCATTACTTTGAGTAAATCAATGTTCAGAACTCCAGGTGAAAGCATTTAAAGGCTGACAAAGACTACATGGGAAACACATGGAAGGTGGAGACTTTTTGTGATGTCTTGTATTTGGATGAGATTATGATCTCAGACTAAAGGACTCACCATTGTATTTTCAGTGTTTTAAAATGGGAAATGAGCGAGCACCAGGCTATTAAAGTATGAAATTAACCAGTTTTTCAATACCCAGGATGGTGGCGATCATATAAGGGTGTAGTAAGGATTAATTAGAAAGGCATTTTACCAATGTGATAGGGAAATTCTGCTTGCGCGGAGATTGGATTTATCATTGACTACACCCAGAAAGTAGAATTCACTGAATCCGACCACGTATCCCTGAGTTTTCTTCTGGGTTAATGTCCTTTGCAGATATTACGGTAGATTTTAAGATCTTTAGGTATTCATCAGATTATGCATTTCATAAACATGACTCTTTGCAGTTAGTGTATAATAATAGAATTCCACAACTGTCATAACATAGAAAAGAAGAAAAGGAAACACTCACAGGGACCCTGACAATGTCAGTACGTTCCCATCCAAGTGGATTGTATGCCACCACAACCTGAAGATAGAAATATATACCTACTGATACATTTTCCAGGGCATTAAATCAGTGAGACAGAGTCATAAGAAGACGAAAATATTACCAAACTTTTTCCTTGTGGAATATCATTCTCTGTAGGTGAACAGAAACTTATATTGAGTAACTGACACTGTTCACAAATGAAAAAGGTGAAAAAGAAAGAAAAGACAGCATTAGGCCAGGATGGACAAACTGATTATCTGAATTCGAGAAATGCTTCTAGCCTAAAGACACCCAAAAAAACGTCCAAATCAGCTGAGAACGTCTATAAGATGTATACAATCCATTTCCAAACATGTAATTAACCTTCATAAGATATCAATCAGATCACAGCAACATTTTTATAGAACAGCATTAGAATTTCATTTCATTCACCAAATGCATTAGTCTTAAGTGATTAACTTACATCAATGAATAAAAGAATCTTTAAGAAGTTATCTATAGTTTGAATTTTGATTCAGAAAGTTCATGACTTTCTTTTTCTTCTTTAGTTTTTAAAAATGCAGAATATGACTCCATCATTACAACTTTGTATATAAATTTCGTTGATAAGAGAGAGCCGACACGGGCTTATGTACTATAATTATTCATAAACATACTTGAAAAAAAATTATTTACTCTCTCTCTCTCTCTCTCTTGTCAATCTGTTTTGCGTTCTCTCTGCCTCAGTATCTTTCTTTCTTCTCTGCCTCAGTATCTTTCTTTCTATCTAGTTTCATCATTTAAAAGGGATCAGAAGACAATGTTTATGAAAATTTCACCTGCGGTAATTTGAACATTTTACCTATTTTTCTCAGCTGCAATTCGAGGACTCGATTCTAATAAATAAAATGTCTTCCATGAAGAAGAAAAAACTATAAATCAACTCATGAATGAACTCCTGTGACTTTATGAAATTGCAAGATTAGAAATAACCACATACTAAAAAAGGACTTTCAGTACTATAACGACAATGTATATCTGTTACAGGGATATAAGACCCTTTAGTCAAATTGGCTTAAAAATGAGCCAATTATATCTGCAAACCATATGATGACTAGAATAACTACAAATATTCACGCAGAAACTGAAACGAGTTCTAAAAAGTGAAATGTCACCTGGCTAAAGGTCACTGTGGGTTTAACACACTGGCTATTCAATTTTGAATTGATCAGACATGACAAAGCTGAATTAGCAGTGACTTCAGCCTACAAAATTTGGATACATTTTGGAGCATATAATAATGAGAAACTTAAATCATGACGAAGCTTAACATCCATTTGGTGTATACACATGTATAGTGAAAAATTGTGTTGAAGTCCACCTCTGATGCTCCAATTGCTAGGCGTTTTGCATAGTCGTTTGTAGTATGCTGTTTAGCGGTACCAGTGATAGCATCATGGTGCTGTGCAATTCCTAAAGCATCACCTAAACTGTAAGTATTAGGTCCAGCTGATCTCCTTCCAGTCAGAAACTCAAGTTGCCGGGTTGCCTATGTAAATGCAAATAAAGTTTATTTCAATATGTTTTACAATACTAATCAGTAATCATTAAGTGAAGCTGAAACTGGGCTAAGATAACCATAAAAGGTTATTATCAATATGCTCATGACTGGAAGCTGGGATTTAAGATTTAGATTATTATCGATGCTCTTAACATGACTGGAAGCGGGGGTATAAGTGCATGTTTGGTAGAGCTGAAATTATTTTTTTTAAGTGTTTATATTATAGGTTGTTGGTGAATGTGTGGATAAAAAGTGAATTGTAAGTTGTGGGTCCTATGAAATGTGTGGATAAAAAGTATGTTTGACCAGGTGAAATTATAATTTAAGCATTCCCAAACATACCATAAGATTACACCTCTGCTTATATTGGTAATAATATAGTTCATATACTAATCGGCTGATCCATAATTAACTCTAATGCAGTTCAAAAAACCAACTTGAATATCATAGTACAGGATAAAAGCAAGGGTGTACATGATCAAGTCCCTACTCCCAAGAATCTGAACTAGTGACTGGGTCCAATTTGACTCATTATAAAGAATGGGATACAACCTTACCAGATAATATCCACTCAGAAAACGAATGTATCGCTTCAAGGCTGGTCGACTTGTAAAATAACCAGTCCAGTATGCATTAGCACTGTCTGCATATCTATGGAAAATCGACAGAGAAAAATAAAATCAGTTTCGTGGATCAAATCCAATCGAACAACAGAACAAAGGAAATCAGAATAAGAGTTAAAAGTGCTCACGGGAAATAATCATCAGTTTTCAGGGGCCAAGATTTACTGGCAGCACGTTTCGCATCGGTATAGATAGATGGGGTAGAATATAATGCATTCACTCGACCATCCTGTATAAATAAGCTTTCTTAGAGGTAGAAATGTCGTTATAGAATTAGACAAGAGATACCTTACGATTGGGTATCTTGGATTTTCTTACTCCAGGTTATGCAATGATCCAATTTCAGCAACCAATGACTGATTGATTGGAACATGTATTTTCAAACTGCAGCTTTTTAATAGTTGAAACGGTTTCAAATCGACCAGAGGTTTAAGAAAGAAATTCCGCTTTCTCCAAGGTTTTTTCATTATTACATCTGTGGCTTCGAACATAGTTTTAAATAATCTTGCTTTTAGTCCTTCTTTCTGGTTTTCTATGCCCCTCAATGACTTCATGTTAGTCACTTGGGATTGCAGTGATAATATACTTTCTTCAGGTAATAAGAGTCCACTGAAGAAATTATGGAATCTATGTGATATATGAAGCAGTTTGTGGGCAGAAAAATGAATCAAAATAAAAGAAATTTCTTGAGAGAAATTATTTTCCAAATTTGTCAAGATTTCTATCTGATTCCATCCTTCTCAGTTCCTCTTCCAAAAAACAATGAAAGAAAAACAAAGAAGCAGAAAAATAATACCTTGTTAACATAATGAATTAGTTTGTCCATTTGCTTGAACCAAGACTCAGCATATTGATATTGGAAGTCATCACCCATCGTCCACATAATATGATTAGTTCTAGTCACATTTGCCTGTGTATCAAAGACCAAATGGTCATTAACTGTATATCCATTCTTACCTTCTAAGTGCATGCACTGTTCAGTAAGAAGATGTAGTAACTGTTGAATTTAAGGAATAAGAGAAAATATTGGAGTTTACTTGAATCATTGCAGCACTAATAAAATCATTAACTCGTATGTCAACATTGAAGTCAAAAAGGAGTGGATTATCCTGCATTTTAACAAGTTGAGAAGCTTATGTATGGGCTTATACAACCATAGGAAGATTGATGGGACTAACTGTTGTTTGCTTAAAGATGGAACCTGGACTGGATTGACGTCATCATCTACTTCAAAATGGAACCCATTTGGTGGGCTATAATGAACAGGAAATGCATTGGCAAATATCTGCAAATCCAGGCCTCAAATTAATCTAATGAAGCAGTTTAACACAACAAATGAGTATGGACCAGCAGTTTCATTTCCTAACTTGAGAAGAGGAGCCAAATGTCTGGGAAGCCTGCCATATAACTTCAAGAGATTTATCTTCCTTACGCTTTGCTCTGTCTTGATAATCAATCCGTGCAAAATGAATGGAATCAAATCCCAGCTATAGAAACAAAAAACAAATAAATAAATGAAAGATGAGGTAGAACAAAAAAATTAATAATATATTAACGTGCAATATGCAGTCCATAGATTATGGATTTGGATTATGTTTAGTTGACAGTTCTTTAAATTTCAACTACTGTCTTTTAAATACCTCGGCCCCAAGTAGGTAAGCTTGCACTGCAGAGTGCCCAAATGGATCGATCTGCCATCCAGCACGAGGAGTCTTATTAAATTGACTCTTTATCAGTTGATGGCCAAGGGTTGTTTGGTCAATCATATCTATATAATGAGTAGTCGCTTCATCATGCATGCACCAGCCACCATTTCTGCACCCATTGTCATTAAAACAGTTTTATGCCAAACTTCTCTAGAAATAGATATGGATAGCAGGTTACAAGCAATCAACGTACACGAATTCCAACTGGCCGGCGTCAACAAGTTTTCTTACTTCTTCTTGAATTTCTGGACTTTGCTCTTCCCACCATCTATTGAAAAATGCCTATTATAATAGCAACTCATTCTTAACAACAGTGAAACCATCGTGTATGCTGCTTGACACAGTGTATTTATGCACAGCTCTCATCTTTAAGAAGGGAAGCAAGAAGCTTATTCAACTATCTGTCATCGAATACTGGTAATAGTGAACTTCAACCATTATGCATATGCATGACACTGTATTTTTACACTCAGCTCTGTATGCCACGGATTTTCCTCTTCTTTTTTTATTTTGTGGTTGGCTTATCAGTTGAGTAGAACTGAGAGCTGATGCAGTACTAACTAATATATTTACTTGTGTATTCTGCATTCGTACTTGCATAGTTATAATTTTTACAGCGTCACTTATTCAATTGGCAAGTAATTTTCAATATAAGCTCACTTTTAGTGTGAAAGACATGAACGCAAAAACAAATAGAGTAATATGACTGATTTCAAATCCAATATCACAAAGAAAAGGAAGAGTCCGACATGACCCTATAATTTGCCTAATCCTCAATACAGATTGATGGATCCGCCAGACGCAATGCTTATATTTAGTATCCCACATTTCACATCATACAAGCAGGCACAGACTATATATCTAACCTGCTACTTGACATATAGAAGAGAAGGGACGCAATAGATAGTCAAGAACAATTTCATTTTAAAAAAAAAAAAATTAAAATTGATATTAACTAAATTTGACATTTGAATTATGTTATGCACAACTTTGTAGCCTGCAAACAGTTGCATTAATGAAGTACTATTTGAGGCTAGTTATACACTCTGTGACTCCTTTCAACCATGCCTCGTCAGTAGAGTAATCTCAGTTTTGATCAACCTAAATAACTCAAAACTTGCAATGCTTTCGTAATTTCAGATATTTATTGATTTAATCCAAAAGCAATGAAAAATTAAACACAGAATTGCTACCATTTCAGCAAATATAAACTTCCTGTTAGGATCACGTCGTAATGACATAACAACCGAGTCCAAAACATTTTCCACACATGCCCCCTGCATCAATTCAAATACCCAGAATCAGAATTAAACCAAAAGGTAATTCCGCAAAATTAAACCAATCCGCCCATACATTGCATAATCACTTATTAAGCACACCTGAATACTGTTATTTGATCCAACGTAGTACTGATCAACTGTCTTGAGCCATCCCACATCATCATGCGAATGGGGAACCAAATGAACATTCAATTTGCCATCAACAATGCCACTCCCAGTGTTGTATTTGATATACCCATTCACACCAATAACTCCATATGAACAAAGAACATATGCAATGCACAGTAAAACTGCAACAGATTGAGCTAAAGTTTCCATTTATAACCCCAACCAAGATATGGTTTTATGGGTTTTGACGGATACTAACACTCAAAGAATGTGATGTCCCATTTTAAAGTTCCAAAATAAGGCACAAATGTTCATTGGTTTCTCCTCAATAATTATTGATGGAGTCCACTAAATCGTTAAAAAAATATATTATCTGCTTTGGTCCCTTTTTCTCTGGAATTTAGTAGCCGGCCTTAATTTCTGGCACGCTTTTCAGTTTTCACGTGCAAAAATGGTCCTGTCCTTTGAGAAAGACGGACCCGTGTGCGGGTACAAGGAACCGTGTTTTGTTGTCACATTCTTGGCCGTTCGTATGACTTCATCATGAGATTTTTGCGAATGAAGACAACAATCAAAGGATTTGAATGATTAGGGCTTTACCATGTTATTGTTCAAGAATAAAACTGTCGACTCACTCAAAGCTAGTATACTGTTCTACGGTAGAATTCGACCGTAGCGATCGTAGAGTCAATAAAATAGATGAAGAACGAAGAATGAGATTGATTTGTGGAGAAGAAAGAATGAGATGAATTTGTGGAGATGATTTGAAAAGATGAAAATTGAGAAATATGAAGACAAACGTATGTATTGAATTTTGGCAAAAATTCCTACGATCGTGATTATATTGTTCTTACTTGAATTTACAAAATATTTGTATTTTTTAAAAAAGAATTGGAAAAATCTCGCTCACATCTTGATCGATACGATACGACACGATTGTTGGGTGCTCACATGTTGTTATAAATTGGAGTTAGAGATAATATATGAATTTTTTATTTTTATTTTTCATTCAAAAAATTACATAAAAGAAATTGTAGTTTATCTGTCTTATCCACCTAATTAATTTACAATTAAAGTAAGTGGAATCAATCGACATATTTATTCAAGAAAACTACAATGTTAATGTATAATATAATATGAATACAATGCTTGTCTAGTAGACATAAATTACAGATAATGCTTTCATCTGTCCTTGCACTTCAACTTATTGGGTACAGTTGGGTCGAGGGCAAAAAGGTCTTTATCAACATTATCTCTAGCCTTTTTAAGATATAATTATATTCACACAATACTTTTTATTTTTTACATCATATTTTAATTATATTTAACATCTTTAATTTATAAACATTATAGCACTCATGTCCCCAACTTTTTTATCAAATTTTTATCCTCAACTTTTCATTAATTAGCACATTTTGAATTTGATAACAGTTTACATCTAAAACATTTGTTGAGAATTCTTAAAAAGACTTATTTGTCTGTCATATTTTTAAAAAAAATACTCCCTCCGTCCCACAAAGATAGACTTGTTTTCCTTATTTATCTGTCTCAAATTATAGGCCACTTACTTTATAGATGGTGCATTAAATTTTTCATTTTCCTAATATACCCTTATTTAATTTACATTGTTATCAACAAAAAACAAGTATTTAAATTTATTAGATTCATGAATGACTAATATTAAACGGGGGTATAATAGGAAAAGTGTGTGAAAAATTTATAATTTCAATTACATTAAATATGTTTTCTTAATTTGTGTGAAAAAAGAAATGAGTCTATCTTTGTGGGACGGAGGGAGTAATAGATACAAAAGTACGATAAAATATTTTCCTCATTTCAAAGTACGTAAACAAAATATCTCGACAGAAACCATCATTAATGATGAAATGTGATAATTAATGAAAGTTGAATATAAGAATTCGATGAAAAAAAATTAATAACATAATTACAACAATAAACAAAAGTTGAAGATCTTAAATACAATTAAAATGTGGTGCGCTCATAAACAAATTGTAGTGTGAATATATCCCCCCTTTTTAGATGGGTAACTATTTCTCATTTTTGCATTGGGAAAATAGTATACTTGATCTTCAATCTTTCAAAAATATAAGGCTTTACTTGGGAGTTTTGGAGTATGGTTATCGCTTTTTTAAAATCTTGGTTTTGGCGTTTATGAGCGGTCCGGTTTTGAGTGGTTTTAATAGCGGTTTTAAACAATTCAACTCATACTTGGGAGTTTATTATCCAAATGAGTTTCGAAAGTGTTTTAAAACAATCAAATTACATATATGCCCATATATAGATAACAAAGAAGATCTATGTAATAATATGGTATTGTGTAATTTTTCTCTCCACTTTTTTTTTTCTATCTTATTTTTTTCTCATAATCAAAATTGTATTAATAAATTTATATTATTGAATCAAGTTAATAAAATTCCTTGTGATCATGAACCAACTTCTCAAATTTTTTCATCTTTAATTCATCACCCAATTATTATACATTAACTAAAACCTATAATCCTTGTTTCTTTCATTGTTGGAGCAACGATAATTTAACTAAAATAATATATAAATCAATTCAAACTTATAACAAATATAATTGTTTAGTCCCACAATGAAAAACACAGTAATGGATCATCGCTCATAAGTATCAAATATTCACCTAGTAAGTGCAATAAATAAAGCTCAATTATTTAGTTGCATTTTGGAGCATCTTCATTAACACATTTTTACGACGGTGCACCGGGAATGAGTAAAAAACCCGCATCTTTGTAGGATTCTCAAGAAGAAAAGTCTGAGCATTAAGCAACTCATCATCATCTTCAACTCCAATCTCAACTAAATGCTCTAACAATTCATTGTCCTTTGAAGAAGATTGGTTCACACATTGCAACAACACTTCGGCTAGACGATTTGTTGCCTTGTCAATTGCACCAACCGCCTCTTTGAATATGTTGTTATCCTCACTAATCTTACGTCTACTTTTGCACTTTTTTGATGCATTGCCACCTTCGGATTGGCAAACTGGAGAATTTAAATCTTTCTCCTTTTGCTGCATCTTCATTATTATCTACATTGCGCTGATTGATCATTTGCTCTATAGGTTCACTAGCCATGTCTGCATCAACCTCGGCTATGAGACTTTCATTCGGATCAACTCCCATCAAGAAATTATGAAGTATGCAGCACGCTGATACAATTAGTTTTTGTGTTCGAAAGTTGTACATCGGCTCGGTCCCACTTGCTATAATGGGAAAACGTTTCTTAAGTACTCCAAATATTCTCTCTATTGCATTGCGTAATGAAGAGTGTCGATGATTGAAAAGCTCACGATGATTTCTAGGTGGATTTCGTTGTGAGTACTCTTTAATGTGGTAACGTTCTCCTCTGTAAGGTGTGATGAGACCACTTCGAAGCATGAAACCCGCGTCAACAAGATAAAATTTTCCTACATTATAACACACATTGTCAAGATACTACTGTCAAATATTACGAAAAATTATGAAGTTTCTAATTACCATTTGGAATATGAAGTGGATAATCACGTGTGAGGGCATTCTTCATTATCCTAGAATCAGAGGCAGTTCCTTCCCACCCAGTTAACACATACATAAATTTCAAGTCAAATGTGAAAGCAGCCAAAACATTCATAGTTGGATGTTCCTTTCTACCACGGTACTTACCAGCTTGTCCGGTCGGTACTTTAACACGAATATGTGTACCATCAATTGCCCCAACACAGTCCTGCACTATTTATTTTTCTTATCCAAGTATGTCACTATGTAATTGTATTCAAAGTTTTTAGTGTAGACAATATTACCTTAAAGTAGGGGTAGAATCTGGTATGATGGTGTATTTCGGGTGGCACTTGGCCTCCATTTAGTTGTACAATGAATTTATCCTCCAATTCTATAATTACTTCCATCACTTTATGAAAGTGACGACTAATCGTCTCACCGGACCGATGGAAGAACATCGAACACGCACTATGTCTTGTGTTTTGCCCTAAAATCCAGAGGAATTTAGCAACTTGTTCTTCAATTGTGGCTCGTTGAGTTGCACGAAGTCTCCCATCCGTTACTAAAATACTACAAAATTCTACGAATGCAGCAGGACTCATTCGAATCAAATTTCGACCACGTGGTCCCGCAACACGTTGCATTACTTCATCTCGTACTCGCTCACTATGCAAACGTATTGCACGATTGTTTCTATTTAAACTTGAACTATTTCTTGACGTGGGTTGCTGCGTTAATATAAGTCCAAATAGTAGGAGAAACATCATATGGATATGATGTACACATATAGAAATGTACACGATAAGATCATCACTATCGAAATTATCACGGTCGGCCTGATAGCCCAAGAATAACTAACCAAGAGGGGGGATGAATTGGTTTTCTCAAACTTTTTCGAAAAATATTCTCAAAAATGATATTTAAGAGATAAAATTAGATTCACAAAAATATAAGCACAATATAAGTAAATAAAAGAGAAGAGAGAGTGCAAACGATTTTTATGGAGGTTCGATCCAACCAATGATCTACGTCCCCTGTTACCAAGCTCTCCAACACGAGCATGGCCTTTCCACTATTTTGATTGACTTATAGTGCAATTCAAACCCTAAAAATGTATCCGGTGACTCACAAACAAGGAGCACCGATCCTTATACAATATTGAGCTTTTCAAGGGACCTCAATATGACCCAAATAAGTAAAGAGATTAATTTGAGTATTTCTCTCTAGATGAATGATAGATACAAGTTTAGTTCTAAGAGAGACTAACACTTTAATGAATAACAATGGATGAGGAAAGCTCAAGTGTTAGAAGAAAACTTTGTTGAGAAAGATGAACCAAAAGTTTGATTTAATCAAACAAAGTTTTTCAAATAGAGATATTGAAGATATAAATGCAATGAAGCTTTGAATGATGTTTTTCAATATGATTCTCTCTATAAATACTCTTGTAAGTGTTGTTAAATGATAATGAATGGAGTGTTATTTATAGAGATGAATTTTCATCGCTTTCTGACCAAACGGATGACCAAACGGTCGACCGGTCAGATTGGTCAGAACTAGCCGTTGAACTGCAAAAAATCAGAACGGACACTTTTTGAAAAAAGACGTTCAAACGGTCGACCAGTTCAAGTCAAACAGTCGACCGGATCAACCGGTTTTGCCAAACGGATTGTCCGTTTCCACAGTTTTGAAATTTTGATTTTTGGTTTTGATCAAACTATTTTTATACAAGTGATAAGAAATATTTTTGAGCTTTCGTTCATTTAATTGCTAAGGATTAAAGAGTTAATACCTTTACAATTTTATCTAAAAATCTATTCTTCAATCTTGATCTTCGAATCTTGAATTTCGGCGGATCTTAAGATGCTTGAATTCTTGTATTGATTTTGACTTTGAACTTGTCATTGCATGAGAATTCGATTTGTAGCGCTTTGAATTTTGCTTGAAAATAGATTGTTAGAAAACATAACCAATTTGTTTGTTATAATCAAAACATTAAGGTTTAAAGTTAACCATAGGTCAACAATTTCCCCCTTTTTGATTATGACAAACAATGTGAGAATATAGAATAAATGAAATAGAATTAATCATGTATATTCCCCATTTCTTTTTCAAGTAAACATGATTTGATGAGTTTGTATTTCATGATATCAATTTCATTTGATTTGCCAATTTCATCACATCACATATATTTTCAAATTCTACATATATCACATATTTTCCAAATTCTACATACATCACATATCTATTTTCCCCCTTTTGGCATAAACAAAAAAGCATTCATTGATAAAACATTAAGGTTTAAAAGAAATTCTCCCTAAATGAAACGAAATATGCCATTCATTGATAAAATTAAAATCTAAAAACAATCATAGTTCAAAGATACATAAAGGAAAGCTAGGACAAATGATTGTTTTCAAAAAATATAGAGACAAAAACAACAAAAATAAACTAGGTCTCCGATTGGCGGATGATGGGGAAGCACGGCATCAAGGCGGGAATGAAGATCTCGAGCAATGTCGTCATGTCGGCAACCGAGTCTTTGGAGAGTCCCCATGGTATGGTGTAGACCCTCGACCGAAGAGGTGAGTGAGTCGATCCGTCCATGAAGTAAAGTGAATTGGTCCTCGTTGTGGCCGGAGGTGGAGGACGACGGCATTTGTGATCTTTGTCGCTGTGGGGACGGAGGAGCATCTTCGTCAATATCTTCCCCCTCGAAGGGTAGAGTGGAGGGTCCCGACTCTTCATCAAACCCCTTTGACTTTGCCACCCATTGACCGTTTTCTTTGAGATAGAGGGTCACCGTATCACGGAATGAGATGTCGAAGTGTTGGAAAATTTTAGTGAGAATCAAGCCATAGGGAAGCGCCTTAGATCTCTTGCCGCTAAGAACGTAGTGCATGTGTTGGATCATGATGTATGAGAAATCAAGCTTACGCCCTCGGAGGATAGAGTCGAGCACAAAAACATCAAAATGGTTAACTTCATCCAAATGACCCTTTCGAGGGACAATTATGTGGGCGATGATATTATGGAGGACACGACATGGAAGAGTGAGTTGATTTGTGCCAAGACGTACGGCAGCCTCAAAATGCTTGCCGGTGACGTTACAACATGCGTCGACCGGATCGTACTCGGCGGTGTGAGGAATTGTCTTGGTGGTATAGAGACGCATACCACCATCCTCAAGATGAAGAATGGAACGAATAAGATCTTGAGTGATCTTAATTCGTTTGTCCTGAACAAAGGAAGAAATACCCGACCCCGGAGAATAGACCATGTTTTTGTAAAATTCTTAGACAATGGAGGGGTAGACATTATCATTGAGAGTAAGAAGGGGAACCCACCCCATACCCGTAAAAAGATTTTCTATGTTGAATGATGGTGCATCGTGCGTGAAAGAAGCAAGATCGACGTTCTTACCCATGAGGACGGGACATCGTTCTATTCGCTTGGATTGAGGATCCTCGTCAGAGGAGGAGGAGGATGGAGATGGTTGCCTTTCCCTCTTAGGACGTTTGGCATCCATTTTGACCCGTGGCATTGTATTGAAAACGGATGAGTTGAATCTAGGGCTTGAGTTCGTCCGTTTGGGTAGATTTTCACGAATCCGTGGATAAAATTTGGGGATTTTGCGGTTTTGAGCGTGGATTTGATATGGGTTTTTTATTTTAAGCACTAATTTGAAGAATTTTAGAGAGATTTGATGAATGGGAAGAGATTAGGAGTGAAAACCGTAAGTTCGCGCGAAGTTGGAATGAAGAAATTTGAAAAATTTCCAACTTAAAACCCCGATTTTCGCTAAGACGGACGACCGGAACACTGAGACGGTCGACCGTTTGGACTGAATTTTTGATATTCAAACTCTCTGTTCAGACGGATGATCAGACGGATGATATGCAGTCGTCCGTTTAAAATAATACGGACGTCCATTCAAATGAAACGGTTGACCGTTTAAAATTTTTAATTTTTGAAAAAATCTCTGGTTAGACGGATGATCAAATGGATTTGAACAATTGTTCATCCGTTTGACATGAAACGGACGTCTGTTTTAATAAACGGTCGTCCGTTTGGACAGGTTTGTCAAAATTTTTATAAAAATCATTGATTTGATCTTTTGTCAAATAATTTTGAAACATATTTTTCACAAAAAAAATGCAATCAATTATAGAAAGCATAATGATTTAGCCACATATTTCACATTCATCAATTATACCTAAACTTCGTCGAATGTAAGAAAATCTTTCGAGTGCTAAAGGTTTTGTGAGAATATCGGCCAATTGTTTTTCGGTGTTTACAAACTCCAAAGTTATATCTCCCTTTTGTGCATGGTCTCGTAAAAAGTGATGTCTAATTTCAATGTGTTTGGTACGAGAATGCAAAACGGGATTTTTAGATAAGTTGATCGCACTTGTATTATCACACATAATAGGAACTTTGTCAAATGAAATGTGATAATCATTTAGAGTTTGTTTCATCCAAAGGATTTGAGCACAACAACTAGCGGCGGATATATACTCGGCTTCGGCGGTTGACAAGGCAACGGAATTTTGTTTCTTACTAAACCATGAAACTAAAGCAAAGCCTAGAAAATGGCACGTTCCACTAGTACTTTTTCGATCAATTGTGCAACCGGCCCAATCGGCATCCGAATAGCTAAGTAAATCAAAATGAGTTTCTTTGGGATACCAAAGACCTAAAGATCTAGTTCCACTAAGATAACGGAAAATGCGTTTTACGACACTAAGATGGGAATTCTTAGGATTAGATTGATATCTAGCACATAAGCATACACTAAACATAATATCGAGTCTACTAGCGGTTAAATAAAGTAGGGATCCGATCATACTTCGATATTTTGTTACATCAACGGAAGTACCTTGCTCGTCTTTATCTAGTTTGATTGATGAGCTCATTGGAGTGTTCATTGGCTTCAACTCTTCCATTTCAAACTTTTTGAGCATATTCAAGATATACTTGGTTTGACCAATGAATATTCCATCATTGGTTTGTTTGATTTGGAGACCAAGAAAGAACTTGAGTTCACCCATCATGCTCATCTCAAATTCCCTACTCATGCACTTAGAAAATTCTTCACATAGGGAAATGTTAGTGGCACCAAAAATGATATAGTCAACATAAATTTGAACAACTATCATATCATTCTTTTTTGTTTTTATAAATAATGTAGTATCCGCTTTACCCATTAAAAAATCATTTGATAAGAGAAATTTACTCAATCTCTCATACCATGCTCTAGGAGCTTGTTTTAAACCGTAAAGAACTTTTCTAAGTTTGAAAACTTTGTCCGGATACTTATGATTTTTAAAACTGGGTGGTTGCTCAACAAAAACTTCTTCTTGAATGACTCCATTCAAGAATGCACTTTTGACATCTATTTGAAATAAAGTAAAATTCTTATGACAAGAAAAGCAAGAAGCATGCGAATTGATTATAATCTAGCAACCGGAGCAAAAGTTTCTTCGAAATCAATGCCTTCTTCTTGATTGTAACCTTGAGCCACTAATCTAGTTTTGTTACGTAAAATTATACCATTTTCATCTCGTTTGTTTCGAAAAACCCATTTTGTGCCAATTACGGTTTGTGAATTTGGTCTAGCAACTAAATCCCAAACATGATTTCTTTCAAATTGATTTAGTTCATCTTGCATAGCTAGGATCCAAAATTCATCAAACTCGGCTTCTTTAAAGTTCTTTGGCTCAATTTGTGAAAGAAATGCACAATTGTTATGAAAATTTCTAGAAGAATTTCTTGTGCTTACCCCTTTTGATGGATCACCAATGATGAGATCTTTTGGGTGAGATGGGACAAACCTCCATTCTTTGGGTAATGATGAAGTGTTGAGATCTTCATGAGATTCTTCATCGTTTTGTTGCATACTTGTTTCCTCATCATGTTGACTTTCAATGTTATTTGGATTCCCTTTGTCTTGATTTTGAACACTTAGTTGTTCAAATGGGATTTCAAATCTTCATCATCAATAACTTTTTCTTGTATATAGAGGAGTTAGTTTCATCAAAACAACATGCATAGATTCTTCAACTACTAAAGTTCTTTTGTTGAAAACTCTAAAAGCTTTACTAGTAGATGAATATCCAAGAAAAATTCCAATATCGGATTTTGGATCAAATTTTCTCAAATTTTCTTTTGTGTTTAAAATAAAGCACTTGCAACCAAAAACTTTAAAATATCCGATATTGGGAATTCTATTTTCCAAAGCTCATATGGAGTTTTGGTTTTCTTTCGACTCACCAAAACTCTATTTAAGATATAACATGAAGTGTTTACGGCTTGACCCCAAAAGTATTTTGGTAAATTGTGTTCATTCAACATGGTCCGAGCCATTTCTTGCAATGTTCGATTCTTCCTTTCTACTACACCATTTTGTTGAGGAGTTCTAGGAGCCGAGAAATTATGTTCATATCCATTGGATTTGCAAAACTCATCAAATGCTATATTTTCAAATTCTCCACCATGATCACTTCTAATTGTGGTAATAGTGTATCCTTTTTCATTTTGGACTCTTTTGCAAAAATGTTTAAATGCATTTAAGGCTTCGTCTTTTAAATTCAAAAAAATGACCCAAGTAAATCTTGAAAAATCATCAACAATAACAAATGTATTATGTTTTCCACTTAAACTAGCGGTTCTAGAAGGTCCAAATAAGTCCATGTGGAGAAGTTGTAAAGGTCTTGAAGTAGAAGAGTGTTGTTTAAGTTTGAAAGAACTCTTTACTTGTTTTCCAAATTGACAAGCATCACAAATTTTATCTTTTTCAAACTTTATATTTGGCAACCCTTTCACAAAGTTATTTTTGGAGATTTTTGAAAGTAAGTCCATGCTAACATGACCTAATCTCCCATGCCATAGCCAAGAATCATCCTTTATACTTGAAAGACATTTTACTTCCTTTTCAAGTTCAAATTCAATAGATATGATGTAAACATCTTTGCTTCGGCTCCCCATGAACAATACCTCTTTAGATATAGCATCCTCAATGAGGCAATTGGAAGAATCAAATTTAATGAGATAACATTTATCACACAATTGACTTTTACTAAGTAAGTTATGTTTGAGGTTATCAACTAATAAAACATTTTCAATGGAGGGAGAAGAACGATTACCAATATTTCCCATGCCTAAGATTTTTCCTTTGGCATTGTCTCCAAAAGTCACATGACCTCCTTCTTTTCTTTTGAAATTTGATAGTAATGATCGATCTCCCGTCATATGTTTCGAACAACCACTATCCAAGAACCAATTGCTCTTGACCTTTTGTGGTACCTACAAACATATTTTTTTATTTTTATTTTGGTACCCACATAAGTTTGGGTCCTTGATAGTTAGTGCTTGTGGATTCTTTTATCCACTTGTGTTTCCTTTCAAAGTATAGTTTCTTTTTAGTTAAACAATTGTAAGCAACATGACCATCTTTCTTGCAAAAACTACATGTGATGTTTTGTTGAGAAACATTGGATGATTTTACAAAAATGGTTTCAAGGGATTTTTGTTTCAAGAGAGGTTTATATCCAATTCCTCCTTTGTTAAACACACATTTTTGCTCACCAAGCATTAATTCAAAGTTTTTCTTTCCTTGGGTGAATTTGTGAATAATGCTTGTTAAATCAACCACTTTTTCTTTCAATAAAATATTTTCTTTAATCAAGGACTTATGATCATCTTTTTCTTTTTCAAAATCCTTTTGTGCAATAAAAAACTTCTTGACTACCTTTTTCAACAAAGAGTGTTTATTGTTAAGAATAGAGTATTTTGACATAAGTTTCTCAAATTCTTCAAGAATTTCATCATAAGAGGTAGATAAGTCAATGTAAGAGTCATTGTTGTTTGTACTTACCTCATCCTCAATAGCCATGAAGCACATATTAGCGATTTCCTCTTGAATTTCATCTTCTTCTTGATCATCTTCATCACTATCATCCCATGTAGCTTGAAGTGCCTTCTTTTGTTGAACTTCTTCTTGTTTGGGCATTCGGTCCTCTTGTGACCGGGTTTGTCACAATCATAGCATATGATCTTTTGTTCTTTTCTTCACTTTTGTCTTCTTTCTTTTGAAATCGCCTATTGTTTCGAAATCCTCTCCATTTCTTGACAAGAAGAACTAAGTCATCAAGTTCTTCATCACTCATGTTTGTGTTGGATGATCCTTCATCATTTGTTGATTTCAAAGCAATTTGCTTCTTGGGAAGCTCCTTCATCTCTTCTTTGCTTCTCCTTGTTTTCTCCTTTGTTTCGGCATTGTTGAGCTCATATGTCATCAATGTTCCATATAGCTCCTCCAATGGATAAGTGTTGATATCTTTTGTATTCTCTATCAACATCCTCAAGGAATTCCAATCTTCCGATAAAGACCTAAGCATTTTGCTTACAAGTTCACCGTTAGTAAACTTTCGATCAAAGCCCTTAAGGCCATTAATAATATCGGTGAAACGAGTAATCATATCAACAATAGGTTCATCTTGTTTCATAAAGAAATTTTTGAAATCTTTTGTCAAAAGATTTATTTTGGTTTCTTTAACCTTGTTGGTACCTAAGTGAGTTATCTCTAATGCATGCCAAATATCATATGCGGAATCACATGTGCTAATACGATTAAACTCATTTTTGTCTAAAGCACAATAAAGTAAATTTTTGTCTCTAGCATTCAAAGACAATTTTCTTTTGTCATCTTCATCATATTCTTCTCTAGGCTTAGAAATAGTTTGGTCTGGTTTATCATCAACTTTGATAATTTTTGTAGGCACATATGGACCAAACTCGATGACTTTCCAAATGTTATAATCAATTGATTGAATATAAATCATCATTCTAGTTTTTCAATAATTGTAGTGGGAGCCATTAAAGAAGGGAGGACGATTTGTAGAGTGACCCTCAAGGTTTTGAAAATTTTGGTTAGCCATTACTCAAGATTGTATAATCTTCAAAAAAAAAATGAGCACCTTGCTCTGATACCAATTGATAGCCCAAGAATAACTAACCAAGAGGGGGGATGAATTGGTTTTCTCAAACTTTTTCGAAAAATATTCTCAAAAATGATATTTAAGAGATAAAATTAGATTCACAAAAATATAAGCACAATATAAGTAAATAAAAGAGAAGAGAGTGCAAACGATTTTTATGGAGGTTCGATTCAACCAATGATCTCTCGTCCCCGTTACCAAGCTCTCCAACACGAGCACGGCCTTTCCACTATTTTGATTGACTTATGGTGCAATCCAAACCCTTACAATGTATCCGGTGACTTACAAACAAGGAGCACCGATCCTTATACAATATTGAGCTTTTCAAGGGACCTCAATATGACTCAAATAAGTAAAGAGATTGATTTGAGTATTTTTCTCTAGATGAATGATAGATACAAGTTTAGTTCTAAGAGAGACTAACACTTTAATGAATAGCAATGGATGAGGAAAGCTCAAGTGTTAGAAGAAAACTTTGTTGAGAAAGATGAACCAAAAGTTTGATTTAATCAAACAAAGTTTTTCAAATAGAGATATTGAAGATATAAATGCAATGAAGATTTGAATGATATTTTTCAATATGATTCTCTCTATAAATGCTCTTGTAAGTGTTGTTAAATGATAATGAATGAAGGGGTATATATAGAGATGAATTTTCGTCACTTTCTGACCAAACGGATGACCAAACGGTCGACCGGTCAGATTGGTCAGAACTAGCCGTTGAACTGCAAAAAATCAGAATGGACACTTTTTGAAAAAAGACATTCAAACGGTCGACCGGTTCAAGTCAAACGGTCGACCGGATCAACTGGTTTTGCCAAACGGATTGTCTGTTTCCACATTTTTGAAAATTTGATTTTTGGTTTTGATCAAACTATTTTTATACAAGTGATAAGAAATATTTTTGAGCTTTCGTTCATTTAATTGCTAAGGATTAAAGAGTTAATACCTTTACAATTTTATCTAAAAATCTATTCTTCAATCTTGATCTTCGAATCTTGAATTTCGGCGGATCTTGAGATGCTTGAATTCTTGTATTGATTTTGACTTTGAACTTGTCATTGCATGATAATTCGATTTGTAGCGCTTTGAATTTTGCTTGAAAATAGATTGTTAGAAAACATAACCAGTTTGTTTGTTATAATCAAAATATTAAGGTTTAAAGTTAACCATAGGTCAACACGGCCATCTAAAAAAAATTTTGCTATTGAGTTACTAGATAAACAAATTCACAAACTTATAAATTAAGCATGCTGGCATATCGTGAAAACAAATCCAATATATTGTAAAATTGGACAAGAGCTGCTAAACATAATTCTAAATAATAAACTTAAAAAAAAAACTTAAAAACAAATTATACAAGTTCAACGTAAATGACGTGATCGAAGAAAACGTCCTTGGGACCCTTATATGGTTCCATTTAAAAAAATATATATTTAAGACTATTCAAAATTATGGTAACAGAAATACATAATGACCTTCTCCAACACTATCCACAAATTCAATCATCCAATCCAAATTCAACATAAGAAAGCCTCAATTTTGACAATCAGATATCTTCATTTTTTTCATTTATCAAAAAGCTTATAATATTAGTAAATTTACTTGTTATTGGTTGATTAATTTTTTACGAAACCAGGTTTCTTTCTAGTTCTTTTTGTGGGCGGGTTGGGGATTGGGGATGGGTGGGAGTGCTATTTGCTTGGTTTCAGTATGCTTAGGATGAAGGTTCATCTATAAAGTTAATTTTATACCCATTTCAGGGTACACACTGATCTTACGGTTATCAATACACATGTACTTGTAAAATCTTCCAGTTTTTGTTAAAATCGGCGGATAAAACTTTCACATACACACAGATAAAATACAGACAGATTTTTCACATATACACACAGAATAATACACCAGCAAGTTGTAGGAGATTACCTTTCGAAGCGGTAGGACCTCCCAAGAAATAGAAGAGTCTATGTCTAGTTTGTTGGTGGGGGAGAGGAGTAGTCTGCGTCTTTTTTTTCTTTGCAAATTTTAATTGTTTAAGGAGGGTAAAGTTGGAACAAATTTTGAAGAACGGCCAAAAACCGCCGATTTAAGGGGTTGAGAAGTATACCTAAAATTACACTACAGCGTTTTTGGGTGGTTTTTAAACCTCTCAAAACCGGTGCTCTAAAAAACTAACAATCACGGGTTGTCCCAACCCCTCATAAACGGTGCCATTCAAAACCAGTCAAAACCGGTGGAAAAAAAACTCCCAAGCAGAGCCTAAGAGTTATACTTTTAACTTTTAAAAATAGCACTAGAGACACCCCCCAACGGTTGAAGAAATAGGTATAGTATGTCCTTTACGATGAAATTGCACTCCCTTTTAAATAAAAAAAAAAATAGAAAAAAACCAATTGTACCCCCAAAAATAAAAAAATAACTAAGAGGACATCTTCTTTATCAAACCTCAAAATCCAAAATCCACCACTACCTTCAAACCCCAAAAATCCCAAAATCCACCATCCCAAAACTATTATGATTTAAATGGAATTAATAATTATGGTTTACGAAACAAAGAATCTATAACAGTAGATATTACAAGGGAAAATCAAAAAAGTTAGAACTTTAAAGTTCAAAAACAACTTCTATTTCTCAAACTCGCAACATATGCAATGCATATGGAACATCAAAATTCATGTCTCGAAACTTAAGACACTGAGATAGAACATACATAGCCACTCTACAAAGTTCTCCAATCGGTCGAAACATATTATGTTTTCGACCGCCTTGAATAGAATACCTAATGTGCATTCATCTTTCCAACCTCAAAATTGAGGTCATCTTTCAATGGTGGCAATCTAGACAATGCCCAATCAAGTGAATTGTTTAACCATAGCGCTTCACATGTCTCCTTTGTGCTTAAAGTCAGGTTGTTTATGATTCCTCATGTTTGATCTATTGTCCCCCCATTTATCGGGATTTTCTACCAAGGTCTTTCAAGAATCATCACCTTTTCCCATCCTATTTCCATGGCATAGACCTTTGACCATCTTGCACTTATTTTGCTTTAAAAAACTTAACGTCAAACACCAATTTTTCAAGCCTTGGAATCACCCATTTTTGGAGCACTGCTGACCCAGAGTCCGTCACCACTTTCCTTGTGCTTAAAATCTGAGTATTTTTCTTTAACAAATCTATTAGACTTGATCTTCTTAATTTGTGATGGTGGATTTTTGAATTTTTTGAGTGGTGGTGGATTTTAAATTTTGGTGTTTGATAAAGAAGATGGCATCTTTGTTATTTTTTATTTTTGGGGATAACTTTAGTTATTTTTTTATTCTTTTTTTCTTTTTTTTTTTTTTTTTTTGTTTAATTAAATAGGAGGACAATTTCGTCATAATGGACCTACCCTTGCCTATTTCTACAAGCATTGGGAATGTCCAGTGCTATTTTTAAAAGTTAAAGATATATCCCTTACGTTTTTAAAAGGTTAATGACCAAATATTCTATTTTTCCTTTTGCATTTGTGTCCCTAACTATTTTTTATTATATTTTTATCATCAACCTATTAATTTGAACATCATATATTTGTCTTTAATGATAGTTTATGTCTAAAAAAGTTAATTAGGAAGATGTAAAAAAAAAAAATTGCATCTCGTATTTTTAAATAAGTAAAATAAATAACAAATACAAAAATTTGACAACATAAAAAAATTAAGATCAACATAAAACCCAACTATTCACTTCAATATGCAGAAATCAACAAGTATACTTCCACTTTTAGATAATATTCTTCTGGTCAGAGTTACTATAATACCAATCAACATTATAATTATGTCATCATCACATAATTCTATGTTTGCATCATCATGAGATTATATACCCAAGTTATCACATCATTGCAATACTATTCCATTTATTTTATTATATACAACTTCATTGCTGTCGTGGCATTTATCATACAACCATCATTCTCACGATTATCTTGTCATGTCATATCATATCATTCATTGTGATATTACTTAATTTCCACCATCGTTATTGGGGCTGAATACTTACAGATCCAATAGCTATTGAAATGAAAATTTAATTTTTAACACTTGCAATATAAAGGTTTAGAATAACATCTTAGTTATATACATGCAACACAGATGATGAATCAAGATCAACATTTAAATGTGATATTTTAACAGAGAGTAAGATCGCACAACAGATATATACAATCACAGAAAGAACTCAAGGGGTTACACAATTAGGAATTAACATGAACAACTATATACAATCACTGTAAGTCTATATACATGCATCCATTTAAATGTGATATTTTATCACAAAGCAATACCACACAGCAGATATATACATACACATGAAGAACTCAAGGGGTTTTACAATTAGGAATTAACATGAACAGCCATAAATACTCATAGTACCTTAGAATAGATGGTGTCGTATATTGTAATAAGTGCGTTGTATATAGTAATATGTGAATCTCAAAAGACGTCTCTAAAGCGAAACAACAACAGCTATGAATTTATGACAAAACTCAGCATTCCTCTCTCCGAGATTCCACCACTATAATGATCAGTCAAATGGCAATAAATAGCCGACAGAAAATGCTCTAAGAAGAGTAGGAATAAAAAATGAGACAATAGTAGAAAAATGAAAATTAGTTTCAACAGCTAATCCAAAGAAGATTCTGGCAATGCAATTAACAATTGCAAAAGTTTCTTTGGATTTCAAAGATGAAATACAATTAACAATTGCAAAATATTCATAGGATTTCAAAGATGAAATATAGCAAATAATAGTAGACGAAAGTATAAATAAAAACAAATTGCAAGAGAACAAATATGGACATGGTTGTTATGGAGATTTGAAATAGTATATGGAATGATTAATAACTTTGCAAATATTTTTACTATTTCAATAAAATTATGGAAAATTTCAAAATTTCATATTTGAATATGAAACATGTAGTAATTATAGTTAAAGTATAAGCAAAAACTAGAACCACACAAAAAGCAGAAAAAATTTAAAAATGGACTACAGAAAAAAATGGTTTAAATGTATAAGATGAAGCTGGATAGTCTATGAGGAAAAAAATGTTGAAACAATCGATGAAATAAAAAATAGTGGAAAAAGGCAAAAATAAAAAATTCTATCTATAATTTTCAAAATATCCATAGTTTTTGGTTGAGGGAAGTGGGAATAAAGAAGAAGAAATTTGGTATTTATATAGGATGTGGGAAAAAATAATTACAAGCTGTAAAATATATAATTTAATTTAATTTTTCAACAACAAAAAAAGGCCTAAAATTTACCGTTAAAATATAATGATTTATATGAAAATTTTTAAAAATTAAGCACCAACGATTAAATCATATTACCTTACCAATTACCTTAATCGCCAAATCGCCAATAAAAAAAGTACCAGCGAATACCTTATCTTAAATTTTCATCTTGGGTAAATCTTTTTATGAAAATGAAAAAAAGTCGAATGAGAATTAAATTTGAGGAATAATACGTTTCTTTTCATCTTTTGATGAAAATAAAAATGAAAATGAGGGGGAATTATGAGTTTGTAGGAAAACAGAAAACCAGTGGTGAAAATGAAAATGAGGAGGATTAAGATTTAAGGGAGGGTTTGTGACTAGAGAATCTTCCCTTGCAGATCTAAGAGGTTCACATGAGGAAATCTATGCCAAATTGGCCTTGTAGGCTCTCAACTTGTCCTTTATCAATCTTAGTATAGTAACATGTATATAGATTGATAGTGATCGTAGATTCCTATTTTTTTTTTCATCATCACATAATTCTATGTTTACATCATCATGAGATTATGTACCCAAGTTATCACATCATTGTCATACTATCTCATTTCTATTATTATATATAACTTCATTGCCATCTCTATTGGGGCTGAATATTTACAAATTCAATAGTTATTCAAATAAAAAATATAATCCTTAACACTTGTAATATAAAGATTTAGAATTACATCTTAATTTATATACATGCAGCACAAATGATGAATCAAGATCAACATCCATTTATATTTTAACAAAAAGTAAAACCGCACAGCACATATATACAATCACAAAAAGAACTCAAGGGGTTACACAATTATGAATTTTTATGAACAGCTGTATACATTGATAGAAAATTTCAGATTTGAATATGAAACATGTCCCAATTATATTTAAAGTATAAGCAAAAAACCAGAAACACACAAAAATGCACAAAAAAAATGAAAATGAATTACGGAAAAAAAATGTTTAAATGTATAAAATGAAGCTGATTAATCTGCGAGGAAAAAACTACTGAAACAATCAATGAAATAAAAGATAATGAAAAAGGCAAAAATAAAAAATTCTAGCTATAAATTTCAAAATATCCATAGTTTTTGGTTGAGGGAAGTGGGAAGTGGGAAGTGGGAAGTGGGAAGTGGGAATGTAGAAGAAGAAATTTGGTATTTATATAGGATGCGGGAAAAAATAATTACAAGCTGTAAAATATATAATTTAATTTAATTTTTCAACATCAAGATAATACCTGAAATTTACAGTTAAAATATAATGATTTATACAAAAAAAAAAAATTAAAATTACCAATGAATAAGGCTCCAGCGATTAAATCAGATTAACTTACAGATTTACAAATTACCTTAATTGCCAAATCACCAATGAAAAAGGCACCAGCGACCTTAACAATTACCTTAAATTTTCATCTTGGGTGAATCTTTTTATGAAAATGAAAAGAAGTAGGAGGAGGATTAAATTTGAGGAATGATACATTTCTTTTCATCTTTTGATGAAAATGAAAATGATGAGAATTATGAGTTAATGGGAAGAGAGAAAATCGGTGGCGAAAATGAAAATGATGAGGATTAAGATTTAAGAAAGGATTTGTGAGGAGAGAAGGAGAAGGAGATAATGATGATAATGGAGGTAGTAGGGTTCCAATATACTACTTTTATGGGCTACTTTCTAAAAGGGCCTAGTCAAAGCACAAACATCTTTTTTAGGCCTTACTTATTCTTCATATCTTTTTGAGGCTTCTTATGTGAAAAAAGTCTACACTGCCCTTACCATATTATTACAATAACTAAAAAGCGCTTAAAATGACCCATAAACCCTTCGGCAACAATCTCACATCCTTAACGACATCAGTTGCAAAATTGAAGAAACCCCATGTTCGAGAAATTACTTCTTCTCCCAAATTTCTCCACTATAATCTTGGCTTTCTTCTTACATTTTCTGTGGGCCAAGAGAAAGAATTTCCGTTGGTAGTCGAGCTTTCTTGTTGCAAATTCTTCATTGGTAATATATCCTCCATCTCTTTCATTCTTTCATCTGCACATAGCATTTGTTTTATCTGTTCAAATGAATGTTATTCATCTAAAATGGTGGAGTTGAGGACTTACCTGCATTAGTTGTGAGAGGTGGAATGTCTTAACGACTGTAGTCGTGTAGTAGTCATTTTAAATGACAGTGGTTGTTTTAAGACGACCATTTGTCGTTGTAAACGACAAAACACATCTTGAACTACTATTGCAGCCTAGTTGAGGTCGTTTGAAACATAGTCTTTAATTTTTTGAAAAAAATAAAATTTTTATTTGGATTACATATGAAAAGGTTTAAATGAATTGCAGGAATGGACTCAGCAGTATAGATCGTTGTATTTCATTTTGGTGAGTTTGTTATGGAGGTTCAGGGTAAGTGGAATTGGAAACGGGATGATAGTCATATTGTGGATAGACTTAAAATTTCTACAGTGATTTTGTATAAAGAGCTGTATGGTAAACTACTAAGCCTGTGCAATGTTGACTCTTACTTGCATGAATTGGAGATGAGGTTTCTTTTATCTAGTTATACATTGTTTGCGGAGCGAATCTAGATTACATTAGACAAACATGTGCACTAGTATATAGGTCTCACTAAACAAGGTCAGCCTTATCCCATTTGCGTAACACATGTAAGAAAAGGTCCAGCAAAGTTTCCACACAGAGTAGTTAATAATCAATCTGATGCAGTCAAACCGGGTGAACTAGATTGTGACATCGAAACGGAGACATTTTCATTCAACAATGTAAAATTACAAGGGAATGACTATTAGCATGATTTGGAGAGAGTTCCATATAAAGATGTACAATTGCAAGCCAACGACAATAATGAAGTGAATCAAAATATAGATGATTATCGAGATGGGATGGATATAAATATAGATGATCAGAATTTAGATATTTCCACTGAAAATTCTCAGAATACTGCCTACTATAACTTTGGACCTAAGGTGGTCAAAGACAATCAGTTCACAAATGAGCAACATCTGGCTTTATCTTCACATATTACAACGTACGTGATTCCCATGGATGAAGATCTGGCAGATGACAAAGTCTTTAAGTCAAAACAAGATCTCAAGTTGGAGATGTACATGCTTGCAATGAAGTATGACTTTGAATTCACAGTGAAGAAATCAAACGAGTAGACATACACCATTGTTTGTTTTGATCAGAATTGCAAATGGCATTTGCATGCAACAAAGTTCAAACAATTTGATTACTTTAATGTTCGCAAAGAGAAACGTGAACATACTTGCTCTCTGAGCATTCGCGGCAATGATCATATACCGGCAAGATCGTAGGTTGTTGATAGACACATCATGCCAAAGTTTCTAAACTCAACATGGCATACAGACCATCGTCTAACTTGATCGTATCGATCAAATGTACATTACATCAATTGTATCTTGATGTTTAACTTGTTGAAGCTACAATGAATCGTCTAACTTGATCGTGTCGATCAAATGTACATTACATCAATTGTATCTCAATGTTTAACTTGTTGAAGCTATGATGACCATCGTCTAACTTGATTGTATCAATTAAATGTACATTAGGTCAATCGTAGCTTTTTTTTAACTAATCGAAGCTACAATAAATATCGTCTAACTCGATCGTGTCGATCATATGTACAGTCAATCGTAGCTTCTATTTAACTAATCAAAGCTATGATGAGCATCGTCTAACTTGATCGTGTTGATCAAATGTACATTATGTCAATCGTATCTTCTGTTTAACTTATTGAAGCTACGATGACCATCGTCTAACTCGATCGTGTCGATCAAATATACATTACGTTAATCGTATCTCAATGTTATCTTCTATTTAACTAATCCACGCTACGATGACCATCGTCTAACTCGATCATGTCGATGAAATACTAGAACGACGTCCTTGTTTTAAAATGATTGTAATCGTGTTTGAAAAAATTTCTAGACGTTTTAGAAAAAGACTAAGGCTGTTTATGATGACAAATTATACGAGATCGTCATTATATAACATCTCTAGACGTTTTAAAAAACTACCACTTGAATACTTTTTAACTTGTATTTTACTTTACTATCCACAATTACATTCACCCACCCACCAACCGAATATGCACGACGTAAACCCTCGCCAACGTTCGCACATAACGGAGGTTTGAAGTTCTACAATGTAACTCCTATTGTCAAGAATCCTAGTTAGGTGAATGGAATGTTGTTGAAAATCAACAATGGGTTGTCTATTTATTCCCAATTTCTACGATTAGGATTGCTACCAAATTAATTTTGTAATTAGGGTCTTTGTGGTGAAGTTGTTTTGGAAAGTAGGGTTTTTTGGTAAAGTTGATTTTGAAATTAGGGTTTTAGGTAAAGTCGATTGTTGTTGTGGTATTTGGAGATTTGTGGGTTCATATAGTTGTTTACATTCTTCTAAGAAAGACGTCCCAAACACACATTTATGCCAGACATTGAGTTGTCCAAAATATTATCTCTTGTACAATGTACGACCACAGTTAATTCTCTTATGATTGCATTCGTTGATGAACGAATACATTACGTTATAGAACAAATTTTATTGTTTCAAAAAGTTTGTGGTCTTTCTAGAACTATACCTTTTGTTTCACTCACTGCTTGTGTTATGTTTAGGGTGGAGTACTTCGTAGCCAGTAATCTTATAACTAATTCAAAAGTGTCGTCAAAATCCATGCTTCTGAAAATTGATGCAGTGTACGATGCACTAGATGATGAACACAATGAGCTATTCCTAAACCCATGCTTCGGGAAGCTGTACAATGTCAGGACCATGAAAATCTCTCCAAAGCTAATTCATAACCTGTTAATCAGGAGGGTACGTTCCAAAAATACAGACAAGCTCTGGTTTTGTTTGGGAAATGAATTAGCTGCCTAGTTCTCTTTTTTCGAGTTTACACTTGTGATGGGCTTTAAGCCAGAAAATGAGGTTGAGTACAAAACCAGAATAGTCAGAATGGGTAGTTATCGGAGAAATAATTTGGAGATGGGAGTAAGATTACACCTAGTTGTTTGTTTGAAGCCTTTGACAATGAGGAAAACGATATGGATGAAAAGTACAAGTTAAGACTGGCATGTAACTACGAGTCGGTGATGAGAGACAATGAACTGAACACAAAGATAGATGTCCACATCTTAGATTTGTTAGACGATATTCAATCAATGTCCATGTGGGAGAAGGGTTTATGACCTCACAAGACACGTATTTGCGAGAAGCTGGGAAGACCAAAATGAAAGGTATTCTTTGTGGGAGTTTCCATTGGCGATGCAGGTAATAGGAAGTGACACTCAAATTTTGATTATGTAATAATATTTGGCAACTAAATGACAAGTACATCACTTTGTAGGTTTGGGAATTTGAGGTAATACCAAGCGTAGCGCACATATTTCGTGCTCGGTTGCAGAAAAGAGACTCCCGAGGATATGCTTGTGGAATTCGTTCTTAACACCTGAATCAAGAGACATTGTAGAGGTCTTAGACGATCCATCTATGCATCTGTTGCACGTTGCATGCTAGTCTCGAGGAGTGGGAACAATAGTATATGAGATTGTTCGTCCCCTGCCCTAGAAGGGAAGATCCAATCCTCGATGCCCACCTTTACGAAGACAAAGGAGATGGGGATGTCGAAGATGAATAACATGTTGATGTATTCAAAGATGTACGAGAGGATGACCCTGTACGCTCTCCAATCGCGCAGGATGTGCATGATGATTGTATAATTGAAAATATTCTGTGTAACTCTCCTATCACTCGGTCTTGGTAACTCTCATTTTTTTAATTCTTTGTCATGCCCAGGTTGGAGCTTCTCACGTTCTTCATCCATTGCCCGCTGCAGCACCTCGTACACCTCCATACATGAGCTGCCTTGTTGCGAACATGGAAATATACTGAAGCAAATACTTCAAAAAATGGTGAAAGTGATGGGTAATGTTGATGAGCTGAATAGGAAGGTGGACAGGTCAAAAGAACGGATGCAGTGTAGCGTATATTTACAGAGAAATTCTATAGATGATGACAGAGAAATAAACTGGAATGGGACTGATGTATCATTCGAGGATCGAGTAGATGGCTGAGGAGGGTTTGAGCCAGAGGTAGATGTCATCAAGACTGATAGAGAGACCCCATAGATAGATAGAGAGACAGAGAAGGTAGAGGGGTGCGGAGGAGATGGATAATAGAGAAGTAGAGAAAGCAGGACATGGGAGTACAAATGAGGTGGTGGATGGAACGAGGCAGGAGAGTGCAGATAAGACAATAGATACAAGAGTAGAGACAACGTGGCAGGATGATGAGAAGACGGTAGTATATACAGGGATAAAGACAGCAGGTCAGCGTGATACGAAAGAGACAGTGGAGGCATGTAGGAGGAGATCGAACCTACACAAGGATGCATAGGAAAATCCTAAGGTGTTCTTACGTAGGAGAAATAGGAAAGCTATAGCATCACTGGAGGTAGAAAAACAGCCGTAGGAAACGAGAGTTAAAAAGCCTTCACAATGGGTGAGCTCTCCATAAACTACTAAAGGTCAGTGGAGAAAGCACGTTGATGCTACGACGATTTATCTTTTCCAAGATGTTGACCCAATAAAGGATGAGGAATTTTCTAAATGGTACAACCAGTTACGTAACAAGTAAACATCATTTTCGTTCTTTCTTTACCCTCAACGTCAGCCACCAGTTGGACTATTTAAGGTTGAAGGATGCAAAAAAATGGTTTAATGATGTTTTTACGAAGGAAGCTTGGTTTTTAGACGAGGTAAGTAGCCTCATTGTGTGAAATATATTTTCAACAAACACAATACTTTGGCTAACACTTACTTATTTTGAAGCACGTTGATTTGGCAATGTAATTGTTGCATCAGCAAACGATGAACTATTCCAAATCCTTCGGCCGTCCGTGAGTCATTCTGGATATGAACTTCTACATCAACTATATGGTAGCGATGCAAAAGAACATCCGACAAAGTTGCTAGAAGAGTACAATAGTTACCTCGACGGCGAGTTTCCAAAACATAGTCAGAAGTGGGAGGGGTGTACCCATTTATATTTTCAGTTTGCAGTCGTAGTAACTAGTATGCTGCCGAGGTGGACATCGACAAATCAAGGACGTTCATATACGATCCTGATAGGAGCTGCTCTACGGATGATCAAATTAGAGCTGACTTGAAGCCTATAACTATGGTTCTCCCGATGCTTCTAAAGAAAATGAACATTGTCATCAATGCTCTAGTAATTGAACGGATCACGACAACTTCGAAACAATCCAACTCTTAAGTTTCCTATAACATTAAACAACTGCGAAACTGCGATCATCTATTTTAATTTGCATTATTAATGTCCAACTTCAAAATTGTGTTTTAGGGGTGATTGTTTTGTTTACGCCATCAAATACATAAAATTCTTGAGCATCGATAGACAAGCATAGCTAGTTAACAGCTTTCACATGCAGAAGTGGATGAGAAAACTGGCCGTTGAATTATACACCCTTGATTGTACCCATAAAACATATTTTCTCATGTGTTTTAGTTTTCGATTTTGATATGTTGTTGTCTGGTTTAAATGTTGTAGATATCAGGTTTGGGCATTTTTAAAAGTTGGTTAAGATGTACATTTCAGATTGATAGTCTTCTGAAACGACTAATGTAGTTAAAGAATGACAACATTAGTTTCAAATCGAGAATAGTAGTTTCAGAACGACATGTGTAGTTCAAGAACAACCCTTGTAGTTTTAGAACGCATGTATTTGTTTCAAAATAACAGTAATAGTTTTTGACTTTTGTGAACTTACTTTGGCAGACCTTTTTGTAGGTTACAAGTACTTGTGGGATTTGGACTTTTGTTGGTTAATTATTACTGTGTTGGGATTCAATTTGTTAATGGGATTTTACTTAACTAAATAATTCATATAATAGGAGTTGTATGCAAATGTTAGATCTTGTACTCATTGCCCTGTTTAGGGTGCAGATGACCCAGCCATTTGGGGTGATTTCCACCATTTTGGAGCACTAGTGACCCAAAGTCCATCACCACTCCTTGTGCTTAAAATCTGAGTATTTTTCTTTAATCAATATATTAGACTTGATCTTTGGTTTAAGATGGTGGATTTTGGGATTTTACATTTTTGGGGAGGTGGTGAATTTGAAATTTTGGGGTTTGATAAAGAATATGAACTCTTTGTTATTTTTTATTTTAGAGGACAAATTTAGTTATTTTTTTATTCTTTTATTTCATTTTTTTTTGTTTAATTAAAGGGGAGGACAATTTTGTCATAAAGACCTACCCTGTCTATTTCGTCAAACGCTGAAGATGTCCAGTGCTATTTTTAAAAGTCAGAGATGTATCTCTTACGCTTTTTAGAAGTTGGAGATCAAATATGCTATTTTCTCTTTTGCATATGTCTCCAACTTTTTTTTATTATATTTTTATCATCAACCTATTAATTTGAATATCTTGCCTTTGTCTTTGATAATGATTTAAGTCCAAAAAATTAATTAGGAGGACGTAAAAAAAATTTGCATCTCGTATTTTTAAATAAGTTAAATAAATAGCAAATACAAAAGTTTGAAAAAATATTTGTTCCTCATTTCAATGCATATTAAGAGAAATATTTGTACAAGCATCGTCATTAGAGACAAAATGTGAAAATTAATGATAAAAATGCAACGAAAAAAATTGGGGACATAAGTGCCAAAATGTCAAAAATTTGGAGACATTTATTGCAATTAAAATATAGTGCAGATAATAAAAACTGCAATATAAATATAAATACATTTTTTAGGAGTTATCAACACGTGTATTCTTTATTTACTTATCCCCAGGGCGGATTTGGGGGGAGGCTGCACTGAGGTGAACAACCCAGATGGTAGTCTATGTAGTAAATTTTTTGGAAAATTCAAGGCCGGTCACCTTAATTGTACTTATAGGCTCTCACCCCAAAAAACTTTCATTTTAAGTCACGTGACCAAGAAAAAATACATTTATGCCCCCTTTAATTATAAAAGCTAACATTTCACGTATAACCTCTCTCTTTCTTTATCTTTTTTCATATTTAAATCCAGTGTATCATATTTATTTTGCATTATATTAGAAATTTTTCTCTGATTTATGTAGAAATTATATTTTTTTTCACTATTTCACATATTTATTTCGCCCTACATTAAAAGTAGTGCTTAAATTTATCTATATTGTATATTGTTTAATGATAATGTGTACTGTATACTATTATTTTTTATGATACTGTACAATAAACAGTATCATAACTCATTAACATGGGAAAAAGCACTAACAATTATGTGTGATTTAAAATATATTAGAAAAAAATTATCTATTAAATTCAAAACAGTATCACTCAATTCCTTCACATAAACAATATCCTCATGAATTACACAACTGTAACATTCAGCTCAAATATTAGGACAATGGCTCCTTATGAATCTCTTTATTGTGATTACCCAACTTTTCACACATTCTATATCGTATCATTTGCACTAGCTCACTATTTGATTTGATTCGCCTCTTTTTAGGCCTTTCAGGTGATCTCTTCGTGGGTGAATGCAAACGTCAATGGATACAAACATGTACACAAAATAATAATATTACCAACAGACTTATATAATGACATCATAAAAATACTTGAAAAAAAATTATATTAGAAAAGTAAACTACTCCATATAATAAAGCTTATTGAACACTATAATAACGATATTGTTTTACTCACACTGTATATTGTTGTACATAATAAAACAATATCAAAATAGAAATATACTTTTTTTGAGTTATGGTTTATTGTTAAACAATCATATTTTGCCTCCAAGAACATGCATGATATTATTTTATTAAGATATTATGATACCTATGATATTGTATCTAACTATTAGCTAGGAAAATAATTATTTTAACGATGCTGATATTGTATACTATTACACATAAAACACAATCAAATCAGAAAAACATGGAACTCAATAGATATAAATCTATACACAAATAATAATATCACTAACAAAATCATATAATGACATCGTAACAATACTTGAAAGAAAATTATATTAAAAAAACAACATACTCCATAAAAATACTTGTTTCGAGTTATGGTGTATTGTTAAACAATCATATTTTGCCTCCAAAAATATGTATGATACTGTTTTATTAAGATATTATACTATCTATGATAATGTTCTTCAATGATATATCATACTGTTATAAATAAAATGAAAATTCAGGGCTTGTCACTGATGATACGTTCATGGGATCCAAACTCATATATATGTTCCAAACTTAATTCAATTAAAGTCATATTTCAGTGCTAAAAGACTGAAGTACCCCTAAAATTGCAAAAACCCAATTCAAACATGATACTTTTAAAATCTACCTAACAAACACACATTCAAAATTAAATATTTTATAGTTGAAGTAATGATATTGTTTCAAAATGTTCCATTAGTAGTACAAGATTATTGATACTATTTTTATTCAAAATGTTTGATATTGTTTCAATTTATGATACTGTCATTATATTTGGTTATAGTTTGTGTATGTGATACTTTTTTTATTAAGATACTGTCATATTAAGATACTTTTATCTATGATGCTATTTTATTATGATACTATTTTATTAATATACTATTATATCAACGACCGTATGGAGGTTTTCTCCGTTATGAAGAAAAAAAAAGACTATGTCCGTGTGTCACTATGCTTTCAATTTCTCCCTACAAACGAAACTCTCATTCAATCCTCTCTTATAAATGGTCATCTACAAGCTCTATTCACCACATCAATCCATCATCCTAAAACCATAAATTGGGTTTTCTTCTTTCTTGTTTTTGTTTTGATTACAACAGTAGATTTTTCTTCGTTCTTTTTTTCTGGGTTAATTATTAAAATCAATTTTGTTTTCAAATTTTTTATTTGAGAACAGATCGTACAGTCAGATCTCACCAATTAAGCGGTATACTAGTTTAGATAATGTGCTATTGTTTTCTGTTAAAACATAACTTTTATACTCACCTAAACACGTGCTTGATAATAATGTGCTTCTAATATTGTTACATTTGCTTTAATAGTTTGCTATTTTTAACCATACAATACTGTTATCTATGATAATGTTAGTATGATATTGATACAAATGAGCTTTTGATACATTTTTCTACAATAATATTTTATCAAGATAATTTTATTATGATACTGTTCTTTTGTTGGGTTGAAATTTTCTATTTTGAGTGTATGTAATAATGTCTTTGTTTATAAAGATAGTGATACTAATGTGCTTGTTATATTAGTATAATAATGTGCTTTTGATACTGAAATATTAAGATACTTTTATATGTGATATATTGTATTAAGATGTTGAAATACTTTTTTAATAAGATATTGTTTGTGTACTGTATTGCGAGATACTGTTCTTAATAAGATATTGTTTTGTAATACTAATTTACTAAAATAATTTTTTCTATGATACAATATCAAACAACACATATGAATGTGTGATACTAACATTCTGAAACACATAAAATTGTTAATTAAGTGAAACAGGAGTTATTTTTTTTATGTCGTCCAAAAAATGATTACAAAACAATTGTCTTCCTATATATCAAAAAACAATATCTCCAACAAAAACAACCTAATTTAAAAAAAATAAGAGAAATCATTCATAAAAACTTAATCAACTTAAAAAATAACATTCAAGAAGCAATTGTTTCCAAATTTTGCAATCTTAGGACTGCCCAATACTTATCAGAATCACCGTCATTATCTGATAACAATTGCAGGCTGTTAAAGTTTAAAACTTTATCTTTTACATGATTGGGAAGAAGAAGAACAGTAAAAAACTATAAATCCAGTATTATCATTGAGAAAAACAATGGGAAAGGTTTGAGTGGCGGCGGAGAGTCATGAAACGCCAATGACAAAGTGCAATAGCCGGTGGGAGGCGTAGGAGAAGATGGTGGCCACATGCGTTGCTACGCTAAAGTTTAAATCGGATTTAATTCTAATTAATATGGGTCACATAGATAATTACGAAATTAATTGAATCATGACTGAAGTAGTATGACTTAATAACAATTTTGAAAAATGTTTAGACTTAATTTGAAACAAGTCACCCATGGGTGACTTATATGCAATTTTTCCTAAATAAAACAACGAAGATAAGAATTTACATCTAACTACTAGCTAGAAAAAGAATTATTAAGATATTGTAATACCTATAATACTGTATATCGTATATTACTATAAACAACGAGGGTATGAATTTGCATTTAAATTTTTGCTATAAAATATATAATGTATATTTTATACATAAAACATTATCAAATCAGAAACACTTGTGGATCAATGATACAAACTTGCATACAAATAATAATACCAATAACATAATCATATAATAAAAACAAATTCACTTGTGATGAAAAGAAAAAAGAAAAAGAAAATTATTGCAACCCAGCAGTTCCAGTCAGATTGTCAGAATATCAAATTTAATATGACAACTTATTTTTGACTTTGGTAAATTGTTAGATTGTTGGCCATAGGTAAATTATACTAAATTAAGTCAAACCACTTTTCAAAATTTCTATTAAGTCATACTATTTCAGTCATATTTAATTAATTTTATAATTACCCATGTGACCCATATTAATTATAATATTTCTATTTAAACTTCAACGTAGCAATGCACATGAAAATTATATTTAAACTTCAACGCAGCAACGCACATGACCACTATCTTCTCCAGCGCCTCCCGCTGGCTATTGCACCTCATCGCCGGCGTTTAACGACTCGCCGCCGGCCACCCAAACCTTTTCTACTGTTTCGTGAGTGATAATAGTAGATTCACAGATATTTTCCGTTGTTCTTCTTCTCAATCATGTAAAAGATAAAATTTTAAACTTTAACAACTTACTATTATTATCAAATACTGGAGGTAATTCGAAGAAGTATTGGATAGTCATTGGATTGCAAATTTTTTGAAACAATTGCTTCTTGAGTGTTATTTTGTAAATGGATTCAGTTGTTATGAATGGTTTCTCTTATTTTTCTTGAATTATGTTGTTTTGTTGGAGATATTGCTTTATATATAGGAACACAATTGTTTTGTAATCATTTTTTAGTCGAATAAATAAAAACATTTGTTTCACACACACTAACATTTTTATGTGTTTCGAGATGTTACTGTCACACATTCATATACGATTTTTTATACTGTATCATAGAAAATAATATCTTAATAGAACATTATAATAAAATAGTATCACAAATAATATCTTATTAAGAATAGTATCTCGCAATACAATATCACAAACAGTATCTTATTAAGAATAGTATTTCAGCATCTTAATATAATAGTATCATAGATAAAAATATCTTGATATTTTAGTATCAAAAGCACATTATTATATTAATATAACAAGCACATTAGTATCAGTATCTTTGTAAACAATGACAATATTATACACACTCATAATAGAAAATTCCAACCCAACAGAAGAATAGTATCATAATAAAATTATCATAGAAAACAGCATCAGAAGCACATTTGTATCAATATCATAATAACATTATTATAAATAACAGTATCGTATAGTTAAAGATATCAAATATAACAGTATCAGAAGCACATTATTATCATGGACATGCTTAGGTAAGCACAAATGTTATATTTTAAAAGAAAACAGTATATTAATAAAATATTATTATTAATAAAAATAACTTAATATATTAGTATCATACTGGCATTATCTTAATAAAACAGTATCACATACACAAACTACAACACAATAGAATAATAGTATCATAGATTGAAACAGTGTCAAGCAATTTAAATGAAAATAGTATCAATGATCTTGTACTACTAGTAGAGTACTTCAACCATAAAGCATTTAATTTTGAATGTGTGTTTGTTTAGTAGAGTTTATAAGTTGTTGTTTTTTTGAGATTTTAAAAAAAGTTGGTGAACCGTGTGGTTGAAAAATTGATAAAATTTGTAGGTCCTATGAAATATGTGGTTGAAAATAAGTTTGAAAAAAAAATTAATAAACATTGACAAACATGCTATAATATAACAAAAAACGAGTGTACTATATTAAAAGTAAAATAGTATCAAGTATTTTTCATAAAATAGTAACATAGAAAACTGTATCTTAATAAATCAGTATAATAGAAAACAGTATCGTAAAAAATATTATCGTGTTTGAATTAGCGATTTTTACAATTGCAGGAGCATGTTGGTCTTTTAGCGCTAAAATATGATTTTAATTGAATTAAGTTTGAGCCATATGACTTTGGAGCCATGAACACATCATTAGTGACTGACCCTGAATTTTCCTATTAAAAAATAGTTGACTACTTAAACTCTTTAATATTAGTTCATTTCCAACCAAACTTTTTAAATGGACCAAACTTAAATCTAAATGCCTTACCAATTATCCATTAAACCTCATTCAGGAATAGTTTCACTATTAAGTCATTTGTTGTTATTATCTATAACAAAACTGTTACATATTATTTATTCTAAAATTACTAGATTGTGTTTAGATATTCTTTTTCTTTTTTTAATATTCAATCGATTTAACTATTGTAACATAATTCTTTATTAACGTCAATTACTATATTGGATACAATTTCATATTTAACTAACTAATCATAATCGGATTACACTCCTAATATCTCTAATCTCTCCCTTGCAACATAAGATCACAACACAAACATAACATACAACAACAAAAAAAGGATTTCTTGATCGAAGAGGGGCTACGAGAATTGTTTACTCTAGTATGATTTAATGTTATACGAATCTATTTCAATTGTTGAATTATTGGAATTCAAGAAACATTTGATGGTCTGCTATTTGATAGTATTTTTCCATAAATATGCAATATGTGTTAAAATATACATATATGAGATCTACTCTTTTTCACATTTTAGATAGTACAATGTTGGTAAACTTTGTTACATATACGATTAATATAATATGTTAAATCTGATACATATTCTGTGTTACACTAGGAATGTTGCGTGTTACATGTTGTTACAAAGCTATTTGCATTAGTAATCTTCAATGTGTTACATTAAGAATTATCAACGTATTACATAGTGAAGATTTGTTGTGCTTGTTGATACATTAAATTGGATGTTAATAATTTGTTGCACTAGCTGTTAGCAAATATGTGATGCAAGACGATTTCACATATCGAGGTCGGAATGGGATCGGGTGTTTTCACGTCTCACCCTAGTGCCCGATTTGTCTTGATTTTCGATTGATGAACAAGAAGGAAATGGAACTCTCTCTTTTTTACTCGCCCCCGTCTACGTGTCTTTTGGACTCTTCGCCCGCCAGCCACCAATGGGAGCAACAAAACGCTCTGGTATAATGATCAACGAAAGCCAAAAAGCACAATGGATTCTTTCCATAGGCGGCTTGCTTGAAAGTGGACTTGATTGTCTTCCCCGATTTTTCATATGAGACGAGCCTAACAATTTGTAACGCTTGCTGTTACATTTCATTGGATGTTAACAATCAGAAGTTCCGATGTTATAAACATAAATCGAGAAATAACAATCTGGTTTTGTTTGACTTGAGATGAAGAATTTGGAAATCACAGGAATATTCATCAAAAAAAAAAAATTTCTCTGATTATTTTTTTTTGTTTGTCTGCATTCTTTTCCGTCTCTTTTGTATTTATCCAAAAAACAATAATTTCATTATTATTGGGGTTTTATGATTTGTTCCAATAAGGGGGACAACCGACAGGACTAAAATCACAACACTTAGGAATTGAATTCCTTCTTATAATGTGTCCTCCTTAATTTCTACTAGTTTAATGCCCCTTTTGTGATTGATTTTGGAGCCCAACTTCTGATTCTCAGACAATCAAAAGTTGATTTAGGCGTTTGGCAAAAAATTTAAAAGTGATTATAATATAATCTGACTCACCTAGCAGCAGATTTTAAGAAATGACAAAGGAGCTTTTCGGATTCTCGCTTTAGCTTTTTTCATTTATATATTATTAAAATACTCATTTTACTCTTAATTAATTAAACTAACTTTTTAATAACCATTTGAGAAATCGAATTGATGCAAGTTGGATAATAAAAATAATATTAATTTAATTAATTTTTGCACTATATGACTATATTTTTATTTTGTAATTTTATAAAATTTGAAATTTATTAGGTTTTTATTATTTTTATTTTAAAAGAATAATAATGAATGCATTGTCTTGTTAAAAAATATTTGACTAGGAAAAAAATAAATTTTACCACTCGTGATAATAATAATAATACAAAATAATATTATTATAATCAATGTCCTTTTTAGTAATTTAATACCATTACAGCAATAAATCACTTTTGTTTACCAAACGCTCAAATGCTGCTTTTGAAACATACAACAATTTTGAAACAAGAGTTTACCAAACACTTATCTGATTCTTCCCACAGTTGATTCTTTCTACAGCATAGCAGAAGCTGATTCTCTTAAAAGCACAGCAATACCAAACCAAGCCTAAGTACTTAAGTTTACAAGTAAATTGATTTGCTTTCACATTTATAAAAATACAATGTAATTGAGCTTGTAAAAGAGTCTTTTATCTATCATTCTATCCAAAATTCTATTACCAAATAGTCCTACTATTTAATTGTATAGAATCTTTGTTTTAAATGTTTTCCTATTTATTAAGATAAAACTATTTATTGTGCTTGACAAATAAGTTCCATATTCAAATTTCTCTTAAAAAATGACTAACAAATTTTACTAAAGATTGCCGATCGAGGCTTTGCGACATGATATCGAATAAGTTAACTAATTTGGCCGAAGTTACATACTCTAATTTCTCCACTTTTTGAAGTAGGGGACGTTATAGTTATAAGTGTCGCAATCAAATTAGTGGTTGATATTTAATATAAGGAATTGGTATTTAAATTCACATTCAACATAGCCATTGTAACTTTAGGCATGGAAGGTTTGAGAGTTGGATATTTGGAAGTGGTGTGTGTTAGTTTTGGTGACATTTTGAATATTTTATTTTAGTGCATGTTTGGTACTTAATGTTAGACATGTTAATATTATAATAAACAAGATTTTATCTTCTTTTTCTACATTAACATTATAATGACACATTTTAAATTTCAGCTCGACTCCACATGATTTTTTGGATCCATCTCTACTTATCCCCACCTTCGACTCAACACCTCGTGGGTGTAAAAAAAAATAAAAATAGAAAGGCGAAATTCAAACTAAAGAAGATCAACAGTAAAAAAAAAATTGAAGCATATACGTAATGTAAAACCAAGGAATTTAAGCATGTCGGTCATCCACACTATAATAAATAAGAGTTTTTGAGGAAAAATAAAATAAATACCGACCAGTGGAGGATGACCTCCTAGGCATAAGAGAGACATGGGGCTAAAGAAAGAGCCAAAATGAATGTTTCGTGTATGATCTTGCATACAGGGACGGACCTATGTGGGGTCATGTGGGATCCCACATATTTCATTTTTAATTTATTTTTTTGTTTACCTTTTTTCTAATGAACAATTACCCTAGACCCAATGAAAAAAGAAAGAAAGAAAGAATTCCTATTAACAAATTCCCTAATAAAAATGGGTCAATTCCCCAAAGAATCTCCAATTCAGATAGAGACTCACAATCGTCATTCTTCCACACTTTCACTCTCATCTCTTGCTTTAATTTCTTTTTGCCTTTTTCAAATTTGTTGATTAGTTCACACATCCGCAACATTTAAGATAAGATGGTAGTTGAATCGATTTTTACATAAAAACCTAGTCCTATATTGATTTCTTTGTATCTTTTTCTATATTTGAAAATTAGTTTAAGGTTTAGGATAAAATTAATTCATTTATTTGTTGAATTTTTGTGACGATCGTAATGTGATTTGAGAGCTTTATTGAATTTTCTGTCATTGTCTGCTGTCTACTATTGAATTTTCTACCATTTGAAGTTTATTTTCTACCAATTAACTATTAGAAGTTTATTTGTTGAATTGGAATTTTATTTTTTGCCATAGAACTTTATTTGTTTTTGAAGAGACAAAATTCGTCATGTTGATTCATGTGATTCAACTATTGTTTTTTACCTCACAATGAAAAATATCTGACTCTGCCACTGCTTGCATAATAACTAACAAGAGGCATGTCATGCCTAGTATTAGAAAGGGCAGCCAAAGGGAGACGAGACAAATTTTAAATGCCAATGCTTATGTCTGTCCCTGTTAGGTTGAAACTTTGGAAACAAAGTTTTTGGCAGAAATTATATGAATTTTTTCTCTCCTAAGAAATTACATAGAAAGACAAGGAAATCGAATATTATCAGTTCTGGTAAATAGACCAAGTAATACACACAAGACAAGAAGTATCATTTACATTTTTACTATATGTTCCTCATCATATCTTTCACCAGAATTGTTATCCAGTGGAGGAGATGAAAATGGAACCTGGAGCTTCTCATTGCTTGGAGAAATTTCATCAGAATTACAATGTTCAGTGGAGACATCTTGTCCTGACACTATGTTTTGGCCATGTTCCGCTGAGGATTCTTCCGTGCTGACAGTTTCATGAATCGTTTGTACCTCATCTACCATAGAATCCAATGATGCAGTTGATGTGGCAGTTAGCAGAGTGAAAGCTGGACCTTCTTGTCTAGTCTTCACTTTCCTTCGCCATCCATGAAGTGATCTTCTAACATTTTCAGATATTATTGCTTTCTTAAATTTAGAACCCATCTGCAGCAACAATGTTCATAAGTTGTGAAAAAAAAAAAAAAAAAGAATATGGAAGGATAAGGAGACAACGAGAGGTTTGGCTTTCAATTCACCTGAGTAATAATAACATACAATGGGAACGTGATGAAGCTACACCAAAACTGGGAGACAACCCTGCAGAAAAATCAACAGTTGTTTTGAAATGAATTAAATCTATCAATTGATTTTTCATTTGTAGCACTGCCTGCTGCTGAGAAGAATATCAAATTATTACGGTACAGATGTTTTAGATGAAACAGTGTACCCAAATGTCAAGCGGATTACAAGAAATCTACGATCTTCAGTGTAACACGAGGGTCCCTTAACTTCCCACTGGACAAAACCAATAAAAAAGGAAGCAAAACAAATCAGAAATTAGGACTGTGTTTTATACCCACCGAAAGGTAATTTGATTCTACTCAAATATGTGACTCGGTGTTCGTGAAAGAATAGGAATTCTTACCAATGACCAAATATATGCTGCCATCTCGAATGCATTCTGCAAAAATAAACGACAGAAGTAAAAAACAGTTCCCACGTTGTTTCTCCTCTCTTGTTAGATTAGCTTGATTTTCTTCTAGTTTAATATCTAAAGTGAAGACATACGAAAGTTTTTATTTCAATAAACCTGGAATGTTACAAATTGTATCAAGCGCAGCAGAAGCCTAGGGTTCCCAAACCAGAAGAGCTCATCCCTCAGGTTGAACTGACGAAATACTGTCCATTGACTTGAATCCATGATTTCAACAGCCAGCTTAACAACTATGCGATGCAGTTTGGTACCAACCAGGAGGATTAACTTCTCAAACACAATAAAAAAGGGGTTAAGCATGAAAGAAACATAAGCACGTGACACAAAGAGATACAAGATAGTAGGAAGAGATTAAGAAGAATTCCAATTTTTCAAGTCAATAAGGCAGAAACATTAAGTGTAAAGACTTACAATGGCAGGAAGGAAGGAAACCCAGAAGTAAACATTTGTTCCTGAAGATAGATAGGTAAACATTTTTTTTGCTTCAGAGGTTGTCCTAATATTAGAGAAAGACGAGAAATCCAGAAACAAAGTTCTATGTAATTTAATTTAAATGGCAATTCTCTAACGATAATAAAGGTGATAGGGGCTGTCACCGCAAAAACTGTCATTTTTTTCGGGCGATCATTAACAATATAATTAAAAGAACAACACTTAGTGGAAGCCAGAATCTGATTTTAGAGCATCAACCATATTTAGGCAAATTGATATTCTTTTCTTGGACAGCCCTATTGCTGATGGCAATCGTCCAACTTCTATCAGACAGCTAACATTAATTCATGACCATTTCCTTGTGCATGTGTACAAGAAAATGCAATTTTGATGGCATTTCATCAAGGAGGCTTATTTTTCTTAGAATTTAGATCCCTTCATACCACCATTGTTGATGATTCCAAACAAGCAAACTTTTTTGTTAAACAAGCAGGTTGAGACTTGTATTTTCAGGATGGATTTCAATGAGATGCCTTCTTAAGAGCCTCAAAGCTTATTGAGCACCATTTGTCAAGTCATGGGTTATCTATTCACTCCTGTAAATAATCCTTCTTGGACTCTTCATGTTTTCTATCAGCATGGGAAATCCAAAAACATTGGTGTCTGCCAGAATCAGCAAATCAACATTCCTATGACTTCTTAGTTAATCCTATGACACCAATTCAAAAATGCCGTCTATTACAGTCAGTGAGGAGCACACAAACTTTCTGCTGATTATATTTCATAAATTTATGTCGGTTTATGGAAATTACCATGAAAACCTAGAAGAATGCAGGTTATGGCAAAAATCCAAAGTGGAACACTGCAAATGAACAGAGGAGCTGTTAGATACTTTGCATTCATGATTTATGGTTAATGTCGGTTTAGAGGGGAAAAAAGCATTGTTGAAATTTGTGGTTACCGCATTGTTTATTGAATTAGTTATAAGTGAATAGTCCACAGATAATAGACGTCAGAAAAAAGAATAATAAGACTGACTATCTAATCTGCCTTCCAAAATTATCTCAAGAAATGCAAAATGTAGGCATTTTTATCTTGAGAGATGCATATTGAATTCATATTGAAAGTTTTGAAAGTTTTGAAAGCCTTCACAGGAAGTATTGATAAAACTCAATACAAGTTTTGTGTTATAAAAACTATGGCATGAGAAGTACAACATTCTTGACATAGTAAATAAATGGAATTGTATGTGTTATGATGCCAAACGTGTTAAACTGTTCTAACCAAAAGTGCATCCTATGACAGTCTTAACGCTCAGTTTGAGCTGATCAAATCTGACGAATTAAGTCTTTTGAGCACTGAGTGGTTAGCATTTCATTACCGCTGAGAAGGCTTGTATCGAACATAAAAAAGGGGACACGCTCAAATATGGTTGACCTGGGCAACTGAGGAAGATAAGGCAACAATGTCACATCCCCGTTGCCTGCTTATGCTAATAGATATTTAGCATTATTGTGACAAACAGAGTTAGCTTTAAGCTTAAGAGTTGCCAGTGTTTAATTAAGTGCCGAGTGAGAAAACTATTAAGTTCAGTTCACACTAGGTTTGCTCAACACAAACAAGTCACGTGGACAGAATACTTCAGAGGTGCCATAGTCACACATACCTAGAGAAAAGACGTGTTATACTCTCCCTCATTTATATAGAGTTAATCCATTAATTTTCAAACTGTCACATTGGCAGACCTCTCCAAAAGAGTGAAACATGAGGGGTATCATTGGACAAACAAACTCGTTATACGCACCCTTCTCAACTTAGTTTGCTTAATCCCTTACAAGGAACAAAAATCTCCTAAACGGCTTACATGTAAATTAGCCTAGGAAAAAAAATTATTAATACTAGTTAAGATATCGTCAAGGAGCTTGCTGTCAAATGCTCGGTCCACATAGCATATTGGAGCTCCAGTAAAGCTAATATATTATATACTCGGATGAAATGAGGTTTTAAGAACTTATGAAAGTGAAGAAAATGATGAGATTTGGAAATAAATGTAGGAGAAGGCTACAAAGTTGTTAGCATAATCATCAACCCGAGTTAAGAACACGTGAAGCACAAATGCATAAATATCTTATAAATGTAATCAATCCCATGCACAATGAAAGAAAATCAAATCTGCAGCAGTTGTCACATTAACAGGTGGTGTTCAAATTTGAAGGATGGAAATGCAAGCCTACATCATGAAACGAGAATATCAATTGAGTTGATTAATATTAATAAATTTGAAAATCCAAAACAATGCCATCGATACCTAATGCCCACAATATCTCGAAATTCTTCCTCCATGCTTCGAAGCATGTAATTGTGGAAATCATAGGTGAAAGGTAGCTGATGAGTCTGCAACAGACACCAAAACAAAGTTGGTCATTGTGGCAATATAAAGTAAATCAGCAAACTAAGTTTGGTATGATCAATTTCACTTGTAAACACGTTCCTCAACAAAGCCTCCCATGCATAAATCAGAAATATATCTATATTCGAACCTGTATCCTCGATGGATCATTCGTATCAAAATCAAAACTCAGTTCCTGGAGGAAGAATCCCATGTCTCATAAATAGCATAATTTTATGCAATCAACATCTACAGAGCTTTACCATGTAATCCAAGTCATGTAGTTGATTAATTATTACCTCATAGAACAAGAAATTTACATGTTAAAACCGTTGAAGTCAAGCAACATTGCTCATGATCTTATGAGTAAGATCTGAGAAAAAAATAATTAAAGACAAAAGAAAATAACTTACTGTAACAAAACCAAGTCGTAAAGCCATGTAGTCAGCTTGGTTAATTGAACTCCAAAACTGGCGGCTGAAACAAAGCTGAGAAACAAAACAACTTTAAACATGAATTCTAAATCCATGTCAAACACAGAAGTACACAGGGGAAAGAGATGAAACTGAATTGCTAAAGCCAATGAAATGATAGCGGTAACATAACTATTGCAATAACCATGATAGATAAATCTTTCAAAGGGATATTTGAGGAGGATGAAAGAGTAAGTGAGAAAATTTAAGTGTACAAGCAAAAGTGAGTTACCATTTCAACATCAAAGAAGGTTGTCGATTTCTACATATTCATTAGAAAAGTTGACTGCGTGCTATCGTGTCAGCTTATATATCATCACCTCCTTGTGGGGTGCGTCATATGATTGTGGACTGATTTTTGTTATTCTCCACATTCTCTTTTATTGCTTTCTGTATGATGGTTAACTTCCTATGAAATAATCTAATGTCAAAAATGAATATTCATCACAGGCAGACACACTTTACAATTTTCTGTCACTAAAATTAAAACGGTTCATCATTCACACACTTCTTAGGTTTTGGCACTGGTTATTGGGATCAATGATATATTAAAGAGAATTGGATTGCTACAAGATACCAAGTAATTTATTTTTCAGCTACGTAAAATGAGCATAATTCATGTAGGTGAGATTCTGCATGCATATACCAGCCAAACAAGAACTCTGTGCTGACTCCACGGATGAGACGTGTGGTTAATTATGAAACTCGATAGGCGCCTGATTTGTACACCATTTGATGCAACTTCTCGTGGCTCTAAATCAAATTTCGAAAAAGAAAAAAAAAAGTGTAGAAATTGTCATTTAAAATGCCTTGTGGTTTGGAAAATAAAATTTATGTGAAATTATCATAGGATTCACATCACCATTGGAAGTGTCTACACTAAGCAATCCTCGAAATGCCAATGTCTTGGCCTGATTTTCCCATGTTCTCCAGCTATAGATCTGCATGCATGACATAAGAATTTTAGCATGATGGATGAAGTAATATTACCAATGTGTGACAAAAATAAAAATGAAGACATACCTTGATCATGGCCAGTGCAATGGCTATGAAACTATAGGAGACATGGGTCACACCAAGAACAAATAAGAAACGATGAAGCTGCTCAAGGCTCTCGTATGAAACAAATGGTTCACGGCCCTGGAAAAAATGTTAGATGTTGAAAACTTCCCTGGAGACTTGAAGCCAGAAACCAATGATAATTGTTTCAGAGAAATATTTGGAATAATGAAACTAAGAGTTTCTAGCTAATGAATGAAAGTAGTGTGTAATACAGGCATAGTGAATGCCTGCAAAAGAGTCCTTTCAGAAAATGTTACTTACACTATTCTAATCGTATGTAGAAGATACTGTGGGAACTCCAGAATTTGTTAGGTTTGTTTAAACATTTTTTTATTCTTAGTTTAACAGAAAGCTTTAATCATTCAGTCACTACATTGAATATTCAATCTATAACTAAGTTGGTTATTACCAATCATTCGTGTCACACCTATAGTCTAAGAATAAATCCAAATAGGGATAAAAAAGAGTGACTTTTTTAACTGAGCATTTGAGGAAATAGCAAAGAACACTAAAGTTGTACTTTGGATTGTGTTAGAAACTCTATTTACATCATATGATCAAGGAATCATGTACTTAATCACAAGGCAGTAGGACTTTGATTTGGTTTGGTTGTCTCATGCTCTAGTGTGTATAGAGAACTCAAGATTGCCGTATTGGATGGTGGTTATCGCTACTAGAGTGGAGAACTCAGATTCTGCAGCCTAAAGACTACAAAACTCTCAAGATGGAGAAAACGAGAGGGAGAAAGAGATTGATTGAATTTTGGATGTTCAAACTAAGTGACCAAGCCTCCGATTTACAGGATTCTACAAATAAATCAAAGAGACAACAATTAAATACATGTAAATTTATTCATATAACTCACCGTTTACATAAGGTTATCATAAGTTTCATTACCATATACAGTTACATGTAACTTATGGTCGTTGGTCCTTGTGTGCATGTGTCGTATAGTCTTCTGATTTTCTTGTATTAAAAAACCCGTCACTGAGGGAGTTAAAATCTATCTATATTTCCCCCACACAGATTGCATTCAATCCAAAAAATAGTTAACACGGACTCAAATAAGTCAAAAGAGACTACTATGCCTATAAACCCGTCATGAGGCTGTGCTGTGGGAACCAAACAAACGTGAGGTCATTAAGGGAACCAAATAAAATATATCAATCACTCTCTCAACTGGCTATGCAACTCAAGATTTCATTTAAAATTATTTGTGTCATTAATAGCACAAAGCCAATGCAAGAGGAAATTGTCAAATATTTACACTCTGCTATTAACTAATAAGCTCATAGAAAAAGCATTATCAATGTTGTGAATGGCATTTAAAAGAACTGATAAATGGAACTAGAAATGAGAAACATAGTTAGTAGTACATTCTAGTCCAGGACCTAATTCTTCACACGTAAATAACATCTTATGAATACCTCAGGACAAAAATGTTGGTCCACATTGTTCAACAACTGTCTTGAAATCGAGGAATTGAGATGATTAGAGCTTAACACAACAAGGTGATTTACAAAATCTGGGTTTTTCATATTCCGAGGCGCACACGGATAGAAGTGGCTGCTCAATGCTGATGACTTGACACAGATTTTGGCCACAAAAATAGTCCAATGACCCATCAACAATGACAGAAGTCCAAACAGCATTAGCTCTGGTTGAATCAAACAAGAGAATCTTTCTCTCGTGAGTCAGAAAATCCAAATTAATCAAAACATTGGGAAACAGAATAAAACCAATAGGGACACCTCTTCAAATATACCTTCCTTGATCTTCTCTAGTACAGCAAGAAGATGTTTCCTCTTAGTCTTATCTACCCACTGCCAGAGACAACACATTAAAGACTTTTCAAGATTCAAGAATCCATGTACCTGTCAAAACCCTTATGACATGTTTGGTACTGGATACTAGATAGTAAGAATCCAATACTACTACTAATCAAACATGTCCTTAAACATATATGACATAAGAGGTGTAAATAAAAGTGACATTGAACTGTAAATTGTTTTACCTTTCCAAACTTCTTCAAAGAAGCATGAATCAGAAACCCAATGCCCACAAGAAGAGTGATTACAGTTGCAACAGCCCATGTGGGTGTTTCAGCAAGGGATCTTCCTTCTTTCATCTCCATTGTCATTCCAAATGAATGAGCCCTATCAAATTTGATAAATTGAAATAGAAACTACGCAGGAGCTCATTAGAAAGAGTCATTTATGGAGGCCGGCAGGTCCAATTTAATTTGTAATGTTTGGTTTGGTATGGGAAAACATAGAGACCATGAAGTATAAACATTTAAAAAACCCCGCGTGGAATGCTATAAACTAGGTAAGCACAATGGTCCCATTTTCATTTAAGTTTGCTGCCACCATTATTCTTGTCTACTCGGTTTGTAATAATGGCAAAATTTTACTCCTAAGTCCTATCCCATTTCACCAAATCATTTTATATATAGAAATTTAAAAGTGAGTAATCATACTGTAAGTAAGAATAATTCCATGTGACTGATTGCCCGTTTGGTTGAGATTAAAAAGTGTTTATTTGGGTTAGTCAAAAAAATTTCAAAAACAAGGGCCCACCTTCACGTGTGAAACCAAAAAGTCCACAAAAAATTTTCAAAAAAGCCCCTTGAATGGTCAATTATTGCCGCTGCTTGTATCTCTCTCCAGGGTAATTTTGGTAATTTTATCCAAATTCATTTCATGTGTCAGAATTTGATTATTTGGTCAAAAGAAAATAAACCATTTTCTAGGTTTTAATCTCTAACAAACAGGCTCTGAATCATTCACGTGTTGATCAAATGAAAATTAAGGTAAATTTAACTTTGTTCTCAACTTTTTTACATTGTACACGCAATATTACCGTATAAATGAAAATGTCTATGTAGAAATTAAATTAAATGACCACGTGTTTCGTACATCATGTCGAAATTGAAAATCTAGTACTTACACATATATCTATAACAATGACTTGTCAAGACAGAACAAAAATAGAATAAATCAAGTTGCCATTAGCAGTATTCAAATTAGAGGAAAATATTTCTCAGACAATTTTATCAGGTCAGACATCATGTGTGTTGCATAGCCATTTAAATTTTTTTTTTGGTCGAAATACTATCTGCACAATGTTAGAAACAGAAGTTTAGAGACATGACAGCCTTGAGATTTTTAGTGTCATGTATGAAAATTTCAAAAGTGCCTATCTTTCATTTAATTAAGAAATATAATAAAGCTGAATATAAAACTATTACTTAATAAAATATAACACTTGGATGTTTATTTTTAAAATACAAGTAAAACATTAAATGTATGCTTTTAAATTATAAATACATACATAATCTACATAACCTATCATATCATGGAAAATTTTGTGATCTTGATAGCCAAGATTAGGTGATTTTCGGTGCATTGGATGATGTTTACATACATATATATAATAGGTTATCAGTAATCCGGGTTGCACTTTTGGCACTCTCTCAAGATCAACCCGGATTAAGAACACGTGCACGTCTCTAGTTTGTTTGACGTGGCACGTCCAATTTTTACTGTTTGGCTCAACATGTGATTTTTTTTTAAAAAAAATAAAGAAGTTATCCAAGATCTACAATATAATTTAGCAAAAGAAATTTTTCAGAAGGCCACTGTTTTTGGCTCATGCATATTAATGAATCAAATTTTCTTTTACAAATATTACATTACTGAGTAAAAATAATTTGAAAGACCAAATATTTTAGGGTAATTAGCACATTTCATTCATATCCTTTGAAGTTATTGTGCAAATCGTCCATAACGTTTGAATTTTAGCATTTGGATCCTTAAATCCACCATTCTTTGCGCAAAAGGTCCCTACGGTCCAAATCTGTCAATTTTGTCCGTTAAATTAACGCAGACAAGACACTCTCTCATTTTTGAAGGGCAATATTTTCAAATTATAAATTTTATTATTCCCTCAACACACGTGTACAGAGTTACATCTTTCTTCTTCATCCTCATCACACACACACACACTCTCTCTCTCTCTCTCTCTCTCTCTCTCTCTCTCTCTCTCTCTCTCTTAAAAGTAATTCTCAATGAGAATTGTAGGGTACTTGAGCTTGGGGAGTAATGATTTCTTCCGAAGTGTTAAGTGGATTGCCGGGAGAAATGATAATTTCCAGTGAGAAGAACGATGAAATAAAGTACCGAAACGCTGATTAAATTCAGGGTGATGACAAAAGCGATGTCGTTTTGGCAGAGCCCCACAATTTACGTAGAGACAAAGCTAGGTTTGGTGAAACGATGAAATTTAGAGTAAGATATACGGTGTCCTGTGGCAGAATCGATAAATGTGGCGGCGTCGCGCTATGGTGAAGCGGATTGGAGAGAAAGAGTGAGTGAAGCGAAGGAGAGAGGGACGGTTTCTGGCGAAAGAGGGATCGGAGGGGCGGAGGCTTCTAAATGTTTTGGTTTCTGGGCAATAGCCGCTTCTGAGGTCGATTGAATGTGAAAAAGATGATGATTTTGACAAGATTGTGGCATTTTCCATCGCCTCGGCGGACCAGAATAAGGGCATAGTCCATCTTGAAGATACCCCGCCACTCCGGTGAGGAACGGCGGCAGTCACCGCTGGAACTTTCTGGGTTAGGAGATCGTGGTTGGAAGTGTGGGTTTCTTGGTGGTAGTATTGGGAGAACAATAGAATTAATGATTTGACAAAATTGCCTTTTAGAAATTGAGAGATTACACTGTACGCGTTAATTTAACGGCAAAAATTGACAAATTTGGACGGTATGGACCTTTTTGTACAAAGAATAGTGGATTTATGGATCCAAATGCCAAAATTCAAATGATATGGATAATTTGCACAATAGACTCAAAAGATAGGGACGAAATGTGCTGATTACCCAATAATTTTAACCCATAAGGTTTCGCTTTCCTAAATCGTGGAGATCACAATTTAAATTCTTAATTCAACGTGGACTGTGTCGAATCTAGTTATTAACTACTTAGTCTGATTTATCCATCCATATATATATATATATATATATATATATATTTCAAATGCATGATTACCAAAAGCTATATTTCATGTTTAAGAATGAAAATTAGATATTAAATTATTTGTGCACTGTGCACTATTAATATTATTCTTGAAAAAAAAAATATCAGTCAACACTTATTTTCTTGTGGTAATAGACTAATAGTATTAGGTATTAGGTTTAAACACCAAACATACCATACATGTAGGCCAAATGTATCCATTGAGGACTGTTTACGTGGTTGGAACAGGGGGCCAGCTTTTAATTCCTCTAGGGCATGTATGCCAAATGTATCCATTGAGGACTGTTTACGTCGTTGGAACAGGGGGCAGCTTTTAATTCCTCTAGGGCTTGTAGTAGATGGTTAAATCCTCGTCATGCATACGCGAGTCCATGACAGCCAATTCGTCGATTTTCCCTTTAAGGCATTGCAATATATTCAATAATGAATTGACAACCTTCGATAAGATTGGCGGGTTAGACTTTAAGTTGCATGATTCGACCGTGACATATTTTGTCATATTTAATGGTTAGAGTAGTCTAGGCTTGATGTGATGGTGTGGTGGAGGCAATGGAAGAAATAATAGTGAGGGAAAGGGATCCGATAATAGCATTGAATATGAGTTGGTCCTACCAAACCCATGAAAATAAATTAGGATTGGCTTTTTCAATGCCATTTTCGAATATTGTAGGCGATGGACATGGTTTTGTACTACCAACACAACCTATGAGATTGAAGCCGGTAACTAAAGTATGAAACTAAATTTTCTAGGTGTAGTTGGTGTAGTTAGTTTAAGAGATGGTTGGGATGTGACATTGATAGCAATGATAAGTGATTGATTTTCAGTAGGGTGGCCATACAAGATGGAAGCGGCTGCAATAGAGTCAACATTGGTGGGTTACCTGATTAGGTTTTCCTCATCAGAGTGATGCTCTTATACGATATTAAGATTTGGAATTTCATCTTAAAAAATCAACATTGTTAAATCTTTATTTAATTTTGCTTAAAAATTTGATAAAAATTCAAGTTAAAGCTAACAATTAATTTTAATCACACATTTTATACAACTCAGTCCCATAATTTTTATTAACTTTTCAACCACGTATTTCTTCAACTTTTATCAATATTTGCTACAAAATTGATTTTTAGCAAAACCAAACAAGCTCTAATAGGAGTAACTAAATCTTTATATGTGTTGTATATTAATTTTACCTTTAGTCGATATGGAAATTTTACACTTAACACGAGACATGATTGATTTAACCAAACACTTAGCTAGTTGGGTTGTTAAGTCTTACGAACATTGATATATGATGCAACAAAATCGTATTAACATCATGTTTGGTAAAATTTAAATTATAATTTAAATCAATCAAATATACATTTTAACTATATATTTTATAGGACTCACAACTTACTATCTACTTATTATTTACACAATTTCAATAAAAATCATAATTTATAAATACTTAAAAAATAATTTTATGCTCTAAAAAAACATGCAACCGATAAATTCATTGATTTGGCATAATGGCAAGAGTTTTTTGGGTTGAAAATTTAGAAAGTCCAAAAGTTTAAAATTTTATACAAATGTCAACTACATACCAACAACCCAAATTTCTAGTATTTTAATGAAAAGAAGAAAGCACTATAAAGACTTACCCGCCCCTAGACCTAGAGCTAATTAATTAAACGCATAGGACATAACATAAATTTGTTTGTCACAGTCAATTAGACACTATCACCCTTCCCAAGATAGTGCAGTTGAACATAACTTTGACTTATTGACCTTGCATGAGTTTGAAGAGATATGGTTGCATTTTATTTATTTTTTTTTTTTTTACAATACTCTGAAAATATAAAACAATATAAAAAGATATTGTGTTTATTAATGTCCATAACATTCATGGTGTTTACTTGGAATTATGTTCATGCCCAAGTATTGTATATTCAACTTGTGATTATGAAGCATTTTACAGGGTTAAATGCGATGCGCTAGTCACCTAACTTCAATTTACTTACGAATCTGGTCATTAATTCCAATGTGACAGTCAACTACATAATATATTGCCCTAGACGATAAAACTAACAGTGTTTATTTCAACCAAGCCAAAGGTGGAGAAGAAAAGAAACGATACCTTATAACAGCGTTCCAGTTGTGTTTCCAGCCAAAAATATGTAATAATATAACAGAAGCTCAGATTTTCAACTCAAGTGACACTCGTAAATTAGCTGAAAGGATGTGAAAGAGCACTATACATTCACATGTATCATCAGGTAAATGTGGGGAGGTCACTGTCAAGCTCTACATTTTGGTAAATTTCTGCCTACAAAAATCATTACAGAGCTAGTGACATTACGCCATGAAGCAGCTGAGGAGTATGTCTAAATCTGATGCCACATTTACAATGCAAGTAATCATCATCTGCATCTGCTTCGTTATTGACAGAAGCGATCATTGGAAGACATGGGAATGACATTTTAAGGCTATGCTTGCCTGCAAAAGAGGAGCTGAATTTGCTGTCTTATGAGTTGACAGGACGTCTTGGAACCTGTTTGATCAGCTTGATTAGTTCGTAAGTTCTTTTATCTCTTCCAGCATAGAGGCAAATGTCAAGTGGCGTTAATCCATCCTGAGAAGAAGATGAGTGTGAGCGCATAAGAGGTCCTATCTTGAACACTTCCATCATACAAAAGAACATGAACGAAAGCTTGCCTCAAAGTAAATCAGATTGCAAAGTTAGAAGTAACAATTATTTTAAAAAACAAGTAAGCAAGACAAACAAATTTATGTCCACTCCTGTTAAATCTATCCACTGTGACGGTCCCTTAAACACCATAAGATCTAAACATATAGCAGAAATGTCTCATGCAGCCGGCTGAAAGTGCCAACTGTATAATTGGATGTTTGTCACTTGGCAAGTTCCTATTATATGTAAGCATCCCACGATGATTAATTGCTACATTTCTGATTTAACGGTGAACAAAAGTGACCCATATTAACATGGCATTAAAAAAAATGAATCACATAATGAGCACCCACTATTATGATGAGTGAGTACCTGATAAATGATCGCTAGCTAGGAGCATCAAGATATTAGAAGTTCATACATGAAGCATGTGGAGCAGAAACATTGTATGAAGATATTACAAGCAAGTTTTAGATGTTTACCTGGTTCTTTATGGTCTTATCAGCTCCCTTAATCAACAAAAGCCTCACTATATCTGTCCTACGGGATTGAACAGCCAGATGTAATGCTGTCCACCCATCCTAGACAAAATTTAAATACCACTCTAAATTAATTGAGGGAATCAAACAGAACTACTCGAAAAGAGAACATAGTTTTCTGACGATTGAAGTATTAGTAAATCATACATTATCCTGTAGGTTAATATCAACATTGTACAATAAAAGAATTTTTATCATCTGACTTGAAGCTGTGCAAACTGCATAGTGCATTAACGTAGCCCCGTCCTGCCATCAGCACAAAATTTGCAGCAATTAAAGATTAAAAAATAGAAAGAGAATCAAAATAATAAAGAAACTAGATGAGTGGAATGTTAACACAAAAAAATTAACTGCTCCATGTGAAAAGTGATTAAAAATGAACAATTTGTGGTCAATGATGCAGATGGTAATGCGAGATATTTGAATAAGCATCTAATAAAATGTTTCCACAATTTGAGCACAATAATGCATTAGCTTCCCCAGTCTCTTAAAAGGAAGGTTATAACAACTCTTGTTTCAGGATTGGACACCCGTAAACTGTTTACAATCAAATAAGATGCTGGGAAACGGAAAATAAGTTCAAAACACCATATAGGCTTCCTCCAACCCTTGTTATAAACAAGCCCAATGACGTGGTGAATGGTGCCAGAGTATATATCACTGCCAACAACAAAAGTGCAACAGTGATGCCAGGGCATCTAAAGAATACATGCAACCACTAAACACACACAAACACAAGAATAAAACATCAAGGTGGCACAGGATGAAGGATTCTTTAATCACAGCCTATATATGCAAGAATTTTGACTAAAATAAAATCCTGCTTACTTTGTCACGAACAAAGGGATTTGCTGATTCTCTCAGAAGACAGTTAAAAATAGCCTGTTTTTTTCCAAGTATTGCTTTGTGCATCACAATCAATCCATCCTGTTAGAAAGAAAAGCACAATAACAGCTAAGGGAATTCAGACTCAATACAATAACGCAATTCTAAGAAATGTCATCAGTTTATTGCAAGAATATACAAAATTATAAGATTACAAGGACCAGGCAAAATGTATATGAAAGAGTAACATGCAGATGGTAGTTGTCATCCAGTGCACCTTGTCAGGGGCATTAATATCGAGACCGTGTTTTAACAAAGAAGTCATGAGGTAAAATTCTCCCGAGGCAGCAAGAGTATGTAAAGGATGCCATTTCCCCTGAAAAGATTTCAAGAAAATTCATGAATTAGTATAATGCCATATACCATTACATTGAGTGCTAGGCTATTAGAGACAAATATCGATGATGAATATAGATCAAATTAGAGTGTTAAAATGGATATTATCCATGCTAGAATGGATAAAATAAGAAAAAAGGATACACATCAATAGGTGGAGGTGCCATTGACAAAATTTGAGGACAAATTAAGGGTGGAACAATTTGGATGGATTGGGCATGACTTGCATAGACCTAAAGAAGCTTCCGTCTACAAGTGCAGTGTGATCTCAGAAGAAAGGGTTCAAAGAGGGAGAGGTGGACCAAAATAAGATAGTCAAATGTAGTTGCCAAAAATTTAATTCATTGCATCTTTTGGTAGATTTGGCATTGGATTGAACCGAAAACCCAAGTTTAAAAGTAAGGCCTTGCTTCTTGTTATTGTAGTATGATACCATGTTGTTCAGAAAAAAGAGAACTACCTAGCTGCAGCAAACAAATTTGTTTGGAGAAAGAGAACTTAGGAACAGACATGTTTGGCCCCATTTAAACCAGCTTCTTTTGGCTTAAGAAAGAGAACTACATAGCAGTAGCAAATAAACTTGCTTAAAGAAAGAGAATTTAGGAACACACATTTGGCCCCACTTAAAAGCCACCTTCTTTTGGCTTTTTCAGGAAGTATGCGTCTGCATGTTGCCCAAAAAAGCCAAAACAAGCAAGCTTTTAAGGGGTGCCAAACATGCTAAGGTGAAAATAATTATCATTGTGCTAATATAAAATCAAAAATAAAAAAAAAAAAAAAAAAATGTTTATGCAGCCAGGCAGAGAGGTACTTCACTAGGATAACTAGTGCAAGTGGCACTAATTAAAAGTTTACCTCTAAACCTCTAACCAACTTTAATTTTCATAACAAAATATACAAAATTGACTCATGATGGAACAACCTGTAGCATTCACTATTAATACAATTGAAAAACTTTCAAATTTGAAACTCAAAAATTGTATAAGGAAATTTGGCTCATTAGCACACACGAAAAATAGGAAGTATGGTTCATTTATTTCATTGACTAGACAAAACTTGATAAATTATTTATGCCATTTCAGAACCAATCCCCTCAGTTGATTTTTAATAAGCCTTGTGCGTATCAGGAAAGGATATTTTATCAATATATTTTAGAGAATTTCTTACGAAATTTTAATTTTCTTGAGGTAAAGAAGCCAAGTCTTTCCATTCAACCAGTGAATGGTTTAACAGCAGCGAGAAGTATTCATGTAAACAAGCAGAATCTTCTATGATAACACGATGCAGGTGTTAGAAGCAAGTCGCTTGTCAATTGCACTCTAGGCCATCACACACTAAAAGAAAAATAAGAAATGTTCAAAAATGGGGAACTTACTGAGGTAGCAACTGCTAGATCAGGGATCCGCCTATTCAATAATAACTTTTCCTCCTTTGTGAACAACTTGTTTGTACCTACTTAAGTAGAATTACAGAACAAAATGTTGAAGGTCAGGATGTTGGATATCTACAGATTTACAATGATAAAGGAAAGAGTGAGAGAGAAAAATATAAGTACCAACTACTCCAACTTAACTCCCCAACCATCAAAAGAAGGGGAAAAACACATGTTTGCATAAGACGAAACTATCATAAGAGTTCCATTTCAGTATATTATTTTTGATCAACACATATATCAAGGTTATAGGAACACTGTACCTGTATGAACTAAATAAAGCTTATGATCAATATTCATTCTAGGCGTAAAAACATGCAGTATATCATCCCTGTTATCAAAACTTTACCATAGCATGACAACGTAGGAGACTTCATCAAAATTTCAATACTTTGACAGGAGTTAACTTTTTCACAATTCATGCCCGCTGTGTTAAAGCAACATCACTGAAACATTTGGAATTTAAACTTCTGCAGCTCAAAAGTCCTAATGGATTATTACTTAAAATACAGAAAACAAGTACTAAACATATACAGCACTCTATACCTTCGGGCCACAGTGGGTTTGTTTCAATCTTAAACAGCCAAAAAGCCAATTAACACAGAAGAAAAATCGATTGCGTAAAGCTCGCGATAGCAACAGAACCGTGAAGTATACAGATAAGGGTTGCAAAAACATAAGAAATTAAAGCATTTTGGCCCTCTTCTCATAAACCAATCCCCAAACAGAGTTTCTCTAATTTGTATTAATAGTGAGGAATGTTTATATGCGGTTCTAACGATAATATTCAAGAAACAACAATCTTTCGGACCTTGGTTTGGTAGGAGTAATAAATGTACCTCTTGGTGTATTAGGATCATAATTCCCACTCTTGAAAAACTCGGATATATCCTCTAATCCTCCCCCATACACCGCGAACCTCGGGTTCCTCGGTGCCACTCTACCACTAATTACCTCTCGACTTCTGCTGTAATCACCCTTCTTTCCATTTTCGCTTATACCATCATCATCATCATCATTACTCCCCTCGAAAGACCTCCGGTGCAGATTATCGAGCACAATGGGCTTCAATTGCTTTAATTTCTCGTCCTTAACTTTGTTGTACTCCTCTACACTGATAGGTCTCATCCCTTGCCTTCTCTTCTCTACTTTTTTACCGGACTCCAATTGTTGTGCGAGCTTTCGCCTCTCCTTCTTCGTGATGTTAATTTCCCTCTGAATTTCCAACCATTTTTCCGGAATTAAGTTTTCTTCATTAACCTCTGTTGTATCATTTTACTTCTGCTTCTACTTTTACTAATTTTACTCGTATTGAATTGGGTTTCACTATTCCCGAAATCAGGGCTATTTTGGAGAAATGGGTCATCAAAAATGCCTTCCTCGAAGACAAGGCAGTCGCCAATGACGCTATCTTCCTCTTGTACACCTGCAACGCCGTCGTATTGGGATCGGAAAGAGAATTGGAGAGACGAAGAGGACCTTTTGGAAAATGATAGGGTAACAGGCGGAAAAGGCAGGTTACGAGAAGTGGATAGTGAAAGAGGGTAGCTGCTGCTGCTGCCGATGCCGCCATGGCTAAACTATTCATTTTGTATACGAGGAGATGACGAAGTGCTGGACGTTCATATTTGGCTGATTTTGTTAAAAAAATCAGCTTTTGCCGTGGGTAAATCTAATTAATAGCAACCAACTTTGTTTGAATTAATATTTACTTATTCACCAAAAGTCAAAAAGATTACAAAATACTCATCTAATTTTACAAACGATTAACCATCCATCACCCATTTGCAAAACTCAATCTAAAATGGACGGAAATGACCACATGTCTGACAGAAAGTCCACATGGCAATGTGATGCCGTTTAAAAATTCCACGTCAATAGAAACGCCAATACCAAACACGCCCTTACCATATAATTTATCTTACGCTTTCTACATATGCAAAACCCGTGTTTCTCAATTTGGAGGATTAAAAAGATTTGTTCTTCAGTCTAAACATTTGCCCTAAATTGCAGAACCCTAATTTTGATATTCCTCTTCTTCTTCAATTGCAAATGAATTTTCACACACAAAAATCAAAATCGGAAGACAAGTTCGCAGCAATGGAGTCTTCATCAGCCACTTCCCAAATGTCAGATCAAGCAGTGTGTTATTGCGGGCAATCATCAGTGACAAGATTTCTTGATGCGAACAATCCAGTGGTTTGGAGGTTGCAGCTACTATGGACGACCATATGCATGTGACTACTTTTCTTGAGTTGATCCTCCTCCCCACCCATGGTACAAAGCAATAATCAACGGATTGTTGAAGAAGGATAACAGCAAATGCAATGACGAGCAGAAGCTACGACGATTGGTTAAGTGTCATCAAATTGCGCTTGGAGTGTTTTTGTTGGGTGTAATAATTTAGAAAATGTGGTTGTGAATTGTTCCAAATAATGTAGTATGGCTGGTGTTTGAGTGGAAATCAAATTTTGGCAGTGGTTGAAGTTAAAATCTGGGTGTGAATTGTCCCAGATAATTTAGTACTGCAGTGGTTGAAGTTAAAGTCTGGCATGATTGTTAAAATGGTCCAATGTAATGTGAAGGTTGAATTGAACAAATTATGTAACACACTTATTTGAAAATATATAGTTTTAATTACTCTTCTTTGAATTTTTATATTTTTAATGTGTTAATTGTGGGTTGTTGAAGGTTTGTGCACATCAGTTAATTGGGATTGCTGATGGATTGGCAGCATGTTATTAAACAAACAATGTGGCATATGATCTGTAATTGGAACCAAAAATTGAACAAACAATGTGGCATATATCAATCTTTAGAACCAAACATTGAACAAACAGCTCTTGGCATATGATCTTTATTTGGAACTTAACTTGAACAAACAATTCTTGGCATTTGACAATAATAAACAGAAAATAGAAAACAACTCTTGGTAGATTTAGCTGGTGGAATCCATATTTCCATTTTACTATTTACAAACAATATCAGATCAATAGGAATCCATATTTCCTCTACAAAACCGATGTGCCATCAGATCAAAAGGAATCTATATTTACATTGTGATTTGCTGTATCCAAATCAGAAACAAAATAACAGCATTTTCAATACATATCCATGCGCCCCATACAAAAAATGATTTACGGATTCTAAATTCCATGTTTTGTAGTCTACATAAATGTCTTCTTCGATAATGTCGGTTACAGCCATCTCCTTCTCTTTGCCGATACTTGAGCCTCTAGGATTATCGATGGACTGTCCACTTTTGTTGTAGACTGCTGTTTTGGATAACACTACACCTGGAGTGGACATGAATTGGAATGTAGATGGTGGTGGTTCATCATGCGAAGTTGCACATGATTTGCTATTTTTCCTCCTCGACCTAAGTTTGGATTGCATTTATAAAATTCAAACACATTGCACAAGATAAATTGGACAGGGAATATATAAAGGTAGGTGAAGAAACCTAACTTGGTAATGAAAAATATGACATACCATTGTTTGCTCTTCGTTGTTGGTATTATGCATTTTTCCATGAGCATTGTCACCATACCATTCCTGATTAATTAAACATTAAGGACCTGTTATTTTAAATTACACATGCCTATTGTTTGAAATAAGGAAAGTAGGGATATGATGTGTTTCTATGAAACCAAAACCAGGTATAAGCTTTACCTCCTGTGGTGCGTCATCTCGCTCATGGTATTTCTTATTATGCCCCGTCAACCCGCAAACACTACATGTCATCACAACACTACCCTTCTTCTTCAATTTCGAAGTACCCTAAGGTTCATTTATGACAAGTTCTTCTGTTTGCCTTCTCCATTTCTTCTGCTTTTTACCCCTCTTACACAAAACCCATCCCGGTGGTTTTATAGGATCTTTGTCAACTATAGGCCACAACTTTTGACCATTGATTGGCATGACTATGTTTTCGTAGCAATTCAAATATGTATTAACCTTGTAACAATCGTGCACATACTTCAATGGATCGGCTCTATAATCTATGATAGCAGCACATGCATGTCCACATGGAATGCCCGTAAGGTCCTATCTTCGACAAGCACACGTTCGAGCATGTATATCAACAACAAATTCACCATCCTTACTCTTAACATACCACTGGGATGCCCCATTCCAATCTACGTCATTCCCTGCACCTATCTCAATATTATGCAATAGCTTCATCTCTATTTTTGGGCACAAATCTCTAGCAATTCTATTCATCTTATCTCTTCGTTGGTGTATCCTCTTCATGAAGCCAATATGCATGTCGATTAACAAGATAATAATGGACTTCTCCCTATCCTCCAACACCATCTTGTTGAAGCACTCACGCAAATTGTTGAGCACTATATCACTCTTTACCTTTGTCACAAAGTGGGATTTACTCCATTGTTTAGCCGGCCTTTTCATCAACCAATCGTAGGCATTGTTATTGTAGTTTTTCAACTCATCCATCCAGAACTTGAAATCTGCAACCGTGGTAGATTTAGCCGCTTTCCACAAAAATTCCTTCAGAGGCAATCCTTTGAAATCAATTCCAAAGAAATTCGTATACATATGCCTCACATAAAACCTATGTTCTGCTTTTGGATACATCTCCTCAATCACGTTCTGCAAACCTTTTTGTCTATCACTCATAAATGTCCACTCGTTGTTGTTAACGATTCCCAAATCACCACTTAAGTGCCTAACGAACCATCTCCAACTAACTGTAGTCTCCTTCTCAACTATAGTAAAGGCAACTGGATAAATAGAGTCATTCGCATCCAGTGCCACAGCAGAAAGCATTTGACCCCCAAAGCTGCCCTTCAAAAAAACACCCATCTAATCCAATAAGTTGTCTGCAACCTAACTTGAAGCCCTTCTTGCATACATCTAGACATACATAAATGCCTTGGAACTTTGAATTATGTACGGCAATCCTACAAGTTAACCCCAAATTTGTCCTTACCAACTCTGAGGCATATGACCAAAGCATACCAAACTGATGTTCATCACCCCCCTGAATTAGAATTCTAGCCCATCTCCTAGCCCTCCAAGCAATTACTTTATTAATGTTCAACTTCAAGTCATCTTTCACGACCTTTCTAATTAGCTTTGAATTCCATTCTAGGTCTATCTTAAATGTTTCTAAATACCTCTTAGCAACATACTTAGTCAGTGCAATGACTATTCATACTATCTCTACTACATGTGTGAGTAGGAGTGTATGAATTAACTTATACACAACCCAACGTATTGTTCAATGACTCCCAAATCCTCCACTTACAACCTAACTTGCTGACGGCTTGAGCCCATCTATATCGTCATTTAGTGCGAACACGATGTCTTGTTTGAGTAACAACCCCATGGTTTCTTACATCTTTTCTAAAAAACTCCATATCCACAAATGTTTTCCCAACCTCGAACTTAGGATCAAACAACTCTTTCTTAGGAACAAAATTTGGAAACCTATAGTTGTTCTCCTCACCTGATGAGTAGTAAGTGTATAATTCCTCAGACGATGGAGAATATGATTCATCTAACTCTACCCCCTCTTCAACAACTGCTATATGTGCTTCCTCAACTGCAGGGTCTGAGTTTAGCCCTACTGCTATGCGTTTCGGTGTATTCTTGTCAAATATGAATTCACCATCATTCACATCATCCTCAGAATCACTGAAATGCAAACCAGGCACATCGATTTCGTCATCTTCGATTTTTCTGTGATTATTTGCTTACTGTAATGTATACATATTTTCATTATATAGAGGGATTGAACTTAAATATTGCACCTTCAAAAGATATATAACAAATGCGAACACCATTCTACTTTATAATGTACACATTACCTCCATTTGGTGTCATCATTGTCTTCTTCCTCCAACAAGCATTCTTGACAAGAATCTTTGTGTTGGCCATTCTACGTACATAGTGGGTCACCGTTGTACAGCAAATTGAAGAAAAGTGTAACGGACAATTCTGGTGGGACGCCTTTGATGGTGAAATCGCAAACAATAGATGCCAATTAAGGTTGAAGAACATTTGGGGGTTTTGCGTATGTAGAAAGCGTAAGACAAATTATAGGTAAGGGCGTGTTCGGCATTGGCGTTTCTACTGACGTGGATTTTTTAAACGGCATCACAACACCATGTGGACTTCCCATCAGACATGTGGCCATTTCCGTCTATTTCAGATTGAGTTTTGCAAACGGGTGATGGATGGTAAACCGTTTGTAAAGTTGGATGAGCATTTGGTAACTGTTTTGAGTTGGGTGAGTAAGTAGTAACCTAAACAAAGTTGGATGGCCATTAATTAAATTTACCCTTTGCCATGAACAAAGAATCTCTGCTATAGGATTTTTGGGTAAATAGCACTAGAGCTCTCCAAAGTTTGAACTTGTGATGATAGGATCCTAAATTTTTTATTTCTAGCACGTGAGATTTCAAATTGTTCAAATATCTGAGTTTGAGGTCTCTTTATGATAGAAAACGTCGATTAACCATTAAATGATTAATTTTTATTGAATTAATAGTTGTATTCTTTATTTAATTTAGGACAAATAACCTTGGAAGTCCTTAGTCTTTAAACTGTGACAATGAGGTCTTGAATCTTTAATTTTTAGTGCATGGGATCCCAAACTATTCAAACATCTGTGCGTAAGGTCTTTTTGTGATATGAAACATCAATTTGACCGTTGAAAAAGAAATATGAAATCATCACCCCACCAATTGAAACTAATAATTTCATCAGTAATTTGAAAATACAAACCAATTGTCATGGCATACGACTTCCGCTATGTTGGGACGGGTAGTTTGGAATTGAGAAAAATGATTATTTCTTTTTTATTTTTTATTTTTCTTTTGTTTCTTCATTTTATTTTTATTTTTATTTAGTTCAAAAATAAATATGAGTACACTAATCATTTTACTCAAATTTTAACTTTTTAACAGTCAAACTAACATTTTTCATCACAAAAGGACCTTATGCACAGACTTTTAAAATGTTTGAAATTTTAGGTGCTAGAAATTAAAGTTTTGAGACCTCGTTGTCACAAATTTTAAAGGTTAGGAACTTCTTCTGGTATTTACACTAAATTAAAGTAAGGGTAGAACTGTTATTTCAATTAAAAAATAAAAATTTAACGATCAATTGACGTTTTGCGTTACAAAAAAACCTCAGACACAAAAAATTAAAAAAGTTTGGAATCCTGGTTGCTAGACATCAAAGGTTTGGGATTCCATCGTCACAAAGTTAAAAAGTTCGGAACATCTAGTACTATTTACTTGAATTTTTAGTTTGCTAAAAGCTATGGTTATAATCTGCTAAAAATTGTGGTAAAAATCAATAATCAATTTTAACTACACATTTCATGGGACTTGTAACTTTTATTAACTTTTCAACTACACATTTCATCAATTTTTTATTAAAATTTACTAAGAAGCTCTATCAAACAAGCTCTTATTTTTATTTGTATAACAATATAGAATATTCTTAAGGAGAAATGCATATTATGTCCCCAACATTTCAAAACGTTGGAGATATACTCTTAACCTTTAAAATAGCACCGAACATCTCCAACGTTAGAAGAAATATGAATGGTAGGTCTTTTATGACGAAATTGTCCTCCCTTTAAAAAAAACATGAAAAAGAAAAAATATGATTGAAAAATAACCAACTGTACTCTAAAAAATAAAAATAACAAAACTTAACTTTAATCTGAAAGAATGCATAAATATCAAATTAAGGCAAATAGTCATTGACTTCAGAAATCAAAACAAAAACCCAGATTGCAAAATATTAGTTTAAATGATTTTAAAACCATGAATACATATCTGAACAAAGAAATGTTACCTCAGCAGCTAGATATTCAAGAACAGCGGCCATGTAAACCGGAGCTCCAGTACCAACTCATTTGGGCATAGCGACCCTTTTTCAAGTAACGCCCAATTCTATCGATTGAAATTGCGGTGGCTTTGATGAAACAGGACACCTACTTCTTATTAAGACCACGCCCTTCCTTTCTCCAAAGAAGACCCTTCTTCACTTTTACGTGACCTCCATCTGTTTTGCTTGATAAAAAATCTACATAATCGTAAAAAAGAAAATTGTTTATCAAGAATCACTAAAGCAAAGCATTGGCCTGTGTTTGCAGATCAAGAAAATTGAAGAGGCTGAGAGTAAGAACCTATTTCAATTGCAGAGCAGTGGCCCGCCCTAGTGTTCTCCTCATTAATATGAAAAATGAATTATGATCAATTGCAATCACTTTAAGGTTTTGGGATGGTGAATTTTGGGATTTTGGATTTTTGGAGTGGTGGTGGATTTTGAATTTTAAAGTTTGATAAAGAAGATGACATGTATGTTACTTTTTATTTTTTTTTTGGTACATTTGGTTATTTTTCAATTATTTGTTTCTTTTTTCTTGTTTTTTGTTTTTGTTTATTTAAAGGGAGTGCAATTTCGTCATAAAGAACCTACAATGCCTATTTCTTCAAACGATGAGGAATGTACGGTGTTATTTTTAAAGATTAGGGGTATATTCTCAATAATTTTGAAAAGTTGGGAAACAAATATACAATTTTTCCTATTCTTAAATATTTTTTTAACAAAATGTCCCATATAGATATTTTAAAATAAAAATTAATATTTATTAAATTTCAAATTTTATGATATAAAATAAAAATATAATCTATATAGTAAAAAAATTTAATTAATTGCAGTTAAAATTAAAATTTTAATTATAAATAAAAGAAGAAATGAGAGTTTTATAAGTTTATAAATAAAAGAAGAAAATGGTCGGTGAAATCCAGCAAGCGTATGGGTTCGTTGACATATAATAGTAAAAGTGAGTAAAAGAGTATCGTTCCCATGAGGATTAGACTATAACTTAATTTTCACCAATTCCATCTTAAATCGAATACACACAATAAATATTGGATGAAGAAAAGTATGAAATTCTCTAAACTATAACTACGATTTAACTAAGTGCAAATATAGTTTGGAGAAAAATCAAGTAAAGGAGTTATGCTAGGAATCCGACTCCACCATTAATATCTATCTTAATTCTCAAAATTCCACGTTCTAATCCAATTTATGTTCAAATTAACAATCGATAATCCTAAGTTATCTAATAATCTCTTTTGAGTAGAATTAAACATATTTTCATATAAGATCCAAAATATTCATATTTTGAATATGAATATACAAAAACGCTTTCAATATCAAGATTATCAAATTTGATTGTACCAAGCATAGAAAATTATTCCTAATTTATATAGGACTTAGTGTTTAAAATCATAATGAGCTAATCTATTTTGAATCTTTCGGAAACGAAAATAAATCACAAACACGTTCAAATGGTGATCAATCGTTCAAACGGATATTAAAACCATGACATAAATCAAACAAACAAAAATTAAGATTAAAAACGGGAATTCTTGAATTAAAACTCCAACATATGGTTTACATCATCATCCTTAGCATAAAGAGTTTAACCTATCATGTTTGATTTACAAAAACACATAATAAATAGAGAATTCATCACCCGGAATATTTAATTGCAAGAAGAACTTTGAAGATGAAATTGGCCCTCTTGAATGTCTTCAATGGATTGCCAAAGAATCCCAATTCCCTCTTGCTTGAAATCCCAATAATCTTACCCGGATGAAGAAATTCTTGTAAAGATCTTGTGTTTTGCCTCATTGTTCTTTCCAAAATTCGACTCTCCAATCGTTATAAGAGTTTTTCTATTTATATGGGTCCAATTAAGGTTGAACCTCGTGCCCTAAATCTCCCAAAACATGCCAAAAATAGGATTTTAACTCAAATAAGGATTTTTCCACTGCACCGTTCCCTCGAGCGGCTGCTCTATCGCTTCGAGCGGAATGAAAACGTTTCTTTTGTTGATGGGCCGCTCGAGCGGACAGAATTTTGTTCCTCTGGTGACTGATTTTCAAACGGCCACTCCAAATTGCAATCCGTAAAAGGCGTTGGAACCGTAATTAAATTATCTTTCTAATGGTATATCATTTGAATTATGGAGATATTTGTACCAAAGGTTGTACTCTAATTTCTCCACATGTTTCGGTTGTAGTTTCTCAATTCACTTCTTGGCTTTTGGGCGTTTGATCTTTCACTTCAACTCTTCATTGTCACTCCAAAACACCTTAAATCTATTGATTTTATCTTCTTTCTCATCCTCCAATAATTGGCTCTTGATATTCACTTCAAAAACTCAATTTCTTCTCATTTCCTCGCCGAATTCACCAATGTGACTTGAGTTCGGAGATTTTGTCCTACAATCACAAAAATGAACAAAAACTCAATAGATATCGACTCTAAAATACTTAAAATTATACAAAAACTTTTCATTAAGGAATCAATATAAGTGTATAAATTACACTTATCAAACCCCTAAACTTGAACTTTTGCTAGTCCCGAGCAAAAGTAAGATAAAACAAATACTCAAATGCATACAAAGAAAAAAAATGTGCACACCATTGGACTTCTTACCACTTTTGCCTCTAGTATAGATCTAAGTATTTAATTCAAGAAAAAGGTCCAAATATTGCTACATAAAAGATTTTAACACTTATCCAATGTTCGACTTGTGTGTGTGTTAATAACTATTCTGATCATTACTTTAATTTGGATAAAATTATGCAAACAAATAGATTCTTAAGTTTTTTCAATCCCAATCCTCAATGGTCATATTTTCCTTTCTCCTCTCGTAAATTTCACACCAAATTCAAGTATCTGTCACTTCTCTCTGATGGCTTTCAACCAAGGCTAGACTCACATTTTAGTCTTTATTCTCAAGCTAGAAGGATTTAACTGATTAAGGTAAAGTTTAGATAGATAATGATACTCCACGATGTCAAGCGTTCTAGTCTCTAGGTCATCACTAAGCAAGTTAAACTAACTAGGCATCTAAATCTCATTTCTTGTCCAAGACTTAGTCAGGCAATTGCAGTACTTTTATTTCGTTTCTTGCTACTGTTTTTCTTTATACTTTTTTTTATTCACCACAGTAGGTAGTTTTCGCTCTAATATTGAGGCAGCCCTATTCCATGGTAGATCGTCTCCTATATATTGTTGATACATAGGGCCAGATTACTCAAAGTTAGCTTTCACACATCAGTATAGGCAACTTTTTTCTACTCGATATGCCTTGACTAGTGCAGTGTCTTTCATTGGGACCGAAAGTTGGGATTAGAATTCTAGAAAATAGTCAATGCCTAGTTTCAACCCGTCAACTTGAACTAATTATAAATTTTTTCAATAAAGGCTGAATCATCACTTCTCTAAACTATCATCGTTACCAGCTCAATCATGCCCAAACTTATTCTCAAATGTTGGTTTAGTGAATTTTTCAAATGGTACATAGAAATCAAAACCACCATCTAAAATCTTAAACTCAAGTCTCCATTTACATCACATAACTTGTCTCCAAACTTAAGCAACAACAAAAATAGCTATGTGCTCAAAGTAGTCTTAAGTCTCACATGGATAAGGAATTTTAACAAAATTAAGCACATTGTAGCAATACTCAATCATTTTTCAACAATTAATCTTAGACCAAATGGAAATCATAATAAGCTAGCAAGTTGTCCAACTATGTTACACAAAATATTTTTAACTTTTTGTTTTAGTTTTTTTTTTTTCAATTTTTTATTTGTTTTACACTACATACTCCAGATAAATAAATAATAATAATAATAACTTGACTCAACAAATCGACTCTACCCCCAAACTTAAATCAACATTGTCCCAATGTAAGTACGAAGACAAATTATGAAAATAAAGAGAAGGATCGCGATACTCCCCTAGTATTCTTCTTTATTGTTAGAGTATTTGAGCATTTTGAATCGACCATGCTATTTTTTCCAAACTTATAGTGAATCTTCCAAGTCCTTTGGAGCAATTTTCTGGTTAAAGTATTTCATCGAACACTTTGTGAGTGATCTACAAAATCAAGAAATATATTATGTGATAATTGAGAAATTTCATACAAAAGGATGAAGACAACCTAGATGCAAATTTTTTACTTAAAACTATTACTTAAAAGCAAGTAAATAAAAGAGTTAGAAATTGGGTTGCCTCCTAATAAGCACTTGTTTAGAGTCGTTAATCGTTTCACAAACACTTTAAATAGTGCTCGGAGAACTTGCTTTGCTTGCATATATTGACTTTGCACCATTTTTCGTTTATCCTCAAAAATTTGAATTTACGCTCCTCATAAAAATATGATTTCAGTTTAGCACCTTGCTCGAATACAACTATGAAAACTTCAACTTCCTCATCGATCTTGATCACAAAATCAATTTTAGAAGAAAGAGGGGAGTCGGGGAATTACTTGATTAGTGCAACATCATTAAATATTACTTTTTTATTTTGCCCATTTGACTTTACTTTCTCCACATAATCTTCTTTTTTAATTGGTGCTTCCTCTAGTTGGATGACATGTCTATTATCCAAAATCTAAGACAGTTGCTCATCACTCATTGTTGTAATATTTGGCATGTGTTCCATTGGATTGGCTTCAGTGTCGCTTGGGAAGGTACCTTGTGGACTCCCAGATAAAGCTGCTGCTATCTGTCTAATCCAAGTTTCCAAATTTTTAAGTGAAGTCTGTTGGTGTTGTAGAGTATTATCAGTTTTGTTAATGTACTGATACATTAAGTCTTCCAACGATGGCTTGTTCTCATGTTGTTGTTGGAATCCAAGTTGTTGAAATCTAGATGGTTTTCCTTGACTTTCCCTGATTCTGATGGTTAACCCAAGAGAAATTCGGATGATTTCTCCATCCTGGATTATAAGTGTTGGAGTAAAGGGTTATTCTATTGACGCAGAAAATTCTCGAGTATAGTTGACTTCTTCAAGGTTCGATGTGAATGAATTCGTTAGTAGACAAGTTGAAGTTTGGTACATTGTGAAGACATCTCCAACAAGCATGTCGTCCTTATTAATCTCAAAAGTTGCATCATATCTCGCTATATTAGCCTGGTACATTGCGAAGACATCTCCAACAAACATGTCATCCTCATCAATCTCAGAGCCTGTCATCTTGTATTGTTGTTTTTGGTGTATTTCTCTGTCATCTTCTTCGATGACAAAAGTTTATTTTGATCTCGGGATCAAATGGCAAAAGGTTGAGATCTTACAAATCATGCATAAAACGCATCAGAATCACGCAAAAAAAAAAGTAAAAAGAAATACTAGAGTAAACAAAGAAAAATAATAAAAATAATAAAAAGAAAAATTCGAATTCATGCTAAAATTAACAAAACTTAAGCTAAAAATCTTAATCCCAGGCAACGACGCCAAAAACTTGTTCGGTGAAATCCCGCAAGCGTATGGGTTCGTTGACAAGTAATAGTAAAAGTGAGTAAAAGAGTATCGTTCCCACGAGGATTAGACTATAGCTAAATTTTCACCAATTCCATCTTAAATTGAATACACACAATAAATATTGGATGAAGAAAAGTATGAAATTCTCTAAACTATAACTATGATTTAACTAAGTGCAAATATAGTTTTTGGAGAAAAATCAAGTAAATGAGTTACGCTAGGAATCCGACTCCACCATTAATATCTATCTTAATCCTCAAAATCCCATGTTCTAATCCAATTTATATTCAAATTGACAATTGATAATCCTAAGTTATCTAATAATCTCTTTCGAGTAGAATTAAACATATTTTTATATAAGTTCCAAAATATTCTTATTTTGAATACGAATATACAAAAACGCTTTCAATATCAAGATTATCAAATTTGATTGCACCAAGTATAGGAAATTATTCCTAATCTCTATAGGACTTAGTGTTTAAAACCATAATGAACTAATCTATTTTGAACCTTTTGAAATGAAAATAAATCACAAACACGTTTAAACGGTGATCAATCATTCAAACGGATATTAAAACCATGACATAAATCAAACAAACACAAACTAAGATTAAAAACGGGAATTCTTGAATTAAAACTTCAACATATGGTTTACATCATCATCATTAGCATAAAGAATTTAGCTCATCATGTTTGATTTACAAAAATACATAATAAATAGAGAATTCATCACCTGGAATATTTAATTACAAGAAGAACTTCGAAGATGAAATTGGCCCTCTTGAATGTCTTCAATGGATTAGCCAAGACTCTAATTTTTCTTGCTTGAAATCCCAATAATCTTGTCTGGATGAAGAAATTCTTGTAAAGATCTTATGTTTTGCCTCCTTGTTCTCTCCAAAATTCGACTCTCCAATCGTTATAAGATTTCTCATATTTATATGGGTCCAATTAAGGTTGAATATCATGCCCTAAATCCCCAAAACATGCCAAAATAGGATTTTAAATCAAATATGGTTTTTTTTACGGCACCGTTTGCTCGAGCGGCTGTTTTGTCCGCTCGTACGGATAGAAACTGTGTTTTTTTTGCTGATGGGCCGCTCGAGCGAGCCTCCGGCCCGCTAGAGTGGACAGAATTTTGTTCTTCTGGTGACTGATTTTCAAACGGCCATAACTTCTTGTAGAAAACTCCAAATTGCAATCCGTAAAAAGCGATGGAACCGTAATTAAATTATCTTTATAATGGTATATCATTTGTCTTATGGAGATCTTTGTACCAAAGGTTGTGTTCTAATTTCTCCACATATTTTGGTTGTAGTTTTTCAATTTGCTTCTTCGACTTTCGGGCGTTTGATCCTTCACTTCAACTCTTCATTGTCACTCCAAACACCTTAAATCTATTGATTTTATCTTCTTTCTCATCCTCTAATAATTGGCTTTGATATTCACTTCAAAAACTCAATTTCTTCTCATTTCCTCGCCGGATTCACCAATGTGACTTGAGTTCGGGGATTTTGTCCTACAATCACAAAAATGAACAAAAACTCAATACATATCGACTCTAAAATACTTAGAATTATACAAAAACTCTTCATTAAGGAATCAATATAAGTGTATAAATTACACTTATCATTCAACATTGTTGGAAATTTGTTTAACAAACTCGCCTATTTTAAATGGTTAAAAGAATGATTGAGTTTGAGGGTGAGGGATCCACGTGTTTGAGTATGATTGGCATTTGTGTCTATGGAAGGATTGTGCTTTCCCTCATTTGCTCTCAGCCGTTGGATTAATCCAACGGTGTGGTTGGCCATCGACCCTTTAGTGCCTCACTACTTTAGTGAATGGAATAATTCGGTCAAATTTGATTTCTCTCTTGACTCTTCTGTCTCTCACCTTTTACCGAAAATCTCTCTCGTTTTCTTTGTAATAGAAAGTGTAAATAATCCTAACAAAGTGGTATCATAGCCACTCTTGAAGATTTTGTGGGTTGTTCTTGAGGGAAAACTAAGACGGATCTATCAAATCTATGATAGATTCATCAAATCGTTCTTAAAACCCTAAAATATGTGTTCGGATCTATGACCCTTTGTACTTCCAAGTATTTTAACGAAAAATCTGGACATGATTCTCTTTTTGGTCGCTCTTTCTAGTTTTCTGGTGGTGTAATCAAGTATTAAAAAAGATCTTTATACTGTTTTGACAACATTATGTTGGTAAGGCCTTCTAATTTAAAGTATGCTTTGTAAACTTTTGTAAATTATAAGCAGTGAGTCCTACAGAATGTGTGGATAAAAGTCATAGATCCTATGAAATGTTTGGATAAAAATGATGTTTGACCAGCCTATAAGTACTTATAAGTACTAACAAACATGCTTTTAAATTTGTTCTAAAATGTGACTTGAAAAATTGAGGTTTAATATGTTAAAGTAGCTAGATCTCTAAATAGGCTAATATTTGATTCATGTTTAGTATACATTTGTATGATGCTTTGCATGTTCTTGTATTGTCTGGTACATAAGTGTTTTGCTAAAATATTAAATATTTGTTTTGTGTACTGCATGTTGTATTTTCTACATAGTATAGAGTTCAATTTATATTTCTAACAAAATTGTCGTATATGCAATAAGTAACTTTTTGGTAATAAGTGTGGTGTAAAGTTCTACTCGTTCTGGTTGTTTTTTTTAAAATAATCTTTATTTAAGTATTTTTTTATCTTGAAACATCAGTTAATGCTACCCAAGGAAATCACTCTTTTTACATAATTCAGTATAGAATCGAAGGTCGAATTAGCTATATTCGATGAAAATAGTGATTATTCCATATTGAAATAAAAGATGGGAGTCATTCTAGTTCAACAAAGAGTCTCAAAGGCTATTAATGACCCATAAAAATATTCTAATGAACTAGAAGCAAAACCTACTAAAATTACTGATATTAATGAAATTGCATATAGTTCCATGAGTTTACATCTATCTCGATAATATTGTTAGACAAACTGATAGCTCAAAAACTGCCAAAGATCTATAGATCGCTTTAGATACTTTGTTTTTACCAAGACCTTGTATCACGGGGCACCTTTCTTTCTAGCACAGAAAGGAGCACCGTGCGGCAGTAGTCTACTCTGCTAGACTACATTTCGTCTGTTCTCGATCGATTCAGTAATGAAGACAATTTAAAGAAAGCTTTGCAACATAAGATTTGAATGCAACAAAAATTGCTTGTTGATTGATTAACGAAAGAAGAAAATTACAATGGCTGGTGTAGGGGGTGAACACCATTAAGCTTGACAAGACTTCGAATACCAACTATCCCATATAATAGCTTAAGTAACAAAAACTTAAGTTACATGAGTAGACGTTTAAAAGCTAAAGAATCATAATGGAAAATAAACTATTACAAACTAACGGAAATAACAACTGAAATTAATATTTATAAAAGCACGGTGAAGTTGGACAATCATGGCTACAAATGTCGTCGAGGGCTGCAATTTGTCGTGGGGCTAAGTATAGCTGCAGGCCCCGACATTTTCTCCCATTTGATTTGGCGACGTCCTCGGTGCCATCTTTGCATGATATTCTTCAAGTAGAAGTTTGAAGGCTCCAAGGTCTTTAAATCTTTCCCAAGTATTCTCATCGCCACTGCATCCGCTCCATTTAACTAAGTACTCCTGATGATCTTTCTTGGAAGCTCGAGTAACTCGGTGATCAATAATAGTTTCAGCAATCCTCTTACCTGTTTTCTTCAATTCAAATGTAATTCGCTTTGGCTTATTTCGGATGCATCCTCCTTATTTGCAAAATATGGCTTGAGTGCACTAACATGAAGAAGTTCAATTTCGTAAGCAACTCTTCCAATCCGCTTCATGATGGGTAATGGCCTGATATATTTCGGCATCGATCGAGAATATGTCCCTCTTATTACCTTATAATGGCGTTTGTCAGAGAGTTTCACCATCACCAGATCTCCCACGTTGAATTCTAGAAAATGACGTTTCGATTAGCGAGACTTTTTGTACTAGCTTTTTGTGCTTTCTCAAGATAACTCCAAGCAATTTCGATATTTTGTTTCCACTCTTGGAAGAAGCCCTTAGCTTGAGGAGACTTGGTACTTTGATCAATGTCCACAGTATGAGGGAGTAACGGTTGCTGGCCAGTAACAATCTCAAAATGACTCTTATTAGTGGAATAGCTCTTTTGGGCATTGAAGTAAATCTGAGCTGCATCCAAGAGTTTTACCCAGTTTTTCTGTAAAGTAAAGATAAAGTGTCAAGATATTCTTCCAAAGATAGAATTGAATCGCTCACTGTCTCTGCCGATTGTGAGTGAAAACAAGAACTCATGCTCAAAGTTGAACCAAGGAGTTTGAACAACTCATCCAAAATGCCGGTGAATCGAGGGTCTCGATCATCGACTATATCTTTAAAGCAACCCCAAAAGATTTGACAATGTGCTTGAAAAAGAGGCGATCGGTCTCTTCGGTGGATACATACTTAGGTACTGCGTTAAATGTTACATATTTTGATAAACGGTCCACCATGACGATGATAGTGCCAAGATCTCCAACCTTTGGCAAGCTAACAATGTAATCCATCGATACACTCTTAAAAGGTCTATTTGGAACAGGAAGGGGCTCTAGTAAGCCCGCCTTTTCTCGATGATCCGCTTATCCTGTTGACAAACCAAACACGTTTTCACATAGGTCGTAATGTCATCCATAATTTGCGACCAATAGTATGCACGCTGCAACATTGCAGAAGTGCGGTCCTCTCCCTAATGTCCGACCTAAACCGTATTGTGGCATTCTGAGATTAAGGATTTCTTCAGGTCTCCACCTTTTGGAACATAGAGGCGGTTTCCTTTTGTCTTCAATAGACCCTCATCCATCCAGAACTATCGAGTTTTTCTCTGTTACATGAGGTCGACCAAATAATGTGTTGCGGTGGTCCTTCTCCGAAGTGCCCGTATTTAGTCCTTGTGGTTGTTGTAACATCGCTCCATAAAAGAACGACCATTGAGCGATAGCGACCAAGTCGCCCCCACCGATCGAGTGCATCCGCTATATGATTGCTTGATCCAAAGATGATACTCCAATACAAAGTTGAACTCCGAAAGAAGTTCCTGCCAACGGACCTGCTTGCTCGAAAGTTTCGGTTGTAACATAAAGTGACTCACAGCAGATTATTATGCATCTTCACAAAGAATTGAGACCTAAGTAGATAGTGACGCCATACTACGAGGCAATGGACTCACGCTAACAACTCCTTTTCATGCACTAAGTAACGGCGCTCTGCATTAAAAAGCTTTCAACTCTCATATGCCACCAGATGCCCTTCTTGCATTAGGACTCCTCCAAGAGCAAAATCTGATGCATCGGTTTGAATTTCAAAATCTTTAGCCATATTTGGTAAGGCCAACACTGGTTCTGTCCACATTGACTCCTTCAGTTTCTTAAAAGCAACTTGGTATTGTGCTGACCACTCCCAAGCTTTCTCCTTCTTGGTTAATTCAGTTAGTGGCAATGCGATTTTGAATACCCTTTCACAAATCTTGATAGTAGTTGGCCAACCCAAAGAACGAGCGTACATCATGTACGCGTTCGCACGGTTGCCAATCTTTGATTACCTTAACCTTTTTAGAATCCATGTGGACTTTTCCTTGCTCAATAATGTGACCCAAAATGCTGATGGAGGTCTGGGCGAATGAACATTTCGATGGTTTTGCATAAAGTTCATTCTTCCGTAGCCGAATAAGAACTTTTCTCACATGCTGAACATGCTCCTCCAGAGTCTCGCTATAAATTACAATGTCGTCCAAGTACACCACTACGAAATCATCTAGCAACTCGTGAAGTACCGATTCATCATCGTGCAAAATGTTCTTTGGAGCATTTGTTAAGCCGAAAGGCATAACTTTGAATTCGAATGCTCCATATCTAGTTACCACAGTAGTCTTCGCTTCATCTCCTTCTTTGATCTGAACTTGCCAGTATCCGTACCTTAGATCAATTTTTGTGTAGTACTTTACCCTACTCAAATGGTCGAAGCAATCGCCACCAGCGTAATTGGATAACTATTTTTCACCGTGATTTTGTTCAAGGCACGATAGTCACAAAGACATCCAAAGAGAACCGCCGACTTTTTCCGAAATAGTACTGGAGCTCCATATGGCGATTTCGTAAGCACAATAATCCCACTGTCCAACATTTCAGCCGATTGCTTCCTAAGCTCTTCTAGCTCAGTTGAGCCATGCGGTAGGGACGCCCTAGCAGGAGACTTGGCACTCGGTATAAGCTCAATTTCATAATCAATAGCCCCAATTGGCAGCAATCTCGTTGAAAATTCCTCCGGCATGACATCTTCAAATTCCTGTAGAAGTCTTCTAACAGGTTTTGAGAGAGGGCCAGTTGCTTCCTCAATTTCTTTTCGTCGAAGAGTAAACAAAAATGAGGATTTATTCTACTTGAAGCCCTTACTAAACTGCATGGCTGAGATACTCTTCTTACCCATTTTCCCAACTAGCGTACGGATGACACATGGCTTGCTCTCCATCATCATCAAGGAATCAAAAAACAGCAACATTACTGTCTTTGTAGCTCGAAGAAACTCCAACCCTAAAATTAGCTTGAAGTCATCCATCTGGACTGTATACAAATTAGTCCTCCTTTCAAAAGGACCAACTTTAATGAGTACGGATTTGGCTACTCAAGCAATCAGTTGAACAACTGAGTTGATTACTTTGACCTTCCCACTATCTTTCTCCAGCACAAGCCCGAAGTGCTATACTTTGGGACTTCCAAGGTAGTTGTGAGTAGCACCAGTATCTACCATAGCCTTGATTGGTTTCTCATTGATCTTCACATCAATGTACATCAAACCTTTAGCCTTACAAACACGAGGTTTCGACACTTCTTTTTCTACTATTTTCTGAGATACATCGCCCTTTTCAATCACTCGGTGCAATATTGTGTTGCATCGGCACGAGAATGCACCAACGAAATTCTCATCATCTTCAAAATCGTCTTTATAATGACTGCTGGCCTGCGGGACGTGTTGCTTCGAACCCGATGCTCCACTTGTCAGTTGGCTCAATACATTCACAAACTATTTCTGTGGGTAATCCTTCACCCAGTGAGGCCCACCGCATAAGAAACACCTATCTTTTCTAGGAGTAGTACTTGATTTGCTTTCTAGTGCCTTTCTTTTGTTCCGAAGAGTCGCCTCGATAGTTACCCCGATAGCTAACTCGATGGTTATCCTGATAGCTATCCCGATGGCCAACGGATTGGCTATTTACTTACTGTACCGCTCCTTTTCGGGTTCGATTGATAGTCCATCAAGCATTCGGCGCTTTATTTCCGCATTTACATCGCCCACCGCCTTTCGAGTTCGAGTTCTCGCCCATGGTTTCATCCCTTCAATGAAAGTGAAGAGCTTGTCCTTTTCGGACATGTTTCGGATGTCCAACATATGTCCTAAAAAGGTTTTCACATAGTCTCAGATGGAACCAGTATGTTTCAGTTCTCGTAGTGCATGTCGGGCCTGATACTCTACATTTTCTAGGAAGAAGCGTGTTCGATCGCTTCCTTAAGAAGTTCCTATGTGTCTATCTCGGGGCCTTGTTGGCCCGAATATTAGCATATTTTGTTCGCCACCATAGTTTTGTATCTTCACCCGGATACATGGTAAATGTCGCCACCATTCTTGCCCCATCTTCAATATTAGCGGCAATAAAGTATTGTTCTCGTCAAACAAGAAGTTATCGACTTCTTTCATGTCGTCGCGCCCACCGTGAGGTACGCTGTTTCGGAATTTTGAGCCTAGGTATATACTCTTGTACAGGGGCTTGCCCATTGCCAACTCATCTACATCAAGTATTCACAAATCAAGTCTCATGGTTTCTATTTCTTCCCACAGATCGGGAAGGAGTGCAACAACATCATCATCATCACAAGACATCATCCGGTTCTCATCTAGCTAGATGTTCAATTTGTAGATGTCTCGCGCCTCTCTGCTTCGACTTTTTCTTAATGGTCTCAACAACACATAACCTAGTACTTTGCCCATCAAGCACACCCAAGTGCTGTTTAGTACTCTTTTTGAGATCCACCACCTCAGTGGTGTGTGATGCATTCGGATCCATCACTTTCTTCTCGAGGTCTTGAGTCGAACATCGCGGCGACAAGAGTCTACTCGCTAGACTACCTTTCACTGTTCTCAATTGATTCAAGAATGAAGACAATTTAAAGAAAGCTTTGCAACAGAAGATTTGAATGCAATAAAATTGCTTGTTGATTGATTAACAAAAGTAGAAAATTACAATGGTCAAAAGTGCAAGGGTGAACATCAGTAAGCTTGACAAGACTTCAATTACCAACTACCCCATATAATAACTTAAGTAACAAAACCTAAGTTACATGAGTAGACGTTTAAAAGCTGAAGAATCATAACGAAAAATAAACTATTACAAACTAACAGAAATAACAACTGAAAGTAATATTTACAAAGTGCGGATGAAGTTGGGCAACTGCGGCTGCAAATGCTGTCAGGGGGCCAAGTATAGTTGCGGTCCCTGACACCTTGTTTATTAAAATGTATCTACTTGAAAAATTGTTCAATTTTAAAATAGATGTCGGTAAAGATTCATAATCAAATCTAAGTGATTTTAGCATTATAGTGAAAAGTTTATCTCATAATGGAAATTTTTTTGCTGATGAGGACATTGATGTTATTATGCTATATTCTATCTTTGATTCTTATAAGGATGTCAAAAATGTCATTAAGTATGTTAGGGACACCCTAACCATTGTCTATTGTCATAGATGCTCCAATGTCTAGAGAACTACAAGTTAAGAACGAGTTTAGGGAGGTGCAAGGAGGAAAGTCACTTTGTGAGGGGTAGGTTTCATGAAAATAGAAGGAAATAACCACAATAAGAAAAACTAAAGATAAGTCTAAAGGCATGTATAACTCTAAGGACAAAAATAACAAAAGTGCTACAATCTGTGGCAAGTTAGGTCACTTTAGAGAGATTGTTATGATCTTAAAAGGAAACAAAAGATCAGGTTGTAGAACACCAAAATAATATTGCCTTAAAATTTGAAATTGATAGCTTGTACGTAATAACTATATCTGAAATTGATCTAAATCAAGAATGGGTTGCACTTTCCATACGAGTCATGTTAAAGCCTGGTTCAATAACTATAGGGATATTGAACTAAGAAAAGTATATGTGGGGTAAAAACTCTCAAGTTATTATAGAGATCGGAGACATCACCATCAATATGCATGATGGCATGATCATACCAATACACAATGTCGAAATATCCCAAACGTTAAGAGAAACTTGATAACATTAGTTGTCCTAGAAGATGAGGAGATTGGTTCAAGTCTAAAAGTAGTGTTTTAAAATTTGTTAAAGGTTCAATGGTAGTTATGAATGGACCCATAAGAAATGGTCTATAATATCTTCAGGTGAAGCAAAAGTGGTTAATGGTTCTAGTTCATTTTCAGTAAATGCTGATAGGACAGAACTATAGCATAAAAGGCTTGAGCACATGGGGAACAAATGGTTAAATTTTTTAAGTGATCAACAATTATTGGGTAAACATCAAATTACCCCCTTTCCTTTTGTGAAAAATGTTTCTTAGGTAAGTCTCATAAGCTTAGCTTTGGCAAAAGTGCTCACAATTCTCTCGGACCCCTAAACATCCATGCTGATATATGGGGCCCTGAGAAATACTCTACGCATGGAGGGAATATGTATTTTTTGTCCTTGGTTGATGACCATAGTAGGAAGGAATTGATTTTTCTCTTAAAAACTAAAAAATGAAACTTTTATAAACTTTAAGAATTGGCTGAATTTGGTAGAGAATCAAAGGATAAAAAAAGTTAAAACTTTAAGAACAGATAATGTGTAACGCTCCAAATTTTAATAAACCATTAGAGTTACTAAAATACATTACTTAACATAATATTGTGAAATAAATCTTAATAATTAAAAAAAATTACTTAACAAAATAATTCTGACTTCATAAACCTTTAAACTTGTTTAAAAAACATAATGTAATAAAAAGAAACAAGATAGATAATACTTCGAACTAGAAGTCGAAATTAATGCCAAACGTTCTATTAATTAAATATATCTTAAATAACTCTGAGTTTACTTGGCGACCATTGGCATAGCAGCTCTACCAATCCTATGTGCATTCAACACATCCCGATCTAATATGAAATTTAACAATAATAGTGAGTATTTCGAAAAACACTCAGTAATATCATTCAACGTAATATCACAAAAATAATAACATATCGTACCATAACATTTCTTAGATTAGAGCAACCGATCACGTTAATCAACCGCTTAAGAATCAAGATTAAATTATTGGAGCTTAGTTTAATTGGGTTCACCTGAGTTCCTTCGGTGGCTTCAAAATAAGATCCAAATAAATTATAAGATTTATAATTTATCATAAACTACGGATAAAAATAATAAATTGGACATAGTGTCACGTGTAATGGACACGTGGTAGTGTAATGTGCTAGGCGCATGCTGGGAGTGCGCTAGACGTGTGCCATTTAAATATGGGAAGTAAATAATTTACAAGAAAAAATGGGATTTTACATTTTCTATTTTATGGAACTATTCCATAATTGAATTAATTCCTATATAACATATATATAAGAATATATATTAATGTCCAATTGAATCAACTTTATATATATAATTATTATTCTTGTGATCACACACAAGAAAATAAATCTCTACAGTTTTTAAGTTCTTGAAAATACAAAGACTAGAGGGTTTGAAGGTGGGATCAAGAAAGGTCAAGAAAAAAGCTAAAGATTATTTTTAAAGCATACTACAAATGTAATCCCAAAAACATCTACGTGTTTTAATTCCAAGAAAATTGCTGTACTATTATTTAATACACAAAATAATTAGATCATTTATACGAGAGATTTTGTCATCACAAGAAACTAATTTTTGTGATATTAACTTCACGTTCCCAACACTTTGGCAAATATCGAAATTTGCTCACCCTTACTCTGTTTTCTTTTTAGGGTTGACGTTGGATTTTATTAATTCAACAAAAAAATATTTACTATACAAGAATCAACCCAATCTCATGAACATCAAAGGGAACTTAACCAACATAGGGCTCAGAATCATTGTACCATTTAGTATCGCCCAAAATCCAAAATCCAAAATAAACCAAAGAACCGCACTCGAGCACGACTCGCCTAAGTTTCTATAGTAACAACAAATGAAATGTAAACCAGATCGTCCCACATATGCTCTCTATTTTACTCACTTAGAGATCTTCACACAGAAATGAAGAAGAAGCAGAAAGCACCTTCTCAAAATCGGAGGTTTACAAAAGAAATAAGAAGACGAAGACAGAGAGTTACTCCATTTCTCTCTATTTCTCTTAAAAACCCAAGGATCTGATTGTTGTACATCAATTAGGGCAACTAATGGACAGTTTATACCAAAGCTACCAATCGTAGATCACATCTCAATCCAACAGCCCTAGCAATCTCAAATCTTACTCTATTTTTCTTTTTAGGGTTGACGTTGGATTTTATTAATTCAACAAAAAAATCTTTATATTACAAGAATCAACCTAATCTCATGAACATCAAAGGGAACTTAACCAACATAGGACTCAAAATCATTGTACCATTTAGTATCAATCCAAGACCCAAAGGAAACCAAAGAACTAGACTTAAGCACGACTCACCTGAGTTGCTATAGTGACAACAAATGAACTGCAAACCAGATTTCCCCACATATGCGTTGTCAAATTTTAAATTACTCGTAAGTGTACGAATCTATTGGAATATAGAAAAGTAGTAACGAGATGGATCCCACATGTGCTATAATGAAGAAAGTCTAATTTAATCCGAATTAACTATTATTCTATGCTAGTTGGGTCGAAAGGACTTCAGTTGAAATAATTTAACTTAAAGACTAATTAATTATGCTAAAAAGTTGAGTTGAATGTTCAAGTTGTTTAAAGTACCAAGGTTTCGGAATCCACCATTGTTTAACTTAGCAATTATCCAATTATTGATTAATTCTAAAAAACAAATGTAACTCGAAATCAATCTATTATCGTCTTAAAATATTTATCAATTAAATCTAAAAGAAGAAAATCCAATATCGGCTCTCCTATGCTTCAATCTTAATTTACTTAAGCATTTTCCGTATCAAACTTAATTAAAAGAAAACAAAGAATCAAAAGTTTCGCATCCTAAGCATTCTATATATCCCAAATCGATAATAAAATAACAGAGAATCAAAAGAAATTAATAGAACACGTTTAAGTATCAAGCACGATTTAATTAAATTAATTTCTAACTATAAAAAATACGTGATATTTAAGATGAAAGATATTTTATTTAATTAATCCAACAAGAACAAACCATGAAAGTTAAACCTCGAAAACAGAATTAAAAGAATAACAAGATAATCACTTCGTTTAAACAAAGTTTTATCATCTACCTTGGCTCAAGAAAATTAGAAGAACATAATTAAATTAAAAACAAAAGAATTGATAGAACCCGGAATGGATTGAAGGAGAAGAAATCTTCCAAAAACTCTTCTTCGCCACGTAATTCTTCTCTCTTGTTTCTTGCCGTCTTCCGCTCTTAATTTGACCTAAATTCAGTCTTTATATAGTGTTTTACTAATTTTGAAACTCGTCTACGTAAAAAGACAGAAAAGACCCCAACTTAGAGTTGAAAATAAGCCAAAAGTATCCAATCGGGCCGCAATACGCAAAATGGCCGTTTTTTTTAATTGCCACGGTTTGACCATAGCTTGCAAACCGCGCAAACAAGAATCAATTTGGCAAAATTGGTATGCAATCCCAATTTTGCATGGTTAGTTCTCAAAGTTTCAATATGTATTTTATTTGTTCCCACTTCAAGTTTTAATTGTAGGTTGAATCCTTTTTGCTCCAAAGCTTTAAGTTTGGTCTCATACTTTCAAAAACTTCCATCTTGGTCCCCGAATCTTCATAGTTGTTCATAATTTGTTCTAATTCAAATAAGACATTAATTAGTACTTTTATCAATGAATAATTAATAACAAAATAAGATAAGCGGGTAACTTGTATACTAAAATTGTGCTCATCAAATACCTCCAAACCTAGATTTTGCTTGTCCTTGAGCAAAAATTGAGATAAAAATACTATTTATTCTTTTTTTTTTTTTTATCAAAGCACTTTGTACTCACTTCATCAATCAAACTAATAATAATTAATAGATAAAAGTACAAGTATTATCAAAATTTTAGAGAAATATCACTCCCACATCTATCAATTCACACACATCGCTTAATAAATTTGTGCAATTAGATTAGTTATCAAAGCTACATTACCAAACAATTTTCAAGAATACCATGTCAATTCCCAAATCTCACAATATGTATGAAAGAACATTACTCTAAGAAAACAATCTCAATTTGTATGTGCTCAAATAATATGGTAAAGTGAGCGACGTTGAATAACACACTCACTCCCAAGATGTGCATGTAAAGGAAAAACTTGTCCATGATTTAGAAGTGAATACAATCTCTCAGATATTAGTATACAAGTAAAGTCAAATTTTTTTCTTCCAAATATCGCTATCATCTACGACCCATAGTACTAGCATCGACTTCAGACATTTGCTCTCTAAAATCAAGAGAGACTTTTATTTGGTTGTAATGTAGACTCGTGACAGGGATAATCAAATAACTGGATAATTGGATAAACAAAGTATGATTGAGAACAATAGAGATTTTTCTAAAGACAATGGTTATTGTGCATTTTCTCCCATTGTTTTTTTTTCCTCAAAACAATTTCCAGCTAACCTTTTTTTTTTTTTTTTTTTTTTGTAAGTGCACCATATGTAATGAGTGCACATTTTTCAACTCCCTTTTTATATTTTTTTTTTCACAAGAGATTTTTTTTTACTTTGATCTCTTTCACTTTATACCCTTCATCCTCATCTTATGATTTATTTTTCTCACTCTCATTCTTCTTCGTTTACCTTTCACATTTTTTTTGGCACCATCATTTGATATAGATTTATCTCTACGTTCTCAATCATAAAAAAGACATGAAATATGAATTATATTATGAACGTGGATTGGCTCAGGGTAGGGATAGTTGGCTAACAAAGAAATATTCAAGGCTTTTTATTCTTTTTTTTAAACATAAGGCTTCAAACTGGATGGTAGGGATCAATGTTCATTCGGTAGGCTAGAAAGGCTCAAACGCATCAAAGATGGTCTCACTATCACTTTCTAGAGAACAAATTAGTCATCCAACGACACTAATTTTACGGGCTTTCAAATGCAGTGATACCTAAAAAAACAAGAAGACTGACCATAATGAATGTAAAAATTAGGCAAAAAGAGAGTTCTCTCCAAGAAGATATAAGGCTCAAGACTCATTTGAATTTTTTATATTTAACACGTGAATTCTCTTCAATTGATTAATCACTTTCACTCCTCGAACTTCTCTTTTCACACTTATAACTAACATCAACATGCAAAACTGACAAATAAGGTGTCACAATGCTCCAAGCCAAAGGTAATACAAGTACTAAAATTAAAAAGTTCTTACTTCATCCAATTTCCAAAGTCTATAAGCAGTGTCTTAATTTTTTAAATACCCTAACCCCAAATCTATTCTAAACATTGTCCTCAATGTTCCAAATTACACAAGTCGCTTAAGTGCATGCAAATATAATCAAGATATAGGAATAAAAGTGAGACGAAAAGAAAAGAGAATAAGTTGAAAAGAATGTACATGGATCAGCTTGTACCACCACGCACTCCTACTAAGAAAAACATTAAGATAAAACACAAATTTCTTTTTAATGTCGCTTTTTATTTTTAATTTTTGTTTTTAATTTTATTTATTTATTTATTTTGTTGGGTTTTTTTTAAAGATGGATTGGTAGGAACTCAAATCAATTTCTTCCTCTCCCGAGAGTTGAACTCCAAATATGGTTTTAATATTTGGCTATTAACTTTGAAAATATCACCATTTTGGGGAGTTTTCAACCTCAATAACTCTATGGGGATAAAATATATAAACAATAAAAGTGCATGACCACCTAAAACGTAACTTACCTAGAAATAAATACAAACGAGAATTGTATAAAATTACTTTTTCAACTGGGGTGAACGATTTTCTTATTATGTGCTTGTCATAAAATACTTTCATTCTTTGCTTGTAGATCTTCGCATTCTCATAAGCATCGTTCCGAATCTCTTCAAATTCTGCAAGTTGCAAATTTCTTTTTGACCCAGCTTCCTGCAAATCTAAATTGAATTTCTTAATAGCTCAATAAGCTCGATGCTCCACTCAACCGGTAGATGGCGGGCTTTCCATACACAATCTATAAGGAGACATTCCAATGGATATTTTGAAAGATGTTCTATATGCCCACAATGCATTAGTAAGTCCTATAGACCAATCTTTTCTATCAGGTCGAACTGTATTCTCTAAAATTTGATTTATCTCTCAATTTGAAACCTCCACCTGACCGCTAGTTTGTAGATGATATGAGGTTGTAACTTTGTGTGTGATAGAGTACTTTGCTAACAGGGTTTGAAAATGCTTATTACATAAATGAGATCCACCATCACTGATTATAGCTCGTGGAGTGCCAAAGCGAGAGAAAATATTGCTCTTCAAAAATGCGACCACACTTTTGTGATCATTGGTCCTATATGGAATTGTCTCGACCCACTTGGAAACATAATCGACACCAACTAATAAGTAAAGATAGCTAAATAATAGGAGAAAAGGTCCCATGAAATCAATCTCCCATACGTCAAATATCTCAACTATGAGAATAGGATTAAGCGGCATCATATTTCTTTTTGAAATGCTTCCCATGCGTTGACATCTGTCACATGAAGAACAAAAAATATAAATGTCATGAAAAAGAGTAGGCCAATAAAAACTACATTGTAAAATTTTGGCAGTAGTCTTTTTAGCACCGAAATGGCCTCCACAAGCTTGGTTATGGCAAAATATATCACACTTTGGAATTCACTTTCTAGGCACATCTCCTTATAATTTGATCAAGACAACATTTGAACAAATAAAATCATCCCAAAAGAAGTTCTTCACTTCAACTAAGAACTTAGTTTTATCTTGTTTAGTCCAATGTTCGGAAGCTTACAGTAACAAGATAATTAACTATGTCAAGAAAACTGTGGTACAACATCAATATTCATAAGTTGTTCATCCGAAAAAAATCATTTAATGGTAGTTTCTCCTATACGTAATCAAGCACAATACGAAATAAGTGGTCAACTACAATATTTTAGAACCCTTTTTATCTCTAAACTCAATGTCAAATTCTTGCAAAAGCAAAATCCACCGAATCAACCTTGGCTTAGCATCTTTCTTAGTGAGAAGATATTTGAGGGCAACATGGTCAGAAAAAATAATTACTTTATTTCCTACAAGATATGATCGAAATTTATCTAATGCAAATACAACTGCTAGCATTTTTTTCTCCGTAGTAGAATAATTCAATTGTCATCATTAAGAGTCCTACTAGCATAGTAAATAATGTAAGGTAAATCGATCTAATCTCTATCCTAAAATCGCTCCTAAAGTATAATCGATGCATTATACATGAGTTCAAAAGGCAAATCTCAATCAGGTGATCGAATGATAGGTGTAGTGGTCAACAATTTTTTTAAGTCTTTCAAACGCTTTTAAACAAGAATCATTAAAGACAAAAGATACATCCTTAACAAGTAAATTGCATAGGGGTTTAAGATTTTAGTAGATTTTACTAAAATCTTAAATGAATCTTCTATAGAAACCAGTATGCCCAATGAAAGATCTTACTTCTTTCACTGATTTTGGAGGTGGAAGATTGGAGATAAAATCTACTTTGGCCTTGTCAACTTCAATACCACTACTAAAGATAATGTGACCAAGAACAATACCTTGTTTTACCATGAAGTGACATTTTTCCTAATTTAAAGGGATTTTGGCACAAATGGTCCCTAACCCTTGCTCTTAGTGTGGAATTGGTCCCTAACATTTAATTTTTTGATAAACAAGTCCCTAACCTATGTGTTTTGGTGCTAATTTAGTCCTTATGAGATGAAAAAGACAAATATACCCTTATTTTAATTAGAAGAAATTGTATATTGATTCCTAATCATTACCAAATGTGCAAATAGGTCCAATACTTTCATTTTTTTTTATAAAAAATTAAAGAAAACTAATGATTTTTTTTTTGGAATTAACACTTTAGTAATAAATATGTTAAATAAAATTATTATTTTATTATTAAGTAATTATATTATTTAAAATTTAAACTTTAATTTTATTGTTGTATAAAAAAAATAACTTTATCACAAACTTGATGTTCAAGTACTTTTATTTAATTGAGTTATATGTTTATTAATTACAAATACTAGAAATTCAACTATATTCTTCATATTTTAATTTATCGTTTTATTTTTGTTCAAGAATAAAACACATAATGTGTAAATTAATTTTTATTAGTATTTTATATTAAATAAAAATGTAATAAGATTAGTTCAATGTCATAAAATTATATACGTCATTTTGTTATTTATTTAACTTAATTTTTAAAGTAAAGAGGGAGAAAAAATTTTATAAGTAAGGAGGGAGAAAAATGATTTCTCACAATGATTTTTCCCTCTTTAAATAATATAACTACTTAATAATAAAAATAATAATTTTATTTGACATGTTTATTACTAAAGTATTAATTCAAAAAAAAAATCATCAATTTTCTTTAATTTTTTTTATAAAAAATAAAAGTATTGGACCTATTTGCACATTTTGTAATGATTAGGAATCTACATACAATTTCTTCTAATTAAAACTAAGGGCATATTTGTCATAAGAACCAATTTTGCACCAAAACATATAGGTTAGGGACTTGTTTGCCAAAAAATAAACGTTAGGGACCAATTCCACACTAGGGGCAAAGGTTAGGGACCATTTGCGCCAAAATTCCTAATTTAAAACTAAGTTATTTTCCTCGCATCTCTACAAAACTAAAGTTAGATGGCACAAACATTCATCAAACGAATCTCCATATACAGAAAAATCATCTATGAACACTTAAAGAAACTTCTCATCCATGTCCAAAAAAATACTAAGCATACATCTTTGAAAAGTTGCATGTGCATTACACAAACCAAATGGCATTCTTCTATACTCAAAGATTCCAAAAGGACAAGTGAAAGTAGTTTTTTCTTGATCTTCTAGAGTTATGGGAATTTGGTTATAGCCAGAATAACCATCTAGAAAACAATAATAATCATGACTTGTAAGCCTATCTACTGATGGCAATGGAGCGGATCGGGGCAGATCGACATGATCTAAATCCGCCCCGCAATAATTGTAGAAGATCCAAATCTGCTTCGCGATCCGCCATTTTTTGGGGCAGATTGGGGCGGATCAGATACGAATCGGGGCCAATTAGAGCCCTGATTCGTATACTGATCCGTTTATTTATTTATTTATTTTTTTGGCATTCAAAAAATTTAAAATATATTGAAACAAGCTTTACTACTATACTATAGAGTTTAAACAACATTCTAAAATACATTAACTACTTAATTAAATGTTCAAAAGAAACAAACGACATCAATTACTTAATTAAAAATTGAATACTCCAAAAAAAAATTTCTTGTTATAATTTAATCCTTTTTAAATATGGAGCAGATTGGATCGGGGCAGCCCGATCCGATCCGTCCCCGAGATCCGTGGCGGATCATGGATATCTATCCCGATCCGTCCCGCCGGTGGAAATGATCACCGAGGAGATAACCAATGAGAACATGATCCTCCACAGAATCGAGGTGGGTTGGGAGCCAACCGGCATCAAGAACCGGGTATATCCAAAATCCCAACAGAAATTCTCCCAACACAATCCACGACGGAGAAACTACCCATCCGACCCAAATGTCGGGATGAGTTATGTGGCCTCTGCACAAGAGGGCCTGCTCCCCCCTTACACGGCTCCCTCGCCGTCGGTCCCCGCGGTCGGACTATACAACTATGGCACGCCCCCATCCACCTACTATGAGGCCGGAACCAGCACGCCTCCAGTAATTCCTCCTCCTCAGGGAACTCAGCCGAAGTACTGCTGCGTTCATCGAAGCTATGGACATAGCACGGACGAGTGTCGAGAGGTGGAAGAACTTGCCAATCGGAAAACGGCCAACCCGGGGCCCAGACGCAGAACGAACACCAAGCGAGGACATCAGGCCCCGACGAGAGAACGTGGAACCAATTTTCAAGATAAGGCGCCCCAAGAATGGGATAGGAGGCCTCCGGGTCATGGCGGCGATCGAGGCGTAATTCAAGAAGCCCAGCCAGACAACCTCGGATGGAGCGCAACCCCGAGCCCCGGTTGATCAAGAGGCCGGAAAAAGGCTCGATTCAAGAGATTGACACCATCCACGGAGGACCTTATATTGGTGGGACGGACACGGAATGCCCGTAAGAGCTATGCCAAAGAGGCCAAGGGATCGAGATGACCAACCGGCTTATCAATAGCGAGGCCCTCGGGATCAAAAAGGGTCGACCCTATCACCTCCACGGAAGAAGACATGAAGGGTGTACATTACCCCCACTGCGACGCCTACGGTTGTGAGAGCAGTGGTGGCTCAGAATGGACTGGGAAGAATGCTAGTTGACAACGGCAGCTTCGTTAATGTCATCTTCTTAAGCACTTATGAGCAAATGAACGTGGATGTGCCTGGAGCCATCGACCGAGCCCTCACGGGTTCACGGGGATTCCGTGACCACCGAAAGGGATAGTGCGCCTTCGTTAGCATGGGAGAAGAGCCCTTGCATCCCATACTTTCATGGAGTTCACGGTGGTGAGCGGAGGTCGGCTTATCACGGAGTCTTGGGCCGACCGCCCTGAAAGAACTTTGGGCAAGAACTTCCATCCACCACCTATGCATGAAATTCCCCACCGTAGGGGGAATAGCAACGGTACGAGGTAATCAACCCGAGGCTAGGAAATGTTATCGGAATGCCTTAAGAAAAAAAGAAAAGAAAGAGGTTAACATGACTCACTTTGGACGTGAGAAATGGCGTAAACAATAATAGAAGAGTCGGGGACGCCACGATGGAGGAAGTGGTGACCTCCGATGACATCGATCCGAGAATAACGGGAGCTAATTCCCAAGCCTCCTCCAGCAAGGAATTAGAACATTTTCAGGTAGTTGGCAACGACCCGACGAAAAAACTTCAGATAGGGAAAGATCTCCTTGAGAGGTCCAAGGAAGCTCTAAAAGATTTCCTTCGAATAAACCGGATATCTTTGCATGGAAACACGAAGATATGGTTGGGATCGACATGAGAGATAAGTTGCCACCACCTCAATATTGACCCCAAGTTCTCCTCACATAGGCAGAAAAGGAGGCGGTTGAATCTTTGAAAAGCACGAGGCCTTGAAAGAGGAAGTACACTTACTCCTCCAAAACAATTTTATACGAGAAGCGGATATCCAAGTGGGTATCCAACCCCAGTGTTGGTCAAGAAGCCGAATGGAAAAATGAGGACTGCATAGATTTCTCCAACCTCAACCAAGTTTCGTCCCAAAGACAGCTTCCCACCGCTTCGGATTGATCAATTTGGTCGACGCTTGGCGCAGGACATGAACTCTTGAGTTTCATGAACGCCTACTCGGGATACAATCAAATTCGATGTACCCGTCCGATGAGGAGCACACGTCGTTCGTAATGCATAAAGGGCTCTATTGCTACAAGGTCATGCCATTTGGTTTGAAAATGCCGGGCGACCTACCAAAGGCTCGTCAATAAGATGTTTGCCGATCAGCTCGGTTCGACCATGGAAGTCTATGTGGATGATATGCTTGTCAAAAGCTTGAGAGTCGAAGATCACATACGGCACCTGGAAAAGACTTTCAGAATACTCAGAGCTTACAAGATGAGGCTCAACCCTCAGAAGTGCACCTTCGGAGTTGCCTCGGAAAAATTCCTGGGCTACATGGTAAACCAGAGAGGTATCGAGGCCAACCCCGAAAAAGTCAAAGCGCTAATAGAAATGAAATCACCAAAGAAGCCCAAGGATGTGCAATGCCTCACGGGAAGAATGGCAGCCCTCGGCCGATTCGTCTCAAAGGCTACGGATAAGTGCCTTCCCTTCTTCAAAATCCTAAAAGGAGGTAACCGGTTCGAGTGGACAGAAGAATGCGAGGATGCATTCCAAGCCTTGAAGGAACACCTTGGTAAGGCTCCTCTGCTATCGAAACCCAAGCTAGGAGAGGCACTACTGCTCTATCTCGCCGTCTCCACCGAATCGGTAAGCTCGGTCCTAGTCAGGGAAGAGGGACATCAACTGTCGGTCTACTATGTAAGCAAGGCTCTGCTAGGGACAGAAACACGTTATCCGGACATGGAGAAGCTGGCATTATCACTCATCACCACTTCTCGAAAATTGAGGCCATACTTCTTGGCCCATAGCATTCATGTCTTAACCAACTTTCCTCTGAGGCAGGTGATGCAAAAACCCGACGCCTCGGGGAGGCTACTTAAATGGGCAGTGGAATTAAGCCAGTTCGACATTACATTCAAACCCCAATCGTCCATCAAAGGGCAGGCCTTAGCAGATTTCGTGGCAGAATTTGCTAACACACCCGTAATAGATACCCCGATGGATCCCGTAGAGCCACCCACTTGGTATCTCTTCGTGGACGGCTCATCGGGAGATGCGGGGTCAGTCTTGAGGGTGGTCCTCGTGAGCCCTGAAGGTCATAGGCTGAACTGCGCAATCCGGTTCGACTTCAAAGCCTCCAACAATGTCGCGAAATACGAGGTTCTCTTGTCAGCATGCTCTGGCCAAAGAAATGAAGATTTAGAGGCTCTCCGCTGCAAGTGACTCCCAGTTGGTAGTAAGCCAAGTAAAGGGAAATTTCGCCGCTAGGGAGAAAAATATGGCCTCCTACCTAAAACTGGTAAGAAATCTCATCCATAGCTTTGAGAAATTGAATCGTGGTTGCGGTGCGGTCGATAACTCCAACGCAGACGCTCTCTCCAAACTAGCGAGTAGCAAGGACTCGAACTTCTTAAGATGGTTCCCATTGAACACCTCACCGACCCTCCATAGAGGCGGTCACTAAGTAATGTGGGTCGAGAAACCACCACTGGATGGATCCCATCCTCGCCTTCTTAAAAGACCAAACACTCCCCACGCATGCGGAGAAGAGGCAAGAAGGCCGAGGAGGAGGCTCGCCCAGCCGCCTTATCGGACGACGTCTTTCGCATAAACGAGGCTACTCCCTACCACTCCTCGTGTGTGTTGGAATGAACGAAAGCGGATTACATCCTCCGGGAAGTCCACGAAGGAGTCTGCGGCAACCACATCAGGAGGCTTAGCTTTGGCGCAAAAAATCCTCAAACAGGGATACTTCTGGCCCTCGCTAAAGAAAGATTCCTTGAATCACGCAAGGAAATGTGATAAGTGTTAGCGCCGCCACCATACCTTGTCACCCCACCAAGAGCTCACCGCAGAATAAATGCCCGTGACCCTTCGCCAAATGGGAGATAGATTTCATAGGACCTATGCCGAGGGGTAGGGGTAACGCCTGCCACGCCTTAGTCGCTGTCGACTATTTTACAAAATGGGTAGAAGCGGAGCCAATGACGAAGATCACCGAGGCTAACACCTCCAAATTCATATGGAAGAATATCATATGCAGGTTCAAAATTCCACACTCCCTGGTATCGGATAATGGGAAACAATTCGACAACAGAAAGGTCAGGAACCTATGCGAGGAGCTGGGAATTGCCAAACACTTCTCTAGCCCTCATCATCCTTAGGCCAATGGTCAGGTTGAGGCTGTCAACAAAACCATCAAATATACACTTAAACAGAAACTTGAAGGATCAAAAGGAGCGTGGGTCGATGAGCTTCCTCAAGTTCTATGGGCTATCCGAACCACCATGAAAACACCAACCGAGGAAACCCCTTTCTCCATGGCGTATGGCGCCGAGGCTGTGAGCCCAGTTGAAAATGGTATTCCTTTACACCGTCGATTATTATTCAATGATCAAGTTAACGACGACCTGATGAGGACGGGTTTAGACCTGCTAAGTGAAAGAAGAGACGACTCCCAGGTGAGATTAGCGTCTTATTAGAGGAAGATGTCCAGATACTTCAACAAGAAGGTAAAGAAGAGGACTTTTCGCGTTGGGGACCTCGTCCTAAGGAGAGTGTTCCTATCTTCCAAGGAACACGGCGTCGGGACACTCGGGCCCAACTGGGAAGGACCATACAAGGTCGTTAATGAAACACGTCCCGGGACATATCGCATCGAAGACATGAACGCCAAATTGCAACTTCATCCCTGGAATGCCGAGCACTTACGCCGGTATTATCAATAGTTAAAAGGTCTTTATAAGGCCGAGTTGTCAATTTAATTCTGTTTGGCTATTATGATGCGACTAGTCATATTTAATCTTGTTTGTTCGATGACCCGAATGCGTAACATCGGAAAGAAAACTCAAAACGAGGTGTTTGTCATACAAGATCAAATAATACTAAGACAAAAACTGGAAGCAAGGCCCATAAGAAAAACATAATACTTCATTTCATAACGAGGGAATTACATGGGAAGCTTAGACAAAATAACCTAACTATCTTCACCGCTTCTACCCCAAGTGAGGGAACCTAGCTTCTAAAGCCTCAAGGTCGAGGTTGAGTAGTCATTCCGAAGCTCTGCCAGAACTTCCTGATGCCCCACCCTGGCAAAATAGTCGAGAAATTAGAATAGGCCTCCGTGTTGTGAAAGTTGGCAACAAAATCCGCTTCAACATTCTCCAACTTTGTTCCCATTACTCCCAACTTAGCCGATAATTCCTTTTTCTCTGCCTCAGAGGCCTTAGACTGGTTCTTCAAACCCTCCACCTCAGATTTGAGCGCCTCGTTTTCCTCACACAGAGAGGACATCTCAACTAAGAGGAAAGTATTCTCGGCCTTTAGCTTCCGCTTCTCTTCGTTTGACACTCCCAGCGCTTCGACGGCCACCAACTGGGCAGCATTGGCATTGTCCAACTTCTTCGTCAGGAGCAAAACATTGGAGTCAGACTCTTTCAAATCGACTTGAAGCTGCTCATAGGCCGTACGCATGCTCTTCAATGCCGTCTGGAGGCCATCCATCGCCTCTTTATGTTCGGACGGACTTGGAAGCTTCAGCCTTCCATTTCTTATACTCATCCGATTCTTCGCCGAACCGGCCCGAGCCTCCATCTCGCACCCCGCCGCCCTCACCAGAGTAAGGTGGCCTCCATCATGTCCTCCACCTCTCCATTCGAGGCAAAATCCCCCACTGGGGTGTGAAGTACTTCTTGAAGGCCCGAGCCCCAAGGCGGAGATAAAGTGGGAGACCCTTAACAAGCATCACCTGGAAGACGCCCACCAAAAGTTCGAAGAAGGTCCCAAGTTTTTCTTGAATCATAGGAGACCCCGTCCCTGTCTGAGGCTTTGAAGGAAGCGCATCCAACACCACCTCTCCAGATGGTGTGACCGTCAGTGTCCTCTGGGTGGGGGGCGGATTGCATAGGACGTCGTCCTCAATTTTAATCGTCGTCGTCCTCGGCTCAGCAGAAGGACTAGTGCTTCCTGGCTTAGCTGTTGAATGCTCTCGGGTGGATAGTTTCCTCTTTTTGATTAGAGGCACCTCCGCCTCCGTCTCGACGGCCCCGGCCTCAACGATTTTCTCGGCCTTTTCTCGTGCTGCCTCCCGACTTACCTCTTCAATTGCTTTCTTTTGCCAGACGTCCTCTGAGGAACCCGGTGCCAGATGCCTCGGTCTGCTGCTGGCGGTTCGTAAAGACGGCCTCGGCCTTTTGCCTTGTTCAAAGTCAGCCCGGGAAGCCATCAATCCAAGCTCAATCAGAAAGCGATGCCTATTCAAGAGAAAATTGTGCCTCCTGTTTGCTTGGTTGGTTTGGTATATGGAGCGAAGCACGTCCAGCTGCTCGGGACTCAATTCACACCGGGGAAGAGCGTCTGCAAAACAAGAAAGAATAAACATGAACAAGGCGAAAAGACTTGGAAAAACATATCATGACATGCATTCCCCCCAATCCTACTCACTGGCTATTCCGTAAACACCGGGAACATTCAGGTCGGGCTCCACGTCGTCAACCACCCTCTGCCAATTCCCCTTCACCCAGAACCAAGACTCCTTCCACTGCTTAATGGAGGAGGGGCACTCGGTAACGAGTGGTTTGTGGGTCCCCCACGGACAGAAATAGTACCACCCCGGCTCCTCCCTTTCCTTTCTTCTTTGGCAACTTCTTAGGCTGGTACACTGTCTGGAAAACATGTAAGGGCATCTCCAAACCGAACGAGTGCCGAAACCACAAATAGAGGCCCCCCACCATTTGGCTCCACCCGTTTGGAGATACTTGAGTAGGAGCCAAACCATACGCCCTCAAGATTCTCCGAAGAAGGGGGTGCAAGGGAGCTCGAGACCAAGCCAACAAATGCATGAAGATGCAAAGCGGTGCAGTCCCTCATCGGAAAGCAGGCTCTTTCGTTCGGCCCAGGTAGGAGTAACTCAATGTCACCAGGAATCCCGTATGCCCCCCTCATAGAAACTAAGTCAGACTCCAGCATTATTGAGGGAACATCCATGGCTGCCCATCGGATCGGAGTGACTTCAAGGAGATTCCCACTACAGGTCGGCATTGAAGTTGAAGTGATAGCCAGGACCTCGCCTGTGGTAATATCCACTCCTCGAATAGGCATCACACCGGCCATTGAGGAAGATACGGAGGGTGAGGCTTCGGCCTCACATCGTCCAAGATCGCCTCTCTCAACGGGGTCCACAGACATCACTAGACACAACAAAAGGATAAAACAAAAGAAAAAGGGAGGATTTAGGATAGATATTTACCTAACACTAAGCCTTTGACAGGAATGACGCCGGAGAAATAATCGCCGGGAAATATATCGCCTGAACGAGGAAGGGTCTCAAAATTTTCAACAACAGATATCTCTCAAAGTATCACGCAAGAAACTGAGTTCGCAAACAACAGCCATATATATACACAATAAGGGGTAAATGTCCACCGCAGGATCCCATCAAGATCCATCCGCACCGTCCAGTCCTCTGAAAGCATCCACGCCCTTCAAATCCTAGCAATACCAACGGTCAAATAAACCAAGGGCCATAATACCGGCGTGAAACTCACGAGCGCGTGATACGTCACTTCCTTGGCAAACTCAAAGCCCCCAAAATTAATTGCTAAAATCATCATTACTTGCAGTTGTCTTTTCGTCTTTTAGAAGAGACGACGACGGAATTCAATCGACAGTTTCCTCGCGGACACGCCACCATCTACATGCAGTGCCTTCATCCCCTTTCTTCTCATGGCCTCTCCCTCTCAGGGACTCAGCTATTCTCATAGCCTCTCCAGGGCAGGTATTCGGCTACCCAAGTAGCCTCACCGGGCATGGGACTCGTCTATTCTTCTAGCCTCTCCCTCCCTGGGACTCAACTATTCTTTTAGCCTCCCCCGGGCCGGGACTCGGCTATCCTTCCAGCCACTCCCATCCTGGGACTCGGCTATTCTTCTAGCCTCTCCCTTCCTGGGACTTAGCTATTCTTCTAGCCTCTCCCTCCCTAGGACTCGGCTATCCTTCTAGCCACTCCCATCCTGGGACTTGGCTATTCTTCCAGCCTCTCCCTCCTTGGGACTCGCCTATTCTTCTAGCCTCTCCCATCCTGGGACTCGGCTATTCTTCTAGCCTCTCCCTCCTTGGGACTCGGCTATTCTTCTAGCCTCTCCTCTCCTGGGACTCGGCTATCCTCATAGCCTCTCCCAGGCCGAGGTTTCGACCGGTCAAGTAGCCTCCCGGCCGGCCTCAATAGAAGCCGCTAAGGATTACAAGGCTCACCATCCACATCAATGAGCATTAGGGCCTTGTGGGACTCTAATCCCACCCAAACTTTAAAGCGAGCATCCAAGTCCAAACATCCTACATAAATGCGGATCCACGAACTTGGGGACTATTGTTATGTGCCGATCCCACGGCACCCACGGGGACAGGATAGTCCTCCTGCCCACCCACGTAAGCATAGTCGAAACAAATACACTTGGGGCCTAACCTTCCAAGGCGGTGCGGACCGAGGGGACAAGTTAACCAGAGGCTCGGTCGACCCTGGCTGCATGACTAGGAAGCATCCCTGTAACTCAACCTTGACAAGAGTGATGGGACTGACCGCCAAAGGCGACTTGTCATGATCATAGCCCCTTAGTTTGCGACTGAAAGTGACTTTCCCATTAATGCTAATGACGTGACACCAATGATGTGACTTAAGAACCTCTCAGATGGAGCCACGTGTCGCACATCGAGGGGGATCGTTCCCATAGGATTTGTCTATAAATACCAAACTCATTTCACAAGACAAGGATGTTGAAAATATTACTCTGACTACACATATATCAAGTCCTCCATTCTAACTATTCTGGAGTGCCATAACCGCCTGGAAATTTGTTAGTGAGAGGCCCTTAGGCTATCACCTTTGCTTTAAGAGTGTCCTTGACCTTTTATTTTCCTTCCATCCGGACAGAGGATTATCTACGTGGTTGAATAAACCACGTGGCAGTCTTAGTAAGAGGAAAGTACACGTGGGCAGAGGTAGCGTGGGGATCCTGTTGGCAGCCATTTTTGGAGGTCAACACAATTCATTGTTTGTATTAGAACTATTGTGAAACCTAATTTTTTTGGCACAACGTATACTGGACTTACCCATGTGCTATTAGAAATAGGATAAATAATCCCAGCATCTAACAATTTAAGCACTTCTGTTCTTACCACCTCTTTCATGTTGGGATTTAACCTACATTGCATCTCTCTAGTAGACCTAGAACTCTCTGCAATATAGATATAATGCATACAATCTACTGGATTTATACCTATGATATCAGCAATTGTACATCCTAGTGCTTCTTTATGTTCAGTCAAAACACTTAATAACTTACTTTTTTGCACATCATCAAGGAAAGAAGAGATAATTAATGGTAAAGTATCGACCTCTCCCAAGAATGCATATTGCAAAGTGTCAGGCAATGCTTTAAGCTCTAATTTTGGTGGTTTTTGAACTGATGGGATGTTCTTCTTCTCACTTGTTGGAAGTGGCTCAATTTTCTATTTCCACTTAGTTGTATCTATGATAGGTACTGACTCAAGAAAGACATTCACTTCATTTATAGCATTATCAACATCAAAATATGAACTAAAATGAGTTATGCACGTATAAAAAGCATCATAACAATTAGTCGAAACAAAAGAATCATCAACTAATACTTCTATCATATCAATATCAGCAACGTCCTCATTGTCATATGGTTGCTTGTTGACATTAAAAACATTTAATTCTATTGTTATGTTACCAAAAGATAGCTGCATAACTCTATTCTTACAATTAATAATAGCATTAGATGTTGCTAGAAAATGACGATAAAAAATTATAGGAATGTGTTTTGTAGAGTCTCGTACCGGTTGAGTATCAAGTACAATAAAATTAACAAGAAAATAAAACTTGTCAATCTGTATCAAAATATCCTCTACAATTCCACGAGAGACTTTCATAGATCTATCAGCAAGTTGCAAAATCACATATGTTGGTTTTAACTCGCCTTGCCCAAGTTGCATATACACAGAGTAAGGAAGAAGATTAACACTAGCTCCTAAATATAGCAACGCTTTCTCAATCTTATGGTTTCCTATGATGCATGAGATAGTAGGACAACCTGGATATTTAAATTTTGGAGGGTGTTGCTTTGAATTATAGAGCTAACCTGTTCACTTTAAAATACTTTTTTGCGCACATGTAATTGTCTCTTTTTCGTACATAAATCCTTCAAGAAATTAGCATAGGCAGAAACTTGCTTAATAGCATCAAGTAGAGGGATATTTATACTTATCTGCGTGAAGATTTCCATGATATCATTGATCGCACTACCTTGCTTCACTTTTGTCAGCCTCTGAAGAAATGGGACTTTTGGAATGTAAGATGGCTAATTGTTCTCTTTGGGAGCTTTCTAAACTGAATCAATTGGTGCATTAACTGGAGAAAATAGTTGAGATGTATTTATTTTGGGTAATTAGCATGTTTCGTCCCTATCCTTTGGGTCTATTGTGCAAATCGTCCCTATTATTTGAACTTTGGTATTTGGGTCCTTAAATCACCAATTCTTTGCGCAAATCGTCCCTACCGTCCAAATCTATCAATTTTTGCCGTTAAATCTTTGTGCAAAAGGTCCCTACAGTGCACTCCCTCAAATTTTTAAGGACAATTTTGTTAAATCATAAATTCCACTGTTCCTCCACTACTACCACCAAGAAATTCACAGTTAACTCAACTCTGCTTTCCCTTGCTTTCTCCACAACCATGAATTTCATCTCAAAAACTCCACGGCCGCCACTAGTTTCGGACTACCCGAGTAAAATCAAAGCATGCCCATCGTTTGCAATTCCAATTCGAGGAAAAATCAAGCGCCAAATCTTGAATTTTGCCTGTAAAAATAGAGCGAGTCCAGTTGTTTTTTCTTCGCGATCATGAGCACGATTAGCACCAATTACTTGTTCTGTTGTCAATTTTTTTCTTTCCTTTTTCCTCATTGAAGTTATATATGGTGTATTTGTATCACTAGTATGCTTTGTCGTTTTAGCTTATTTTATTTATAATCTATGATATAAGGGATGTTTACTTTCTTGTGTTTTGAAGCTTTCATTCTCCATTAAATTAATTCATCGAATTGTTAAATCAATTTGGAAAACTCAAATAATTATTCTTTTTATTTTAATCGAACGAAAAGAACCCAATGGTGGTAGTGGTGGAGGAACAGTGGAATTTATGATTTGACGAAATTGCCCTTAAAAATTGAGGGAGTGCAATGTAGAGACCTTTTGCGCAAAGATTTAACAACAAAAATTAACAAATTTGGACGGTATGGATGATTTGTGCAAAGAATGGGTGATTTAAGGACCCCATTGCCAAAGTTTAAACGATAGAGACGATTTGTGCAATAGACCCAAAGGATAGGGACTTAAACGTGCTAATTACCCATTTATTTTTGAAATTTCCACTTGGTTGTCAAACAAGTTTGTCGCGTCTCAAAGTCATGATGGATTTAGCCTTCTCCTGTTGGTTGCTTGAATTAGTCTCAATATTGTGAACTCCTTTAGGATTAGGAAGTGGTTGACTCGAAAACTTTTCTTTCTCAATAGTTGTTGCCAATTCTTGGACTGATGAGGCCAGTTGTCCCATCAAGTTTTTCATATTGGAGATGGATTGTGCCTATGAGTTTTGACTAGTTCGTACTTCATTCTTAAACTTGGTGATTGTGTGGTTTTGGTGGTCTAATGCAGCTTGTATAGCTTTTGTCAATTTTTGAATTGTCTTTTCCCATAGTTTTGGCTGTGAAATATTTTGATTGAGCTGTTTGGTATTTTGCTAAGGGATCTAACCTGCCGTACTATTCTTGTTGAACATCTTGTGACCAAGAAAAATTAGGGTAGTCCCTCCATCCTGCATTATATGTGTTGGAACAAGGATTGTAAGGTGGTTTCCTCATCATGTTGAGGGAATTCACTTGATCAGAACATGTATCTAGCTTAGCAGAATCATTGGTTGTCAACGAGGTTAACTGGCGAGAAATATCTTCTATCATGCCTTTGACTTCTTTGATTTCCGAGCTAGGTTCACTGCTTCATATCTCATAGATTTCTCTTTTCTTTAGTTCATTCCGAGAAGATCGACTCCGTTGTCGTGAATTGTCAGCCTGCTTGTGAAAGAAACTCCAAATTTCTATTATATTTTTGGACATAAGCTCTCCACCACTTGTGGCCACCAGGCACTCTTAAATATGTGATAGTAATCCCTCCAAAAAATATTGGCATAAGTGCTATTTTTCATATACTGATGTGGACATTTCATGAAGAGCCCATTAAATCTCTCCCAAGTTTCATAGAATGATTCTTCATTTTTTTCGCACAAACTCTAAAATTTCCCTGTGAATTGCATTAGTCTTATGAACATGAAAATATTTATTCAAAAATTTAGCAACCATTTGTTCCCAAGATGTAATACTATTGGCAGGTAACGTATTAAACCATGATCTAGATCTATCTTTCAGAGAAAAAGGAAACAGACAAAGTTTAACATTATTAGGAGAATCATTCTCATATTTAAATGGCTCACCAGCATAGAAATCCATAAGATGATTATAGAGTTTTTCACTATCTAAACCATATAAAGATGGAAGACAATTGAGCACGCTCGGTTTTAGCTCAAAATTCCTAGCAGCTACTTGTGGGTATTGTATGCATGAGGTGCTCAAATTAGCTAATGGACTAAAATAGTCCCAAAAAGGCCTCTCCTCAATTTCATCACCCATAGGGATTATTACTTCGGTTCTTTCAATTTTATCTAAAGTGATAGCTCGTTTTCGTTGGTGAAATGTGCTTTCAATTTCACTATCTAGATGTTCTATCTTAATTTCTAAAGATCTACGACCAAGCATGTACTATAAATATACTTGGTTTTTTTAAAATAAATAAGTAAAATCCTAAATTATAACTAGTCAAGAATAAAATTAATTAAGACTAAACTAACTTTCGACGCAGTCCCCGACAACGGCGCCAAAAACTTGTTGTTCAAATTTTAAATAACTCGCAAGTATACGAATATATTGAAATATAGAAAAGTAGTAATGAGGTCGATCCCACAGATACTGCAATGAAGAATAGGGGTGGGCATGGGTTGGGTTGGTTCAGTTTTGGGCCCAAACCAAAACCGAACCGACCAATTCAGTTTGGCTATTATCGAAATCGAACCATACCGCCGCGTTGGATAAAACCAATCAAAACCGAACCAACCAATCTTGGTTTGGTTCGGTTTGCTTTAGGCGGTTTGGGCTTTAATGTTTTGGGCTTGGAGATAATGGAGATAATGACACTGTAGTCGATAATTAGATGTTATCAGCATTGATTTTGCACAAAAGAAGAAGTTATACACAAAAGAGCATAAGAGATAACATATTACCTGATTTGTCAGAGAATTTGGGTCGAAGATGGAGGCAAATCAAAATGAGGAACCCTAGGTCTTCGAATTGGGGCTTGGAGCTTAGACAAGAAACAGCAGCCAGTGTCGCCTTTACCTTCAGAGAGAGATTAACTGGACCGATGTCGATGATGATGCAGTGACCCAGCGGCGAGCACTGCGATTTTAGTTTGCGATCAATACTTCACTTTAATACTGTGAAGTATGAACTGAAATTGATAAAGATAGTAGAAATGATGAAATGGATAATGAACACTACGCGGTCGATGAGAAGGAGATGATGAAATGGAGAAGGAAATGGCGATTTCGAAGACGATGAGAATGAGATGATGGAATGGAAAAAAAGAGGTGATTTCGGCTGTGACTTAGAGTCTACTGTTATTTGGAGAATTGGATATGTGGAAATGAATTGTGGACATACTGAAACGTGAAATGGATTAGGTTGGGTTGGACCACTTGGGTTGAATTTCATTTCATGTGTGTTTTTCTCGGTTCGGTTTTTCAGCAATTTGGTTTGGTTTATTTGCTACAAACCGAAACCAAACCAAACCGAATATATTTTTTAACTTAGTAAACCAAACCAAACCGCTAGGGTGTGAAAAACTAAACCAAACTGACCCGATTCGGTTCGGTTCGGTCTGGTCGGTTTGAGCGATTTGGATGCCCACCCCTAATGAAGAAAGTTTAATTTAATCTGAATTAACTATTATTCTATGCTAGTTGGGTCAAAAGGACTTTAGTTGAAAAAATTTAACTTAAAGACTAATTAATTATGCTAAAAAGTTGAGTTGAATGTTCAAGTTGTTTAATGTACCAAGGTTTTGAAATCTACTATTGTTTAACTTAGCAATTATCCAATTATTGATTAATTCTACAAAAACAAATGTAACTCGAAATCAATCTATTATCGTCTTAAAATATTTATCAATTAAATCCAAAAGAAGAAAATTCAATATCGACCCCCTTTGCTTCAATCTTAAATTACTGAAGCGTTTTCCGTATCAAACTCAATTAAAAGAAAACAAAGAATCAAGGATTTCGCATCCTAAGCATTGTATATATCCCAAATCGATAATAAAATAACGGAGAATCAAAAGAAATTAATAGAACACGTTTAAGCACCAAGCATGAATTAATTAATTTAATTTCTAAGTATAAAAAATACGTGATAATTAAGATGAAAGATATTTTATTTAATTAATCCAACAAGAACAAACCATGAAAGTTAAAACCCGAAAACAGAATTAAAAGGATAACAGGATAAGCACTTCGTTTAAACAAAGTTTCATCATCTACATTGGCTCAAAAAAATTAGAAGAACATAATTAAATTAAAAACAAAAGAATTGATTGAACCCGGCATGGATTGAAGGAGAAGAAATCTTTCAAAAATTCTTCTTCGCCACGTAATTCTTTTCTCTTGTTTCTTGCCATCTTCCTCCCTTAATTTGACCTAAATTCGGTCTTTATATAGTGTTTTACTAATTTAAAACTTGTCTACGTAAAAAGACAGAAAAGACCCCAACTTAGAGTTGAAAATAAGCCAAAAATATCCAAACGGGCCACAATACACAAACTGGCCATTTTTTTTTTTTTAATAAACCGCGGAAAATAGTAATCAATTTGACAAAATTGGTTTGCAATCCCAATTTTGCATGGTTAGTCCTCAAATTTTCAATATGTATTTTATTTGGTTCCCACTTCAAGTTTTAATTGCAGGTTCAATCCTTTTTGCTTCAAAGTTTTAAGTTTGGTCCCATACTTTTAAAAACTTCCATCTTGGTCCCCGAATCTTCATAGTTGTTCATAATTTATCATAATTCAAATAAGACATTAATTAGTACTTTTATCAATAAATAATTTATAACAAAATAAGATAAGCAAGTAACATGTATACAAAAATTGTGCTCATCAATATGCTATCTATTTTACTCACTCAGAGATCTTCACACAGAAATGAAAAAAAAAAAAAAAAAAGTAGAAGCGGCTTCCAAAAACCAGAGGTTTATAGAAGAAACGAAGAAGACAAAGAAAGAGTGTTACTCTCTCTCTCTACAAACCTGAAAACCCAAGGATCTGATTGTTCTACATCAATTAGGGCAACTAATGGCCATTTTATATCAAAGCTACCAATCGTAGATGACAACTACATCCAACAACCCTCAGCGTTTTCAAAGGTGGATAAAAATTGGGTCTAGTTCAATTGAGCTTCTGGTCTACAGGATGAATTATTAGGCAATGGATTTTCTTTAAAGTTGGGCCTTTGGCCAACTTTCATCATTGCCCCAAAATACAAATATATTGGCATCAAAGCCTAACAGAATCTCCACATTGATGTTAATTGATTGAGTTTTAAAATTTGTAATTTGAATCAACAAGCTTCAGTTATTCTAACTTACAATCAAGTTTTCATCAAAGTTTTACCTGCAAAGAAACAAGATCAAGTAGCATCAATGTTCAACATTTAAAAATAAGAACTGAACTTTTTGAAGGCAGTAGCTTAGTACGTATCTTCTCAGAATAAACTATCACATATTTAGACATCATATTTATTTCAGATAGTAACCGTTTTAACCAAAGACCTTCTTTATATTCCTCTAGTAACGCCAATATACTTAGATTCAGTGGTGGATAAGGCAACAATGGGTTGGAGTTGCGATTTTGCAACTTATATGAGTACCACACAATGTAAACACATAAGTAGTTGTAGATTTTCTATTGTCCTTATCACCAGCAAAATCAACATCAACAAAACCTTTAAGAATTACTCTATCTTTACATGTCCCAAAGATTAAAACCAGATTAGAAGTACTCTTTAATTATCTAAGTAACCACTTCAAAGCTTTTCATTGTTCAGGGCCAGGATTGGCTATGAACCTACTGAGTCTGCTTATGGCATGGGCAACATCATGTCTACTACACACATGACAAACCCCACGGCATTAGCATAAGGCACTCTTTCCATGTACCATACATATGAATCATCTATGGGACACTAATGTTTACTCAATTTAAAGTGTCTTTCTAAAGGTAAGGAAACAAATTTAAAATCATGCATTGAAAAATTTGATAAGACTTTTTCAATGTAATCATTTTTTTCAACATCAAAAGATGATTAGATCTTTTTCTTTCGATATCTATTCGTAATATTCTTCTAGCATGTCCCAGATCTTTCATATCAAATTTAGAGTAAATAATCTTCTTTATTTCATTTATATCATGCATATTGAAACCAATCAACAACATATCATCAACAAGAAGCAAAAAAAAGTCTCACAATCATTTTTATCATTCTTAAATTATAAACAATGATCAAAGGCCTTTCTTTGAAAACCAACATCTTACACGAAGTTATCAAACCTTTTATACCATTGTTTAAGAGACTGTTCAAGGCTATATAAAGATTTCTTTAGCAAATACACATTATCAAGTTTGGACGAATCAATAAAACTTTCAGGTTGTGACATATAAATGATTTCATCTAAATCACCATGTAAGAAAGCAGTTTTGAGGTCCATTTGTTCATTTTTTTAATCATGATGAGCAAATAATGCAAGAAAAACTCTAGTTTTGTGTATTTAACTACATGAGGGAATATTTCATTGTAGTCATGCCATGTTTTTGAGTAAATCCTTTTTGCCACAAGTCTGGCTTTAAATTTTAAAGATTCTTTGTTAGAGATGTCCTCTTTCACTTAAAAATTCATTTGCAATCCACAAGGGACTTGCTTTTAAGTTTGGAAACAAGAATCCAAGTTTTATTTTTTCTTAGGGATTCCAACATATTGACCGCTTACAACTTTACTGTAAGTGTTAGGTTCTTTAAACATAAGATCTTGATAAGACTTAGCAGCAAGAGAAACATAATCTCCAAACCTAAGAGGAGCTCTAACGTCCCTTCTAGTCCTATCTCTGGTCAACTGATAATTTTCAAGATCTGGTTGAAGTATTTCTTGTGTCACATCTTCCTCATCTTGATGTCCTATATCATCTACATCTAAAATGTCATGATCAGACTCAACTTCAGATTCAGCCTCCACCTGAATCTGATTTTCCCATTAGTAAGAGTAATAAACTCCACCTGAAACTTAGTGATATTATCAACTTCACTTTCTTTAAGCTTTTACCTGCTAAGGCAAATCATGTCAGATTCATTAAAAGTAACATTCATACTAGTGACTATTTTAAAGCCCTTAATGTCTTTTGCCCACAATCTATACCCTTTAACCCATCAGGATACCCAAGGAAAATGCACTTTTAGGCCATTGCCTTAAGCCTTCCTACATATTGATAAGAGTAGGCAGCACACCCCAAAGGTTCTTAGATGACTATAGACAAGAGACTTTCCAATCTACAACTGTTCTGGAGTCTTACCATCAAAGGAACTTGAAGGTGTCCTATTAACATTATATGAAGTTGTCATTACAACTTCTCTCCACATTACTTTAGGAAGACCAGAACTAACCGTCATACACCTAACCTTGTCAAGAAGTGTTTTAGTTATTCTCTCAGTAACCCCATTTTGTTGGGGGTATAGAGGATAGTTTTGTGTCTTAATATGCTACTTTCATCACACAATTGATTAAAATCAGAGGTACAGAACTCTAATCCATTATTAGTTCTAAAAATTTTAATCTTTTTACCTGTCTCATTTTCTATGAAAGGTTTCCAAGTTTTAAATCTTTCAAAAGTATCAAATTTTTATTTTAACAAGAAAATCCAAACTTTTCTATAAAAGTCATCAATCGGGAAGAAAAAATACTTATTTCCTCTTTGAGTGGGAGTAGAGGCAGGACTCATAAATCAAAGTGGATGTATTCAAGGATAGATGTGGTTTTGTCCTTACATGTACTAAAATGAAGTCTGTGATGTCTACCAGAGTGTAGTGTTCACAAAATAGGATTTTTGAGATCACATCTTTGCCAAAAATTCCTTGTTTCTACAAGATGTGAAAACCTTTTCTCACTTACATGAGCCAGCCTGTTGTACCACTTTAAAGTGGCATCAACTTCAACGCTAAAGGATTTGCTATTGCATTGAGACATTGTTTCTGCCTTAATGATATAAATCTCATTTCTTTTAAAACCTTTGAAGATGACAAGAGATCCTTTGTTCACTTTCAACATACCATCCCCAAACTTACCATGCATGCCTAACTCATCAAAGTCACACATATATCAAGTTTCTATTAAGATCAAAAACATATCTAACCCTTTCCAGAGTGAATATGTAGCCATTTTCAAATTTTAAAGTCACACGACCAATCCCTTCAATTGTACAAGTCACATTATTTTCCATTAAGACTTCCCAAGTTGTAATACCCTTAAAGTTTTGAAGCCAATTCTTCCTAGATTTCATATGAAAGGTACAACAAGAGTCTAAGATCTATTCTTAGATTTGATCATACTTGTAAGCAATACTAGCAATACTAGCAGCAAACTTATTACTGGCAGGTTAAGTGGCAACATAGACATCAACATTATTTGGTTGTATAGGTTCAACTATATTTCCCTCATCAGCCACTTTATCTTTTTGCTCATTTTTCTTTTAATTGCAACCTTTGATGAAATGGCCAATTTTACTATAACCATAACACTTTTTATTTCTTGAGTTAGACTTTGATCTAAACTTTTCCCTATTCTTCATTCTTATAATTGTTATTGCTGTTATTTTGATTTTGCTCATTTTCTTAACTCCCATTTTGCTTATTTTGAGATCTTTCCCTAATATAAAGAATTACTACTCTCAACTTTCTTTGTTTTTAGTTCCATATATTTACTCCTTAAAGAATTTACTATAAACTCTTGTGCGATGGCGTCTCTGCCATACTTGACATCCCTATAAGCTTCTGGAATGGCATTCAAAAGTATAACTGTTTTATACTCCTTAGACACCTTCTCACTAGTGTTGGTGATGTCTTGAACTAATTTGTTGACTAAGTATAATTCTTCTAATTTTTCCAAATGAGCTCAATGGAGTCTAACCTCCCTACCTTTCTAAGAATTTAATTAGACAAATGCAAAATTATGGGAGGGGCTAATTCATCAGCTTCAACTTGCTGATATTCAATCATAGTGAGTGGGTACACACCCTCTATGGCTTTAGCCACTTTCTACTTGACCAAAACCTCTCTTTTTGTTTCCATAAGGAAAAATCCCATTTTCCATAAAACGCCCCAACTTCAAAACTAGTAATAGTCATGACAGAAAAAAACATAAAGTGATGTAGCATGCAATAGAAAATGAGGCAGTTTATGCAAACAACAAAGAATGAAACAAATTTATCAAGAACATGACAATATCTCAAAGTTTATTAAGTAAAGCACACAAAGGACGAACAAAGACCTAATTATTTTCACAGTACTATATAGAATATTAGAAAAAAGTCACACTGCTCGGTTTCATCAGGATTCTGTGAGAGTCAAATTCTCAGGTCAAGACAAAAACAAGAGACAGTGGTTTTTGTGACTTCTTGATAAAATGAAAAGAACGAACATATGAAAATTATAAAAAGAATTTTTAAGTAATTTTTCTTAGAACATTAAAAGTTCTAGCAAATAAGCAGATTATCTAATAATAGAAAATTATAAGAAGCAAACCACAGTGGCGATCAGATATTTGATCACCATAAAGCACTTACTAACAAGAGCAAAAATAGAGGAATAGATTTTTCTTCAAGAAAACCACAGGGATCTGGATAGATCTTTCAATAAGAACAACAGATCTAAGCATTTGCCCTTAGATCTGCAACAAGATCCTTCAAATCTAACAAAAACCCCCAAATGGAGAAACCATAAAATCATATCTGAAAGAGATAGAAAATACTTTCACGAGAAAACGGGTTAAACTTCTAAGAATGCCAACAGATGGCTATGATACCACTATTAATTCAACAAAGAATTTTTACAATATGAGAATCAACCCAATCTCATGAACATCAAAGAGAACCTAATCAACATAGGGCTCAAAATCATTGTACCATTTAGTATTAACCCAAGACCTAAAAGAAACCAAAGAACCGGACTCAAGCACGACTTGCCTGAGTTGCTATAGTAACAACATATGAACCATAAACTAGATCCTCCATAAAGGCTCTCTCTTTTACTCACTGAGAGATGTTCACACAGAAAGGGAGAATAAGCAAAAGCACCATCTGAAAACCAGAGGTTTACAGAAGAACGGAAGAAAAACTCTACACACAAAACCCAAGGATCTGATTGTTATGCATCAATTAGGGTAACTAATGGCCATTTTATACCAAAGTAACCAACCATAGATCACATCTCAATCCAACGGGGCCCAACCATCTCAAAGGCGGATAAATAATGGTGCAGATCAATTGGACTTATGGTCCACAAGTTGAATTATCAGGCAATAGATTTTCATTGTAGTTGGGCCTTTGACCCACTTTCATCATTTCCCCAAAATACATCTGTTGGCATCACATCCCAACAGATTTTTCATTGAAGTTTTGCTCATTGATCAATATACTCATTCTTCAGCATTTGTGATATTTCCAGTTTTGATTTTTTAGATATATTCAGGATTGGTAATAGTATTGATTGAATAACACACATTATAAATGTTATGTAGTTTTGTCTCGTATTTTTGGGCTTTCATGAGGTAGTTTTGTGTCCAAATTTTGTGCTCACGAATATGAAAATTGATTTGAGAACATTTTCTATTCAATGTATTACTATTATATTGAAGTTGTTGCCTTTCTATGGAAAAATACCGTGTGCTTTGCAATGAATAATTGGAGAGAAAATCCAAATTTCCAACCCCATTTTTCATACCTCAATTTCATGTATGGGCTAACCTTAGAAACCTATTTAAGATGTTTTGTAAAGTAGATAATTTGTCTATTAAACTGTTCAATACAATCTATATTATGTATACATTTTATTGCTAATTTGCTAGTAAAAAGGTTACATATAATTCGTATTTTTATATGCTTTCAGCCTTTAAAGTATGAACGAAATTAACTTGTTTTTATTCATATCATATTTGTTTAAGTTAAAAATAAATTTTTGTTTCGAAATATATTTATATATGTTATTTTGAAAAAAATATTGTTGGTCAAAGTTATATTTTTAACCAAGGTTGAGTAAAATAAAATCTAAACCAATTAATTACATCAACTCTATATCTATACTAATCTAAAAGGGATAAATTGTCCTTGAGTTATAATTGAGCCTATAACATATATATAGTCTTTAGAAGTTGAAAAGGCGATTTTGAAAATGTTTTCTTTGAATTGTAAAAATTGATATATATAGGAAAAGACTAAATAAGAAAAATTAGACAGTGCTGATGAGGGAAAGGAATTGAACATACTCGTTGTAAACAAGTTTTTCCAAATTTCTAATTAGAAAGATAGCTCTACTCTTTTGTTGGAGACACTCACATATTGACCCACAAAAAAAAAAATTTTACAAATTGCGTTGGATTAAAATCATGATATTTCGCTTCCTAAAGGCATTCGTCTTCATTTAATACTCTTTCTTAAAGTCCCACGCTTTGATATAAATAATAAAGCTTGGACTTGGAGGACTATTGTTACCATCCGATTTTGGTAAGGCTTTCACGTCGGCAAAGGCTCAGTAAAGGTCCCATACAGGCCTAATTCAGCCTCGCTAAGGCCTTATAGGCCCAGCCGAGAACCTTCCGGATGCATAAAGGTTACATAGACCCGGTGAAGGGCCCCCTGGGGCCCAAAGCAGGGCCTTGTAAATTCTCAAAAGGCCTCGGGAGGCCCATCGAACATCTTAGCATTCCTGAATTAGAGTACAACGAAGCCCATGAAGGGCCTCGACACTCGTGGCCGTCCCAGAGAGCCTCACCGGGCTTCGTATTTATTATAACTAGCAAGCAGCACTATATTTTAGGACAACCAGGGAAGTAATTAAAGAAATATTGTATTTGATTATCATACGGATTCTCACAAGGAAACCAAATTCAAATATCCTAGATATTAGGCAAGGTGATCAACTCAAATAAGGGCTGAAATCTGAGAGATTGCCTTGACAACCGATTGCCCTTATCTCATAAGAAAGGAGAATCCAATCAGAGTTCTAATTGATTGCTAACACAGAATAATTAGGACTCTGCATCTATAAATACAAGGACTCTAATTATTCTAAGGTACGCACGATTTTTATTACGTACTCTTGACGCTTTTTTTTTCACTTGAATCCTACCCTAAACTTTGCTCAAACCGCTGCCTGCTTGTATCTCCCACACCTAATTACTTACCTCCCCCGTGTATTATTCCTACTGCACCGCACTTGACTAGATTGTCAAGTACCAACGATCGCCGGACCTTTTTCTCAGGAGATATTGGTGCCCAACGGTTGTCCGAAAGTGTGCGGGTAATATACTCTGAGTTGGCGGAGGAGTGATGGAGATCCGTTGACACGTGGATCTGCAGTTCCACGTCATCAGTTATATATTTTGCTTAAACTAATTTTTCTTAACTAGTTATGCTTCAACGTGAATAAGACGCTTAAATCGCTAGAATGTTTAGTTTTGGTAATATTACTTTATTTTTCCATTACAATTTGGATAAGTTCACGTGAAGACATCTGGGCACTGAATTGTGCATATGAGAATGTTTAATTTTGTCAATTTCTAATGTAAATGTTATATTGTTTTCTTTTATATACTGATTGATAAATATACCAAACTTGAGGTGCTATGAGCTCAAATTACAAAGATTTGTTATAAATCATTTGCTATCTCATAAAGCAAGAAAATTCAATGGGTTTGAGTGCTCGATATATTTAAGAACTTATGTACACTATTTTTTATTCTTTATGTTTGTGTTCTTTAATTGATATTATTTGGCTATATTAGAGACTTTAAAAATAGATGTTCAATATTGGCCACACAATTATAGAAAGTACTTTGTTTGAATACAACAACAAACATTATATTTTACCGTATTTTCTAATGTCAAATTTTTATATTTTAATACAGTATTAAATTAAATTATAATTATTTAAATATTTGAATAAATATATAACTCACAAAATTATTATTAAATCACGTGCACAGATATTGGAAAAGACTAAATAAGAAAAATTAGACAGTGCTGATGAGGGAAAGGAATTGAACATACTTGTTGTAAACAAGTTTTTCCAAATTTCTAATTAGAAAGATAGCTCTACTCTTTTCGTTGGAGGGGAAAAAAAATTACAAAGCAAAAATCATGATACCATAATTGACTCAACCTTTAGGTAAGTCCATAAGTGTGACAACTCTCGAAAGCTTCTATAGGTAAGGCTCTCGAATTTTAAGAACTCTTATTCTCAATTGTTTAAAAAATAGAATATTCGAGTTAGCTTTTTTCCTTAGATAATAATTAAAAAGACTAATTTAATAAATTTCATTTATGAACACGTATGTTGTCGCTAAACAAAGTAATAAAAATATACAAGTATTGTAATGGAAAAGTCCATACTCTATAAGAGATAAATAATTAAAAATAATAATGATTTAAGATTAAAGTGTAACTTTTCCTCGATGATAATTTTGAAAAAATATATCTCTATAAATTTAATTAATCAATAATTTTTCGTCATTAAATAGCATAATAAAATAAAAAAAAATATTAACTTTAATAAATTCTATTAGTAATTAAGTAACAACTAAAAAAATATTAACTTTAATTAATTTAATTTAAGATAGAAATTTCATTAATAAATAGAGTAATAAAATACAAAAAATGAAATAATAATGAAGAAAAATTCCATTAAAAATAGAAAAATGGATTTTTTGCACACAATGGTCATTCTCGTTTGTTCTTGCTGCAGATTGATGACATTTCCTTCTATTTTTTACAATAAACTCCCTATCTCAACTTTTTTTGCGCAAATAGTCATTTCCATTAGTTTCCGTTCAATTCCTCCATTAAATGAGTGCGTGTAGTGCGCAATTTGATCATGGAACAATTTTGGACATAAAAAATAAAGAAAAAATTACAACAAAGGTCCAAAATCTTTCAAAAAGCGTCGAAAAGTTCTCAAACTTTCTAATCCTAACACATATGACCCAAACATTTAAATAAATGTACGCTTGAAGGACCTCTTGACGGATTTCGTTCAAATATTTGTTAGTTAACCAAAAGTCAATGGTCCGACCTTAATTTGACTGAATTTAAAGGATGTTTGGATTAATTTTTTAAACTATTTTTTTCTCAAACTCATTTTCAACCACATGTCATATGGGACCTACAACTTTTATCAAATTTTCAACTACTCATTTCATCAATTTTTTTCTTCAAAATCTCGTAAAAAGCTACTTTTACTTTTAAACTCCATCAAGCATGTACTTAATAAGGAAAACATACTATTTTCATATTTCCTTATTTCAAACAATTAAAACATAAGAAACAAAAATAAAAACTAATATGTTCATTGACAGGACATTTGAATTATGTATAGATCTCATCCAGTTGTCCGTTAATTGACAAAAAAAAATACCCGTAATCTAAATTTGACCAATTTAACAAGGACAATATAGTTTATTATATTCTATTATTCAAAAATAAATATTTTTAAAAAAAAAAGATCACCTTTCCCCACCCCACCCCACCCACCCCACCCCCCCCTCTCCCCGAAATCGGATTAGAATGTTTAGGTCATATGTGTTAGGATTAGAAGGTTAATTGTGGACTTTTCGACGCTTTTTGAAAGATTTTGGAACTTTGCTACAAAGTTTTCTTTATTTTTTATGTCCAAAATTATTCCAGGATCAAATTGTGCACTACACATGCTCATTTCCGGAAGAATTGAACGAAAACTAATGGAAATGACTATTTGCACAAAAAAAGTTGAAATAGGGACATTATTGTCAAAAATAGAAGGATGGGTCCTCAATCCACAATAAGAGCAAACGATAGAGACAATTTGTGCGAAAAAGCCATAGAAAAATAGTAATATCCATTGATAATATTATTAGTTAAAAAAATAAAAATAAAAACTTCATTGGTGACAACGACGAATTCTCCCTCGACAATTAGTAACTATGTTGGTGATTCTCAACAATGTCATCGATGAGACTGTCGTCGATAATCCAAACAACGGACGTTGCATATTACCGACCATAATATTGTTGGTAATTATATCTTAATCACATATATATTCTATCTAAATTGTACAAACCGTTTAAAATTCTTTTATTACTATTATTGAAAATGCCCCTTAGAGTGTATGCATTCGACCCATAAGTTGATTAATTCGCCTCTAAACAAAAGTAGATTGAAAAAAGTCAATACGTTTGTTTATGTGTAAGAGAATATCTTGATATAAAGGCATCTTTCTTGGAGGTCATGACATTGAACTCCTTTTCTATTTTATAAATTCAATGTGTTCTATCGATTATCTTAAAGCATTAATAGAATAAAAAGAATGCAGTGAAAGTCTAGATGAGCTCAATCGGGCCAATTATATTCAACCAGAGAGGGTTGGTGTTCATATAAAAGGAGGATTATATGAGGTATCATTTTTGTCAATAAAAATAAATACTTTAATTTATATATAATTTATTGACATAAATTTCTTCAACAAATAAAGTAATAAAATGAAGTACTTACGATGAAAAATTTTGAGGAGAATTAAAAACTAGCTAGCAAATAACTTATCCATTAGTAATATATATTATTAATAAAAAACTAAAAAGATATCTCAAGTTACTTACAAAATATTTCGTCCGCAGTTTAATAAAAAATAAAACAAGTAAATAAATAATAAACTTCATCAGTAACACCGACATTTTTTAAGATGGCGATCAATGACCGACATCCGCTGGTGCGTGGTGATTGCCAATAATATCAAGACTTCCGTTAGTTAATCACAGATACAGGTACATTTGAGATCACATACATATTGTTGTCCACAATTCTATGAAAATCACATACTAACCTTGATTTTCATTGAAATTATCGACGATATTTAAATTTAAATTTATATTTTTGAAAAGATCTATCATAGAGTATGCCTAAAGCCTTCTACTTGGTAAATGTAATGTGTTGTATCGATTATCTTAAAGCAATGAACTCTAATTGTTTTGAAGCACTAAAGAAGCTATATGCAGAGACAAAGGAACAATTGTTTTTGAGTTTGTGCAAAGAGTACGTAGAAGGCAGTGAAAGTCCCTGCAGAGCTCAATTGAACCAATTATAATAGATTGAAGAAGAGATACTTAGTGTCCATATGAAGGGGAGATTATACGATGTATCATTTTCGTCAATTAAAAAAAAAAAAAAAATACTTTCATAGATTTACTTTAACCTAAATTTCATTATTAAATAAATTAATAAAAATTACAAAAATGAAACACTAAAGCCGAAAATTCCGAAGAGAATTAAAAAATAGCTAAAAAATAAAATTATCCTTTAGTTATAAATATAAGAGAAATTTGCAATTTTTGTCACCAATCTTTATAGTTTGTTACTAATCTACCCTTAATTTTTTTTTAAGTACCAGACATCCCAAATATTTTATTTAATTGCAAATCATGTCCCTATTGACAAATTTTGATGGATTTGCCCTCCTCTTTGAATAAACAAAAATAAAAGAAAACAATAAATCAACAAAAAATAAGAAAAATTTGTAAAAAAAATCTCATAACTTTTAAAAATTACAAAGTATATTCTTGATCATCCATCCACCCTACCTTATTCCACCACAGCCATCAAGAGAGGCCAACTGCGAAAGAAACAAAGGTAAAATCTCCATCCAACATTCAGCAAACTTCATCAATAGTTTAAATTGTTGGAGACCGGGATCTGGACATCACAAAAATTAATTTTCTGTGATGATCAAACATCCCTCCACAAGATATGATTTATTTCGTGCATTCAAACTGGATTAAATAAAACTGCAAGAACACATAGGTGTTGAAGAAATTACCCTTGTAGCGCGTTGTTATTTAAACTTCCAAAGCTCCAAACCCTCAAGCCTTCTCTAGTATTCTCCAAGAGAAGCTGTACTCGTGTGTGGTCACTTCTCTGGTTCTAGGTTATACTAAGGTTAGGGTTTTCTTTGTCAGGAGAAAACACACACTTCATATTTTAGTGTGTGTCCCGCCTCTATGTTTAGGTTGTGTAGAAAAACAGTCTTATGAGACTATTTATAATCTACTTACACTCCAAAACCCTACCAACCCTAGTACCATAACCCAGGCCCATTTCTGCACAGCCCAAAATAGGTAATAAGTCTATTTAGCTCTATATATTGGAGCCACTGAGGAGACTTGATCGGACCCAATTAAACTAAGCTCTAGAAAATTAATTTTGACTCAGTCAAATCTTGATCAATCAAAATAATTTATTAATCAGTGTCTATTCCACTAAAAGAACAAGACTGCACTCTTAGTCTAATTGAAATTACTGAAGCAACAATCAATAATTATATCCTCCAACTTATCGATCCTACTTGTTACCCCGTCGATCAACTCGAATATTTGAAATAAGTAAAATGACCAAAGTGCCCTTATTCGAATATTCACAATTTCTCAACTCCCATATTCTATTTGACAGTTCGATGTGATCACATCACATTATTGAATTCAACAATCAATGTCGAACTACTGAGCTCAGATTAAACTGTATACTAGAAGAACCAACGAGATCATGATCATACCTTAAAGGTGACGGATTCCATATTACGAATATATGTTCCTCGTTAGTTCACTCTAATTCCCAAAGTATCGAGATATTGATCAGCAATTTGATCTTACTCATTGACACCTCAAAGAACTTCAAGTTAGTAACCGAAGTTCATTATCCGCTCAGGATTAAGGTCCCATGTAAGATAGTCAAGTAAAATTAAATTTGTCTGGTCAATGTCACAAATTAATTTCACGTGGTCCCGTTCAATACAATCCAAATGTACTCTCAATTTTATTACCAAAGTCAAAGATAGACTTTAATAAAATCGAGACGGTCTTATCAAAATAAATTATCCATATTTATTTACTGATCGTGAACGATAATTTTAGATCGAATTACAGATTGAATCTTTCTGTGTTTAACAACTCAAACACTCAATTTGTAATATCAAATCGACCTATGGATAAATATAAGCTCAAAATAACATAATAAATATATCAATCAATATATTAATTTTATTTAAAATGTCACGAGTTCAAATAATTTACTCGACGGGCAAACACAACCTAACAAATCTCCCACTTGCCCTAGAGTAAATGAGACATGTTAACTACACCCATATTTTCAATATGCCCCTCAAAACTCTTAGGTGGTAAGCTTTTGGTAAAAGGGTCAAGGTCAATTTTTGCAGATGCAATCTTGCACATCGTAGCATCTCCTCGTTGAACGATATCTCTAACCGTGTGGTATTTTCATTCAATGTGTTTTCCACGTTGATGGCTTCACAGGCTCTTTTGCATTTGCCACCGCTCCACTTTGTTATCACAAGATGGAGTGATGGCCTGTGATGCCAAAGGAACCACCTCAAGGTCTAGCAAAACTTCTTTAGCCATACCGCTTCTTTGGTCGCTTCACAAGTCGCCACATATTCTCGCCTCCATGGTGGAATCGTGCAATACAAGCGCTTGATGCTCCTCCAAACAACGGCACCGCCACCTAATGTGAACATCGAACACGATGTGGACTTGCGAAAGTCCCTATTAGCTGAAAATCAGAATCAGTATAACCCGTAGGCACTAAATCAGTATAACCCGTAACATATAATCTCTTGTTCTGCGAAGATACTTGAGAATATGCTTAATGACGATCAAATTGCTCCGATCCTAGATTTGGTCGATATCTCACCGAAAATTCCAACAACGTAGCAAATATCTGGTCGAGTGCATAGCATAGCATACGTGAGACTTCCTACAGCCGAGGCATAAGGAACTTGTTTCATGTATTCCACCTCACTAGGAGTCTTAGGACAGTGCTCCCGTGATGAGTGAATTCCATGTCTAAAAGGCATTTGACCTTTCTTGGAATTTTGCATTGCAAATCTCACCAATATTTTATCAATATATGAAGCTTGGGATAGAGCGATTCTTTTGTTCTTTCTATCCCGAAGGATCTGAATACCTATAACATAATTGGCTTCTCCCAAATCCTTCATATCAAACTGTTGTGCCAACCAGTGGTTAACTGAAGTCAATGCTCCTACGTTATTCCCAATGAGTAGGATATCATCAACATATAGTATGAGAAAAATCACCTTGTTGTCTTTAATCCTCTTATAGACACAAGGTTCATCAGGATTTTGATCAAAACCATAAGTATTGATAGTTTGATTGAATCACGAGTTCCGGACCTAGATGCTGTTTAAGTCCATATATGGACCTATCGGTTTGGATACTTTATGCTCTTGACCATTTTGGATAAAACCAAATGCGGTTGCATCATATAGATGCTCTCATCAAGACTTCCATTAAGGAACAACTGTCTTGACATCCATTTGCCATACCTCATAATCAAAATAAGTCGCAATGGATAAGAAGATTCTTATAGACTTAAGCATGGCCACGAGAGAGAAGGTTTCTTCGTAATCGATACCTTCTCCTTGGGTAAAACCCTTAGCAACCAATCTAGCTTTAAAGGTTTCCACCTTTCCGTCTACTCCCTCTTCCTCTTGTAGATCCATTTGCACCCTACAAGTTTTACCCCATTTGGTACATCTACAATTTTCCAGACCGAGTTAGTATACATAGATTTCATTTCTGAATCCATGGCACTCTTCCAATGGTCAGCGTCTACATCATCCATAGCTTTCTTAAACGAAGTGGGATCCTCTTCTTGCTCGGTGGAGCGCCTCGAAAAACTCTCCATATAGCAAGTACCTAGAGGGTCGTTGAATGACTCTCTCACGACGCCTAAGTTGTGGAAGTTCCTGATTGATTGGAATTTGTGATTGTTCTCTTTGTTGTTTCTCCTCCACCATGTCCTTCCGACTGCAAGTTCGGTCTCATGTGGTGGTGAGCAGGAGGACTTGATCCGACATATCGGTGCCTCGGACCGATGGGTATGGTAGGTGGAACCTCCATTTCTCTCCCACCGCATCGGTATCATCAATGGTAGAGGCGTGAATTCATGTTAAGTAGGTTCGGATCGGATCTCGGAGTGGATGAGGTGGGAACGTTTCCTTCATTTCTTCAAAAGAACCTTACTCTTAGATTCACGTTCTTCTATATATCTATCCTCTAAGAAGGTTGCATTTGTGCTTACAAAAACCTTCTTGTCCACGAGGACTATAAGTAATATCCTCTTGTCCCCTTAGGATATCCTACAAAATGCACAACTCGATCTTGATTCCATCTTATCCGCATTTCTCTTAAGCACATGTCTTTGGACATCTCCATATCCCGATATGTCTTAGATTAGGCTTACACCAATTCCACAATTCCAGGGGTGTCTTGGGGATGAGACTTAGATGGAACTACATTCAACAAGTATATTGCGGTTTGTATTGCATATCCCCAAAAGGATGTAGTAAGTGTTGAGAAGCAGCATTGATCGACCATGTCCAACAAGGTCCTGTTTCTCCTTTCTGAGACACCATTTTGTTGGGGTGTTCCTGGTGCACTCAGTTGGGATAAAATCCCATTTTCGGCAGTATGATCTAAAGTCGTGGGATAGATATTCTCCACCTCGATCCGATCGAAGTATTTTAATGCTCTTACCTAATTGCTTCCGCCGATTACGAATTCTTTGAACTTTCAAAAGCTTCGGACTTGCGAGCCATTAGGTAAACATAACCATATCTAGAGTAGTCATTAGTAAAAGTGATGAAGTACTCATACCCACCTCTAGCCTAGACACTAATTGGCTCACATACATCAGAGTGTACTAATTCCAAAACTTCTTTGGCCCTATGTCCTTTTGATGTAAAGGACCTCTTGGTCATTTTTCCTTCCAAACAGGATTCGCAAACCGGTAGGGACTCCATCTTTAAGTCACTTAAAGGACCATCCCTCACGAGTCTTTGGATCCTATTAAGGTTAATATGGCCAAGTCTCAGGTGCCACAAGTAAGTCTCATTAGTAGGAGACAGTTTAATGCGTTTATTAGATTCAGTGTGGTGCAATGAGCTATCAAGAGGTTTTAAAACATATAAATCATCATTCAAATGTCCCTACAGATAAGGGCTTTATTTAGAGTAATATCCACGAAAAAGGTGGCGGATAAAATATCCTTGTCTAAATAACAAAGCAACCGAAATCAAATTTTGAGTAATATCCAGGAACATAATAACAATTCTTTAAAACCAAATGTCTTTTATTTCTAAAATAAAGATAAACATGTCCAATAGCTCTTGTAGACACCACTGCTCCTGTGCCAACTTTGAGAGTCAGTTTCCTTCATTGAGTTCCACAGTTACCGGAACCCTCCAAACAATTGCAAACATGATTAGTGCTCTAGAATCTACAATCGAGGAATCGGTGAGAATCAACCATCAAACATGACTCAATAAAAGATAACTCACCATTACGGCTTTTTGGAAGCTAGGTATTCTAGTGATTCCTCTTCCAATGACCTTCTCATCCACAATGAAAAACTTTCCTTTAGGCTTACCATCTAGTTTTGCCTTTTTAACTTTCTTCTTTGTGGGCTTTTCTTGTTAGATTTCTTCCTCTTGTTCCCTCCTTTGCCTTTCGGCTTGGAAGAGGATGATCCGAGGGGAAAACAACAAAGGTATCACCACTTTTGGTCTTAAGAAACGGTTTGAATTTTGGAGCTCCTTCATCGGCTCGATCGAGGACATGCTCACTTGTTCATGTTATAATTAACTTTGAACCGAGAGAACATCTTAGGGAAAGTTTCTAAAGCCTATGTCAACTGAGTCTTCGATTTGATTTCAACCCCTAAAACCTCGACCACGTTAAACTGAGCAATCAATGCAAGCATATGATCTCTCACGGGCGTGCTTGGTTTCATCGCATGTTCATTATAGTCCTAATGGCGACTGACGGGCCCGGCGTCCCCTCGGTGCTCAAACATTTCTTGAAGACGGTCCATAACCGAGTAGCGTCTCCATATTTCGATGTTTACTGTTGCAACACATTTGAGATAGATCCAAAAATGTAGCCGTAGGCCATCTCTTTAGATTGGATCCACTTCTCATATGCGACTTTCCGAGCATGCCATGGACCGTTTCGGTAAGTTCATCGGGGCGTGGTTCGATTAACACGAACTTATGCTTCTCAGAAGTGAGGACAATCATCAAATTACGTTTCCAGTCAATATAATTCTCTCCTACTAGATGGATTTTGGTCAAAATCATAGACAGTGAATTGCTCGACATTTTTTTGAAATAAAATTAAAAATTTAAATGAGCTACAGACAAAATAATAATTTCATATATGATACATGAAAAGCACGAGTAGACCCAAGAACTACTTCTATATGGTGAATACCTAAAACCCCAAAATCTTAAACACATCCCTCTATATGAGAAGATAGTGTGATTTACTGGCTAAGTGGGACCTCCCACTAAATTCAATATATCTAGCATCTCATGCAATATTAATTTAGTATCATCAGTATTTAGGCCATCAATAACACCGTTTGGATATTCTATAGGAAGTTCCCACGATATTTTTTGATTTAAGTGTGCAACCCCTATATTTGATAATTTTAAGTTTTAAATTAATTACGTTACATATGGGGCAATCGTGATTAATTAATACTAAAAATTATCACCCGATTGGACCCAATCTAGTAACCGAATAAAGGCTGAGTCCTCCTATAGGGAGGCCAATAAAATTAGCTCGAGGCATACACCTATTCTTACTAATGGGCTAATAAGGGAGGCCATGGGTTCACATAAACAAAGACACCACCATCACCCACTTAATATTTTTATATTGTTTGAGTTTTTTAATTAATAATTTCTAACCAATTTTAACTCTTAAAATTTGTCCAATTATTAATTAAAATATTTAATCTTTCTAATCTAATAAAATTAGAAAAGAAAATAAACATTATTATACAATGCATGATGAGAATAGTACCTAGAGCGGTTGTAATGTGATCTATATGGCATGTTATATGATGACATTTAATCATAATTAAATTAAAGGGTTTTTTTCAAAATAACCACAATAAATAAACTATTTCTTAAAATACTATCATGTTTTTTTATTTTTAAAATACTGTTTTTTTTTTGTAACACTTGTTGTTACATTTGTTACATTTGTTATTTTAGTTATAATAAATGTGTTACATTTGTTATTAACAAACATAACAAATGTAACAACAAGTGTTATAAAAATAAAAACGATATTTTTAGAATAAAAAAAAGTTAAATAGTATTTTTAAATTATTTACATTTTGTAGTATAGGGTGAAATTATCACTTAAATTAAAGCAATAATAAAATTAAATAGAACAAATTTATGGCCCAAAACCTAGACACAAAATTACAAATAAATTAAAGGTCCAATTGATCCACAAGCCGACCCAATTCTTCAATTTCCATTTGCAAGTGTCCGGCCCAATTCCGGCGTGACCCGCCCAATAGAGCGTGAGGGGCCCAAATTCCAGAGTGTGGATCCGCGCATTGTTACTCGTCAAAATCCAAAGAATAGGAAAATGGGCTTCGCGGGGGAAACCATTTCGCGACCGATCGACCAAGCGTCGCTACTTCAACCACGCGACCACGATGACTTTCAATCGCCACCATCGTCTTGGAAGGCGGCAAGCACATCGCGCTTCTAATTTTTGTTTCGCGCTGCGACGTACCATGCCCATCGATTTTTCCGGCCAATGGAGGAGGTTCCAGCGGTCACCAAACATTGGGTAAACATCCACATGCGATTCCATGGGATGGAGCGCCGAGAAGAGTCACGAACCAGCAAAAATGGATATTTGCACTACAGGTCCTCCATGAAATGAAGAAGATGAAGTCCGGTCCTCCTTTGTAAATTGCAGCAAAGGATCTTCAACTCTTGGACAATAGTGAAATCGATCCTCATATTTTAATTTGTACAGCAATACAATAAAAAAAATTTCTAATACAATATTTCAATAAATTAAAATCAAAAGGGAAACATGGAGTCGTAATCCACCCCCTTTGTTACAAGACTCGATAAAACAATACAATTTTTTCACCAAAAAATTCTAAGGCCATAAATTGTTCAAAACACAATTAAAATCATTCAATCTAATAACAACAATAAATCACATAAACCCTAACACCGCTCCAATCTAAATCATGCATTAAAATACAATTTTATTTAATCCTAAATACACGGAATAAAATTAAAACCTTAGCTCTGATACCAATTGTTGGAGACCGGGATCTGGACATCACAAAAATTAATTTTCTGTGATGATCAAACATCCATCCACAAGATATGATTTATTTTGTGCATTCAACTGGATTAAATAAAACTGCAAGAACACATATGTGTTGAAGAAATTATCCTTGTAGCGTGTTGTTCTTTAAACTTCCAAAGCTCCAAACCCTCAAGCTTTCCCAGTGTTCTCCAAGAGAAGCTGTACTCGTGTGTGGTCACTTCTCTGGTTCTAGGTTATACTAGGGTTAGAGTTTTCTTTGTCAGGATAAAACACACACTTCATATTTTAGTGTGTGTCCCGCCTCTATGTTTAGGTTGTGTAGAAAAATAGTCTTATGAGACTATTTATAATCTACTTACACTCCAAAACCCTACCAACCCTAGTACCATAACACATGCCCATTTCACGCAAAATTGAAATAGGTAATGAGCCTATTTAGCTCTATATATTGGAGCCAATTGAGGGGACTTGAGCGGACTCAATTAAACTAAGCTCTAATAAATTAATTTTGACTCGATCAACTCTTGATCAATCAAAATAATTTATTAATCAGGTTCTATTCCACTAAAAGAACAAGACTGCATTCTTAGTCTAATTGAAATTACTGAAGCAACAATCAATAATTATATCTTCCAACTTATCGATCCTACTTGTTACCCCCGTCAATCAACTCGAATATTCTGAATAAGTAAAATGACCAAAATGCCCTTATTCAAATATTCACAAATTCTCAACTCTCATTTTCTATCTGACAATTCGATGTGATCACATTACATCATTGAATTCAACAATCAATGTCAAACTACTAAGCTCAGATTAAACTGTGTACTAGAACAACCAATGAGATCATGATCATACCTTAAAGGTGACGGATTCCATATTACGAATATATGTTCCTCGTTAGTTCACTCTAATTCTCAAAGTATCGAGATATTGATCGAAATTTGATCTCACTCATTGACACCTCAAAGAACTTCAAGTTAGTAAACCAAGTTCATTATCCATCAAGATTAAGGTCCCATGTACGATAGTCAAGTGAAATTAAATTTGTCGGTCAATGTCACAAATTAATTTCACGTGGTCCGTTCAATACAATTCAAATGTACTCTCAATTTTATTACCAAAGTTAAAGATAGACTTTAATAAAATCGAGACGATCTTATCAAAATAAATTATCCATATTTATTTACTGATCGTGAACGATAATTTTAGATCGAATTACAGATTGAATCTTTCTGTGTTTAACAACTCAAACACTCAATTTGTTATATTAAATCGACCTATGGATAAATATAAGCTCAAAATAACATAATAAATATATCATTCAATATATTAATTTTATTTCAAAATGTCACGAGTACAAATAATTTACTCGACGGACAAACACAACCTAACATAAATCTTTTTGGGATTGTAAAGTACACTAGAAACACATCTTGCACCAGAGACTTGAGAATAGTTTGGCTTTATTGCAAACTGTTTCAGAGACATCCTTCAAAATTAAGGCAACTGGAAATGGAGAATAGCTGTTTGGCAATAACAAACTACTGGAAAATTAAAATACTTTTGTTGATTAAGAAAAAAATAATGCTTTGGGATGGTAATCAGGAAAAATCACGGTCTTAAGTTTTTCTTGTTTATCGTAGATTCATTTTTATCGTGTATGCAAATATGTTTCAAGTGCTTATTCAGCGTGATTTGGAGTTATGACTTTATGACATTTAAAATGAACACATTAGTTGTGTTTCATTAATGATTTGATCTTCAAATTGTCTTGTAGGTAACTGTTGTAATTTGGTGTAGGCTCATCTGCATTTCTACTAAATAAGGAATGCGAAAAGTAGCAGAACTTACACACATTAAGAATGAGCGTCGGATTCCTTTAAAGTTGTGGTGTCTCTTTGTTTTTGAAGCATCTATCTGTCCTATGCTCGCATTGATGATTTATAAAATTAATTGAACTCACCATTATTGAAGTGCAGTGCTTTTATTGTTAATTGATTGGCTCATACAAATAAAAATGCTACAAAAAGGGTTTCTTTGCTGTGGGGTTGTGGGTGGGGATAGAGTGTTAAGGAATAAGATACTTTGTACTTTTTAATTTTTTTTTTTTTTACAATTTTCTCTTATTTTTGTTGATTTATTAATTTCTTTTATTTTTTTTTATTTAAAGAGGAGAGAAAATTCGTCAAAATCTTTCAATGAGAACGTGATAGTAATTAAATGAAAAGTTGGGGACGTCTGATGCTGAAAAGGGGTTAATGATATATTAGTAACAAATAGTCAAGGTTGGGAACGAAAACTGCAAATTTTCTTAAATATAATTAATAAAAAGCTAAAAAAATATTTACTTAAAGAATTTTCAATCGGCAATTTAATATAAAAATAAAACAAGTAACTAAATCTTATTGGTAACATTGACAATTTTTTTGTCTGCAATTAGTATTAGTGATTGACGCACGTCGAGAATTTCTAATGATATTGAGAATGCCGTTGGTAATCGTTGACGTGAGTACGTCTGAAACACATATATATTGTCGTCCATAATTCTATCAGAATATTTCCATTGAAACTACCGACGCTATTTAATTTTATTCTTATTATATTAAAAAAATCCATCATTGAGTGTGCATAAAATCTCTATGTTGATTGTGTCGCATTTATATAGAGTGATGCGAACTCACGAAGATTGAATCTCGAAACCCACAAAAAAAAGATTGATAATGAACTCCAAGAAAGCTAAAATGAAGCCGCAATACCTTGACTCAATGATTTCTTAAATCAAAGAACCAAATTTGAATGAACGGCATAAAGATTTACGAAGTCTTTGATAAGTTCGATTAGTGCAATTAAGAACAATGAAGAAAAGTGAATCTCACTTTAATGTAAACTCTCAATAATCAATTATCTTTTGTTTACAATGAAAATTGTTTATATATGCAAAAATCTATGAAAACCTAATCAAATTCGAAAAATATCTAGTAACATAACAAAATTAGAGTTTTTTTTTTAACAAAATCCCAAAAATTCCTAGATTTTCATAATTTGGCCTAAGCGATTGCCCAGGCTAAAGATTTATCTACTATTTTGTTCTTATGGTGTGGGACGATCGCCCCACATTTTGCCTGGGCGATCAATGCCATGCGTAGTCTTCAAATTTTGAATCATGCTCATTTTACCCCTCCAATCTTCCACTAGCCTCCAATATGCTTTTAATATGGTCCTTAGTTTGAATCAAATGTACTAAAGTTGACTCTTCCATTATCATACTCATTTGAAGGTTGGTGTCTTACTTGTTGCACGTTGGGTGTCGGTTTCGGCCCACGTAGCTTGGACAAGACCTTGTATGACGTCCTTGATCTTATTGGCTCTTGATCTTGTTATTGGTCCCACCAAAATATGTAACAAGTCATTGCTAGTCGGTCCATGGTTCGCATCATCCCCTTCCTCCTCAAAAGGATTCGACCTTGAATCATCATATGCATCAAAAGGAGAAAGATCAGAAACATTAAAACTAGCATACTCACCTAGAAGGTCAAGCTTATAAGCATTATCATTTATCCTCTTAAGGACTTGAAATGGTCCATCCTTTCTAGGATATAGCTTAGACCATCTAGGGGAATGAAATATTTCCTTCCTTATATACACCCAAACCCAATCATCAAGCTCAAAAATAAGTCTACGGCCTTTGTTGGCTTTAGCTGTGTATTATTTATTCTTCTTTTCAATTTGTTGCATTTGAAGCTCCTTTGTCTCATCTGGATTATTTCTATAAGCTGGTCGGTTTAGAATAACAACTCCAAGTACAAAGTTAATTTGATGTTCAATGTCTCTAATAGGTGATAACCTACTAGATATCTTCAAGAAACATGTCCTCAAATTCTTGCAGTAAAGAAATAACTAAACTAGTGAGGGATTGGTTAGTTTTGCCAAGTACAAGGTAGGATTCCTTGTATACTAGCAAAATCATTTGTTGATTTTCCATGAAAGCCCTCTTAATCTCACTTTTTTTTTACAAAGAAACTCACTTTTGTCTTTCCTTTTTTCTTTGTAGGCTCTCAATCTTATTTCTCTCGTGATTCTACTTTATTTTCAATTTTAATCTCATTTTTTTTCCTCAATCATTTTATTTTCTTGTACTTTTACATTACTTTTTCTTTTATGTTGCTCTAAATCATCTACTTTAATTTGTACATTAAGAGCATGCCTCGCAACTAGAGCTTCACATTCTACAGGGTACTTTACACCATCATCCTCCAACTCAGGCTTCACATCACTATCACACTCATGCTCAGTCTCCACTTTTCCATTATCAAGCAAAATCGTTTCCCTTCTGTTTGGGCATTGTGACTCAATGTGCTTAGAACCCAAATAATTAAAACATTTGATATCCCTATTTCTAGAAGGTTGAAAATCTGACTTGGATTTATTGTTGCTAGTTATATCCCATTTTTTTCCCTTGGGTGGTTCAATCTTTTCCTTTGAAACAGTCATATCACTGCCATCATTATTATCCCACTTAAATTTTCAATAAGGGTTAGATCCCAAAGAATACTTTGTCGCCCTTTTTCTTTTCAATAGCATTTCTATTTTCATAGTCATGTGCATCATGTCCTCCAACTCCACATAGTGTTGTAATTCGACTACATTAGCTATATCCCTATTTAATCCATTCAAAAACCTGGCCAACGTGGCCTCCATATCCTCCTCAACATTGGTCCTAATCATAGCCACATCCATCTCTTTATGATAATCCTCTACACTCTTTGAACCTTGAGTAATGCTCTGCAATTTGATGGAGGTCCATATAGTAGTGACTAGGTACAAATCTCCTCATCATAAGAGCATTTAAATCACCCCAAGTTTCTATAGGCCTCTTGTGATTTCTCATCCTATTTGTCACCAATTGATCCCACCACATTATAGCATAGTCATGAACTCAATTACTGCTAATTTCACTTCCTTCTCTTTCGAATAGTTATGGCAATCAAATATTAATTTCAACCTCATTTCTCAATCTAAATAGGCTTCAGGGTTATTCCTTCCGTGGAAGGAATGTATTTTCATTTTTATATTCCCAAGGTTTCTTCTACCCCCATCTTAGCCTCTATAGTTTTCTCATTTTGGTGCCCTTTCACACCTATCTCCTTTACACCTCATCCTACCCATCTCAGCTACATAATTATAGTCATCCTCATCCTTAAATTCTGCCATAGGATTATGCTTACACCTATGATGTCTCCAATCATTAGGAATCTCGTGTTGTTGTTTCCTTAGTAATGTTGTAATCACTGTATCATGCATATCCATCATATCCCTCATCTCTTTATTGTTATCCCCAATCTCATCAAACACCATGTTCATTCGCTCAAATTGTTGTTGCATGGCTTTTAACAAAAAGAATTGGTTGTTCTTCCATAGATGTTGTTTCTTCGTGATTAGAAATTTTGGGCATATAAAAAAAATTAGAAAATTTGGCATTGAAAGAAAAATTAACCTCATGTGTTTACACTCGTGTTTCACTCTATTCGACTTTTTTCGATAATAATCTCACCACTCATGCCTTTTACCTCTTTTTGTTTTTTTTATCCATGTTCTCTAAGGAACTAACTAAACTCAATCAAGAATTCGGTCTTCACAACGTTTAAGAACAAGAAACAAGGAAAAAAAAAAAAAAAAAAAAAAAAAACAATGAGAATGATTCAAGAAGAAAATCACAAGAAGACTAAGATTTAAGAATTTAAGCACCGGATGACAATATGGGGTGTATGTTTCTTGCCAAATATAACACAAGAATCTAGAGAGATTTGTTTCTTGACTTTCTTGAATTTTTGTTTTTTTTTTCTTTCTTTTTTTTAACTTTTTGACACAACGCAAAAAAAAAAAAAAAAAAGAAAATATCATAAAGCAAGAACTAGCTAAAAAAGAATTAGCTTTGGTGCCTTAATGGATTGTGCCCAAACAATTCTTGAATGCTTTTGTGCAAGAAGAGATTTTTATTTTTATTTTTTATTTTTTAATGACTCTAAGATATGATGAATCTAAACAAGAAAATAAAATATATTTTATGAAATATGATGAATTATGAAAGAGTTTTTTTTTTTTTTTGATTTTGTATATGACTCGAGATGAAAGACCAACAAGAAAAAAATCAAGATGAAATTTGATAGAAACAAAAAGAAAAGATAGAAATTTTTAGAGTCAAAGCTCTGGTACAAACTGATGCAAACCCACGAATATTGAATCTCAAAACTTACAACAAAGATTGATAATGAACCCCAACAAAGTTAAAATCAATTCTCTAGAGTTTTAAAGTTGAAGATTGATTTGACTTATATGCTCATAACTAGGTTCTCCATAAGTTGTAAAATTAAATAAAATATTGGGGAGAGAGAGATAAAGGCCATTTTTTAATGTAACTTACTTTTCAATTCCTTCACATATATTGGGTGAGTGCATCTGTATGTTCTGAACACAGTAATGGATACTCATTTTACTAAGAGAAGATGTATGTGCAAAACTTAAAAGTGCATACGATTGTTGAAAATGAAAGAATGCATGGAAGCATAAATTTTAGATTGAGCAAATCTTTTTTCCTATTTTAAGTCTAAATATTAACCATTCTTCATTTGCATCAGATCTTCGTAACTAGTTTGTTCATATGGCAAAATAGAGCAGTGGTAATTTTCTTCATGGATGATTTTACAAAGCTTGTATTTCCTAATCTAGTTCTATTCGATTATGTATTTATTTCACAATACCTTAATTGGACTACAAGGACATGAACAACAATATGATTTAAGTGTATTTTATCTTAGGGACTTGGGCAATAATTTTGTATACTATAATTATATCACCACTAGAAGCTCACTATAATGATTCTTTTGTTTTGAGTCGACCATAACTTAAAGATTTTGAAAGATGAATCTAGGTGTGTAAAAGCAGCTCACAGACTCCTCCCCCTGCTGGACGTGCAACTTTGAAAAGTGACATCAAGGTCATTGCAATACCGTTTACAGCTCCTTGGTGTAGGAATTGTTGATTCTCGATGGTTTTAAGACTTTAGGAACTTATTATGCACAGAATTTAAAATGATAATTTATTGCCAATAAGTTCCTAGATATTCCCAAAAATCCTTCTCACCAGATAGTTGGAGAACAAAGCTAAACTAACAAACGGAAGTTTGAACATGACTTGGAGGGTTGCGGAAACCTTAGGAGCAGTGTATGGAACACCACTACCCACTAGAAAATGTTGACCATCATAGCCCATATGGGAGCAAATAGAGCAATATTTTAGCAAATTTATTCGTACACTATCTATTGCCAAAAACCATCAGTAATACCACCAATGCGAATCCTAGGTATAAGGGGATACTTCAAATTAATTTCCATTTTTCCTGGGCCTCTTCCCGTTGGCATAGCATCATCTAACTGTAGTGGATAACCTAGGATGGTAGCAATGAAAAAATTAATTTTTTTTCGTTAACCAGTGGCAGAATATTAAGAATCATTGATGATTGTCATAAACAAATGCTTTTCATTCCTAATAGGGTATTGAACTGTGGGGGTTGAAAGTTTGCTTTTTAAGTTGATAAGATGTTAAATTAAGCAGTTTATTTAGTTATGAGATAACCTTGGATGTAGTTTCTTCAAATTTCAGGACATTATAGGACTAAGGGGACCATCCGATAATTATTGGAAAAGTGATTTCTAGAAGATTTGGTTAATGAATAAATAGATTTATTGCATAATATCATTTGTTTTGCTCATCTCATAAAATCAATTTCTTGGTCACGTAGGCTCCACCTATGGAACTATTTTTGAATCAATGTAATGAAAGAGCTAATTTGATTGATTTAGGCTACTATAGCTGACAAATCATAAAAACATCTATAACTCATATGAGGGAAATTCAAACTAAACAAAGAACATATATAGAAACTAAAAATTTGCTTGTACTACATTACTAAAATCAACATCTCTTTACCAAATATTCAATTGCCAACATTGAATCTATTGCACTCCTGGGCTGTGTATGTGTAAAAATAATTATAATTTCACGAGTTAATAAAGAAAAATGTCCGATTAGCATATGGACATTACAACATATTTTTCTAACTACATTACTTTCTTCCCTTTTCCATCTGTCATGAAGTACTGTGGAAAGAAAATTAACTATTGGACTATTATGTCTATGTACATTATTATTAAGTAATCCACATTAAGTTATTATATCCATCTATACTCTAACCTTGTAAGTGAATTATATTTCACCCTTTAGGCTCCACCCAAAAAATTAAAACCATTTATAGTTTAAAACTGTTGTTGATATAGTTTGGCAGAGACTAGTGGCTGTTTTTGGCAGGATAGGTGACTTGATTGTTTAGACTTCCATGTTCAACCCATTACATTAGTTTTTTCAGCTTCCAATCAGAACTTAAGAGCTTGTAATCTTCATATAATCTGGTCCGCAGCTTAAGGGTGCAGACCTGAAAATGCAATCCAAAACTTCTTGAGATGATCATCTCTCAAAACTGCTTCCAATGAAAACAAATTTTGGGATGTGGCGGGATATGGATAGGCTAGGGGTGGCGTGGCAATGGTGGTGGGTGGTGTAGGGGTGAGAAATGTTACATTCTTTCTTGTCGGGTCATATTACTAACAAGTCCTTTATATGACCGAGATAAGATTTTTCAAGTAAATTCAAAAAGTGTTTACTTCCATTCTCGTCTTGAATATCTTGAGTTTTGTTCTTCATTTCTACTTAAGTTCAATTCTCTTTTGATTTAGCACTATATTTCTCAGTATTTCTCCTATAATGTAAAATGACTTGGTTAATGACACCTATCATGAGTTAAAGAGGCACCATGTTGAAGTGCATTTTTTTTTTCTTAAGGTTTATCGTTCTATATCTACTTAGACGAAAACATTTCTTTTAGTTAAAATAATCCCAGTAGAATTGCAAAAAGTTTAATACTTAATAATTACAAGCACATAAATTGCTAGGTTGTCTTTTTATATCTTAATTTTGCAGAGCTTTTATCCTTTTCTAATCAAGCAACGAATGGGAGCATGTGTTTGGATAAGAATAGTTATGGTTGGTTTTTGCTAATGAAATCATTCTAAACATGTTCATGATATAAATACATGGCTTTATTGAGCTGATTAAAGCATCAGTTTCATATATGAATTTTCATGATATTGGGTTCAATTTGGTACTAATACAAGCTAGGTATGCTTCTATGAGTCTTGAAGAGTTCGTTGGGTCTAAAACTATAATTTGAGCACTTCAAAGGCTGTATGGTAATACGGGAAATTGGTTTGTTTTTAATGGCTTAAAGAATGGTTTGATGATGAATTTGGATAGTCGGAATGAAAGTTGTGGGAAAAATAGGAAAATGAACAGGCGGGGGAAATTTCAATTTAAACATTTGAGAAAAAAAATCTTATAGTCAAAATGACAGTGATGATAGTGACATTGGTAAGTAAAGTATGTTATATATATATATATATTATTTGTTTATATAATGTCTTTGTATTTTATTTTTTAATGACTATATACATTTTTTCTTTTTTAAGTAGATGGCAGAACAAATGATGCATCTACTAGGAAGTTATAAGATTACTATAATATTCTCTTCTCAAGCTCTAGCATTACAGTTTTAAGACAATTATATGAATATTTTTATATATTGTGGAATTATTTATGTCTAATTAATATATATTGAATCATTTAAATTGTGGAATTATTTATGTTTAATTAATTTGGATTTTGGACACTATACTTACAATCTCCTATTTGGACAAGGTCCAACTCTAGATATTCAATTCTCGTCTTTTGTGTGTGACTCATTAGGTTCCCGTTCATGATGGCAAACATAGTGATATTCTCACCGATTCACATAGATTAATCAATACACGTCGCCGTCCAAGATTGATATCTAGCAATATGTCAAGACATTTCATGTGAAATTTCTAAGCGGATCATACAATGTCTTGTTCTCATAACAATACATTTATGTGTTCATTCAGATGCTATCAGGTACAAACTGCAAAACCAAGTCAACACTCAGCTTGTGATCTATGATAAAACTCAACAGGTAAATTTTTTTAATAAAATTAATCATCTTCAGAACATGAGTACTGACTATAGATCATTCTACCATTATATCTCTGATAACTTTTTGGATGTCTCATATCATTCAATCCGTGATTATTCATCATTCAACTCCTTGAAATGATATATAATGGTATAGACATCCATAGCCTTGTACTGATTTTCTAACTCAGATGACATAGCTGCAAACATCACACATGTTGCAGTATTATCGTTGTCACTGTGTTTCTTTTCAACCTGCATGTTTCCCAACTTAACCTCCTCATTAGGAACTTTTGATATTGACTGCTCAACGACATATCTAATTTTTTTTGTATTTGTTGATAGTATGCCTCTCAAACTCATATAGTTATTACTTACAAATCAACAATTAAATAACAAGATATAAAAATTAATTAAAATGTAAAAAATTAATTTAACATAGAATTCTATTAAATTAATTATATTCACTATTTTAATTACTGTTCTAAAAAACGCGCATAGGCGCGAAGTGTGACCTCCACGCTTCGTTTAGGCCCTAGGCGCACACTTTTTTAGTCAACTATATTTTTAACAAAAATCTTGCGCCTAGGCGTGCCTAGTCTCGCCTAGGCTCGCTTAATCACGCCTAGGCGCGCGTTTTTTAGTTAAAAATGTTTTTTTTATCTTTTTTTTAATATTTAAAAAAATACTAAAAATAAGAAAACATTTTTTCACACCTCGCTCACGCCTCACCCTCGCCTAGGCCCAAAAAGCTTGAAGCTTGGCCTCCACGCCTAGCCACGCTTTACGCTTTTTAGGACCTTGATTTTAATTGAATTGATAACCCTCAATCGGCTAGAATCTATTTTGTCTCATTAGAACATTGAACAACTCAACAAGTCTTATAACATATTAAGATAGATACACATATCACATTTTTATGCAACTCCTAGATCATTAAATAGACAACTTATATCTTATGTATATACTTGATTGTCCCCCTAACATTTTATTTCCTTGAGCTACTCAACAAAAATAAAACTTTAAATAAATTCAACCTATTGTTCAGAAATTGTTTCATAGTGACAACTAAATCCATGAGCAAACAACCATGAACGACTCAAGAGACTGACACAGATAATGGACTCTAGTTTCCCACTATACCAACGGAAGACACATTGTACAAACCACTTAATACGAATTTAATATTTTGAATTAGAAAAATTTGTCTCATCACATTTATATATTAATCCAACATGCAATCAATCATACATAATAAAAATTGTGGATGACTATGGACTTTATCTATCTAGTCTCCCTGAGCCAAGAAGAAGACTAGTCAGTCAATTCCTAGAGGACGTTGCATTCGAACGTCGAATACTAAATGCAGTCATCACCGTCTTCTGCTACAACATGTATCCTATACTAGTTGCTCCCTTGTGGCCCAACTGCAACTTGTATCATATACTAGTTGGCACGCAGACCCAAATAAATGAACAAGTTATCTCATATATCTCATAATAAATAAAGAGTTCAAAAACTCAATTAAATAAATAATAGACTCGTAAGCCCAATCAATAATCAACAAAAATAAATTAACCATACAACCAATCACATGCGTCGAGTCCATAATCATCCACTAAACATTATTAATTACTAAATTTGATCAACTAATTTTATCAATAAAATGGATTTTTCAAAATTTATTTTATCTCCCAATTTAAAACTACCCTAAATCGAAGATAAATTAATGTATTATCAAATTTGTAATTTTATAAAGTCAAAAATTCAAAATGTGGTTTAAAAAGAATTTTAGTCAATAATAAATATTCGACCTACTAAAATTGCACAAGTGACCCTTTTATTTTAAAACAGAAGGTTCTTATCAATTTCAAAAATCGCATAAAAGACTCTTATAATATACCAATAACATTTATTATTCGATTAATCAAAACAATATAACGAACGCTAACAAATAACACAGATAGACTCTCACACCACTGTAAAGAATTGATATATACATGCACAATAAAAAATAAATATACAATTCACATCAATAGAATTAACCTTGTAATTATATAGAATTCGTGTTAGAAAAATACCTAGATGAACATCGTGAAATCTGATTATCTGATTGACTAGAGTACAATCTTCAATCCAATGGTAATCCACACAACAAGAACAGTTATGGACGTCCACGATTAAGAACAGATGAAAATGAAATTTTGAAAGTAAATCTTGCTTGTGCTAGCGAATAATGAAAACAAATTGCAATTCTACAAACTATGGCCTAGTATATCACTAACCCTAGTTCTAGTCTTATTACAACTGTGTTAACCCACAACCAACAGACTTAACTAGTTAATCTAATTATTTAATTTTACCCAAAATATAATTAAGTCCAACACAAAAATTTGAATATTTGACACTATATTTACACATATTGTGGCCCAATTTGAGGGGAACAGCTTTTAAATATTGTCCTTTACTAATTACAAGATAAAAGAAAAAAATAGACTTTCTTTTACGCGATTGTAGCTGCAACAAGCTTTTTGACATTAATTAATGTCATTTCAAGATTATAAATCTTAGAAATCCAAAAGATGGTTTCTTCTGACACCATAGAGAACAGCTAACATAGGCAAATGAGGAGCATTTTTGGTTAACGACATGAGGTGCAGAAGGAAAATAATAAATAAATATTAGAGTCACAGCACAAAGAAATACACAAGGACACTAAGAATAAATATGAAGACTCCAAGTGATTTGAGCATAAGGTCCACTTGGTTATCCAAGAATAGCAAAATGAACTAGTGAACACTAATATAAAAAAACAAGCTGAACACAAAAATCCAATTAACTATGAAAATTTGAGATAACTTTACTCTAATTACATTGGGTACAATGAATAGGTTTAGAAAATAAATAAGTTGCAAGTTTTTAATGATATTGTCATCCAACATATGCTAAAATAAGCTTAAATAAAAAGCATGGACACAAGTACAAGATATCATACATGCAAGTAGTAGAATTAATAAAACTAAATAATTACAAAGCAAAAATTTTGCAACTAACATGACCTAAAAATCAAAGAAGAAATCCCATGCTTACTGATAAGTGTTATTTTACACTTATCTAGTCTATCAAAAGTGGACAATTATAAGTGCTCATAAGTACTTTTCTACTTAATTGTGTGTTGATTTAATTATTTCAGGTCAAAACCCAAGATCAAATGGAATTGGAGAAAAACAAAGCAAAATAGGCGAAAAGGACTGAAAGTGTACGAAAACTTGGAGATGGGGATCAACTTGCAAACCTCCAAAAGTTGAAGGACATGGGGTGCAAATAAAAGAGGACTGAATTGAAATATAAGAAGGAATCAGAGGACTAAAATGAGTACAATCAAAAGTTGAAGGACCAAAGTCGCAGATACGAAGAAAAGAGAGCTGGGCGAACGCCCGAGCTCAAAGATGGGCGATCGCCCAGCTGAAGAAGCAGGTGACAGAGGCGAAATTCCTTGCCTGGGCGTTCGCCCGGAACATGCCTGGGCGTTCGCCCAGGCCAAATCTGACCCGCGGATTTGATGATTATTTTGTTTCCTTTTTTGAGTCCCAATGCAATTGGAAAACCTTGAGTCCACGATATTGGGGATTTTGAGGGATCTTTTAGGTCATCTTGAGAGACCTATAAATAAGACTTATACATTCATAATTAGGGGTCGTTAAATCTGGTAAAAATCATATTGAGAGAGAGAGATACAAAGAGACGAAGAACAAAGGCGGAATTGAAGATTGGAGCTTGAAGACAAAGATTTCTTGGTGCAAGATATTCAACGTCTCTTCCTCTATTATTTTCAAGATCCGGTTATGTCTTTCCTTCTCTTCATCTTTTCTTTCTCCCGAGTCATGAATAGCTAGATTTAATGTTTGGATGAACGATGTAGCCTAAGTTTAATTCTTTAATTTCGAATCTCAAGTTTTGATTTATAAATTGATTAAGTATTTGATTTTACTTCTTTTCTTAATGCTTGAGATAATTGGCCATTATTTGTCATTGATTTGTGGATTGTAATGAACCGAGAGGTAAATTATTAATCTAGACCATCTAGTAAAATCTGGCAATTGGATAAAAGGTAGAGATACGCTTTTGTTATTGTCACGGTCTTGAATTGAATTCTTAGGAGATTTAATGCATCTAATTAAGGATCATTCTGACTGCCTAAGTTGACTTAATTAGATAGGACTAATTTGAACTCGAGAGAGGTAAATTAGGTTAAATTTGTGAATTCGACCGAATACAACTTTAGGAATAAATCTTGAGAGGAGAAATTAGAGATGATAACTAGGTAAATTCGTTTGTCCAAACGCTTTAACCATCATATTTTATTAATTCTTGAATTGTTCTTTATCATTATTTTCGAAAAATCCAAAGTTCTAGCTTAAATCTTTCAACTCAATTGATTTTACATTGTTGTCAATAGACTAGCACTTTAATTAATTTAACTAGTATCTAAATAAGATAGTCTTCGTGGGAACGATAATCCGGACTCAAAAAGTCCACTTTATTACTTGTTAACGATATTGTACACTTGCAATCACATTATTTTCACAACAAGTTTTTGGCGCCGTTGCCAGGGACTATTCTTATTTAATATTAGTTTAGATTAATCGTTAGTATTAGTTTTATTTATTTTTTTATTTATTTATTAATATTATTATTTTCTTTTATTATCGTTATTACTATTTTTTCTTTCTTGTCATTTATTTCTTATTTATTATCGGTCTTAAATTAATTTTTATAGTTAAGTTATTTTTATCTTGATACTCTTTTTCTTTTCTTTTTAGATACTACGAGAAAAGGGTATTTGTTGCATGCATGTCTCCGTGACGCAAGGCGGCAATCTTGAGACTTTCGATCCACGAGATTGAGCGTGCTTTCGAGACGAAGACGCAAAGAACACAACCAAAAACAGAAAGACCAGCAACAAAATCAAATGGCAGATGCACAAATAAGACGAGAGTTTGAACAAGAAGTTGCAAGAGCAGCCGCTGTAGAAAAAGCCCGAATGGCAGCTCAGTAAATTCAACAACATGAAGAACATGAAGAAGATGACGATGGACACATGCCAATGGCTCAGTTCCTAACTCCGGCAGCAGCTCCTGATCGTTCAAGCATTATTTATCCAGCTTTTGGTCGGAACGACTTCCAATTAAGGGCCGATTTGATTAATCTCTTCAGCAATCACCTGCAGTTCTACGGAAAGGCGACTGAAAATCCTAATACTCATCTCTCCAGATTCTTACGTATGTGCCATAATTTTCAGTTTCAAGGAATAAATGAAGATGCCATCAGACTCCGGTTATTTCCATATACATTGAGGGAGGGGGCTCTAGAATGGTTAGATTCAGAACCACATGCTAGTATCACCACTTGGGATGATTTAGCCAGAAAATTCTGTAATAAATACTTTTCACCAGCTAAAGTAGCAAGGATGAAGTTGGAAATTTCTACTTTCCAACAACTGGAGGGCGAAAGGTATCATGAAGCTTGGGACAGATTCAAAGAATTGCTCAGAAAATGTCCAAATCATGGCATTAAAAAAGGCTTGAGCTCAATATTTTTATTCAGGCTATCTCTTCGGTCTAAATCTCTGGTGGACTCCTCTCGCAAGCGGGTCCATTGCGAATAAAAATGTCAGCGAAGCATGGGATCTCTATGAGGTGATTGCAAACACACGAGACCATGTTTTCATCGATCGTACCACTCCAAGAAAAGTAGCAAGCATACATGAGATTGATGGTCTGTCATCCACCAATGCACAACTTGCTACATTAACGAAGCAAGTGGAGCTCTTGGTCAGAACACAAATGCAAGGAGTGAATGCAATCCAAGCAACCATCATGTGCGAGAACTATGGAGCTAACCATTCGACATCAGATTGTATGTTATTGGCCTCTCCAGAACAGGTCAATTTTGTGCAGAATAATACACATCAGCAGTACAATCCATATTCAGAAACATACAATCCAGGTTGGAAGCAACACCCCAATTTTAGATGGTCTGAGAATCAACAAAGTGGTAATGCATATAATGCTCAGCAAGAAAGAGGACCGAGTTTAGGAGAGATGTTCTAACAGTATATGCAGAAAACTGATAAAGCATTAGAGCGATTGGACATCAACAATCAAAATCAACAAGCGTCTATCAGAAAAATAGAGACTCAGATTGGTCAGTTAGCCCTACAATTGTCAGATAGAAAACCAGGCACTTTACCCAAAGACTACGAAACAAATCTAAGAGAAGCAGTGTAAATGCAATCATTACTAGAAGCGGGGTACAATTGCGAGATTCACGTGAAAGACCGAAAAAAATGATGAACGGTTGGTAATTGAGGAAGATGAATCTGAACAAAAACATGCGAAATCAGAAGAAGAAGTTTCAAAAGAATCTGTTGAATCATCAAAAGTGAGGGTGCCAATTTCTGTCAAAGCTTATGTGCCACCAATTCCATTTCCTCGGAGAGGTCGCATAAAACAAGCTCGACAAGCGGTTTGAAAAATTTCTTGAAGTTTTCAAGAAAGCGCATATCAACATTCCTTTTGCCGACGCTTTAGCTCAAATGCCATTGTATTTGAAATTTATGAAAGAAATGTTGTCCAAGAAGAGAAACCGGATGAAAGCGAGGCGGTGGCTTTAAGCGAGGAATGTAATGCTATTACGCTAAATAAGTTACCTCCGAAGTTAAAAGATTCGAGGAGTTTTAAATTACCTTGCACAATTGGAGAATTTTATAATTTTAATGCTTTATGTGATTTAGGTGCAAGTGTAAATTTAATGCCTCTTTCATCTCTGAGGAGATTAGGGTTGGGAAAAGTAAAAGCAACAAGTGTATCTCTACGACTGGCGATAGATCGATCAAGTACCCACGGGGTGTAGTTGAGGGCGTGCTCATCAAGGTGGAAAAGTTTTTCTTTCCAGTTGATTTTATTGTCCTTGACATCGAAGAGGATCGCAATATGCCGGTCATTTTGGGACGACCATTCTTAGCAAACAGTCGGGCCCTTATTGATGTTCAAAATGGTGAGCTAATCTTGAGGGTGCAGGATGAGCGAGCGGTATTCAATATGTACACCATACCCGAGCAACCAATCGACCTCGAGGAGTGCTTTAGAGTTGATGAAGGGGTAATAATTGGCCAAGAAAACTGCAAACCAGACACAGGTGGACTAGTTGCACCAATTAAAGATGAAAATGGTCGATTTAAAATATGGAGAGCAAAGGATAAATCATGCAAAGCTAGTAAGAGCAACCAATGCAAGACTTCCAAAGCCCAATTCAAGCCTCCATAAATGATATTTGCAATATGTCGAGCTCTAGACTACAAATTGAGCGCTTAATGGGAGGCAACCCATTTTTCTATCCCTTATATGTTTATTGCATTGCATGTAGAATTTTAGGACTGTATTAGGAAGTAGAGCACGTTTCCTATTTTTTAGTGATTAAGTATATTTAATCATTATTGTTTTTCATATTTCAGGTTGCACATCGTCATTCCAATCCAATGCGCACCGATGAGCTAAAAGTCCGATTGTTATCTCAACGCCTTTTGATTCGGGTTGTCTCTTTCCTTATTTCTTATTTACTTTGCTTTCTTTTGTCACATTGAGGACAATGTGAACTTTAAGTTTGGGGGTGACTTTGAGTATTTTTGTGTGTTATTTAAAAAAAATAAAAATAAAAATAAAAATAAAATATATTTGTGTGCTTGTATGTTGGATAGCATTGCCGGCCTATGATGATATTATTTGAAACTAATATCAATTTATGAATTATGACTAGGTTATGCTACTTATGCTTGTTTTATAGACTTTACTTATCCATGTGAGATAAGATTAAGTGTGATTTATGGTCATGAATTTCACTATGCTAGGTTGGTATATTGAATAGAATACAGTGAAAGAGTAGTGAATCTTAGTTGAGAAAATCAAAACTACCAATTGACAACTCAATGACCTGACCAGTTGAGAGAATAGTTTGGGGGTGGTTAAACCAGTGCAGAAGTTGTTTAGATATGGGTTGATTCCGTGCTTGAAGTAATATATGTGTGGAGTGTACTTTGGTTACCAAGTGGAATCTAGGTATTGACCGGATGCTAGGAATCTAATCCCCGCTTCAAAAAAAAAATTGAAAAGCATGGCACATGCATTATCTTATACCTCTCTTCGTAGCCTAGTTGACTCGAGTGATAAAGTCCATTGGAGTTCTCAAAACTCGGTGCCCTAAGGTTTAACAGACCTGGGAGCCATCGGCCTAAAGCTCGCTACAAGGGTCATCTAGAAAGCTTAAGGGAGTGAGGTCTTACACATAAGATATATATCCAAAAAAAAAAAAAAAAAAAAAGAAGAAGCAAAAGCAAGATTGAACCATTGTGCGCATAACTTGGGGATATAGATGACTAGTGGGTTTGACTTACCTAGTGGACGCTTGATGGCCAAAACATTCGATAAAAAGAGAATCATCACAGATCTAGATAGCAATTGTATTGGCTAGACCTAACCAACTTTTGAGTAATAAAAGAATAAGTGTTTTGAGAGTCAGTCTAGAGCTAATACCCAGGATGAGAAAATTGAATATCGGTTGGAGGGTGTGTATTATTACGAGCGAGAAAGGAAATATTTGACCATTGGGGGCATAATATCACCAACCTAAAGGCTTATGGTGATTGAAGTGACTATGCGTACACACTGATATCTGTCAAGCATCGGATAAGTCAAAATGATTGATTTTGGTAGCATGATTTAGAAGTTTTATCATGAATTGTGTGATTGTTTCAAAAACATGAGGCAAATGCGGCAAGATATTCACTATAGTATATTTTAATATTATTTGTTTGTTTGTTTAAGTGATTAGTTATGTTCGAGGACGAACAAATGTTTAAGTTTGGGAGTATTTGATAAGTGTTATTTTACACTTATCTAGACTATCAAAAGTAGACAATTGTAAGTGCTCATAAGTACTTTTCTACTTAATTGTGTGTTGATTTAATTATTTCAGGTCAAAACCCAAGATCAAATGGAATTGGAGAAAAACAAAGCAAAATAGGCGAAAAGGATGAAAGTGTACGAAAACTTGGAGATGGGGATCAACTTGCAAACCTCCAAAAGTTGAAGGACATGGGGTGCAAATAAAGAGGACCTGAATTGAAATATAAGAAGGAATCAGAGGACTAAAATGATTACAATCAAAAGTTGAAGGACCAAAAGCGCAGATCTGAAGAAGAGAGAGTCGGGCTGAACATGAGAGCTCAAAGATGGGCGATCGCCCGGTGAAGAAGCAGTGTGAGGCGAAATTCCTTGCACAGGCGTTCGCCGGAACATACTGGCGTTCGCCAGCCAATCGACCCATGATTTGATGATTATTTTGTTTCCTTTTTTGAGTCCCAATGCAATTGGAAAACCTTGAGTCCACGATATTGGGGATTTTGAGGGATCTTTTAGGTCATCTTGAGAGATCTATAAATAGGACTTATACATTCATAATTAGGGGTCGTTAAATCTGGTAAAAATCATATTGAGAGAGAGAGATACAAAGAGACGAAGAACAAAAGCGGAATTGAAGATTGGAGTTTGAAGACAAAGATTTCTTGGTGCAAGATATTCAACGTCTCTTCCTCTATTATTTTCAAGATCGGTTATGTCTTTCCTTCTCTTCATCTTTTTTTCTCCCGAGTCATGAATAGCTAGATTTAATGTTTGGATGAACGATGTAGCCTAAGTTTAATTCTTTAATTTGAATCTCAAGTTTTGATTTATAAATTGATTAAGTATTTGATTTTACTTCTTTTCTTAATGCTTGAGATAATTGGCCATTATTTGTCATTGATTTGTGGATTGTAATGAACCGAGAGGTAAATTATTAATCTAGACCACGTAGTAAAATCTGGCAATTGGATAAAAGGTAGAGATACGCTTTTGTTATTGTCACGGTCTTGAATTGAATTCTTAGGAGATTTAATGCATCTAATTAAGGATCATTCTGACTGCCTAAGTTGACTTAATTAGATAGGACTAATTTGAACTCGAGAGAGGTAAATTAGGTTAAATTTGTGAATTTGACCGAATACAACTTTAGGAATAAATCTTGAGAGGAGAAATTAGAGATGATAACTAGGTGAATTCGTTTGTCCAAACGCTTTAACCATCATATTTTATTAATTCTTGAATTGTTCTTTATCATTATTTTCGAAAAATCCAAAGTTCTAGCTTAAATCTTTCAACTCAATTGATTTTACATTGTTGTCAATAGACTAGCACTTTAATTAATTTAACTAGTATCTAAATAAGATAGTCTTCGTGGGAACGATAATCCGGACTCAAAAAGTCCACTTTATTACTTGTTAACGATATTGTACACTTGCAATCACAAAAATAAATTAAATGTATGTAAATTTATTCAACATAGAACATTTACAGAAAAGTTACCAACGAAACAAATGTAAAATGTCAAGTAGGACATTAAAGAGGCCGACAACAATTCAATAGAAGCAAATAATAACACAAATATTGACTTCAAAAGTAGAAAAGTCATCAAACAATTACAAGCATCGTTAATCCATTCCTTTCAAAGGTATATTCAAATTTAGTAGTGTCTTGGCCAACAAAGTATGCATATTGACACATAGGGTAGCAAAGATGCTTTAATCCTTTCAACAATTTATCCATCAGAGATGCATCATCAATCAAGCATATAATGTCTACACCAAATTGAAGACAAACCTGAGATAGATATTCGAGCAGAGTTTGACGTTGTTGTTGAGCACAATGGATTCTTCAACCTTAAAATGGAGCATCAATGAACACATTGGAATTATTCTACTAGTTCTCTTTAAAGAAGATATGGATGACAAAATATGACGGCATGCAGATGCTATGCAAACTAGTGCAAGATAATGAATTAGAAAGAAAAGAAGAAAATTTTCTACACTGATTTTGATATGATGAATCAAATGTTCAAATAAGCAAGATCATAAGAAGCACAAAACATGGAAAAGTATAAAGAAACTGAAGTACATCTTAAATTAAATAAATCAAAGTGTAACTAAAATATAGGAGAATCCAACATGCAATCAATCATACACAATAAAAATTGTAGATGATTAGGGACTTTATCTATCTAGTCTCCCCTGTCCAAAAGAAAGACTAGTCGGTCAATTACTAGGGGACGTTGCATTCGATCGTCGAATGCTAAATGCAGTCATCTCCGTCTCCTGCTACAACCTGTATCGTATACTAGTTGCTCATTTGTGGTCCACCTGCAACTTGTATCATATGCTAGTTGGCACGCATGCCCAAACAAATGAACAAGCCATCTCATATATCTCATATTAAATAAAGTGCTCAAATACTCAATTAAATAAATAATAGGCTCGCAGACCCAACCAATAATCAACGAAAATAAATTAACAATACAACCAATCACATGCGTCGAGTCCATAATCATCCACTAAACATCATTAATTACTAAATTTGATCGACTAATTTTATTAATAAAATAGAATTTTCAAAATTTATTTTATCTCCCAATTTAAAACTAACATAAATTGGAACGAACCTAAATCGAGGATAAATTATGTATTATCAAATTTGCAATTTTATAAAGTAAAATGTCAAATTTAATCTGATCAAAAATTCAAAATGTGGTTCAAAAAGAATTTTAGTTAATAATAAATATTTGACCTGTTAAAATTAAATAATTACAATTCTACTATAAAAAAATAAAATTGCATTTAAATTTTTTTTTTTATAATTTGAGAACTTACTGTGCAATTTTTGAAATTGTAGTATGTCCTTTCAAAATTTTAAAAGGATCATTCTATGCAAATTTAAAATTTCACAAGAGACCCTATTTTATTTTAAAACAGTAGGTACTTATCAATTTTAAAAATTGCATAGGAGACCCTTATAATATACCAATAACATTTATTATTCGATTAATTAAAATAATATAACAAACTCTAACAAATAACAAGATAGACTCCTACACCACTATAAAGAATTGATGTATACATACACACTGAAAAATAAATATACAATTCCTATCAATAGAATTAACCTAGTAATTAGATAGAATTCGTGATAGAAAAATACCTAGATAAACACCGTGAAATCTGATTATCTGATTGACTGGGGGTACAACCTTCAATCCAATGGTAATCTAAAATATATATGGACGTCCACGATAAAGAACAGATGAAAACGAAATTTTGAAAGTAATTGTATTAAATTTTGTCTCTTGCTTGTGCTAGCAAGTAATGAAAACAAATTACGATTCCACAAACTATGGCCTAGTATATCTCTAATCCTAGTCCTAGTCTTATTACAACTATGTTAACCCACAACTAACCGACCCAATTAATTAATCTAATTATTTAATTTCACCCAATATATAATTAAGTCTGACCCAAAAATTTAGATGTTTGACACTATATTTGCACATATTGTGGCCCGATTTGAGGTGAAAAACAACTTTTAAATATTGTTCCTTTACTAATTACAAGATAAAAGAAAAAAATAGACTTTCTCTTACTCGATTGTAGTTGCAACAAGATTTTTGACATTAATTAATGTCATTTCAAGATTATCAATCTCAAATCCAAAAGATGATTTCTTCTGACACCATAGAAAATAGCTTACAAAGGCAAATGAGGAGCATTTTTGGTCAACGACATGAGATGACATGAGGCGCAGAAGGAGAATAATAAATAAATAATAGAGTCACAACACAAGGAAATACATAAGGACACTAAGAATAAATATGAAGACTCCAAGTGATTTGTGCATAAAGTCCACTTGCTTATCAAAGAATAGCTAAATGCAACTAGTGAACACTAATATAAAAATACAAGATGAACACAAAAATCCAATTAACTATAAAAGTTTCAGATAACTTCACTCTAATTATATTGAGTATAATGAATATGTTTAGAAAATAAATAAGTTGCAAGTTTCCAATGATATTGTCATACACATATGCTAAAATAAGCTTGAATAAGAAAGCACGGACACAAGTACAAGATATCATACAAGCAAGTAGTAGAATTAATAAAACTAAATTATTAAAAAGCAAAAACTTTGCAACTAACACGACCCGAAAATCAAAGAGGAAATCCCATGTTTACCATGGGAAAGACAAGTCACACTTGATTAAAAATTTCAATTTGAAAAATAAATTAAATGTATGTAAATTTCTTCAACATAAAACATTTCAGAAAAGTTACCAACGAGACAAATAAAACATTAAAGAGGTAGACAATACTTCAATAGAAGCAAGTAACAACACAAATATTGACTTCAAAAGCAGAAAAGTCATTAAACAATTAAAAGCAGCATTAATCCATTCTTAATTTTTTCAAAGGTATATCCAATTTTAGTAGTGTCTTGGCCAACAAAGTATGCATATTGACACATATAGGGTAGCAGAGATACTTTAATCCTTTCAACGATTTATCCACAAGAGAGGCATCATCAATCAAACATATAATGTCTGCACCAAATTGAGGACAAACCTGAGATGAATATTCAAGCAGAGTTTGACGTTGTTGTTGAGCACAATGGATTCTTCAACCTTAAAATGGACCATCAATGAACACATTGGAATTATTCTACTAGTTCTCTTTAAAGAAGATATGGATGACAAGATGTGACGGCATGAAGATGCTATGCAAACTAGTGCAAGATAATGAATTAGAAGGAAAAGAAGAAAAATTTCTACACTGACTTTGATATGATGAATCAAATGTTCAAATAAGCAAAATCATAAGAAGCACATGACATGGAGAAGTATAATGAAACTGAAGTACATCTTATGTTAAATAAATCAAAGTGTAACTAAAACATAGGAGAAACCTTCAACGAAGCAAAATGATAGAAGAAAAACCTGTTTCTCAAGCTCCCTAGTTTTACATCTTATGGACTCTAGTTTTTCCACTGTACCAATGGAAGACACATTGCACTAACCATTTAATACGAATTTAATATTTTGATTTAAAAAAATTTGTCTCATCACATTTATATATTAATCCAACATGCAATCAATCATACATAATAAAAATTGTGGATGATTATGGACTTTATGTATCTAGTCTCCCCTAGCCAAAAGGAAGACTAGTCGGTCAATTCCTAGGGGACGTTGTATTCAATCATCGAATGCTAAATGCAGTCATCTCCGTCTACTACTACAACCTGTATCCTATACTAGTTGCTCTCTTGTGGTCTACCTGCAACTTGTATCATATTGGCACGCAGGCCCCCAAATAAATGAACAAGCTATCTCATATTAAATAAAGAGCTCAAAAACTCAATTAAATAAATAATGGGCTCGTAGACCCAACTAATAATCAACAAAAATAAATTAACAATACAACCAATCACATGCGTCGAGTTCATAATCATCAACTAAACATTATTAATTACTAAATTTGATCAACTAATTTTATTAATAAAATAAATTTTTCAAAATTTATTTTATCTCCCAATTTAAAACTTACTTAAATTGAAACGAACCTAGTTAATAATAAATATTTGACTTGCTAAAATTAAATAATTACAATTTTACTATAAAAAATTAAAATTGCATTTAAGACCCTTTTTTTATATATAAAATTTGAGAACCTATTGTGCAATTTTTGAAATTGTAATCTGTCTTTTCAAAATTTTAAAAAGATCCTTCTATGCAATTTTAAAATTTCACAAGAGACCCTTTATTATTTTAAAAGAGTAGGTTCTTATCAATTTTAAAAATTGCATAGACCCTTATAATATACCAATAACATTTATTATTCGATTAATCAAAGCAATATAACGAACTCTAACAAATAACAAGATACTCTCACACCACTGTAAAAAATTGATATATACATGCACAGTGAAAAATAAATATACAATTCCTATCAATAGAATTAACCTTGTAATTAGATAGAATTCGTAATAGAAAAATACCTAGATAAACACCGTAAAATCTGATTATCTGATTGGCAAGAGGTACAATCTTCAATCCAATAGTAATCCACACAACGAGAATATATATGGACGTCCACGATAAAGAACATATGAAAACGAAATTTTGAAAATAATTGTATTGAATTTTATCTTTTGCTTGTGCTAGCAAGTAATGAAAACAAATTGCGATTCCACAAACCATGGCCTAGTATATCGCTAATCCTAGTTCTAGTCTTATTAGAACTGTGTTAACTAACCGACTTAATTAATTAATCTAATTATTTAATTTCACCCGATATATAATTAAGGGCCCAAAAATTTGGAAATTTGACACTATATTTACACATATTGTGGCCCGATTTGAGGGGAAAAACAACTTTTAAATATTGTTCCTTTACTAATTACAAGATAAAAGAAAAAAATAGACTTTCTCTTACTCGATTGAAGCCTCAACAAGCTTTTTGACATTAATTAATGCCATTTCAAGATTATCAACCTCAAATCCAAAAGATGGTTTCTTGTGACACCATCGAGAACAGCTTACACGGGCAAATGATGAGCATTTTTGGTTAACGACATGAGGCGCAGAAGGAAAATAATAAATAAATATTAGAGTCACAACACAAGGAAATACATAAGGACACTAAGAATAAATATGAAGACTCCAAGTGATTTGAGCATAAGGTCCACTTGCTTATCCAAGAATAGTTAAATGCAACTAGTGAACACTAATATAAAAAAACAAAATGAACACAAAAATCCAATTAACTATGAAAGTTCCAGATAACTTTATTCTAATTATATTGGGTACAATGAATAGGTTTAGAAATAAATAAGTTGCAAGTTTCCAATGATATTGTCATCCAACATATGCTAAAATAAGCTTAAATAAGAAAGCACAGACACAAGTACAATAAATATCATACATGGAATTAATAAAATTAAATTATTAAAAAGCAAAAACATTGCAACTAACATGACCTGAAAATCAAAGAGAAAATCTCATGCTTACCATGGGAAAGACAAGTCACACTTGATTTAAAATTTCAATTTGAAAAATAAATTAAATGTATGTAAATTTCTTCAACATAGAACATTTACAGAAAAGTTACCAACGAGACAAATGTAAAACGTCAAGTAGGACATTAAAGAAGCAGAACATAGTTCAATAGAAGTAAGTAATAACACAAATATTGACTTCAAAAGCAGAAAAGTCATTAAACAATTAAGAGCAACATTAATCATTTCCTAATTTTTTCAAAGGTATATCCAAATTTAGTAGTGTCTTGGCAAACAAAGTATGTATATTGACACATATAGGGTAGCAGAGATGCTTTAATCCTTTCAACGATTTATCCATCGGAGAGGCATCATCAATCAAGCATATAATGTCTGCACCAAATTGAGGACAAACCTGAGATGGATATTCGAGCAGAGTTTGACATTGTTGTTGAGCACAATGGATTCTTTAACCTTCAAATGGACCATCAATGAACACATTGGAATTATTCTACTAGTTCTCTTTAAAGAAGATATGGATGACAAGATGTGACAGCATGAAGATGCTATGCTAACTAGTGCATGATAATGAATTAGAAGGAAAAGAAGAAAAATCTCTACACTGAGTGACTTTGATATGATGAATCAAATGTTTAAATAAGAAAGATCATAAGCACAAGACATGGAGAAGTATAAAGAAACTGAAGTACATCTTATGTTAAATAAATCAAAGTGTAACTAAAATATAGGAGAAACCTTCAACGAAGCAAAATGATAGAAGAAAAACCTGTTTCTCGAGCTAAATTTGGTGATAGAAGAAAAACCCGTTTAACTATGCCAAATTTGGTGAGAACCTGCTGTTCATATTGGTATGTGTATTCACATGAAATTGCAATTATACATTGCTCTATTCCTGGAGATAGCAATACTATCCAACCATTGGCACAGATTAGTATGCACTGAAAAAGAACTTACACTCCTATACAGAGAAGCCCAGCTGCTCAAATTTGCATGTGAATGGAATCAAGGAAGGACAAATACCCCAATCCTCAATGGACATGAGGCTTTCCTAATAAATATCTTATGCATTACTTCCACATGGTAGTTTTTATAGTGTTACAAAAATTTTAAAAAGACACAGTTTTGTTAAAAAAAAGTAGTAGTGCATGTTGATTCGTGGGAAGTTGAAAATAACTAATTTCTGAAACAGCTAAAGGATAGAGTTCATACCTTTTCTCTCTTAGTCTGTTGGTATGAGGATCAATTGGTGGTATAGGCATCGAAGTCTTAAGCGATGGTCTACTATGTGGCAATGAAGGCATTGTGCGTATATATGGATGGCCAACTTGTCGATGTTGAGTGAGCCAGTGGAGTTTCATCCAATAAGTTCTGCGTAACCTAATCAAAATAAACAGAAAGGAAACAAAATCAAGCCTTAATATTTCTCAGACCACCACGTCATACAAAAAGCTAGATTTATTTATCAACATCGGTAGATGAGGAGATGCACACACATATTTAGTTCACTTCTCCTAGTTAATTGAATCGACTCCAATTTTATTTTATTTTTAAAATATTACTTAATTGTTTGTTGTAAAGACGTCTATATCATGGGGTAAAACACTTCACCTAGTTAATTGACAAGATTTCGTTCAAAAAGATAAAATTTGTCACGTTGATTGAAAATAGGTGACATCCAAAATATATAAACTCTGAAGCTAAAAGTAACTAGAGGATTCAAATATATACACATAAATGTATACTGCGTTTCATGTGTCAAAACATAGCATAAAAATATATTCTACGCCTTTCTTTAAACATTATGATGTGAGTGTAGAGAATATTAACATCTTCTACATTTCAAGAAGTGAACTCGAAGAGAAAGAAAAGAACAAGAAAATACCTTTCCAATAGTATCATTGGTATTGAACAGCAGCATTAGGGTCTTGAGTTCTCTCATAAATCCAATGGCTCATGCCATTTTAGCTATTCATCGGGCATTATCACTAACAGGACCATAAGCATCAATTGCCAATCCAGTGGAAATTGTGCTTGGCATTCCAAGGGCAGCCACTGCAAAATCTTGCAAGGGACTGCACAGAGAAATTCAGACATGATAGAGAATCAAATTCTATGAAAATAAATCTGATGCTATACTTAGAATGTAAGGACTGATGTGTAGAGAGAAAAAAAGGAATTGTTACGTGCACCTAAAGCATTGCCAATATAATATTCAATGACAAACCCAGTGATAAAAGTTCAATCCAAAGCCCAACACATACACACAAGAAAAGTTGCCTATAAAACGAGATTGCGACACTTAGAGTGGACAAGAACCAATATTATCAAGATATTGATTAAAGATTAAAAATATAGTGTGTAATTAGCATGTTCAGCTTAATGACCCAAAAAATTTAAGGCTTGGAAAGCATAAAGCTGTGTATAAATAAACAATTCAAGAGACTGAAAATCTCTATCCATCATATTAAAATTCGAAAACCAACTTTCAAAGGCAAGATGTCAACTTTAAAACAATTTCTTTATTACCTCCACACAATGTTCATGACAAATATGTTTTCCAATCAGATCTTCGGATTAAGTAAAAGTACATAAACAGTATTGGTGTTACATCTTAATGAATCGAGAAATTGAGCACTTCTCTACTTACACCATCTTCTGTATTTTCCTCTATAAAAATTCAGCCTATCAAAAATATTTTGATATTTTATGAGCTCCAAAATCTACTATTTGACTAAAACTGTCCCCCGTGTACTCAGTCCAATTCCAACTAATCATACGTCCTTTTATTGCAAGATGATCTCTCCATAACTCCAATTTAGAAACTGAAATGGAGATCCACGTTCATAAAAATTAACAAAGCCACTATCTATCAAATAACCTAATGGCCAACACAACCCTCTTTTATCTGTGTTTCAAAACGATAGTATTAAAACTAACATAATGTATTGTGCAAGGAAAGTTGTTATAGACAAGTGCACAATTTTGCAAAAAGAAGGGAACAAAACCATCTATTCATCTCTTGGAAAGAAATTGACATGTATGTATCAGTATGATACAAGGACCCTTATGATTCTTTAAACAAGTACAAGTTTAGTTTAATTTTTTGAATTGCAACTTTGAATTGAATTAGACAATTCTGGTTGCTATGGCATGTATATCACATCTTAATTAAGGAAGCACCATGTATGTTTTACGAATATTTGAGAACACAAGTCTCGTTCATAGCAGATTATGCAACATATAAATGGAAGCATTTAGTGCTTTGTGTATGTAAGCATGCATGCACGTGAAGGGTTAACCACTTAACCTGTGTTAAGAATGGCAATAGCTAAGATTCAGAAATGGGACACTTAATTATTAGAGCAAAGGAGGTATGAACATCATCAGTTTTACCTACGTCAATGGCCTTATTCCTAGCTGATTTTTGCAAGGAGGATAATGCCACTTTTCTTGGATATGCTTTGTTACTTAGATGGTATCCCTGCATAATAATATAATTGCGTATTAAAAGAAATCAAGCAAACTCACTACAAAAAATTTGCATAAAATACTAGCCAATTCCCTTTTTACCTTATATTTTACTACTTTTTGAATTCATCTTCTGCAACAGGTTTTTGAGGGTTGTGACAGAGACTAACAAATTTTTCACCATTTTCGAACGAACACTATCAGCTCGGTCCATAAGAAAAGCTTCCTCGTCCAATGTAAATTGAGCATCATGTTCTCTGGCCACATTAGGAAGGAGCTCATTCAACAACTTCAAAATTGTGTGCATCTGAGGAATAGTGTTATAAGTAAGATATATATCTTTACAACAATGATTACCACTATATCTCTGGTTTTCACATTTATATCATTTGACTTTGAGAAAAGCAAATTAAATAAAAAAAGTTAACATTGTAGTCAAAACAAAATTGTATAACAAAAAATTTGGTACAATCCTACAATCACGTTGTATTGTAGCTCATAGCTTATCTTTAGGCCACTACGAACAACTATAGCCTTAACTAACAAGCCTCAATCGTTATCATTGTAATGTAGGACTCTTCTCTTCTTTAGTGTCTTTAGGTGGGTGAATTATAGCTAAAAAAAACTGAAGGAAAAAAGATTAAAGGTTGTTTGCAGATGAACAAATGAATTTCAAAATTAATAAAATTCAGCGTATGTGTTTGTATGAGTGAGAAAGACGGTGCATGTAGATAAATATCAATGCCAACTTGACTGTGATGCCCTTCTACCATGGAAGTAGATACATTCCATGTGAGAGGTCACAAGTGGATAACATATCATTTAAGATGCCACTTATATTAAGATCTCAAAGTGTCATGAAAGCAACTGTAGAACCAGAAACCAACTTGGCAAGTGATCTTATCAAATCCTTGAGAGGATGTAGGAGATTGCAGACCGTGATTCAGATAAGTATGAAATATCATCTTACGAGATATGTTGGTTGGCGAAGGGTAATTTGACTCTTCAAGTCTATGAGATGTAGAACTTGTTGAACTAGCCCATATTTACAAAGTTCATCCAGCATATCTGAAGAATGGGATACTTGTTCCACTATTTTGATTATGCAAATGACTACACTTTAAACAAGTTGAAAAAATATACAGATATGATAACAGAGGTCAGAAAATGTGAAAAGGAAATTCTTCCATTGACAGAAATTATTTAGGGATGCAGCTTTTGATAAGTGCATTTTTTCCACTTATTCGGGACCTTTAAACTAAGCTTTTATTTTGTCATTTTATTGAATTTTTACTTAAGTTAGTGTATTTTTCTTTCTATTTCAGTTTTGGACCCGTTTATAAGTATATGGAGAATATTGGACGAAAAGAGCATAAAATTTGGTAAAATCAACAAGTAAATGATATACCATTGGAAAGATAATCGAATTATGAGTCCACCACTTTTTACGGATCTCAATTTGGAGCTTTCTACAAGAAGTTATGGCCGTTTGAAAAAATTACTTGATGTTAATTTTGCAGTGGGATTTTATTTTCCTTTTTGAGTTCTAATCCGATTAGGAAACCTTTTGGCCCACGAATTTTGTAATATTTTGGGATCTTTTGGAGCACAATTAGGTAACTATAAATATGAGTTATTAACTCATAATGAGGTTGGATATTTTGGGAGCCGAACTTAGAAGAAGACGGAAGAAACAAGAGAAGACAACTGACTGACGATCAAGAGTTTTTGAAGAATTCTTCTCCTTCAATCCATGCTGGGTTCTATCAATTCTTGTATTTTTAATTTAATTATGTTCTTCTAAGTTTCTTTAGCCAAGGTAGACGATGAAACATTGTTTTAATTAAGTGATTATTTTGATATTCGTTTAATTCCTTTTTAGAGCTTTAACGTTCATGGTTCGTTCTTGATTAGATTAATTAAATAAAAAAATTTTCATCTTAAATATCATGTATTTTTTATTGTTAGAAATTGATTTAATCAATTCGTGCTTGGTGCTTAAACTTGTTCTATTAATTTCTTTTGATTTTTCGTCATCTTTATTTCGAATTGGGATACATAGAATGCTTAGAAAATCTTTGATTCTTTGTTTTCTTTCAATAGAACTTGGTACGAAAAATGCTTAAGTAATTTATGTTTGAAGCATAAGGGGAGCCTAAATTAGTTTTTCTTCTTTTGGACTTAATTGATAAATATTTGGGACGACAATAGATTGATTTCGTGTTGTCGTGTATTTTTGGGAATTAATCAATAATTAGATAATTGCTGAGTTTAACAATGGTGGATTATGAAACCTTGGTTGTTTAAACTTCATGAATTTTCAATTCATCTTTTTAGCATAATTAAGTAGTCTTTAAATTAAATAATTTCAACAAAAATCTTTTCAACTCAACTAGCATAGAATAATAGTTAATTAGGATTAAATTATACTTTCTCCATTGCAGTCTCTGTGGGATCGACCTCGTTACTACTTTTCTAGATTCCAATAGATTCGTACACTTGCGAGTTAATTAAAATTTGACATCAAGTTTTTGGCACCGTTGCCGGAGACTGCGTTTGAAAGTTAATTTAATCTTAGTTAATTTTATTCTTGACTAGTTATAATTTAGGATTTTATTTATTTTATTTTATTTTAAAAAAAAAACCAAAAATCTTCATTGTGCATGCTTGGTCGTAGATCTCTAGAAATTAAGCTGGAACATCTAGATAGTGAAATTGAAAGAACTTTTCACCAACGAAAACGAGCCACCATTCTAAATAAAATTGAAAAGACCGAAGCAATAATCGCTATGGGTGATGAAATTGATGAAAGACCTTTTAGAGACAATTTAAGTCGATTGGCTAATTTGAGCACCTCATACATACATTACCTACAGGTAACTGCTAGGAATTTTGAGCTAAAACCCAGTGTGCTGAATTGTCTTGAATTGTCTTCCATCTTTTTATGGTTTAGATAGTAAAGAACCCTATAATCATCTGACTGATTTTTATGCGGTATGTGAGACATTTAAATATGAGAATGTTTCTCCTCATAATGTTAAACTTCGTCTGTTTTCTTTTTCTCTGAAAGATAGATCTAGATCATGGTTTAATAATTTACCTGCTAATAGTATTACATCTTGGGAACAAATGGTTGCTAAGTTTTTGAATAAATACTTTCATGTTCACAAAACTAATGCTATTCGCAGGGAAATTTCAGAGTTTGTGTAGAGAGATGAAGAACTATTCTATGAAGCTTGGGAGAGATTCAATGGGCTCCTTATGAAATGTCTACACTACGGTTATGAAAAATGGCACTTATGCCAATATTTTTTGGAGGGTCTACTATCACATATTCAAGAGTGGTTGATGGCCACAAGTGGTAGAGAGCTGATGTCTAAAAATGCTACGGAGATTTGGAGCTTCTTTCAGAAGCAGGCTGAACAACAGCAGAGTCGTTCTTCTCGAACTGAACCAAAAAAAGAGAGGTATCTATGAGATTCTAAGCAATGAACCTAGCTCAGAAATCAAAGAAGTCAAATGCATGATAGAAGATATTTCGTGCAAGTTGACCTCGTTGATAGCCAACAGTTCTACTGAGCCAGATGCATGTGCTGATCAAGTGAATGCCCTCAACATGATGAGGAAACCTCCTTACAATCCTTACTCCAACACCTATAACCCAGGATGGAGAGACCGTCCAAATTTTTCTTGGTCACAGGGTATTCAACAGGATGGTACCGCAGGTCAGGCCCCTCAGCAATCTACCAGACAATTCAATCAAAGTTTTTCACAGCCACAACCATGGGAGGAAGCAATTCAAAACTTGATAAAAGCTACACAAGCGCATTAGGCGCGAGAATCACACCATTGCTTTGAATTTAAGAATGAAATACGCACTAGCCGAACTCATGAGCACAATCCATCTCCAACTGGAAAATATGATGGGACAAGCGGCCTCATCACCCAACAGATTGGCAACAACCATTGAGAAAGGAAAGTTTCCTAGTCGACCATTTTCTAATCCTAAAGTAGTGCAACAGGAAGAGGCTAAATCCATCATAACTTTGAGACATGGAAAACTGTTTGACAACAAAGTGGATATCTCAAAGCAAAACACATCTCAACCACTTTCTCCAAGTACTGTCCCAACTGATGATTCAATCCAAGAAGCTCCCAAAAGAGGACAATGAGCCATCTTACATTCCAAAAGCCCCATTTCCTTAGAGACTCACAAAGGTTAAGCAAGATAATTCTATCAATGATATGATGAAAATCTTTAGGCAGGTAAGTATAAATATTCCTCTACTTAATGCTATTAAACAAGTTCATGCTTATGCTAAGTTCTTGAAGAACTTATGCACGAAAAAGAGACAACTACATGTGCGAAAAAAGGCATTTTTAACTGAATAGGTTAGCTCTATAATTCAAAGCAACACCCCTCCAAAATTTGAAGATCCAGGTTGTCCTACTATCTCATGCATCATAGGAAACCATAAAATTGAAAAGGCTTTGCTAGATTTAGGAGCTAGTGTCAATCTTCTTCCTTACTCTGTGTACATGCAACTTGGACTAGGCGAGTTAAAACCAACATCTGTGACTTTACAACTTGCTGCTAGATCTGTGAAAGTACCTCGTGGAATTGTAGAGGATGTTTTGATACAGGTTGACAAGTTTTATTTTCCTGTTGATTTTATTGTACTTGATACTCAACCGATACGAGACTCTGCAAAACACATTCCTGTAATTTTTGGTCGTCCTTTTATAGCAACATCTAATGCTATTATTAATTGCAGGACTGGAGTTATGTAGCTATCTTTTGGCAACATGACATTAGAATTGAATGTTTTTAATGTCAACAAGCAACCATATGACAATGGGGATGTTGCTGATGTTGACATGATAGAAGCATCAGTTGATGATTTTTTTTGTTTATACTAACTCACCTGTCATGGATGCAACTAAATTGAAACAAAAAATTGAGCCACATCCAACGAGTGCCAAAGTCAATATATGCAAGAAAAGCAGGGCCTCCAAAGTACTATTTCGAGTGCCTTAAGACAACCAGACAATAAGTCAAGCTAATGACTATAAATAAGCGCTTAATAGGAGGCAACCCATTCTCTAACCATTTTATTTACTTGCTTTATATGTAGTAGTTTTAGATAATTTAAATAATTTATTAGTTTTTATTTTATTTATTGCACTTATTAGGCCTCACCATGTCAAGCGCAGGATATCCCACTTTGCGAGCCACTTGGCTTATATCTAGGCAACCTTATTTTGACCAAGGATCCCAACACTACATCTGAGTCTACTTCAACCGGACCTTCAACCAGCCATATCCTCCACATCTATCTCTGGAGAGTACCTGATCTTTTTCTTCCTTTATGTACTTTATTTTGTTATTACATTGGGGACAATGTAATGTTTTAATTTGGGGGTGGGTTAAAAAGTATCATGATACCATTGCTTCTGAATTTTCTTATCACTCTGGTATGTATAACTGCAATAATTGTGATTAAAAAAAATTTAATAGTTTATTTGTCTAGTTACTATTGAATATCGTACTGCCAATGATGATATCTGTTCCAAATCGAGCACATTTTTAGTAGACTATTAGACAACACTTGAACTTGTCCTTTTATCTGAATACTTATCCATGTTAGACCTGATTAAGGAAGCACATATCTACTATTGACTTATCATTTGTTGAAAACATGACTTGAGTGTTTGTGTTGATATTATTGACTGAGTATCATTATGAAAAATTTTGTTCCTACATCCTTAAGTTAGTGACCAAACTGTTTTGAAAATAGTTTGGGAGTGTTAAAGTTACTACTTGTGTTTTGAAAATGTTGATGGTTTGGGTTTTCTAGGTCTCATCTTTGGTTGAATAGGTTATGGTCCAGGAATCTAGACTGAGCAATACTCATTGTTGATATAATAAAATAAAATATCTGACTCAAGCAATTAAGCATGTTAGGGTATCTTAAAACATGGTGCCTTATGGTCATTTCACTTGGGAGTCATCGACCCAAAGCTCGCTACATGAGTCATGTATATAAAAATAAAAATAAAAAAAATTGAAAAATCAAAATCATATATATTTACATATTTACTTCTCTATTAGCCTGTGGGACTCGAGTAATTAAGTCTGTTAGGGTATTTTAAAATCTGGTGCCCTATAGTCATCTGACTTGGGAGTCATGACCAAAGCTCGCTAAAAGGGTCACATAGAAAGCTAGTGAAAGAGAAGTACTGCACAGGATGTAAGACTGTTAACATGAGTAAAATGAATAAAAAGAAGTAGAAGTGCTCGGTAAGGATTGCTAGGTTAGAACCTAAGAGACTGAAGATGAGAATTTGGAAATCGCTCACCATCATAATTCTAAGAATACAAGTTCTGATTTTTACCACTTTATTTAAAAAAAAAAAAAAGCATTGTGCTGATCAATATGAACCAATTTCTCTAGAATACCTCAGAATTAGAGAAAAAAGCATTAGAAGTGTTATAACTTAGGAGAAGTGTAAGGAACAAATGACTACAAAGGGTTCCGAATTATAAAAATATCAACAAAACAATATGGTCATGGTCTACTACATGTATAAGTTTAATTTTTAGCTATTCACACACTCACACAGGGTCGAGCATCGGATAAGTGAAAAATTTTGTGTTGTTGTTTAATATCTTTCTAAAAGTGTTGTTTTATTTTCGAACATATGGTAAAAAATTTAACAATGACTAATTTCCCGTTGATTCTATTAGCTTAGATTAAAATTATGGTTTATTTGTATTTTTGTTTGAGGACGAACAAAGGTTTAGTTTGGAGGTGTTTGATAAGTGTATTTTTTGCACTTATTCGGACCTTTAAACTAAGCTTTTATTTTGTCATTTTATTGAATTTTTACTTAAGTTAGTGTATTTTCCTTTCTATTTCAGTTTTGGACCCGTTTATAAGCACATGGAGAAGATTGGATAAAAAGAGCATAACATTTGGTAAAATCGACGAGTAAATGATATACCATTGGAAAGATAATCGAATTACGAGTCCACCACTTTTTACAGATCTCAATTTGGAGCTTTCTACAAGAAGTTATGGCCGTTTGAAAAATAGCCGCCCAGTGTTAATTTTGCAGCAGGATTTTATTTTCCTTTTTGAGTTCTAATCCGATTAGGAAACCTTTTGGCCCACGAATTTTGTAATATTTTGGAATCTTTTGGAGCACAATTAGGTAACTATAAATATGAGTTATTAACTCATAATGAGGTTGGATTTTTTGGGAGCCGAACTTGGAAGAAGACGGAAGAAACAAGAGAAGACAACTGACTGACGATCAAGAGTTTTTGAAGATTTCTTCTCCTTCAATCCATGCTGGGTTCTATCAATTCTTGTATTTTTAATTTAATTATGTTCTTCTAAGTTTCTTTAGCCAAGGTAAACGATGAAACCTTGTTTTAATTAAGTGATTATTTTGTTATTCGTTTAATTCATTTTTAGAGTTTTAACGTTCATAGTTCGTTCTTGATTAGATTAATTAAATAAAATTTCTTTTATCTTAAATATCATGTATTTTTTATTGTTAGAAATTGATTTAATCAATTCGTGCTTGGTGCTTAAACTTGTTCTATTAATTTCTTTTGATTTTTCGTCATCTTTATTTCGAATTGGGATACATAGAATGCTTAGAAAATCTTTGATTCTTTGTTTTCTTTCAATGGAACTTGATACGAAAAACGCTTAAGTAATTTATGTTTGAAGCATAAGGGGAGCCTAAATTAGTTTTTCTTCTTTTGGACTTAATTGATAAGTATTTTGGACGACAATAGATTGATTTCGTGTTGTCGTGTGTTTTTGGGAATTAATCAATAATTAGATAATTGCTGAGTTTAACAATGGTGGATTCTGAAACCTTGGTGCTTTAAACTTCTTGAATTTTCAATTCATCTTTTTAGCATAATTAAGTAGTCTTTAAATTAAATAATTTCAACAAAAATCTTTTCGACTCAACTAGCATAGAATAATAGTTAATTAGGATTAAATTATACTTTCTCCATTGCAGTCTTTGTGGGATCGACCTCGTTACTACTTTTCTATATTCCAATAGATTGTACACTTGCGAGTTAATTAAAATTTGACATCAGCTTTCTAAAATGCACTATCCTGATACTGAAGAAGACTACACAAAATTGGAACTCCCTCCATTAAAAGCAAAGGTCATTCGGATGAGAGTTTTTTACATATATTAACCACGGTCGAAAGTGCAACCCTCTAGTACAAAAATAAACAGGAAAAAGAAATGAAAATATGAGTTTCAAACACTATAAAGAACATATGAACATATGACATATGCGGCTAACGATAAGTGCATGTTTGATGTAAAGTATTAGATTGTACTAAATAGAAGAAAAAGAAATGGAAATATGAGTTTCAAACGCTATAAAGAACATATGAACATATGAACATATGACATATGTGGTTAACAATAAGTGCATATTTGATGTAAAGTATTAGACGCTTTAAAAGTTTTGGCCATATAGCAATGAGTTATGGGGATTGAATATATAATATCTAGCTAAAGAAACAAAACCTGCAGCGCATGCAATATGTCATAGGCCACGCCATCTCTCCTGAAAATGCTCTCTAGAATTTTTTTGTTCCCAACGTCCATATTACAACCTTACACCAGATAAATGACAAAATTTATGCATGTCCTGTAAAGTTTTTTTTCTCCAATAAATCACCATAATTATCTCTAGACTTAATGTGCTTGCTAAGACTAGCCTTTATATATAACTACCATCTCCCAGATAAATTACAAGGTGCATTTCATAAAACCCTTTTATTTTGCTTTGGATCAAAGCCTAACACATATTTTGCCAAATTAGACATTTCCATCGACCTAACGTGTAGGCACTTGACACTAAGCAAAGAACAAAATTAACATTTCCACTCAAATATAATCAAGTGCCATTTTAAATCCTTGGAAGTGATACATAAACCACATCTCAGCACGCTAGCAGATTCATCGTGCTTGGGCATATTTTCTACGCTAGATCACTAGAATCTTTATTGCAATGATAAGAAAATCTATAATCTAGACCGAAGAAAAAATCACTGTTATATCTCATACTGTGCTATGGCATGTGGAACAATAAACCTACTTACAATCAGGTAGCCAACAAGATCGAAGATGCTTGAGTGAATCCGAGGAACCTTTACTGTAAGCTCATTTTACTATTATATCTTATATTGTGCTCAAATCATGTCTTGGTCTGCTCAACAAAAGAAATTGTGGCCCGATTTGAGGAGAAAAACAGCTTTTAAATTATTACAAGATAAAGGAAATAAACGGACTTTCTCTTACTCAAATGTAGTGGCAACCATCTTTTTGACATTAATTAACCCCATTGCAAGATTATCAATAAGAATTTATCATTTGTAGGGGAAGGAAGGTAAAAATCTCAGAAATCTAAGATGGTTTCTTCTGATACCATAGAGATCAGCTTATGCAGGTAGCTGAGGAGCATTTTTGGTTCATGACATGAGGCGCAAAAGGAGAATAGTGAATAAATATTAGAGTCACAAGGAAATACATGATTTCTTGGATTGAAAAGAAGATATTATGCAAACTATTTGGGCACGAGGAATAAATGAAGATTCCAAGTGATTGAGCATAAGGTCCACTTGCTTATCCAAGAATAGCTAAATGCACATATAGGGTAAACTATGTTAATCCTTTCAACAATCTATCCATCAGAGAGGCATCATCGATCAAGCATATCATGTCTACACCAAATTGAGGACAAACTTGAGATGGATATTCGAGCAGAGTATGGACGTCGTTGTTAACCTCATTAAAACAATTATTAAAAAGCTACAAAACTTGCTATAGTTCATTCTAATTTAGTAGAAAGAAAGAAGAATGAGAACAGAAAGAACTTACAATCTTTTCTAGTTGAATTATAAAACTAGGTATTAGAATTGATAGTACCAAAGCCCTCATAACAATTTTTTATATCTTAGAATTTGTATTATAAATTGCAACTAAATTATTTGGTTAAAATATTTCATGATATTCAAGATTTCCTATTCATACTTATAATAGATTCTAAATGCTAGTCAACATAGCACAACAAGCTTCTAGAAACCTAGGCATATAAGATATATTTAAAACCTTCTAAATCCATAATAGATTAGATACCCAACAACAGCTCCAAATTTACCACAAATCAAGACATGTAGTGATGTTATCGGTGAAATAACAATTCATATAAAATTTGTTAATATTTCAAAACAACCGAGCAAATAGCCAAGCTCATAGCACAATACTGAAAAATGCAAAGATAGCTGCAACATGCAAGTATGTCCTCCATACAAGATTGTCATTTCTTTTTTATGCCACAATAAGACATGTCCATAATGGTATTAGGATGCGAAAGAAATCCAGTTTGGAGCCCAACCTCCAGTGGAATGTAGAGCTAACGGTGCACAAAATAGTTCTTGGGCGAGAGGTCTGTAGGGAAAAGTCTATGGTCTTTATTAAAAAAAAACGCACATTTTTTGTAACGACCACGAACTTTTCTCTATAAGCCTCTCGCTTTAGGGACTATTTTGTGCGTCGTTAGCTTACGTACTGTCCATTGGAGGTTGGACTCCAAAACTAATTTTTTTTCACGTCCCCAACTATTCGAACCCCTGACCTTTCCCCTTAAGAAGAACTTAAGTGGAATGCTGTAACCAATTGGACAAGTTGTCTAATTGGTACCACCAATCCACTTAGAGCTGGGTTTTCAAGTCAAAATCTTTAAATTTATGATTGTACCATTAAGACTAAGTCCCAATACTATCCCAAAAGACGATTCATCACCACCCACCCACAATCAAATATTAGCATAATGAAGAGAAATACATACCAGATTCTGCTTGCAATAAATTTAAGGAATTTTTGTACTCATGGATTCAACTAGTAATTTCATGAAATTGTTATAATTGCCAACTCTTGTTCATTGATAAAATGGGGTTCTTAATTTGAACAGTATTTTTTTCGAGCGTGTGAATTTCACACATTGCATGATATGAGTAGAATACACTAGAAAAAGGACTAGATATGCCTAAAAATGGCTTTTGTCTCTCTTCCCAGCCCATCATACCCCATCCCCTGGCAAAACTTACAGAATATTACAAAACAGAGAAGTATATTCATTATTTCCTGGTATTACAATTCATGATTTCTATATTCATCTCTAAACTAAACACATTCATATAAAAATAAAACATTGTACATAAATTTGCAATTAACATATAGGTGGATTCAAACTTTGTTGGAGAGAAACACCCGGCCGAATTTTGCTAATCCAACAGTGCAAGAGGAAGAGACGGAATGGATTGTGTTGGTTATGATTGGGGAAAATTAAGGATTTCAGGGAAAAAAAATGGAGACAATCTGGGATTTGTTGAATGATTTGTGAATGAGAAAAACAAATAGGGTTTGTGAGAAAGGGGTTTTGCCAAAGGAAGATTGATGTGAGAAGAAAATATGATTTTCAACGGAACAAATTGAAATTAAAGGAAAAACCGCGGAATTGACAATTTTTTTTCACGATATTTTTCAACAAGACAGTTTGCAATTATTGTCACGAGTTCACAAATTTGTAGTTAATATTGGCGTGTTTTTACCACGAGCTATCGGTTGTGATAAATATTTTTACTTATTAAGACAGTCATAAGTTTAATGTCGTAAAAAATATTTTTTTAAGAGAGAGAGAGAGAGAGAGTTTTCTATTAAAAAGTTTCAACACTAAATACAAGTGATTTGCTTGTCGTAAATAGTATTATTTACAACAGCCGCTATATCTGTGGTGACAAATTTGTCGTAATTAGACAATTTTCTAGTAGTGACTCCAAGGAATTACCGAGACTGACATTTTGAGACATCAAATTTTGGAAGGAAACTTCTTTAGGACAGAGACATTTAGTTTAGACCAATTGTAGCACAAATGTCATTCTACGTTATCCTTTTGTAGAAAGGAAGTTTGTTTTATTCCCATGAAAGCAGTTAATATATTCGTAAGAAATTAATGGTACATCTTTCTTTCAATTTTTAGAATTGATGTTGAGTTTAGCCCAAACACTAATATCACATACCATAATTTCATAGTTAACTTGATGAATATTATGAGATTAAATAACATGTAGATCACATAGAATTGCAGTTAGTGAACATAATTTGATGTCTCTACTCGTCAAAAATATATGCAATTAGTTATATATGATATATTCTAAATATTTCTACAGGTTACTTTGATCATGCTCTAACCGTCAAAAAGTATGTGGACCGACACTTGTTGCACCCACCACTACATTCTGCAAAATAGTGAACCCTTATGCAATGCATTTCTTTTAGTTTTTACTTAACTATTTCCATGTTAAATAGAAATTGAAGTTAATAGCTAACAAAATTGCATAAAAATTCACTCAAGTTCACAGTAAACATAAGAGAAGGAATTTGAGTGAGTGTAATGAGCTTTAGAATTCTGAAATAATGGCAAAAGAGCAAGGAGATGGAGTAAGCCAATTATATCTAACCTGAATCCCAGTAGCACTTCAGCTTGCCAGCACTTCAACTCTCGCTGCTTGAGGAGATTCCTGGAAGAATATGCAAACTTCCAAATCAGATGCAATTCTATCAAGTTCTAAAGATGTAAAACAACCAATTAGCTGAAATCAACAGCCATTAATCAACCTCACGTTCAATCCACTCATGTTCCAACTTCTACTATAGTTATCATCATCACTAAATGGATAACTTCATTAAGAATACTATTTTAACCTTCAAGACTTGTAATTTTGTTAAAGTGAATGTGTTTCAACAAGATTAACATTTAGAATTGAACAAAAGTTTAGTCAAAATTCATTTCATTCTTACTCGGAATGTAAATAAATTGTTGCACAAGATTTGTATAGTATGTCCTGGTTAATAGCACTTGATGCAAGAATTAAGGTTATTCTTGGTGAGAGCGTAACCATGGTTTCCAATGCACGAGATCTTGTAAAACTTACAAATGAGGCCCTATCGATTTTTGTATAGTATTTCCTAGTTAATAGCACTTGATGCAAGAATTGTCAGGTTATTCTTGGTGAGAGCGTAACCAACAAAGATCAATTATGCTCGATGTATTGATTAAGAAGTGGAAAAGAAATGTCAAAAAATTTGAAGTCCATGGAACATGATGTTAATTGGAACCTCTAGGGAGTAATAACACAGATTGCCAGTTGCATCAGAACCAAGCAGAAGATGTTTAGGAGAATCTATTAATAAGAAATTGTGTGGGTGGAATTAGAAGGTTTGAAATAGTTCAATATGTTGCCGATTATAATATAGTAGTATGGCATGTCATATGTGAAGATAATGACACCGTATATATGGGGTATATTTTCTAAATTTTCCTCTTAGTAAGCTTAGCCATAGGAGCTCCTAGTCAAACATGTAAGAGGTAGGGGTGACCAAAATTAACTTGGACTCTATGATTGCACTACAAATGATCAACGGCTTATTTTCACAAATGGTCACGACTTTTTGCACTTCTCTGCGGGTTGAGGACCCATCTTTTCATTTTGGCGGTTTAGTTTAACCCCTATTTCAAATGTTTTTGGCGAAATGGTCCTTTTCAACAATTTCCATCCAAATCCGTGAAATTTGATGGTGGAAGAATTTTTATTTATAAAAGGCTTATTTGCACAAATGGTCACGACTTTTGTAAAGAAAAATTTTGTACAAAGTCCCCTAATATTTTAGAAAGTGTTGAAAAGTCCCATAACCTTCTAATCCTAACACATATGACCCTAATTTTTTTTTGACAATTTTACCCTAACTTAAATAAATTAAAATAACTCACAAACCTTTTCAAAAATACAAATAAGTCCTAAATCTTTTTATTTTTTTACAGATTTACACTTAAAATAATAAAAAGTGTGTCATCAAGTCCCAAAACTTTTAATTTTGTTCACCAAAATGATATTTAAAATTTGCTTGATTAAAATTAGATTTTTTAGAAAAAGTGATTGAAAAATTGTATGACCATAAAATGTGTGGTTAAAATTAATTGTTGACTTTGACTTTAGTTTTTTAACAAAATCAAAATTGAAAACAAACAGGCTCTTAGAGTCTCTGCAGATTTTGTCAAGTGGTCTATTAATTAACAAAAAAACTATACACATGATCAAAATTTAACTAATTTAAAATTTTAATTTATTTTTCATATCAATTACTAGAGGTGGCAATATGGGTCCCCTAGATAGCACTCGGTCTCTAAATTTGAAATTTGGTCCAATAAAAAGTTGATTCAATAAAAATTAGGTTAATTTAGTCCGGTACAACTAGCCAATCAGGCTGGCCTGATAATTTTTTTTTTGCCCAAGTCCCTACCCCACACTTCAAACACCCCACCCCTGGCTGCCACATTTCACGGGAGGGAGGGATGGGTGGGGTGTTTGAAGTGTGGGGTAGGGATTTGGACAAAAAAAAATTATCGGACCAGCCCGGTTGACTAGTTTTATCGGACTAAATTGACCTAATTTTTATTTAATCAATTTTATTAGATTAGACCGACCCGGCCTGCAGAGCCGCCATATCTGGGTGGCCCATTTTACCACCTCTAGTAATTGATATGAAAATAAATTAAAATTTTAAATTGGTCAAATTTTGATCATGAGTATATTTTTTGTTAATTAATAGACCATTGGACAAAATCTGTAGAGACTCTAAGAGCTCGTTTATTTTCAATTTTGATTTTGTTAAAAAGTTAAAGTCAAAGTCAATAATTAATTTTAACCACGCATTTTATGGTCCCACAATTTTTCAATTACTTTTACTAAAATATCTCGATTTTAATCAAACACATTTTAAATATCATTTTGGTGAACAAAATTAAAAGTTTTGGGACTTGATGACACACTTTTATTATTTTAAGTGTAAATCAGAAAAAATAAAAAGATTTAGGACTTATTTGTATTTTTAAAAGGTTTGTGAGTTATTTTTAATTTATTTAAGTTAGGGGTAAAATTGTCAAAAAGTTTAGGGTCATATGTGTTAGGATTAGAAGGTTATGGGACTTTTCAACACTTTTAAAATATTGGGGACTTTTGTCTGCAAATTTTTCTTTACAAAAGTCGGGACCATTTGTGCAAATAAGTCTTTATAAATAAAAATTCTTCCACCATCAAATTTCACGATATTTGGATGGAAATTGTTGAAAAGGACCATTTCGCCAAAAACATTTGAAATAGGGGTTAAACCGCCAAAATGAAAAGATGGGTCCTCAACCCGCAGTAAGTGCAAAAGTCAGGGACCATTTGTGCAAATAAGCCAATGATCAACACAATACCAAAAAATTATTCACATGACCAACTTCAAATTTATTAAAAAATTAGGTTTATATTAATGAGAAATAAATATATACAAAATCTATACATAAAGAAAATTTTAAAACAAGTTCAAAAACCGACTCGCATGCCCTTTATAGAAATTTGATGACGTGCATGGGAGAGAGAACAACGAAGGCATATAAAAGGAAAAGTGGATGTGCAATAGGGAAGAACTGCTTTATCAAACAATGTATACTCGTTTGGAGAGTGATTACAAACCTCCTTTTTTCTTTCTACGTGAACATATTACTTTTGGCTACCCAATACAAAAAATAAAACAGCCAGAGAAATTTTCATCATAATTTGTCAAGTTAACAAGAGATTGTACCTCAAGTAAATCTTTCTCAGGCATGCTTTCAATTTTAGAATTGATGTTGTACCACCAGCAAGCTTCATTACAAGATTGATGAATATCAGAATTGATGTAACCACATATTCGTGGCAAAGGGAATTTTGGTTTAAATGGAATGAAAATAAACTTAAGATAATTCACTCCACATTATCTCAAAATGATAGTCATCCACAGCAATACTTTCTCAACATAATTAATCATTAGAAATCAAATATATCTATTTAATAAAAGATGATTAACGTGCTATAATTATAATCTCAACAGAAAAGAATTGCACGAACATAAGACCAGATTGCTAAAAAATAAAAAATCTATAGCACAAATTTAAGGAGAGCACAAATTTAAAAAAAGATATGTTTACACTTCATAATATTACTGACTGTAGTCGACATTATCCATTGATCCCTTGACTGATTGAACATTGTTTAGAACTAATCAGAAACCGATGAATGAGGGACTTGTAACCAATAAAGTTTTTTCTATGTATTTCAGCATATGCTAAAGCAATTATTATAACTATTAACATTAATGTACTAAAGAGTGAAGATTTTGGCATTGGAGAGGTAGGTTGGTTTAGGAGTTAATTTTTAATTTATTTAAGTAAGGGGTAAAATTGTCAAAAATGTTTGGGTCATATGTGTTAGGATTAGAAAGTTTGAAGACTTTTTGACACTTTTTGAAAGATTTTGGACTTTTGCTGCAAATTTTTCTTTATTTTTTATGCCTAAAATTGTTCCAGGATCTAATTGTGCACTACACGTACTCATTTAATGGAGTAATTGAACGGAAACTAACAAAAACGACTATTTGTGCCAAAAAAAAGTTGAAATAGGGATGTTATTGTCAAAAATAGAAGGATAGGTCTTCAATCCATAGTAAGGACAAACGATAAGGACCATTTGTGCAAAAAAACCAATCCACATTTACCAAACAGCCTCAGATAAGATCAAATACTGAAAGATCAATATCTATATTTTGTAGAAGTGTAGTACTTTTAAACGTTTTAACAAACAAAGCCTGATGAGATAATAGGCAGAGCTGCCGAATAACTGCAATCTGCAATTGGAGCAGGGTCTCGGAATAAACCAGGCGCTTTAGGGTTCGTGCACATCTGCACGTAAAATGGCAAGCCCCCTCCCTCTCTGGATATCTTGGTACATATATTTTCTCTTTGATGGTGTGTTTATATAGGTGGCGAATTTATTCTTGTTTTTGTACCCCTTTTCAGGTCGATTCTCCTCGCAAAAGGTAAAAATCTACTTATGAAACTTATGTTGGTTTTTCTGTTTTCACGTTCTCGTTTATGTAGCAGGGCCACCCTAGGGTTTCTGAACTACTGTTTGTATTAAAGAGGGTTAGGGTTTTGGTTACGTGTTTCATAAATTGAAGTTAAAATTTATGAATTACGTAGCTAGGAGTTTCCTGTTTATTGTCACCTCTTATGTTCTTTGACTTTTCATTCATTTTCCTTGATGCAGTTATTTCTAGTAAAACATATACTGTATTGTGGGTATTTTCTGTAATTGCTTTTTGTACACTTTTACATTGTATGCTTTCTTCGAATTTGTTTTGGTTATTTTTTGGGTGATTTAATTTCGTTTTATTACGTGGGTTTTGCGAGGGGACTGGCTAAAAAAAAATCAGATTTATTTTATTTTAGTATGTTAGAATAGAGTTTAGAACACAGGGAGTAATTTCTGCTGGAAATTTCTTATTACACTTCAAGAAGTTTATGACCTGGTGCAGATATAACTGAGCTGGATTGATTGTGCTATTGTTACAAAGTGGATGTAGTAATCAAAATAATCTTCTCTATATTTCATCATTTCATGTGCTATCATGATATTTGAATTTTTCCTGGCTATGCAGGAAATTTTTCTTTTTTGACATTACGGTTTCTGAATTAAACTTGTCATCAACAAACAGGTCACTTTTGGGGTATGGCCTGAAAGTGATGCATTTCAGTAGAACAAATGTGCATGGTGTATTTAAATTTGGAATGGCCAGTTCCTGGGTGGTCAACCAGTAGGACTGCCTGTTTAACAACTATCAGTATATTGATACAATAATTATACTGTAGTGAATTCATTAAAATATTTGAAGAAAAGTTAGTTTTTCTCTTTCAAATGGTACTGGGCAGTTGGTCGTCATTAATCTATGGAACAGTGGATTTGTACTCTGTTTCTCTCCAATTGTGCCATCATCTTGGCAATGTCTGAGACGGGGAACTTCTCTTTGAACCCTATAATGTCAGATTCTCTACCACAGTACAACAAGGGTTAATCTCAAGTCTACATAATTCCACGCGTCTATGTGTACGTGGGAAGTACTTGCTGCTTACAAGGGGCAGACTTCACGCGTCTATGTGTACGTGGGAAGTACTTGCTGCTTACAAGGGGCACACTAGAGGTCTGATACTTTTTGGTTGAATGCGAAGTGGATGCGATGGTGCAAGGCCCAAGGCCGCAGTGGTTGATTGTGGTGGCGGCCTTCAAGAGGTAGCGAGCGCTTACCTACGAAGAAAAGCAAGAACAATGACTGAGCTCGTGAAGGTTGTCCACGGCATTTTGACCAAACCCTCAAGCTCTCTTTCTTTACTTTCCCCCTTTCCTCTTTCTAGAAAAAGCAAGGAAAATCCAGTTTAACTTTATTTTCCAGGTCAACGATTGATAGTTATTTACTAGTTTTTCCCTTTTTTGACCGGGTCTGTCCACTCCCACTTTTACAAGATTGATTGAATTGGAGACCTTACGGTTCTCAATCAAACTGGTCAAATCCGGCTGTGTATTTAGATATAAAAAAGACTCAATCACGGGGATAGGCAATGACATAAAAATATTCAAGAGGAAGAAGAAGATGCTTCTGAAGTTCAAGCTTTAATTTGGGATTATTCATATTGTGGTAAGCCAAATTGGGAACGTAATTAAGGATGCACGAAGTTAATAATTTAGCACATGTTTGGTGGTACTTAAATTATAATTTCAGCTGGTTAAATTGGTCAAACATATTTTGTATCCACACATTCATCCACAATTTATAATATAAGCACTTAAAAAATAATTTCAGAACTACGTTAACTGAATATGTGCTCTTCTTTAGTTTTCAGTGTCTAGGGGTTTTTCTAAATTTCACGTAACAGGTTAGAAGATCTTGCTCTTGCTTCGTTGACGATGCATTTTGTAACGACCACGGACTTTCTCTTATAATCCTTTCGCCTAAGGGCTATTTTGTGCCTCATTAACTTACATACTGTCTATTAGAGGTTGGACTCCAAACTGAATTTATGTCGCGTCTCCATTAATTCGAACCTTTGACCTCTTCCCTTAAAAGGAACTTATGGAGAATGCTGGTACCAATTTTTGTCGCGTTTTCAGCGATTCGAATTCTTGACTTCTTCCTTTAAGAGAAACTTATGGAAAATGTTGATACCAATTTTTGTCACGTTCCTAGCGATTCGAACTCTTGGCCTCCCTTTTAAGAGGAACTTAAGAGATCAAGAGTTCGAATTGTTGGATATGCTGCAGAAATTCAGTTTGGGATGAAAACCTAATAGACAATATGTAAACTAACGGCAAACGAAATAGCCTATAGGTGAGACCCATAGGAGAAAGTATGTGATCGATAAAAAAAACGCGCATTTTTTTTTAACGACCACAGACTTTCTCCTAGGACCCTCTCGCCTAGGGGCTATTCTGTGTACCGTTAGCTTACGTGCTGTCCAACCTCACTTGAGGTTGGGCTCCAAGTGGAGGCTTCCGTGTACCGTTAGCTTATCAATTGATATCAATTTTTCCTTCGGTTACTGTTCATTAAAGTGCAACTTTAAGCCTACAAGTCTTGCAATTTTTTCATCTTCGAATATGTATCCAAGTTTCCCAAATGATTAAGATCCTTTAACCTGCTATTTTCTCATATCCATTTGGAATAGAATTTCACATCAAGCCTCAATCACCCTGAGAGCTGCCATTGGTTTTTATGTTGATGTTACAAATTATATTTTTCAGGTTCACTAAGTTGTACCATATCGACTTCAATTATGTGAAGCAATTACATTATATATGCAGCTTCAACTTTGATAACATTGTTTCCTTCGGAATTGTAGTCAAGAAATAGTGAATGAGCCTGTTAACTTGGTGGGAATTGAACTTTACTGTGAAATGTAGCATTCCTTCACACTTCACTGAATTTCATTGAATTCTTAAATCTCACCATTTGATAATATGTAAGGGACTATATCTTAAATGGATGTATGCACCTTAAAATTGATACGACTTGATTTAGATTTATCGATCCTACTGGATTCCAGGTAATTCCGATTTCTGAATTACAAATGATGGACATGCAAACATGTGATCTAAAATCAAGCTTTTCACTTGTGATTGACCTTTAAAAGAGAAGTTTAGAGGGTAGAACTTGGAATCTTTTGGTGATCTATAATTATGGTGGGATGTGGGTCCAATTTGTTTGTCTACCATTTCATCTTTCTTTAGTGTTGTGATGTTGAGATTCTTTGGTTGATAACGTTGCTCTTTCAAATCTACTGGCAGAACTTTTATTTTATTTTTTTATCAATGGATTGCTAACAGTGAGGTTTGAACTTTTGCATGCAATGAGGTTTGACATGATGTACGATAAGGTTTGAACTTGTGCAGCCACTAAGTTTGCAGCTTGCCTGTTCTAATGTATGAATGTTCTGCTACATATCATTTATTAGATACGCACGGTCTCCTTCTCCATGGGAAGAGAAATCCAGGTCAAGGTCGAGATCAAGATCCAGATCTAGGTCTAGATCATGGTCAAGGCCAAGGTCCGGATCAAGATCAAGAAGTCGTGGAAGGTTAGTGGTGATACAGGGTCCAGTTTTCATTGCATTGAACCTTGCCTAGATATAACTGGTGTACGCATTTTGCTTGTTATATCATGGATCTATCATGCAGGACTGAAGATGTTAATCCTGGTCATACACTCTATGTGACTGGCCTATCTACGAGAGTTACTGAAAGAGATCTTGAAGATCATTTCTCCAAGGAGGGAAAGGTAGGTTTCCATTTAATCGCTGAGTGAGTGTTGTTTTTCCTTATTGCTTGTATGTGCTGGTTTTGTTATTGGGTAACTGAAGTATATTGTATAAATAAATAAATAAATAATCATAACCCCTTTTCCCATAATGTGTTAAGCAAGATGTTGCTTTCTGCTGGTATATCAAGTAGTTGAATACTTATCTGGTTGAATTTAGAATTTTAATGTCCTTTTTGTTTCCTCCAATTTTCTAGGTGAAATCAGTATTCTTGGTTGTGGAACCACGTTCTCGCATCTCTCGTGGTTTTGCTTTTGTAACTATGGATTCTGTTGAGGATGCCAATCGCTGTGTCAAACACCTTAATCAATCAATTCTTGAAGGCCGATACATTACGGTGGAGAAGGTAAGCTACCTGTCTGATAGGAGTTGACACGTGACCTATTTGTTTGTATATCAATCTTCTTGACTTGGAGGTTTTCTGGTTATATTCAGAAGACATTGCGTCAGCTATGTTGGCAGCAATCAAAGATGATGAATCCATCCATTGCAACAATTTAATCAAAAGCTTGATCAATGGCCAGCTAAAACAGCTTTTCACTTGCATCTGATGAACTAAATAGCAACTATATTGCCCAACAACTATACAATATCAGCAAATACTTTCAACTGTCAACTAATCGAGGGTCATTGTCAACATTCTAATCAGGCTCTATGGTATCTCAACCTGGCAGTGTTTTTATTTTACCTATTTTATTTGGTTGATTAAGGACCAAAAATGGCACAAAAACGCTACTATTTATATGTTAACTGGTCTGATATATGTGCTTCCTACACTTAAGAACCCATATGGGAAACACAGATATGTTTTGCTTTCTTCTGTATCAATGTTTTCCAGCAATGATATTAATGTGTAAACTTTTTCACCAAAGTGTGTAGTATGATTATGTTACATGTATCATTTTTGTTATTTAAGCTATACAATTGTGCTCTTATCAGATGTGAGACTTTGTATTTGTATGTTTCAGTCCCGGAGGAAACGCGCAAGGACTCCCACTCCTGGTCACTATCTTGGGCTCAAAAGCTCTAGGGGTAATGGTAAGTTCTTGTTATTGTTTTTACTCAAGTTTATCTTTGTTATTTTGAAATGTAAGTCTAATTATTAGCCTGGTTGGAAGGTTCTCGTGGTTACCGTGGTAGGTATCCTGGAGGCTCTGGGCGTGATGATTATGGATATCGAAGGTCTCCTAGGCGCTCACCCTATAGAGGTGGACATGATTACTCTCCTAGGCCTTCACCCTACAGAGGTGTACGTGATTACTCTCCTAGGCATTCACCCTACAGAGGTGGACGTGATTACTCTCCTATGCGGTCACCTTATGGTGGGAGGTCAAGAAGGGATCGGTCCAGATCATATTCTCCTCGACGTAGTCCTGAAAGGAACTATGTACGTGGTTCTAGGTGAAACATGCTTCAGACTTTTCAGTTTGAAAATGGATGTTTGTTTATGATTTTCCTTAGTATTTTTTTTTCTGGATTAAGTTATTTTTGTTTATGCTCCTTGTGTGCAACCCTTTAACAAACTCTAGAGTGCAACTGCAGCATTAGTTTGTGAACTGGTTGGATTACTGTTTTGCTAGTTGCTTGTTATATTAGTTTGCCATCTCGTATGTTTTTGGGTGAACCCATTTGAATTTTTGTTATGTTTAGTTGCACGGTTTGGGCCCTTATGTAGTGCCCTTTGCTCCTTGATGGCTGGTTTTGTGCGTATTCTGTTTTCATGTTTGGCTCATGGTAATAATATTAGGAATCGGAATGTGATATGATGATGCCAAATATTGGTGGGTATGCTTCATTTTCTCTCAGTTTATTTGCCAGTAATCATGGTATGATGTTCTACTTTTGCTATGTTCATGAATTTTATACATCTTTTCACATTCGAAATGATCAATGGATTGCAGAAAAAAATACGTCTCGATTATCGGTTCTTTAAGTAAATGCACAGTTCTGTATAGAAATGACAAATGATGAGCTCCTAAAAAATGAGCTAGATCTACTCGAAGAAAAGAGATAACAGTTGAGCTGCGAATAGCAGTGAACAAAGATCGACTCGCTGTTACCACTCTAATGTTGAACGACTATTTGACATAGATGACTAGTGCTAAGAAAGACTCTCTTTCCCCTAGCAAGTTGGAGTTGGCTTAGGGTCCACTTCAGAACGCCCTTACAAGGTTATAGAAGTAGTTTGGCCTGGAATTCATAGAATTGGGGATTTAGAAGAGAGCGTCTTAGCTCATCCTTGGAACGTCAACGAAAACACTATCAATACCCAAGTTTATGTAACTTCACTTCTTTGCTTAAAAGAACAAGCAATAGCTAGCGCCAAAGTTCACTTCCCTACTTCCGGAGGCACCTGAGCTGGTTCTTTTCCTTTTGGGTCGCTCTATTTCGTGAAAATTTTCTGCTTGCATGGGACCGGTTCTCGCTTGCCACATTAAGCTCAAATACAAAATAGAGGTTTGCTAAAGTTACCCCATCAATGATACCTAGAATAAGGATGACAATGTCGTGATATGCAAATTCATGTGCATGTGTAACAAGTCACAACCGACCAAATCCGTCAATCAGACAAGCTCGATTGTCATGAAAAATTGAAACCAATGATTGTCATGGTAAATTGAAACCAATATATAGAGCCAAGTGTCATGGTAAATTGAAACCAATGATTGTTTCCCAATAACATAGCCTATAAAAGAAAGGAATTAATTCATTTGAAGGGGTCTCAAATACTTCATTCTCACGCAATTATATACAAAACATTCCAAACAATTCCACTGACCTAGGTATCCGAGTCTGTGCGGTTGTTGAGCTCTCCAGCTCGGCCACCTCACATAGCTGACCGAGCTTTTAATTTTTGCATACTTTAAAATAGATATTGTTCACACAAGTTGATGAGATTTGCAACATTTTCAATCATCACCAACAATAAACAATTCTTATAGCTCTGTACTTTTATGTCCTCAAAGATGAGAACAAGCTCTTCAATATATATAACTCGTTAGTTCCAACAACTTTTTAGAAAATGATATCCAAGATGTGTCATTTTTAAATAAATTACGTCCAAAGAGAGAACAAAGATATGAATATTTGTATCTTGACAATTGACACGTGGCTACAATTAACACTACAAGAATTTGTAGTGTTAATACAAGAATTTGTAGGAGCATTTGTGGGGCAAACATCGTGGGAAAATGTTTAAGACGACAAATGGTGGAAATTTGTGGGCTAAAGTCTCTCCCTACAAATTCTTTAGAAACGAATACAATTTGTTGTCTAAGTTCTTTCTCGACGAATCGTCTGCTAAAGTTACTTTGGCCCACGAAACAGGTTTTGTAGACGCAAAGCAAAATTTTATTTTGTGGACAGAATCATACTTTTCCCTACAAATAAATTGTGTTGAAAAAAATTTGTGGGCAAAGTTTCACTTTTTTCTACAAATGATATTTTGTGTGGAAAGCGTATTTGTGGGCTAAGTAAATTATTTTTTTCAACAATGATAAAACTTATAGGGAGAAATTAATTATTTTTATATAATTTTTTATATTATGCTAATTCTTTTTACCTTCTTCAAAATAATATAAAGATACGAAAAATACAACAAATTAAATTAAGACTTTATTAGTGTCAATCAATGTAACATTACATTCATAATATTGTACCAAAATGCAAATAAAAACCATTCACTAAGCTATATTTAAAAAGAGTATAAACTCTATCAATTATAATACATTTTAAAAAAACATAACTTTATGTCCTCGTAAATTAGATATGCTACATATCCTCACTAAGATTGTTGTCTTCATTAAAGCCGTTGACTTCGCCCTTAATAGCATCATTTTCTATTGACAATGGCGTAAAGGACGGTAGATCGAAACCAGGAACTTGTCTACATAGTTATTGCATAAAATGATACCAAGACTGCAATGTAGAATTGAATTGTTATCCAACAACATTCAACTTGCTTTTCATTCTTTGCTCTATTTCAATTTGAACTGCGTTAGCTACCTTTTGAGTATGGTGTTTCTTACATGTTGAGCCTTAGCTGCACTATCAGTCCAACACTTGTGCTAACAGAAAATCAACCATTTATAGATACTCCGCCTCACCATTAATCCAAAAACATTAACCGGGTTTGTTACTCCTCCACACCATTAATCCAAAATAAATAATCAAGATTAAGAAACAACCAAAACAAAACAATAAGTTTCTAACAATACGACAACTCTACTTCTAATTTCACAATTAAAAACCCTCATTTTCTTCATAAAATCATAATTTTATTGGCTAAATGTGAAAACAAGAAATTTTAAGGGCATAAACACAAACCTCTGTGAAAGAGACGACGACTACAAGACTGGTTGATGGTGAGCGGCGTGATGGGTTGGTCGGTAGTGGTGGCTACGGTGGCTGATTCAGAGATGATGTGAGAGATGGAAAGACAGGCGCCGGAGAGGGAAACGGAGGGGGGGAAATTGGAAGATGGAATCGTGGAAGAGGGAAAATTCCTGAGAAAGGTTTTGACGTTTTAATATTAGAGTTTTCCTTCAAAATAGATTTTGTGGACTAAAAAAAAATCAAGAATTTTTCCCTCTAAATATTACCCTACAAATTAGTTATCTTTTTTTTGTCGGCAAAAGATATACTTTTCTCGACTAATTTTTTTGTTGGAACAAATATATATGTTTGTGGACATAAGTTGTCACATTTTTGAAAATTTCAGAACGAACCATAGCCCTAACAAAAATTGGATTTGTGGAGAAAAGTTAATTCCGTAAACAAATCTCAATTTGTCTGCAGAAATTTTGTAGGTAAAATATATATTTCTTGTAGTGTTAAGGTACCTCAACATTTATTTATTTTTTTTGCGTCAATAGAAATTATGTGTCGCATTTAGTGAAATTTGAGATCCCAAGTTCGGATGCCACCAAAACTTACTTGAAGCGATTGTCCCCTCGTGTCTCATTACACGACTCCATGCCAGGATTCTTCTTCAACATGTACAATAGGTGATAATATGAGGCTAAGTTGGCATAACTATCACCTGGTGAACCCTATGGACAATTATATCACATTTTCTAACTAAGCATCCACGCCTTTCGATAACTTGTATATATCCCAACTTTTGGAGGATGTCACTAGTGACGTCTGTATGTCTGTAGATTGTGGCATTGAAATTTTGACATAACACGTCTTTAAATAACTTAAGATCTAGCAGTCCACGATAATTGTGGCAAAAATTTATTGAGAAAATTTCTCCTGTGAGTATTTGGAACTTCAAATTAATTAGATTAATTCTACGTCGTTATTTGCAAGCACCATTTGCAATTATTGTCAATGCTAACAACGCTATATATAATTTGTTTGAATTAAATGGTTATTCAATAGTTTATATATGTGAATAGGGATGAGTCTTCAAATGGTGTGATGAATAGACACGACTATTCAAGTGCATTAGGTGCTTACTAAAGAGTAATGGTCTTTCAGATAGAGTACAATCTGGACCATCAAATCGTGTCCCAATATCAAATTGTGTGTTCTAACAGTCTAGATCCAAATGTGCCATAAAGTGCACCAATTGAGAATAGATACATTGAAATCCATAATTTGAACCCATTTCATTCTATTTTTTCATTCCAAAATCAATTCAAACATAATTGATTTCTAAATCCTCCTCTTTCCAAAATTTGTCAAAATATTTTCATATTATTTTGAAGTTTTAAATCCCGACAATTAGTGTCGAAGTTTTAAGTAATTTTTAGTGTTTAAAATTATCTGGTCAAGAAGAATATAATCAAATTGTAGATCGCCCGACAAGATTATGGTTGTGATATTTTAATCTTGGAAGAATCATTGTATCTAGACATTCATAAAAACCTGATAGCATCGAGTGCAGGGGCAATTTTTCTTCACATATCTCGCTTCAATTTAATCTTCGTATTTTTTTCATTCTCTTCTTTGATTGTCTTACTCGATTTTTCGACAACAATCTTAACACAACTTCTACATTCTTTTGTGATACGTAATTTATTTACGTAGCCACTTGGTTCTTCAATATTTTTATATTGGTATTATTTGTTGTAATCATGTTTATAAAAAGATGAGTAGTTTGATCAAACAAACTAGTGGTGTGGTTGGACATAGTTCTGGATTCAATCAGTTTGTCATGTCATCGTGTCAAGGCTAGCATCTATACTTGGCCCACTGACGCCACTTGCAGCCGCAGTTGCCCAACTTCGGCCGCACATTGTAAATATTAGTTTCAGTTGTTAGTTCCGTTCGTTTGTAATAGTTTATTTTCCGTTATGATTCTTCATCTTTTAAACGTCTACTCATGTAACTTAGCTATTTACAATGCATTCAAATCTTCTATTGCAAAACTTTCTTTAAATTGTCTTTCATTACTAAATCGATCGAGAACAGGCGAAAGGTAGTCTGACAGAGTAGACTACTGCCGCACGATGTCCCTTTCTATGTTAGAAAGAAAGGCGCTTCATGATAGTTGGTATCAGAGTTGCGGCTCATGACCATCGAGAAAAAAGTAATAGATTTGAATTCATCACACACCACTGAGATGGTGGATTACAAAAAGAGTACTAAACAACGCTTGGATGCGCTCGATGGGCAAACTACTAGGTTATGCAACGCTGTTGAGACCCTTGAGAAAAAGGTCGAGACAGCAGAGGTGGACATCCACGAATTGAACATCCAGCTGGATGAGAGTCGAATGATTTGCGCAACAATGACTCATGCTGTTGCAATCCTTCCCGATTTGTGGGAAAAAATGGAAGCCATGAGATTTCAGTTGTGAATACTTCAGAGTGTAGTCGGCAATGGGCAAGATCCTGCACAAGAGTATGCAACTAGGCTCAGAATTCCAGAACTGCACACCTATGGTGGGATGCGCAACGCGAATGAAGCCAAAAACTTCTTGTTTGACATAGAACAATACTTTCTTGCTGCCAATATTGAAGACGGGGCAAGAAGGGTGACGATAGCTACTATGTATCTGGGTAGAGATGCAAAACTATGGTGGCGGACAAAATATGCTGATATTCAGGCCAACACGACCCAGATAGACACATGTGATCTCCTTAAAGAAGCGATCAAAACATAGTTTTTCCTGGAAAAAATGTGGAATATCAGGCCCGACGGACACTACGAGAATTGAAACATACTAGTTCCATCCGGGACTATGTGAAAACCATTTTAGGGCATATGCTAGACATTCGAGACATATCTGAAAAGGACAAGCTCTCTTCTTTCATGGAAGGGCTGAAACCATGGGCGAGAACCAAACTCCAAAGATAGAAGGTGGCTGAGCATGGCAATGAGAGTTGCTAAATGCTTGATGGACTATCAATCAGAACCCAAAAGGAACAGCTGCAAGTAAATAGCCAATCTCAAGAGGGATGAAATATATCCTTCAAGCCCACATCAAACTCAAATGGGAAAGAACGATATTCTCACCATAAAGGAGGCCATCAGGGCAACTATCAGGCTAACCATCAGGATGGCCACTGGAACAAAAGAAATACACCATAGAGCAAATCAAGTACTACTCCTAGAAAGGATGGGTGCTTCTTATGCGGTGGGTCTCACTGGGTGAAGGATTGTCCATAGAAATAGTTTGTGAATGCATTGAGCCAACTGACAAGTAGAGCATCGGGTTTGAAACAACAGGTTCCACAGGCCATCAGTTATTGCGAGGTAGATTCCGAGGAGAATGAGGATGTCTTTGGAGTATTCTCGCATCGGTATAGCACAATATCGCACCAGGTGATTGAAAATGGTGATGTATCCTAGAAAAATGTGGAAAAATAAGAGCTGAAACCTCATGTTTGTAAGGCTAAAGGCTTGATATACATTTATGTGAAGATCAATGAAAACCAATCAAGGTCATGGTAGATTCTGGTGTTACTCACAACTACCTTGTAAGTCCCGAAGTAGAGCGCTATGAACCTGTGTTGGAGAAAGGTAGTGGAAAGGTTAAAGCAATCAACTCAGTTGCTCAATCAATTTACGGAGTAGCCAAGTCCGTGCTCATTAAAGTTGGTCCTTTTGAAAGGATGACTAATTTGTCTGCAGTTCAGATGGACATCTTCAAGTTGATTTTAGGATTGGAGTTTCTTCGGGATATGAAGACAGCAATGTTGCCATTTTCTGATTCATTGATGATGCTGGAGAGAAAGTCCTGTGTCATCTCCACGCTAATTGAGAAAATAGGTGAGAAGAGCATCTCAGCCATGCAGTTCATTAAGGGCTTCAAGCGGAATAAACCCTCATTTTTGTGTACTCTTCGACTGGAAAAGATTGTGGAAGCAACTGACCCTATACCAAAACCTGTTAGAAGACTTCTATAGGAATTTGAAGATATCATGCCGGAGGAATTGCCAATGAGATTTCCGCCAATGAGGACTATTGATCATGAAATTGAGCTTATACCGGGTGACAAGCCTCTTGTTAGGGCAACCTACCGCATGGCTCAACATGAGCTAAAGGAGCTTAGGAAGAAATTGGATGAAATAATGGACATTGGGATTATCGTGCCTACGAAATTGCCATATAAAGCTCCAATGCTGTTTCAGAAAAGGCTGATGGTTTTCTTCAGATGTTCTGTAACTATCGAGCTTTGAACAAAATCACAGTGAAAAATAGTTATCTGATTTCTCTAGTGGCAGATTGCTTTGACCGTTTGAGCAGGGTGAAGTACTCGCACAAAAATTGATCTAAGGTCCAGATACTGGCAAGTTCGGATCAAGGAAGGGAATGGAGCGAAGACTACAATGGTAACTAGATATGGAGCATTCGAATTCAAAGTTATGCCTTTTAGCTTGACAAATGCTCCAACAATGTCTGAATGATGATGAATCAGGTACTTTACAGGTTTTTGGATGATTTTGTGGTGGTGTACTTGGACGACATCGTAGTTTTCAGTGAGACTCTGGAGGAGCATGTTGAGCATGTGAGAAAAGTTATTATTCGACTACGGGAGAATGAACTTTATGCAAAACCATCGAAATGTTCATTCACCCAGACATCAATCAACTTTTTAGGTCACATTATTGAGCAAGGAAAAGTCCGCATGGATATTAAGAAGGTTAAGGCTATCAAAAAATGAAAATTGCCAATGCACATACATGATGTACGCTCTTTCTTCGGGTTGGTCAACTACTATCGAAGATTTGTGAAAGGATATTCAGAAATTGTACTATCGCTAACTAAATTAACAAAGAATGAGAAAGCTTGGGAGTGGTCAGCACAATGCCAAGCTGCTTTTGAGAAACTGAAGGAGTCTATGTAGACAGATCCAGTTTTGGCCTTACCAGATATGGCTAAAGCTTTTGAAGTGCAGACAGATGCATTAGATTTTTCTCTTGGGAGAGTCCAATGCAAAAAGGGCATCCGGTGGCATATAAGAGCCGAAAGCTGAATAATGCCGAGCGCCGTTACTCGGTGCATGAAAATGAGTTGTTGGCAGTAGTCCATTGCCTCAAAGTATGTCGTCACTATCTACTTGGGTCTCCTATTATTGTGAAGACAGACAATACTGCTATTAGTCACTTCATGTCACAACCGAAACTTTCGAGCAAGTAGGCTCGTTGGCAGGAACTTCTTTCAGAGTTCAACTTTTTACTAGAGTATCGTGCTGGATCTAGCAATCATGTAACAGATGCACTCAGTCAACGGGCTGACTTGGCCACTATCTGTTCAATGGACGCTCTTCTAGAGAACGATGTTACTACAACCACAAGGGACCGAATACGGGCACTTCTGCAAAAAAACTCCACTACACATTATTTGGTCGACCTCATCAAGCAGGGAAAAACTCGACAGTTCTGGCTAGATGAGGGTCTATTGAAAACAAAAGGAAACAATCTCTATGTACCAAAATGTGGAGATCTGAGGAAATCCGTAATCACGGAATGCCACGACATACTTTGGCTGGGACATCAGAGAGAAGAACGCACTTCTGCGCTGTTGGAGCGTGCATACTATTGGCCGCAAATGAAGGATGACATTGCGACTTATGTGAAAACTTATTTAGTTTGTCAACAGGTTAAGCCAGCTCATCAGAAAAATATGGGCTTACTAGATCCCCTTTCCATTCCAACTAGACCATTTGAGAGTGTCTTGATGGACTACATTCGTTAGCTTGCCGAATGTTAGAGATCTTGGCACTATCATCGTCATGGTGGACCGTTTATCAAAATATGTAAAATTCATCACAACACCTAGATATGTGTCGGCTGAAGAGACCGCTCGCCTCTTCTTCAAGTACATTATTAAATATTTGGGCTACCTAAAGATATAGTTAGTGATCGAGACCTTCGATTCACCGGCACATTTTGGACCGAGTTGTTCAAACTCATTTGTTTAACTTTGAGCATGAGTTCTTCAATTCTATGCTAGAAGAATATCTTCGACACTTTATCTCTACTTTGCAGAAAAATTGGGTGAAACTCTTGGATGCGGCTTAGATTTGCTTCAATGTCCAAAAGACCTTTTCCACTAATAAGTGTCCTTTTGAGATTGTTACAGGCTAGAAACCGTTACTCCCTCATTCTGTGGACATTGATCAAAGTACCAAGTCTCCGCAAGCTAAGAGCTTCTCTCAAGAATGGAAACGAAATATCAAAATTTCTCAGAGTTATCTTAAGAAAGCATAGAAACGATACAAAAAGGCCGCTGATTAGAAACGTCATTTCCTAGAATTCAATGAGGAAGATCTAGAGATGGTGAAACTCTTCGACAAAAACTATTATAAGGCAATAAGAGGGAAAGATTCTCAATTGATGCCAAAATATATTGGGCCATTACCTATCATAAAGCGGATTGGAAAAGTTGCCTGCAAAATAGAACTTCTTCCATGGTGCAAAACTCATAATATCCTTCATGTTAGGGCACTCAAACCGTATTTTGCAAATAAGGAGGACGCATCAAGAAATAAGCCAAAGCAACCTGAATTTGAATTGAAGAAAACAGGTAAGATGATTACTGAAGTTATTATTGATCACCGAGTTACCCGGACTTCTAAGAAAGATCATCACGAGTACTTAGTTAAATGAAGTGGATGTAGCAACAAAGAGAATACTTGGAAAATAGTTAAAGACCTTGAAACATTGGATCCTCTACTTGAAGAATATCATGCAAAGATGGCACCGAGGACGTCGCCAAATCAAATAGGAGAGAATGTCAGGGCCCACATCTATACTTAGCCCACTGACGACACTTGCAGCCACAGTTGCCCAACTTCGGCCGCACATTATAAATATTAGTTTTAGTTGTTAGTTCCGTTCATTTGTAATAGTTTATTTTCTGTTATGATTTTTTAGCTTTTAAATGTCTATTCATGTAACTTAAGTTTTTCTTACTTAAATTATTATAGGGGTAGTTAGTATTCGAAGTCTTGTCAAACTCACTGGTGTTCAGCCCTGTATCAGCTATTGTAATTTTTTTGCTTTCATTAATCAATGAACAAGCTATTTACAATGCATTCAAATATTCTATTGCAAAGCTTTCTTTAAATTGTCTTTCATTACTGAATCGATCGAGAATATGTAGAAGATAGTCTAACAGAGTAGACTACTGCCGCACGGTGCCCCTTTCTGTGTTAGAAAGAAAGGCATCCCGTGATACATCGTCTTCACAACATGAAAAATCGTAGAAATTCAATGGCATAGAATTCAAGCATTGACAATAGAATATGTTGTTCTCTCTGACTATGCTAAATTTGGTCAAATCTCTGCATGGAGAGTTCCATGCATGCTACTGACAAAAACAACACGCAATTGAAGCATGTAAGCATGCATATTACTTATGCCATTATTGCATTCTCAACATATTAGACAACACATTGTATAATTTGATCAAGATGGCTAATGAACTTTGGTATTTTCCTGACAAAAAGTATAATATAGAAGATGTCAAGACAAATAAATTTATTGTCAAAAAAATTTTGAATATTAAGATGGTCGATTCAAAGACTGTTATGAGGTAAGTTCAAAAGATGCATATTCTCCCTTATGATATTGAGGCAAAATAAATGAAATTAAGTGAGTCATTACAGATAGCTGCTATGATCGAAAAGTTACCTCCATAGTAGAAAGACTTCAAAAACCATCTCAGGCATAAGTGCAATTAGATGTGTTACAAAATTCTTTTCGAATATGCAAAATCGCAAGTTCACGGATTGTTAACAAGTAATAAAGTAGATTTTTGAGTCCAAGTATCGTACCTATATAGATTGTGCTATTCTAATTTTGAAATAGCTTAACCTTAACCGAAGTTATAGAATTCAAAAGATTTTCTAAGATTCAATTTTCAAACTACTAAACTAACTAATCAATGTAAGACTTAAATTAACTAGAATTAATGTAAATTTGATGAAGGCAAACGTGATGAGAATTTAATGATGAAAAGCGTATTAGGATTTCGAATCCACTTATACAAATTACCTTTAACCCGAACCATTGAAGTTGGTAACACGATTTAATTTCGGCGATCAAATTTTTTAAATTGTTTAACAATCTCTCTCGAGTAAAATTAAACATATCCTTATATGTGACCCGACTATATCTCTATGACAGATGAGAACATACAAGAATGTATTAAATAACTATGAAAACTTAAAGATCACGTAAAGCATCGCAATATATCTCTATCCTGTATCGGACTCCACAACAATTGATACTATGTCTAACTTATTTACAATCTCTTGAAAGCAAAACAAGCCACAAAACATGCTTGAATATCAAAAACTTATTTCCAATATCTAGCACCAAAAATCTAGCCTAGCATATTAAGAGAAATATTACAAGTAAAATAAATAGAATTCATCTCCTGGATAAGAACAAAATTCTAAAGAGTGATCATTGTTCTTCATTTCTATCTTGCCTGGATGAATCCTAATGATTTCCTCTTATTTTTCGTCTCTTCTCCTTCCCAATTGTGTAACCCTTATCTTGAGTTAATCTCTCCTATTTATATCCTTCTCCAAGTGTCCAAAAAAAAAAATCCTAAAATTTATAAAAAAAAGTGGCCCATAAGAGTCTCCTAGTTGGAGTGAAACTAAAAAAAGAAAAAATTCCGATGTTGCCATTTTGCACTAGGAGATCACCCAGGCAAAACTTTGAGTTTCTACTTATGAAATCTTGAGTTGGGCAATCGATGAGCTCAATTTTTCTAATATACTTGTTTTAATCCTCCAACTTTAGACTTTGACCACTTTAGTCCTCAAATCTTCGAATAGCCTCCAACATGGTCCTTCTAGCTCCCAACGAGTGAAATCGGGTCTCCATACTTTCTAGACACTTGCTAAATCGTTGCTTTTTTTTTATTCTTTCTTCTCCAACTAGTTATAAACGAGTCCAAAACTAGAAAAAATGAAAGTAAACTAGATTAAATAGAAAATCAACAAACAAACATATCAAACACTTAGTTTTAAGGCCTGAATAAGTGCACAAAATGTACTTATCAGATGACAACGAACATTCTGATTGTTCGTCTTTGGATAGATGAAGATAACATGGCAGCATAAAAGAAGAATTTTGCACAACACATGGAGGCAAAGACTAACATGATTGAAAATTCCAAACTTAAGAAGAATAACAAAATGAAGCATCCTAAATGTCTAAGGAAAAGGGTAATGCTAAAACACGGTTCGAGGAAATTGTTGCATTTGTGACAAGTTTGGTCATTTTGTGAAAGACTGTCACAAAAATAAGGATGTTTAGAATAAAAAACTTCATCAATTAAACATGACATATGTGGATTGCGATAAGAACTTATCTGCATTGTTTTCTAGGTTAACTTGATATCAAATGCCAATGTTTGGTGGATGGACACATGAGCCACCCAACACATTTGCGCAGATAAGGGCTTATTCGTTGCGCACAAGAAGTTGGATAATGAAGAACATTTGCATATGGGCAACTCAACAACGTCTAATATTGGTAGAATTGGGATTGTCATTTGAAGTTCACTTCCGGGAAAGAACTAATGCTGAACAAGGTGGTGCATGTCGTGGACATTAGAAAGAATTTAATTTTTGGTTATATTCTTAGTAACAAGGACTTCAAAATGGTTTTTGAATTAGAAAACGTTGTACATACTAAGGAGGGGCATGTATATAGGGGAAATGTAATTGCTTGATGGCTAGTTTAAGGCCAGTGTTGCTATTGTGGATAATAAGTCAATTTTATGTACCCACAAGTTATGAATAAATGTTCAAGTATTCATTTTATGGCATAGCATATTATTATATGTTAATTGTGCTTCCTTAAAAAAATTGGTAGGTTTAGACCTTATACCTAATCTTTAAATAGAAAACAAACACAATGTGTTGAAGTTAAGTTTACTAATAAACTTTTTAATTTAATTAAAATAAATATTGAGCCTTCAAGCTAAATATATAGCAATATATGCGATTTGAAATTTGTTCAAAGCCGAGGTGGTAAAAAATATTTTATCACATCTATTGATGATCATTCAAGGCATTGCTATGTTTATTTGTTGAGTAGTAAAGAAGAGACTTTAAATATTTTTGTCACTTATGAAAATGAAGGTGAGAATTAACTTAGTAAAAGATATGGTAAAAGCTATGTTTATTAATTGGATTACCATAGAACATGTGGAGGAAATCAGTTTTATCTGTTAACTTTATTTTAAATAGGTCCCCCTCAAGAAAACTGGTTCAGTACCTTATGAAATGTAGAAAGATCTTCTTACAAATATTTAAAAGTGTGGCAGTGTCTAGCAAAAGTGGCTACCCCTCTTCTTAAAAAGATAAAGTTAGGTCCGAAAACTTTGATTGTATTTTTATCAAATATGAAACGATAGTGACATTCATGTCAATAAAATTATTGATAGTGCTGTGATTGTGAACCGATTCACCATAAATGAGAATGATAAATGTATAAATTTCAAGAAATTTGGAGAAGAATACGTACTAGTTTGTCTATAGTTAGATGACATACTCATATAAAAGATTAATATGGAAGTTATCAATATGACAAAGAAAGTCTCACCAATAACTTTAGCATGAAAGATATGGACGAAGTAGATGTGATTCTGGGAATAAAAATCTCTAAAACACATGATGGAATAATGTTGTTTAAACACATTATGTAGATAAAGTGATTGAGAGGTTTAAGACCCATGCTATCAAAGAGATTAGTAATCCATTTTTCTCTCATGTAGTTTTACATAAGAATATTGGAAATGGAAGACAATAATTGGAAGATTCCCAAATAATTGGAAGCCTAATGTACCTTATGATTTGCACAATGCCAGATATAGCTTATACAATAAATAAGTTAAGTCGATATACAAGTAACCCAAGTAATGAACATATGAGTGTATTACTAAGTGTGATGGGATACTTGCAACCAACCAAAGAGTATTAATTACATTATAGAAAATATCCGCATGTAATCTAAGTATACAATGATGCTAATTGGATATCAGATACAGATGAATCTAAGTCTACCAATGGCTATGAATTTACTATTTGTGGTGGCACTATATCTTGGAAATCTTCTAAGAAAGTGTGTATAGCTCGTTCTACAATGAAATCAGAGTTTATTACTTTAGACAAAGTAAAATAAGAAGCAAAATGGTTAAGACATTTTCTAAAAGATATTTCGATATGGCTAAAGACAGTGCCATCTATATGTATACATTGCGTTAATCAAGCAACAATAGATACAGTAGAAATTTTTGTGTATAATAGTAAGTCAAGATTTTCAAGATCGTGTCCTAACCTGAAATAGTGTAATCTAGCAGTCTAGTTCGATCTGTGCCAAAAAGTGCACTAGTTGGGAATAGACACATTGTAATGTATAAATTGAACCATTTCATTCCAAAATTAATTCAAAAATAATCGATTTCTAAATCATTCTCTTTCTAAATTCTGTCAAAATAATTTTCATACTTTATCAAGTTTTAAATCCCGATAATTAGTTTTCAAAATTTTATAATTTTTTAGTGCTCAAAATCACATAATCGAGAAGAGTACAATCAAATTGTGGTTTTCTGGACAAGATTATTATTGTGCTATTTAAACTTAGAAGTAATGTAGTGTCAGGATATAGACATCCATAAAAACCTGATAGCATCGAGTGTAGGGACAAAATCTATCTTAAGGGGATTTACAATCGCATTCATCGCTTCATTTTAATCTCCGTCTATTTCTTCATTTTTTTCTTTTGATTTCCTAGTCAATTTTTCGACAACAATCTTAAGACAACTACTACACTTCTTTTGTTGATACGTAATTTATTTACATAGGCACTTGGTTATTCTAATTTCTCTAGCAATGTTGGTTGTCGATGCGAATACAAGAGTAATGGCAGAATTGATGGCTCTACCAGTGGTTCAGAATCATTCGAGCATAGTCTATCCTGCTTTTAGGAAGGACAACTTCTACTCGCGGAGTAATATCATTAATATGGTACATAATGCGATCAAATTCTTTGGGATGTGAAATGAAAATCCCAACACTCATATGTCGAAATATCTAGATGTGTACAATAATCTCCAGTATTAGAAAGTGTCGACTGATGCAATTAGACTTAAACTTTTCTTGTATACTCTAAGAGAATGTGCAAGAGAGTGGTTGGAATCACTCCTTGCTAATAGCATCATTACTTAGAATGACTTGTCTCAAAACTTTATGCCGAAGAAGATAGCAAAACTAAAAGATGAGATTACTGACTTCGCACAACTAGATTCAGAATTCTACTACGAAACTTGCGAAATGAATCAAAGTTTGCTCATGAAGCATCCACATCATGACCTGCAGAAGTGGCTACAAGTTCAATACTTTTACATTAGACTCAATCCAACAAGTAGCCACTTTTGACTCTGCTTTGGACGGATCTATCACAAATAATACGACTCATGAGACCTATGAAATCGTGGAATGATTGGTAACCACTAGTGCATTATGGCCTTCAAATCGCAAAATACATGAGAAAATTGTAGGACTTCATAAAATCGATAGATTTAAAGTGATATATGTACAATTGACTTCTCCGGGGAAAAAAAAAGTGGACAATCTTTCAAATAATCAATCAGTCAATGCAGTTCAAATTCTAGGTCCAATTTGTGAAGCCTGCAGAGGAAGCCACAACACAAGTGACTACAATGTAGGCAGTCCATTCGTTCAAACTATAGACCATGCTCATTATGTGCAAACTACAACCACGTTACCAACATTTACAACCCGAGTTAGAAAAATTATCTCAAATTTTCATGGAGCAACACTCAGAATATAGTTATGGCACCACCTCTAAATCAAGAAAAAAAAAGTATGTTGGGAAGATGCTTTGGCTCAACTGACCAACACTATTTAATATATGTTCATGCATAAAACCAAAAACAATTTCCAAAGTCAAGTTGCACCGATTCACAAAGTCAAGTAGGTTAGTTGGCTAAAATCATCTCAGAAAGGCCACATGGCACCCTGCCTAGCAATATTGAGGCAAATCTAAGAGAGCAGGTGAATGCCATCACAACTTGGAGTGGGATTCAGCTACTTGGAATTCTTGTGAAGAGATGGGTTTGCTAGTGAAAAATGGTGCCTACAACATATGAACAGCAAGTAGAACGACTTGAATATTCTAAAACAGCATATCTACATGACAACTCAAACATTCCACAAGCTAAAGCAGCTGCTCATGTCAAAGTTTATGCGTCTCTATTCAAAATTGTAGATCAACATTTCCTTCACATATGCCACTTTATTTGAATTTCATAAAAGAGATGTTGTCAAAAAAGAAAAAACTCGAAGAGTGTAGTGCTTTCTTGCTAGACAAGTTACCTTTGGTGTTAAATTTTTAGGGAGTTTCAAAGTACTTTGCATATTGAAAAAAACATTAATTTTAATTATTTATGTGATTTAAGTGCAAGTGTGAATTTAATACCATTGAATTAAGATTTTTTCAGAAAGAGCATACACGAATTTGGATCACGATTTTGTCTAGATGGCCTTGACATTTTTAAAGATAAATGTCTATTTTTCGTAATAACGATATTCAAGACATTTTGGATCACAAAAAACATACTCCATCCGTCCCAAATATATAGGCTGATTGGATTTTTCACATGGATTAAGAATGTTATTGAAAAAGTAAATTTTACCAATAGTTTTCCTAATTTAACCTTATTTAATGAGTATTATTTTAAACTAATCTATACTAATTTTAAAAGTCCCTTAAAAGGAGAAACATTTTCTGACAATTTTACCCTCATATATTACAACTTTGTACTACTTTACCCTCCTACATTAAAATTAAAAATCTATAACCCTTTCATTTTTTGAACTATTTTACCTTCCTACATTAAATTACCTCATACATTAAATTAAAAAATTCAAAACCCTTTCATCTCTCGAACTATTGTACCCCCTACATTATGTAAAAAAATCCAAAACTCTTTCATCTCTCAACATTATCGAACAAAATAAATTGTTTGGGACATTTGGACAATTTATCTTCAATTTTTTTTTTCCAATGTAGAATATAAGATGATTCCAAAAACCTTTCATTTTCCACAATTATTGAACAAAATAAGGGTTGTTTGTGCCTTTTGACAACTTATCTTCAGTTTTTTTTAATTGCAAAATACAAATGGTCATACGATGATTATGTAACTCCTAAATATATATTTATGATCATAAAAATGGGACTATTTTACCTTCATATATTACATCTTTGGATTATTTAACCTCCCATATTAAATTAAAAAATCAAAAACCTTTCATCTCCAACCATTATTGAACAAAATAATGGGTTGTTTGGATCATTTGGACAACTTATCTTTATTTTTTTGTACTTCAGAATACAAATGTTCATATGATGATTACGTAATTCTTAAATACGTATTTATAACACAATCTCACTAATATACAATACTCTTATAATATTTTACCCTCTCATATTCAAAAATCCAAAAACCTTTCCCATACCACCTTTAATAAACTACATAACACATTCTCATTTATGTACAATTATTTTATAATAATTTTTCCTCCCATATTCAAAAATCTTAAAACCTTTCACCTCCCATCATTATTAAACTATATATAATCCGCGTGTGTGTTTATGTGTAGTTACTATATAATTTTTGTGAATAATAATTGAATTGATTTTGAATAAATTATAATGTTGAAGTTAATCCATTTGTATAATAATTGGAGCTGGCGGCTGGTGCAACTGACAGTGATAAAATATGTGAAATATGAAAAGTTTTTAAAAATTTTGAAGCTATATGATGGGAATTCAAAACTTTTCCTTTGCTTATAGAGGTTCTTGATAAAAAATTATGAGTTTTGGAATTCTAATGCATTTTAACTATTCAGAAGCTAATTAACTAGAATATTTTAAAAAAAACGTTATGATAACTACTTGAGAGGTCTCAACTCATATTTGATCAATCGGTAAATTGAGATTTTTTGTGATGGCCTCAATGTAGTTCTCTGAGAAATTTGGGAGGATAATTAACAGAATTCTAGATGAATTGATATAAGAGATTGTTAGAAATACTATGATAAGTGGTAGTGCTAAGGAAACAAAGTGTCGAGTCTTTCATCGGTTAAATAATATAGTAATATATATGGATCACACTATGTGTGATATTTATTGTTGAACTATTTTGCAGGTTGGAATTAAAAAGCAGTGAAGAGTTTCTTGAAAATAAGTCAGGGAAGCAGATGCTGCAGAAAGGATTGCTGCTAGAGTTCAAGAAAGATTCGGAGAGAGTATTGCTGGCAGTTGCACACAAGCCTGATAGCAAGAAGAATTGGATGGTTTCCGATCAGGTTTTATTAGAAACAACTAATGCGGCATATTGGATAGGTTGCTAGGTGTTGGATTCTTGTCTTTTTTTACACTGCTTAAGCACTTTTTTCTTCGGGTCTCTCAAATTGTTCCCTTGGTTCTTACTTATGCAGAACGGTGCCATGACCTCCATTAAGCCACAACAAATTACTTTCATTGTTCCTGGTGTTGAAAATTTTGACGACATAGAAATATCAGACTTTGTTCAGAGAGCTGAGAGTAATTTGGTCTGTTAATTCTGTCATTTGGAGTAAAAATACAGCTGTTTTGGATACTATTCTGTGTCTCTACTTTGTAAAACCACTTGCTTTGTTATGTGTTCAGGATCCAACGTTGCTTGAATTTGCCTGGATTGAGCTTCTTGAAAAGAACAAATTAGTAAGAGAGGAAGAGCTGGCTGAGGTAAACTTTTTGCATTACTAAATTTGCATTTCGTGTTCCTCTAATGACATTAGTTCAATCTAACAGATGATTTTTGGTAGTGCCGAGCCTCTTGAGAGCTATTGTGCTCACCCCTCGCTTTCGAAGGATGAACATATACTTCTTTGTTTTGGAGAGTAAATGTTCATTTTACGTTTATGGGCATCGACCATTGTTCGGGTATGTTGCAACTTCTTATAGGGGCACAAATTTTGGTCACTAATAATGCAGATTTTTTGTTTAACTTGGTCTATTTGGTATTATATGTTATGCTCATTTCCAGTTGGTGTTCCTGTTAACTTGTAGGCGATTAGTTGATTTGTCGTGATGCGCCCCACCATAATACTTATTTGCTTTGTTGGCTTGTCTACTAGCTTTGATTCAGTGAATATCAATTGCTAGGTTGACGAACTTCTCTGGAGGAAGCATGCCAAAGAGGTCATTGGGAAAGAACTTAAAGAGTTTGTGAAGTTCTTTGAAATCGCTAGGGAAATGCCATCGCATTCAAAAACCGCAAAATCTTCATGGAGGACTGAAGAGAAGTTCCGGCATAGAATTGAGTCTCTGGAAGCATATGCAATAGACAAAGATTATATTTCATCGTATTTTCTAATGTCAGATTTTTGTATTTTAATGCAGTATTAAATTAAGTTGTAATTATTTAAATATTTGAATAAACATATATCACAACACCAATATTAAATAACGTGCTACGCACGTTTTACATACAAGTAATTATTAAAATGTTGTTGGAAATATTCCTTATGTATGGAAACCAGAAACCAAAGGTTGTAATGTGTGAGAAACCATTCAATATTTGAAGTTATCTCCACTAAATATCCAAATTTCCAAGTTTCTAAGCATTGAATAATAAATATGGGTAAATTATGAATGTATAATTTGAAGATTAAGATGGAAAAAATGATTATAAATAAGCAAATTAAATAAAGGTATTTTAGTAAAGGAACAAAAAAAATCTTAAAATAGAAACAAGCCTATATATTTGGGACAAAAAAAAAAAAAAAAAGGTAGCATATATATTTGGGACGGATGGAGTAATACAAATCCCACTTTTACCTAGTTCACAAGGCCTTTTAAATAAATTTTCCCTAATCATTGAATGAGGGTTGGTTTCAGAAGTCCTCAAAACTCTTTTCAGATTAGCTAAAAGTTTGAGGGCCAACTTGACATTTCTCCAAAATAGGACCCAAAGTAGACAAGCCAATTCAAGAACAAGTTGTTGTTGCAAACTTAAGCCAGGTCTCAAAACAACCCATTAGGAAATGGTTAAACATGTTAGGAATATTTATATTGGAGGTCAGAAAACTGATGTGCTGTAACTTTTAAGTGTCGCTATGCACCATTCAGACAAGACAATTCACAGAGGTTCAGACAACAGTTTCCTATACCGAAGCAGAAGCACTAAACCCTGAAACCACAGTGTACGTGTGCTCAAGTAACTACATATTTCTCCAAATTTGGACATAAAATTTCAAGATCCATAGCCATGGAAGAAGTTTGGAACGACATTAATCTTGCTTCTCTTCAAGAACACCCCACAGACTTCTTGGCCAGACCCGTTACTGATAAAGATTCAGTACCTACTGCAGGTGCCTCTCCGGCGCCACCTCCTCCGACCACTATGCTCACCTTGAACTCAAGACCTGAATGCTTCCATTTCTTTGGAAACTCAGATCCTCCTTTACAGCCTCAGACTATTTCTCATTCATGTTGTGTCAATGTCGCTTCTGAGGGTCATGGTAAGAAGAGATTTAACGATTCTGACAGCAATTCCGTCGGTGATCATCGACGAAACAATCGGATGATCAAGAACCGGGAGTCAGCTGCTCGATCAAGGGCTAGAAAGCAGGAAAGTCCCTTTTTTTACCACTCTTTTTAACAAAAGGATGAAAATTTTCTGTTGCCCTTTTCCAACTCTGGTTTCTTATTCATTCCATCTTATTATAGGCTTATACGAATGAGTTAGAGGCAGAAGTGGCCAACCTGCTGGAAGAGAATGCCAGTCTCAAGAAACAGCAACAACAGGCAGTTATCTATCATTTGAAACCCCCACCCCATCCCCCATCCCCCCTCCCTTTCAATCTCCCTAATTTTGGAATGTGACTTTAACTAGAATTTGAGTTATGACAGTTATATCTAGCAGCAGCTGCTCAAGTTCGGACAAAGCAAGCTCTCCGTCGAACATCAACAGCTCCATTTTGATTCGAAAATGGGATTTTCCAGAAGACTGATTGTAGCTAAGGATTGTAATGTTTTGGTTGGATGACATGTTTAATATCTAAAACCAGAATTTGTTTAGGATTTTGGTTTTTGGGTGTTTTTTCTGTATTCTTTTGCTGTTTTCCTCCTTTTGAAATAGAAAGCAAAGATGCAGGTAAGACGAGACGCCTCAGGAATATGTTTGTACAACGTAGTACAGTATGAAGATTGAAGCGAATATTGGCACTGTTCTCCCATTATATATAACCACGCGTCTTTTTCCCTCGAGTTAGTTTCATGGGTATTTTGGACATTTCATCTTTTAACCTTCGTGTAAAGTAGTAGGCCTGTACTCGACTATTTTTTTTGGTTGTACCTTCTTTTCCAACTTTTCATTAATTAACGCAGTTGATCATTCTTTTTAAGATATTATTGAAAAGTCAAAGTCGGGAATTGTTCCTGATCATTTTCTAGAATTTTTTTATTAAGGGTGTGTTTGGTTGGATTTCATGGAAAAGAACAAATTTTTCATGTAAAAAGTAAAAAAAAAACTACCAATTTGAAGAGAAAATATTTTTCAACATTTTGCTCAAATGCATGTTTTAAGGATGTGTTTGATTGACCAATTTTCTATAGAAAATAATGTCACATTAGAGGAAAATATTTTCTAACTTTTATTTTGAAGATGGAAAATGAAAATAAATTCTAAAGTATAATTCACTTAAAACATGCATTTGGTCAAAATGTTGGAAAATATTTTTTCCACCAATTTGGTGGTTTTTTTTCCTTCTTACATGAAATTTTTTTCTTTTCCATAGAATCCAATCAAACACACCCTATAGAAAATGGTGTTTGATTGGTTTCTATAGAAAATGGTGGAAAATGAAAATATTTTCCATATAAGGTGGAAAAAAAATTCCACCAAAATGGTGAGAAAATATTTTTCAAGAAAGTAGCAAAAAGCATGCTTTAAGTGATTGTACCTTGAAAATCATTTTCATTTTCCATGTGCAATCAAACAACCAAATGTGGAAAATATTTTTCATGGATGTAACAATTTTCATGAAAAATCCTCCAATCAAACACAGCATAAGTGATTATACCTTAGAATTCATTTTTATTTTCCACCTTCAATCAAACAGCCAAAGTTGGAAAACATTTTCTTATGATGTGACATTATTTTCCATGAATGTGACATTTTCCATGAAAAATTGGCCAATCAAACACACCATAATTAGTATAATCTTTATTTCTTCATGGAAATATCTGTAAGAAGTCAATGTGATGGGGTAAAATCTACACATAGTGAATTGAGGGAGGTGAGGGTGAGGGGTGGGAGAGAAGTGAAGTCACCGGTAGTGCTACTTTCGGTGGTCGGTGGTCGGTGGTCGGTGGCTTGGGGTTGGTGCTAGAGGTCGTGTCGGCGGTTTGGTGGTGTTGGCAACAGGTTTTGGGATGCGAGAGTAGCTAGGCAGTGGCGGTGGGTTATAGAAGAAAATGAACTTTTTTGTTTGTTTAAAATATTGAGCAAAATAGTTTTTCTACACAACTTTAATGGATATTTTGGGCACATTACGAGAAGAATGTGTTGGAATATTTTTTCAAAACTTGTCAAAATCAAAAAATGCACCAATTGTTGGAGAGAAGACTAATTACAAGTTTTCTAATTTTGGACACTTTGGTAGTGGAAACTTGAAAGATATCTAGGTCAACTAAAATTGAACAAGTTTCCAAATCTTGGATTTCTTGGCAGTTTAAACTTAGAAGAAAATTAGGTAATCCATTAACTATAAATTGACTACTAAATTTCTCCATGTCATATTTGATAGACATATCTTCTTTGTGCGCTAACACTCTGAACGACCTGACACTTTGATACCACTGTTGAGTGGTAGAAGTTATACTTCATCTTGATGATAAATATTTTTCTCCTCTTCTGAGCACGGCGGCGATAGTGATGGAAATCTGCAAAATAGTTGCGGGTTTCTTTCTCCGTGTCTATTCGATGTGATAATCAGTATATGATTAAAAAAATGTACAGAATAGCAATATGGAGTGTATCAGAGTTGTCTTTTTATCTTAGGAGTTGACCTCTATTTATAAGGATGACTTGCAGTTGTGGCCTTTAATGGTCCTTAATAGTGGGTGTCCCTTCATCTTCCTCATTACTAGGAGTTAATGAGGGATGTTTCATCTTCTCAATTGTTGATGGATGTTTCCATCTTTCCAATTGTTGGTGTTTCGTCTTTCCAATAACCAGTGGTAACTGTCATTCTATAGATTGCTTGTTTGGCTAACATAACGACAGTTGGGTTACTGCAGTCTATCTGTCAGATGCGTGCTTATGAGACCAACGAGGCGGGCGAGCCGGTGAGGAGTTAGTCGTTGAGGCGGACGTGCCAGGATGTGCCACCATTGGCAGATAACATATAGCAGCTGTTATTATTTTTATCATCACATCTGAAAACTCGTTACTTATTGCTGAAAAATAGAAGAATAATAACTTCATGAAAAGGAAAGTATTTTGTTGGAATTGTGGACAACCTAGTCACGTGAGGAAAAATTGTCCAAAAGGTCGGCTAACTGCTCGACATCAAATATGGATAATATGTCTCTCTTTATGGGAAACAATGATGTCGCTTGAATAAATATTTACATCATCATGGCATGCGCTAGTTGTCATGATAGAGGATGTGTTACTACTAGCAAGTCCACATTACGCACATGGACATTGGCTTGATATTAATGCAAGGTGTATGGTGGAATTCATGTCGATGGCTGGTGAACTTTCAAGTAAGTCAAGCAAGAGAGTTGCACCATAATATTTTAGTAAATTTATTCTACATGAGCCGATGAAATTCTTAGAATTCATTAATTCTAAGTGATTATACTTATATGGTGGAGTATGTTAATTCTCTGTTTTGAGAATTGAGATTGTTAAAGTTTACCCATTTTTTTAAGTATCTAGATGAAGAGCTGCAAAAGAGATGATTGAATATTTACTCATTTTCGTCAAAATGGAGATTGTTGGGACATTTTATCAAAACTTGCCAAAATCAAAAGATGCACAAATTGTTGAAAGGGAAGACTTCTAGGTCGACTAAAATTACAAGTTTTCTAATCTTGGACACTTTGGTAGTCGAAACTTGGAAGACATTTAGGTCTGAACAAGTTTTCAAATCTTGGACTCATTGGCAGTTTAAACTAAAAATTAGGTCAATCGTTAACTATAAATTGACGTGATTTATTCTCTTTTGTAGGTATGTGATAAGTATAGTTTTACACTTATCTGGACCATCAAAAGTGGACGATTATAAGTACTTTTAAGTAATTTTCTACTTAATTATGTGTTGATTTAATTGTTTTAGGTCAAAACTCGAGTTCGAATAGAATTGAAAAAAACAAAGCAAAATTGGTGAGAAGGGACTAAAGGCGTACGGAACCTTGGATATGGGGATCAACTTAAAAAAATCCAAAAGTTGAAGGATGTGGGTTGCAAATAAAAGAGGACTAAATTGAAATGAAAGAATAAATTAGAGGACTAAAGAGGATAAAATACAAAGTTGAAGGACCTAGACTGCAAATAAGAGGACTGAAGAGGACAAAAAGGACAAATGATGAATTGGGGACCAAATAAAATATACATTAAAACTTTGAGGACTAAATCTTGTAAAATAGGATTGGAACCAATTTTAGGCAACATTATTTGCTGTTTGCCGCGGTATGACCGATTGCAAACCATGGTTTGATCTGCAGCAATGCGATGTTCTCGTGTTTGGGCGATTTTTGGTTTATTTTTAATTCTAGTCATGGCACTTTTCGTATTTTTATGTACATGAGTTGTAAATTAGTAAAATACTATATAAAGACCTAACTTAGGTCAAAAGAAATGGAGTTAATTCTTTGGAGAAGACAAGAGAAGACGGAGAAAAGAACGGCGAAGAAAATGAAGAACGACGAAGATCAAGAAGATTGGAATGTGAAGATCCATATATCTTGGTGCAAGATAATCAACATCTTTTCATCTTTTCTTCAGAACCCGGTTATGTATTCAAATCTTCTAATGTTTTCTTCTTCCCAAATCATGAGTAGCTAAATTCATAGTTTGGATGAACGATGTTGCCTAGCTTAATTCTTTAATTTCGAATATCAAGTTTTGACTTATAAATTGTCTAAGTATTTGATTTTGTTTCTTTTCTTAATGCTTGGAATAACTAGCCATTATTTCATCGATTTTGTGGATTGTAATGAACTGAGAAATAAATTATTAATCTAGATGATGTAGTAAAATTCGACAATTGGATAAAAAGTAGAGATACACTTTTATTATTATTGCGGTCCGAATTGAATTCTTAGAAGAATTAATGCATCTAATTAAGAGCCATTCTGACTGCCTAAGTTGACTTAATTAGATAAGAGTAATTTGAACTCGAGAGAGGTAAATTATGTTAAATTTGTGAATTCGACCAAGTACAACTTTAGGAACAAATCTTGAAAGGATGAATTAGAGATGACAGTTAGGTAAATTCGTTTATCCAAACGCTTTAACCATCAATCTTCTCTAAATTGTTGGTTTTCGCTTTCACATAAGTTATTGCATTGTTTTTCTTATTTTAGAAAATCTAAAGTTATTGTTTAAAATATCTCAAAGCAGTTTATTTTATAGTCCATTCTACAGATTAATCACTAAAGATTAATTGAACTAATACATAAATAAGATAATCTTCGTGGAAACGATAATCCGGACTCAATAGATCCACATTATTACTCTTGTGCGATATTGTACACTTGCAATCACATTAATTTTCACAACAAGTTTTTGGCGCCGTTGTCGGGGACTATTCTTATTTAAGATTAGTTTAGATTAATCGTTAATGTTATTTTTATTTATTTTATTTTTATTATTATTATTATTGATTTATTTTATTATTGTTATTATTACTATTTTCTTTCTTTTTTGTCTATTTCTTTCAAATGATGATGCTACTAATGCACAACTTCTTTGTATTGATAAAGCGGTGGAGCTCTTGGTCGAACACGACGCAAAGAATGAATACCATCCAAGCGACCCTCTTGTGCGAAAAGCGTGGGGCTAACCACTCGACATCGATTGTATGTTATTGGCCTCTTGAGCAGGTCAATTTTGTCTTTGAATAATACATATCGGTAAAGTATAATCCATATTCACAAACATACAATCCAGGTTGGAAGCAACACCCAAATTTTAGGTGGTCTGAGAATCAACAAAGTGCTCATGCCTATAATGCTCGGCAAGAAAGAGGACCAAGTTTGGAAGAGATGTTCCAACAATATATGCAGAAAACTAATAAAGTATTGGAGTGGCTAGACACAAACTGTCAAAATCAACAGGCGTCGATCAGAAAATTAGAGACTCAGATTGGTCAGTTAGCAATGCAATTGTCAAATAGGAAACCAGCCGCTTTGCTTAGCAATACAGTGACAAATCCAAAAGAACATTTAAATGAAATCACTACTAAGAGCGATGTACAACTACCAGAAATTCACGTGAAAATGCTAGAGAAAAAGGACAAATTGAAGAAGAAGAAGAAGCTGAGAAGCAAGATGCAAAATCAAAAGAAGAAGAGTATGTGAAAAAAGAGAAGTTGATCCTAAATAAGCAAAATAAAAAATTGACATTTAATGATTTTGCACTTATCAAGCAATTCTCCAACTCTCGTATTTATTCAAAAATTGATTTTGTGATCAAGGCCGATGAGGAAGTTAAAGTTTTCGTAGTGGTGTTCGAGCAAGGTGTTAAACTACAATTATATTTATCTGAAAAGCACAAGATTAATTTTTGGAGGATAAACGAAAAATGATACAAAGTCAATAGATGCAAGCAAATCAAGTCCTCCAAAGCACTATTTAAAGTGTTGTAAAGCAATAAGACAATAAGTTGAGCTATAGACTATAAATCGAGCGCTTAATGGGAGGCAACTAATTTTTCTATCCCTTATATGTTTATTGTAGTGCATATAGAATTTTAGGACTGCATTAGGAAGTAGAACACGTTTCTCGATTTTTAGTAAATGAGTATATTTAATTTTTTTTATTTTATTTCAGGCTACACATCGTCATTCCAAACTCAATGCGCACTGATCAGCTGAAAGTCCGACGTTGTCTCCACGCCTTTTGATACGGGTTAACTCTTTCTTTTATTTATTTATTTTTCTTTCTTTTGTCACATTGAGGACAATGTGGATTTTAAGTTTGGGGAGTGAGATTTTATTATTTTCTTTATTGTTGTGTGTGTGTGTTGTGAAAAAAAATTTATTTGTGTGCTTGTATGTTGGATAGCTTTGTCGGCTTATGATGATATTATTTGAAACTGTTATAAATTCATAAAAATTATGACTAGGTGATGCTGCTTAAGCTGTTTTTATAGACTATACTTATCCATGTGAGATATGATTAAGTGTGAGCACAATAGTTATGAATATCACTACCTTTGGTTGGTATATTAAATAGAATACAATGAAAGAATAGTGAACCTAAGTTGTGAAACCAAGACCACCAATTGACAAATCAATTACCTAACCGGTTGAAAGGAAAGTTTAGGGGTGGTTAAACCATTGCAGAAGCTGTTTAGATAGGTGTTGATTCCGTTCTTGAGTAATAGTTGTGTGGAGTTTATTTGGCTACTAGGTGGAATCTAGGTATTGATCGGATGCTGGGAATCTAATACTTGCTTATTTATCTTGCAAAAAAAATAAAAAATGAAAGGGACTACACTTGCATTATCTTATACCTCTCTTTGTAGTCTAGTTGACTCGAGTGATAAAGCCCGTTGGAGTTCTCAAAACTCGGTGTCCTAAAGTCTATTAGACCTGGGAGCCATCGGCCTAAAACTCGCTACAATGGTCATCTAGAAAGTTTAAGGGAGTGAGGTCTTACACATAAGATATATATCTATATATGATTATATAAAAGAAAAGAAAAGAAAAAAAAAAGAAAGCAAAAGCAAGATTAACCATTTGTGCGCATAAATTCGAGATTTAGATGACTTGTGGGATTGACTTACCTAGTGGAAGCTTGATGGCCAAAGTATTCAATAAAAGGAGAATCATCATAGATCTAGATAGCAACTGTATTGGCTAGACCTAACTAAATTTTGATCGGTAAAAGAATAAGTGTTTTGAAGGCAACTTTAGAGTTAATACCCAAGGTGAGAGAATGAATATCAATATGGGAGTGTGTATTCTTACGAGAGAGAAAGGAAATATTTGACCATTGGAGGCAGAATATTACCAACCTAAAGGTTTATGTTGATTGGATTGACTATGCACACACACATATATCAATCGAGCATCGGATAAGTAAAAAATTAATTTTGGTAGCATAATTTAGAAGTTTTTTTATGAATTGATTGAGTTGTTTTAAAAACAAGAGAAAAATAAGGTAAGCTATCTATTATAGTATATTTTAATATTATTTGTTTGATTGTTTAAGTAAATAGTCATATTCGAGGACGAACAAATGTTCAAGTTTGGAGGTATTTGATAAGTGTGGTTTTACACTTATCTGGACCATCAAAAGTGGACGATTGTAAGTACTTTTAAGTGATTTTCTATTTAATTGTGTGTTGATTTAATTATTTTAGGTCAAAATCCGAGTTTGAATGGAATTGAAGAAAAACAAAGCAAAATAGGTGAAAAAGGACTAAAGGTGTACGGAGACTTGGATATGGGGATCAAGTTAAAAAAATCTAAAAGTTGAAGGACGTTGGTTACAAATAAAAGAAGACTAAATTGAAATGAAAGAATAAATTAGAGGACTAAAGAGGATAAAATCTAAAGTTGAAGGACTGAGGCTGCAAATAAGAGGACTAAAAAGGACGAAAAGGACAAATGATGAATTGGGGACCAAATAAAATATACATGAAAACTTTGAGGACTAAATCTTGAAAAATAGGATTGGAACCAATTTTAGGCAACATTATTTGCTGTTTGCCGCAGTATGACCGATTGCAAACCGCGGTTCGAATGCGGCAATGCACTATTCGCGCGTTTGGACGTTTTTTGGTTTATTTTTAATTCCAGTCAAGACCCTTTTCGTATTTTTATGTACATGGGTTGTAAAATTAGTAAAACATCTATAAAGACCTAACCTAGGTCAAAAGAAAGGGAATTATTACTTTGGAGAAGACAAGAGAAGACGGAGAAAAGAACGGCGAAGAAAACGAAGAACGACCAAGATCAAGAAGATTGGAACGTGAAGATCAAGATATCTTGGAGCAAGATAATCAACATCTTTTTATTTTTTCTTCAGAACCCGGTTATGTATTTAAATCTTCTAATGTTTTCTTCTTTCCGAATCATGAGTAGCTAAATTCATAGTTTAGATGAACGATGTAGCCTAGCTTAATTCTTTAATTTCGAATCTCAAGTTTTGACTTATAAATTGTCTAAGTATTTGATTTTGCTTCTTTTCTTAATGCTTGGAATAACTAGCCATTATTTCATTGATTTTGTGGATTGTAATGAACTGAGAAGTAAATTATTAATCTAGACCACGTAGTAAAATTCGGCAATTGGATAAAAGGTAGAAATACACTTTTATTATTGTCGGTCCTAATTAAATTCTTAGGAGAATTAATGCATCTAATTAATGACTATTCCGACTGCCTAAGTTGACTTAATTAGATATGACTAATTTGAACTCGAGAGAGGTAAATTAGGTTAAATTCGCTAATTCGACTGAGTACAACTTTATGAACAAATCTTAAGAGGATGAATTAGATATGACAGTTAGGTGAATTCGTTTGTCCAAACGCTTTAACCATCATTCTTCTCTAAATTGTTGATTTTTGCTTTCACATAAGTTATTGCATTGTTTTTCTTATTTTGAAAAATCTAAAGTTCTTGTGTAAAATCTCTCAAAGCAGTTTATTTTATAGTGCATTCTACAGATTAATCACTAAATATTAATTGAACTAATACATAAAGAAGATAGTCTTTGTGGAAACGATAATCTAGACTTAATAGGTCCACTTTATTACTATTGTGCGATGTTGTACACTCACATTAATTTTCACAACAGTGTGGCTTGAGGATTTTTGAGAGAAAAATTGTAAGGCTAGCATCCTAGTTGTTTTTTTTGTTTTATTTGTAGGTTGTACAAAGAGTAAAAATTGGTAGGTACGATAAAGTTTAGGATATTATTTTTCTTGAGATACTTGGAGATTTGGGTGAGTAAAATCTATATGATTGTAACGGTTTTTCATATAGTGAAAGCGTTGACAGTCTGTAAATCTTTCTTTATCTTTTATATTTTTTATATTTTTTTATATTTCTCTGAAAAAGACAATAAAAGAATTGGTCTCTATTCCCAACAGAATGATGGGTTATGATAATTGATGAACGATTGAGAACGGAATTGAAACGAAAACAATTTTAGGGAACATATTTGCAACTTTGTTCAAAGGTTGGGGCCAAAATAGATAAGAATCCTATTTTTATTGTTGTGGACCCACTTTTTTTTCACCAAACCGTTGTTCGCTTCACGCGACTTTTTGTTCAATTCTTTCCAACCTTATCTCTCACTCGTGTATTTTCTTTAGTTATAATATCACCGGAATAAATAGGTTATTAATTTAAAATAAAATTCCAACTCAAATTAATGATTGTGCCGTGTGTGTGTGTAATCATGTTCGGCATGTTTAAATAAAGTATAAGTAAATAGCGGCGATATTCATGGTTTGACAATAGTGTAATCATGTTCATTTAAGCAAAGGTAGAACCTAACTTTTATTTTATTTTATTTTTCTAATGTAACCTTATCTTACACATTTCACGAATCTGTTTATATTAATTATATTTAACTTAAAGAGTCATATCTATAAAATTTAATCAATTGGATACACAAGACAAATATCTATAAAGTCGAACGAAGATAGTAGCCTTGATTTGGATCGTAGTGGTCAGAAAAATTTGTGATTGGCTCGTGTGCCCACGTAACACAGTGATCGTTGACGTAATAAAAGAGTTGGACTTTGATGGAGTATGCAATTCATCATAGTTTGAGGAAGAGAGAGAATTAGGATTCCATCATAAAATGTTAGAACATCTACAAAAAACTCTTTAAACATAAGATATTCTTTAATTTAGAGAGTTAACCCCTATAATCATGTTTTAAGAGACTCTAAATTTGGAAAACCAAAATCACTATCTATAATTAAATGCATACAAAATATTCCAATTTTCAATGCTCTATAAATTGATTGAATTAAATAATATTTATAAAATAAAATAGACAAAAAATCATATAATAATTTAGAGGGAAACACGTCAAAATAAAAGATATAAAAAATAATAAATACTTATTGGGATAAGTAAAATGAAGAGTTAAAGATAAAGAAATTGTTGGAGTGTTTCAAAATTTTACCTTCTAAATTTATAGATGCTGTTTAAAATACAAAATATACTCTTTATAAACAAAGAGTCTCTTGAAAATGCTCGTAACCTATTAGTTGAAGTAGTCAAATTCTCTTATAAGCTCATCATGTGTCCCAATCATGTGTCATGTGTCTAATTGGTATAGGACTTTGTTTGCACTTTGACAAGTGTAGTTCTAGTAGTAATTAAAAGATATTATAAAATATAACATTTTGTATTCTTCTTTTTTCTCCTTTAATTTTTGAAATACTAAATCTGATTTGCCTAGTTGATTATGACACTGAATAATCTTTAAAGTTATTCTTTCTTTCTTTTTTTCTTCTTTCAAGATAAAAAGTTGGATCAATCTTGTTTCGTTTTAAGAAAACACAAAAGTTAATATTTAAAAATATTATTAAGCTGTAATTATTTGTGCAAAATGTGAAAAAAGGGTTAATTTCATTAACTGTTACTGAAGTTATTTTAAAATTTTAAAACGGTCACTGAAATTCAAAAGTTACAACACTAGTCACTAAAGTATATAATCATTTCTCAAACGGTCACTTTGTTAAGTTCAATGACGACGTGGTGCCGTTAAATGTTGACGTGGCACACAATGGATCGTTACTTATTGCATGATAGTTCTTGTACTTTATATAATATTCACTTCAGTCCCTATATTTTCAATTATTTTTCAGTTAAGTCCTCCAAAAATTACATTTAAGTCCTTAATCTTTTTACATTTTTATTATTTGGTCTCTATATTTTCAATAATCTTTCAATTAAGTCTTTCAAAATTGCAGCTTAGGTTACATCTTTACAAATTGGTCCTCCAAATCTTTGATTTTAGTGGTCAAAATAAGTACACTTTCAGTAAAATCCTTGATTTTACACTCGAGTTTTCAACTAAACGACCAAAATAATATAATTAAATAATAAACTACTTGACAAAACTCACAAATGTCCACTTTTAGTGGTCAAAATAAGTACAAAACCCGCACTTATCACTTAGAGTTGACAAAAATAGAGAAAAATATATTTCATTGACAAAAAAATACACTTGGACAAAAAGTACATTGGTAAGACCCGCACTTATCACTTTTAGTGGCCCCTTTTGCCCGCAAACAATACATTTCAATTTTTTCTCGCCATCATCCCTTATGTTAATTTTCTTCTCGCCATTATTTTTTGTCCAAGTGTCCAAGTGTACTTTTTGTCAAAAGTGGATATTTATGAGTTCTGTCAAGTAGTTTATTATTTAATTATACTATTTTAGAGACCAAAATGTAAAGATGTAAAAAGTTGAATAACCTAAGCTGTAATTTTTAGAGGACTGAAATGAAAGATAATTAAAAATTTGAGGACCAAAGTGTAAATATGTAAAAAGATTAAGGACCTAAGATACAATTTTAGAGGACTTAACTGAAAAATAATTGAAAATATAGGGACTGGAGTGAACATTACATAAAGTACAGGGACTACTATACAATAAATAACGGTCTATTGTGTGCCACGTCACCATTGAACTTAACATAGTCATCGTTTGTGAAATGGTTATATACTTTAGTGATGAGCGCTGCAACTTTTGAACTTCAGTTACCGTTTTGAAATTTTAAGATAACTTCAGTAACCGTTAGTAAAATTAACCCGAAAAAACAAACTTTCTTTAAGCTAAAGACATGCTTTTTAGAAAATTATAAAAAAAAAACAATAGATACAAAAATATAGTTTCAAATCTAACATGACATAAAAGGGGTAACATGAGTGTTAGGGATTAACTCTTATTCATACAACATCTATTTAATCAATGCATAAAAATTGAAGGAAATCACAAAGGTCATCAACTCACGTACGCCTTCTGATTCCAACTAGCCTGGTGAAGCGATTTAGAGCTCAGATCTTCTAGCCACTAGGAACAATGCGCAAGCCCTCCAAAGAATAGACACAAGGTTTCAATTAGATCCCAACAACACCTATCAAAATCCCTGTTTCCGACTAGTTACCCCAATCTTAGGATCAGAATTATTGTTCATTCATTAAGAGCATATTGCAAACCACCTAACCCAACAATAAACCACTCACCACCTCAAGCACATGACACTCAAGGCAAAAACTCAGAGAAAATTAGAATAAAGAGATGAAGATAGACAAAGAGTGGTTTTCGACGAGAGAGAGAGAGAAAAGAGAGATCATAGAGAAAAGAATTTTGATCAATTTTGAGTTTATTGTGTAACGATCGAAATTTTTTCATCAAACAGTGCTATTTCCACTATGAGTGTTTTTCAAACCCCATAAATCTGCATGGATATAGTTGAGATGTTTTTATGAATTATGAGTTCATTTTTCAAAGCTATGTCTATGGGACTTACTTAAGACACAAGTTTCACAAAATGATAAAGTGGTAATTTGATCTTTTCCTAGTAATTGTTGGTCACTAATAAATTTTAGCCCCTTATTCTCCATGTGCCCTAGCCTTTTATGTCAAATTTCTGACAAGTCTTCATTTATAGAAAATAGACTAGAACCATTAGAAATTTGAGCTTCACCTTGTAAATATTACAACGATTTCTTTTAGGTCACTTCATTACTATCATTGAACCCTTAATTACCTTTAAGGTACAATTTTCAGACTTAAACCAATAACCCTCATCTTCCAAGACTCTTAAAGCTGTTAGGTTTTTTAAGGTTTGATACATATGTAACATTATATAGGGGTCTGATCATGCCATAATGCATTCTGATAGCAATATCTCCAATTTGTTGTCCCCCATATAAATTTTTTTGGGTTTAATATTCTTGTAGCTATTCAACCAAGCTTTGCCATGACTCATATGGAAAGTAACCTCAATCCAAAATCATTCTTGATTCAGGTCATTTTTAGACACAACCATAACATATAAGCCATAGCTATGTATCTCAGCCTCTAGAGTAGTGTTATTATGATTTTCCATAGCTTGATTTTTTTCCCCTTTTTAAATCATAACAATCTCTTTTGAAATGATCTAATTTACCACAATTGTAAAAAAATTTGTTACTTTTATCTTTAGATTTTGACATACCTTTAGACTTTCTTCTACCCTTTATATGATTATTATTTCCATTGCATTTTTCAAGTCTATTCCTTACAAACAAACTTTCATCCTTAACACCACTCTTATACTCTTTTCTAACCTCTAGATCCCTAGAACTAAGAGCATCAATGACAATAGACTGAGTTAAGGTGTCTCTAGTATATTTAATGACATTTCTCACATTCTTATCATTACAAGAAATTTTACTTTTAACGATGCAAATTCTGGTCTTAGAAAGTCATTTTTAGGTTGTTTTGTTGAAAAAAAGTCGTCGAGAGACTTTATGATAAGTGCATTTTGTGCACTTATTCGAGACCTTTAAACTAAGCTTTTATCTCGTCATTTTATTGAATTTATACTTAATTTATTGTATTATTCTTCCTATTTCAGCTTTTGGACCCGTTTATAAGCACATGGAGAAGATTGGACGAAAAGAGCATAAAATTTGGTGAAATCAACGAGTAAATGATATACCATTGGAAATATAATCGAATTACGAGTCCACCACTTTTACGGATCTCAATTTGGAGCTTTCTACAAGAAGTTATGGCCGTTTGAAAAAAACAGCGCCCATGCTAACTTTTGGCTGGGAATTTTGTTTCCTTTTCAATTCTAATTCGATTAGGAAACCTTTTTGACGCGATTTGCATAATATTTTGAGATATTTTAGGAACAATTAGGTAACTATATATATGAGTTATTAACTCATAACATGATGGAAATTTTGGGGGCGAATTTGGAGAGAAGAGCGGAGACAAATCAAGAGCGAAGATCAAGATTCATCCTTTCAAGATTAAAACAAAGATCAAGTTCAATATTGTATCTCCCAATTATTTTCTTCTTATCCGGGTGATGAACTCCATATTTTCATCTCTTCTTTATTTTCGTATTATTAGTATGCTAGGTTAGAATTAATTAGTGCTAGGATCGTGATGAAGTTTGTATCATGAATCTTTAATTCTTGAACCTAGTTTTTGATATTTAAGCATGTTTTTATTTTTGAACAATTGATATTGATTTTCTCTTCATCTACAATTATATGCTTAATAGTTGTATGATTCTTGTGGCTTGTTTTACCTTGAAAGAAGGAAAATAGGTTATACATATATTAATTGTCGTAGAGTCCGATAGGAGATAGAAATATACCGCTATGCTTTACGTGATCTCTAAGTATTCACAAATTCTAATGCATTCTTGTATGCTCGCATTCGTCATAGAAATATAGTCGAATTAGCATATAGAAATAGATTTAATTCTACTCGAGAAAGAGATTATTAAATTAAATTAGGAATATTGATCTTCATAAGTAAATCATGTTATCAAATTTAATGGTTCGGGTTAAAGATAATTGATTTAAGTGGATTCGAGATCCTAGTACACTTTTCTTTTCTTTTCTTTTCCAATTTTAAAGTAATTCTCATTTAGTTTAATTTTTAGTTGTTTGAATTTTAATTAGTTAATTAATTTTAGTTTATACTTTAATTAGTTCTTAATCATACAAACATCCAAAGTTCTTTAGATTCGGTTAAGGTTAGTATAATTGAACTGAACTATCTAAATCTTCGTGGGAACGATACTTGGACTCACAATCCACTTTATTACTTGAGCGATCCGTGCACTTGCGGAATTATTAAAGATACAAAATCGCTGACAAGTTTTTGGCGCCGTTGCCGGGGATTTAGTTTTAGTTCTTTTCAGTTATATTGGCACTAATTCGAACTTTATTTATTTAATTTTTATTATTATTATTTTTAGTTTATTTCAGTTTCAATTTGTCTTTTTTTCAGACCACAACACAAGATGGAATACCAGGAGATCAATGAAGACAATATGCTAGTTGGAGACTTTTTGACTCCACGGATCATCGAGCCAATCTAGCATTGATGAGGATAACATGCTTGTTGGAGATTTCTTCGCAATCTGAAGGCTAATGTCATGAGATATGGCGCAATTTACGAGATTGATGAAGACAACATGCTCGTTGGAGATTTTATCGCAATGCAAAGAGCTAAAGAGATTAATGAGGAAGTAGACATTATCACGGTGCTATCTGCAAAAATAAATTCTTTGGCACACAAAGTGGAGAACATGTTACAATCGGTCTATGTGATGCAAATGAAGAAATCAACTTGTGAAGAGTGTGGGGCAAATCACTACACATCGAGAATGTCCTATTCTATCACTACTGACTGAGAAAGTCGATTACATTCAAGGTGGTCGTGGCCTTGACAAAATAACCCGTACTCCAACACATATAATCCGGGTGGCGAAACCATCTAAATTTCTCTTGGAAAGATAATCGAATAATTTCGGACCACGTTTCGTGACCCGAAAAGAGTACATCATTAGAAGACTCAATCAATAAATTTATCGAGAAAAGCGATAAATTCATAGAGAGAACCGAGCAGTTCATGCACAAGACAAATACTAATATTCAAAATCAAGGCGTTAATATTCAAAATCAAAAGCTGCAATCAAGAATCTTGAGACACAAATGGGTCGGGATGGCAATTGCTTTATCATGCGAGCACTAGGTACTTTGCCAATTATTGCGAGAGGTGAATCCCAATGAAAGTGTTACAATTTGTTACTACCAAAAGTGAAGTTCAATTACTAGAAATCCATGGAAAGATGCCGGTTGCAAATAAAGAAAATGAACCATCCAGCGATAAGGAGCACGTGGAACAAATGAAGAGACAACATATATTAAAGAGAGTTCGGATACACCACAGATTAAGGCAACTGTTCCTATCAAAGTATATGAGCTTCCGATCCCACTTCCTCGAGAGATTACAAAAGCATGAGTCGGACAAGCAATTCTCTACTCTTCTATCTCTTCTAAAATTGATTTTGTGATCAAGATCGATGAAGAAGTTGAAATTTTCGTGGTTGTGTTCGAGCAATGTGCTACACTAAAATCTTATTTTATGGGGATCACAAATTCAAAATTTTGAGGATAAATGAAAAATGGCGCAAAGTCAATAGATACAAGCAAAGAAAGTCATCAAAAGCACTATTTAGAGTCTGGTGAGCAATCGAGACAATAAGTCAAGCTAATGACTATAAATAAGCGCTTAATGGGAGGCAACCCATTTTCTAACCCTTTATTTACTTGCTTTATGTTATAGTAGTTTTAATCGGTTTAATTAATTTATTAGTTTTTTTATTTATTATTTAATGCCCTTAAAAAGCTTCACTATGTCAATCGCAGGATGTCCCACTTTGCAAGAGTCCCAGCTCCATATCTGATTCCACTTCAACCGGACCTTCAGCCAGCCAGATCCATCTTCTTCATATCTATCTCTGGAGAGTAACTGACCTTTTCCATCCTCTATTTGCTTTATTTTGTTATTACATTGGGGACAATGTAATGTTTTAGTTGGGGGGTGGGTTAAGTATCAGAATACTTCATTATTTTGAATTTGTTTATTATTCATGTCTATATAATTGCCAATTTTTTTTTTAAATTTCGTTTTTAAAAAAAAAAAAATTATTTTTTCGTCTTTCAAAAAAAAAATAAAAATAAAAATTAGCTATTGTTGAATATCTTACCGCCAATGATAATACTTGTTTGATTTAAGTACGTTTTTAGTTAGAATATTAGACAACACTTTAACTCGTACTTTTACTTGAATACTTATCCATGTTAAACTAAATTTGAACCACGTAGTGCTAATGTTGACTTATCACTTATTGGAAACATGACTTGAGTGTATGTGTTGATATTATTGACATAGATCATTATAAAAAAAAAATTCTCGTTCCTAAATCTTTAGACTAGTAACCAAACTGTTTGAGAACAGTTTGGGGGTGTTAAAGTTAGTACATGTTTTCGTGGAATTTTGATGGTTTGGGTTTTTTGGATCTCATCTTTGGTTGAATAGGTTGTAGTCAAGGAATCTGAATCGAGCACTACTCACTGCTGATAAAATAAAATAAAATAAAATATCTGACTCGAGCAATTAAGCCTGTTAGGGTATTTTAAAACCTGATGCCCTAAAGTCATCTGACTTGGGAGTCATCGGCCCAAAGCTCGTTACATGAGTCAAAAAAAAAAAAAAAAAAAAAAAGAAAAATTACATCTTCACTTCTCTTATAGCCTGTGGGACTCGAGCAATTAAGCCTGTTAGGGTATTTCAAAACACGGTGCCCTATGGTCATCGACTTGGGAGTCATCGCCCAAAGCTCGCTTCAAGGGTCACATAGAAAGCTAGTGAGAGAGAAGTATTGCACAAGATGTAAGATCATATATATTGGTTGAATAAAATAAAAGAAGTTAAAGTGCTCGGTAAGGATTGCTAGATTAGAACCTAAGAGGCGAAGATGAGAATTTAGAAATCACTCACCATCCTAGTTCTAAGAATACAAGTTTTAATTTTTATCACTTTATTTGAAAAGAAAAAGCATTGTGTTGATCAATAGGAACCAAATTTGCTAGAACACCTCGGGATTTGAGAGAAAAGTATAAGAAGTGTGTAATTTACGAGAGGTGTAAGGAATAAATGACTACAAAGGGTTCGGGGTTGTAAAAGTATCAACAACACAATATTAGTCGTGGTCTAGTACATGTGTAAGTTCAACTTTTGACTAATCACACACTCACTAAAGGTCGAACATTGGATAAGTGAAAATATTTTGTGTTGTTTGATCTCTTTCTAAACGTGTTACTTTATTTTTCAAACTTGAGGCATATGGTGAGAAATTTAACATTAATTATACCTATGATTATTCTTTTAGCTTAGTTTAAATTTGTAGTTTATTTTTATTTTTGTTCGAGGACGAACAAATGTTTAGTTTAAGGGGTGTTTGATAAGTGCATTTTGTGCACTTATTCGGACCTTTAAACTAAGCTTTTATCTCGTCATTTTATTGAATTTATACTTAATTTATTGTATTATTCTTCCTATTTCAGTTTTGGACCCGTTTATAAGCACATGGAGAAGATTGGACGAAAAGAGCATAAAATTTGGTAAAATCAACGAGTAAATGATATACCATTGGAAAGATAATCGAATTAGGAGTCCACAACTTTTACGGATCTCAATTTGGAGCTTTCTACAAGAAGTTATGGCCGTTTGAAAAACAGCCGCCCATGCTAACTTTTGGCTGCGGGAATTTTGTTTCCTTTTCGAATTCTAATTCGATTAGGAAACCTTTTTTTTGACGCGATTTGCATAATATTTTGAGATATTTTAGGGCACAATTAGGTAACTATATATATGAGTTATTAACTCATAACATGATGGAATTTTGGGAGCCGAATTTGGAGAGAAGAGCGGAGACAAATCAAGAGCGAAGATCAAGATTCATCCTTTCAAGATTAAAACAAAGATCAAGTTCAATATTGTATCTCCCAATTATTTTCTTCTTATCCGGGTGATGAACTCCATATTTTCATCTCTTCTTTATTTTCGTATTATTAGTATGCTAGGCTAGAATTAATTAGTGCTAGGATCGTGATGAAGTTTGTATCATGAATCTTTAATTCTTGAACCTAGTTTTTGATATTTAAGCATGTTTTATTTTTGAACAATTGATATTGATTTTCTCTTCATCTACAATTATATGCTAATAATAGTTGTATGATTCTTGTGGCTTGTTTTACCTTCGAGAGAAGGAAAATAGGTTATACATATATTAATTGTCGAGAGTCCGATGGGGATAGAAATATACCGCTATGCTTTACGTGATCTCTAAGTATTCACAAATTCTAATGCATTCTTGTATGCTCGCATTCATCATAGAAATATAGTCGGGTCGCATATAGAAATAGATTTAATTCTACTCGAAAGAGATTATTAAATTAAATTAGGAATATTGATCTTCATAAGTAAATCATGTTATCAAATTTAATGGTTCGGGTTAAAGATAATTGATTTAAGTGGATTCGAGATCCTAGTACACTTTTCTTTTCTTTTCTTTTCCAATTTTAAAGTAATTCTCATTTAGTTTAATTTTTTAGTTGTTTGAATTTTAATTAGTTAATTAATTTTAGTTTATACTTTAATTAGTTCTTAATCATACAAACAATGATTGAGTTTATGCCAAATGTCTTACTATATGCCTCATGTTTGAAAAATCAAGCAATACGTTTAGAAAAAGATTAAACAACACTGAAGGTTTAGTTTGGGGGTGTTTGATAAGTGCGTTTTGTGCACTTATTCGGGTCCTTAAACTAAGCTTTTAATTCGTTATTTTAGTAATTTTTTACTTAATTCGGTGCATTATTCTCTACATTTCAGTTTTGGACCCGTTTGTGAGAAATTGGAGAAGAAGGGATGAAAAGAGGTATAAATTAAAAGTTGAAGGACCAAATTGCACATCATTGAAAGTTGAAGGACCAAATTGCACATCATTGAAAGTTGAAGGACCAAATTGCACATCATTGAAAAATGAAGGACCAAATTGCACATCATTAAAAGATGAAGGACCAAATTGCACATCATTAAAAGATGAAGGATCAAATTGCACATCATTGAAAGATGAAGGACCAAATTACAAATTATGAAAAGTTAAAGGGTCAAATTGGACTAGAAGAAATGTTGGAGGACCAAAGCAGTAGCGATTGAAAAATATAAGGTGGCGATCGCCCACATTATAGGTGGTAGCGCCAGATTGTTACTCAATGACAGAGCAAAGACCAATGAACCGGGCGATCGCCGGAAGTACAACAGGCGATCGCCCAATGTAAAATTTTGTCTCATGAAGATTTTTCCTTTTTGAATTCTAATCTAGTTAGGTAACTCTTGGCCCCGATTTTTAGGTCATTCGGCATCTTTTGGGGCAAGATTAGAGTAGTATATATATGGGTGATTAACTCGTATTAGGTTGTTGAGTTTTTGGCGAAAAACATAGACGAAGGCATTAAGCGGAGATCAAGGCGCTTCTTTGAAGAATTGAATGGAGATCAACGACGAGCAATTTTTCTTCCAAGTTTTCTTCTTATCCGGGTGATGAATTCCATGTGTTCTTCCCCTTCTTATTTTCTTATTATTAGTATGCTAGGCTAGTTTAATTAGCGCTAGAATTACGATGAAACTTGTCGTTTAATTTCTTTTATCTTGAGACTTGGTTTTTGACACTTTACTTCAATATGGTTTTGAATAATTAATTTTGATTTGTTTGCATCTACAATTATATACGTAGTAATTGTATGATTGTTGTGGTGTGTTTTACTATCGAAAGATCGAAAGCATGCTAGACGCTATTTTAATTATCTTAAAGTCCGATAGGGGATAGAAATATACCGCTATGCTTTAGGTGATCTTTAATTATCCATGGAAATTTAATGCTTTCATTTGTATTCGCATTCGTCATAGAAATATAGTCGAATCATGCATGTGAATAGGTTTAATAGTATTCGAGAGAAAGCATTGAACAATCTAGGGATATTGATCTTCATAAGCGAATTAATTTGTCAAGACCAAGAATCAAGATAAGCGAAATAACAACTACAAGTGGATTCGAATTCTAGTGCTTTTCCCTTTTAAAAAAGTTAATTTCATTTTAGTTAATCTCAACCTTTCATTTATTTTGAGAAATAGTCGTTTAATTGTTCTTATTTTACTCTTCCAATTAGTTATAAAACACAAAATCTTTCAAACTTAAGGTTAGCGTGATTAAATTGAATTATCTAAATCCTCGTGGGATCGATACTTGGACTCAAAATCCATTTTACTACTTGAGCGATCCGTGCACTTGCGGAATTATTAAAGATACAAAATCGCTATCACTTTACAAGACCAAAATCTTCATCGTTAAAAGTGAAATTTCTTGTAGTGTATATGAATCAGAAAGAGAATTTAGCAAGATAACATAATTGTAACGCCGTGTCTACCTACATGATTATTATAGGTTATGACGATACTTGTCTTAATATTATATTTAATCGTTAATTAATAAATTATCATTTTTGTGACTAACTATGGTATTGCAATGGAATGTTCTGTGAACGTCCTAGACGATCGATGTGCCTATTAATTTAAATTACAAGACGCTTATAATTTTATTTAAACTTGAATTAAAGTATATGATATTTTTAATTATTATGTGCCTATCTCAATCTTATATAGAATAATGAATCTAGACATGCCCTTTGAACATATTCATTTTCTTTCATATGGATTAAAATCCATTTAAATTAATATACTATATAAAGCATGAAATGGGGCATCAAAAAATGTGGATAAAACCAATCCTATTCACATAATTTGCATGATTGATTTTTAAATGGATACCCTAAAATTGGAAATAAGAAATTCTCCTTTTTGAGCACTTGTCTTTATAAAATATAAAATAATAAATAATAAACACACCCTTCATCCATTTCATTTTGAAGCATCTTCTCGGCTTTTGGTTACAAAAGGTACTCAACTTTATATTATTTTATTGTTTGATTTATATTCCATTACTGAATATCTTTGTGCATTATTAATTGATTTATGGGAATATACACAATTTACCATATATGTACATATGTGTTTATGATTTTCATATTTTTTTATTTTATATACATTTAAACTCATATAAAGATAACTGCATCACTTCTTGAATTTTCTAAAAAAATGTTAAATTTTATTAATTTATTACTTCTATTTACTTGTTTGTTTAATTTACTCATTCTATCCTTGAAGAATAATGAATAATTAAATAAATAAAAGTTATATATTTATTTATCAATCTATATCTTATGCTTATACCTATATATAAGAGAAATTTAATTAATTGAGACTAGCACTCTTAATAGATTTATATAAACTTTTAATTTAAATTAATATTGTTAATATGTGTACGTACTTAAATTTTATTTGTCAATAATATTATTTTGATCAAATATAGCTTAAGTAAAATAGATCATAAGAATTTCCTTACATAAATGTAATACTTGTCAAATTGGTTACTGCCTTGTATATAAATTTTATGATTAGCCAAACCAGCCCAAGGTCAAAGTGATCAATTGGCTATTAATTCCATGGTTATCATTTATGTTAAAGCACATGAATATAAGTTTTTCAACTTCTCAATGCAATAGTCCTTCTTTTGTAATTTTCTTCATATGTGTGTTACTTTGAAGGTGTTACTGTATAATTGTCATGAAAACATGGAGACAAGAATTAATTTTAAGACATGAAATTTCAATTCTTCTTTATTCATGAAAGTTTAAACTACACTCGTAAAGTTATTTGACAGCTTTTGCCTATCAATTTATAATTCTAAAGTAGTACGACGAGATAATATATAATCGAACTAATATAACGATAATAATAAATGATATGTAAAAATTTCTTTTTAATGGCGATGACTTAAGACTTTTGGCACGTTGACTTCGTGGGTGGCCAAGGATAGTTCCACTTGCTTTTCCAAATGTAAATTGCTACGTATTCAGGTAAGTAAACCTCTCCTAGAATTCATTTGTAGAGTGCAATGTTAAATGTTTAGATGTGTTGCATAAATAGCTATTATTTGAACATGATATACTTTGATATAATTTTATATCCATTTATATGCCATTAATGTCTCACGCCACATATTGTTGCATTTATATTCATGTTAATGCATCCACAAGCATGCATGAAGTAAAGATTTAAATGATAATGTTGAAAGGTATATTTTACTATTAGAAAGATATGTATCCTATTTTTATAAAAGAAGTGGTGTACGCCTATGTCATGAAAGGTGTGAGTGAGAAGTGGGGAGTAGGAGACCAGCGCACCCGACGAATGACATTGTTTAATGTTTAATGTTTAATGTTTAACCGTTTTGCAGTATTACCGGTAGATGGAATAGGTTCCAAATAATAATGGCCCACTGCGTCCTGATTGGATAGGCGATACACAAAAGTGAGCTCACAATGTTAAAGTTTTTAAAAGATAAGAAAAGATGGGATACATATCCTAGAAAACTATTTGAAACCAATGCATATCATAAACATACATTATCACGTGCATGAGGTTTGCTTACTGGGCGTTAGCTCATCCCATATTCTCTACTTTTTAGGTGATGAGAGCTAGATGATTCGAGACGACTGTTTGGGACGAGACGGACTTAGTATTGTTAAATCCAAGTTTTATTTTGTTATTATTTTAGAAATAAGATGCCTTAGGCCAATTGGTGTTATTGGACTACTATTCTTTTACTTATTTTAAATTAGTCAAACTATGAAGTTTTTCGTAATTATTGTGTTCATTCAATAAAGAATTTGGGTATAAAATTTATCATGCAAATTATTGTTTTTAATTAATATTGTTGAAAGTCATTGATATTTATTTCGTATTTCAAAATAAAATACAAATAGAATGAAAATTTTTTCCACTTTTTCGCATTTATATCTTGTTGTTTAATGGTAATTAAATGATAACACTTGTAAGTCTAGAATTTCTATACTTGGGGTGTTACAAGAATGGTCCTCATCAACAAATTTCTTGTCATTATGAGATAAGACTTTTCACTATGATGCTAAAGTCACTTATATTTGATTCTAGGTCTTTACTTGTATCTATTTTAAAACCGAACAACTTCTCAAGCAAATAGAATTTATTACGCAAAGTTTTGGTAAAAAATGTTAATCACTTATCAAATAAAAATGAGAAACTTCATATTACATGAACAGGAAGCAAAAATTAAGGAAACTATAGAATTAAAACTGAAGAAGAAAGCAAACCGAGGCCTGTACAAGTACAGTTTCCTTAAAACAGATTCGTCCTCTACCGAATGTTATGAACGCCTGTTTCTTAGGATACAACGGTAGAACTGGTTGTACCAGCAAACCGACATATTGCCCGAACAATATCACCGCGAGAAAATTCGAATGCCAAAGAAGAAAACGAATGCTAAAGAACCTAAGGAGGAAATGTTGAATTGTTGTGTGTAGAATGAGAAAAACGGACATCTTTATATAGGCTTTAGAGTGACCTTCCAATTTCAAATCCACCATTAACAAGAGTTACAAAAGTTATAAAATATGAAAGGTTGAGAAGATGGAAGGTCTCAAACAAATGAAGAGTTTAAAATTATTCATTCACTTATTTTCCAACAATCCCCCACATGAATGAAAAATTGAAAGAAACACGGAAGACTTGGTGATAAAATTCAACGTCCGAATCCTGCATAGGATAGGTAGGTGTTACCCTTTGAACCTTTCCTTATAAAAGCATATTTACTTTACTAGTTGATCAGTGGACGCGATGTCCTTGAACTGTTCTGCCTTTTGTGTAAATGATGATATACTTCACACAGAATTCTTCCTGACATAGTTCAGTTCTCATTGTTATGTTCATTTACGGCCGTGAACATCTGCCTGGTTCTGAGAGTTTTTAAGAATTGCGCCTTACACAATTCTCTTAGAAGCGGCCCCACTTCTTTCTCACATAAGTGATTTCTTATTAAAAGTAGCATGCTCTACTCCGCGCGTAAGAATCATTAAAAGCCTATTGCTTATCCTTTCCTCTACGGATATCACTGTTTTATCATAGGAATGGATATGAGAGAACCTCCACAGTGATCTAATTAAGTATTTACAATTAGATTGTCCATTTAAACCTAGATCTTGGGATCTCCAGTCAACTAGGTTGGGGTTCCATTCTATTAACTTATTCTTCCAAAGGCTTAAGTCTCATTCCTTTCGACGACTTTTCAACTAACTCTCTATTCAAACCTTTAGTTAGCGGATCCACAATATTATCATTTGACTTTACATAGTCAATAAAGATAATTCTAGTTGAGAGTAGTTGTCTTATGGTATTATGTCTATGACGTATGTATCTAGACTTACCATTATACATATTACTCTGTGCCCTACCAATTACAGATTGACTATCACAATGTATGCAAATTACTAGCACAAGCTTTGACCATCTAAGAATATCTTCTAAGAAGTGACGTAACCACTCAACCTCCTCACCACACTTGTCTAAGGCTATAAACTCAGATTCTATAGTAGATCTGGCTATAACCGTCTGTTTAGAAGATTTCCATGATATAGCTGCACCTCCCAGTGTGAACACAAATCCACTTGTAGACTTTGAGTCTTTTATATCAGATATCCAGTTAGCGTCACTGTATCCTTCAATAACTGTCAGATATCTAGTATAGTGCAGCACATAATCACGAGTATATCTCAAATACCTTAGTATTCTTATTATTCCTTTCTAGTGGCCAGCTCTTGGATTACTCGTATATCTACTCAGTTTGCTAACTGTGTAGGCTATGTCTAGTCTTGTACAACTCATTAAGTACATCAGACTTTCAATAATTCTAGAGTATTCTACTTGAGAGATACTATCGCCTCTGTTCTTTGATAGATGCTGACTGGTATCTATCGGTGTTCTAGCCATGCCCGAATTATCCTTGTTAAATTTATCAAGAATTTTGTCCACATAGTGTGATTGACTTAGGACAATTCCTTCTGATGTTCTTGAAATTTTAATTCCAAGTATCACATCTGCTAAGTCCATATCCTTCATGTCAAATCTTGAATTTAACATGTCTTTAGTAGATTTAATCATCTTATCGTTGCTTCCAACAATAAGCATGTCATCAACGTAAAGACATAAAATGACATAGCCATTTTCATTGTCTTTGATATAAACGTATTTATAGTACTCATTGATTTTAAATCCACATTCCATCATGACATGATCAAACTTTTCATGCTATTGTTTTAGAGCTTGTTTCAAGCCATACAATGACTTCACCAATTTACAGACTTTATTTTCTTGCCCTAGAGCAGAAAAATCCTTAGGTTGTTCCATGTAGATTTTTTCATCTAAATCTCTATTTAGAAAGACAGTTTTCACATCCATTTGATGTACTTTGAGATTCCACAAAGCTGCAATTGCAAGTATCATCCTTATAGATGTTATTCTCCTTACTGGAGAATATGTACCAAAGTAATTAAGGCCTTTTCGTTGTCTGTATCCTTTTATAACAAGCCTTGCCTTATACTTTTCGATTGTTCCATATGCTTTCATTTTCTTCTTGAAAATCTATTTGTAGCCTAGTGGTTTGCATCCCGGAGGAAGATCTACTAGCTCCTATGTATGGTTTTGCATAATAGAATCTATCTCACTTTTAATTGCCTCTTTCTATTGAGGTCATTCTGAAGAGTTTACAGCTTCTTTGAAGTTTTGAGGTTCAGTTTCTATTTCAACATATTGAAATGATGACCTTGTCAATTTTGCCTCAACACAAGTTTCACACTTATGTTTATTATCAATTTAGAATATAGGTATGCAATTCAAGTTAATTAGTCTACGCAAAGTATCGTAATTAACACATCATAGTCTACCATGCCACAAATTTGAAGACTCAAGCAAGTAAACGGAAGAGTTTTTCATTTTATTCATTTTTTGCTTAATAGCCATAACATTGAGCTTAAAGAGCCCATCACTTATATAACCCTTTCCTACAAACATTCCAGACTTAGACAAAATAACTTTGTCTGACTCAAACATTATACGAAATCCATGCTTGTTCAACAGCAAGTCGGACACCAAATTCTTACGAATCTCTGGCACATAGAGCACGTTGTTTAGAGTCAGCTCTTTTCCCGACGTGGTCTTTAGAACCACCTTTCCATGGCCTTTGATTTCAGAGGTTGCTGAATTTCCCATATACATCTTTTCTCCATCTGTTTCTTCAAAACCACTAAACATCTCCTTGTCGAAGCAAAGATGTCGGGTGGCACCGGTGTCTATCCACCATTCTCTCAGATTTGAACCCACCAGATTCACTTTAGATATGATTGCAGCGAGGTTCATTTTAGACACATCATGTGTGATGTCATCAACAATATTTGCTTCTTTCTTGTTGTTCCTCTTCGACAACCTGCACTCCAACGATCTGTAACCTACTCTGTCACAGTTGTAGCATTTTCCAAGAAATTTCTTGTTGGAAACTCCTCCTTTTGGACCCATTTTCGTCTATTTCCTAGACATCCCAAACTTGCTCTTATTTTTCTTAGAGCTTTGACCATGCTCTAAAACATTTGCTTTGGCCATTTGAGGATTAAACCCCTTCTTTTCAGAACTTTTGTTGTCTTCTTCAATTCGAAGTCTGAAAATCAGAACTTTTGTTGTCTTCTTCAATTCGAAGTCTGACAATCAGTTCTTCAATGTTCATTTCCTTTTGCTTGTGGTTTAGATAATTCTTGAAATCTTTCCAAGCCGGAGGTAGCTTTTCAATCATTGCTGCCACTTGGAAAGTTTCACTTAAAACCACCCCCCCAGCATGAATCTCGTGCAAAATTACTTGAAGTTCTTGTACATGACTGATTACAGTTTTTGAGTCCACCATTTTATAATCGAGGAAGTGGCCAACAATGAATTTCTTAGGCCCCGCATCCTCAGTTTTATATTTGCGGTCTAGAGACTCCCACAATTCCTTCGTGTTTTCATTGTACTATACACATTGTATAGTGAATCTGCCAAGCTATTCATGGCATAATTCGGCATAGAAAATCAGAATGTTTCCAAGCTTCAACAGCGCTGACAGCTTGTATGTCTCGCTCACCCTGTTTAAGTTTAAGAGCATTTTCAGTCAAGAATCTCGCAAGATTCAAGGTGGTCAGATAAAATAGCATTTTCTGCTGCCACCTTTTGAAATTCAATCCATTGAACTTCTCAAATTTTTCTCCATGATTAACTGGAATAGTTACATGACCAGTTGGAGCCACAGTTTGGGTCACAGCAAAACTTGACACATGTGCCACAGTCTGGTTCACAGATGGACTTAACACAGTAACCACAGTTTGATTTCCAGTAGCCACAACTTCAGTAATTGGATTAGTTGCCATTTTCTGAAACAAGAAGAAAAATTAGTTCCACTTTTAAATAAAATTAACCATTTCTTTTCGTCTTGTTGATTTGAATAACACGTAACTAAAAGGCTTCCAGGTGAGGATGGGGTCACAAGTGGACCGCTTAAATTTCAAGCTCTCCTTAGACAGTTTAGGTCCTTTTGACAAAGCCTTCCAGTTTTGCAAATACATAAATCAAGAAAACTCTAACCATAAGTGAAAATAAAAGCATCTAAAACAACAAAATTCTCCTAGTTCAAAAGATTGTTACAAACTAGTTTCATACGTATGTAATTCACTCAGCTTTATAAATCAACTAATTTCATACGTATGTATTTCACTGTTTTACATGTAATATAAGTTTATCAAGAATCTGTTTTAAGATTGTTAATTACTTATCAAATAAAAGCGAGAAACTTCATATTACATGAACAAGAAACAAAAATTAAGGAAACTGCAGAATAAAAACTGAAGAAGAAAGCAAACCGATGCCTGTACAAGTACAGTTTCCTTAAAACAGATTCGTCTGTTTTCCAGGATATAACGGTAGAACTGGTTGTACCAGCGAACCGACCTACTGCCCGAACAATATTACCGCGAGAAAATTCGAATGCCAAAGAGGAAAACGAATGCTAAAGAACCTAAGGAGAAAATGTTGAATTGTTGTGTGTAGAATGAGGAAAATGGACATCCTTATATAGGCCTTAGAGTGACCTTCCAATTCCAAATCCACCATTAACAAGAGAGTTACAAAAGTTACAAAATATGAAAGGTTGAGAAGATGGAAGGTCTCAAACAAATGAAGAGTTTAAAAATTTTCATTCACTTATTTTCCAACAAAAAATAGTATATCTAAAGCAGTCCAAAAGTCTGTAGCAATTTTTGTTTCATCTACTTACCTAACAATATTATCAGACACTAAAGTTATAGAATTATATGCAATTTCATTCATATTTGCAATTTCAATGGGTTTAGCCTTTAATTCATAGTATTTGGAGAGAATGACTTGGACGACATCAATTGATCTTGTAGAAGATTAGCTATGCTTGACCACAAAAGGTTTTTCTCAAAACATAACAGAACTTCAAGAAAGACTTTACATACAATAGCAGGCATAAACACATACGCTCAACAAATCACTTATTGCATATATGAAATATATTTATAGAAATATACCAAACACACCAGCAAGTAGTATTTTAGCAGAATGTACACACTACAAAAACTTTTATTTTTTGAGCAAATCACTTATTTTAGGTACAAGTCAATTTACAAAAATATGTATTATACATCTCAATTATTCTAAAATATGCACTTAATGAAGTTGAATCAGAGAGTCTTATCAACATACTCTTGTTAAAACAGTGTAATATAATCTTCTATATTTGAAAAATTACTAAGAAATCCAAAAATAACCTCCATAGAGAATAGCTAGGGTCCATTTTATCACATTCCTTACCAGATCAATAGTCCTCTTGCACATAGGAAATTTAAATCATCAACCCGACAGAGATATTTAAGATTTTTCACAAGATCTTCAATAGTGGGTATGATACCACTTTGTTAAGAATTTAACCATATTTCATACAACATCTATACAACCAATGCATAAAAATTGAACAGAATCACAAAGGTCATCAACGCATGTACACCTTCTAATTCCAACAAGTCACCACTGAACCAATTTATAGCTCAGGTCTTCAAGCCACTAGGAACAATGCACAAACCCTCCAAAGAATAGGCACGGGATTTCACTTTGACCCCAAGAACACCTCTCAAAACCACTATTTTCAGCCAGTGACCCAAATCTTAAGATTCGAGTTATTGTGCATCCACTAAGGACAAATCGTTGGGCACACAACCCAACAATAAATCACTCACCACCTCAAGCACATGGCACTCAGGAAAAAAACTCAAAGAAAATCAAAACAAGAGATGAAGATAGACAGATAGTGGTTTTTGAGTGAGAGAATGAGAGAGAAAGAGAAAAGAATTTTGATCGATTGAAGGTTTATCGAGTAGTGGAGCACTTAAAGCTCTTAGACTAATCTCAATCATTGAAACGATTGTTATTAAATAAGAAAAAGCATAATCCCATCAATTCCAATTGTTCTAATAGACCACTACAAAAAAATGTTGCCTATAGTGAAAAGTCATCGCCATAGGTCAAAAAGTCACTGCTATAATATTACGCTAAATGTCGTCTCTATAGGCTCGTAGGTATAGTTTTATTGCAATGACATTTTGTTGTCCCCATAGTCACAGCTTCATTAGCGACGATTTTGTAGTTGCTATAGGAGTCAAATTTTTAATAATTAAAAAAAATTAATTTTATATAATTGGTGGACTCTTGAGCCGGCTTGGGTTTGAAACTAGATCCGCTAAAGGCCCTACCCAATCCACTAAGTTTTGTCAATCATTTTTATTTTAGAATGATTGTAATGTGATTTGAACTCTTGACCTAAGAGTTGTGAAGTCACAACCAAACCATTGGAGACAAATGAATTCTTGTGATTATATTTATTTTTATAATATATATTAGTTCAATGAGCGACATTTTCTATAATTGCTTATAAAGTAAAAATAAATATTAGTGAAAAATCAAATTCCATACTTAAGACTTTAAAAAAAATTAAAAAAATCTCACATATAGGGACGACATTATCGCCACTATCTATAGGTAAATTTTGTCATCACTATAGTTAAAAAAAAAAAGGGAAAGCTTCCAGTCATCTTTCGAAACAAAAGCAACGAATAAATTGATTTATAGAGACGACAATTATTGTCGCTATATCTCTCTCTACATTATAGCGACGACATAAGTTTGCCGTCGCTATATACGCTATTCTATAGCGATGCTAGAAAAGTCGCCGTTATTTGTCGTTGTTGTTGCTGCTATTTCTTGTAGTGGACAAGTACATGTGTCCCACTTCATCTCTAACTCCAAATTCATCAAAAATGCGATTTTACACATAACAAAAACGAGTTTGTAAATCACGTTTCTCACAATGAGAAATATATGTTGGATAAAATTCAACATGTGGGGCTAAACATGTATATATATTAAAGTAATTCACTAAAGACTATTTTGGACTAATGGGTATTAAGTGTCATGAGGTTAAAGTGTAGAGAACGGATATAATGTTTTAAATTGATGAGGGGTCAATTTAACAACATTGAAACATAATAACTGCCATGCAGTTAAATATACAGGTCATGGTCCCCAATTGAGCGTGGCTTTTCATAACTCTCTGTATCTCCATCAGCAAGAGACACTAAGGAGAAAACCAAGGATCAATTGGAAGACCATAATCTCTTCGATCAAATAGAATTATTGATTCAGGTACGCTTCCGCTTCAGTCTTAATCTTGATAATTACAGCATGATGGTTTTTAAGTCACAGATGTGAAATCATCTGTTTATATGTATTCGGTAAATTAAATCTAACAAGTGGTATCAGAGCCACCTTCATGTTGTATTATCATATCTATATTTATATGGACATGATTCTTTTTTCTGAAATTTTGAATTCATGAACTCCCTATATTTCACGGAGAATTCGTATATATCATGCATATATATACACGCAATTGTTGAAAAATATATGATTAAAGAACTGACGGTGAAACTATGTTCATGGAGAATTTCACGCACAACAACTCAAATAAATAATTGAAATATATGATTACAATTTTGTATGTATATATTTCTTTAAAAAACATGGGTTTTCTCAATTTTTGGGTTTTTTGTGGTTGGTTTTTTGTGGTCGGATTTTGGTTGTTGTTGGTTGATGTTTGTCGTCGGAGAAGGAGAAACGCAGCGCCGGAGATGGCGCTGCAGCGGGAGGCAGCGTCGCTGCGTGAGAAGCACTGCAGCGTCGGAGATGGCGTTGCAGTCATGGAACGCCGGCGCGATCTCCGTCTCGTGGTGGCAGCACAGCTAGGGTTTCAAACCCTAGCTGTTGCGTTTTTGTTTTTGGGCCAAGGGACCTCCTTCGAAAATTAGAACTTCTAAATGGCTGCTTTGTAATTTGTAAAAATTTTGGTTTATTTAACCTATGGTCCTAATGGTTATTCCTCATTTAATTTAAATCCTAAAGTTTTAAATTCATTTAAGTTGGCCCTTTAAACTTTTGAATTTATAAAATAAGTCCCTACAATTTTAGTAATCAATTAAGTTGGGCCTTTGAAGTTCTGAATTTTATGATTCAGGTCCCTAAAGTTTAAGATTTTAATTAATTGGCCACTAAAGGTTTTGGTAAATTGCAATTTAGTCCTTCAAGCTTAAAATCTTTCATAATTGGCCAATCAAGTTTAATTAAATTGCAATTTAACCATCCAACTTAATGATTACTTAATCCTAAAGCTTTGAACTTCAAAAATTCAAATCCTAAAGTTTTAAAATTATGCAAAACAATCAATTTAGGTTCAAATTTAGGTATGATGAACTCTTTTGAGAAATATAATATTCCAAAGTGAATTAATTGAAGCAACATGTTGCCAAAGTAACCTCTCTTGTATAAATTAATTAACTTAGAATATTAGAAGGTTTTGTGTGTGTGTTGTTCATGCGGATATTGATCGGCCCTAAAGGAAGGTCAATGTTTGGTTGGAATTTCATATGCACCTGTGGTGATAAACGCGTGATGATTATTTGGTTTAACGTGTGATCAATAAATCGGTCCAAAAAAAGTTTATTGATTGACATGTCTTATTGTCAGTGGTTGATTGCTACATCGAGGTACCACTTACGAGTCAATGTTTCTGTCCAAAGACTAAATATTGATGTTGTGCTAGGTATCTTGTGATGGGCCTTACCAATATATTTAAAATTATTATTTGCATAATTAAGTACTAATGTAAGCTATTTCTACCTATTTCTCTATACAGCTCATTCACCCACTTCCACAATATCTGCAAATATTAATTCAATCTCCATGATTAATGGGTCAAACTTCAAGGATTGGAAAGAGAACGCTCTAATTGTTCTCGGCTGCATGGATCTCGACATTGCTCTCAGGATTGAGAAACCTGCTTCTTTTACGAATGCAAGTTCACCTGATGACAGGAAGAACTTTGAGAAGTGAAAATGCTCAAATCGCATGAGTCTTATGATCATTAAGCGCGGCATTCCAGAAGCCTTTAGGGGCGCAATATTTGAGGAGGTAACTGATGCCAAAGAATTCCTTGCTGAAATTGAAAAACGTTTTGCGAAAAACGATAAGGCTGAAATAAGCACGCTTGTGCAAAGCTTGATTTCAATGAAGTATAAAAGCAAGGGAAACATAAGGGAGTACATCATGCAGATGTCTCATACTGCTTCAAAACTTAAGGCACTAAAGCTCGACTTGTCTGATGACTTGCTCGTGCATTTAGTATTAATATCGCTTCCTGCACATTACAATCAATTTAAGGTCAGTTACAACTATCAAAATGAAAATTGACTCTAAATGAGCTCATTTTTTATTGTGTGCAAGAGGAAGAAAGGTTGAAGTAGGACAAAACTGAAATTACTAACTTGGCAAGTAGCTCCAAAGATAAGAGCAAGAAAAGAAAAACAGAATATGAAGGTGCTAAGGGTCCAGAACAGAAGAAACAACATAAAGACAAAGAGGGTTGTTTTTTTTTTTTCCAGAAACCTGGACATTTAAAGAAGGATTGTACCAAATATAACGCCTAGCGTGCAAAGAAAGGTACATTTCTTAATTTGGTCTGTTCTGAGATTAATTTAGCTTCAGTACCTAGAAACACTTGGTGGTTAGATTATGGTGCTACTACTCACATAAGTGTTTCTATGCAGGGTTGCCTGTTCTGTCGAAAGCCAAATGATGCTGAAAGATTCATCATTGTGGGCGACAGAAAATCGGTGGAAGTTGAAACAATATGCACTTTTAGGTTATTGTTAGGAACTGGTTTTTATTTGGATTTGAAAGACACTTTTGTTGTACCGTCGTTTAGACGGAATTTGGTTTCTATTTTCTTATTGAAAAATTTGGATATTATTGTTCTTTTGGAAATTGTCAGTTTAGTCTTTCATTAAATTCAAAAATTGTTGGTACTGGTTCATTATATTCATACGATAACTTATATTTGCTTGAAACTATTGCGTCATATAATGAAACCTTGCATGTGGAATCATGTGGTACTAAGCGAAAATTAAATAAAGAAAATTTGGTAAAATTATGGCACAAGCGTTTAGGTCACATTTCAAAAACAAGAGTTGAACGACTTGTGTCAGATGGCATTTTGGATTCCCTGGACTTTATAGACTTTGATGTTTGTATTGATTGTATCAAGGGAAAACAAACCAAAACAAAAAGGTTAGGTGCCAATAGAACTTGGACGTCTTAGAATTGATACACACGAGATATTTGTGGACCATTTCCTCACGGCTTCTTGGAATGGTCAACAAGATTTTATATCATTCATAGACGATTACTCACGTTATGGGCATCTATATCTTATTTCATGAAAATCGAGTCATTGGACATGTTCAAGGCTTTCAAAGTGAAGTTGAGAATCAACTCAACCAAAGGATTAAAAGCGTTATATGTCCGATCGTGGTGGTAAGTACTACGACAAATATGATGGTTCGGTGAACAAAGTGCAGGACCATTTGCTAAATTCTTAGAGAGTGTGGAATCGGTCACAAGACACCATGCCAGGATCACCTAGCATGAATGGTGTAGGCGAAAGACGAAATATGACTCTTAAGGACATGGTAAGGAGTATGCTTAGTCATTCTACTTTACCAAAATCACTCTGGGAGAAGCATTAAAGGCTGCACTTATATTACGAATAGAGTACCAACTAAATCTGCTTTGCTAAAACACCTTATGAGCTTTGGATGAGTGTAAAACCTGTTCTAAAGTATTTCCATATTTGGGGATGTCCAATTGAGGCTAGGCCTTATAGGCCACATGAAAATAAACTGGACTCCAAAAGCTCAGAAGCAGCTATTTTATTGGTTATTCTGAGCGATCAAGGGGCTATAAATTTTATAATCCCACACTCAAGTTAATTTTTGAAATGGGAACTACACATTTTTTGAGGATGTTGAGTTTGGGGGGAGAAATAAGGTTAGAGACATTGTCTTTGAGGAAGGATCGATTTCGATTCCTACTATTACTTTTGACAATGTGCAAGTTTCTATACCTGTTATTGATCAAGAAGTATATCCGGAACCTCAACAAGATAATGTTGAAGAACCTCCCACCATTCCAGAAGCACAAACTCCACAACCTCAAGAACCAATACGATTAAGGAGATCCACTCGAGAAAGGAAAAATGCTATTTCAAATGATTTTATAGTATTTCTCCAAGAACATGAGGAAAATAATGGAATGATGGAAGATGGTCCAATCAATTTCCATCAGGCTATGAAGGGTTCTGATTCTCAAAAGTGGGTTGATGCCATGAATGATGAGTATAAGTCTATGCAAGATAATAAAGTTTGGGATCTTGTCCCATTACCAGAAGGTGCGAAGTCCATTGGTTGTAAATAGATTTTTAAAACCAAACGAGATTCGAAAGGTAATGTGGAAAGATATAAGACTCGTCTTGTAGCTAAAGGCTTTACACAAAAGGAAGGCATTGACTTCAAAGAGACTTTTTCTCCGGTTTCAACGAAAGACTCTTTCAAGACAATCATGGCACTTGTTGCATATTTTGACCTTGAGTTACATCAGATGGATGTTAAGACAGCGTTTCTCAATGGAGACATTGATGAGACGATCTATATGGTGCAACCAGAAAACTTCGTGTCAGGAGACTCGAAGAATATGGTTTGCCAATTAAAGAAATCTATCTATGGACTCAAGCAAGCTTCCCGTCAGTGGTACTACAAATTTCATCAAGTGATTATCTCGTTTGGTTTTGAGATAAATATTGTTGATGATTGTGTATATCACAAGTTCGATGGGAGTAAGCATATTTTCACGGGTTTTGTATGTTGACGACATATCGCTTGCCACTAATGATATAAGCATGTTGCACGAAACCAAGAGTTTTTGTCAAGGAATTTTGAGATGAAAGATCTTGGGGACGCCTTTTTTGCATTAGGGATTCAGATACACCAGGATCGCTCTTGGGGTATTCTTGGATTGTCACAAAAGAGTTATATCGATAAGGTCCTTAAAAGGTTTGGCATGCAGGATAGTAAACCAGGAGACACCCCTGTTGCTAAGGGAGACAAATTTAGTCTCAGTCAGTGCCCGAAAAATAATCTTGAAGTTAAGGAAATGTAGAAGATTCCCTATGCATCATTTGTTGAGAGTCGATGTATGCTCAGTATGTACATCGCCCGGACATAGCATTCATTGTTGGAATCTTTGGCGAGATAATTAAGTAACCCTGTGATGAATCATTGGAAAGCAGCAAAAAGGGTTATGAGGTACTTGAGGAGAGAGATTGCATGCTTACATACAGCAGATCGGATAAGTTAGAGATCGTAGGGTACTTCGATTCTGATTTTATGAGATGCCAAGACAGTAGAAAATCCACATCAGGCTGCATATATCTGCTAGCTGGATGAGCTATTTCCTGGAGGAGTGCTAAGCAGACACTCGTAGCTTCTTCCACTATGGCAGCAGAGTTTGTAGCATGTTATGTGGCATCTAATAATGGGATATGGCTGCGAAATTTTGTCACTGGGCTGCGCATTCTGAATGATATTGAAAGACCATTAAAGTTATATTGTGACAATAACTCTGCAGTGCTATATTCTAATAACAACAGGAGTTCAACTAAGTCAAAACACATTGACATTAAGTTTCTGGTTGTGAAAGAAAGGGTACAGAATGAACAAATTTCCATAGAGCATATTGGGACAAACTCCATGATTGCGGATCCGCTTACTAAAAGATTACCACCCAAGGTCTTTCATGAGCACATTGCTCGTATGGGTGTTGTATTTCTTGAAGATATCATATTTTAGTGGGAGTTTGTAATTTTTGATTGCTTTATGTTTGGTTTTGGAGATATTTGTGTATTTGGATAATTTTCTGTACAGAAATAAAGTAATCAGTTCATTCCGCTCTGTTACATTATGTTTGGTGTTGATCTCACTTAAGGAATAAAGTAAGACCAATTGAAAATAGACATGTTTGGATCACATAACATGTAATTTTCATACTACACTCTCATGATTGATCTATATCATTTGGTTGTATTGGTGTACGTGACCATTGATGGATTTAGTTATGATTAATATAACGAAAGTCGCTTTGATCCTACATTGATATGACTAATGGACGAGATTGTTTAGAAATACCCTTAACAGTGATAGTAAAATTTTGAGCTCATAAGGTTGTGCACATTTGTAAGGATACATTTATGGCCCAGTGGGAGATTGTTGGATAAAATTCAACATGTGGGGCCAAACATGTATATATATTAAAATGTGTGGTGCTATCTTAATGTTTTAGTTAATAAAGTGATCCACTAAAGACTATTTTAGACTAATGGGTATTAAGTGTTATAATGTTAAAGTGTAGAGACGGATACAATGTTTTAAATTGATGATGGGCCAATTTAACAACATTGAAACATAATAACTGCCATGCAGTTATATATACAGGTCATGGTCCTCAATTAAGCGTGGCTTTTCACAACTCTCTGTATTCTCATCAGCAAGAGACACTAAGAAGAAAACCACGGATCAATTGGAAGACCATAACCCCGTTCGATCAAACAGAATCATGGATTCAGGTACGCTTCCACTTCAGTCTTAATCTTGATAATTACAGCATGATGGTTTTTGAATCACAGATGTGAAATCATCTGTTTATATGGATTCGGTAAATTAAATCTAACAATATATATTATTTTTGTCTAATGGTGAGATTTTTATAATTTTTAATAAAAAAGGAAAGAGGTGACTATGTACAGTAGAACTCCTCTAAATTAATCTCTTATAAATTAGTAACCTCTCTAAATTAATAAAAAAATCCTACTTCCAACTTGGACCAGTGTAAAAAATTAATAAACTTTTCTATCTTAATAGTTAATAATTTCTATTTGAAACATAGTGTAAAATTTTGGTCTCAACTATCGAATAAATTACAAAATATATTACATAATATTTAAGAACTAGAAAAGTAATTCAAAGTGTTAATTTGTACAAGGAGGTTATTATGGTTACCTTCTTGATATAATCAAAAGGCTTGAAAGGAGTGTAATAAGATAAATTTATAAGGACATTTTTAAGGAGCTTACTAATTAAGGGGAGATTTTTAAATTAGATGAGTTTAAAGGACGTGAAACATTAATGTTTTTAAGACAAATAACAATTTTACAAGATAAACCCTTCAAATCAATAACCCATCTAAATTAGTACTCATGCGTGGGTCCCAAGAATATTAATAATAGTCAATAACCTAAAGTGATTGTTTTTGTAATTTGGTCTAATTATAATATTGACCATTCAATAACATTTTTATCATGTCTATGTTTAAAAAATCGGATACCATCGATTAGAAAAAAGCAAATGGGTCAAGGTCGAAAAGGTCGAACACTGGTTGAACCAAGGTCGAACCAGGTTTCAATTAAAATATTAAAATTAATCTAAAAATCTCATAAAATTTCTAAAAATAGGTTATTTTTAAATAAATCAACATTTATAGATAAAATTACTCACAAAATTTGACTTAAAATAGACTTTTCATAAGATTCAATTTAAAAATTAAAAATTAATCCAAAAAAAAAATCCGGTTTTCATGAAAAGCTGGACCGGTTCAACCGATTTTCCGGTTAAATCGGTAAAACCCCGATTTCGGTCCGATTTTTGAAGAGGCGGTTAAATAGGTAAACCCGGACTGTTTGTGTAGCGGTTCCCGATTTTTCCGGTTGAACCGGGCCGATCCGATCCGATTTTGTAAACACAGTAAAACAAAAACATGTTTAAAATAATAACTTAACCTTTTGCAATTATTAGACAAAATCTATCTCAATCGACGTAATCTTCAAGATCTTTTCCAATCTCATCAACTTCTAATCTTGTAGTCTCTTTTATTGAAATAATCTTGAGGATTGTGGACTATAACCTTCTTGAGACTATAAATATCTTCAATAATTACAAAGCGTCTCAATTTTAACTAACAATTTCTCTTCTTGACTTTCGTATTTTACTAACCTAACCTACTAACCAAATTTAGAACAAAATAAAGTCAAATAGCTACAAAAGAATTGAATATCTATAAAATGTAAACAAATAACTAATTAGAAGAAAGAAAAGTAGGAATTTAATTTTTCTTGCAGAAAATATTGTTCGGAACTTAATCCTATATTCTTTCCATATTTTGATTATTTTAAGGACTTTGTCATTAATTGATGCTTTTTTTTTTCCTTATATCCTACTCAAGATTACACAAACACGTACATATATTCAGAGCTTTTGTACTATGAAGGCCATGTCGACATAAAATATTGAAATTGGTGAGGACGTACTATTATTGGCCGACAATTAGAAAGTAAGTGGGACGCTTTGTTGAGATATAGTGTATGGGGCAAGAGTCGAAGGAAAAAGCCATTAATGCCAGACTATACATGCTTCTATCTATTCCTCTAGAGCCATGGATGGATGTGGGTGTTGGGATTGTTGTCTCTAAAGTTCCAACATAAAAGGACTTTCATTGCAAATAGAAAACAAATTGGTATGATCAATTATCCCTCTAATTGATTTCAGAGTCATTTTATTGATGGAGAGAAAAAAAATGCATTAATTGGTAACAAATTAGAATTGTCAATTACTATAGTTTCTCTATATTGGTTGAGTTAGAATTTGACTCTTGTAGCATCTATTGTTCCTATAAATAGATGAGATAATATGTTATTATTATCTTTGTGGTTTATACAAAGGTCTCACTTGGTTTATAGATAAAACTATTTAATTGATTAAAATTTATATGAATAAGAGTTATTTGGATAACATGTTTATTATTATCTTTTTTGGTTCAGCTACGTAAAAGAATAAAATAAGTCACTTTTAAAAAGTCAAATTTTTATTTTTTTTAAAAAAAAGACAATTATACAATTATTCTTAATTAAATGAAAACTAGTAAATAAAATAATTTTTGGAATGCGAGGGCGGAGATTAGGGCAAGATGGAAATTAAAAAATTCTTATTTACTGTCATTTAATTAATTAATTTTTAATTTTATTTTTTATTTTTTAAATACGATTTGAATTGTAAAATTTAAATATAAAATAAAAAGAGATTCGAGACGGGTTCGGAGATTTTAGAGTGAGGACCATGATCCCCGTCTACGCCCCTATTACTAACGGGGCAGGATCGGAGTATTTGCTAGCCCTAGGCAGCGGGTGAGTGGCAGCAATTATCCTAGGTTGTAGATATTCAAAAATAATTTTATTTTTATATTATAAAAGGTACGTTCCTCTTTTAAAAAAATGAGTGAATCAGTATCCATATAAAAAAATTTGTCCTCATCTTTCTGAGGACAAATTTTATCCTCATTTTTGTTTAAATTGTTATTCGGATAAAAGTTTATATGAACATTATTTCTGCCCAAATAAAACATAAGAAAATTTATCCATTATTTTTAATCTGTCCATATACCAAACGGGCCCAAAGAGTAGAAATTGGGGGTGTGACAAAGTTTGTGTTATTTTTCCTACAATACTCGGATGTTTGGGCGGTAGAAAATTCTATATGATTGTAATAATTTTTCATCTGTAAATTTTCTTCATCTTTTTATATTTTTTATATTTTTCTATGGACAAAGATCAAGTGTGCAAAATAAAGAATTAGTCTTAATTCTCAACACTAGTTTTAGAGCATGAGCACATTCCAAGTATTGGAGCATAGATAAGATATGACAATTGTCAAAGCACAAGTCAATGATACTTTGATTCAGTCTGGACTGTACAACGTTTTGAAAGTTAAATCGACCACTAGTTTCAACAAAGATCGTGAAAAATCTAGTATGAGTGACGAGGATTTGAAATATTTAGATTTAAAAGATGCAAGCACGTTACATCTCTGTCTGACAAAAAATGTCCTTGTGAATATTCATGAAATATCTTTGACAAAAGAACTTTGAGAAAAAAATTGAAAAGTTATATAAGACAAAGAGGCTTTCAAATTTGATATGAAAGAATAGATTTATTCTTTGTGAATGGATGCAGGTATGAAAATCTCAAATCATCCGAGTGTTCTCATTGGCATCGTTTCTAAACTGGAGGCTATTGAAGTTGAAATTGATGATGAGGATGAATTGTTAATACTCATCTGGTCTTTTTCATCTTCCTATGAACACATCAACCAATTTTGATGTATGAAAAAGAAACAATGAGTTTTGCAGATGTTATGAGTAATTAAACTAATTTCGAAAGAAAGAAGATTAAGTGGTGGAAGTAATATTTTATCTAAAACTCTTTATTTGTAGCTCAAAATGAAAGAAGAATAAATCTATGAAAAAAAGGTACTTTGTTGAAATTGTGGGCAACTTGATCACGTCAAGCAAAACTGTCCAAATGATGGTGTAAGCTCGGCTAACTTCTCGAAGTCAAATAAGGACATCGTGTCTCTCTTTATGGAGGAGATGATGTCTCTTGACTAAGATATTTACATCTCCATGGCATGTCACTAGTTATGATAGAGAATGTGTTGCTACTAACGGGTCCATATATTTGCATACATATATTGATTTGACATTGATGTAGGATGTGTGGTGAAATTGATGTCGATGATGAACTCCTAAGAAAGTCAAGCAAGGGGATTGCACTTTAATTTTTAGCAAGTTTGTTAGTCATGAGCCTATGAAATTATTAGAATTTGTTTATTCTAAATGATTATACTTTTATGGTGGATTATGTTATTTCTTTGTTTTGAGAATTGCGACTGACAAAGTTTACCAAATTTTCTTAAATATTTGTGATCAAAAGTCGTTGAAGAGATGACGAAATTTTGGCTCATTTTTCGGCATGGTAGAGAGTGTTGGGATTGTTGCCTCAAAAGTACTAACATAAAAAGACTTACATTGCAAATGGAAACAAATTGGTATTGTCAATTATCCCTGAATTTGATTTCGTTTCATTTTACAAGTATTCTAAAAAACGTAAAACGTGGCTATGTGTAGAGAATCGATCTTCAAACTTTTCAAGCATAGGCTAGGGCGAGGCGATGGCGAAGCGTGATGCGTGACTAGACATGGAAGCCGCGCCTCACACCTAGACCGAGACCTATGCCTCTTAGAACAGTGCATTTTACTGGTGGGAAAGAAAAAGATGCATTAATTTGAGTCAGAATTGGACTCTTGTAGCATCTATTGTTTCCTATAAATAGATGATGTTTTTCTTCTTTTTGAGTACGTGACTTTGAGTGTTTTTAAAAGAAAATTGTAAGTTCAGCATCGTAGGTTTTTCTTGTTCTCTTTGTAGTTTATGCAAAGAATAGAAATTGATAATGTGATAAAGCTTATGTTATTTTTCTACGATACTTGGAAGTTTGAGTAATAGAAAATTTTATATGATTAAAATAATTTTTCATATAGTAGAAAGTTTTGATAGTCTATTAATTTTCTTCATTTTTTTATATTTTTTCTATCTGCTATTTTGCAGACAAAAACAAAAAATTAGCCTCAATTTCTACTGTGACTTTGTTTTAGGACTTCCTCTATACTCAAAGGAGATACAACTCTAGTGATAAAAAGAAAACCTAGAAATCAACATAGATATGAATGGTTGTTGAAGTTCGACATCTCAGTCTTTTTCCTCCACATATAAATTAACAAATATGACTCATCATTTCAATATCTTACGTATTCAATTAATGTATTCAAACAATAACTTATATCTAAGCCCATGTTTATACATTTATTAATATGTTAATCTAAATTAATACATTTATTACTACTCTTTGATTATTGTTAATCTAAGTTATTCTTTTACTTATTTAATTATATTTTATAATAATTTTAAATATATATATATAAAATTAAGTATATATTTTAATATTTGGTGAACATTAATTAATAGATTAATAACATATGCGTAAATTACCAATCATATGTTAACCTATATTGTTATATACTTATTATTATTATATTTATTACTTGTTACATAAAACATATTATATTATATAATTACTTTAAAAGTATTAATTAATTACTAGTACTCTATGCAAAAAAAATAACATAATTACAACTACTTAGCTATTAGAGTTTCATGGCATGTTTCTTGTAATTAAATATATATTTAAAAAACCACACTATATACTCACAAACAAGTGTATATAATTTAAATAACTAATTTATAGCATTACTTTACTATCTTAATTAAAAAAAGAGGAAAAAATTAAAATTAAAATTAACTATGAATGAAATAATTACATAGAAAATAATTTTTGTATGAATTACACATAAGGCTACACTGCACTGTTAACTTTTTTTTCAATAAAGTTAAATATTCGTCGGAAGAATTTAAATTAAAGCAAAAAAAATTGTGACGAAAATACAATCGTCGCCAAAAGCTAAATTTGTCGACGATTTTCAAAAGTCGCCGAAAGTGATTATCAACTATCCAAACGTTTTTCTGATAAAATTAAAATTCGTTGGAAGAAGTCACATTAGGACAAACATTTTTCCAACGAAAATACAATCGTTACCAAAAGAACCACTAGCCGATGATTTTCAAAAATTTGGAAGCGATTATTCAACTATCCAAATATTTTTTCCAACAACACTAATAATTCATTGGAAGAAGCCACATCAAAGCAAACATGTCTTTCATTGCCAAAATTATCGTCGTCAAATGTACCATTTTTCAACGGTGTAAGATTGTCGTCGGCATAAATCATTCAATTATTCAAACCTTTTTTTTTTGACTATCTAAATAATTGTTGGAAGAAGTCAAATAAAAGCAAAGAGTTCTACCAACGACAATATATTCGTCGCGAAACAAATCATCTCCCTACAACTTTATAAATGTGTTGTCAATAAATTATTGCTAAATTTACACTTGCATTTTTTTTTTTCACGAAATATTAGTTCCCGGCATGACTTTTACCAACTAACATATTTGTTGTTGGTAAAAGTATGTTCTAACGATCAAAATCATTGGTATAGAAATTAGCAGTAGTTGACAAAAGTTGTTGTACTCTGTTTGAATTTTTTTCGACAATGTAAGAAAGTTTGTTAGAAGAAGTAGGTTTTACCGACGAATTTTTGGTGAGTTGGAAAATAGTTCATCACTAAAAGTCAATTTTTTTTAGAGGACAACATATGTTGTTGACATGGCCCAATTGTGATTCAAGAAAGTTTATTATGTTCATGATCTATTGTTTCTAATAGAGATATTCAATTCCTTGGTCATTTCTTACGCAATACAATCTTGTGGAAAATGGCAAATAGTGAGCTAGTTAATGAATTTGGCATTGTAATCTATAAACAGAAACTCCTGTTTGTATCAAAATTAAGGATTTTGTTTATAACACGCTGTAAATAAGAAGTGTAGAGTTAGAAGTGTAATGTAATCTTTGAGGAATTTGTTGGACAGATGTATTTGCACTCTTCTGGAGTTTTCGATGTATGTGGCCACGTTTTGTGGTTAGTACAGTTTGATTGATTGAGTTACTCTATTTATTTCTCTCTCTAGGGTTCTTCATCCTCTTCTTTTTTTCTTTTCTATGTAAACTTGGGTTTGCAGATTTACTGTGTAAATCTAGGGTGGAAAGATGTTTGATATTGTTGTGTGAACAATAAGATTTGTGGTTTTGAGAGAATTATGTGGTAAGAGAGAGAGAAAGTGATGTTCTAGTTGGGTCTTGTAATGAATTCTTGAAAGTTTTTGTCTAGTGCCAGAGAATTTTGCTTTTGGGATGTTCATCGGGTGAGTAGACCATTAGGCTGAACATTCAGATCTTTAGTAGTGAAAAATCGCTTGTGTTTTTTACGTTTCCATATTATTTATCAGTGATTTATGTGACGATTGAGTTTTTTGGGACCAAATAAATATAATTTAGTGGAAAATGAGGAATACTAAACTAGTTATTAGTTTTGGCATTGTTATCTACATGGGCTGAGCCAAGAATTTTATCCAGTGTCGACGGAAATTAATAAATATAATAATATAAAATAATATAATAACACAACAATATAAAAAAATAGCATACATTAATTGTTCCTTACGAATTTTTATATTTTGATATCGTTATACAATGACCTCATTATTAATTTTCAAAAGTATATATTTCTCTACATAAACGATGATAATTAGTTGCTTGAACAAGTATGAATGTGCGAAAATAAAATTTGATACAAATTTTAAAATTTACAGAGAATATAATTTCTAAATAACTAAACATAATAATGTCCAATTTTTATCCTTGATTTTAATCAATTAAATAGACTAATAAACAAATTTTCCATTTTCAATAAACAATTGCAAATATAGATTGCAATTTTATCATTTCATGTAATCATGTTTATATATTGCTAATAGCCTTTGGCATAAAATAAATACTTGCAACTAAGCTTAAATTAATATAAACAACAATCAAATATAAATCAATGTATTTTGTTAATTGCCTTTTGGGCCATTTTGTTGGCCCATTTAATGATTTAAAGTGTATGCTTTTCTAGCCCATTTGATATTAGCATTTTTCAATTATTTATTAGTTACTAGTGAGTAATCGTTCATTGTACGTTGTAAACCCGTAATTAAATATTTAATAATCTAGATAATAAGAATACAAGTATATCGTCATTAGCCATTGTCTATATGTATGCTTTTTGAGTCATTAGCCATTATCTATATACTATATGTATACAATTTTGAGTCTTTTTATCTATAACAAAATAAAGAGTTATATAACCATGGGCTAGTTTCATCCTCCCCCACTTATCCCACTATACCAATTCATTATCAAGAGTTTGTATATCCTACATGATTGTAGATCACATATACTTTATCATATATAGATTATCTATACTATTTTTAAAAGGGGCTTAAAAGGAGAAACATTTTTGAACGATTCTACCCTTACAAATTTTTTAAAATTTCATATTTACCTTTAGTATTCATTAATGTATAATTATTTTTTAATATTTTATTTATTACTCTTTTATTGTTCATCCTTATTGTACATTAAATTTTCAACAATTTACTAAATATACAATTAAAATTTTTAAACATTTAATCTATTAAATTAAATATGAAGGTGAAAATATAATTTATTTATTGTTTGGCATTAAGTTGATAAAAGGAATAAGAAATGAATTTCAACAAAAAAAAAAATGAACGAGAAAAATTGTAACTTAGTTTATTACCGCATTAATACCGCATTAAAATTCAAATAATAGTTGTCAAAACTGAAATTGAGATAAAAAGATTATTTTTAATACATTTGCTTACAGTGATTACGAGCATGTTTGGTTCAATTTTTTTTTTAAATTCTTTTTTTTTCAATTTTATTTTCAATTACATATTTTGTGGGACCTACAACTTTTATCAATTTTTTAACCACATGTTTTACCAATTTTTTTCAAAATCTTTAAACCCCACCAAACATATACTATAGTTTAGAATTAACGTGTAAAACTTTTTTCATTTTTAATTTAATTTAATTTAATTAATATATATAGAACGTTCTTCTTATCTTACTTCTGTGCGTTAACAATATTTTTACAACATAGACAAGTATTGACACCTCTTTAATTTTTATTTCTTACTTACATTTATGACATTTCATTTACGTCGTCAAATCAAACACATCTAATAAAAAGAGAACATACACAAAGAATATTATTCACAAGAAACTACTACTCCAACAAATATACAATATTATGTAGTCAATCATTACATTTTCTCACATTAAAATTAGTAATTATTAATTTCATTCTTCGTAAAATGCAGTCCTGAAGATTAATACTATAAGATTTGATATCAATGGTTCGTTAATCATCAAAGTTTAAATCACCAAAATATCTAATTTGAGTTCAATTATTGTTGGTATTATCACCATATTAAACCCATCTCTAATTGTAATTGTACTTAAATGAATGTAGTTATCTTTTAATATTTATTTGTTACTCTTTTATTGTTCATTATTATTGTACATTAAATTTTTAATAATTTATTAAATGTATATTTAAAATTTGTAAATATTTAATATATTAAATTAAATATGAAGGTAAAAGACAATCTCAATTTTTTTGCCTTACTAGATGAAAGACATAAAAAATGGATTTAAAAAAATGAATCGGAAAATTGTAACTTTTTTATTACTAGATTGAAATTCAAATCATGGAGATGAAAAGATTGTTTTGAATTCATTTAATTACCGTGATTATAGTTGATAACTAATATATGAAGCTTTTTAATTTTTAATTTAATCAATAATACATCGACGCCGCTTAATAAAAAAAGAGAACATACACAAAAGAATATTGTTTACAATGAGTCACTACTCTAACAAATGTACAATATTATATAGTCACTCATTACATTCTCTCTAATAAAAATAATAATTATTAATTTTTTTCCGTAAAATACAACCCTGAAGATCCTATTAATACATCATTAATTTCATACGATTTTATATTAATGGTTCGTCAATCATCAAAGCTCCAATCACCAAAAGCTCTTCACTCAATTCAAGTTACTATTCGTATTACTACTATATAAAACCCATATTTGATTGCAATTGTACTTTTATAAATATAAATAAAATATCAATATCGAACAATACAAAACAACATGTTATCAACAACTATATTTTTTTTGTTATCTTTATTGCAATTGCTACTTTAAAATTTTAATTATTAACAATTAAAAAATAAAAAATATTAAAAATTAACAATATAATTACAAAAACACGTGCAACACATGCGTGTCTAATTAGTTACAAACAAAAGTTACAAGTTACATCATACTCACAACAATTGATTATTTCTTTTCAACTTTCTCCATTGAACTCTAGCTTCCATCTCGTGTTCATTGCCAGTTCACCAGGGAAAATTTCTTCGCCCACCATCTACTAGCAAAAAGGTTTTTATTACATCAACAAATTTCTAAAAATACAAATTACAACACTAAACCACCGAGACCAAAGGCTGTACACCTTAACTAAAGAATCAATATAAAAATAAATATGTGCATAACTCAGTTAAGTATAAATAATAAATCATAACATCATTATAAGTTTAAAAAATCGTAAAACACACTCACAACTAGGAAAAAAAATGAAATTTGTCATGCTAAACAACATATGTTGTATTTACAGCACAATATGCTGCAGATGAACCACCTCTCCCAAACAAATTGAAATATATATGTACATACTGTTGGAAATAATTGTTAAATTGGTTTGACCAATTTTTGACCAAATATTCAGGTGAGTCCCGATAACCGATTATTATAAAATTATAGTCGAATACATTCTATTCCGTAAGTAGATACTAAGTGGTACATTTGGTTTCACAAAATTATTTCCGATTGAATGAGAAATTAATATCAAAAGTTGACACCTTGAAGGTAGAAATTAAATGTTGTAGCAAATTGGGAAGTGTATCCCACATCGGAAGATGACTTAATTTTGAACCAATTAATATATCTCTAGTTTGGATTTGGGTTTGGGCTCCAAGGAGCACCGCAAGTCTTTAGAAGGGAGAAGGCTTAGATTCTATCGAGTTCGGTTCAAAGCCCACACTCGCAGTGCTGGGTCGCGTAGTATACTCTTTTAGACAAAATAAATATAAAATAATCGTGGCTCGAGGTTCGAGTCGTGGGGCGTGTTTGACACGTGTAGTATATTCTTTTTAGACAAAATAATTTATTTATTCAACATGTCCTTCCAGATTTGGCAACTATTCAAAAGAGTCCTTTCAAGTGTTGTGTCTTTTCGAGACACAACTTTTGGTATTCTATAAATAGGCCCCTATAGTTCGCATTTTTAATTCCATCATATCTGAATTTGTTTTGCATTCCATAGCATTCGAGTTTTGGTTTAGAGAGTACAAAAACAATTTAAGTTATTTGTCCTTTTGGTTTGTAGTGCTACTACCGAAAGGTTTTGATCGTTGTATCTTGGGAGGCGTTTGCCACAATACCGTAAGCACCGGAGCGGGGCAAATCGTCTTAAGGAAAGAGTTGAACTCTTGCCTCGATCATATATTTTTATTTCATTGTCTTTTACGATTTTGCAAGTAAGTGTTGTGCATTATTTAATTAAAAACAGAATATAATTTTATATTTAAAATTTGGAACAACAAACTTAAGACGTAATTTACTGTGCAAGATAATTATATTCTGTAGTATACTAATTAACGTATTCTATTCTGCTGCATTTAAATGCTTGCTTTTTGTTAACTTGTAATTGCATGCAACATTAATTATTTTTCTTTAACCGCATGTGAATTCAAATTCTGATTACAATAGTTTCATCAAGTTTCATGCAAATTAATTATATAAATCATAATTAATTTGGGCCTTGTGTTTCTGTTCTTTAATTTGCTGATTCTATTTTAGCAATTAACCTTTACTGAATTCTCTGTCCGTGATATTAATCTGTGCATGATAATTAAGTAATTTACTTTATTAATCTGTGAATGATAATTAATTGCTTTGTTTACATTTAATACATCAGTTTTTTTTTTAACCGTAAGAATTTATAGAAATCTGCATTTCTGCCAAAAACAGTGTGTTTATATAATTTTCATATTCAATAGTGTGTACAACATAATTTCTGCTTACATGTGTTAAGTACTTAATTCATTATTCTGATTAAATAATTGTAATTGGTCTTGTTCTGTTGGTTTTATTAGATTTGGTTATATTCATTAATTTTGACTCATTAACGTGTTGAATAAAATTAATTGCAAAAGATTTGGCTATTAATTAATAATTAATCTGATCTTTTAAACTTTTGAGCAGAAACTGAAAGTTTCATTTCCATCCAAGTTTTAATTGATTTCTGGCACTTATTTCAGTAGTGCATTTATTGTTAATATATTTGTTTTATCTAATTATATTGTTGAACTTCTGTTTGTAACAGAAATGGATTTGAGTGGGAATAAAGTTGTTTCCCCAACTAATGGTACAACCACTGCGGTTCCACATGTGGCTACTCCAATTCAGCCAACTCCGGTATCCCATGGTGAAAAACCGGAAAAATTTAGCGGTGTGGATTTCAAGAGATGGCAACAAAAGATCTTGTTCTATCTCACTACTCTTAACTTGGCGAAGTTCTCATACGGAAGATCCTCCGTTGTGCAAGAAGGAGAAAATAATCGAGAGTCGATTATTTGCTTGGATGCATGGAAGCATTCGATTTTACGTGCAAAATTACATTACGAGCGGATTAGACAATATACTATATGGAGTTTATAGTGCAATGAAAACTACAAAAGAAATTTTGGGAGTCTTTGGAGAAAAAATACAAAAGCGAGGATCTTGTACGAAGAAATTCATTGTCGGAAAATTCTTAGACTTCAAGATGATAGACACCAAGGCGGTTATTAGCCAAGTTCAATAATTGCAAGTTCTTCTTCATGACATACATGCTGAAAGTATGAGTTTAAGTGAGTCATTCCAAGTTGTTTGCTATCATCGAGAAACTTCCTCCTTTATGGAGAGATTTTAAGAACTATCTCAAGCACAAGCGCAAAGAGATGAATTTGGAAGAATTGATTGTTCGGCTAAGGATAGAAGAAGACAACAGAAAGTCTGACAGGAAATTTGGAGGACATTTTGGGCAAGCAAAAGCCAACATTGTGGAGTCTAGTTCAAAGACTAACAAGAAAAGAAAGCATTACGGTGATTGCAGAAGAAAGACAACAAAAAGAATGCTAAGAAATTTAAAGGTATTCATTATAAGCTGTGGAAAGGTGGGACATCGTGCAAGTGAATGTCATAAGCCAAAGAAACAAAAGGCTCAAGCACATGTGATGAAAGTGATGCACTATCGAGGATATTCAAATGAACTTGTCTCATTGTTGTTGTACGAATGCAACAACATTGGAAATCCTAGAGAATGGTGGGTGAACTTTGGAGCTACTCGACACATTTGTCTTGACAAGACAATGTTCTCTAACTACAAGACAATCAACGGAGAACAATTATTTATGGGAAATTCCATAAGTTCAAAAGTTGAGGGACAAGGGAAAGTAACTTTGAAGATGACTTCCGGCAAAGAACTCGTCCTCAACAATGTGCTACATGTGCGACATTCGCAAAAAAATCTTGTATGCGGGTCTTTACTTAGCAAGAATGGTTTTAAATTGGTCTTTGTATCGACAAGTTTGTACTTACAAAAATGATGTGTACGTGGGAAAGGGTTACCTTTACGAAGGACTATTCAAGATGAATGTCCTTACCATTGTACCAAAATCAAACAATAATAATAATACATCTTCTTCTGCTTATATCGTTGAGTCTTCTTGTTTATGGCATAATCGATTAGGACATGTAAACTTTAAATCGTGCATAAATTAATAAACTTAAGTTTATTGCCTTCTCTACAATTTATTCCTAATCATAAATCACGAAATTTGTGTTGAGGCTAAGTTAGCTAAAACTCCGTTTCATTACGTTGAAAGAAACACGATACCTTTAGAATTAATTCACGGCGATATCTCGTGACTTGAAATTTGTGCAAACTAGAGGTGGTAAAAGTACTTCATTACTTTTATCGAGCGATTGCACAAGATCTTTATTATGTTTATTTGCTAAGAAGCAAAGATGAAGCATTGGATGTTTTTAAACATTATAAGAATGAAGTTGAAAATCAACTTAGCAAACGAATAAAGAATATTTGTAGTGATAGAGGAGGAGAATATGGAGCACCGTTTGAAGAATTTTGTTACGAATATGGTATTATTCATCAAACAACGGCACCTTATTCACCTCGATCAAATGGTATTATTTGAGCGTAAAAATCGAACTCTTAAAGAAATGATGAATGTCATATTGATTAGTTCAGGTTTACCTCAGAACTTATGGGGGGAAGCTATTCTTTCAGCAAATGTGATTCTTAATAAGATACCACAAAAGAAGAAGGATAAAACTCCATATGAATTATGGAAAGGTCATAAACCCACATATAAACACTTAAAAGTGTATGGGTGTTTGGCTAAGGTTGAAGTACCAAAGCCAAAACAAGTTAAAATTGGACCTAAAACAATTGATTGTATATTTATCGGATATGCTAACAATAGTAGTGCATATCGATTTCTTGTTCTAAATCGGATATTCGGATATACATGAAGGTACTATCATTGAATCTAGAAATCTTGCATTCTTTGAAAATGTATTTCCATGCAAAGACAAGAAAGAAATAAGTTCCAATAAGCGAACTTATAATCACGCAAATGGTACTCATATAAGTGATGAAGAACCTAGGCGTAGTAAAAGGACGAGAACTTCTACCTCGTTTGGTCCAGATTTTCTAACTTATATGGTGAAAATGATCCTAAGACATTTAATGAGGCAATGTCTACTCCGAAGCTCCGTTGTGGAAAGAAGCTATCAATAGCGAGATAGATTCTATTATGCAAAACCACACTTGGGAGTTGGTTGATCTTCCACCTGGAAATAAGCCTTTAGGTTGTAAGTGGATTTTCAAAAAGAAGTTAAAAGCTGATGGATCTATCGATAAATACAAGGCTCGATTAGTAGCTAAAGGATTTAGACAAAAAGAAGGCCTTGGCTTTTTCGATACATACTCACCGGTGACAAGGATCACCTCGATCAGAGTTCTAATTGCAATTGCAGCATTGCATAAACTCGAAATCCATCAAATGGATGTAAAAACAGCATTCTTAAATGGAGAGTTAGAAGAAGAAATTTACATGGAACAACTTTGAAGGGTTTGTTGCTCATGGACAAAGACAAAAGGTGTGTAGACTCGTTAAATCTTTATATGGACTAAAGGAAGCTCCAAAACAATGGCACCAAAAATTTGACAAAACTATGTTGTCAAATGATTTTAAAATTAACGAGTGTGATAAATGTGTCTATATCAAAACCACACCAAAAGCTTATGTGTTAGTATGTTTGTATGTCGATGACATGCTTATTATGGGTAGTAATAATGATATTATCATGACTACGAAGAAAATGTTAGCAAAACATTTTGACATGAAGGATATGGGTGTAGCAGATGTAATTTTGGGAATTAAAATATCTAGAACACCTAATGGACTAAGTTTGTCACAGTCTCATTATATCGAGTCTATACTTAAAAAGTATAATGTTTATGATGAAAGTCCAGTTAAAACTCCTGTAGATATAAGTCTACACTTGGCAAAGAATAAAGGTGAACCTATATGTCAGCTAAATTATTCTCAAATTATAGGAAGCTTGATGTATATTATGAGCGCTGCAGCGTCCGGATATTGCTTATGCAGTTAATAAGCTAAGTAGGTTCACAAGTAATCCAAACAATGATCATTGGAAGGCATTGAATAGGGTGCCGCTATTTAAGATACACCTTAAATTTTGGATTACATTATGCAAGATATCCAAGCGAGTATTAGAAGGATCTTGTGATGCGAATTGGATATCGATACAAATGATTCCAAATCCACAAGTGGTTATGTCTTTATCATTGGTGGTGCGGTTTGTGTCTTGAAGTCCTCAAAGCAGACATGTATAGCTCGATCAACGATGGAATCGGAATTTATAGCTTTAGATAAAGTTGGAGAAGAAGCGAGAATGGCCCGTAATTTCTTAGAAGATATTCCATGTTGGTCTAAACCGATTTACGCTATAAGTATACATTGTGATAGTCGATCGGCTATTGGAAGGGCACAAAACAAGTATGTATAATGGTAAGTCTAGACATATCGTCGTGAACACAATACTATTAAGCAATTGATCTCAAATGGTATTATTTCTATTGATTACGTAAAATCAAAAAAGAGAATCTCGCGGATCCTCTTACAAAGGATTACCAAGAGATCAAGTATTTGCTTATCAAAGGAATGGGATTAAAAGCACACAACGCATGAATTTTTATAATGGTAACCTAACCTTGTTGTTGAAGATCCCAAGATCTTGGTTCAATGGGACAACTAAGTTATGAATATTCGGTTAAGCACTTAGGGTTATCTCCTACCCATTTCTATTATGAAAAAAAAAAGTGCTTTACATGAGATTATATTAGGATAAGTAATACGTTTAATGATTCCTATAGTTTGGATTAACCAAGTGGAGTATGGCAGAATGCTCTTAATAGGAGATCACCTATGTAAGTGTGAAGTGGGGCCGCTTCTATGAGAAATGTTTTAAGGCTTAAATTCTCTAAAACACTTATGAAACCCAAGAGTTGTTCATGGTCAAAATGAACACAACCATGAGAACAAAAGAATTGTTAGAAAGGTTATTGTGTGGATACTGTTGTCTTGGTTTACACAAAAATTTGGGACAGATTCAAGACATCACGTTCATCTTGACTAGCCAAGTAAATCGATAGTATTCTACTAGGGCGGGTTCAAAGCCGAAGCTACCTCTCTGATCTGATAGCTTTTACGCATGTACTCTCTATTAGCATTTGCATTTCATTTGCATATTTATGGTAATTTCCATTCATGTGGGGATTGTTGGAAATAATTGTTAAATTGGTTTGACCAATTTTGACCAAATATTCGGGTGAGTCCCGATAACCGATTATTATAAAATTATAGTCGAATACATTCTACTCCGTAAGTAGATACTCGTGGTACATTTGATTTCTCAAAATTATTTCGATTGAATGAGAAATTAATATCAAAAGTTGACACCTTGAATGTAGAAATTAAATGTTGTAGCAAATTGGGAAGTGTATCCCACATCGGAAGATGACTTAATTTTGAACCAATTAATATATCTCTAGTTTGGATTTGGGTTTGGGCTCCAAGGAGCACCGCAAGTCTTTAGAAGGAGAAGGCTTAGATGCTATCGAGTTCGGTTCAAAGCCAAAGCCCACACGTGCGCGCCGCCGCCGCCAGGTGGGGGCTCGGGCTCGGGCTCGGGGCTCGTGGCTCGTGGCTCGAGTTCGAGTCGTGGGGCGTGTTTGGCGTAGTATATTCTTTTTAGACAAAATAATTTATTTATTTTATACATCGTTCGAATTTGACACGTGTCGTGTATGCATCATTGGATTAAAAGCAGAGACATGATTGTTCAACATGTCCTTCCGGTTGGCAACTATTCAAAAGAGTCCTTTCAAGTGTTGTGTCTTTTCGGACACAACTTTTGGTATTCTATAAATAGGCCCCTATAGTTTTGCATTTTAATTCCATCATATACATAATTTGTTTTGCATTCCATAGCATTCGAGTTTTCAGTTTAGAGTACAAAACAATTTAAGTTATTTGTCCTTTTGGTTTGTAGTGCTACTACCGAAAGGTTTTGATCGTTTGTATCTTGGGGCGTTTGCCACAATACCGTAAGCACCTCGAGCGAGGCAAAAATCGTCTTAAGGAAAGAGAGTTGAACTCTTGCATCGATCTCGTGTATTTTTATTTCATTGTCTTTTACGATTTTGCAAGTAAGTGTTGTGCATTATTTAATTAAAAGCAGAATATAATTTTATATTTAAAATTTGGAACAACACATACATCCAAACAATCAAATAAGCATTTACCGATGGTGTCATTGTTCGGATAGTATTACAAAGGAATCATCGAAGGTTAGAAATGAAAAACATAAATTACCCAACGGAAAAAAAAAATACTTGGTAGTTGGTGCATTCAATTATAGAAGAAAATACATAAAACAAAAAATATTACATACATCCATAATAGAACAACCATAAAAAATAGTTTTTATTTCATTTCACAAACTAAAAAGCACATACGTTAGTAATAGAACAACCAAAAGAAAGTTCTAAAAATAATTAATACATACATAATATTTAACAACAGTTCATACCATTTTTCAAGAACACAGAGCTTCAAATAGAGTGATGCAAGTAAAAATGCATAAATCTATAATGCAAAAACCAAATATCAGGCGAATCGGAATATGAACCACAAATGAAGAGTTATCTTCTTGGATTTAACAAACATCAGAAATTTACAAACTCCTATCAAACAGTTATTAGAATCGAAAAAAGAGTCACCATATGTTTTTCTTCTCTAATTTTAAGAACAACACCAACTAACGTAGTCCAAGCTAATCATACAGATGTAGAATCGGAATAGGAATTACATAATATGAGTATTTTTCTTTGATTTCAGATTTCAGAAACAAGAGAAATTTACAAAAAGATCCTAATATGTGGAAAAAGAAAGAGGTGAGAAAATGTGAAAGAGAGAAAAAATGGAGAAAAAGGGTGAAAGAGAGAGGTAAAAGGTTGAGATTGTGGCGTGTGTCAAGCGAAGGAGACTGGAAATAAAAAAGGCATGTCAAGATTGGAAAAAACTAAAAAGCAACAAACAGATTATAAAGGGCATCGTATTCATCTTTTTGGGACAACAAAATGAATAGTGAAAACTTCAAAAACTCTTTTATTATAGGTTAGATTATTATATATAGTTTAGATGTGAAATAGGAACTATCAATAGTGGTGCTGATCTCCTACCCACTTATAATGCACACGCTGATGTGGTATCACATGATTCTAAAAATAATGAGTGTGAGACTATAAACTACTAATCATATGATGTCACCGGTGATAAGATTATGGGTAAGATATCGACCCTCTCTATCTGGTGTGCCGATCACCCACCTATAAATCTATGAATTATAGTATATGACCGAAAGTTTATAAATTTATAATTATAGATGACCAAATATTATAAATAGTGTCTTACATTTACTTTTTCAATATAGTTAGGATTAGGATGCAAGCATTGCCTGCTTTTATTTGGGCTTCTCGAGGGTTCGCTAGTAGTTATCTAGTCAAACAAAAATTAGTGTTTGTTTCAAAATCAAAGATTTTGCTTATAACATGTCGTCGATAGTAAGTAAGCATAGAATTTGAAATAGAAGATTATCATCTTCGAGAAATTTGACAAAAAACAGTTCTCAAGTAAGAATATGAGTTGTTGGCCTCAATTATTGGTCTAATATAGAATGATGGTGATGATTGCACTTCAAATTTAAGGGTGAATTTTATATACCTTGGAAAGAGAATGATTACATGGAATATATTATTATTATTATTATTATCTAAATTCTAACATTTTGATGTGGCTAAAAATTCACGTCGACACTATTTCCTGTCCCCAAAATATTTTGTCTAATAGTGGCCAATGCCAGATATTTAACAGCCATATCAGATAATAAAAATAATGTTCCTATTAAAATTAATGTTGATTACATCCCTAAACAAATCCCAGTAGCCAAAAGGGGAAAAATTACAACTGTAATCCTCAATTTATTATAATAATTAAGTAGGTCATCAACTAATCCTCAATCTCTCAATTTGGTAGTGTTCCATTTGATAACTAAAAAGTGCATCTTTTATTAAAGACTATTAAGTCCTCATTTTTAATTATATATGAAAATAAAAGGAAAAAGAGAGAAAATAAATGTAACAAATATTGTTATCAAAACCCAACTTGAAAAATCGAACTAGAAACTAGTTCGACCATATATCAAAAACCGATTAGTTAAAAATTTGTATGAAATTCAATCAACCAAATAGTTCAATTGGAAGCCAATTGACCTGAGTATGACTTATAGGTAAACAATCACATTTTGTTTAAAAAAATGAAAAAAAAAAATTGATAAAGACTTTTAGACTTCAAAATCGAAAGAGCTAAGCTAACAAATAAGTTAAGACATCAACATCATCGTCGTAGACATCTCGTGTTGCTCCACCTGCTTCCTATGTTACTTTAGCAAAATGTGTTTATTTATTTTTTATACCAATTCGACATTGGTTCAACTCTCTTTATTTTTTCCAACTCGATGATTAGTGCAATTTTTTAAAACATTGGTTATTATTAAACTCTCAACATTGTTAAAAAAACACTTCTTTATATCATTGAGGAGTCCGTTTGGAACAGTTATTGTGAATAGAATTTTTAGCAGTAGAACTTTTGGTAACATTTAGAAGTAGAGTTTTTGTTAAAAAAATTGTTGACTGTTTGACTATGAATTTAAAAAGTGTTGTAAATATTAAGTTGAATGTTTGGTTGCATAATTATAATAATATTTTTGTATAAATTTTATATTTATTTGACTAACTAGTAATTAATTTTTGTTAAAAAGTACTTTTATATAAATGTTATTTTCTTTAAAAAAAATATTTGTTCATATCCTATAATAACTATTAAAATTAGTATCTTAATTAAATTATGATAATACAATTATTTTAGTATATATCATATTACTTAAAAATTAATTTATTTAAATCAAACATATCATATGTAATATGTATTATATTATTTAACATGCCAAGATATTTTTTTTTACTTTATATAAATATATGAAGTGACACTTTTATATAAGTAATTAATGTGACAAATAAGTTAATATCTTTTTTGATGTATAAATGGTGATTTTGTTAATTTTTAAATTTCATTAAATGTTAATTGCAATTTCCCGTAAAAACTCAATTAGAGCTTTTTAGAGAAACTCAAAAACAGCTTTTTAAGCAATTTGTAGTCAAAAAGTGCTTATTGACTCTAGTCAAATAACTATAAATATAAACATCGATTAGGTGGCAGCAAGGTTTGTGACTCTTTGATCTATCGGTTGACTCTGTCTTTTTAACATCCTTGATTTGTTTCCAGGAGCGGAGATGGAATGAAATAAGCAATCAAGTCCGTCTGGACTCCGATCGAGAAAGCCCTATACTCGACCTACTTCCATCTTAAAGCATTGAAAGAAAGGCAGGCAGCTTTTCCGAGTTTCAGAGGTGACGGAGGTCAAAAAGGAGTTCAATCGCTCTCACATAAATACGGAGTTCAGCCGTAAACAAAAAGTGGAGATTAGTTCTCAAAGTCGATTGATTGAGAGATGAAAACCAGTTGCTTAGGTTAGGACTCCCATTCGATTCGATCTCTCATCAGTCATTGAATCGGGAACGGCGGAAAGAGACGATCAGGGATTATGGATCTAAGTCTGAGCCTGACACCTCTATTATTACATCAAACAACAATTGAGTTGGGATCAAAGAATGAAGGGATTGTTCCCCGTATGTATTGTGTTCAACGAATGAAATCCTTCTTCAGCTTGAAAGACATCTCAGGAAAGAGCTACTTAAACTTAAGAAATTTTTTTAGAACCCTTCATACTCGAGAATAAGGTCAGGAAGAAGATGAGTAAGCTTCAAAGCACTCAACAAAGCGCGAGGGGAATTTGATATCTAGCACTCATCCTCTCGAGCTGTAAGCTTGTGAAAGTTGGGTGAAACAAACAATTTTTCTAAACATAATACAAACAGGTAGGGGGACAAAGGATCCCCATGTCTTAGGCCCCTACCAGGTGTGAAAGATTTCGTAGTTTTCTCATTCCATAGAACTGAAAGCCTTGTGGTAGTGATACATTCTGTTATCAAGGAAATCCAATTCTGAGGTAGGCCAATTTCCTTAGCAGTTTGATTATCCATTTCGGGTTGTGATTGCATTTCTGTGACTTAGATACTGAAATTAGCTCATACTCATCTTCCTTCTTAGTACGAGATAAATAGAAAGCAATGATCTAAAGCATTGTACCGCTCATTGGAATGCCTCTTTCTCACGGGCTGGATTGAGGAGTCTTTCATAAGTTGACTCCCGTCCCTAAACAAAGCACCGATGGGTCTTCCTATTGCAATCGAGAGAGGTAAATAGGCGAAAATCGGTACACTTTTAGTACGGAGGTATGCAAGCAGCAAAACAGTGAAAGTATTTTTGCTCTTTAAAAAGTACACTTGAACCTAAAAAACACCATTCCAAACATAATAGTAGTTGCTATAAAATTGGATGACAACTCAGTTATGACAAATTAAAGTTGTGGACCTATTTCGTTCCATTTTGAATAGAGTGAGTACCTCAACCTTAATTGTCATAAAATTAAAAGTTGCAAACACCTTCGACTGTTCAGCTACCCCCCTGCTCCATTAAAGCATATACCCTTTTGGCTTCTTCACTGTTAACAAATCTATTTTTCAAAACTTTGAAACAAGGCAAATATTTCATTAAAATCTTTGTGAAAACCCAGATAATTACGGTTTTTGTTGGTCGTTATTTTGGTCGAGCACTGTCTTCTCTTTATTGAATTCCATCTTATCAAACAAGACTAACTTGTGACCAACCAGCTGTGAGGTTTAATCTTCCACTAATTTTTGACCTGTGTGTAATCTGCTTTTTATGGGAGACTTGGTGAAGCAAATCTTGGGAAAACCGATCCAATTAGCGGACCAAGTGATAAAGGTGGCGAATGATGCCGCCTCATTCAAGCAAGAAAGCGCAGAACTCAAGTACAAGACTGAAAAGCTTTCTGGGCTGCTGCGCCAGGCGGCGCGTGCCAGCGACGATCTTTATGAACGTCCCACGCGCCGCATCATCGACAACACTGAACAGGTTCTGGAAAAAGCCTTTGCCCTTGTCCTTAAATGCCGTGGCCACGGCCTTGTGAAGCGCGTTTTCACCATTATTCCTGCGGCGGCATTTCGAAAAATGTCTTCAATGCTCGAAAATTCCACTGGCGATGTGTCGTGGCTGCTTCGTGTCTCCGCCTCCGCCGACGGCCGTGCCAACGAGTACCTTGGCCTACCTCCGATCGCCGCCAATGAGCCAATTTTGTGCCTCATATGGGAGCAAATCGCGATTCTGTTCACGGGATCGCTGGATGATAGATCAGACGCTGCAGCCTCGCTGGTATCCCTGGCTCGGGACAATGATCGGTACGGGAAGTTGATAATTGAAGAAGGCGGGGTTGGACCCTTGTTGAAGTTGGTGAAGGAAGGCAAATTGGAGGGCCAGGAGAATGCTGCCATGGCAATCGGGCTCCTGGGACGAGACTCGGAAAGCGTCGAACAATTGATAAAGGCTGGGGTTTGCTCAGTGTTTGCGAAAATCCTCAAAGAGGGTCCAATGAAGGTGCAGTCAGTGGTTGCCTGGGCAGTGTCTAAGTTCGTCGCACATTATGCCAATTGCCAAGATATTTTCGCCCAACACAACTTTATTCGATTGCTCGTTAGCCATCTTTCATTTGAGACTGTGCAGGAGCATAGCAAGTATGCTATTGTTAGCAAAGCAACATCAATGCATCAAGCAGTTGTTTTGGCGAGTACTAATAATATGAATGCTGACAATAGTGTAATTAGGCCGGATGATGAGGACGAGGAAACTAGGCCGATGCCCCATCCTTTCGTGAACAATCAGTCTGATTCTGATCAAATGCTCGCATTGGTTACGAATACCATGGCATTGAAGGCTCAAAACAAGCGTAGCAGTCTTGCCAACAGCAATGGCAACAGTCCCCATCATCAGCAGAGTCTTTCGCTATCTTGGACAAGTAAAGCCAGGGAAATGGAGGACTCGGATACAAAGGCCTATATGAAGGCGATGGCTGCAAGAGCCCTTTGGCACCTTGCGAAAGGAAATTCACCCATTTGCAAAATCATCACCGAATCAAGAGCCTTATTGTGCTTTGCAGTTCTCCTGGAGAAAGGTTCCAAAGAAATTCAATATAATTCCACTATGGCATTGATGGAAATCACGGCAACAGCAGAGGAAGATGCTGATTTACGAAGATCAGCATTTAAGCCCAATTCGCCCGCCAGCAAAGCCGTGGTTGATCAACTACTCAGAATCATTGAAAAGGAAGATATGGAACTGCTTGTTCCATGCATTAAGGCAATTGGGAATTTGGCTAGGACATTCCGGGCAACAGAGACGAGGATATTAAGCCCATTGGTAAGGTTACTTGATGAGCGAGAAGCCGAGGTTTCAAAGGAAGCTTGCGTCGCGCTCAAGAAATTTGCTTGTACAGAAAACTATCTACACATGGATCACTCCAAGGCTATTATAAGTGCTGGAGGGGCGAAGCACCTCGTCCAGCTTACGTACTTTGGAGAACAAATTGTTCAGAGATGTGCATTGATTCTGTTGTGTTACATTTGTTTACATGTACCAGACAGTGAAGAACTTGCTCAAGCTGAAGTACTGATTGTGCTAGAATGGGCATTTAAACAAACATCCTTCATCCAAGATGAAAATGTTGAGAAATTGTTACCAGAAGCCAAGGGAAAATTGGAGCTATATCAATCTAGAAGTTCCAGAGTATACCATTAAATTAGACCACAATTAGGTTTCTAGGACTGTTTCTTGTTCTTGTTAAATGAAACCTCAAGAATTGAAAATGTTTTTCTTATGTGTAACACAAAAGTTGAGAGCATTTTTGTTGGAGACAGGCGTTTGTTAGTTGATTCACTTTACCCCTTGTTGCGCCTGTTAATTGATTCAATCAACTTTACTGAAATTGACATTAGCCAATTTGACTACACAATCTCAATTTGATACAGAAAAATAAGAATATTGTTATATATCATTTAGACATCATTACCAATCTAATGACAATGGTGCCTCTGTTTTATTGTCAAATATATTAAAATGCATCATAACTTGATTGGATAATAAATCAAGACACCACTGCCACCTAGATAGTTATGATCTCAACTAATGATAGATAGCATTATTTGAAAAAACAAAGATGCGGGTAGGTACTTAATATTTAAAGCAACGAGACAACTTTCTTGGTAAAATATCTCTATAATTTCAGGAGAATGGGGTATCTTCACAAAGGTTGACGCAATGACAATGCCAGCTAACACTTGTGTGCAGTATTGAATGATCGTGACTTGACGTGTTGTCGATGCTTATGATGAAATGGGTAACCAGCTCATACTCAGCTTTGACATTGCAAAATTACGTAATAGAAGGAATGGAATACACGATAGAGACAGACAGACAGACAGACAGCCATTGGATGAAGTTCTGTTATTTTTGAAAAAAATTAGCACAGACAAGTATTGTTGACTTTTAACAAACAGCAACCCTGGGACTGAACAATCCGATGATTCTCAGGGATACGAAGGCTGACTATAAAATTTTGGGTCAACAGTTACATGTGAACATCAAATGTGTTTTGTTGAAATATTATTTGCACACAAAGAGGTGCAACGTTTTTTTATCTACACATGGACGCATGCATTATCATGGCAATTGAATTTGTAAAATTTCACATAGAATAGGATCAGATTTGTTTATCATATATTTTCTTTGTACCGCATCTAATGAAAGGTAATTAAGCTTGAGTTGATATTGTTGTAATTTTAAGATAATTTGTTTTTGTTGTGTTAAAGAAAAAAATCGGCTGTTATAGTTATTCTAAGTCTTCGGGTTGTTTGGTCATTCTTTTTTTTCCTATCACATGTCGCCGCTTTATTGGATGCTTCATGGTTCTTAAATATTCTGTGACACATGGTAGAAAGTTATTGTTTGGTATAGTTTAAAAATTAGTTTATTTGACCTAAATTGTTTATTTGACAAAGAATAGTAAAAATTATCATATTACTAAGGCAAATTTTTTGGTCAAATAAACTATTTTTTATCAAATAAATCATTTTGGTCAAATAAACTAATTCATAAATTAGACCAAACTGACTCTTAATGTAAGACAATTGGACATATTAGCCTAATAAAATTAATAATACAAAATTACAAATGATTGGTCAATTCCTCAAATGATAATACAAAATTAATAAAGGTATTTGCTTGTTAATACATATCGTGTTCAAATAATAATTGTATATAATACTATTAAAATGGTTTAAATTTGTGTCCATCAACTACATAGCTTAATTTTAGATAAAATAGATATAGATTCTATTTTTGTGCAATGACTTCTTGTAAGTTTTTTAAATACTATGACTTATAAAAAATATTAGATTCTCATAAGAATAAGTTCAAGAATCGTGGTTTGAGGAATTTTTTTTTTTTTTTTTTTTTTTAGGCAACACCCTAAGAGCCCTCCTCGACCCATCCCTATTTGGGACCCCCAACTCCAAAAGTCTGGTTTCGTCATTGATCTCATGCAATAGATTTTGCGACAGTTATCTTCACGTGGATTTTTGCAACTAATTATGCCACGTAGAGATTCACCATTTGGTCCAATGGGTGCTATGTTATTAGTAAAGGGTGCGCCGACCAAACTTTAGAAGTCTCTCCAAGTCTGTATCTAAGCGTCGAAGACAAGAGAGAGCAAATCCAAGTTGAACCCAAGCGGTCTACAAGTTGGCCCTTTAGTTTCATGCCTTCGCTGAACGCATAGGTCAAATGATCTTTAGCGAGCCTTTATAAGCCGAGCATAAAGTGAGGCGTAACAATAGTCCTTGAAGTTCGAGCCTAATATTTATGCTAGGCTTAGATCTTTGATTAGGCCGAAGGTTTTGAAATTATCGTGACTGGTTTCGTCCTACATTTTCCTTTGCACTGGTTTTACTTTTGCTATTTTAGGTATAATAATAGTTCCTGGAGTTTGAGCCTAATTATTTATACTAGGCTCGAACTTTGATTTACTATTCATGCGGTCTTTCTAGCAAGCAAGGTAATGGGACACATGTTTGCCCCTATGTATAACTGAAGTACGTGCATTAATGGTGTGTTATGATTAATGCGTTTAATGTAGACGCCAATGTGTGAATGGGAAGTGTTGCCCATCATGATTACAGCTATCTTTTCCCTTTGCCAGCTAACCTCACACGCGCATCAATTGTGGGTGTGGGCGCGCGTCAAATTTGGGCCCTTTATTTAAATTTCAATATGGCACCTTTTTACATTCAACGGTGATGAACAATCTTCTTTTTTACGGTTTAGATTATATCTTCATGGATCTAACAGCTCGTGTTGTTTGGCAGAAACTATAAATAAATGAATGTTTTCTTCATAGAATTTTCTTACTATTCACACTTACTTTCATTCTTCTAGCGCAAGCCAACCTCTACATTTACTTCACTTCTCATTTCTGGTGGTGCACTTCTTTTAGGGCTTTTTCCGGATGTTCTCATTCTCCTAGGTATTTTTCTTTAATATTTCTTTAAACATATCTCCTTTTTAAAGATTGTCTTCTCAAACTGATTCTCAGAATCCTTCTTCTGGGACAGGGGTTGACTTGAATGAGCCTGAAACATTCGATGAGTCTTCTATCTCCTCTACGGAGCTAGTGGCACTCAATGTTCTGCCAAACATGGGTATAGGTTCCTCCGGCGAAGTCCTTACTAGAGAGGACTTTGACCGTATGAGGTCTGGGAGTGCTTGCAAAAAAAAAAAATCTAAGTTTCATTTTATAGATGAACCAATTTCCCTGGAAAAGAAAGAAAAAAAGGTGAGGTTGGATGAAGAGGTAGAAGATACTGCCCACAACTTGTACCAAGCCTGCGGATCTTTTCGTTTGTTAAATCGGACGAACAACTCGCTAATATCCAAACCCTTTACAACATTCTGACGAATATAGATATGATCCTTCATGGCCTTTACCATAGAGCTGATAGGGCTCCTTCTAACTGCATAGTCATCCATGCTATTTTCATGGAGTCGGGCCTACGTCTAACTTTCCACCACTTTTTCAAAGAGCTCTTAAGTGAATATAGATTAGCCCCACCCCAACTAGGGCCCAACAACTAAGCAGTTATGATGGCCTGCTTCCTAATCTAGAAGAAGGCATGGTTAGAAGGGAATGTCTCATCTCAAACCTTTCGTTGTTTCTACCATCCAGTCCAGGTTGGGAACACAAGAAATCCTCAGCTTGGGTATTACTATCTTACGCCCTCGTCGAAGTTGACCTCAAAATTGGTAGAAACCCCTAATAAAGTAAAGGACTGGAAATAAACATTTTTCTTTGTAAAGTGGAGTTGGGAGTTCTAGCAGACTGACGCCAATCCTTAGACTCTTATACCTCACTTCTATGGCGAGACTTTGTGAGTGTCTTTACTTTTCTTAGGGTATTTCTGCTTTATTTCTTCGATTGATACATCTACACGAGGGTTTTAACTTCATACTAATTTCTGATGGTTAGGTAAGGACCGGGGCCTTGCTTTTCTGACGATCAAATTGCTAGTTTCTTTCTTTTGATCCGAGGCTCCATAATGGAGAACGAGCGGTTGTGCAAAGAGACAAGACTATCCTAGAACTAGGTGGTTCATATTTCTATAACGCGAGCTTGGAAATGACTCTTCGTAAGTATCTCTTCAATCATCTTTTTTATCTTTCGATTACCTTCGACCAGTCGACTTGTACTAACTAAAATCTTCGTTTTTATTTTGTAGTGAACATTAATTTCAATTGGAGAAAGAAAAACAATGTCGCCATGACCGAGGGGTCAAGCAAGGCCCCTTAAAGCGCCAAGGCCTCGGCTCCTCTGTCGAAGAGGGTCGTTATAAATGAACCTTTAGCTTGTCCAACTTTCCAACCCACTCTATAGGAGGTAGTGTCCAAGCACAAAGCTCCTACGAAAGTGCTAGTTGAAAAGGCTTCGCCTAGGCTTCCAACGTTAGGAGTTTCTGCTTCTACTGCTCCTGAGATGAGGCTTTTGAGGGCGATGTAGTTGCGACTACTAGAAAAAGGCCAAAGGCTTCTCACACGGGCCCCCTCTAGCTCCCCTTTTTCGTAATCAACCAAAGGCTATGGGAGTTTGATGATGGCATCCTTCTCTAGTTTTCTCTCGAGGGACTATGCTTCCCTCTTTAAGGCTTTCAACGAGACCTGGAAGACCTGGTCGGAGACCATGACGGTTTGCCAGATGACATCTTTGTAAGAATTAGTGTCCAAAGTCCAATTAGTTAGGTCGTACTTAATTACTTGTTGGACCAAATTAATTAATTAGATTAATTAATTGTGCCCGTTTGTTGATGGGTTCTAGTTGGATTGGAACTAAGGCTAGGGTTAGCACCGCCTATAAATACAAAGGCCACAACAAATTGAAAGAAGTTGATCTCATTATTTACTAGTACAAGCAAAAGACAACCCAATACAATTATTTCTAAAAGGTTCCGCTTTCATCTGTTCTTAATCGTAGAAGTCCATATATGTTCTTGCAGTGTAGATCACCATTAGAGATTGAACAATTGGATAACTATGGTATTGAAGATCGCACCTCCAGCTAATCAGATTTCACGATATTCATCAAAGGTAAACTTCTATCAATTGGAATTGTAGATTTAATTTTTGCTGTGCATTATATCTCTCAATTTCTTACAGTAGTATTAGAGCCCACTTTGTTACTTGTTAGAGTTCGTTAGATTGCTCTGATGAATCAAACAATAATTATTATTGGCATAGTAATTTGATTTGTCAAATTTTGGCACATTAATTTGATTTGAGTTTTGACAATAAATAAAATTGTAAATTTTTAGAAATCTGAATATGATTCAGATTTTATTTTATTTTATTTTTTAAAAAGTAGAAGCCGGAGACTGGCAGCGGCGCTTTGGAAGTCGCCGCTACCATAGATGGCAACCAGAGGCGGGGGCACGCTGCCTTTGGAAGACAGAGGACCCCGCTGCAAGAACAGCGGTCGCCGCCGTTGGTTCTCGCGGTGGCCACCGCTGCTATAGCAGCGGAGCAGCCTAATTTTTTTTTGGCCGCGTCGAATAGCAGCAAAAACTGCTGTTCGAAGCTCACAAGCAGCAGTGGCAGCCGCTGTTGGACACCGACGGCGCACTGCTATGGTTGAATGCGGCACCGGATAGTGCCGGCGCCGCTGTCATAATGGGTCGAGGGTTTCGACTGCTGTTATTGGAGAAGAGGGCTTCCCATGCAATTGCAAAAATTGCATGGGAAGCCCCTTAATTTCAAAATGAGTTCAAAGGGCCTCTTATGCAATTTCTGAAATTGCATAAGAAGGACTTTCTATTTTAAAAATTAAAAGAGGACTGAAATTGTATTAAAGGTCCATTTAATTTTAAAATTCTAGGGACTGATTGTACAATTTTAAAAATTGCACATTAAGTCCTCAATCTTTAAAAGAAAATATGGTTTTAAATGTAATTTTAAATTTTTTGAAAAAATTGTAATTATTTAATTTTAATGTCGGTCAAATATTCAGTATTAACTAACATTCTTTTTAAACCATTATTTTGAATTTTTTGACTGGATTAAATTTTAACTTTACTTTATAAAATTACAAATTTGATCATAATACAAATTTTATCTTCAATTAGAGTATGACTTTAAATTGGAAGATAAAATAAATTTTGAAAATCTCCTTTATGAATAAAATTAAAAATTAATTGATTAATTTTATTGTTGCAAAAATTAATTATTTAATTAGATTAATTATTTAATTTTGTCTAGTTCGTTCTAAAATGTCTAAAAGGTTTAGACTTATACTGTCAAAGTCAAATTTAGAAATTAATATATTTTTAATATTAGATATTAAAATAGATATTTAGTGGATGATTATGGACTCGACCCATGTGATTAGTTGTATGGTTAATTATTCTTGTTGATTGTTTGTTAGGCTTGCAAGCCTATTATTTAATTAAATGGGCATACGAGCCTATTATTTATTTAATTAGAATTTTAAGCTATTTATTTATTATGGGCATGAATGTCTATCAATTTAGGCCTGTGTGCCAACTAGTATAGGATGCATGTTGCAGTTGAGCCACAAAGAAGCAACTAGTATAGACATGTTGCAACAGGAGATGGAGATGATTGCATTTAGCATTCGATGAACGAATGCAACGTCCTTTAAGAATTGACTGACTAATCTTTCTTTTGGCTTAAAAAGATTAGATAGATAAAGTCCATAATTATCTACAATTATTATTATGTATGATTGATTGCATGTTAGATGTTAGTTAATGTACATAATGTGATGAGACAAACTCCTCTTTATCAAAATATTAAATTCGTATTAAATCGTTAATACAACGTGTCTTCTATTATTATAGTGAAAAACTAGAGTCCATTATCGATGTCAGTTTGTTGATTCACTCAAGGCTGCTTGCTCATGGATATGTTTATCACTATGAAACATTTGATGTTTCTGAACAATGGGTCGAATTTAACTAAAATTTTATTTTTTATTGAGTCACTCAAGGAAATAAAATTTTAGAGGTACAATCAAGTAAACATATAAGATGTGTGCTACAAGAAGTTGTTTACTTGATGATCTACGAGTCACATAGAGATGTGATTGATAGAAGTATTTACCCAGATGTTTTATTATGATTTGTTGAATCACTCAAGGTTCTAATAAAACAAAAGGGATCCTAGAATCTAACTGGTTCTATTAATTAATGTTTGATGATCATTAATTCAATTTAAACAGTGGGAGTATAATTAATTTAATATAAGTCCATGTTAAATTAATTTTCTAGATTTAATTAATTGATCTATCTTGTTATTTAATAGTTGAATAATTAGTAACTACATGAGTTTGAGAGGCATACTGGATGCCAACAAACATACTGGACCAAATTTTTTGGATCATCACCGCAATCTGAGAATCGTTCTCAAAGCATGAAAAAAAAAATGGATATGTTAATAAGTAGCCAATGCCGGAAGCTCTTACTGAGGAGGCTACGCGGAGAACGTGCATGCTTACAAAAATACAATGATAATGGTAATACTTCAACATGTGATGCTTGCAATATGTCACCTAAGTTATAAAAGCAGCACGAGGGTATGGATGCCTATACCAAAATATATCATTTCAAGGAGTTGAATGATGTACAGTCACGGATTGAACAATATGAGATATCTAAAATGTTATGAAGAGGTATGATGGTAAAAATATCTTGAGTTAGTACTCATGTATTGAAGATGATTGCTTATATTGAAAAATTAAACCAATTGAGTTTTACCATGGACCACGAGCTAAGTTTTGACTTAGTTATGCAATCTCCACCTAATAACTTTTCGCAGTTTATTATGATCTTCAACATGAATAAGATTCATTGTACCCTACTCGAGTTGCTAAATATGTTGAAAACTGTTGAGCCTAAAGGAAATGGGCAAATTTTGGCCATTGACGCCTCTAAGAGCACTAAGAGGAAATCTAAAAGGACCTTTCAAAAAAGGTCCAAGAAGGCCAAGTATATTGAAAAACAATTAAAGTAGACAAAGACAAATCCAAGTCTGATGATCCATGTTTTCAAATGGCATTAGAAGAGGAACTGCAACGCATAAAAAAGCTAAAACTAAGAACTTAAATATTTGATAATGCATAGTCGGTCATATAAATGAAAACACATCACCAAGTTATATAAAGATGAATACTTGGATTCAAATGATTATGAATCATTTGAAAAGTGTGAATCATGTCCGTTGGGCAAAATGACCTAGACTCCTTTTTCTGAAAAGGAAGTCAGAGTTGCAAATATTTTGAGTCTTATACATATTGATGTATATAAACAAATGTCTACAGATGCTAAATGTGGCTTTTCTTACTTCATCATATTTACAGATGACCTTTAGGGATAACAAAAATATTCGATCCGCCTCGAACTCGATGGCTACCCGATCTGAATAGAGCAAAAAATTCTTGATCCACAGATCAACGGGATGAATTGGGATAGATCGGGACAGATTGGGACGGATGATTGGATCATGTGTGATCCGATCCGGTCTATCCCGTTTGAAAATTAAATAGAATTAAATAATAAATAGGTGAAAGATTTGGAGCTTAAATTACAATTTAGATGTGGCTGGACTTAGCTAAAAAAAATTTATTCAAAAAAAGGATTAGTATACGGATCAGGGCTCTAATACACCCCGATTCGTATCCGATCTGCCCCAAAAAATGTCTGATCAATCTGCAGATTTGGATATCCTACAATTATTACAGGGCGAATATGGATCAGGCTGATCTGTCCCGTTGCCATCACTAATGATCATCCTAGATATGGTTTCATATTCTTGATGGAATTCAACAGTGAAACCCTTAAAAAGTTCAAGGAATTCAAGCAAGAAATAGAAAGGCAAATTAGGAAAAATATTCTAACACTTAGATCTGATCGAGGTGGAGAATATTTGAAGCGAGTTTTTAGACTTTCTAAAAGAGAATGGGATTTTCTCACAGTGGACTCCACCACACTTTATTTGATATGGTACGATCAATGGCGAGTCGCGCAGTTCTTCTAAAATCGTTTTGGAGATATGCACTTAACACTACATGTTATAAACTAAATCGTGTCCTATCTAAATCGGTCAATAAAACTCCATAAGAGTTATGGAAAGGGAAAAAAACTCAATCTTTCATACATAAAGGTTTAGGGATGCGATGCTTATGTGAAGAGCGTTGAATCGGATAAGCTAGGAGCTAAATCTGATAAATGTTTATTTGTATAGTATCCAGAGGAAACTACATGATACTTTTTTGTACAATCCCATTGAGATGAAGGTCATCGTATAAAAAATTGCTGTATTCTTAGAGAAGACAGTGGGAGCAAAGTAGATCTTGAAAAAGTTCAAGAAACCACAAATAAAATTGACCAATTAGATGTTCTAATGGCTGAGCTTGCATCTGATGAAGCACAGATTAGGAAAGTGGGAACCACCAGTTCCCAAAGACACGCCAGCTTTGCATAAGTCGAGTAGGGTCATTCGTTCTCTTCAGAGATACATCTCCTGATTACTAGTAATGTATTACTAATCGAGGAAGGTGAACAAAGTTTGGACCTTGGTTGACCCGCCTAAAGGGGTAAAACCTATAGACTGTAAATTTGTTTACAAGAAAAAGGGTCGACATAGATGGTAATGTTCATACTTACAATGCAAGATTGGTTGCTAAGGATTACAAGTAAAGACAAGGGATTGACTTTGATGAAACCTTCTCACCAGTAGCCATGTCTAAGTTAATTCAGATTCTGCTTGCGATAGTAGCATACCATAACTACGAGATCTGGCAAATGGATGTCAAGATCGTATTCCTTAACAGGAATCTCAGCGAGAATGTGTACATGACACAACCTGAAGGTTTTGAATCCACGGAGCCAAACACGGTAAGCAAACTAAAGAAATCCATTTATGGATTAAAGCAAGCATTTCGGAGTTAGAATCTTCATTTTGATGAGACAATCAAAATGTTTGATTTTATCAAGAATGAAGATGAACTATATGTGGATGACATACTATTATTAGGAAACGATGTACCTGATGCCAAAAACCAGTAAAATTGTGGTTATTCTCCATGAAAGATATGGGAGATGTAGCATATATTCTCGGTATAAAGATCTATAGAGATAGATCTAATAGAATGCTTGACATATCTCAATATATGTACATAGATAAAATCTTGATAAGATTTATCATGGAAGAGTCCAAGAGAGGACTCTGTCCCATCGGGCATGTGATCTATCTCTCAAAAGAGTGTCCAAAACATAGATTATAAGAGATCACATGGATATAATTCTTTATGCATCAGTAATAAGATATGTCACGTATGCCATATTATGTACATGACAAGACGTTTCATATGCTTTGAGTGTCACAAGCATATTTCAAGCAAACCTTGGAGAGAAACATTGGATCGCAGTAAAGAACATCCTTAAGTACTTAAGAAGGACTAAAGACATGTTCTTGATGTATAGAAGAAATGAACTTAGAGTTTAAGGTTATACCGATGCCAACTTTCAGTCTGATAAAGACGATAGAAAATCTCAAATTCGGATATGTATTTACTCTAAATGGTGGTGCGTTCAGTTGGAAAAGTTCTAAATAAGAAACAACTATTGATTTAATTACATAAGCCGAATATATAGCTGCTTCAAAAGCAGCAAAGGAAGCGGTCTGGATCAAGAAGTTCATTACTGAACTTGGAGTTGTTCCTAGCATTGTTGATCCAATAACTTGTATTGTAATAACAATGGAGCCATCGCACAAGCGAAAGAACACAGGTCTCATCAATGATCCAGATATATAGAGAGCAGGAGGCAGCCCTCGTCCCGGAGGGTCTTGTAGGAGCACCAATAGTGCTCCGGCTCAATTGAGGCAGTATTATCTCATTAGAGAGATCACATGGATAGAAACAGTTTATGAGAGATCACATGGATAGAATTCTTTATGCATCAGTAATAAGATCTGTCATGTATGCCATATTATGTACATGACAAGATGTTTCATATGCTTTAAGTGTCACAAGCATATTTCAATCAAACATTGGAGAGAAATATTGGATCGCAGTAAAGAACATCCTTAAGTACTTAAGAAGGACTAAAGACATGTTCTTGATGTATGGAAGAAATGAACGTAGAGTTCAAGATTATACCGATGCCAGCTTTCAGTCTGATAAAGACGATAGAAAATCTCAAATTCGGATATGTATTTACTCTAAATGGTGATGCGTTCACGGAAAAAGTTCCAAACAAGAAATGACTACTGATTTAACTACATAAGCCGAATATATAGCTACTTCAAAAGCAGCAAATGAAGCGGTCTGGATCAAGAAGTTCATTACTGAACTTGGAGTAGTTCCTAGCATTGTTGATCCAATAACTTGTATTGTAATAACAATGGAGCCATCGCACAAGCGAAGGAACCCATGTCTCATCAATGATCCAGATATATATTGAGGCAGTATTATCTCATTAGAGAGATAATCTTAAGAAATGACATGAAGATAGAACGGATTCTAACATACAATACTTTGACAAAGTTGTTGTCCAAATACAAGTATTATAGTTATGCTAAATCTGATGGTATTAAGATACCTAAGTGATTGGATCTAGTTTGTATGGGACATTTTGTGATATACTATTTGTTAGACATTGATGTGTATGAATAAATTGATTAACTAAATGCTTGTCTACATTAATGGCATGGCAGATCTATTATTTTTAAATTTTATTATTTAAACTAATAGAATCAGAAGAAAAGTATATAGTAACTTGTTAATACCAAGGTGTTGTGATTGTGAGATACAAGTTATAAACAATTTATTCTTAAAATATTTCTAGTTATAGTAATAATGAGATATGGATATCATTATTACGGATAGACTAGCATGTGTTGCATTTCTTGTGAAGAAAGTAGCTGATCTCACGAACTAAGATGTAGAGGGACATCTGAATGATCACATGAATGCATTGTTATGAGAACATGACATTGGATGATCCGTCTAGAGATTTTACATGGATAACTGTCCAAGCATCAGTGGTAAATCTCCAATGCACGGTAGTGGATTTGGTTTTTTGACTTGAAGACATCATATAATCTTATGTGAGGACCACTATATTTTGGTGAGCGTTTGATGGGACTCGTAGATTATGAGTCACCAGGAAAACGTCGTACGGGTATAGTTGGAATCATATAAAGGTTGTGAATGTCCAATATAAGGATTCGTCACTCCTGAAAAGTAGGAGATTATAACCTAATTTTTGCCCACTTAAGTTGATATAAATTTCCACAGACGAGGTGGAGTTATGAGTTAAAAATGTTTCAATCATAACTAGATTAGATCAACGAAGAGTTGAGGTGAATAATATGATTGGTTGAAATGAGAGGACATTGATCCATATCTCGTAACCAATTGGATTATATTGATGAAGGGATTATATTTCTACGGTAAACGCACATATAATGGTTCTGTCATACCACATAACATTTTACTTTACATAGATTGCCGTGACACATTGCTAGATGTCAATCTTGGACGGCGACGTGAATTGATCGATCTAGGTGAATCGATGAGAATATCATTACATTTTTCATCGTGAATGGGAACCTAATGGGTCACACATATAAGGTGAGAATTGAGTATCTAGATTTGGACCTTGTCCAAGTGGGAAATTGTACGAATTAATATCCAAGGTCCAATTAGTTGGATCGGACTTAATTACTTGTTGGACCAAATTAATTAATTAGATAAATTAATTGGACCCGTTTGTTGATGGGTTCTAGTTGGACTGGAACTAGGACTAGGGTTAGCTCGCTCTATAAATACAAAGGCTACAACATATTGAAAGAATTTGGTCTTCATTGCTTGCTAGCACAAGCAAAAGACAATCCAATACAATTACTCCTAAAATATTTTGCTTTCATCTGTTCTTGATCGTGGAAGTCCAGATCTATTCTTACTGTGTGGATCACCATTGGAGGTTGGACAATTAGACAGTTGTGGTATTGAAGATCACACCTCTAGCTAATCAGATAATCAGATTTCACGGTGTTTATCAAAGGTAAACTTTTATCACAAATTCTATCTAAGTACAAGGTTGATCCGGCTTATAGGAATTGTAGATTTAATTTCTGCTGTGCATATATCTCTCAATTCCTTACAAGCTCTTTTTTAAAGCCATTTTGCTAGAGACTCATTCTTCTCCAAGACCAGAATGACGGGTGCGAAGCCCTGAAAGCTCGAGTAGAGGAGGTGGAGAAGTGTAAGAGGCAGATGGAGGCTTCTAAGAAGAACCTTGAAGGTGACAGATTGAGGTCAGATGTTCATCACCTTATGTCAAATCTAGTCAAAGCTTTGAAGAGCGCGAGAGAAAACTTCAGGGAGAACTGGAGAAAATGGGCAAACTGGATATCTTTCACATCCAACAGAGGTCGTGGGAGGAGGGTCTGGCAGCCAATGAGGTAGAGTTTAATGAGCTTCAGAAAAAGCTGGAAGTTGTTGAGAATGCTATTTCTTCCTTGGAATCTAGAGCCTCGGGACTTTTCGATCAGATGAAAGCTCTTCAACAGAAACTGGTAGCCTTCAACGACTCGGATGAAAAAATGAACTCTACGAAGAAGGCGAACATGCTGGAGGGAAAGAGCTTGTTTTCCTTATTCATGACGAGTACCCTGATTTCAATTTTGACTTCCTCTTTGAGGAGAACGAATGCGAGGCTGCTACACTAGACGTGCATCTTCTTCCACCAGAAGCTGAAGCCTTAGAGGTTCCGATTCTTTCTGAAGTTTTCGAGGCTCCCAAATTCCCGATGAACCCATTGGCCGATTTCTCTGTTTATGATAATCTCAAAGATTTGTAAACTCTGATTTTTATTATGGTCTGTAACTTCGAATTTTATGAATGAATAAACTTTTTGATTATTTCAACCCATTGTTTGTTTGGTTATTTGATGTTGCTTGCTTTCTTTTTCAAGTGGTATGTTTTCGACATAGTATCAAAAATCATTTTAACTTTTGCAATATTTTTTGTTTTAAACGAAACCAAAAGTAACTTCAACCTTTTAAACTTTGCCAATTTTGACCTTCGGGTATAAGTTTTGGTAATTCAAATGGTAATTAGTTTGGTAACAACTTTGACTTTGTTACCATTTGCACGAAATATTGGGGTGGTTTACATGGTAATTGGTTCGGTTAAGATTCCAATTCCACTATCCTTATATTTTGAGTTAAATATTGGGGGTAGCTTTAAATGGTGATTGGTCCGGTCAAGATCCCAATATCACTATCCTAACGTTTGAACATTACTTTAGGTAGTTTTATGTGGTAATTGGACTTGTCAAGGTCCTAACCCCAACTACATTTGTATCTTCTGATGATTAACCAACTTTTCACTGAGCTTTTGAAATATGTAAGGACTTTTCATTAATATTCCATCAAACTTGAAATGTATACAGTTCATTGGCAACAATGCCTTCGTTGAATTATAGAAAGATAAAATAGGAAAAGAGTAAGCTATCAAGGTTACTGATAATATTTCTGTAAATGTCCAGCGTTCCAAGAATTTTTTAGTGGTTCACCCTCACTGTTGATGAGCCTATAAGTTCCTGGAGCGATGACTTCGTCCATAGCGTAGGGTCCCTCCCAATTCGCACCTAATGTTCCAGCCCCAGATTCTTTGTTAGCCTAGAAATGTTTTTTTAGAATTAGGTCTCCAACTCTAAAAATTTTGAGGCGAACTTTTGAATTATAATACTTAGCCATCTTTTTTCTGATAGGCTGCCAGTTTTAATTGAGAAGACTCTCACTTTTCTTCCAGCAAGTCCTTCTCCGATTTCATGGCTTCGTCATTTTGTTCTTCGTTGATGTATAACCTTTGGGAAAAGGACAGATTGACTTTGACCGGGATCATAGTTTCAGCTCCATAGGCCATTGAAAAGGGGTTTCTCCGCTCGAAGTTTGGGTCGTGGTATGATATGCCTACAAAATTTGTGGCAAATTGTCTGTCCATGTTCATTTCGTACTATCTAGCTTCTTCTCAAGATGTTCTTGAGTGTTTTATTCACATCCACCAATGGTGGCCTTCACATGATGACCTATTGGGATTATTTTGCCTTGTGATAGTACCCTTCGCTGCCCATTGAGCCCTCCTTTCACCCTCATGCTTCTTCATGTTTTAAATTGTTTCTTCTATCTGGATTTCTCTTTTGATCAAATCCACCAACTGATTATACGTTTGAGGCTTCTTATTTCGCACATCTCGCCAGAACATGGTCTCCATCTTTAGCCCATTCCACATGACATCCAATGCTTTTTTCATATGATATGGATTTTATTGCGATCAACTCATTCTGGAATCTATTAAAATAGTTTTTCACATACTCACTTAGTCCCTGTCTTACATTATTTAGTCTCATGGCCGGAGCTTCTCCTAGAGTGTGACCCACAAAAGTGCTCATAAACGCCTTCTTTAGTCGAGGCCAACTTCGAATGGAGTCAGGCTTCAACTTTAGTTGAGGTCATATGGAAGGCTATACACTTTAGCGAGATTTTTTAAACTTTATTTATGTCTTGTAGTCTGCTAAATGATACATGGGGTCACCTTGCCCAGTGTATTTATCCAAATTTGAGCCTCACAAAGTCTCTGCGAATGAGAGTACTCCATTTCTCATGGTAGGACCATCTTTTTTGTTGTTATAAGAATAATCTGGTACGTACAGGGGGTCATTTGGAATTAAACCAACCCTTCGCCCTTCAAACAAATGGGCTTCTTTTGGTAGGAGTCAGCTTCGTTATGGAGTCTATCAAGACACTGGCGGACCTAATAGGTCTATGCTCTCTCTCTTTGAGTGGGTCAGTGGGCTGGTTACGCTTGGAATTGCGCAGCTCATTGTGCAGGTGGGAATGACTTGCTGATGGGGCTCTGGCTTCAGCCTCACTTTTTTCTTCGTTTTTAGCTTGGCCTCCGGCAACAACGGATTTTGTTATTTTTTCTTCCACTAGCATTTGAACTTGCTTTGCCAATGTGGATACATTTTTTGCTATGGAAATCTTTTTTTACTGCCAGTTGCATTTCTTCTTGGGAACTTCTCCTCCTTCGCTGGCTGGTACATTTGGGATCTCATCCATTTGCCTCTTATGATTGAAATAGCTATCTTCCAGGTGCTCATTTTACTTTTCCAGATCATTCTCACCCATCTTTCTCTGTATATCACTTATTTTCAATTTTCTTACAGTAGATTTTTCTTATTTCCATAAGATTGCTCAAGAACTTTCAGCTGTGGTTTTTGATTCTCGTGGAAAACTAAGCGCTTCCCATAGACGAACTAATTTGTTGACCCAAATAATTGAAACCAACAAATTCTTATCCACCTCTTTGCTCGAAAGAACAAACTCAACCTTGATAATTGTCGCCTAAGGAAAGTTACCGTGTCCTCAACCAGTATGGTGATCACAAAATTGTATGGAAAGCTATCGGATCGGCAGAGGACAATCTTTGGAGAGTCATGTTTGGTCCTTATATACAAATAAGACAAAAAGAAGCATGCTGGTTGTATAACTAATAACTTTTATTTATTATTTATATCATTTAAATTTTTTATCTACTAAATACATTTTTGGTTTTTAGAGTTGTCGCCATGCGGACGACGATATCATGAACCTTATGGCTGATATGCATTTGAAGCAGCAACAATTAGCTTTCGTACAACTTGATCCGAAGCTTGAAATGACATTTTTTAGAGTTGTCGCCATGCGGATGACGATATCATGAACCTTATGGCTGATATTCATTTGAAGCAGCAACAATTAGCTTTCGTACAACTTGATCCGAAGCTTGAAATGACATAGTTAAGACGCGACGTTTTTGCCATGATTGTGCCATTGCAAATTGGATGGATGAGATAAGAGAAAGATGTAGTGAGAATTATGCAAAGCCTTCTATTCTTGAGATGATAATTTACACTGATCGGACTGATTGTGAGATGAGAGTTCGTATAATATCCTTAATTAATTTTTGAACAAGTATATTTTCTATTTAATTTTTGTGGCATGTTTGAGTGAATTTGCGACATATCATGAGTTGTTGTAAATTTTGAGTAGTTTTTACTTTTTGTCTATTTTTGTAAATTTTTACTTCGTCTAATTTTGTTGTCTATGTCAGCAGGTTGAGATTTTTGGGTCTAGAACGAGTTATGTAGATATATTACTATTACAATGCAGGTTGAAGGACATTTATTTTCTATACATTTAGGTTTCTTGTAATGGTTATTCCTCTCATTCTGTTAGTTTTGTAATGAAATAATGATGCATGAAATGATAGTATAAATTGAGTAATGTTTGTTTTTATGTTCTCGTTTTAAGCTGACAACAGACATGTAGCCAATATGTTGTTTGTAGTATTGAGTAATGGATTAACACTTTATTTTTACCTTTTACCAAATTTAATGTCATTCCAACTTTTCAAAGTCATTTCACTTCGAAAATTTTAATATAATTCCAATTTTCTTTTAATGGAAACATTTTATGGGTAAATAGATTAGATCTTGTGATACAATTTCTTATTATTGAAGTGCTTTATAGAAGGAACTAAAAAAAGGGGCTCAATGCTATATAGCTGTGCAGGGTAAAAGATAAACATCATGTATTGCTAATGCAATAAATAAATATGTGAGCAACACATCTACAGAGGATATCTTTGTGGACAAATATAAGATTACCCATGTTAGTACGTTGTGGAGGTGGATTAAAGGAGTGGTGGCTCTGGATTAGTTGTGGCGGCGGCATTGAAATTACTCTTTGGGCTGTACAAATTTGTCTTGTTCTATGTAAGCTAGCATGTAATATTAATGTAGTAATGATATATTTAGTCATATCATGGCCACTAATCAATGTATTGAGCAACATGATAAGTAAAGTAAGGTAGTGTATTGAGAACCAGGATAAGCTATATATGCTCTTAATGTATATTTAATAGTTTTCAATGGTCGCTTCAATTCTTTAATTTTTTGTTTCCAGAACTTTGTAACGTTACTATATATCTGACTAGAGTACATTGCATGTACCTAAATTAGTATATATATTCCTACAATAATATAAGAGTCTTAAATTTTTTCACTGTTTAATTTTCGTCCAAAACACACCATTTTGGCCAATCAACATAACTGCAATTTTAGACTTTTTTCCTCTTAGTTTTGGAGCAGTTCGACAAAAAGACCAATTTTTTTTGGTCGAGCAGTTCGACACTGTCAAATACCAAATTATTTTTCCTTAGTTTTGTCAAGCAGCTCGACAAAAAAGCCAATTTTTTTTGTCCAACAGCTTGATACTGTCAAATACCAATTTTTTTTTTCTCGAGAATCTCGACAAGAACAAGCAGCATGCCAATCAAAATGGCCAGCCCATTTTGACATTTTTTCCCTTTATTTTGTTGTATGTGTTTGTCGAGAAATTTGTCAATCCCATTTTGACTATTTTTTTTTTTTGCTTAATTTTTTTTTCTTTTACAGCAAATAGATTTTCATTCAATTTTTCACCAATCTTTTTTATTTCATTTTATCTTATAAGCAAATTGTACAGGAAATGTAAATTCTTTACTTTTTCAAATTTATTTTTCAAAATTATTTATTACTATTTGAGATTATCCTTACAATAATCCTTACAATATCATTGTTCAACTTTAATTCAAAACGCAGAGTTTGGCGTTGCTTTTTAATTATTAAACACGCCGGACTTTTTCCCCCCTCCAGTTTTGTCGAGATTCTCGAAATTGGAAGCAATTTATGGTTCCCAAGCAAAATTTTGGCCTTTTTTACACTTTTTTTTGGAGATTTTTTCAGAAATAACCACAATAAATAAAATATTTTTCAAAGTACTGTCAATTTTTCACCAATTTTTTTTGTACACAATTCATCTTCATTTATTACTATTTGAGGGTCAAAGTACCAATTTGTCGAGTTACTCGACAAATTGGAGTTAAGGCCAATTTTTTTTTTGAGAATCTCGATACTACCCAACCAAAAAATTAAAAAATAAAAAATGGTTTGTTGAGAGTCTCGACAAACCACAAAAAAAAAATTAGTTGGCTTTCTCGGTTTGTCGAGAATTTGTCGAGATTCTCGACAAACAAAGAAAGCCATGCTTGCCAAGAAAAATGGGCTACTTTTGACATTTTTTTAATTATAAAGTCAAGCGATAGCCCATTTTGTTTGAGAATTATTGATTTTTCCTTTTTTTTTTTCTTTTACTATTCACACATTTGTCCAAATTTTTATTCAATTTTTCACCAATCTTTTTTTTATTTTTTTATTTGATGTTATAAGAAAATTGTACACTTTAATATTTGACTTTTGGATCATTGGTAAAAAAATTGAAAAAATTGGAGCCGAGTTTGAAAATTAGGGTTTGGTCCAATTCGAATTCTCAAAGATTTGGTGCAATTCAATAAAAATATAAAAATAGTCACTTTACTACATTACTTTACCAACATTCAAATGTCGTTTACGAATCCTAGTCATTTAATATTTTTTTTGTACGAGTAATGTGTTTATTTGGTTATGCTTTTTTTAATAAAATTTCAACATTGTATTAAATGGTATGTTCAAAAATATGTTTTTCATATTTATTATTTACGTATTATACATTTAAATTTTTTTATATGTGTATATTTAAACAATACCTACATGCAACGCACGTATCAAAAACTAATATATATATATATATATATATATATATATATATTATAAAAGAATCCCCTTTGTTAATTGAAGAAGATAATATTAGAGAGACTCCCCCACCTTTAATAAATTACTCTAATCTCCATCAATTTCAACTTTTAAATAACATATCCCATGTCCACCTTTAAAACCAATTAGTGTTATAAATCAGTTAAATAAAAATTGCTAATACCTAAATTGACATTAGAACGAAAAGTTCGTACCTTCTGCATACAATTTGGCTCTTTCATGAAAAAGTAATACTTAAAACAACAATTCTAATTATCAAAAAGACAAAATTTTCATTGAACCTGATATTTTCATTCAAAAATAATAATTACACAATTCAAATAATTACAATAGTTTTGTTCATTTGAGCATTCCAAAACCCAACAAAATAAAAGTAAAAGTTCTTTTGAAGTTATCCAATTAGCAGACAAAATAATCTTGTAAAAAAAAAAAAAAAAGAACATTTTCATTTTAAGTGCTGATTTGAAGCAAAATATACCACAATACGTTGTCATATTCAAAATGAGGCAACATAATTAATATCAATTAATCAAAAGGCATCTTGTACTAACCATCTTGATCTCCATATGTAAGGGTGGATTACGAAAATTAGGATAAGATTTTTTTGGTGTTAAATTCATTTTAATTCAAGATCAAATCTGTATTAAGTGCAAGGGAAACAAGTAACACACATTTATAAAAATATTTGGTTAATAATTATTTTTGACCGGAAGAAAATTAATGTTTTTTTTTTTAAACATGAAGATGTGCCTATAATATTGTCAATTAGTTGAAGGGTGTCTCTGATAATATTTAATTGAATTCATCCTTGCATGTGAGATAAACATGGACAACCTTGGAGCGAGACTTTGTAGTCTCAATAAGTTTCATACTTTTTGAGATATTTCAATTAAGGATTGTTTCCTGAGTTTAGCATTCTCACGAGGATGGAGATAATGTTGATTTCAAAACTCCAAGAGACCAGTCAAAAGAGCATAAGAAAAGTATTCTTACAATCCATGGTAGGATCCACAAAGCGCATTTCAATGAAGAATATCTGTACCAGAGATACTTAGAATATACCTCTAGGTAGCAAGTGTAATACTCTCCATCCCTAACACCTAATTACGAGCATTCAACAAGAAGTTATATATTCTTCAAGGTCGAATGCTTAGCAAATTCTTACATCAAAATTGGACACGATCTATAACATGGCCACTCACTAAAGTGTGTGGTGTGTGGTGTGTGGTGTGTGCACAACGAGCTATATGGGCATCGGCCAAGGCTTTTCACATAATGGTGGTTGCCCCTTCTTTCCACTATAATAGTTTCACACTATGTGGATATCTAATCTAGTAATTACAATTGTCACTTTTAATTAAGTGATAATTTTACCACATATTAATATTTTTATTTAATTTTCAATTTTTTTATTCATTAATTTTTATTCTAGGATTGACCATGAAATTCAAAATCTTTGAAAATAACCCACCTCACCAAAACCATCCCACCTCATCCCAACCCCAACTCCAATTCTTCCACCCAAACCCAAAAACTACCACCACCACTACCATACATCGTCATCCCCAGGGTTGACCACAACCATTGTGACCAACTATCACCTCAACCTTCTACCACCACTGTCATCCAACCCAAACCAACTCAACATCTAAACTCTAGCCTCTGATTCCATTGCCGCCCATCAGCACAACCACCACCATCGCCAATCCCGGCTACAACAGCTATTCGTCGTCGCCATATGTGTTACTCGGTCTTCGCCCATCCACCATCTCTGGCACCTCCTTTTAACATTACATGCGCATATCTGCATTGTGCCAACATTTTTGGTGTCCCAATGTATTTCAACAAAGCCATCTCCACCACCACCTCTTCTTCTTTCTACCACCACTGCCACTCTTGCCTTCACCACTCCTGAGTCCATCGTAAACACCACCCATTTTTATACACAAGCAGATTTAAAATTATGCTTTTGTCTGCGTGGTGGTGATAGTGTTTACATATTTTCAGGTGGTGGTAGGGAATGTTGATGTACGTGCTGGTGTAAGGTGACGATGGTAGTGGCAGCAAATGTGGTTGGGGTTTGGTGTTGTGCTACTATAGTGTAATGGTGGTGGTTTTGTTGTGGTTTGTGGCGGCGGGAACTGAGGTGGTGGTGGTGGAAACATACATCGAAATGTGTGTAAGAAACGTAACACACATTTTTTTGTAACAAATGTAACACAAATTTTTTTTTCTAACAAATGTAACAAAAAATGTTAGAAAAAGTGAAAACCAGTATTTTTATAATAGAAAAATTGAAACATATTTTAAAAATTCTTTTATTTTTTATGACTATCTATAAAACTATCCATTTACTTAAATAGAACTATCTTGGAACTCATTCGACCCTTATAACCTAAGTCGGGCAACTCAAACCCCTTCTCCTCGTTCCAATCTTAAAATAGGTTGTGTCAATATTGAAAATTAACACTTGAGGGTCTTTATGGAGTCGTCTTTTGACTTTATCAAAGTCTTACCCACCTGAGCATCAAAGTAATTTCTACATATTTTTCTGACCCCTTTCTTGTTAGTGCAATTTGATGCTCACAATCAACAATGGGTAAAATTTACTTCAACAAAACGTCGATAAAATGGTACATCTCTTTGTTGAACAACAAATTATGATTTTAGTTAAAATGAATAAGATTGGATAAATTTTATTAGTAGTCGCTTCAATACAGTCACTGGACATTAGTTTAATTTTAAATTTCATCACTCTATCATATTTTTCACCTTTCGTCCACCAAACAGATATAAATTACTTCGTTGAAAGTTATACCGTAACATGTCTTTTACGTAATCACTACATGACCCCATAAATGAAAATAGTAAAATGATTGATAGTTATATAGTAACTTATCTTTTACGTAATTACTATGTAACACCTATAAACGAAAATGGTAAAAAGAGCGTTATGGTAATGTCTTTAGATTACAAATGCTAAAACATGTTTTTATTTTTATTTTTTATTCTAACACTTTTATGACGCAGTGTAGTGATAAGTTGGCATGTAACCCTAGCGATTTCATGGAAGATCTTTTGTGGTATTGTTACCACCCAAATTTGGTAGAGCCTTTACATCAGCAAAGGGGGCCTAGCGAGGGCCTCGTAGGTCCTCATCTCGACCCTCCGTGGCGGTCAAAGTTCCAAATTATCATAAAATGCTTATGCACGCTAATGTCTTGTCAAATAAAACCCACAAAGAGGTTCTCAAAACCGACTAACCAGGGTCCCTCGCCAACTACTTGGATTTCGCAGAATCCCCAAGCAATCGATATTTTGGAACAACTAGGGATGGAAAAAACCCACGACTCATGACCGCCCGCGCCCGCATATGCCACACCACCGCCCCGCCCGCCGTTGGACAATAGGCGGGTTTGGGGCAGAAAAAAATCTGCCCCCTTGGTGGGTCCGGGCGGCCCCGACCCGCCCGCCGCCCCGCCACGACCGCCCTAGAAATTTTTTTTTTTTTTTTTTTTTTTTTTTTTTTTTTTGATAAAATATTAAAATATAATACAAATTATAATTTTCACTACAAATAGGCTAAAGAAGAATCGAACCGGGTTGAAATTTGTAAACTACAAATCTTAACCACTACACCATAACCTCAATTTTATAATTTTTTGTTTTGTTTAGTACAAATATATATAAAAATTTTTTTTTTTATTTTTTTTCAGTTGAAAAAAAAAAAAAAAAAAAAAAAAATTATTTCATGGCCGGAGGGCCGCCATGCCGCCGCCTCATGACCCGCCCGCCCATGGTCATGGTCATGAGCCGGGCCACCCGCCGGACCCGCCCATTGCCATCCCTAGGAACAACCAATGAGATATTTCAAGAAAGATTGTGTTTGATTATCATACAAACTCCTACAAAGCAACCCCATTTCAATCTCTTAATAATTGAAAATGTAATATTGGAAATCAACTCAGATTAGAACTAAAATGTAGGAGATCACATTCAAACTTAATTATTCTTTATTTTATATAGATGGAGAATCCCATTAGATGTCTAATTGATTGTTTCTCTCTCCTCCTATAAATACAAAATCTCCCGTCTTTCCAAGGTACGCATTATTTTCTACCCTAAACTCTACTCAAATCTCTGTCTGTTTGTCTTTTCCACATCTATATATTCTCCCATATACTTTGTAGTGACAATTGACTTGATCGTTGGAGTACCAACAATCGTCGGTCCTTCTTTTTTCCAGTGATCTTGGTGCCTAATGATTGTCCAAGTGTGCAGGTAACATACATGCTGGCAGAGGATTGATTAGAGATTTGTTGACATGTGGATAATACAGATTTCGAGGTTAACATATTAGCACCATATGTGGAAACTGAAAATACGTTATAAGACCAACAAATTTGTGGTAAAATGTGTTTTCTACTAAGGAAGCATGACAACAGATAACTCTCAGGATGAAATCGAGTCCCACAACACGAATCAACGATAGGAAAGCATTCCAGATCTCCAGAATGTGACCCACCGTCGAAGAAGGAAACAACGAAAAATATGAACAACTGAACAAGACATCATTGACCTGAAAAAGGAGAATACTTGAATAAGGGACGTGATCGAGCGAATGGGAAATCAATATCCCTAATCAGGAAACAAGCGCAACTGGGATTGTCGAAATCCTTTGAGATTCGGCTCCATCGAAAGTCATCGATCTCATAATGATCCGCTAATACCAGATGAATGAAACCCTCAGAGTTAGAACTGAGGCCCTTGCATGATCACCCACAAGAGAAGACTCCACCATTGCGAGGAAAAACGTATGTCGCGTTTGTTAGTATTTTTGATAGGCTGGGGCCACATCCTCAGTGACACTGTCCCTAATTACTAAGTAGTCGACGTAGCGAGCATATCAAGGCTTAGATGGAAAAGAAGAAAGATTCCAAGGCTATAGATGTGAAATATGAGGACGAAAGGTTGGTACGATCATGCAACCTTGATGACAATGACAATAATCTCCCATTCTCCAAAGAGCTGAAGGCTAGAGAACTCTCCATCGATTTTAAAATGCCTCTTATGGAAAAATACAATGGACGGGATGAACCCACAGACCAAGACAATGTGTAGGAGATGAGGCTCCAAAGCTATATCCTGGAAGTCAAATGCAAAAACTTTCATACCACCCTTGTCTGCAACGTGAAGAGATGGTACAACAAGTTGAACTCCAGGAGCATTAGGAGTTGACCACAGCTGAAACAGGAGTTTATCAATGCCTTCATCAGCAACAGAACGATGATAGTCAATGTGGCCCAACTCTACAACATTCAGCAGAAAGATGGAGAATTAGGAAGAGTTATTTCAAGAGGTTCAACAAGGTCATCAACAAGATTGAGAATGTGACCGATGACAAAATGCTGGATGCATTAATAACTGGGCTCCACATGTAAACTCGCTTCTAGAAAGACTTCCAAGAACCCAAGACATACACTTAGTTGGTGGACCTGATCTAGTGAGAATTTCGCTCTGAAGAGACCATTGAAAATATAGAGAAGGCTAAACAGAAAAAAGAGAACGTTATCGCTATGAAGGACGACGCTCTCCTGAGATTCGTAACAACCGTTATAGATAGTTTAATCAGATTGAACTAGTTTTGGAGCATCTGCCCGGACCACCAGTGGCCATCATCCTACTTCCGATTCATCCTTCCAAGTTCTGCCATATCCACCAAACTTGAAATCATAACACAGAAGATTTCTTGGAGTTGCGAGAAATAATTGATCAAGGAAATCAGCAACAGAGAGAATGACATCGACCGGCTCGAAGAAGGCAATGAAAACCTAACCATGGGCGAGGACCCCAACCTTGGTGCAAGGATGACTACCCTTATCGCAACAACATAAGAGATGACAAGAACATGGACCCGTCTAGGCAATAGGGACCTGCAATAGCCTCTCCGCCCCTCCTCATCCCCCACGTCTGCGAGATCTATACCATAATTGGAGGACCCTATGTCGGGGACCACTCGATAAAATCATGGTAAAATTATACTATAGCACATGAGAAAATCTAGTAGAAAATTGGTAGGCTTATGGACATTGATCCATAGCCCCACCTATCATATTTACGGAGGATGATGAGGTTGGTGTTCATTACCCTCATTGTGACGCCTAGGTAATACGCACTATTGTCGCCAGAAACGGGCTAGGCATAATGTTGTTTGATGACGGCAGTGTTGTGAATATCTTATTTGGTATCGCCTTCGATCAGATGGAGGTAAACCATAAATTAACGGTCATCTCAGAACTACACAGGCAACAGCCTCATCCCGTGGTAGAGGATCACTCTCACCATAGATTTTGGAGAGCCCCATACCACGTGAAGAAGTAAATGGAATTCTTGGTGGTTTATACCCGGTCTTCTTATCATGGAGTCCTCGGTAGGCCCGTGCTTAAAGATTTTTCCAGACAGTCACCTCTATCTACCACCTAGTAATTAAATTTCCAATACTAAGTAGGGTCGCTAGGATTCGAGGTAATCAAACAAAAGCCAGGGCGTGTTACATAAACATACTCCATAAAGCAGCAACGCGCGAAGATGCTACATCATCGGTCATGACGATACATACCAAAGAAATAGACATTGAGCAGGAGAAAGACGAAGAGGATATGGTCTTTGACGAGGGCCTCAACCCACATATTATAAGTTCAGATTCGCTAGCTTCGTCAGCAGAAGAGTTAGAAACATTCCCAGTAAGTCTATCGAACCCCTCACAACTACTACAGTTGGGACAAATGCTAGAAGATGGAATGAAGGAAAAACTAAAACAGTTCTTGGTGGAGAACATAGACATCTTCGCTTGAAAGCATTCTGACATAGTGGGAGATAAACCTATCCATAGCTTACCATGCCCTAAAGATGGATCGAAGGTATGTCCCAAGATATAGAAGATGGGACTGCTAAGCATCGAGAGGTATGTCGCCTTAAAGGAAGAATTGGACAAATTGATGGCCAACAGATTCATCAGAGTAGCAGTCTATCCACAGTGGGTATCCAAACCTGTTTTGGTGAAGAAGAACAATCCCAACTGGAGAGTTTACACAGACTTCTCTGATTTAAACTAGGCATGTCCCGAAGATAGTAGTTTTTCCTTACTTTACATCGACTAATTGGTCGATGCAACCGCTGATCACAAGCTACTTAGCTTCATGGACGCCTATTCCAATTATAATCAGATATCCATGCTTACCAGGGACGAAAAGCACACTTCGTTCATAACAGACCAAGGTTTATATTGTTACAAGATGATGTCCTTCGGCCTAAAGAATGTCAGAGCTACTTAGAAAAGGTTAGATGTCAGAGTTACTTATCAGAGCGTGGACACCGTAGACCATATCATACACTTAGATGAGATGTTCAAGATTCTTTGCAAATACTAGATGAAACTTAATCCTCTGAAATGTGCTTTTAGAGTCGCGTCTAAAAATTCTTGGGATATATGGTGAATCAGTGCGAGATAGAGGCTAACTCCGAGAAAATCAGAGCACTCATTGACATGCGCTCACCATCTTCCCAAAAAAGTTTAGAGCCTTACAAGAAGGTTGGCGACTTTAAACTGATTTATGTCAAAGGTAAGTGATCGGTGCCAACCTTTCTTACAGACCATCGAGAAGAAGAAGAAGTTTGAATGGACGGAAGAATGCAATGGTGCTTTCTAGGAGCTTAAGGACCTCTTTGGTAGAGCCTTGTTATTATCTAAGCCAAAGCCTAGAGAAAGATTGTTGGTCTACCTAGCAGTATCAAAGAAAACAATAAGCTTGGTTCTAATTCGTGAAGAAGGCCCGACGCAGCTTCTGGTCTACTATGTTAGTAAGGCTCTACAGGACGCTTAATCGAGCCCTAGACATGGAGAAGCTTGCCTTGTCCTTGATCATCGCATCAAGGAAGCTTCATACATACTTCTATGTGCACAACATCGATGTTCCTAAAAACCTCCCACTGAGACAGATTCTCCAAATGCCAGACACCTCTGGGAGGTTGATGAAATGGTCCTAGAGCTGAGCCAGTTTGAAATCTCCTACAAGCCTAGGCTATTGATAAAGGGCCACACGCTAGTAGATTTGATAGTCAAATACGCCCACATCCCAAAAGGAGTGCATAAAACCGAGCTCAAAGAGGTATAAACATGGAAATTATATGTTGATGGATCATCAAGTGACGCTGGAGTTGGAGCTGGAATCATACTAATCAGCCCTGATGGACATAACCTCAACTTTGCACTTTGCCTGGAGTTCAAAGCCTCAAACAACGCAGCTTGAGTATGAGGCACTCCTGGCACACTTGACGTTAGCACATGAGATGAAGGCTGGAAGAATTCAGATCTATAGCGACTCACAACTAGTGGTCAGTCAAGTTGATATGAAATAGGACTTTCACAGCTCAGAAGAAAACGATGGTGGCCCATTTGAAAAATGTCACAGACTTCTACTCCACTTTGAAAAATTTGAGTTGCTCCAAATCCCAAGAATTGAAAACAATTATGAGGATGCCCTGGCATGCTGCAAAGATTCAGACTTGATCAAGGCCATACTGGTTGAGCGACTCAATCAATCTACAATCAAAGACGTCCCAACCTAGATCCTAATGTCAATCAGCGAGCCTCTTGGCTGGATGAGAAAAATCATCGCATGCCTAACTGATCAAGTACTTCCAGACAACAAGGACTAAGCTCAAAAGCTTTGTAGGAGGGCCGCGAAGTTCGTCCTCCATGATGAAATCTTGTACAAACAAAGATTCAGTTCGCCACTTATACGATGTGTTGCTAAGGACGAGGTCGTACAAAAAATGCACGAAGGAGTTTGCGAAAATCATGCTGGAGGGATGGTCCTAGCACAGAAGGCCTTGAAGTAAGGATATTATTGGCCAACAATGAAAAAGGACTCTCATGACTTTGTGAAGAAATGTAACACGTACCAGAGGTTCGCCATTGTCCCAAACTCCCAGCTCATGATATCACCCCAGTTACCAGTCCATGACTTTTCGCCAAATAGGGGATCAACCTCATCTGTCCCCTCTCAATGGGAAATGGTATAGTCAAATTTGCAATAGTAGCTGTAGACTACTTCACCAAATGGTACTAAGCCGAGTTTGGTCAAGATCATGGAAGCAAAAGCATGGAAGTTCATAGGAAAAAATATAATCTTCCGTTTTGTGATCCCGTGCTCCCTGGTCTCAGATAATGGGACCCAGTTTGCAGGAAAGAAATTTAATTCAAACTGCGAGGAACTTGGTATAATAAGAGATTTCTCCTCTCCTTATTACCAACAGTCCAACGGTCAGGTGGAGGCTGTCAATAAAATTATAAAGCATACTTTGAAGAGGAAGTTAGAGTCCGCTAAAGGAGGATGGGCGGATGAGCTTCCCGAGGTCCTCTAGTCATGCCGAACTACTTTTCAAACGGTGACCGGTGAAGCCCCGTTCTCTGTAGAAGTAGGGATGCCTTTCCGAAGACGCTTACATTTCAATGATATAGTCAACGAAGATCTTTGTAGAGCAAGCCTCGACCTCTAGGAAGAAAGGCACACAAGTTTACAGCTTCGCCTAGCTGTTTATTAGAAGAAGATGAGTAGATACTACAACTTCAAAGTCAGGAACAGAAGCTTCCAAGTCAATAATTGGGTCGTGAAGAAGGTTTCCTCGCAAACAAAAATATCAGAGCGGGAACCCTTGGCCCACATAGGAAGGACCATACAAGATCATCGAGGTAATTTGTCCTGAGACTTACAAGTTAGAAAACTCCAACCGAAAAGAAACGAAGCACCTATGGAACATTACATATATTCGCATGTATTATCAATAGTTGTTGTTAATGAGCACCAACTTGTAGAATTTAGCGTCAATTTAGTTTTATCCATTTTTGAGCATTAAGAATAATTATTCCAGCTATTTCAAATACGATTCTTCCATTGAGAATGTAAAATTCAACAACAAAGTAGCGAGGGAATATGGTTCGCGGCCAACTCTTTAACTCGCTGGGTTAACTACTTAACGCGTACGGTCACACAAGTTATGCAATGAGAGTAGCGATGGAGTATCATTTTCAGCCAATTCCTTAACTTGCTGGCCAAATTACTTAATGCGTACAATCACAACTTAATGCTTAATTGAGGGTTAATGTACGAGGAAACAATGAAGGAGAAAACAAACACAATCGTGGTGAAGGAAAGTACAATCATAAAAGCAAAAGGATATCTTTCATTTGTAAAGTTCAAATTACAAAGAAAATGAAAATACAAAAGTATTAAAATCCTAATGCCCCGCCGGCTCTTCAGGGTTGGCACACGTGGGGTCTTCTACTACAGAGAGGAGAGGAGCAGGGAGTTTGCCTGCATAAGGAGATTCAACAATAGTGGTCCCCGTTGGGGCTAACAGCATGAAAGAGAGATCTCACTCTAGATGAACGGCTCGGATCCTCTCTGTAACTGGTCATCCCCGACTTGTATAAAGCGGGTGGCAAGGAATGAGTACTCTAGATGCTTGAAAAGCTTTTCTTATAAAGCATCATCGCGCTTTCGCCCTGCTCTCACCATCGAGGGCTCGGCTCACCAACTCCTCACTAGCTTTGTCCACCCTTTCATCGCTCAGCCAACTATTTTTCCTTTTCGAGGACTATGGCTTCAAAGTCTCGGTTAACCGAGGCGATGGTATTCTTAGCTGTAGCAACCCGTTCCTCGGCCCGCTTCATTGAGGCCTCAGCAGACCTTTTCTGGCTTAGGCCGTTTGTGCTCTACCCTCCGCCTTCTTCACCTCCTTAAGGACGAACTCTAGCTTGGCCAACAGACCGCCGCTAAGGTGAATCTCTCTGCCTTAGACTGTAGGGCTTCATTTTTAGAACCCAACTTAGTATTAGTTGATCGCATAGCCTGCAGGTCATCAACAAGTTTCTTAGCCTTCGTCTTGGCCTGATACAGTTTGCCTGCGAAGCCTTGAAAGGTATTATATACCTCATTGTTGAGAACGAAGCCATGGGCCATGCTCATTGCGGCCATCGTCACCATCTCCTCCAACGAGGTATTCTCTGTGGCCATCTCTTACAACAGAGACCAGAATTTGTGTAAAGTAGCTGCGGCCATGGTCAAAGTCGAGAGCAACATCTCCAACACAGTAGAGTCGAACTCTTTCCAGTGAGATCCAATATTGATATATTCAGCCCCCTCAATGTCTGGATGGTTGTTGCGTTGACCTTAGCAGGCATCCCTCATAAGCCTATCGTTTGAAGAAGGAACCGGACCCCTTTCTTTTCCTCGGGGCTCGGCCTCCTCCACAGACACTTATTTTTCTTTATCATTGGAAGATAAGGAGTAGGGCCCTGGTTGGAGGATCAGAGAACGTTAGGAGCGGCGAAAGAAATAGGCGGTCGCAGAGTAGGAATAGAAGAAGTGGCAAGAAGCAGAGACGGATGTAGTGGAGGAGGAACCGATGATAAGGGCACCACCATTAGAACCTCTATGGCTGGAGGAAGAGACGGGCTAAGCTTTCTCTCACATCTTCGTCGTCGTCAACTTCGATGATAGAAATATTCTTGAAGACGTATTTAGATGTAAAATGAAGCCCAGTGGGTTATTTTTGTAAACAAGTAATCAATACCATAGAAATGCAAATTAAGCTGCGAAGCTTACCCATCAATCCAAAACATATTAGTAAATGAAGTCGCTGCCAAGCTCACAAACCTTGGCCCACTTCAATCTCGGATATTGGGGGTTTTCCACAAACTGCATAAATAGGGAAAACATTAAGTCAGGGACAAAGTAAACAAACTACACACATTAGAACAAATCATACCAAGTTCCCTGAAGCTGTGAGGAATAGACATGTTAGGATTGGGTCTGATAGCCTAAATTCTCAGTCTCTCCATAAAAGAAAAACGCTCCCTTCATATTATAGACTTTGTTTGGGCTGTCGGTGGCACTCTCACATCTTTGCCCTGGTCTCAAAGACATGTTCAACCAGTCTCCTGACTGCCATGGCTGGTATATAGTTTCGAAGACCCTTGCAGTCATATCTACACCAACCCCCGCTATCTTCCACAATAAAAATACGGCCACCATTTGACTTCATCCATTCTACATAATTTGATATGGGGCCAGATTAAAATCATGGAGAACCTCATGAAAAAGGGATGGAAAGGCAGACGAAGGCCCTGCTGCATGGCTAGCTCATAAATCGTGATGAACCTCTCAGTAGGGTTGTTGTAGGGTTGTCTGCACACTCGTTTGAACGAGGTGACCGAAGGTCAACATAGTTTAGGATGTCGTACGCCAATCTAATTGCCTCCAAGTTTGCCACCTTTATTTTTAGCACACTAAGCCGTCTACTCCTCGTCCAGTTGACAAGCAGCGGGGGTGTCCCGTTAATCCAGCAAAGATCGCATCTCCGGGACTCTAGAATCCCATTTCTTCTTCTTGTTCTTCGTATGCTCGTGGAGGTCGAGGGGTAGAAAGCAACTGTTGGTCTCTGTTCAACCTCACCAATCATTTCAGACGAGTATGGGCCTCTGATCTCGGGATCAATAGGGGTCAGACTGGTTCTGAGAGTCGCAATGTTCAAAAGAAAATCTCTTATTTTCTCTCAATTCCTTTACAAAAAAAAAATGCACTGAGTACTTTCAACTGACCGACATTAGATGGAGAAATAGGAAGCTGGCTTGAATCCACAGTAAAAGGAGGGAGCAAAGAGAACCTAAAAAACAAAAACAAAAGAGGAAGAGTTATGGTCAAATAACACTCGTTGTATTTACCTCACTGAAAATGCCCTGAAAAACTGAAGAACTCTAACAGGAACTAAACGCCGGAGAAGCTTGAAGGATTTCTAGAAATCTCTGAAGGCTAAAGAGTATTATGATCTTGGCAAAGGTAAAGAGAAAATATGAAAAGGGCTAGTACTTAAATAGATGAGGCCCCTTTGGACCGCAAAAATCTGGACCGTAAAAAATGGAGACACGTGGCCTAAATAGGAGGCAAGGTGGGAGACCCAAAAGTTTGGGCATTAATGAAAGAGGCGCACGCATACCACCCAAACGCACGCCAGTACACACCCTGCAATAATGACACAGTAGCCCGAGTTCCAAAACGGATGTACATCATTGCCCATCTTAATTGACAACTTTGATTGACGGCCCTTTCAGATCATACCAACTAACGCCTCAACTCTATTCATGCCACGTGTACTCCACTCAACTTTCAAAAATTTAAAAGTCAATGCCCTCACTTGCCATGAATAGACAAGCCTCGAGCTTGGGGGATTGTATACATCTGCGAAGGACTCCATCAGCAGAATAGCTTTGGCAAAGGATATACATCTGCAAAGGACTCCCTCGGTAGAATGGCTTCAGCAAAGGCCCGCTCATATATCCTATATGAAACAAGGCGAAGACCTTTCCTACCAATCAAACTTCGACAAAAGGTTTGCTATTGCATAGGCCTTCGTTCTCGCCTCTACCCCTCCAAAAAAAAAAAAACACACACACACACACACTTCCTTAAGTCCTACACCTAGCATAAAAATTAGACTTGGACTCAGGGGATTATTGTTACCATCCAAATTTGGTAGGACCTCCATGTCAGTAAAAAGGGCCCAGCGATGGCTTCATAGGTCTTCGCCTCAACCCTTCGTGACAGTCAAAGTCCCAAATTACAATAAAAAGCCTACGCATGCTAATGTATTGTCAAATGAAATCCATGAAGATGTTCACAGACTTCGACTAACCAGGGTCCCTCGCCAACTGCTTGGACCTCGCGGAATCTCCCAAGAAATCTGATATTTTGGAACAACCAAAGAGATATTTCAAGAAAGATTGTTTTGGATTGTATTACAAACTCCCACAAAGAAATCACATCTCAATCTTCTAATAATTGGAAACGCAATATTGGAAATCAATGCAGATTAGAACTGAAATATACGAGATCTCGTTTACACTTAATTATTTCTTATCCCATAAAGAATGAGAATCATGTCATATGTCTAATTGATCGATTTCCCAAATCAATTAAACCTATGCCCTATAAATACAAAATCTCTCGTCATTCCAAGGTACGCATTATTCTCCATTCGAAACTCTGCTCAAATCTCTGTCTGCATGTCTCTCCCACACCCATATATTCTTCCATATACTTTGTACCGGTAATTGACTTGATCGTCAAAGTATCAACGATCGCCGGCCTCTTTTTCTCCGGTGATCTTGGTGCCTAACGATTGTCAAAGTGTGCAGGTAACATATAGGCTGTAAGAAGATTGATTGAAGATCTGTTGACACGCAGATAGTGCAGATTTCAAGGTCAACACGTATGACTGTTAATTAAGCAATTTTCATCAATTTAGGAGATGTCATGTGGCATAGTTGTATAACTTGGAACCAAATAAAAGTCTAATGGCCCAATTGAAACTAAATTGAAGTACATTGATCTAATTAAAACAAATTAAAGTTTAGTAATCCAATAGAAATTTTACTGCAAATTCAATGACTACAGATGAAATTAAAGTTAGAACAAAAACTTTTGGAATTAGAGAACAAATATTAAAAAGATCAAAATAGCCATTAGTACACCTTTTTCCTATATTTTGGAAAGGCACAATGAATCCCGTTTAGTTTGCTTGCGCACTCGAAGAAAGATAAAAAAAAGTCGATTTTAAAGATGATAAACTTTCTCAGAATTTTGATAGAGTTTTGATGATGATAGCTCAAGCAAATCTTGATGATGATAGCGACTATAAAAAAAATATTTGTTCAAAATAAAAACTAGGAAAGACGATAATCCGTTGTACACATTTTTTCCCCGTGATCTGTATTTTTCTATTAGGACAATATTGTTTTTCCTTTTTACTTCAAACAAAAGTGTTATGGTCCATCGTTTATTTTATTACTTAATTATAGATTTTTTTGTATGTGGTGAATACAAAATGTAATACTGATTTTTTAAGGCACAATATCTAGTATAATATGCAGGAGAGAGAGAGAGAGAGACAGAGATCCCTGAGGCTGAAATTTGTGTCATATGTAGGTACTAATTTTCTTATCCTCACAAGTGCCACTGCATTGGCTTTTTAATCTCGTCCACCCAATTCATAATCCATTCACAAAACAGATTCCACCTTTCAATTCTTCTTCTCTCACTTAATATCATTTGATCATCTCTCTCTTTAGTGTTTACTTTCACAGCATTGATTCAGTCATGGCTGCTGCAGTAAGTACCGCAGTCTCTCTTCCATCCTCCAAGTCTACTTCTCTTCCAACCAGAACCGCCATTTTTTCACCAGAAAGAATCAACTTCAACAAGGTATGATTACCATTAACGTTTTCGTATAATCTTTATATGGATATGTTCACAATTCACAACAAGGGATTTGCTTTATATATGTGCAGGTGCCCTTTTACTACAGAAATGTGTCTGGTGGTGGGAAAGTGATCAGAGCCCAGGTTACTACAGAGGCTCCTGCAAAGGCTGAGAAGATTTCCAAGAAACAGGAAGAAGGTGTAGTGGTCAACAAGTTCAGGCCCAAGGAACCATACATTGGCAGGTGCCTTCTCAACACGAAGATCACTGGAGATGATGCCCCCGGAGAAACCTGGCACATGGTTTTCACCACTGAGGGTATTGTTATATGCATCAAATTGTTCGTTTTCTAATACTACCATTGATTAATATTTTCTTGATCGTATTTTGTTCGATGAAATGCCTGTTCCGGGATTTGTATATAATAATCGATTCTCTATGTTTTAACTAATAAGCTGCTGATATGATTTCGAGCAGGAGAGGTCCCTTACAGAGAAGGCCAATCTATTGGGGTGATTCCAGACGGTATTGACAAGAATGGGAAGCCTCACAAGCTGAGGTTGTACTCAATTGCAAGCAGTGCCATCGGAGACTTTGGAGACTCCAAGACTGTATGTTTTCTATTAATCTGTACACTTAGGCATTGCAACTATCAATTTTTATTTATTTATTTTTTTGTTGCCGCGTCAAAAAATCGTTTAGTTGTTTCAACCAATCTTCATGCAGGTCTCTCTGTGTGTTAAAAGGCTTGTTTACACCAATGACCAGGGAGAAATTGTTAAAGGAGTTTGCTCAAACTTCTTGTGTAAGAACTCAATTTTATATATGTAGAAGCTCAATAAGGATCCATTTGGCACAATTTTTGTGAGTAGGGTTTTTAGTACTAGAGCTTTTAACTGTTTGACTCATAATTCAAAAAGTGTTGAATATTAAATTGAGTATTTAGTTGCATAATTATAAAGTATTTTTGTATAAACTTTATATTTTTTTTGACTAAACAGTAATTAATTATTATATATCTTATATTATTATTTTTTAAATAAATAATATTTTTTTATATCCTATAAAACTATTAAAATTAATATATTAATTAAACTATAATAATACAATTATTTTAGCATATATCATATTACTTAAAATTAATTAATTATTTAAATCAAACATATCATGTGTAATTTGTATTATATTATTTAACACAGCCATATATATTTTTCACTTTATATAAATATATGAAGTGACAGTTTGATATACGTAATTAATATGGTAAATGAATTAATATCTTTTTTTGATGTATTGATGGTAATTTTTTAATTTTTAAGTTTCATTAAATGTTAATTATAACTTCTCATAAAATTTCAATTAGAGCTTTTTAGAGAACTGAAACAGATTTTTAAAGCTATTTTTTTGGTCAAAAAATGCTTCTTGACTTTAACCAAACAACTATAAATATAATCAAAAGCACTTCTACTCTTTAAGTAGTCCTTTTAGACTTCAAAAAAGCTCTTCCAATCACACACTAAATAAATATGTAATAAAAGTTTAAGCTGTTAGAGCATCCGCATTGGATATGTTAAATTATCTAAATTATCTCTGCAACACTAACACTTGAACTCAAGACTTCTAAATGCTCTAATACCATGTTGAGTTATCTCATCAAAAAGTTTTAATTGTTAGTGAGAGGACTATTTATTTAAATTATGTGTTCAACAATGTAAATCCTTATTCTATCATTTCCCAGATTCAAGTTATAGTTGTGTTGAGCAACTTCATTTAAGACCTATTTTTTCATTTTAGTCTAGAATGCTTCAGGCTGTATCACAGTTCGACCTGAAATCCTCTGAATTCCAGGTGACTTGAAACCTGGAGCAGAAGTGAAGATAACTGGACCTGTTGGGAAAGAAATGCTTATGCCCAAAGATCCTAATGCAACCATAATAATGGTAATAGTAGACTGGATTGCATTATTCTGTTATTTTATAAAGCAGAAATTGAATTTCTAGGATATGTTATAAATGGAATATATCTATCCATTTGTAGCTTGGCACTGGAACTGGAATTGCCCCTTTCCGCTCATTCTTGTGGAAAATGTTCTTTGAGAAGCATGACGACTACAAGGTAGTTCCTAATCCATTGATATCTCTTCATTAACTGATGCAAAGTTAATCTTTTTTAAAATGTTAATTTAAATTGGTTGGCTTTTTGTTGCAGTTCAATGGTTTGGCGTGGCTTTTCTTGGGTGTTCCCACGAGCAGCTCTCTGCTCTACAAAGAGGTAAACATTAGATTTCTCACATCTATACTACATGCTACAACCACTTGGTGGAGAAATATATGAAAACCACAACTGAGTTCAAATCTGTTGCCTTGTGCATCAAACATGATATTGAAAAATGGAGTAGAAAATAAAAAGTTCAATTGTAGTATTTATAATTTTTATGGTTGTAAATTGTATAGAAATTACAATTTCATGATAAATTTTGTAATTTCCTCAGCGATGACTATCATTAGTTATAAAAAATGCTAGACTGATCATGTGATAATGGTGGGCAGGAATTTGAGAAAATGAAGGAAAAGTATCCGGATAACTTTAAGTTGGACTTTGCCGTTAGCAGAGAACAAACCAATGAGAAAGGTGAGAAAATGTACATCCAGACTCGGATGGCTCAATATGCCGAAGAACTATGGGAATTGCTCAAGAAAGACAATACCTATGTCTACATGTGTGGGCTCAAGGGCATGGAAAAGGGAATTGATGATATAATGGGTTCATTGGCTGCTAAAGAAGGTAATTTCAGTGCCATATATTGCCATAGTATCTGTTTGACATAACTTTCGCTTCAGCCAGTCGCCTCCTTCCAGATAAGTGTTTGCAGAACAAATAAGCATCTCCCATGCTTAAGTTAGAAGCACTAGGAGGAGAATAGTATGAATTGAAAAGCGTTGTAGTATTAATTTTGCTCATTCCCCTTTCTTGTCTAGGATGCTCAATATATAAGTATCTCAAGTTTGTGATCATTTGCCAATACCCGACTTTAGCCATGTTCATGAGTGGGTGAGATAGATATGGTGCATAACACATGAAATGAAGAGTCAACCTGTTAAAACGGGGCGTGAGTTTGTGGTTATGCTCAACAGCAGCTATTTGTTTTCTATAAAAACTTGCGCAATAACCTTTTCTTGTTCTTCTTTTATAGGTATTGACTGGATAGATTACAAAAAGCAGTTGAAAAAAGCAGAGCAATGGAATGTGGAAGTCTACTAATGAATTCTACCTTTCTTGTATTGTACAAATATCAGCCAGCCAATGTTATTTTATCTGTGCTGATGTAGATAGGCTACTTCCTTTTTTGTAACTTGTTTTCTTTTCCCAATATTCTTCTTTCATGATCAAACAGTTGCACTGCTGACCACTATGGAATTTTTCAGAGTATGGATCATGAAAAGATATAATAGTGAAACAGATTTACATGCAGTTGTTAGTCCAAAATAAGTCTGCTTAGCAGTCAAATGGTACAATTTCAAATTTGCTCAAAATTCATACAACACCAGTATCTTTGTGACGAAATTCATTGTCAACGCCAAGCTAACTGAAAAAAATTTGAAATCTGTAAATTTTGTGCAATCAAATAATTTTATCAGTGGATAATTCATCATACCTTGATGTTTAAGTCAGCTGGAGGTGTTTTCTAAGAAATCATTTTGGTAGATTTTAATTGTGAATTTTCTTACCTGGAAGGGATGACATGGGGGTGTCTATACAGAGGGAATAGAGAGGACGATTACCATGTCAATGTGTTACTGTTGTGATTCAAGTCAATGCTACTGAGATGGATTAAAGTTGTGTTTGTCTATTAAAATCGTGTTTGAAGCAATTGATAGGTCCCAAACGTGATTGCAAGAACAAAAATAGCAAAAACAGCAAAGAACACGAGATTTTTCACCCACTAAGGGGTCTGGATGTTCACGTATTCTAAACTCTAATCACCCGTTGAGCATCTACCAAAAGTAGATATAGCTCTAGCACTAAAATACCACACTTCACGGTTCGTTACAGATTACAGAAATCATACAAAACCAGAGTTTATCGCAGTTACTGTTCACACTATTGTGAACAAACCTCCCTCCGTATTCCTTACAAAATCACTCAGATTTTGTACACAAAGTAAAAAGAAAAGAAGAAGGAGATGGAGTTCTATTTTTACAGAAAACTCAAGAACTCAAAGAAGCGCAGCCTTATCTCCGATTTTCTCTCTCTCTCGGATATCTTTAGAAAAAGGGAAGAGAATGGTATTTAAAAGAGACATTCAGCAAACTCTTGATCCAACGGTAATTCAACAGCCACTTGTCATCATCTGGATTTAGGAAGCCCACTTGTGTAAGAAGGCTTGTCCAGATATGAATTTGGGCCACAATTGAACAATAGTGTCAGACAAGTAATAGAACAGTAAGTCCAGTCTCCTTAAGCCCATTCTGAAGCAGATATCTTAACAGCAATTCTTCAGGGGAGGCAAAGTCATCTGAGATGTTGATCTTAGGGATTCATCTGCACTGTTGGATTGGTGAATAAAAAGCTTGTCTTATGTGTAATTTTCTCAGAAGAAAACCTACCTCTTCTTCTTTTCTCCCAAAGTTGCACCTCAATTTTTTATCCCACCCTTCTCATCTTCTTTTCTGGTTCTAGTTTGAGAAATCAATGAGGAGACTTTCTATGTGAAAGTGGTGATCGACAATTGTTCATTGACTCTCATGTTGTAAACAGTTTTGTATATTTGTACTGTAAACAACATTTTGGGTTGAATCTTCAGAATTTCTAAGCACTGGAGCCTAATCCACTAAAAGTAGAACTTAAATGAAAAGTAGTGATTAGATAAATCTAAGTTCTTAGGCTATCTCCAACTCACACCCAAATTTACACCAAATATGGTGTTGGATTGATCTCCAATACAACACCAAAACTTGCAGCAAATTTGGTGTACACTATTCATTTATACCAAATTTGGTATAATTCCATATTTTCCATTTTGCCCATCATTTTTCTCTACAATAAATTTTAATTTCTTTTATATCCTTTTTATATCTTTCATTACTTAATAATTTTATTTTATTTTATTTATACTTCTTTTAATTTAATTATTATTTTTATTAACATTTATAATAAATTGTAATCAAGTAATATATAATAATTACTAAATTCACTAAAATAAAATAATTAAATATAATATTTTAGTTAATTAAATGAAATATTTTATTTAATTAAATATAATTTTTATTTAGCAATTGAAGTTGTAATAGAATAAGTAATTAAATAATTTTTGAAACAAATTAATTGTTGAAAATTAAGAAAACAGAGAAACACTATTCATTTGAACCAAATTTGGTGTAGTGGGTTAGAGTTGATTTATAATGTGAAAATTGCACTAGTTTTACACCAAATTTGGTGCAATTGATGGATATGGCCTTGGGGGCATAAATTTGTTGTTATTTTCTTTTATGCTGTTATTTTTGCAATCGTTTTGTTCTTGCGTTAGAGTGCAAATTATAACAATCATGAATATAAGTTGTGGACTAGATATTGTTGATGCAAAAATAATGATATCAGGAAGGATGTAATTAGATTTATCAATTGTCAAAGTTGGTTTTTGTGAACATCAAAGAATACTTACAATGAGTGATGAAAAATTGTCGAAGACACTCTTAGCACACGTTTGGTGGTGCTTAAATTATAATTTCAGCTGGTCAAATATATTTTTTATCCATACATTTAATAGAACCCATAACTTACAATCCATTTTTTATCCATAACTTATGACATAAGCACTTAAAAAATAATTTTAGCACTACCAAATATACTCTTATTCTTCAATTAGTCAAAAATTGGACAAGTTACAATAGAATATAATTGAACATATATTATTTTATGGAGTTTGATGATGTCTCTATTTATAAATACACAGACTCTTTGAAGTGGAAGAATTCTCTATAGATGTGCTTTACCTAATTCCCACGGCTATGTCTGAGGCTTATGCTATTGTCATTGAATTGAACTTTCTTTTCATGAAGATGGCAAACATGATCCACTTACATAGGCAAACATAGTATATTGACTGGGTGGACTATGATTTCTTTTCGAGGTTCGAGTTAAATGTCTTGGTTTGCTTATAAGAATCTAAGAAGAATCTTACAAATGAGTTATTGAGGTTGATTGATTGATGATCTTAGAAAATATAGGGTTATAGAAGTGTATGTGGTTACTTTTCCTAATGAATTTTCCCAACCTTGGAGACCAAATAAGGACAATATTGTCATTATTGAGTTAGAATTAGGGTCAGAAATTAATGTAAATCTCCCCACTTTATATTCAATTATTGATGTCATAGTTGAACTTTATGAACTTGAAGAAACTAAAAATATTGTGATGAATGGTGATGTTGAAGAAGATTATCAACCTGGAGTTGAACATACTGATGTTTTTGAAGATGAAAAACATGGACTGAAAAAGTTAAAGGTATTGTCGAAGAAAATCAATCAGATGATGGTTGTGGAAATGTTGCATTGGATGGAGAAGTTGAAGAAAGAACCAATTGTGGTGGAACCTACACAATAGTTGAAATAAGTCGTATAAGTGGTTGGAAGCCAGCCCAACTAGTTTCAAAGAACCCAGTATGACAAAATTGTTAGGGAGTGGAAGGACATCTTAGTGAATGATTGTGGGAACTTGATCATTTTCAAGATATACTTATGGAGCCTGTAGAAGTGGGTGTAGGACTGGTTCTTGTACTGATGGAACAATTGAAATGAGTGAGCATCACGCTGCAAATTATCAAAATGAGATTGGTGGTATAACTAATGCATTAGTGAATGAAAATGAATAGGTGAATAGAGATTATGATGTGGGTGAGGAAGATACTCTTGTAGATTTAGAATACGAGAAGGATGATCCAGATTGAATGATGATGAAAATTTGAGAAGCATTACAAATGCTATACGTACACAAATTACCAAAATAAGGATGTTTAGTCTATGAAGACGAAGATGAAGATGAAGATTGAAGTGACCTACATAGTTTAGATAGTGACGAGGATACGAGAAAGAAGAATGACAAAGATCATGTGTACATGGACAAAGATGACTTCAGTGACCCCTACTTTGAAACATGTATACTCTAATGCTCTTGAAGCTTTTTATTATTGCATAATAGGTTTTCAACCTTTACAGATAAAATGAAATTGGTGTGTATATGTATGCTTTTGTAGAATAGGTCTCCAACCTACCCATACGAAATAAAATTGGTATCTATATGCATGTATTGCAAAATAGGTCTCCGATCTTCACATGATGTTGGTTTTCTACAGATTATTGTTATATGCAGGTCGAAAGTTTGCTGATAAGAAGGTGTTGAATAATGCCATTAGACAGTACTCCGTGAATCATGCCAGAAAGGTGAAGTATACAAAGGATGATGAGATTCATCTACAAGTTGTAATGCAAATGGGTATTGCATGCTCAATTCTACAAACAAAGTGACTCATATAAGATAAATACACTAAATATGGAGAATGCTTGTGCAATGACCTATGAATCTAGGCATGCTAGTACATCATACTTGTTTGCGAGATACATGGATAGATTTAAGAATGACCCTGGATAAAAAAAAAAAAAAAAGAAGAAAGGTTTTGTGGAGACCATGAATAAGGAATGTGCTTCGAGTACATCGAGATGGAAATTCTTTAAGACCAGGGCTAAATGCTTATAGGCAATTAGAGGAAAGAATAAGGAAAATTTTTCAAATATTCTCTGATTAGTATGAGCACTTGAAGAACAACAATGTAGGCAGCACCATTGTACCAAAGACTAGGATGTCTGGTGAGGTATGAGAGTTTAGAATAGTGTATATATGCTTGGCAGCCGTGAAAGAGAGATTTATAAAAGGGTGTAGAAAAGTGGTACGATTGGATGATTAATTTCTGATGGGTTATTTTGGTGTCCATGTCTTGGCAGTAGTGGGTATTGATGTGGAGAACACAATGTAACCTATTGCATATGCCATGGAGGAGGCTGAGAACAAAAGCATCTGGAATTGGTTTTTGGATCTGTTGGTTGATGACGTTGGTGTTGGAAACTCACATGGTTGGACTTTCATTAGTGATAAACAAAAAGGTTTAATAGATGCAATGGACAAGTGGGTTAGTGACGCGGAGCATCATTTCTGTGTTAGGCATCTACACACTAACTTCAAAAGTCAATTCAGGGGTTTGCAATTGAAGATTTTGTTGTGGAATGCTGCTAAGGCAACAACTAAAGCAAATTTGAGCAGTGTAGGAAAATCTAAAGGTGCAAGTGAGGGGACATTTGAGTGGTTGAGTGGTTGGATAAGAAGTTGGCATCACCATGGTGTAGATCACATTTCAAAGAGAACCAAATGTAACATTCTACTCAACAATTTGTGATAGAGTTTTAAGGTTGCAACTTGCAAAACTTGTTATATATTTGCTAGAGAAGATACGACATTGTCTCACGATGCAGATGGAAACAAATAGATAAAATGAAACAAGTAACAAAATGGGTTTGTCCCTAAACAAGCGGCAGATTTGTCCCTAAAATTTAGAAAATTATTAAGAAAAATATGGAGAATGCCAGGTTGTGCAAACCTACATGGAAAGGTGGGCAGGAGTTTTAGGTAAAGATAACAATGACAAAACATGTGTTGTTGACCTTGGTCAGAAGACATACTCTTATAGAAGGTTTCAGCTCACTGGGATTCTATGTTTCCATGTCATGTGTTGCATTTAGACAAGGTATCTAAAGCTTGAGGATTATGTTGACGAGTTTTACAGCATGGAGATGTTCCTTTAGGCTTACAATCTAGTTATTCATCCCATGATATGCCCTGAATTTTGGGTAGAAAGGATAAGAATCCAGCTGCTTTTACCTCATTACTGAAAATAACCTAACATGTCCAAGAAATTAAGAAATAGATAATCAGATGAGGCTCCAAAGTCAAGGAGAGAGAGAGATAGAGAGAGAGAGATATGAGATGTATATGACTTGTAGCATTTGTAGAGACACTGGTCACAACAAGCGTTCTTGTAAGGCCAAATCATCCAGCACTAGCTAAGAACCTGGGAGTAAGATGAAGAATGCTCCATCTAAGAAACAAAAGTCTTTTATGAACATTGTTTGTGGTATAGTGTAAATGTTTTGTAAATATCATGTTGTATATCAAGGGGATGTTCCTTTTATATTTTGTCATGAAGTGTTATTTTAAGTCATATTCTATCTACAGATGTCTGGAATTGTTTGTTGATGTTGAAAATGTGGTGGTTTGGAATGGTTTGAATGTGTTGAAAATATGGTTGTTTGAAATTGTTAGTTCATGTTGATGCTGCTTTGACAAGGAACATGTATTGAGAACATGAATAGATTAGAAAAATTTGTCATACAAACGATTGGCAAAATAGGTCCCAACCTTTGTATGTTGTTGCATAATACATCCCCAACTTTAACATATTGTTGCAAAATATGTCCTCAACATCTTTGGTGTACATCAATTTATACCCAACAGTGTTACTAGATGTAGCAAACACATCATCAAGCTTCCGCCTATTCCACACATGTTTGGATTGGACATTTAAGGAAGACATTGACAAAATAACTTATGAGTTACAAAAATAAACATAATAACACCAAAAATCTAGAAAATACTTTATTAAGGAGAATAATTATAATGATTTTATATATTTGGCCGCAACTCTAAATGACATTAACCTAAGACAAAAAAATTTAAACTAGAATAAACCCGATTACAACTAACAAAATCTAAAAGTAATTTCTTTGGGATTTTTCATTTTCAACCAATATTTTTTGTTATTGTTTCTAGTTCTGTCTTCTACCCTTTGAGACACTTCATGAGGTGTTTGTAGCTTATTGATCTCTGTTTCAAGACTTTTAACATGTGCTTCTAATTGGTTTATCTTTATTTCGTCTTTTCGCTTTAACAAGCCAAGAATCACTTATTTCACCCGATCACAAATAGAAGGGTCATACCACACAAAGCAACCACAATAATTTTTCTGGAAAAAAAAAGGTTTCATATACTTCAATCGTGTAAAATTATCAAAGTATGAAGCACTAAATTTACCTCACATGCAAAGAATCTTCTAGCTGGGTTCTCGTCCATCTACGATGTCTTTATATCCATGCGATTTCCACATCTGTATACACTCCATTCCATATTTGGATGTCAAAAATGAGAAAGGATGAAGAACAACAATAGATGAAAAAAGTGATAAAGAGGAATTGATGCAACATAAGTTAAGAATTTATATATATTGTACGAAAAAACAGTCAAGAGAAAATGAGAATTTTTTTTTAAATGGTAATTTGACCTACAGTTCTCAAATGCGATAAGGGAGTCATGTAAACGTGTGGGGTGTAGTGGGTGTCATAACGACTGTGATTTGCAATTAATTGAAAGGTTGGAGATGTTTGGTGCTTAAAAAAAGGTTGATGATAGATTAATAAAATATCGTAAACGTTCGAGATGAAAAGTGCAAATTTCACTTTTAATAAAATGTATAACTTTATTATTAAAATAATTCGAGTGGTATTATGAATATTGAAATAGTAATATTACCTATTATTAAATATCAATAAAATTACAACGATACTAAATAAGAATAAACTCGACAATATATATTTGATATGATTTTAAAAAACAAGATAAAATACTGTAGAAAAATATTAATCTTCTAATGGCTATGCCAGGTGTGGATTTTGGGAGAGGGGAAGGGAGCACACAGCTTTGGCCCAGATGGTTTTTCTTTAGTGACGGGACGGAACGGGACAGACCAGGACGGGACGGGGACGAGGAGGCGGGGGCGGGATGGGGTGGCCATTCCCGTCCTCGACCCATTAGAGATTTTTGATCCCCATAATCGCCCTGTTCCCCGCTTAAAGCGGGGCGGGGCAGCTTCATGCCCAATGTACTACCCTATTTAAATTCTTTTACTTTTAACTGGTAAATGTGATTTTCATTGAATTTGTATCTAATTAAATTTAAAACTCGATATCAAATATAAATAAAATATTTGATCCTCTCAAGATAAAAACTAATTAACTAAAAAAAAATATTTCATACGTAAATTCTTTGTCTTATTCAAAATATTTCATACGTAAAATTAGTAAGAAACTTATGCACAGATGATTGAATTCTCTACATCAAGGGAAGAGAATTGACTAGTGAAAGAATGTTCAATGAAGTGCAAAACAAGAACATGAGTCGCTCTCTTTTGTTCAACAAACTCAAACAACGGAAAAAAATGAAAGTACGAATGGCATTCATATGGCCTTAAAGTATTTGTAAAGCAAATGGAACGTTACAAAATATGCAATATTTTCAAAATTAATACAAGTTTTAAAAAGGACAATCCAACATAGTCATAGTTTATTCTTCTTCTAGAATATATGTGCCAGACTCCTTAAAACGTGATTCCTATAAAAGAAGATTATTATTGTTAGACTGTTAATGTATTTATTATTTAAGTTCATTAAAAAATTCAATTTACCTCCTCTTCAATATTTGCATCATATAACTTTATATAAAATCCAGAGTGAATGATCTCCAAACCATTAGTTATTATCAAATTCAATATGTGCGCACAACACCGCATATGAAAAAATTCACAATTTAGCATAAGTGAACGACCGGAAAGCTTATCTAAAAAAATGTTGACCATGGAATCATTCATAATACAAATATCAACAGTCAATGTAGACAACTTACTATCAACATTCCAATTCAATACACTCCACCAATGCTAAACACTCCACCAATGCTGTATTCAGTGACTCAGATGTGTGCGGGCACGGCACATATATGAACATATATTTAAAAACAAGACAAATACAAAATAATTAAGTTTAACCAATACATGAAAAAAAGCTAAATTAATTTCTCAAACATCAAAGTACCTAATAATTGGACTTTGAAGTCTCCAAGAATCAACTACAAAATGTGCAGTGATAGTTATAAATCCCTTCTTTAGATTACAAGTCCTCTGTAACAATCTTATTACTTTCAATCTCTCGTAATCATATATTTGCAAAATATCATTCTTTATAGTATTACGAGAAACAGCCTTAAATAATGGTTGAATTGCATTCACAAATCTTCTAAACCCAACATGTTCAACCATTGAAAGGGAGTACTCATGCAAAATGATCATATGTCCAAGTTCTTTCCGAGCATGCGCTTGATCAAAAGAGTAAGTACCCATTGAAACCTTTCCACTAGCTTTAGTTTTGGGATTCAATATTGTTTGCTTAATGTCTTTTTGATTTCCAAAAAGACATCTTTTCAAATGTTCATGTAAATATTTTGTCCCATTCTTGCTCTTATCCCCTATTTTTTTTCTAACAATAGTTACAAATAGATTTGTATACCCCATCAATTTTTTGTTTTTTAAAGTAGTTCCACACTGCAGAAGTCAATTTCCTTTTCCTAGTTTGTCCATTATCCTCATTCTCATCACCCAAGTCTATTGGAGCTTGCTCTGTGTATATTTGATTAGGTGAGTCTTCATGAGTGCGAATAGTACTAACTCGTGCATTATCTTGTGTAGGTTGAATACTTCCAATGCTAAGTACTGGTGTATAATTCTCTTGTTCAGAAATCTAAAATGAAACACAACAAATTGTACATTTGATTATACAAAAAACCAAGCAAGAGCCATATCATATAATTCACTTGCTAAATATTATATAATGAAATAGACAAAGTCTGAATTCCTAAATCCATTCTTGAAAATATTCAATTTCCATTGTATACTCACCAATAAGTTTAGAGAATTAAATACCTTTACTTTCTATTTTTCAAATATAAACTTCATTTGACAATTAACAATTAATATGGAATTTCATTTACTAATTTGAAATTAATAATTAGTTGACAAATGATTCATTTACAAACCACGCAAAATCTACAATTAATAATTAGTTAACACATGATACATTTGCTAATTTCATTGAAGCCAAATCTCATTCCATATGAATATCTGAAATCACAGTCCATTTACTAAAATTAAAAAGTAGGCAAAAAAAAAAAAAAAAAAAAAAAAAAAAACTGAAAATCAAGAATAAATAAACAAAACAATATTATCATTATCATTAGACAAATGCTAAAAAAACAATTAATAATAATAATACAAAGAATATCTCTTTTTGTGTGACACAATCGTATTTCACACAATGGAAGTCACTTATCACTTGGTCTCTGTGGTTGGAGGAAAAAAAAATGGATTTGGATGGTTGGGTTAATGGATTTATGGATGTTTTCGGCTGGTTAGAGCTTTAATTTAAAGAAATTGACTAATGGAGTAAGAATAGATGAACATGAATATGGTGGATAGTTAGGGCAAAAAATGGGGGCATTGTGGCAGGAGAAATGAAGATTTCATGAAAATGAATAGGGATGCTGTAATGACTAATGAATCTAAAGGTGTCAAGACGGACGAGTCGACCGAACCTGCATCGGTCCATCTGTCTCGACCTGGAACCGTGGGCTAGCACGTGAATCAGGGGGGGGGGGGTCGTTCACCAGCCGAGGAGGCTGAACCGCAGGTCGGCCCGTGAACCGAGCGGGCTGTTCACGGCCCAGGATGTTCGGCCTTTAATCGTTGACCTATTTTGATTTTTTTTAATAAATAGCATAGAGTCGTTTAAAGTGAAAGATGCGTGCTGTTTTAGTCTTTAAATATATATAAAAAATAGAAATTGAATTAAAAAATTAACAAATGTGAATTTAGCATTGTTATTTATTTTTTATTTAGTAATTTAATACATTTGTTGCTATATATGTAAACAATTTTTTTTAATTACAATAGGTAACAAATTTTTTTTAGTAATTAATTTTTTTTTTTTATTCATACGGGCCGAACCGAGTTGAACCGTGGCTCACATGGGCTCGACCTGGATGGGCCAACGAGTGGGCCGGACTCATATTCAATTTTTGTGGGTTGGGTTGACCCGGCCCGCAACCCGTCGTGGCCCAGGCTTTTCCTAATGCAGGCCATCATCGGACTTCATTGGACGGCCTGCCTAACTCGGATTGACACCACCAAATGAATCTTGGTCAATTGGTTATTGGGTCATTTTGAAAATGGGCTTGGGTTAGGTCAAGTTTGGGTTGGAGCAGTGGGGCTGAAACTAATTACTTAATACCCATTTAATTATTTAAATTAATTTAGGATGGGGTTGTGCCACTTTATATATAAAAACGGGCAAGTCTCGGGACAGGGACTTTATTACTTGTCCCCAGCTCGAAACCTGATTAATAGCAGAATATGCACCCCATTCGAGACGAGGTCCCACGGGTATCAGGTTAAACAAATTTTTTTTGCCATCCCTAGTGAGTGATTTCTTTAAAAAAAACAATAGCTCGGCCCAAAACAAAAATATCCCACTTCTTAAATGGGCTAAATTTTAAATTTAAATCATATACCCATTAAAATCCATCACATTCCCCACCCACCTCTACCGGACCCAAATTCCTAAACCCATCAATTAAAATTTAAAACCTAACATTCCAAGTCCCAACCCACTCCCAATTCCAAAACGACCCAAATCAATTTCCATTTTCCACTTCTTTAGTTTTAGCAGAAGAAAGCATGCAGACGGCAAAACCACAAACCAGCCATTTAAAATCACTTTCAACAAGAAACCTAGTTAACCACCTCCACAAAGTTCGACCGACCACCTTCCATCACCGTTCACATCTACAGCCCCGAACAAGTGTTTTTTTTTTCTCGTTTTTGAATTTTTCAGAATCTTAGATTTATTTTTCTTTTGTCCATTTTTTTTTCTGTTTATTTGATAATCTATAAATTATAATTTTATATGGTTGTTGACTTGTTGTTGAGTAATGAATAATGACATTTGCTTGATTTTGAGAAATTATTTCAAATTTCAACAATTACAAAAAGAATAAAAAGTTGCTTAGGGTTTTATATGTTTTTTTGGTTATTTTTGTTGTTACAACTTACATCGACTTTTCATCTATTATAATTTTTAGATTATTGAATTGTTTATTTTTAATTGAATTGGGTTGAATTTTTTATTGTTGGATTATTGAATTGTTTATTGTTAGTTGAATTCAGTTGAATTGTTTATTGTTGGATTATTGAATTGTTTATTTTTAGTTGAATTTTTTTGAATTTTTTATTTTTGGATTATTGAATTGTTTCAATCTGTGTTTGTAGAGTTAAAATTAGAACATCATCAACCTTGTGCCAAGAAGGAAAAACTATTGTTTTCCTTCTTTAAAAAGATAGATAAATCTAGGGGTGGGCGTGAGTAGGGTTGGGTGGTTTTCGACCCAACCCGACCCTAAATCACAGTAAAATTCGGTTTGGCAAAAGCCAAATCGAAACCAAACCAAAATTTTTTGGCTGGCGACCGAGAACCGACTCGGGTCGGTTCGGATTTTCGATTTTAGGTATATATATATATATATATATATATATATATATATATATATATATATATATATATTAAAAATTGAGTCGGGCCGGGTTGAGTTTTCCCAACCGAAGCGCCTTAAACCGACCGAGTCGATTCGGGTCAGGTCGGGTCGGTTTGGCGGTTATTTTGTCCAGTCCTAGATAAATCTACTACAAGTACAAATTCTATTGAAGTTGATGAGGATACTTCAATCTCTAACGTTCAACTTCCTTCAAATTCATCTTTTGAAATCGAACATCCTTCAGCTCCACAACCTGATTTGCAACCATCTACTTGAATCGAAACGGATCAGGGGAAGAGGAAGCACATTAGTAAACATCCCAACAACTTAAAAGATGAGATTGGATGGACATATCTACAAGTTGGACCTTATCAACCAATACTTTTGAATTATCAAAACTCAATAATTGGAAATCAAAATCGTCGATTTAAAAAAATGGTTCAACCAGTTTTGGTGGTTCAAGTATTCGCCTTCAATAGATAAGGCATATTGTTTTTATTGTTTTCTATTTCTGAATTATGGTAATCCATCCAATAGTTCGACATTGGTGACAAATGGATTTAACAATTGGAAGAGGCTTAACCAATGAGACAAATGTGCATTTTTTACTCTATGGGTTCGACATCTTCATCAATTCATAATATGTCTGAGAGAATAGCAGAAGAGTTCATGAGACCATATGGACATATTGATAAAGTGATGCACGCTATAACGAGAGAAGAAGTTCTAAAAAAATATTTGCGTCTGAAGACTACAATTCTAAGTATTCAGTGGCTAGCACTTTAGGGTTATGAATCTTCATCTTCATTGAATTGTGGGAATTTTATTGAAATGGTGAAATCTTTTGTAAAATTGGATACAAAATTGAAGAATTTGTATTGGATAAAGCTTCTCAAAATGTCAAATACACTAGTCCAAATGTTCAGAAATTTTTTTGCACATCTTGGCCAATAGAGTACGAAAAATGATTAGTGATGAGCTTGGAGATAATTGCTTTTGTATTCTTGTCGAAGAAGCACAAGACGAATCTAAAAGAGAGCAAATGGAACATTATCTCGTAGTTTGTGAACACTGATGGTATTCTAATCGAACGCTTGTTTGCAATCAAAAGCGTTAGTGACACTACATTATTGAATTTGAAAAATGAGATATGTGATGTTCTTGTTTGTCACAACCTTCAGGTTTAAAAAATTAGGGGCAAGACTATGATAGGGTTAGTAATATGTATGGTACATGGAATGGACTTCAAGCGTTATTTCTTAGAGAATGGCCATATGCATACCACATCCACTATTTTGCCCACTTACTACAACTGACAATAGTTTCTGCAGTCAAGGAAGTGATTTGTATTTGAAAATTCTTTTATCATTTGGACATTGTTGTTAATATTATTAATTATTCTCATAAGCGCATTAACGTGTTGCAATCTGCTTAAAGAATGAAGCTTGAGGATATGTTGGCTAGTGGATACAGAAATCTGGAAGTGGGGCCAATTAGATTGGTAATTTACAAAAAACAAGTTCTATTATTTGGAGTTTATATTATGAATCGGTAAAAGAGCTTGATAGATATGTACGCTACAACTTGTAAGGTGCTTGAGTCTCTTCCTATCCATTCTCCAAATAGAAGATCTCGGGATAAATTCGTGGTGTTTTAGAAACCTTTACAAGCTTTGAATTTTTGTTTTTCTTGCATTTAAATAGAATTTTGGGACTCAGTAACATTCTTTGTCACGCTCTTCAAAAAAGATCTCAAGACATTCTGGCTTCTATCAAATTTGTCTCCACCACAAAAGTTGTCCTTCAAAAATTAAGAGAATATGGTTGGAAAGAATTTCTTCATGAGGTGAGAACGTTTTGCTCAAGAAATGATGTTGATATACTCGACCTCAATTTTTTTTATAAAATTGGTTGTTCTCGTGAGCAAGTTACACTTGAACATCATTACCACTTCAATGTCTTTAATGAAGCAATAGATTTTCAGCTGATGGAGTTAAATACAAGATTTAATGAGCTACCTCACTCTAACTTTTGTTTTAGATCCTCAAAATTCTTTTGAATCATTTAATAGAAATGATATTTGTAAGCTTAGAGAGAAGTTCTATAATGATGATTTTACACAGTATGAGGTTCATTCTTTGGTGTTTAAGTTGCAACATTATGAGTATGATGTAATTTACGATTCTCAGTTTCAAGTACATTCACCTTCTGAGTTATGCAAGCTCTTGGTTGCAAGTAGAAGGTCGGAGAGTTATATTATGTCGATTAGATTAATTCATCTTGTATTGACACTACTTGTATCAACGACGACTACTGAGCGAGATTTTTCGACAATGAAACATGTGAAGACATCAATTCGTAATAGAATGTAGGATGAGTTTCTTGCTGATTGTATGACGCTCTACATCGAACGAGAAATTTGTCAAGAAAATATATGTAGATTCTATTATAAATGAGTTTTACGCTGTTAAAGCTCGACGGATACAACTTGAGTAGGTAATGTCGTAATTAGAATTTTTTTACTATATAAAAAAAAAATTGAACTTGACTTATTTTAAACTTCAACTTCGCTCAATATGATTTTCTAGATCCGCCCCTAAACTATGTTATATAGTTTATACAAAGTATTTTTAATCTATGTTACGTTTTTACTATTATAGTTAATGTTATAATTACATGTTCTTCAATATTAAATAATTTTATTATTCAACAAATATTTACAAGATTAAATATATAATTGGTCCTTAAATTGTATTTTATTCGAGAAGAGTCACAAAAGTCTTTAAGAAGTTGCAACCTAGTTAGTGAGATTAAAGTTCAATACTATGCATACGTTGTTAACACCAATGTGTACAAAAAGAACATTTAATTCTATTTACACCAATTCTAAATTGTGATAACATATAGGTTGACGAAATTTGAAACCTTTTTCACTTCCATTAACTTTCTTGCCTAATTAAAATCTAATTCCAATATCTGAATTGTATAAAACAAGCTTCACCGTTTCTTTATCCCATTTTTAGCATGATTAAGACTTGTGCAGCATTGGATATTAGGGTAGTAAACGGTCCGATTTAGGCAATTTCTGGTCAATTTACAAACCAAATTGTTAAGGATAAAATCTCAAATCTAAATTAAACCGTTGTATCATCAAAACCAAACTAAACGGTTTGGTTTGATTTAAACTACGCGATTTTCATGTAAATTTTTTCTCGTTCGCTTTAACGTAACTAGTTTATGCCTTTGGTGTTAAATTTTGAAATAACAATAATAACAAATAAGAATGACATAATGCCAAGCTGGAAAATTTCTCTAATTTTTTTCATGCTTAGCTTTAATTACTCCTAGTTTATAATATCTTCATTATATTATTTGCTTTAAGAGTCGTGTAACAGAAATATATGGAATCCTTCGACTTTAAAATGTGTATTGGATCCATTTAAAAACACTTAAATAATATAAAAGATTTTTTCTTGATGGAATGTCAATTACGGCCTCAAAACTAAATGCTAATCTCACTTGAATTCGAAAACAGGTAGCTTGGAGTAATAGATTGTTTAGACTAATTAATTTATGGATAAAATTGTAACTTAAAAATTGCTTGAAATTTGAAAGTCTATTGTAATTTTTAAATTATTTCAGAATTTTATTTTTTCTAATTCATAAATGCTTTGTTTGGTTTTAAATTATAGTTTAAATATCGAAGCCTAAATTAAATCATTGGGTTTTCATGTGGAACAAAACTAACGATTTTGAGAAGATGGTTTTTGTTGACCATAAATCTTAAATAGATTTCAGATCAACACTGAATTGCTTTCCTTTCTTCCATATGCGCACACTCAACACCAAGCTGTCAGCAGACATAGGCAGCCGGGGTGGCCACCATATGCGCTCTGACGCCCAAATTAGAGTTCATGTCTTAGCCGGACTAGTTGGACTTGTCTGACTCCTACATGTGCATGATTGACTGCATCCATCAAGTAGTCATTGTCGTCGTTCTTTTATGCGTCTGACTTTGAGTTTCCAGGCAGTCACATCATCTCATTTATACTATTTCTATGTGTCAGTTTAACAGAGCCACATTACTCTCGTCCCATCAATAAGTCACGGTAGCTCGGTCTTCATTGAGTACCGGACAGCTTGCTAGAGGCAGTCCGACCGAGATTAAAAGCATCCTCCAGGTGTCGCCTATTTGATTTTTCGTACGTGGGGTTGAGTTGGCGACTAAAGTTATACGTAGGGTGCCATGTGGATGTGTTAATAAGAGGCGTAATAGTTTTAGTTTGATTTTGCAGTTTAAACTTTAGCGGTTTGGAGATTAATGACCAAATAGTACACAACGTGATTCCACATTAATCTAACTAACATAATGACCAAATTGGAACATTTAGGAACTTTAGTGACTGACTCATTTCTGTTAATTAAACTTAAATTACTAGTAAATTTAATAAATAATCACTCAACTTTATGCAACATTACCACTTGCTCACCTAACTCTAAAGTATTACACATTGTTCACTCATCTACTTTAAACCATTACCCATCCATCACCTGACTCATTTCTGTCAACTAACTTTAACGAAAAATGCTATTTGGCGGACGAAATCTCATATGGCACAAAAATTTGTTAAAATATGCCACAAGATTTAAAAAGAAAAAGAAACAAAGAAAGAAAGAAAGAAGAAAATCTAGAACAAACAAATAACGTTTTCATACAAATTATACAAAACCCCAATGCCCAAATCAAAAAGATCCCAAATGAACCCTAATTGCTAAAATTCTTCCCCAAATCCACGCATCGAAGAGTCTACCATTGAAGCTTGGGGAAAGCTCAATAAAATTGAAGAATATTGAAGAAAATTCAAGAAAAATGTGAAAGTTCCCTCTGCGAATGGCACAAAGTGGTTGTGCCACTGGAGGTGTTCCATTACGGTGTGAAGTATCACCCATAAGCAAAATTTGGTAGCTCCTCAAGTGTTAATTCATTTTTTTCTCATTTTGTACACAATCGTAGTGTTAGAGATGTGATCAAAACTGTAAATTTTTTGAATTTGTTATAATAGAAATTATACAATTTTTTTTATTAGTTGGTGTTTGTGGCTTTACTTGCAAATTTACTATTAATTGGGTGTTGTTTTTCTTAATTACAAATTTACTATTAATTAGTTTTGTGAGTCATTGTGGATGGATCGCTGTAGTGAAAAGCATTTATTTAGACATTTCTGTTATAGCCATGCCATTGAAATTTGATAAGCCTCTAAATGCGAGGCTGGGGTTAGTGTGGAGGTTGCAAAAGATGATGATAGAGAGTTTAAGAGAAATGAGGTAACAAAAGTAATTAATAAGGTGGTTGTAGAGAAGTCGATTAGAGAAAGCATCATGTCAAAGGTCTCGAATTGAGCATAAAGATGAGAAACTACTATAATATTCTATATAAATGGTTTAACTCCAGATTAACTGATGTATTTTGTAACAGTTAGCTGGTGCAAATTGCACCATATGACTTGTGCATTTTTCACCAACTAATTGGTGCATTTTGCAAAAACTAGTGCAATTTGCATTTTGCAATAGTTAGCTAGTGCAAATTGCACCAATTGACTAATGCAAAATGCATCAATTAATTGATGCAATCTAGTGCATCAATATTCACCAGAATGAAATAGTTAACTTATGCAAAATGGTCAATCAATAAGTACCAGAATGAAACTGATCCAATTTGATACCACATAATCTGCTTAAATACACTTGCTTAATCATAGCAGGAACAACAAACCAATACCATATAATCAGTACAACTTAATTTCTTTTAATTCAGAATAATTACAACTTACTCAATTCAACATAATTTCTATTGGTGCGTAGTAATATCCAACATATAAAAAATAGGGTATCAGCACAGCATTGAGCCTTGTGAATAGCTTATTACAATCCCAACAAAATTTCAACATAATAGGGTATCACTTAATATCCAACATAAAAAAAAAAAAACAAAGTCATGATCTATTGAGTTGTTGCACTGTTCACTCTCATTGGAGCTGCAAAAGGCATTGAGCCTTTAACCACTCGAATGTTCTTTGCTCTCGTTGCCCTCTTCTTTGCACTTTCTTGATTCTCGATCTTTTACAAATCTTCCACCATGGTTAGAAGCGATGTAATTGTGAGTGTTGGCATGGTAGTAAGTGAAGGACTAGATTTGTCAATTTGTGATCTTATGTCAAACATATCCTAGGTGTTAGCATGAATTGGAACTCGGATGGTGGAGGTGGTAGTGGTTCTACTTCATCTCCTGAACTCGTATTTGGTCTCTTAGGCACCAGGTTTGCCTATATTAAAATAGAAAATCTAGCAAACAAACAAATATCAATTTATATACATATTGATCACACTCTAATATTATTACTTAAATGAAAACAGACATGAACACCCTTGAGCTGCCTTTGTCTATTTGGCTAGACCTTTGTGAACTTGTATGGTCCAAATCGTGAATAACCCATTCCTGACATTAACAAGTCTATTTGATGCATCAGGCCTCTGGTGGTACCTTTTGTTGTGCACTATTCCTCCACAGATACTTCATGTCATAATCATTGTTCCGTGCTTCTTCAATCTTGCCTTTGAACTTGAACGTGTGATGACATCTTCTTTTTGTTGTCTCATTCTCTTTTTCTATTTTTTCCCTTTTGGGACCAACCAACCTGGTGGTTGATTGGGGGTCATAGATTGGAGGCCATAATTTCATCCCGTTTATAGGATTGATAATATTCTCGTAGCAACTGAGGTAGGTCTGCACTCTATAGCACTCATGCATGCACATCCAAGGTTCAATCCTACTATCCAGCATAGCAGCAACTGCATGGAAACATAGAATCCCTATCAAATCCCATCTCCTGCAAGCACATGTCCTGTTCTACATATCAACAACATACTCTCCAGTCAAACACTTCACAAAAGATTGTGGTCCCCTGACCAATCCACCTCAAACTCCACAGTCATTTCATTGCACTTTAGGACACAAAGGACATATGGCTCTTCTCATCTGGTTCCTCATAGCTCGTATCCTCTTCATAAAACTTATGTGTATATTGATCAACATGGCCAAGATGGACTTCTTCCTATCATTGAACACCATCTTGTCAGAGGTCGTTCAAATGTATGTCACTCTTCACTTTTCTCAGAAAGTAAGCCTTGTTCTACTCACTTGGATACCTCTTCATTAACCAATCATGTGCAGCCTTGCTCTCTTTCTCAATCTCATCCATCCAATGCTTCCAATCAGGCATTGTTGTTGACTTTACAACCCTCCATAAGTAGTCTTTCAAAGCCAATCATTTAAAACCAGCACTAAAGAAATTGGTGTACATGTGTCTGACATAATATCGATGTTCTGCCTCAGGATACAAGTCATCTATCACATTTTGTAAACCCTTCTGTCTGCCAGTTATAAAAGTCCACTCATTGCTATCCAGGATCTTCAAATATTCACCTAAATGTTGTATAAACCACCTCCAAGTCGTAATATTTTCTCTTTCCACTATAGCATACACTATTGGATAAATACAGTCATTGGCATCTAATGTCACTACCACGAGCTTCTAACCTTCGAAAGTACCTTTCAAGAAACACTCATCTAATCCTATAAGATGCATACAACCTGCCAAAAACCCCCTCTTGCAACCTCCTAAATAAACATATATTCCTTGAAACTTTTCCAGCATGTATGGCAACTATGCAAGTAGAACTTGAATTGGTTCTCAGAATTTTAGCAGCAAAAGACCTAAGCAAGCCAAATTGGTGCTCATCAGAACCCTTTAATAATATCATAGCATATCTTCTAGCCCTCTAAGCAGTAACGTTGTTGATTGTCAATTTCACATCATCATTCTAACCTTTCTTCATCAAACCAGTCTTCCAACCAAGTTCAACTTTAAAAGTCTCCAAATACCTCTTAGCTATATACCTTGCAGTACAATGTCTATTTTTTATATCCTTTGTGCAAGTGTGTTTTGAATTCTTAAACTTTATTTGGATGCAACCCTGCGCCTTGTTCAATGATGCCTCCCAAATCTTGAATTTACAATCTTTCTCCTTGTATTTGGCTTATGCTGTCTCATCATCATTCGGCCTAAACCTAAAATTGTACCTAGATGCAATCCCATGATTCCTAACAACTTGCCTAAACTCCTCAAAGTTTTTGAAATCCTTCCCAACCCCTAATTGCGAGTCGTATTTTCCTTTTCAGTATCAAAAATAGGACTGGAAGAATAGTCACTGAGAAACTCTTCTTCACTTGGACAATAACCATCATCTCATCCTAACTCATCTATACATGTCGCTTCAAGTTCAATTGTAGGGTCTGCATTTAATCCCACCGTAACACATTCAGGTGCATTTGTATCATTCAGAAAACCATTATCGTCAACCTCAACCTCATTATCCGAATCACTCAAGTTGTTTTCGGGAGGTATAATTTTCTCTTCGTTAAAGATCGTGACTGTATTGAAAACACAAGGGTTATGATTTTTCAAACACTTTTCAAAGACAAATACAATATGAATATATAAAAGTGCATGAATATTGTCCAAAAAAAATATATTATGGTCCCAAAACTTCAAAATTCAGATTTCATTCCATACTATTAAAATATGGTTATAAAGTTGTTCAAACATACATGGGTAAATAAATGTGGTCACAAACAAAGAAAACATGTAAAAGCAAAATACATTAAAAGGATTTACCTCTTGGTGGTCACTCATCTTCTGCCTCCAACAATGCTTATTCCACATTTACATTATCTTCCATGTTGAGTGTTGTGAGTCACCCTTATCACTTAAAAATCGAGGCATAACAATGATTCAGCTAATGGATTGGTCAATTTTGGGAACGAATTTTAGCAATTAGGGTTCATTTGTTTGTTTCAGATTTTTTTTTTTTTTTTATGTATGTGGCATATTTTAACAAATTTTTGTGCCACATAATATTCCATCTGCTACGTGGCATTTTCAATTAAGGTTAATTGACGAAAATAAGTCGAGTGATGGATGGGTAATGGTTTGAGATAGATGAGTGAATAATGAGTAATACTTTAAAATTGGGTGAGCAAGTGGTAATATTAGGTAAAATTAGGTGATTATTTATTAAATTTACTCTCTGTTTTACACACATATATATCCCAACATCTTTCATAAATCTCAAACTTCGTTTATAATATAATTCAAAATGGTTATTAGAGTTTTATTTTCATATCGAATCAATGTTGGAGGAGGTAGCTAGATCGTGTAATGAATGAAGCTTCTTTAATGGTGAATTTCACTCAAAATTAGCCAAATGGATTTTGTTATATCAACTTCGAGCTCAATTTAGTTACATAATGGGTAAAAATAGAAAAGTGAAGAAAATGAAAAAGATGAAGATGAAGAGATGGAATGGAAGAATTTTCACTGAGAATTTAGTTAAAAATTTCAATCAATGTCATTCTCTCTCTTCCAGCTCTTACATATAACATCAAGGCAAAATAAAAACATGTTTTCTCCTATTACAACTTAAAAAATGTAAACACAACTTAATTAAACAAAAAGGCGTCGTTTCTTGATTTGAATTTCAGTTAATATGGTTTTTCCAGTTGATTCTTTTCTTCTTCCCTTTCCATTGTAGATAATCTTCCTCAGCTGGTCCCTTCCACTGTGATTCTCCTTCTGCAGGTGGTCCACCTTCATAACAACCCTTCTGCTTATCTAAACTTTGTCTCTAAAGTTTAAATGTAGAGTACTGCTTGATTATATAGGTTGAATCCTTCCAATTTGCATCTTCTTCAGATTGGCCAACCCACTGAATCAGCCATTTAACCTCAGCTTCACCTCCATTGCTAAACATTCCAGCTTGGATAATTCTCAATGGCTACTTATCCATATTTTTTGCATTTGTGTCCACAGGAAAGTCTGCAACATTCACTCATTTGTCTCCAATATTCTTATTTAATAAGGAAACATGAAAGGATGGATGAATTTTAGAGCCTACTGGTAAGCCTAGTTTGTAAGCAAATTCTCCAATTCTTCCTTCAACTCTGTAAGTCCCATAGTATTTAGGACTGAGCTTCTGATTATCCCTTCTAATTACAGATTGCTGCTGATATGGATGGAGCTTCAAATAAACCCAATCTCCAATTTGAAATTGTCTTTCTGTCTTATTCTTGTCAGCATAATATTTCATTCTAGCCATAGCTTGTGCCAATTTATCCTTCAGCTGTTGCTCCATTTTATACCTTTCTAGCAGTAAATCATTCACAGCAACAATATTGGTTTGCTGGTAAGGCCCCATAGCTAGTTGTGGATGAGGGATCCCATATAGAGCCTCAAAATGTGTCATTTGAATGGATGTGTGGTAAGTGGTATTGTACCACCATTCAGCTAAGGAAATCTACCTTGCCTATACCTTGGGCTTGGTATGTGTCATGCACCTGAGATACATCTCCAAACATTGGTTGAGTTTTTTCGATTTGGCCATCAGTCTAGGGATGGTGTGATGTGATCATGTGCAATTTAGTCCCCAATAATTTGAATAACTCATATCAAAATGTACTAGTAAAGACCTTATCTCTATCATATATAATAGATTGAGGACAGCCATGTAGTTTACTGATGTTAACAATGAATAATTGAGCTACCTTCCCTACTGAAAATGGATGAGCCCATATTTAGTGAACCCGTCAACTACTACCATAATTACATCCTTGCCCTCAGATTTAGGCAATCCATCCACAAAATCCATAGATATATGGCTCCAAGAGTGCTGAGGTTCAAGAAGGTGTTGGAAGAGTCCTGGGTAAGGAACATGTTCTTCCTTGCATCTCTGGCAAACATGACATTGTAGAACCTCTTTTCTAATATGTTGTGTCATGCCTGGCCAAAAGAATTGCTCAATATTCTAAATAAAAGTGTACTCAACTTCAAACAAATGCTACCATCATTAGCGGTAAGCCTTTCAACAATAATTTTTTATTTTATTTATTTATTTAATAATTTTTTTTACTATGACAGTTATTCAGACCCGAATAGTAAGTAGATTCAAAATTTATCAAATTAGTATCCTGGTACTTAACGCATCCCAAACTAAAACATTACATTTTCTCCAATGTAATAACAAAAATAAGGAAATAAAGGAAGAAAAAGATCAGTTACTCTTTGAAGGTAGATGTGGAGAAGATGAATATGGCTGGTTGAAGGTCCGGCTGAAATGGACTCAGATGATGTGCTGGGACTCTTGATCGAAAGATGATGTCATAGATATTATCCACGGGCTTGCAAAGTGGGACATCCTACGATTGACATGGTGAGACTTTATAAGTGTAATAAATAATAAATGAAATAAAAACTAATGCATTATTTAATCTAAATTAATTAATAAGGATATAAGAATGGGTTGCCTCTCATTAAGCACTTGTTTAAAATCGTTAGCTTGACTTTGTAACAATCGTTTTACGGCACTTTAAATAGTACTTTCGAGGATTTGCTTTGCTTGCATCTATTGACTTTGTTCTATTTTTTGTTTATCCTCAAAAATATGAATTTACGCTCCTCATAAAAATATGATTTTAGTTTAGCACATTGCTCGAACAGAACTACAAAAATTTCAACTTTCTCATCGATCTTGATCACAAAATCATTTTAGAAGAAAGACTGGAGTCGAAGAATTGCTTAATAAGTACAACACAATTAAATGTCACTTTTTCATTTTTCCCATTTAGGATCATTCTTTCTCCACATAATCTTTTCCTTTAATTGGTGCTTCCTCAGATTAGATGACATGTCTATTATCCAAAATCTCGGACAGTTTCTCTCCACTCATTGTTGCAATGCTTGGCATGTGTTCCATTAAGTTGGCTTCAGTATTGATTGAAAAGGTACCTTGTGGACTCTCCGCTAGCACCTTTATCATCTACCAAGTTGATTCTTTATATTTTTCAAAGTTGCGTCTTGTCTCTGTCATAATTCCTTTATGGATCCATTAGTTCGTTATTGATGCGGATTATTTGCCAATTGAGCGAGAGTCTCTTTCCATCCTCTTTTCCTCTCTTGTGGTATTCTTGTTTGACCTTGGTTCTTGTACTAAGAGTAGTCCGAGTGATTTTTCCAATCCTGATTGTAGGTATAGGAGTAGGGACAAAAACTTTGTGTAACCGGTAGTTTCCATATATCTCCCAAGATCACGTCATCCTCGTCAATTTCAGAAGTTGCATCATATCTTGTTATATTAGCCTAGTGCATTACGATGAAACCTCCACAAAGCATGTTACATGTGTCGTTCTCATCAATTTTAAAAGTTGCATCATATCTTGCTATATTAGCCTGGTGCATTGCGATGAAATCTCCATAAAGCATGTCACATATGTCGTCCTCATCAATTTCAAAAGTTGCATCATATCTTGCTATATTAACCTAGTGCATTGCGATGAAATTTCCATAAAGCATGCCACATGCTCATCATTCTTAAGGTCTTTCATCTTGTGTTGTGGTTGATATCCTAGCTCCTATTCTTTGATGACGGAAGGTTCTTTCTTGCTTATCTTTGCCTACGATGGAAAGTGCTTTCGATCTCTGGATCAACTGATTCTAGAGACTCGTGTCTCACACTTCGCATGCAAAGGCCTAAAAAGAAACAATTCAAACACTAAAATAAACTAAAAAATAATAATAAAACAATAAAGTTCGAATTTGTGATAAAATAATTGAAAAAGAACTAAAATTAAATCTCCGGCAACGGTGCAAAAAGCTTGTTAGCGATTTTATGTTGTTATTCCGCAAGTCTCTGGATCGCACAAGTAATGTAATGAATTTTGAGTCCTAGTATCGTACCCACGGAGATTTAGATAGTTCAATTTCAATTATAATAACCTTAACCGAATCAAATTACTTTTAAAATTTGGTGTTTTAAACTAACTAAAATATGAAGTAAGAATAATTAAATAATTATAACTCAAATAATTAATAGATTAAATTTATAAAGAATTACTTTAAATTTGAGAAAGAAAAGCATACTAGAATCCTGAATCTACTTATACCAATCCATTTTAACTCGAAACAGTTGCATTTAATAACACAGATTAATTATGAAGATTAATATTCTTAATTTATTTAACAATATCTCTTGAGTAGAATTAAACATATTCCTATATGTGTCCCGACTATATCTCTATAATGGATGCGAACATACAAAAATGCATTAAAATTTGTGAATATTTAAATATCACGTAAAACATAATGGCATATCTCTATTCTCTATCGAACTCTATGACAATTAATACTATGTTTAACCTATTTTCATTATCTCGATGGTAAAATAAACCACAAAACTCATACAACTATTGTGCATATAGTTATAGAAAAGAAGAAAGTAATATCAATTATTCAAAATTAAAAACATGCTTGAATATAAAAAACTCGGTTCAAAGAATTAAATGTTCATGATACAAGTTTCATCATGATTGTAGTAAAAATAATATAGCCTAACATGCTAAGATGAAGAAAACAAAACAAAAACAAAAAAAATATAGAAGCCATCACCCGGATAGGAAGAATACTTGAAAGAGACGATCTTGATCTTGATCTTCGTTGAATTCTTAAAAAAACAAATCTTGATCTTCATTTCTTGTTTCGTCTCTTGTTTTTCTCTCCAAATTTGGCTGTAAATTGGCTCCAAAATTATGAGTTAAGAACTCATATATATAGTTCAATAATAGTACCCAAAAAGATCCCAAAAAATCATTAAAATTGTGTCCCAAAAAGTTTTCTAATTAGAGTGGAACTCAAAAAGGCAACAAAATCCGGTCTTTAAGAAAATACACTTGGCGATCGCCCAGTGCAAACCCGGTCAATCGCCCAGGCCAACCAAAAAGCATTCTACTGGAATTTTATGGTATTTTTTTCCAATCTGTGGCTGTTTTTAGAATGGACATAACTTCTTGTAGGAAACTCCAAATTGAGATCCGTAAAAATTGATGGACTCGTAATTCAATTATCTTTCCAATGGTATATTATTTTCCTTGTGGAGATTTTAATACCAAAATGTGTGCTCTAATTTTTCCACATGCTTCGGTAGGTAGTTTCTCAATTCGGTTATTTGACATTCAGGTGTTTGATCATTTACTTCAACTCTTCATTGTCACTCCAACACACCTTAAACTTATTGATTTTATCTTCTTCCTCATGTCCTTGTCGATTTTACCAATTTGTTGCTATTTCTGTCATTCTTCTCCATTTGCTTATAAATGGGTCCACAACTAAAATAGAAAGAATAATACACTAAATTAAGTATAAAATTAATAAAATAATGAGAAAGAAGCTTAATTTTAAAGCCCGAATAAGTGCACAAAATGCACTTATCAGTTACAGAACCACAAGCGCGCATGATTGCGAATTTAAAGTCCTTGTGGTTCAGGCTCTCGAAACTTATAATCTAAGCATTCACTTTTTGTTCAAGAGTAGCAGATTAATTTTCATTGAAAGCTTGATGGTTGTTTCGATGTTTTCTATGACACATGTTTTATGAAATTACTATTTATCATATGTGATTATTCTTTTCTCTTTCATGGAGAAGGGTGTAAATGTATAGTTTTAGAACCATTATTATGCCTATGGTGCATGATTTTGTTTGAAGTACTCGTAGAAATCCTCTTCAACTCCTCAATCGGTAGTAATAGTCAAAGGACTTTTTCTTAATATCAAAGCCATATGAATTGGTTTAAGAATTGGTACACTGACTATTGGAAGCTTCTGCGTCATAGCTCTGGGTTTGGATGGGACCCAGTGACTAAGAAATTTACTGCCAGTTATGAAGTATGGAATGAATACATTAAGGTGAACTTCATTTATTTAAAATAATATGTATAGTTTAACAATACAAGTCAATGATCTATTTGTTTCATATGTTAACTCTAATTGTATTTTTTTTCTTTACTAGTCAAACGAAAATTCAACTTATTGCACCGACACTTTTGTGGACTATGAAGATTTGAGAATTGTAATTGGAAATGGAACTTCTATTAGGAGACACGCAATTGGACTAGGGAATGATACTGATGCGAGAACATTTGAGACACAAGAAAGTAGAGATGGTGGTTCATTAGATAACTTCATGTATGATTCAAATATCGAGGTATTTATACAAAGTTATACACAAGAAACTATATATGAGTATGCATCTCTCGAGCACCCTACTCCACCATTACCATCCCACCCATGAGTCCATAAGTTCTCTCTCGAGCACCCTACTCCACCATTACCATCCCACCCATGAGTCCATAAGTTCTCCTAGCTACTAAAAAATGAAATAGAACCAACGTTGAAGCAAAATCATTTGAGACCAACAATATTCAGTTAGAGATTATGGACAAGCTCACTCAAAACATTGACAAGCTCACTCGTAGTATTGATTCAATTGATAGTAGTGAACATAGTTGTTGGGATATTATCAGGGAGATCCCAAACATGGATGCTGGTGCTCGTTTCAAGGCCCTTGATGATGTCAAATTTTAATTAACTCGCAAGTGTACGAATCTCTTGAAATATAGATAAGTAAAAAGCGAGGTCGATCCACGAGGCGCTATGAGGAAGGTGTAATTTAATCCCAATTAATTGTTATTCTAGGCTAGTTGAGTTCAAAGATTTGTTGTTGAAATTGTTTAACTAAAGACTTAAGAAATAAGCTAATAAATGAATTGAGAATTCAAGTTGTGTAAAAACACCAAGGTTTGAGAATCCACCATTGTCTAATTTAGCAATTATCCAATCATTCATTAATTCCCAAGAAAAACACATACGACAACCCGAAATCAATCTATTGTCGTCCCTAAAGATTTATCAATCAAGTCCGAAGAAGAAGAATATCAAATATAGGCTCCCCTTATGCTTCAAAACATAAACCACTTAAGCATTTTTCAGTATCAAGCTCAATTGAAAGAAAACAAAGAATCAAAGAAGTTCTAAGCATTCTATGTATCCCAATTCGAATAGAAGATGACGAAAAATCAAAAGCAATTAATAGATCATATTATATCACCAAGCATGGATTAATTAAATCAACATCTAACTATCAAAAATACATGATATTTAAGATGAAAGAAATCATATTTAATTAATTTAGTCAAGAACAAGCCATAAACGTTAAAGCTCTTAAGAAGGAATTAAACGAATAACGGAATAATCACTTAATTAAAACAAGGTTTCATCGTCTACCTTGGTTAAAGAAAACTAGAAGAACATGATTAAACTAGAAAAACAATAAATGATAAAACCCGGCATGGATTGAAGGAGAATAAATCTTCGAAGAAATCTTGATAGTCGAAGATGTCTTGATCTCTTGTTCTCTTGAAGTCTTCTCTTGATTTGCTCCCAAAAAATCCAACCCTCGTTATGAGAATGTATCTCATATTTATATTGCCTCCAATGTGCCACAAAATATCCCAAGAAAACCTAAAAATTCGTTCAAAACGTTTCCTAGTTGAATTGGGACTCCAAAAAGGAAATAAAATTATGATTCTGCCGAAAATACACTGGGAGATCGCCCAGTGCAAACCCGGGCGATCGCCCAGGCCAAGAAAAAGCTTTCTGCTATTGAAAAATAGGGTTGGGCGATCGCCCAAATTTATGCCTGGGCGATCGCCCAGCTTACGCTGTTTCCTCTGCGGCGGCTGTTTTTCAAATGGCCATAACTTCTTGTAGGAAACTCCAAATTGAGATCCGTAAAAAGTGGTGGACTCATAATTCAATTATCTTTCCAATGGTATATCATTTGACTTGTGGAGATTTTAATATCAAAAGTTGTACTCTAAATTCTCCACATACTTGGTGAGGTAGTTTCTCAATTTGGTTCTTTGGCTTTCCGGTGTTTGGTCCATTGATTAAACTCTTCGTTGTCACTCCAAAACACCTTAAACTTATTGATTTTCCTTATTCCTCATCCTCAAATGTTTGGCTCTTGAAATTCACTTCAAAACTCAACTTACTCGTCGATTTCGCCAAATTATTGCTCTTTTAGTCCATTCTTCTCCAATTGTTCACAAAGCAGCGTCCAAAAGCGAAATAGAACAATAATATACTAGATAAGTAGAAAATCAACTATATGACGACATAAAAGATTAATTCAAATGCCAAAATAAGTGCATAAACGCACTTATCAAACACCCCAAACTAAACCTTTGTTCGTCCTCGAACACAAAACAAAACTAAAATAGATTTCAACTAAGCTAATTGATTCCACGAAAATCTGTCAATGTTAAATTCCTTACCATATGCCTCAAGTTCGAAAATAAAGCAACACTTTTAGAAGGATATCAAACAACAACACAAAAATTTTGACTTATCTGATGCTCGACCTTGTGTGAGTGTGTGAATAGCCAAACATTGAACTTGTGCATGTATTAGACCATGACCAATATTGTGTTGTTGACATTTTAGCAATCCCGAACCCTTTGTAGTCATTTATTCCTTACACCTCTCGTAAGTTATCACACTTCTAAAGCTTTTCTCTCAAATCCCGAGGTGTTCTAGCGAAGTTGGTTTCTATGGATCATCACAATGCTCTTTCTTTTCAACGAAAGTGGTAAAACTTAGCACTTGTATTACGAGAATTAGGATGGTGAGAGGTTTCTAAATTCTCATCTTGGTCTCTAAGGTTCTAATCTAGCAATCCTTCCGAGCACTTCTACTTTTTTTATTTAACTCTCATTATGATCTTACATCCTGCAATACTTCTCTTTCACTAGCTTTACTGTGTGACCCTTGTAGCGAGCTTTGGGTCGATGACTCCCAAGTCGATGACCATAGGGCACCGAGTTTGAAAAATCCTAGCAGACTTAATTGCTCGAGTCCCACAAAGCTAATAGAGGAGTGAAGATGTAAATTTATAAATGTCGCTCTCTTTCTTTTTCTTGTTTTTTTTTTTTTGATATGGGACTCATGTAGCGAGCTTTGGGCCGATGACTCCCAAGTCGAGATGACCATAGGGCACCAGTTTTAAGATACCCTTACAGGCTTAATTGCTCGAGTCGGATATTTCATTTAATTTTTATCGACTACAAATAGTGCTCGATTCGATTCCTTGACTATAACCCATTCAACCAAAGATGAGACCTAGAAAACCCAAACCATCAAAAGTCTTAGAACAAAAGTAGTAACTTTAACACCCCCAAACTGTTCTCAAAAGCGGTTTAGTCACTAGCTCTAAGAATGTAGGAGCGGAATGTTTCATCATGATACTCGATCAATAATATCAACACAAACACGCAAGTCATGTTTCCAATAAACGATAAGTCAAAGTGGCCATGTGCTTTCTTAATCGGGTCTAACATAGATAAGTAATCGGATAAAAGAATGAGTTCAAGTGTTGTCTAATAGTCGACTAAAAATGTGCTCAATTTGAGCAGATATCATCATTGGCGGTAGGATATTTCATGACAACTGGACAAATTATATATTTTTTATTTTTTTTGTTTTAAAACTATTTCGATTATCTGAGACCCGAATGCTAAGCAAATCGGAAGTTCTTAAGTAACATGATATTTTATAACCCACCCCAAACAAAAACCTTACATTGTCCCCAATGTAAGAATAACATAAAAGCATGAGTAGGAGAGAAAAGATCGATTACTCCCCGAGGATAGAAGTGGAGAAGAAGCATCCGGCGGTGAAAGATGTGGAACACCGTGAGACACCGCAGGATCGGTTGCACAAAAGCGGTCCTAAAAGAAAAAGCAGAGAAAACAACAAACAAAAACAACGAAAGCAAAAATTGGTTTTTTTTTTTTTTTTTTTTAATAAAAGCGATTTTCAAGTTTTTTTTTTTGTATTTTTTTTTTTTATAAAAGCGATTTTCAAGAAAGAAGGCAGGATCACCCAAATTAATTTCTTCCTCCCTCGCGAGAGTGAAACTCAAGTATGGTTTTAAACGTTGGCCATTAACCTTAAAAATATCACCATTTGTTGGGTTTTCAACCTCAATGACTCCATGGGGATAAACAATGCGAACAATAAAAGGACCTGACCATCTGGAGCGTAGTTTACCTGGAAATAAATGCAAAGTAGAATTATATAAAAGTACTTTCGACTGGATGAATGATTTTTCGACTATGTGCTTGTCATGAAAGACCTTCATTTTGTGCTTGTAAATCTTAGCATTCTCATAAGCATCGTTTGAATTTCTTCAAGTTCGACTACACCGCAATTTCCTTTTGACCCCTCGCTTCCTGCATATCAAAATTGAATTTCTTAATGGCCCAATAAGCACGATGTTCTAACTCAACCCGGAAGGTGACAGGCTTTCCCATACACCAATCTATAAGGGGACATCCCAATGGGTGTTTTAAAAGCTGTCCTATATGCCCATAATGCATCAGTGAGTCGTAAAGACCAATCTTTTCTATCAGGTCGAACTGTTTTCTCTAAAATATGCTTGATTTCACGATTTGAGACCTCAACCTGACCACTAGTGCCATGGATGATATGGGGTGGCCACTTTATGTGTGATGGAGTATTTTGCTAGAAGGGTTTGAAAATGTTTATTGCAAAAGTGAGATCCCCCATCACTGATAATGGCTCGTGGAGTGCCAAAGCGAGAGAAAATATTGCTTTTCAAAAATGCCACTACGCTTTTGTGATCATTGGTCCTACAAGGAATTGCCTCGACCCACTTAGAAACATAATCGACCCCAACTAAAATGTAAAGATAACCAAAAGATGGAGGAAAAGGTCCCATGAAATCAATCCCCCAGACATCAAAAAGTTCAACTACGAGAATAGGATTAAGCGGCATCATGTTTCTTTTTGAAATGCTTCCCATGCGTTGACACCTATCACATGAAGAACAAAAAATATGAGTGTCACGAAAGAGTAGGCCGATAAAAACCACATTGCAAAATTTTGGAGGTAGTCTTTTAGCACCGAAATGGCCTCCCACGCGCGTGGTCATGACAGAATGACATAACTTTGTGGAATTCACTTTTCGGGACGCATCTCCTTATAATTTGATCAAGACGATATTTAAACAAGTAGGGATCGTCCCAAAAGAAATTCCTCACTTCACCGTAAACTTAGTTCTATCCTGTTTAGTCCAATGTTTCGGAAGTTTGCACCGTAACAAGATAATTAACAATATCAAGCAAACCAAGGCACAACATCAATATTCATGAGTTGTTCATCCGAAACAACTCATTTAATGGTAATTTATCTGCGAGTAGTCAAGCACAATTCGAGATAAGTGGTCACCACAACATTTTCGAGACCCTTTTGTCCCTAAATTCAATGTCAAATTCTTGCAAAAGCAAGACCCACCTAATCAATCTAGGTTTAGCATCTTTCTTAGTTAGAAGATATTTGAGGCGGCATGGTGAGAAAAGATAATAACTTTACACCCTACAAGATAAGATCGAAATTTATCTAAAGCAAATACTCTCGCTAGCATTTCTTTCTCTCGTAGTAGACTAATTTAATTGTGCATCATTAAGAGTTCTACTAGCATAGTAAATAATGAAGGTAACCGATCTAATCTCTGTCCTAAAAGCGCTCCTACTGACATAATCAGATGCATCACACATAAGTTCGAAAGGCAAAGTCTAATCGGTGGTCGAATAATAGCAGTGCGGTGGTCAAGACTTTCTTAAGATGTTCAAAAGCCTCTAAGCACGAATCATTAAAGATAAAAGGTACATCCTTAACAAGTAAATTGCATAAGGGTCTAGAGATTTTACTAAAATCTTGAATGAAACGTCTATAGAAACCAAAGATGCCCAAGGAAAGATCTTACTTCTTTCACCGATTTTGGAGGTGGAAGATTGGAGATAAGATCAACCTTGGCTTTGTCAACCTCAATACCATTGCTAGAAATAATGTGGCCAAGAACAATACCTTGTTTCACCATGAAGTGACATTTTCCCGATTCGATTACTAAATTCTTTTCCTCACATCTCTGCAAAACTAATGTTAGATGGCGCAAACAATCATCAAACGAGTCACCATATACGGAAAAATCATCCATAAACACCTCAAGAAACCTCTCAACCATGTCGGAAAATATACTAAGCATGCATCTTTGAAAGGTAGCGGTGCATTACACAAACCAAATGGCATTCGTCTATATGCAAAGGTTCCAAAAGGACAAGTGAAAGTAGTTTTCTCTTGATCTTCTGGAGCTATGGGAATTTGATTGTAACCTGAATAACCATCTAAGAAACAATAATAATCATGCCCTGCTAGTCTATCAAGCATTTGATCAATGAATGGAAGAGGAAGTGATCCTTTCTAGTGACTAAGTTCAATTTCCTATAGTCTATGCATACGCGCCATCCTGTAGTTACTCTAGTTGGAACCAATTCATTGTTTGCATTAGTAACTACGGTGATACGATTTTTTGGGACAACATGCACAGGACTTACCCATTTGCTATCGAAATAGGATAGATAATTCCGACATCTAACAACTTAAGGACTTGGTTCTCACAACATCTTTCATGTTAGGATTTAACCTACGTTGCATCTCTCTAGTGGACTTAGAATTTTCCTCAAGATGAATATAGTGCATGCAATCTCTGGGATTAATACCTATTATGTCAAGAATGGTCCAACCTAGCGCCTCTTTATGTTCGATTAAAACACCTAACAACTTACCTTTTTGTGCATCATCAAAGGCGAGAAGAGATAATTACAGTAAAGTTTCTGCCTCTCCTAAGAATGCATACTGCAAAGTGTCAGGCAGTGCTTTGAGCTCTAACTTGGGCGGTTGTTGAACTGATGGGATGTTCTTCTTCTCACTTAGTGGAAGTGGCTCAATTTTCTGTCTCCACTTACTTGTATCCATGACAGGTGTTGACTCAAGCAAAGTGTTTACCTCATTTATAGCACCATCAATATCAAAATCTGTACCAAAATGGGTTAGACACATCATTAAAGCATCATCAAAGTTAGTTGAAATACAAGAGTCATCAACCAATGCTTCTATCATGTCAACATCAGCAACATCCTCGTTGTCATGTGGTTGCTTGTTGACATTGAAGACATTCAATTCAATTGTCATGTTGCCAAAGGACGGTGCATGACTCCATTCCCGCAATTAATTACTGACATTAGATGTGGCTAGAAAAGGACGACCAAAATCACGGGAATATGCTTAGTGGAGTCTCGAGCAGGTTGAGTGTCAAGTACAATAAAATCAACAGGAAAATAAAATTTATCAACCTGTATCAAAACATCCTCAACAATGCCACGCGAGGTACTTTCACGAGATCTATCGACAAGTTGTAAAATAACGAGATGTTGGTTTTAACTCGCCTAGTCCAAGTTGCATGTACACGAGTAGTAAAGCGGAAGATTGACACTAGCTCCTAAATCTAACAATGCCTTCTCAATTTTATGGTTTCCTATGATGCAAGAGATAGTAGGACAACACGGATCTTTAAATTTAGGAGGGTGTTGCTTTGAATTATCGAGCTAACACATTCGATTAAGAATGCCTTTTTACGTACATGCAATTGTCTCTTTTTAGTACAGAGGTCTTTCAAAAATTTAGCATATGCGAGGAACTTGCTTAATAGCATCAAGTAAAGGGATATTTATGCTTACCGCTTGAAGATGTCCATCATGTCATTGATAGAATTACCTTGCTTTACCTTTGTCAACCTCACGAGGAAATGGGGCTTTTGGGATGTAGGATGGCTCATTGTCTTCTTTGTGAGCTTCTTGGGTGAATCATCGGTTGAGGTATTACACGGAGAAATTAGTTGAGGTGTGTTTTTCTTTGAAAGATCCACTTTGTTGTCAACCGTTTGCCTCGTCTCAAAGTCATGATGGCCTTCGCCGCCTCTTCATGTTGGTTGCTTGAATCTGTTCCAATATTGTGCACCCCTTTAGGATTAGGAAATGGTGACTAGAGAATTTACCTTTTCGATGGTTGTTGCCGGTTGTTGTCTTGATGAAGCCGTTGCCCCATCATGTTCTCCATATTGGAAATGGATTGTGCTGTGAGTTCGGCTAGTGCGCATCTCCTTCTTGAACTCAAAGTGATGGTGTGATTACGATGCTCCAAAGCAGCTTGTGTAGCTTTTGTCAAGTTTTGAAATGCCTCTTCCCATGGTTTAGGTTGTGCGAAGTTTTGGTTGAATTGTCTAGGGCTGGCGAGGGCTTGACTGCTTTGTGTTATCCTGTTGATTACCCTGTGACCAAGAAAAGTTGGGGTGGTCCCTCCAACCTGGGTTATAGGTGTTGGAGTAAGGATTGTAAGGAGGCTTCCTCATCATGTTGAGGGCATTAGCTTGCTCAGCACCTGCTTCTGGTTCTGGAGGACTATTGACTGTCAATGAGGTCAATTTGCGAGAGATGTCCTCTATCATGCACTTGACTTCTTTGATTTCTGAGCTAGGTTCACTGCTGCGAATCTCATAGATACCCCTTTTCTTTGGCTCAGTTCTAGAGGATCTGCTCCGCTGTTGTGAATTGTCAGCCTGCTTTTGAAAGAAGGTCCAGATCTTTGTAGCATTTTTAGACATAAGCTCTCCCCGCTTGTGGCCATCAACCATTCTTGAATATGTGGTAGCAATCCTCCAAAAGTATTGGCATAAATGCCATTTTCATACCCATGATGTGGACACTTCATGAGAAGCCCGTTGAATCTCTCCCAAGTTTCATAGAATGGCTCATCGTCTCTTTGCACAAACTCTGAAATTTCCCTGCGAATAGCATTAGTTTTGTGAACAGGAAAGTATTTGTTCAAAAATTTAGCAACCATTTGTTCCCAAGAAGTAATACTATTAGCAGGCAATGTATTAAACCAAGATCTAGATCTATCTTTCGGAGAAAAGGAAATAGACGAAGTTTAACATTATCGGGAGACACATTCTCATATTTGAATGTTTCACATCTGACATAGAAATCGGTCAAATGATTATAAGGTTCTTCACTATCTAAACCATAGAAAGATGGGAGCGATTAAGCACACTCGGTTTAAGCTCAAAATTCCTAGTTGTGACACGAGGGTATTGTATGCATGAGGTGCTCAAATTAGCTAATGGACTAAAATAGTCCCCTGAAAGGTCTCTCCTCAATTTCATCCCCCATAGCTACTATTGCTTGGTTTCTTCAATTTTATCTAGATTAGTGGCTCGTTTTTGTTGGTGAAAAGTCCTTTCAATTTCACTATCTAGATGTTCTAGCTTAAGTTCTAGGGATCTCGACCAAGCATGCACAATGAAGATTTTTGATTTTTTTTTTAAATAAAAATAAATAAATAAAAATAAAAGCGAAAATAAAATAAATAAAATAAAATCCTAAATTATAACTAGTCAAGAATGAAATTAACTAAAATTAAATTAACCTTCAGACGCCTTGAGTCCAAGAATGGCGCCAAAAACTTGATGTCAAATTTTAATTAACTCGCAAGTGTATACGAATCTCTTGAAATATAGATAAGTAAAAAGCGAGGTCGATCCCACAGAGACTGCTATGAGGAAGGTGTAATTTAATCCCAATTAAGCTGTTATTCTAGGCTAGTTGAGTTCAAAAGATTTGTTGTTGAAATTGTTTAACTAAAGACTTAAGAAATAAGCTAATAAATGAATTGAGAATTCAAGTTGTGTAAAAACACCAAGGTTTTAGAATCCACCATTGTCTAATTTAGCAATTATCCAATCATTCATTAATTCCCAAGAAAAACACATACGACAACCCGAAATCAATCTATTGTCGTCCCTAAAGATTTATCAATCAAGTCCAGAAGAAGAATATCAAATATAGGCTCCCCTTATGCTTCAAACATAAACCACTTAAGCGTTTTTCGTATCAAGCTCAATTGAAAGAAAACAAAGAATCAAAGAAGTTCTAAGCATTCTATGTATCCCAATTCGAATAGAAGATGACGAAAAATCAAAAGCAATTAATAGATCATATTATATCACCAAGCATGGATTAATTAAATCAACATCTAACTATCAAAAATACATGATATTTAAGATGAAAGAAATCATATTTAATTAATTTAGTCAAGAACAAGCCATAAACGTTAAAGCTCTTAAGAAGGAATTAAGCGAATAACGGAATAATCACTTAATTAAAACAAGGTTTCATCGTCTACCTTGGTTAAAGAAAACTAGAAGAACATGATTAAACTAGAAAAACAATAAATGATAAAACCCGGCATGGATTGAAGGAGAATAAATCTTGAAGAAATCTTGATAGTCGAAGATGTCTTGATCTCTTGTTCTCTTGAAGTCTTCTCTTGATTTGCTCCCAAAAATCCAACCCTCGTTATGAGAATGTATCTCATATTTATATTGCTTCCAATGTGCCACAAAATATCCCAAGAAAACCTAAAAATTCGTTCAAAACGTTTCCTAGTTGAATTGGGACTCCAAAAAGGAAATAAAATTATGATTCTGCCGAAAATACACTGGGAGATCGCCCAGTGCAAACCCAGGCGATCGCCCAGGCCAAGAAAAAGCTTTCTGCTGTTGAAAAATAGGGTTGGGCGATCGCCCAAATTTAAACCTGGGCGATCGCCCAGCTTACGCTGTTTCCTCTGCGGCGGCTGTTTTCAAATGGCCATAACTTCTTGTAGGAAACTCCAAATTGAGATCCGTAAAAGTGTTGGACTCATAATTCAATTATCTTTCCAATGGTATATCATTTGACTTGTGGAGATTTTAATATCAAAAGTTGTACTCTAAATTCTCCACATACTTGGTGAGGTAGTTTCTCAATTTGGTTCTTTGGCTTTCCGGTGTTTGGTCCATTGATTAAACTCTTCGTTGTCACTCCAAAACACCTTAAACTTATTGATTTTCCCTTATTCCTCATCCTCAAATGTTTGGCTCTTGAAATTCACTTCAAAAACTCAACTTACTCGTCGATTTCGCCAAATTATTGCTCTTTTCGTCCATTCTTCTCCAATTGTTCACAAACGCGTCCAAAACTGAAATAGAACAATAATATACTAGATAAGTAGAAAATCAACTATATGACGACATAAAAGATTAATTCAAATGCCAAAATAAGTGCATAAAACGCACTTATCACTTGACTTGCTTAATACTATATCAAAGAAATTTGAGTTCATGAAAATGACCTGAAGAACCATCTAAATGGATAATTCAAATATTGATGCAATGAATGATTTTATGTTATATGATTAATAATGTATTATATAGTACTGGGATTGTTAATTCTAGTGTTTTCTAAATTTTTAAATTTTATATCAGTAATGAATTCTATAATATTGAGATTATTAATCTACTTTTTTTGGATAATTTTTGTATTTTGAATTAGTAATAAATGCTACAGTTTAGAGATTGTTTATTAATTATTGTTATTGATTTTAATTTGAATGAGTAATGCTTGGGTTTGTTTGTATCTACTTTATTGATGACTCCATAACTAATTACATGCACATACACAATTTAATTCTAATTTTTTCCAGGTGTTCCTCTTTATATAATGTCTAGTATCAACATGCATGAAGATGAGTGATAAGTGTGTTTTATCCTATCATATAAATTTGATATATAATTGTAATTTGAGTGAATTTCAACTTAATTTAGTATAAATGTTGTTATTATAGGTAAAACCCAAGAATGAAGGTAAATGGAGCAAAAATAAAGAATAAGGAGCTACATAGTAGTTGATCGAGAGCGTTTGAAAATTGATATTATGGCATGTGAGTGATAAGAACCATTAAAAGGTCCATTGGATAAATTTTACAAGTTTCGGGAGTGGATTTTAACTTGCAAAAAGTTTGAGGACTGAATTGCACACTTTTGAAACTTGTGAAAGACCAAATTTGGATGACTAAAGAGGTTTTGGGACTAATTTGGAAGCTCTTGGAAGTTTGAGATAAATCTTGAAAGAGTTGGAGCAAAAAAAGAACCAAAAAGTACAATGTTGAAAGTTTGGAGACCAAAATGTACAACTTTGAAAATTCGGAGATCAAACTACAAATTTTTTGTTTGCCACGGTCCGGAAGCAGTTTGCAAACTGGGGCCAGACCACGGAAAACAGAAAATTTTTGTTTTCCGCGATTTAAACTGTGGCCCGACCGTGACTCTTGTAAGTTATTTTTTTAACTTTTTTAAGTTGAAAATGGGTATTTGTGTTTTTTTTATAATTAAAACAAGTCGAAGAGGCTTAATACTATATAAAGACCTAATCTAGGTCAGACTAAGTTGTTGAATCTTGGAAGAGAATAAAAAAAGAGGAAGAACGACGGCAAGATTGAAGATTGGAACGTGAAGACAACGAATTCTTGGTGTAAGATATTCAACATCTTCCCATCTATTATTCAAGATCCGGTTATGTATTCCAAACTTTTCATCTTGTCTTTCTACTGAATTATGAGTAGCTAAATATTTATTTTGGATGAACGATGTAACCTAGTTTTGATTCTTTAATTTTGATTCTCAAGTTTTGCTTATAAATTAATTATGTTTTGATTTTACTTCTTTTATTAATGCTTGAAATAATTGGTCATTATTTCATTGATTTGTGAATTGTAACAAACCGAGAGGTAAGTTACGTAGTAAAATCCGACAATTGGATAAAATGTAGAGATATGCTTTTATTATTGTTACAGTCTTGAATTGAATTCTTAGGAGATTTAATGCATCTAATTAAGGATCATTCGACTTCCTAAGTTGACTTAATTAGATATGACTAATTTGAACTCCAGAGAAGGTAAATTGGGTTAAATTCATGAATTCAACCAAATACAACATTAGGAATAAATCTTGAGAGGAGAAATTAGAGACAGCGACTATGGTGAACTCGTGAGTCCAAATCTTTTAATCACATTCCTTGATAAATTCTTAACTTTTGCATTCACAATTTTGTCTAAAATTCATAGTTATAGTTTAAACCTTCAAATCAATTTAATTCAAAGAGTTTTATATAATTTAGGATAAAAATTAATTGGACTAGTATCTAAATAGGATAGCCTTCGCGGAAACGATAATCCTGACTCAATATGTCCACTTTATTACTTGTATACGATATTGTTCACTTGCAATTATAATATTTTTCACAACAATGAGGTAGATAATAAAGAGGTGGAAAAGTATAAACGAGAGAAAAATTGATTGAAACTATTAGATATACATTAATGGCAGTTCAAGCAATTCAATGTATGCTTAATTAGCTTACAGTTAACGTGTGCTACAAACGTGTTCAACTTCCTCTAAATAAACGACCAAAAACTTTAGGTGGATACAATTATATACACAAAATATTGAATGAGCATCCAACAAACTTTCGACAAGTTTATAGAATGTATCTCGGTGTATTTATAAAATTATGCAACATCATTAGAGAAAAAGCACTCTTAAAGGATACAAGGTTTATTTGTATGGTTTATTTGTATTGAAGAAATGCTTGCAACTTTTTTACGCATTGTCGGTCAAAATTCTCGATATTGTGTAATTCGTGAATCATATGGGTAATCACATTTCACGACTAGTCAAAGTTTCAACAAGGCATTAAACACAATTGCAGTAGATATGATGGCTAAACCTAGATCTGCAGTACCAGAAAGAATTAGAGAAAGTACAAGGTTTTACCCATACTTTAAAGTAAGTTATCATCATTATTATTATTATTTGTTGTTGGTGTATTTTTCTCATTATTTATTATTATGATTTTATTGTTTTAGGATTGCATTGGAGCAATTGACGGTACCCCTATTCCCGCTATGGTAATTGGATGTGATACAAGTTGTTTATAGTAATCGTCGTGGAACAATTTCACAGAATGTTTTAGCAGTATATAACTTTGATTTGGAATTCATGTATGTGTTTAGCGGGTGGGAGGGATCTGCACATGATTCAAAAGTATTGAGTGATGTTTTATCAAGGAATAACGGACTAAAAGTGTCACAAGATATTTTTAAAAATTGAAAATCAGTCATTTATGTCACTTATATTTTTTTTTAATGATTATACATATTATACATTGCTTACTAATTCTACAACTATTATATAATGAGGTAAAAATTGTTTGGTGGATTTCGGATTTCCAAATAGAAGTCAATTTTTAGCTCCATTTCGAGGCACCCACTATCATCTTCAAGATTTTGTTAGTCAAGACCATGACCTTGAAAATACAAAAGAGTTATTCAATCTTCGACACGCAACATTGAGAAACGTAATTGAAATTTTTTTTGATATATTCAAATCGAGATTCATAATTTTCAAAACAACTCCTCCATTTCCATGTGACACACAAGCAGAGTTTGTGTTAACTTGTGCAGGATTACACAATTGTTTTCGCAAGAAGTATCGTTCTGATGAGTTTTCAGTTAAACCATATAATGAAGTTTTATCATCTTCATCGGTGTTAGATAATCAAGATGGCAACTTTGGACCATTTTATGAGAGTCAACAACAAAGAGAGAGTGGTAATGAGTGGAGGGCAATTATAGCTACTGATATAGGGGAGTGATGGTGGACAAGTTAATAATATTGACCATTAGTAATTTCTCTTTTTTATTTTATAAAATAATATTAGACTGTTTTAAAATAATTGGTACTTTGTTAATTTATTTATTTATGTAATTGGATTGACTTATAATGATATGTTATGTATAGATTATTAAATGTAAATAGTGAGATTATGAACTGGATAAAAAAAAAATTGGTGGAAAAATATTTTTACAAAAAATTGCATGCCATTTTTATTAAATAAATACATTCAATTTGGAATTTCGTAGTTTTACCCAAAAGAACAAAAAAAGAGAAAAGAAAAGAAAAGAAAAGAAAAGAAAAGAGTGAGCAAATAATTTGTATCATTGACTTTTAATGTAGTTTACTTGTAGTAAATAAATAGAACATTATAAATTCAATTTTTTATGAATTTAATAATATTAATGTAATTAAATAAATTATTACTAGACTTTCTTCTACAATAATTTTTTTTCGTAGAACATTATATTTTTATATTCAAGGTGTTTAATTGCAAAAATAAAAATCCATAAAAATCCATAAAAATCTATAAAAGTATAAATCTAGATTAAATACACCTCTTAACGATATATTCTTTACGTTTTTTAAAGATTGAAAGATCAAATATACTATTATTCCTTGAATTAAACATTATATTAAGATAGTATATGCATATGTGTTTAGTCAAGTTAATTAAGCATTTTAGATAATATTATCGATTATGTTATGAAATTATGATTCAACAATGGTACCAAATGTTACTAGTATTATTCCACCGAATCTTCAAATATACGATATCTTTATATAATAAAATAGATTCAATTATGTTGTCCCCAAGTGATCCGAGCTAGCACCCCTAGATATGCCGAAATAACATGATAAATTATTGCGGATAGCTCAGTTTTGAAGGTTTGTGACTGAAGTACAATACGAATCAAAAGCTATCTACAACTAACATTACTCTTCGAAACAATTACCTTCCCTTTTTTTTTATTTTTTTATTTTATTTTTAAGCTTAGTGCCAAAAATGGGTTGTTTCCGTCATGCACGGCCCTCCATTGCTAAACAAAGGTATGGGAATTGGGAAGTTGAGCAAAACTTCCATTTGCTCTACCTTCTGCCCTTTTCGGTCAACCCATATGATAGTAGCAGCGGAAAATACTGTAGAGAAAATCTTACAGAAAGTTCAAGGGCAGAGAGGGTGGGTGGGGGAAGGTAGGCTACCATTTTCAGCTTCTTTACCATCCTCTTGTACCCTTGATTCAACCTCCAACCATGATTGCTTATCTGGGTAGCCATTGAAATACCTTGATTTGATTGTGCTGTTTCTGGATTTATCTTTCTGTTTTGAATTCTATTGAAGAAATAATGGATGACCCGATACGTCTGGCCTGCCCTAGTGGGGAATTATTCAATCCGGTTCTAACAATGGGCACCCAGGTTTCCTGCCTTCTTGTGATCTCCCACTTTTTTCAGCTTTTGCTCAAGCCCTTAGGCCAACCGGGACCCGTCGCTCAAATTCTTGTAAGTATGCATTACCAATAGGTATTCTATGGTATTTTCTTGAGAAGTGTTTGTCTAATTGCTATTTGTATGTGGAGAGAGAAAAATTATATGATGAAAGAATAAAGCATGCAAGATTGCATTGAAGCATAGATTTTTGTTCAACATCGTGGAGCTTAATGAAGATAAAATTGAGAAATTAAAAGAAAAATGAAAATATGTCATAATCACGGACGGATGTAAGGAGGTTTTCATCCCACTCACACAAAAAAAAATCATATACGTGTATCTTCCAAAAGAAAATCTCTCCATCCTCGTATCTCTCCTTCTCATTTCTCTTCACCATTCTTCAAATTTCTCCACTCAACCTTCTTCCTCCTCATCATTCTTCAACGAGAGCAAGTTTCTACGGTCGGATTCCACGGATACTAGTTTTAACATTGTTGAGGTATATATATGTTACAAACATCAAATTCATGTTTGTATTTGCTCTGAATAAAAGGTTGTGTTTTTTTGTGCACTTTCTTCCCACTCACTTTTGTTATTTTGCTTTGGTTTTGTAACTCAGGCAGGATTCGTGCTAGGCCCCTCTGGGTTGTCACATATTGATAAAGTAAAAAAGTTCTTCTTTCAAAATATTGCTATTGATTACTATGAAACCATGGCACTATATGCTAGAATCATCATCATGTTTCTGATTGGGCTTGAGATGGACTTTCCTTATCTAAGGCGCAACTTCCGCGTTGCAAGCATTATTGCTGGAGGAAGCAGCCTTGTTTGTACAATCTTTGCCATAGCCGTTACCTCCTTTATATACGAAGAGACTGGAGCACATGGTTCTGCAGTCATGATGGCCTTAACAGTAGCTGTTATCTTAGCTAACACAGCTTCCCCTATTGTGGTTCGTTTGGCAGCTGAACTCAAGTTTGCAAGTTCAGATGTTGGACGGCTGGCCATATCTTCTTCGTTGATTGGTGATGTCTATGCTGTATTTTTGTTGATTATAATTTCAAGAAACAAACATAAATATGACTTCTCCCTATGGATCGTGTTGGGCATTGTCTATTTCATTATTGTTGTAGCAGTAATAGTTCTCAACATGTATGTAGCCAATTGGCTGAACCGGAGGAATAGGAATCAGAAATATCTCAAAAATACTGAAATCTTTGGTCTATTGGCAATTGTTATTGTCGCTGCTACAACACTTGAAACTATGGGTTTCAGCAGCATAATAGCTTGTTTAATCATTGGATCAATGTTTCCCAGAGGAGGCAAAGCTGCTCGGACGCTCTTGATCAAACTCTCATATTCGGTTCACAACTTCATACTCCCAATCTACTTTGGCTACTCTGGATTCAGGGCAGACGTCACCTTTATAAACAGTTTCCGTAACTTTGCCATCGTTGTCATAGTTATCTTGTTGAGCATTGGTGGAAAAATTACTGGCACACTTGCTGCTTGTGTTTACCTAAAGATTCCACTGAATGAGGGGGTTCTTCTTGCTTTCTTAATGAACTTGAAAGGCCATGTTGACTTGCTGACTTTGACAATAGGCTTAGAGAATAAAGTAAGTGCTTTTTTCTGATGTTGTGTGTTTACTTCAATGAAAGTTCATATAAATCATGAGGTCTCTGTCAACATCTCATTTCATCACGTTTTAATTTCAAATTTTTTTCTTGCTACTTGACAGAATATAAACCAACAATTTTTTGGAGACTGTCTCTAATCTCTTCATTTGACTATCATAAAACTTTGATTCCCCTTATTACTGCAAAATCTAATATTTCGGTTTCATGCTCAAGTTCAACAAACTTTCCATGCATCAATATCAATTGTTGTTCTCAATTTCAATAAAACCCTGAACTGATTCCAGATATTCTTCTCCTTCTTTGCATTGATTATCACATGATTATGTTACTTAAATTCTGGATATGGAATGATTGACGCAGGTCATGTCCAGCAACACATTCTATAATTTGATGATGGCAGCAGTAGTAATCAATTCTTTGATTTGGGGGCCTCTAATAGCTTTCATTGTAAAAAGAGAAAGTGATGTCCTTGGTTATAGGCATATAGCTTTTGAATCACAAAATCCAGAGAGCGAGTTGCGAGTACTAGCCTGTGTGCATGGCCCACGCCCTGTGGCGACCATGGTAGGACTGATTGCAGCGTCTAAGGGGCCTGATAATGTGTCTGTAAGCCCGTATTTGATGCACCTTATTGAGCTCCCTGAGAAAAGCAAAACTAATTTAATGTATCATCAAAAAGAAGAAGACGAACTTAGTGATGACGATGATTATGGCGGTAATGATGTGGTGGAAATCAATGATGCAGTGGATATCTTTAGTGCTGAGACTGGAGTGATGATTCATCAAGTCAAAGTTGTATCTCCCTATGCAACCATGTATGCAGATGTATGCGACTATGCTGAGGAGATAAGAGCTTCTATTATTATCCTCCCTTTCCACAAGCACCAGAGAATTGATGGAAAGCTGGAAAGTGGCAAGGAGGGCATAAGGCCCACTAATCAGAAAGTGCTTCGACACGCCTCATGTTCGGTTGCCGTTCTCATAGACCGTGGACTTACAGCTGGTGCCTCATATGCATCTAGTTCTGAATCTTTGCAACATGTTGCTACTTTATTTTTTGGTGGACCAGATGATCGTGAGGCATTGGGATTTAGTAGAAGACTTGGAATGCATCATCATGTAAACCTCACAATTATTAGGTTCCTCCATACGTCTGCTAGAAGGCAAACTATGGGGGTCAATATTGCCCAGAAGGAAGAGGATGTTTTTATGGCAATATCGGATCATGAGGCAGAAAACAACGCAGACAGTGCTGCCTTGACTGACTTCTACAATAGGTAAGTGTGTTCTCCTTCCATTTGCACTTATTTACAAGTCTTCCTAACAGTAGGAGTGCTTCAAATTATAATTGTTATTATTCTCATCAAATTAGCTGTTAATGTGATATGCAGGTATGTAACAACGGGTCAAGTAGGGTACGTAGAGAAGCATGTGGAAAATGGTGCGGATACAGCATCTGCTTTGAGGGACATGGCAGACATATATTCAATGTTTGTCGTTGGAAAGGGTGGTCGAGAGCACTCAATTTTAACAACAGGAATGAGTGATTGGGAAGAATGCCCTGAGCTTGGTAAGGTAGGGGATTTGTTAGCTTCTTCAGACTATGATGTTAGTGGTTCAGTTTTAGTCATCCAACATCATAGATCTTCAAAGAATGTCAACCATCAATAGAAATGATAGATGCTGATGAATGATTTTCAGATGAATCCCTCTACTGTCTTTACCATACAATGGTCATCGACAAGCTTCATGGTGTTGAGAAACTACATTCAGCAAATCTCTAGGAAGATCATATGCATGGCATTGTATGTATATTCACCACGCGACACAACCATTGTATGTAATGACTGACTTACCGTACTTTATAAATTCATAGAAGAGGGTTTTTGTTTTTTTCTTGTTTCTTTTTTTGATCTTCACAGGTAGAATAGAAGAAGGATCTGTGTAAAAGGACTAGATCGTATGTATAGATTCTTTCTAGCTTTTATAGAATGAAGATTAGTTGTAACGAGACTAGATCTTATGTATTGATTCTTTCCAGAAGTAATACTGATTGATATTACACTTGATCTGCAATTTAGAGTTGCGAAACACTTTCACCTCGAAAAGAAATATGGAAATACCAATTATAAGAGTTGTACATAACGAAACACTTTAAAATCCTGCATTGCCATGGCTGTGGAGAAACGGAAAATAAAAAATGAATAGCGAAATCCTTGAGGCCAGATCAAGTTAAAACATGTTCTTATTTTTAACTTTGACCAATAAAAAAGTTTATTTACTTTAAAACTTATTTTTTACTTAAAAAGCAAACTTCTAAAGATTACCAAACATTCTCTTATTCATTAGTAAAAGGGTAACACATACATTTTATATACAAGGGCAGCGGTAGAATGCACTCACTTAGATTATGAAATAGGAACGTTTCTCCCATCAAAGAATTGGACAAATAATCACGACCCTTCGGCCTACATAGATGTTAATAAAACCCTTTAAAGATCCTGTATTCACATCCAAACACACAAATTCAATTTAATAATCTCTCACTCTCGCGTCATTCCCTGCTTCCTCTCAACCCCCATCTCCCAAGCAAGAAAAGAAACAACCCATTGAAAGCTGCCACAGGCTGCCTCCACAGCCACCGTCCGCCTCCTAGGCCAAATCAATTTCCCAAACCACCACCATTGCCTGGAGCTCACACAAAAAGATTCATCTGCGGGTTCCTACTAACCAGTTCCACCACCGGAAAATTTCTATTTTTATTGCTTTAGAAAGCCTTAGAAAATAAGCCGATCATGATGTTGTGTTTAGATCGCAAGTGTACAATGTCAATTAAACAAGTAGTAAAGTGGACATACCGGATTATCATCCCACGAATATTATTTTATTTGAACATAAATTTAACTAATTGTACATCTTATTCAATGAAAACAAATTTTATGGCAATGGATTGATTAATACTAGATCAGTTACGAAAAGAAAAACAATTAAACGAACAAATTTGATGGTTAAAGTGTAAGGTCTCAGGATTTCACCGTAGTTGTCACATTTAATCTCACTTCTCAAGTCAATTTCTAAAGTTGTATTCGGTTGAATTCACTAATTAAATCAATTCACCTTTCTCGAGTTCAAATCAATCATATTTAGTTATCAACCCACTATAGCTCTATGTGAATTGATAAGCATTCGGTCGAATTCACTAATTAAATCAATTTACCTCTCTCGAGTTTAAATCAATCATATTTAGTTAAGTTCGACTTGAGAATTGAAATTAAAGTTTCAAAACTAGGTTACATACCGTTTGTTTCAACTATTAGTTTAACTACTCATTAAAAAAGAAGAAAAACAAAAGAAGGAATTGAAATTCATCATTGGGTTTAAAGGAAAGACGAGAAAGAATTGAATATCTTGTACTAAGAATTCTCCTTCTTCAAGCCAAAGTCTCCAAGCCTTCGTCGTAATTTACCCATTTTCTCTATGTTCGGTCCCCCTCTTTTGACCTAGAGTAGGTCTTTATTCAACTCGTGTCTAAAGAAAAGACAAAATACCCCCACATATAAACATAAAAAATCTGAATTTTGCCCAGACGAGCCGTAGTTTGCAAACCATGGCCCAAACTGTGACAAACAGCATTTTCTATATTTGTCACGGTCTAACCCCAATTTGCTTACTACTGCGAGAGCTTAGAAAAAAAAAAAAATTTTTGGTCTATTTGCAATTTGGTCCTTGATCTTTCAGAGTTGTGCGATTTGGTCCATACTTTAAGTTTTTCATGCAAGTTTGGTCCTTTTTGCTCCCAACCTTCAACATTGATCCTATAACTTCCAATGGCTTCCACATTAGTCCCCGAACCTCCATAGTCATTCGAATTTGGTCTTTCTCAAGTACCAAAAGTGTGCAAATCAATCCTCAAACTTTTCGTCAATTAAATTACACTCCCGAAACTTGTGACTTTTCTCTAATGACTTTCTTAATGGTTCTTATCACTCCTGTCATCATGTCAGTCTTCAATTTCTTTCGATCAACTTTAATTAATCCCAAATACTTCTACTTTGCTTCATTTACCTCTAAATTTAGATTTTACCTACAATGACAATATTAACACTAAATTAAAAAAAAAATGCTCAATTTGTAAACATTTATCAAGCTTATAAATTAGGATAAGCGTGTAAAAAATTATCAAATACCCTCAAAATTAAATCATTGTTCATTCCGAGAAAGATTATCTACTCAAACTAAGGGTAGGCGCGGTCTGATTTGGTTCGGTTTCAAAGAGAACCGAATTAAATCGAAAACTACTAGGTATCATGTAAATGGAACAATCAGTTTTAACTTGAATTATGGAACTAAACCGGAACTGAACATAATTAAAGTTTTCAAAGTTGTCATATTTCTCATAACTGTTTTTATTTTCCTTTTTTGAAACAATAAAATAATTGAAAAATCATAATTCCAAACATGAATCTATTAATAAAACAACAACATTTCAATTTTTGAACACGGAGTTCCATCTCAATACAGAATAACAAACATAAAATATTTTATTTTTATGGGCTAAATTTTCAGAAAAAAAAGGTCGATTTGGTTCGGTTCTTCGATTTTGAGTCTAAAATCGATACCCGAACCATAAATAGTCAGTTCTAGGTTCTAATACCCATTATCGAATTTAAACTTAAGAAGAACCGAACATAACGGTTTCAGTTTGGTTGGGTTCGATTGGGTTCGGTTGAGTACTTTTGTCTACCCCTAACTCAAACACACACAAAAATAACAATAAAAATTATTTTATTATATAGCCTGCCGTATTTGCCTCAAGTTTTTGAAACAACTCAAATAATTCATAAAATGTTTCTAAATAATGCTACCAATATCAATTTTTACTTATCTGATGCTCGACTAATGTGTGTGTGTGTGTGTGTGTGTATAGTCAATCCAATCATCATAAGCCTTTAGGTTAGTTATATTCTGACCCTCAATGGTTAAATATTTTATTTCTCTCTCGTGAGATGCATAGCCCCTTCTTGATATTCAATCTCTCATCCGGAGTGTTAATTCTAAGGTTGCTCTTAAAACACTTACATTTTCTCGCTCAAGTTTAGTTGCGTCTAACTAATTGAAGCAACTATCTAGATGTGTGATAATTCTTCATAAACTTGTTAATTCAAGTTTTCACTAGGCAAGTCTAACCCATTAGTTGTCTAAATACTCAAATTTTGTGTCCAATGCTTAGTCGTGCTTGTAGTGTGTCTTCTATTTCATGCATCTGTTTTTATTCACTTTTTCTTTTTTTCTCACTTGTAGGTAGCTATTTTGCTCATATACTGGTGATACCAATGCTAGACCGCTTCATCTTAATGTTTCTTCTCTCTAATATCCTCATTGGAATTTTTTATAGGGTAGCTTTCGCTCATGACTACATGTTAGTTTTTTCTGTCATGACTAGTGAAATGCCTTTTATTTGGACCAGTAGTTGGGATTAGACCCCTAACATACGATCAATGCCTAGATTCTACTCAGTAGACAAATACACTCCACACAAATATTAAACATGCACGAAATTACCATCTATCTAAATAGCTCCCTACACGGGCTCAACCACCCCAAACTATCATTTTAATTGGTTAAGTGATTGAGTTTTCAATTAGTGGTCTTGGTTTTAACAACCTAGGTCCACAAATTTATCAACCTATTACATCCATGTAACCAACCAAAAATAATGATTATCATGACTATTGTGCTCAAATTTAGTAGAGTCTCACATGGATACGTATAGTAGCAAAATAAACACAAGTAGCACCACCTAGTTGCAATTCATAAATCAGAAGTAATTCTAAGTAACATCATCATTAGCTGGCAAGACAATCCAACTAACACACAAACACACAAAAATAAGAACATAATTTTTTTTGAATTCTCGTTTTTTTTTAAAAAATGATATAAATAACACACATAAACATAACAAAAATAACGAAGTCATCGAATGCACACTAAACGTAAAGTACACATTGTTCTCAATGTGAGCAAAAGAGAAAATGAAAAGAGTTTACTAGACTCTCTGTAGAGTGGAGGTTAAATGTGGGTGCAATATGCTTAGATCTCATCGAGCAGTGGGAGTCATTGTTCTTGGCGGCATGGTGCAACTTTATAGTTCCTACAAGACATAAACCAAACAATATATAGCAATATGAGAAGAACACAAATTGGGACCACAATAACCTAGACTAAAATTGTTTACTAATCCTATAAAAAATTCTAAAAAGTAAAAATGTAATCCTACACTGAAAATGAAAAATAAAAGAGAAATGATAGAAAATTGAGTTGTCTCTTGTTTAAAGTCATTAGTTCGACTTTGTTGCAACAATCATTCAAAGTGGCTCGAATTGGGCTTTGGATGCCTGCATTGCTCATACTTTTCGGCTTTGCATGATTATTCTTTCAACCTCCAAACTTTTGATGAGCTCTTTTCAACTTTGATTGTTCCTACTAGTTCATATATCTCCACATCCAATTTGTACTTTTCTTGGCCAATTTTCACTACTTCATTCACTCTAAAACACCCATCGAGCTTGACTGGTTTCTCAGGTATGGTGGACATACTAAATATTGCTCGTTAATCCTATACCCTCAAAATCATTTTACCTTTTTTCTACATCAATAAGGACTCGACTTGTTGCTAAGAATGGTCATCCCAATATGATTGGCATATCCCGGCCTTTCTCAATATCAAGTATAATAAAATCAACTAGGAAGATAAATTTATCCACCTTGATGAGAACATCCTCAACCATACATCATGGGCGCTTGATTGATGTATTAGCAATCTGCAGAGACACATTCGTTGCTTTTACCTCTTCCAAATCTAATCTCATGTAGACGGAAACAGACATCAAATTAACACTTGCACCTAAATCACATAAATTATTAAAATTTTAAAATTGGCTAATTTGAAAATGTATTTTGAAACTCCCTAAATCTTTTAACTTCGGTGGCATTTTGTTGAGTAGAATAACACTATACTCCTTAGTCAAAGCTACGATCTTGTATTCATCAATATTTTTTTTCTTTGCCAACATTTCTTTCATAAAATTTAAATTCAGAGTCATCTGAGCCAACGTATTTGTGAAGAGGATGTTGATGTATGGTTTTTTGAAATATCAAGAAACTTAGCAAATTGCTAGTTGAGATGAGTCTTCTTAAGCCTTTGAGGAAACAGAATGGGAAATATATAAGGTTTGATAGGAACGGATGCCTTCGCCTGTGGAATGTTTGATTCTTTTTTCTTTCGAATTGCATATTTTATCGATTCAGACCATTTCACTTGCTCATCATATGTGATTAGCACATTTTCTTTAATTTCAATTGGTCTTTTGACTCATAATTCAAGTAGTTGAACTCTATAACATGTGGTGATGGCATAAATCTGTTCTTGTGGATTTGTCTCGGTATTACTAGGTAGAGTACATGGGTCCTTTCTAACAATTTCAAGGCAATCTGGTCAATCTGAGTCTTTAGCTTTCTAATACAAGCCTATTGATTCTGATAATTTATCTCGTTTTGCTAAAGAATCTTATTAGTTTTTTGCATGTATTGCTAAAACATCTCCTCCAAACTTGGTCTTTTCTCCTGCTGAGGGTTATTAGAATTTCCACTATGTTGATTATTAGACTACCTGAAATTTGGGATATTGTTTCCATCATAGATTGTATGTTTGTGAGAATGGACTGTACTGCTAGTTTGAATTATTTTGCAAAAAATTTACTTGTTCGTCCGGACTGGCCAACAATATACAATCTGCAGTATAATATTTTTCTCCATAATTTTCACAAACCAAACTTGTATGGACCATATTCGCACCGTGTGGTTGTGCTTTGACCAAGAGTTTTACTTGCTTCATTAGTGCAGCGATGTGTGCATTAGTGGTTGATGTATTGTCAATCTCATGTATACCTCATACTTTCATCTAGATTGCTCAGTCAAAAGAGAACATCAAATGTGTCTTTATAATCAATTCAAACAGCCCAATGCTTGATTCACTGATTTATTAGTGATGGAACCATTCATTGAAGAGTCCACCTGATATTCAAAAGAGGTGAGAGTCTAGCATAGAAATACTATACATGTTGACCATTGCTTATCACGTGATTTGGACACTTTATGAGTAACTCCTTAAATCTGTCCCATTCTTCGTGATAGCTTTCTCAAGCAAATTGTTAGAAAGTAGAAATTTCCAGCTTCATCTTGGCTACTTTAGCTGGTGAAAAGTATTTCTTGCAAAAATTCTTTATCAAATCATCCCATCTAGTGATACCAGCATGTGGTTCAGAATCCAACCATTCTAATGCTCCATCTCTCAATATGTATGGGAATAATTTGAGTTTGATAGCATCATCTTTTACCCCCTTGAAATGGAAAATGTTGGTACATCCGAATGAATCAGTACCTTCCCATAAAATTGAAAGTTGTTGATGAATAAGTTGATCAAACTAGCCTTCAATTGGAAGTCATTTTGCTCAAAGTCAGGATATATGATGCTTGAGCACTCAAGAGCTATAGCTAGAGTCAAACTTTGTAAATGGAAAATCTCTTTTAATAATTTCTAAAGTTGTATTCAGTCGAATTAACTAATTAAATCAATTTACCTCTATCGAGTTCAAATCAATCATATTTATTTTAGTCAACTTACTATATCTCTACGTGAATCTGATAAGCATTCAGTCGAATTAACTATTTACATCAATTTATCTTTCTCGAGTTCAAATCATATTTATTTAAGTCAACTCAATATATCTCTATGTGAATTTGAATAAGTCTTAACTAAATGCATTTAAGCACTTAGGAGTTCAATTAAAGACTGCAACAATAGCAAAATCATATCTCCCTATCTTTTATTCAATTGTCGAATTTTACTATGTGGTCTAAATTTATAACTCACTTCTCGACTCGTTAAAATTCACCCATCAATGAATTAGTGATCAAGTAATTCAAGTATGAAGGAAAGAAGCAAAATCAATACATGAATCCATGAATTCCACAAAACTTGAAATTAAAGTTTCAAAACTATGTTACATACCATTCGTCCCAACTATTAGTTTAACTACTCATCATAAAAGAAGAAAAACAAAAGAAGGAATTGGAATTCGTCATCTACAAGCCAAAGTCTCCAAACCTTCGTCGTAATTCACCTATTTTATATATGTTATGTCCCCTTCTTTTGACCTATATTAGGTCTTTATGTAGTGTTTAATTCACCTTGAAACTTGTGTCTACAGAAATGATAAAAATACCCCCACATTTAGGTAAAAAAAAATTTGAATTTTGCCCACTAATCATGGCCCAAACTGCGAAAAATAGCATTTTCTATGTTTGTCGCGATCTGGCCGCAGTTTGCTTACCACTATGGGACCGTGGCAAAAAAGAAAACTTTTGGTCAATATTCAAATTGGTTCATGATCTTTCAGAGTTGTGTGATTTGGTCCATACTTCAAGTTTTTCATAAAAGTTTGGTCCTTTTCACTTCAACAATGATCTCATAACTTCCAATGGCTTCCACATCGGTCCCTAAACCTCCATATTTATCCTAACTTTGTCCTTCTTAAGTTCTAAAAGTGTGCAAATCAGTCCTCAAATTTTTTGTGAGTTAAATTCCACTCTCGAAACTTGTAACTTTCTTCTATTGGCTCTGTTAATGGTTTTTATCACTCTCGTGATATCATGTCAGACTTCAATTGCTTTCGATAAACTTCATGGTTAAATTCCACTCCCGAAACTTTTGTTTCGTTTTCACTTGGAGTTTTTCTCAAATCGAATCTCTGAAATGACACAGATTCTCAATAGGCTTTGCTATTCGACGATTCATGATACTTGATTCAAAGTTCAATTTCTCCGTAATCTATAAATTTTTTAATTTTAATGTGTTATGTTTTAGATTTTCAAGATTGCAGTTTCACGCTGTAGAGTTGAAGGTAAAGTGTTGCAGTTTTTGTAGGCTTTAACAAATTTCTTCGAGTGAATTTTGTTAGTTCAAACGTCAAATTAAAACCCGTGATACTGCATATTACACAAGAAATTAATAGTAAGCAAATGGAATAAGGAAATTGCAGAATAAAGAATTGAATAAAATAGGACCAGAAAATGCAAACCGATGCATATACGTGTACAGTTTCCTTAAAATAGATTCGTCCCCATACCGTAGGTTATAAACAACTGTTTCCCAGGATACAACGGTAGAACTGGTCCAGCGAACTGACCTACTGCCAGAACAATATCACCACAAGAGGGAAAGAAAACATGGATGAAGAAAAGTTGAATTTTTGACGTGTTGAATTGAAGAACTTTGGATTTGTTTATATAGGCCCTCGAGTGACCTTCCAATTCTAATTCCACAATTAATATGAAAGTTACAAGAGTTACAATAATTAACCCATCACTAACTATCCATTAACAATACATGAATGGGTTGAAAGTTGAGAAGTTGGAAGGTGAGCTTTAATTTTCATTTACCAAATACTTATTTTCCAACAATCCCCCACATGAATAAAAATTAACACATATACGGAAGATTTGGTGATAAATTTCAACGTACGAAACCTGCATAGGATAGGTAGGTGTTATCTTTTGAACCTTCCCTCGTGAAAATATATTTACTTTACTAGCTGACTAGTTTATACCATATGACTTCGGAGCCCATGTGTGGCTCAATTTGAAGCTTGTTTTTCACATTTCTCACAAAAAAAGTAACACCCAATCCAATCCAAATACGATCCAATACATATCACCCTCTATTCTCCAATCCAAGTACATATCCGCCTTCAGCCTCTCGTTATCACTTGTTAGCGAAGTGTCCAAATACAAAGTGCCATAAATTAGGGATGGCAACGAGATGGACCTGGGCCAGGGCTGGGGCGGCCCTTACCATCCCCGCCCCTTCAGAGATTTCGAGAGGTAGAATAGGGATTAAAATACATCCATTTACTGCCCATTTTAATTAATTAGTTATTATTTAATATTGTTTATTATTTTCTTAAGTACCATTGAAACATCATCAATGTTATTCCTGCAACATTACACATTAAAGTTATGGCTTGAAGAAACAAATCACCCATTAGGGCAACAATATATCTTTATTGCAATGGCACAACACAAGAAAGGCAAAAAAGAGTAGACGAGACAAGACCAAAGAAGAAATAACAAATATCTGATCTTAGACCCATTAATATAATATTCAAGTTACCATGGGGTAGAAAAGTCAAGTACAATAAACTTGTCTTACTTAACAACTATTTGGACGAATTTTGTGAGTGAGGACTAATTACGTGAGTTATTGAAGTGGTGAAGATAATGCGTGCGATTAAAATTGAATGAGATGAAATTGCGACAAAGTGAAAAAGATAGAAACACTGTATGATTTACTTTAACAAAAAAAAAAAAAAAAAAACAAGGAGAGTGGTGGACAAACAACGAAATCAATATTTGATATTTTCCATTGATTACGAAAGAATGGAGATACCAAATTACTTGTGTCATAGATCAATACATGTTCTTGTCCATTTTATATTATGTGTGGGCTAAGTACAGAATATATATGATATAAGCATAGGATTCTAGTTCGACTAATCGAATTTAGAAAGACTTTGAAACATTTAGTCTTGAAAAATAATAAATTTTATTGCTTAAATAAAGTATGGTAAACTTCAAGAAGATGTTGCTGATGAAACAATGCAATAATCAACATATATATAGTGACATCTTACCATACCTTTCCAGATTCTTTTCATTTTAAAATTTTGTTAATGGTCTGAGTAGGTACACATCGTTAATACATATATACAACATTTTATTGATAAGAAGAAATTAATGGAGTATTAGTTCATCATTTGGGATAAACACTATCTGGTTCCTATTATTTAATTTCAAGTTATTTCCTTGTCATTCTACACAAATTAACTCATATATTTAATTAAAAAGACCTTTCCAATTAAACAAATAAATTTGACAAATAATTACGATCCTTAATTTGAATTAATCTAACATTCTAGATGTATTAAAACTTTTATTGAGATGTGTTTGAATATAAGCAAAAAATTTTAAATGTTTAAATAGTAAATTAAAGATCGTAATTATTGGTCAAATTGATTAGAACCTTCCTTTTGAATTAATATATTTAGAATAACTCAAAATTCAACACACGGCTTTGAAAAAGTTCCAAAAAAAATAATTAATATATATATATATTTTAATGTTATTGGTTAAGTCTTTGTCCCAATTACGAGAAAAGTATTAACAGAACAAAACACGTAATACGCATAAGCGAACTCTATTTCCATTCACTGCTGTCTTTTTTCATAACTTTGTTCACAATGAATAAAGAATAACATTATAAAGCAAGGTGACCATTAGTCTCTGACACACTGCCTCTCAAAATATAATTCCTCAAAATAACATTTGTATATTAGTCTAGTAGTAGTGATATATCATTCATAATGGACGTCAATTATAGTGTTTAACTGTCTCACGTAACATTATTATATTAGTCACTTTTTAAAAGTTGTTGACAATTTTTTTGAACTTTTAAAAAAGTGACCAATATGGTGATGTCACGTGGACAGTGGGCACTATAATTTTGTGCTCACTATGAGTGCTATATCACTACTCATTAGTGTAGTATTATAAGATTATTGTGCATTCATAGAGCCAGATTCGATTATGTGATTTTTAGGGTTTGAAGTGAATTCTATAAATTAAGTTTTCAATCAACTTCAAAATTGTAATATGAGAGCATCTCTAATGTAATCATGGATTGGTAAAATATTTTGCGACATAATTAAAATAAATAATGTCTAAAAAAACTCAACTACAATGCAAGATGTCAAAGACTATGTCAGGCTGACGTGACAAGAAAAAAAGTGGACAATATTTTGAACTGTCTAAATTCAAAAATTCTGTTAAACATGCTGACTCAGTAAAATTTAAATTTTCTATGTAGATTTAAATTTTTTATACACATTTAAAAGTATTCTAGTTTTTATTTTAATAAAATAAAATCTACCTAGATAGCAATCTATAGAATGCATTTGAAACCAAATTTGAACTTGAATGTCTATTCATTAGACATTAAGAGTGTGTTTGATTGCAAGCATTGAATTTGGGTAGAAAGAAAATGAATTCCAGAGAATTAAATTTCTAAGAAATTGTTAATTGGAAAATATCAATTTAAAAGACAAATTTTACCTGGAAAATAAAACCTCCCTCTCCCCAACCCAACCCAACCCAACCCAACCCAACCCAAACGTTTTCCTTATTTTCAAGGAAAATATAGCCATTTATGTAGAAATGAGAAAATGTTTTACATGGAAAAAAATGACTATTAATCAAACGTGTAGTTGAAAAATATGTGGAAAAATACTTTTTCCATAGAAAAATGTGACTACCAAACGTATCCGTTGGAAAATATGTGGAAAAAAGACTTTTTCCAGAGAAAATAGGTTGCAATCAAACGCACCTAATACTACGTAGATAAGAAGTTTTCCAACATTCATACTACCTAAATAACAATCTATAGAATGCATTAGAGCATCTCCAATGCTACACACTTCATAAAAAAATCTATGTGCCAAGAGAGAGAAAAGAAATGAGGAGAGAGATAGTGGGAAGAAGAAAGAGAAAGAGAAAATAGATGAGAGAGATGAATACAATTTAATGAATAAATGAGTGAAATGTCGTCTAAAAGGATATTTAAAACGGACGACATTCTACAATAAATCTTCATACATGAGTTTTGGCTCATCCACTTCATCGCCGCATCAGCTGATAGTTTAAAATAGAAGGTAGGATTGGAGATGTGCTATGATTATGTTCCACAAAATCCAACATTTCAAAGAGCTAGTCTTTTTAAATAATCTCCAAACTCTAAAAGACACGCAAGGTCAAGGCAGGTCGTCTATAAATACCAAGTAAACCATGCATGAAGCATTCAATTAGATAAGTTGTATTTAATTTGAGAGAACTAGGAAATTATGGAAGGAATAGAGGGTTTAGTTACTTGTGAAGCAAACTATATACCTCTCTCTCCAATAAGCTTTTTGGAGCGCGCACGATTTATTTTTCAAGATCAACTCTCTATCGTCTATGGAACAAAAAGATATTCGTGGAAAGAGACGCACGAGAGATGTGTCAAGCTAGCCTCTGCATTGTCACAGCTCGGAATTACGCCTGGTAACATTGTAAGAATTCTCTTTTAAAATTTTTAGTCATAAAATTGAGTGCATGCATCGTGTTGACCTCAAAATCCCTCATGAGGGTAGGGTTGTGTTATGCTAAATGTCTTGTGAGGCTTCGTTTTGGCGTCAAGTTGGCTCGTCAATGCTTCACCCACTCAAGTGTGAAAAGTTGACGTTTCACAAGACATTTGCTGCATGCGGAGGGGCTCGCCTTGCTGAACAGGTCTTTGTGCAACCTCTTGTCCGAGGTGTTTGGCAAATGCCGCGAGACTCATCTCGTTGAATAGGTTGCAGGTGATGTGTAACCTCGGCTGAGGTGACTATGTGACGTGACTCCACCATGACTGGAGATATAACTTTAAATAAAATGTTTTTCTGAATTTCTAATTTTATCAGTTGACCATTATAATTCAACAAGTCACTATTATGATCGAGGTTCTAAAATGCGAATGCGTGACGATGCAAAAGATAAAGCATCAAGAATTATAGGCCTAAGCGCCGCCTTTATGCGAAGCCTAAGCGTCACAATCTTCTTTTTAATTTTTTTTTTAATGCTCAAATTTTAAATTTTAATAACATAGCATATAATATATTGATTTAGATTACAAAATTACAGGCCTAGTTTTCAAAAACCACAAAAAAATACATGAGTTTTCAAAATTATATGCACTTGTGTAACAATGAAGAAAAATTAGATTTATATATTAAAGACATTTTCATGGTTGAACATATCACATTCAACGTGGTTCAAAATCAAAATTGCAGGACTAATTTTAATATCATAGTCTACAATTAGATTACAAAATAAAAGCCCAACATAATAGTTTTCAAAAGTTAGTAAATTTTAACTTCCACAAACATAAACTCAAATTACTCAATAATTTTCTACAATTTTATTACATACCAACATAGCTTAAATTTTGTCTAACTCTTTATCGGATTCTAAGTCAAGCTCTTCTTCTTTATCTAACTCATATTCCGTGCCATCCGATACAAAATTATTTTCATCCGGTTCTCTTATTTTATCTTGAGCATTTCTAGTATCTCTTGTAGATTTAAAAATGTTTATTTTGGCGCAATTTGAAAATAAATTTAAAAAGAAGATTGCTTGCTCTAATGCGTGTTATGCGTGATTATTCGTGCTTATTCTCGCTTAATCTTGTTTATTCTTGCATATTCTCATCTATTCGCGTTTGGCGGTCAACAAAAAGAGTTGGACCGCGCATTTTAACGCCAAGATACCCTCAATGCGATGCGCGTTTTGCAAATGCAATGATACTTTGTGTGCTTTTGTAACAATCGATTATGATTAACAACTTGGTACCTGTTCATATCATGGGTTGTCCAAGTCCAGTTCGTTTATGAGAATTTTAAAAGGAAAATTTATATTTACATACTTCATTTTATACTTGAACAAACTTTTGGGTCCTACCAGTTCAATTTTTTTGTTGTATTTGTATCCAAAACTAGTCAATAACACAATGTTATGATCCAAAATTAACGGCCATAGATTAATAAAAAAAATATTTAATTATTATGTGATAGATGTTTCTATTCTATTATTTTTTGAACATCATAAAAAACCTAATTTAGTTAAGTGGATCACGTCATTAAATAGTGGTGCCACCTTATCATGACCGTCTCATTGCAACTAGGATATCAAAGATAATTCGGCAAACAAACATTTGACACATTCAACACACGTTCGAATAGTATATATTCAGTATGTAACTTTTTTGAGATTTTTTCTTTTAATAGCCAAAAGAGGTCACAGACTTTAACAGCTTATTTTGGAGCAGGTATCATTCAATGAACACTGGGCACAGTTGCTTCTTATATTTCATATATTACACTATTTTAACTCAACTTAAATTATAATTTAAGTTGGTCAAACATCATTTCATATACTTACAGCTTATAAACATCTAAAAAATAATTTCAGCACTGCCAAACATGCACTGAGCCCTTGCTTTATATGAGCAGGTTGCAGCAGTGGCACCAAACATTCCAGCACTCTATGAGCTGCATTTCGGCGTTCCAATGGCCGGGGCCATCCATTGTGCGCTTAACACCGGACTGAATGCAGCTACATTAGCATCGAAACTAGATCAGCTGGAAGCTAAAGTTGTTTTCGTGGACTATCAGTACATTGAGGTCGTCGAGCAAGCAATCAGTATGCTCTCTCAGATAAAAAGCAAGCCATTTCTGCTAGTCTTGATCCAAGAAAGCAATATGGATTCAATATTATCAGTTAATATAAAGGAACAAGATGTAGCAAATTGCTTGGAATATGAAAGGCTAATTGCAATGGGAAAATCTGATTTCAAGACTCTATATCCAAAGGATGAACGCGATCCAATCTCAATAAATTACACTTCTGGCTCAACAGGAATGCCTAAAGGAGTTGTATACAGTCACAGGGCTGTCTATCTGAATTCATTAGCTATGATTTTTCGTAGCGAGATGAGGCAAATGCCTGTTTTTTTATGGACAGTTGACATGTTTCGCTGCAACGGATGGTGCTTCCCTTGGGTAATGGCTGCTCTAGGTGGCACAAATATTTGTCTCAGAAATGTGTCTGCACAAGCCATTTTAGATGCTGTATTCCATCACAATGTGACACATTTTTGTGGGGCTCCGGTAATCTTAAATAAGATCGCGGAAACACCAACTACTGATCAACGCCCTTTGCGTCACAAGGTGAATATAACTATTGCAGGAACACTACCACCTCGGGAAATTCAACAAAGACTTGAAGCTTTGGGTTTCGTTATCACACATGGATATGGAATGAGCGAAGCTCTTGGCCCAGTGATGGTGAAACCATGGAATCAGGATAATTCGACTGGTTTAGACGAGGAGTACAATATAAAAGCTCGTCAAGGCATTCAAAACCTGTTGGTGGAATGTGTTGATGTAAAAGATCCCATTACAATGAAAAGTGTGCCACCTGATGGAAAGACAATAGGAGAGGTTATGTTCAGAAGTAACACTATGATGTTGGGGTACATGAAAAATTCACAAGCAACACAAGAAGCCTTTAATGGAGGGTGGTATAGAACTAGGGATGTTGGGGTTAGATATCCCAATGGTTGCATCGAAATGAAGGATCGTTGGGACGACATAATCATATGTGGAGGCGAGATTGTTAGTACACTTGAGATTGAAGCTACCTTAGCCAAGCATCCAATGATTTTGGAGGCTGCTGTTGTTGGAAAATTTCATCATCTTCTTGGAGAAACACCTTGTGCTTTCATAAAGCTAAAACAAGAATCTAATTATGTCAGTGCTGAAGAGATTATCAAGTTCTGCCAATGTAATTTGCCTCAATCCATGGTTCCGCATAATGTAATTTTTGGGGATTTGCCAGTAAACTCAACTGGAAAAATTCAAAAATTTGTTCTCAAAGGCAAAGTCAAGGAAGGCAGCCTGCTGTAAGGAATAGTTATTCAAGAACATTAAACACATCTACCACATAATAAATATAACCTTTTTTAGATATTTTGTTTCAAAATAGAAATATGATTATTGAGTACAGGATTGTGACTTATCTTTTCTAATACATTTTCTGTAAAATATAAGCATACCCACACATGCATATGTACTGTATGAAGTCCTTCTCCAACAACTCTAAAGTTGGACTTTCAAATACTGCAGCTCTGATGAAACCCTTGAATAGGGTAATGAGGTTCCTCCCCACCATGCGAGGAGATCATTAATCCCCTTGAATAAGGAGCTTTCGAAATTGACTTGGTGTAAGGAATTAAGGTATACATGCACAGCGAAAATTAAATATTCAATTCCTTTAAGTCGGATCAACCTTGTACTTAGAGAGAATTCGTAATAGAAGTTTACCTTTAATTAATATCGTGAAATCTGATTCTGATTAGCTGGAGGTGCGATCTTCAATATCACAGCTGTCCAATTGTCTAGCCTCCAATGGTAATCCACACAGCAAGAACAGATCTGGACTTCCACGATCAAGAACAAATGAAAGCGGAATCTTTTGAGAGCATTTGTATTTGGCTGCCTTTTTTTGTGCTAGCAAGTAATGAAAATCAAATTATGATTTAATTTGTCGCGGCCTTTGTATTTATAGGTATGGCTAACCCTAGCCCTAGTTATAGTCAAACTAGAACCCATCAACAAATGAGCCTAATTAATGAATCTAATTAATTAATTTGATCCAATTACAAATAGCCTACGTGAGAATAACAACCAAATATGGAGAAAATGATGAGTGATACAATATTCTTCTGCTACGTGTCATATAATCCTCTAGAATTATGGGTCCTCTAATGAAAAGGTGACACGTGGAAGAAAAGGCAAAAAACTGAAAATGTCCAAAGGCTTGCAACACCTATAAATAGCCTAAATTAAATCAAAGCAACGGGGAACAATTAAAAACCTTAGCCAAATTCTTGCTTTTTGGAATCTCAATCTTAGGACGGCAATTTATAGAGGATTGATTTATTCATTCTAGCAAGGAGGTGGTCAATGATTTGTTGGCTTCGATTTTAGTGGTCAACAAATTGGCACCATCTATGAAAAATTCGCACAATTTTCCACGAAATTCAGAAACCACGGGCGAAAGTTTTTTGCTAGCTTGAAGGAAGTTTGGAGATTCTTTTTGTGAAAATGGCTAAGAAAATGAGTGATTTGGATGGGAAAATAGGTGAGAATAAACTAGAAAGACAAAGTGAGCTCCTTGAGTATAGTGACTTCAATCCTAAAAGGCAGAGAGAAGAGATCCTGGAGATAGTTGTTAGTGATGAAGGAGAAATTTCTAGGAAAAAGTAAAATAGGTGACACAAGAAGATGTCCATAGCCCAGATAGTATCTAATCTAGCAGTGCAAGTTTAAATGTTAGTATTGGAAAACAAAACAAGGTCGTTGTGGCTGGTGGGCGAGCTAAAGATGAAGAAAATGGTGGGGATAAAGCCACGGCCCCAGCAGCAAGCCACTCACATCCTTACAGCGATCATGAGACTCCAGGCGTTATCAGCTCGTTCATTTGCTTAAAGAGTGAGAGCATAGACCCGCAAGGTCCGCCAGTGTCTTCGATCGGCTTGGTGACAAGGTTGACTCCCACCAAAGGAGGGCTCGGTGCCATGATGGGCAAATGATAGAATCACTCTAAGGAGACCCCCAATACGAGCCAGGTTATTCTTATGATGATGAAGAATATGGGCCCACCAGGTCCTTCGAAGAGGATGATGACAATGAAGATCTCCCGTTTTTCCATGAGATACGAAGCACTCCTGTCCCTAGACTCCGTGAGGCCCAAGTTGGATAAATACACTGGACGAGGCGATTCCATGTATCACTTGGTAGATTACAAAACTGAAAAGAAGCTAAAAAATGCTTCACCCTCGTTGAAATGCATGGCCTTCCATATGACCCTTACGGGGATGGCTAAGAGATGATACATGAAGTTGAAGCCTGGTGTAACACCCCGAAAATTACGTATCTTAATTTTATAATTTAGAAAATCTAAATTCGTATTTTCTTAGGAAAAATCTAATGATCCCCATAAAGTGTTAAGTTTGGTATGCCAATTTCAATAAGTTTATGGAGAAAGTATATGAATTTCATTGGATTAATGTATTGAGGACTTTTTAGGAAAAATATTAAGTTGTGAAAAATGTTTGGGCTTAATCGAATTTAATCCCATAGATAGAGACCAAGCTGAAAATTCTGGAAAAATTCAAGATAATTACAGTTTTACCATTGTTTCGAACCAACTTTGCAACCATCGTGTGTAACGTGTGTTGATCCGTAGCCTATGCATGTTATACCATTTCGTAGTTCTTATCTAGATGTTTAAATTGATATCAAGTTTGGTTATTTTTCAAGTCGAGACTTGCCTTGAAAGTCGAGCCAAAGTGGTGTAGTCAGAATTTATGTAATGCAGAAATTTCACTAAATTTGGCTAAGTATAAAAAGTCAGTTGGGCAGTCATTTTTGAGCTAATCGTACAAGCTATCGACTGACCCATTTCTTTTGCATGTATGCTCGTTGTAAAGCTTGAAGTATGAACTTTACAACGATATAAAGTTTGACCAAAATCGAGCTCGCCTCGACCCCCAAACGTTGTCCCGAACATGGCTACTTGAGATAAGAAATCTGAGAATTTTTGTAATAAAATATTGGTTGATTGAGACACATGTCATTTTTAATGATTAACACCTTAGGGCATGTTTGGCAATGCTTATTATACTTGAGGATCAACGACAATTTATATTCGTATAAATAACTGATAAACTAATAAACTAATAAGATAAAATAAGAATAAGTAAGAATTTTCATGGATAAGCTAAACCAAACATGGCCTTACCCACACTCTATAAATACACATTCTTTTCTTGCCTTTTTAAACCAAAAATTTAGTAAAGAAACTCTGCTGAAATTCAGAGAGAAAAGAAAGGTAAGAATGAAAAGAAAAATTGAAAGGAAACCAAGAACTCTTTTTCTTTCTTCTTTGTGTTTATGAGAATTAGTGTGATGAAACACTAATGGAAAATGTGATGAAACACTAAACTAACAAGAGTTCATCACATCTATTCCAAGATAAGCCAGAAAGGTAGAAATTTTCGTCCAGAAATTCAAAACTCATATTACAGCAGTGATCCGAGGCTACTGGTAGCCTCGGAAACAACACAGTTTAGATTCTGGTAGCCCCGAATCTGCACTGCTGTCTGGTAGTTTTATTTCCAGTTTAATATAATGAGTTTTTGGACATAAATTTCCCCTTAGCCAAGCCTAAAACATAAATTTTCATTTCCCCTTATTTTTGATGTATTAACACTCCATAAACTTGTAAAATTTCAGGTCACTAATCCAAGAAAAAGATTACCTTTGGACAATGAGTAAAGTTTATGTGTTTTGTTGTTTTTATATTGATTATGCTTATTAGGATTAGAATATGTAGCATGAGTTTTATATTAAATGAATCCCCTCTTGTGACTTACTGTTACCCATCAATTTTCCTATCTAAGTGATCATAGATATTGAAATTAATTGCTTATATATGAGGAATTATGAGTAATAAGATCTACAGAAATTCAACTTCATGTTTATGACCTTGCGTGTCTCATAAACTTATGTTTAAGTTGATTTTTGATGAGTTTAGAATCTGCAGTATATGATGACTTTGAAGTTATGGTTAAAATAATTGTTTATACCTAAATGGAGCCTTATATTATGTATTATTATTGTGGCTTGTTAGGAAATGTTTAATGTTAAATATTCTATATTCAAGTTGTGCTTATTTGAGTCAAGAGTGACTTAAAGTGTTACTGTAATAGCATGATGAATAGAAAGATGAAGGACTTTTAGATCAATTCCTTGCATGTTGATTTGGGATTTACACTAATATGCTTCTTTGATGAAGAACTTGAATGAATGTTTATGTGCAAGATTTTGAATGATATTTAGCAATTATATCTTGTGTTTCCATGTGTATCATGGTATCATTCAAGAAAGAATTCAGATCTTTAAACATTAAAGCAAAAAGTTATGTTTACATAATGATCATGAACAATTAAAGAATATCCTATTTAGGTTGTACACCATGGGAGCAAGTCCCAATTTGAAGGTCACGGGCTACGAGATGCCCATGGGATGAGATGCCCAAAATGAAATGAAAGTACTTGAGCAAAGTGCTCTAAGAGAATGAAAGTACTTTGAGCATAGAAGTTCTAATGATGTTGTGACCTTGTGTTTAGCAAAATACTATAAGCGATCGGTGTACGACCCTAATATTGGAAGGGCCCAAAGAAATGAAAAGAGAAAGAAATGAGAAGAAAGAAGAACAAAAAAGAAAAGAAAAGAAAAGAAAGAAGAAATGAAAAGTAAGAAAAGAAGAATGAAACCATTTATGGTTAGTACATGCATAGCATTTCAATGTGTAGCTTCCATACTATACATATTGTATTGATTGCTTGTGAGTGATCATTAACGGCATTTCATGAAACATATATGTTGTCAATTGTTTGGAAGTTAATGTGTGATTATTATCTTATTCACTTATATGAGAATTGAGCCACAAGGTTAGAAGGTAAAGTGAAAAATTCCATTCAATTGAAGGTATGAATTATGTGGTTTCATGTTTATGTGCTACTTTGCTCACTAAGCGTCATTGCTTATAGTCGTTTAATGACTAAATGTAGGAAATGGAAAGGAACTACATTGAGGTAATGCATACATATGAAAGGGCATCGGGAAATGGGGTGGACTTCTATATTATCACGAAGAAAGATGTTTGGGTTCATTTTCCGCAATGGCCGGACTTTTATATAAAGGAAAGATCTTACAAAACGATATATGTCTACAATGCTATTACCTTGGAGCCGAAGGAGACTCTCTTTTTCATGTACTAGATAACCGAGAGTCTTTGATGGTTGTTTTTGTAGTTACAAGGATTGTTGGTATCCCTTAGTTAATTGTAAACCTTTTTAAGTTGTTAGTGTTGAAACGTTTTTGAGCAATAGATTTATGATGAGTGTCATTTCGACATTTTTGTTATCGGAATGGCGAATCATATTTTGAAAGGGAGGGATACTATACTTGTTTTGAAGAAAGTAGAACTTGTAAGAGAAATCCTTGTGTAATAACATATATGATGGAGATTTAAAGTACTTTAAGTAATCGAGTATATGGTGTATCTTTGTACTTTTATTTACAAATGGTTTGTAATGCTTTTAATATCTCCTCTAAGTGTTTTGAGTAATATTAGAGTGATGTATAAAAACTTGGGAAAGTTTAAAAAGAATTAAGTTTGAAAAATATTTCTATCAAAGCAGGATGATACTAGTATCTACCGCAATTTGAGTTTTAGTTCAAACCAAGGCTACTAGTAGCCTTTAGCCGAGGGAAGAAAAAAAAAATTTAAGGAAATTTCAGGGGTCGTCACACCTGGCTCCATTCGGAGCTGGCCACAACTAAAGAAAGCCTTTATAAGTTCTTTCATGGCCATACCTTAGGTGAAGCCCCTACCACGAGGCTGAGTGACATCAAACAGGGCATGAATGAGTCTGTCAAAAACTACTTCAACAGGTTCCAAAATGAGTTAATTGTTGTGGAATCAATATCAGATGAGAAGGCTCTGGTTGGCTTATGGAATGAGTTGAGGATGGAAACTGTCTTCTGGAGAGATGTCCGAAACAAGAATCCCTAGACATACAATCAGTTAGTAGACCTCATCAAGGCCGATATTCAGACATATGAGACAATCAAAAATAGAAAGAAGCATGACAACGAAAAAGGGATGATGGTCCAATGAGGCGCGAAGGGTATGTTTCTAAGATAGAACAATCAGAGTCGGCAGAGCATCCCTCGCAATCAAGGTTATAAGGCAGAGGTGAACAAAGTCACCCATGGAGAAATAAAGCTCCAAGCGAGACCTCTGCACCCCGCCTTGGTATAAATTCTGCAGAGTACACCGATCTTATAACCATGACACGAAAGAGTGTCCTGATGTAAGGGCCACGATTGACAAGATAGTGGAAAACAGATACTGACCTACTTTCGAAAGCCACTCTAGACAGCCTTAGCAACCACAACCAAAGAACTATACATACAACATGGGACGCAGCGGAGGAACGAGGAGTGGATGTTATCGCCTAGCGCCCTGAGCGGCACAACAAACTAATCAGGAGAGACCAAACTGGGTTTTCTCTCCATGTTCAAATTAACACCCAACGCATCAAAATATAAATCCCAAACATGTTTCTGTTTAGCCGCGTGAACCATAACCATTCCATCTAGATTATACGCTTCTCGTTTCCTGGTATTAATAACAGAATTTCCTATATTTGCACTATTAAAAAATAAGGCTTCACCTACGAAATTTTTTGTCGATAAAGCTTGTTTTTTGGTCGAAAATAGCCAAATCTGACGGACACAAACCGTCGGAAATTCATCAAGTATAACCCTGCCTGTAAATTTTTTGACAAAAAATAAAATTCGTCAGAGACGGCAACAACCCGCTAGAAATGCAATAAACTAAAAATGGAGTAAATTGAAATAAATATCATACATAAAATCTATACATATAATTAAAATGAATCTTTACATCTCCATCCAAATAGAATTTAATTGGAGATAAATTGTGTAATCAACATATTAAATCTCATTACAACAAATGTTTGTAATACTAAAACATATTTCCTCTTCGTCAAGCCTCAAGTGATCACATTATTTGTTTTTTTGTTTCTTTTTTAATCTCACCAACTTTTACCCTGTAAATACAACACAACTAAATTTTTATAATTTATTTTAAACATTTTTTGGATTTTTGTCAAAATTCCGTTGGTGAATCCGTTGGAAATAGTGAAGTAACTAGGTTGGTAAGAAAAATTACAATGGTAAAGTCCTGTTTTTTAGTAGTGTTGACTCATTTGTTATCTTCAGTCTCCACATATAATTAAAATTAAAATGAATCTTTACATCTCCATCCAAATAGTATTTAATTGGAGATAAATTGTGTAATCAACATATTAAATCTCATTACAACAAATGTTTGTAATACTGAAACATATTTCTTCTTCGTCAAGCCTCAAGTGATCACATTATTTGTGTTTTTGTTTTTTTTAATCTCACCAACTTTTACCCTGTAAATTCAACACAATTAAATTTTTATAATTTATTTAAAATGTTTTTTAGATTTTTGTCAAAATTCCGTAGGTGGATCCATTGAAAATAGTGAAGTAACTAGGTTGGTAAGAAAAATTACGGTGGCAAAGTCCTCTTTTTTAGTAGTGTTGACTCATTTGTTATCTCCAGTCTCCACCACTATTTTCTACAATCTGAAAATTAGGAAGATGATGAGATTGTATCTGGATCGAATTATAATTCGAGTCTTCTGTTTCGTTTGAATCATATTGTATAGCAGGGAGCTGAGCTTGAATGGTCATTCGGTTCTCCCTTCAGAATCCTCATCCCTGCACGCATCCAGTGTGCTAGAGACATTTATGTTTCAGTCCTCCATTGGCGTCCTAGTTCTATGTTGATCATTTGGTCTATGCCGACTGACCATCAACGCTTTCAACCAGTCTCAAAAGAGATGGTGTTCCAATGTGCGCAATATAGCATGTACTTTATTTGTTGATTCTTAGACATAATGGTATAATTTTCCGCAAAGTAAACAAAATATGGGCAATTTTGGTGCATGAAGATCACATGGATAACTCCACCACTAGACCCCAATTGAACTTTGACATGTCGCCTGAACGATTTTGAAATATTCAATTCAACTCGAATTCTTAGAAACGATGCCCAACACAACGCATTCTAGTTAGTGTTGACTTAAATATTACGCCTTCGGCAAGGTCGGTTTTGGACCGAGGCGAATAAGGCAACCGCCTTGGATCCAAAACCGAAGGGAGCCCATTTTTTTTAAAAAAAAAAAAAAAAAAAAAAAATAATAATAATAATAATAATAATAATAATAATAATTGTGATTACTGAAGTTGTCAAAAAAAAATTATTTGTACAAAAATTTGAAACCCAACAAGCAAAATAAGCTGCATTTCATGAGGGTTATGACTATTATTAAGTAGTGGCCTAAAATCGAAAGAGCCCATTTAAAAAAAAATTAAAAACATTGAAATCCAACCCACCAACAGCCTTGCCCATGACTTATCAAACTTTTCTTTGGGACCTAATTTTTTGACTTTGTCACGAGCCTAAAAAATGTTAGAACCCAAGCCTGAGGTGACCTCCAATTATGGCAGCGATGTCCCTTCTCATGTGAACTATAGCAAATCCTAGACCTTGAACCCAGCAGAAATGGATCGACATCATTGTGGATGACACCTCCACGGTGGAAGAGGCCAAATAATTTCAAATACAAGATAATTTTAGAAAGTGGATTATTTTAGAATAATGACTTATTCTAGAACATACACCACTCCAGATGTGAACTCATGAACTCACTTAATTACAATAATTAACAAGTTCAAATTAAAACAATAAAATGGCTCAAATCAAAATTATTTTACGACGCGACCCTTTAAACTTGATCTAATCACTCCAACTGAATCTTAATTTTTTTTTTTAAAAAAAAAAATCATGCTTCAAGTGCTTGCTTGATTTCATCTAAGGTAATGCCATGCAAGTGAGTCCGAGACCACATCCTCTTTGGTCTTCCAATCTAGGCCATGTGGCAACGTAGTGTGCTTAACAATTTCTCCACACAATACAAGATTCTTCTTCGATGAATAATGAACATAAACTTTGGTTTAACATTAGCTAAAAGTTATTCCTAATTGGCCTATAGAATCGCCCCCTACAAGCACTACAATCCAATTATAATTTTTCATAATCTTACACCAAAATTTCATCTTTCAAATCACTACATAATGTCCAAAATTATCATCACATTAAGTCACAAAAATGAAGCATAAATCAGCCTAAAAAATCGGCCAATAAGAGGCTATGCATGTCAATTGTGTAAGGCATATTCTTGTGCCTCAAAAAACATACACAAGCTCCAAACACTAAATGCCAAGAGTCTTGTGGTGAAAAGAAGAATTTTTCTTGTACATTTTTATGTAAAATCGGCCACCACACTCAACAATTCACAAGAAATTTTTAGAACTTTTGGATAAGTGGAAATGATGAAAATCTACTAACTTTTCACTTTTCTTGTCAATAAAAATTCGTTTGAAACATTTTTAACAAGATCGTGACGCAAACTTTTCAATGAATTTTAAATTGTGAAAACAAATGCTTGTAAAAATTGCATCAAAATAAAAATCACTTCAGTAAAATATGCAACCAACAAAATACTACCTATTCCACTAACTCTAAGTACCTTAAATTATTCTATTTCTATCATAATAACACTTATATTGGTTGGGTATCATTGCCCTATTCGTTGGGTGCTATAGCCGCTCGACTAATATTAATGCCCAAATTTTAGGGTATTATCACCCTATTGACGTGAAATTTTCGTAAAATATTACTTCGAATTTTTGGGGCCTTAAAATTCTTATTAAATTTTATTTTTCGACTTATAAAATAAGCATAAAATGCTACAAATTTTTGGGGCATTATAGTAGTGACAGGAACCACGTCTCACCATCTAAAGTAAAGCTAATATATCTTCAAATAGACCAGCATTGGGCGCCAAACTATTTCTGGAGTTAAGTTCATGAATCATCTAAATCGTGTTGCACTTCTATATGCTGAACTTGGTGTTGGCGGAGTTTGTATAAGTGACTCCAAAGCAAGAAAAATCGAATGAAATTGATGATATGCAAGTCGAGACAAGTGTTGAACACTTTGTCCTTAAGTCAAATTTGTCTCGCAACGGTGCCTACGGTTTATGGCAATCGACTCTCAAGATACAACGACTTCTACATGTGTTTGTAGCACTTTAAAACACAAGCATAACGAACCAGAAACAATTTTGTACTCCAACCGATGAAATGAAATGAAAACCAGAATTTTTATGCAACAAATGTAATAAATTTTGGTTCAAGATATGAATATATGAGTTTTAAAGTGTTTGCATATCAGTTCTCTGTTAAAAGGACGTCCAAAATATCCTAAATATAGAGGATGATCGGTTGAAAACGAAATGGTGTGGAGCCAATTTGTGCAACACTTCAAAAGGACATGTCTATTCGCGTAAACCTATGCGATCGCATGGTTTTACCATGCTGCGATCGCAAAGTACACTTTTGAAGACAGAATTTAATACAGGCTAACCATGCGATCGCATAGCTTTATCTCATGCGGTCGCATGGTAGGACCAAAAAAGGTTCTGCTTAAAAATTAAGCAAGTTGCGCTCGCAGGGTAAAATACCCATGCGATCGCATGGTCAAAACTTGACCCAAATTTGTCATTTTCCGTAATTTCTCATTCATTCGATATTGGTTTCGAGATGCCAAATATACCCTTCAACACATGCAGAGAAATTCGAATTCTCTTTTGGGGGCGTTGTCCCCCGAGTCCCCACAGGGGCGCTGCCCCCTCGACCCCTGCGATCTGACCGGGCTGGTCGAACCCCGTTTCTTCGAAGCAGCGAAGTGGCAAACTATTTTGCCTAAACGGATTCGGTCGGATTTGTATATTTTGGCTAAGTTGACACGAAGTCACTTTAGTTGTTTTTAAACACTTAGTCAATTTCTAGACATCTTAAACCAATTTCCAACACTTGGAAGCCCGGGTCAATAGCAAATGGTAGTCTATATTGAATATCCAAAGCCTCAACATGATCCAATGAGCAAATGCCACTATCACCACCCTTCGACGTTATCGAAAACTGCTCCAACACCTATATATGCAATCGTACAACAATATCAATGCTCATTCACAGCCCAGAGTGATGGCCATTAATCCCCTTCTAAACAGCCACTGGAGCAGTTGCTAGTCTCTCCTGCTAAGATCAGTCGAGGGGCTCCACCACTGTCCCTGGTAAAGATAAATGTTGCTGGAAGAGTCTAGCACCGAGAGTGTCGGGCTAATCGCAAGCTCGGGAATCGCTCCATTCTGCTATTTAAAATGCAGTTCATCCATCTATAAGGCTCAAATCAGCTAAATTTGCTAGAAATCCTTAGTGGGACAAATTGTAAGAGTGTAAATCTCTCCAAATTATGGGGCAATAAAATCCCTATATTCGGAGGTGGACCACTATTCTAAGCAATAAAAAATAAAAATTACAGAAGATATGACACTAAATTAAGGACCAATTAGCAAGGATAATTAGAGAATGTTAGAAATTTCCTTTATAAATAGATGATTACACATCTAAAACTCAAGAACATCATGTTGTAATTATCAAGATCGAGACTGAAGCGGAAGCGTACCTGAATCCATGATTCTTTTTGATCGAACGGGGTTATGGTCTTCCAACCGATCCATGGTTTTCTCCTTAGTGTCTCTTGCTGATGGGGATGCAGAGAGTTATGAAAAGCCACGCTCAATTGGGGACCATGACCTGTATAAATAACTGCATGGCAGTTATTATATTTCAATGTTGTTAAATTGGCCCCTCATCAACTTAAAACATTGTATCCGTCTCTACACTTTAATCTCATGACACTTAATACCCATTAGTCCAAAATAGTCTTTAGTGGATCACTTTATTGACTAAAACCTTAAGATAGCATCACACATTTTAATATATACATGTTTAGCCCCACATGTTGAATTTTATCTAACAATCTCCCACTGGGCCATACATGTATCCTTACAAATGTGCACAACCTTACGAGCTCAAAATTTTGCTATCACTGTTAAGGGTATTTCCAAACAATCTCGTCCATCAGTCATATCAATGTAGGATCAAAGCGACTTTTGTTATATTAATCATAACTAAATCCATCAATGGTCACGTACACCAATACAACCAAATGACATAGATCAATCATGAGAGTGTAGTATGAAAATTATATGTTATGTGATCCAAACATGTCTATTTTCAATTGGTCCGACTTAATCTCTTAAGTGAGATCAATAGCAAACATAATATAACAGAGTGGAATGAACTGAATACTTTATTTCTGTACAGAAAAATTATCCAAATACACAAATGTGTCCAAAACCAAACATAAAGCAACTAAAATACAAACTCCCACTAAAACATGATATCCTTAAGAAATACAACACCCATACGAGCAGTATGCTCATGAAAGACCTTGGGTGGTAATCTCTTAGTAAGCGGATCCACAATCATGGAGTTTGTCCCAATATGCTCTATGGAAATCTGTCCATTATGTACCATTTCTTTCATAACTAGGAACTTAATGTCAATGTGTTTTGACTTAGTTGAACTCCTGTTGTTATTAGAATGTAACACTGCAGAGTTATTGTCACAATATAACTTTAATGGTCTTTCAATGCTATTCAGAATGCGTAGCCCAGTGACAAAATTTTGCAGCCATATCCCATGATTAGATGCCTCATAACATGCTACAAACTCTGCTGCCATAGTGGAAGAAGCTACGAGTGTCTACTTAGCACTCCTCTAGGAAATAGCTTCTCCAGCTAGTAGGTATATGCAGCCTGATGTGGATCTTCTACTGTCTTGGCATCCCGTAAAATCAGAATCGGAGTATCCTACGATCTCTAATTGATCCGATCTGCTGTATGTAAGCATGCAATCTCTTGTTCTCTTCAAGTACCTCATAACCTTTTTTGCTGCTTTCCAATGATTCATCCCAGAGTTACTTAAATATCTGCCCAGCATTCCAACAATGAATGCTATGTCTGGACGTGTACAAACTTGAGCATACATCAAACTCCCAATAGCTGATGCATAGGGAATTTTCTGCATTTCTTTAACTTCAAGATTATTTTTCGAGCACTGAGTGAGACTAAATTTGTCTCCCTTAGCAACAGGGGTGTCCCCTGGTTTACTATCCTGTATGCCAAACCTTTTAAGAACTTTATCGATATAGCTCTTTTGTGACAATCCAAGAATATCCCGAGAGCGATTCCGGTGTATCTGAATCCCTAATACAAAAAAGGCGTCTACAAGATCTTTCATCTCAAAATTCCATGACAAAAAACTCTTGGTTTCGTGCAACATGCCTATATCATTAGTGGCAAGCAGTATGTCGTCAACATATAAAACCAAGAAAATATGCTTACTCCCATTGAACTTGTGATATACACAATCATCAACAATATTTATCTCAAAACCAAACGAGATAATCACTTGATGAAATTTGTAGTACCACTGACGGGAAGCTTGCTTGAGTCCATAGATAGATTTCTTTAATTTGCAAACCATATTCTTCGAGTCTCCTGACACGAAGTTTTCTGGTTGCACCATATAGATCGTCTCATCAATGTCTCCATTGAGAAACGCTGTCTTAACATCCATCTGATGTAACTCAAGGTCAAAATGTGCAACAAGTGCCATGACTGTCCTAAAAGAGTCTTTCGTTGAAACCGAAGAGAAAGTCTCTTTGAAGTCAATGCCTTCATTTTTGTAAAGCCTTTAGCTACAAGACGAGCTTTATATCTTTCCACATTACCTTTCGAATCCCTTTTGGTTTTAAAAATTCATTTACAACCAATGGGCTTCGCACCTTCTGGTAATGGGACAAGATCCCAAACTTTATTGTCTTGCATAGACTTATACTCCTAATTCATGGCATCAATCCACTTTTGAGAATCAGAACCCTTCATGGCCTGACGGAAATTGATTGGATCATCTTCCACCATTCCATTATTTTCCTCATGTTCTTGGAGAAATACTATAAAATCATCCGAAATAGCATTTTTCCTCTCTCGAGTGGATCTCCTTAATGGTATTGGTTCTTGAGGTTGTTGAGTTTGTAATTCTGGAATGATTGCCTCATTTTGGATGGGAGGTTCTTCAACATTATCTTGCTGAGGTTCTGGATATACTTCTTGATCAATGACGCGGTATAGAAACCCGCACATTGTCAAAAAAGTAACGATGAGGAATCGAAATCGATCCTTCCTCGTTTCTTCCTCAAAGACAATGTCTCTAACCTTATTTCTCTCCCCAAACTCAACATACTCAAAAAATGTTGTAGTTCCCGTTTCAAAACTTGACTTAAGTGTGGGATTATAAAATTTGTAGCCCCTTGATCGCTCAGAATAACCAATAAAGTAGCTGCTTATAGTTTTGGAGTCCAATTTATTTTCATGTGGCCTATAAGGCCTAGCCTCAGCTGGACATCCCCAAATGTGGAATGCTTTAGAACAGGTTTTCTGCCTGTCCAAAGCTCATAAGGTATTTTAGCAGCAGATTTAGTTGGTACTCTATTCAGAATATAAGTTGCAGTCTTTAATGCTTCTCTCCAGAGTGATTTTGGTAAAGTAGAATGACTAATCATACTCCTTACCATGTCCTTAAGAGTCCTGTTTCGTCTTTCAGCTACACCATTCATGCTAGGTGATCCTGGCATGGTGTATTGTGGGACGATTCCACATTCCTCTAGGAATTTAGCAAATGGTCCTGGACGTTGTTCACCTGAACTGTCATATCTGCCGTAGTACTCACCACCACGATCAAACCTAACGTTTTTAATCCTTTTGTTGAGTTGATTCTCAACTTCAGCTTTGAAAGCCTTGAACATGTCCAGTGACTCAGATTTTTCATGAATAAGATATAGATGCCCATAACGTGAGTAAGCGTCTATGAATGATATAAAATGTTGTTGACCATTCCAAGAAGCCGTAGGGCATTTTCCACAAATATTTGTGTGTATCAATTCTAAGACGTCCGAAGTTCTATTGGCACCTAACCTTTTTGTTTTGGTCTGTTTTCCCTTGATACAATCAATACAAACATCAAAATTTGTAAAGTCTAGGGAATCCAAAATGCCATCTGACACAAGTCGTTCAACTCTAGTTTTTTGAGATGTGACCTAAGCGCTTGTGCCATAATTTTACCGAATTTTCTTTATTTAATTTTCGCTTAGTACCACGTGAATCCACATGCAAGGTTTCATTATATGACGCAATAGTATCAAGCAAATATAAGTTATCGTATGAACATAATGAACCAGTACCAACAATATTTGAATTTAAAGAAAGACTAAACTGACAATTTTCAAAAGAACAATAATATCCAAATTTGTTCAACAAGGAAATAGAAACCAAATTCCATCTAAACGACGGTACAACAAAAGTGTCTTTCATATCCAAATAAAAACCAGTTCTCAACAATAACCTAAAAGTTCCTATTGCTTCAACTTCCACCGATTTTCCGTCGTCCACAAAGATAAATCTTTCAGCATCATTTGGCTTTCGACAGAACAGGCAACTCTGCATAGAAACACTTATGTGAGTAGTAGCACCAGAATCTAACCACCAAGTGTTTCTAGGTACTGAAGCTAAATTAACCTCAGAACAGACCAAATTAAGAAATGTTCATTTCTTTGCACGCCAAGCGTTATATTTGGTACAATCATTCTTTAAATATCCAGGCTTCTGGCAAAAGAAACAATCCTTTTTGTCTTTATATGGTTTCTTCTGTTCTGGACCCTTAGTAGCTTCATATTCTGTTTTTCTTTTCTTGTCCTTATCTTTAGAGGTACTTGCCAAGTTAGTAATTTCATTTCTGTCCTGCTTCAACCTTTCTTCCTCTTGCACACAATATGAAATGAGTTCATTTAGAGTCCATTTCTCCTTTTGACAGTTGTAACGGACCTTAAATTGATTGTAATGTGCAGGAAGCGATATTAATACTAAATGCACGAGCAAGTCATCAAACAAGTCGAGCTTTAGTGCCTTAAGTTTTGAAGCAGTATGAGACATCTGCATGATGTACTCCATTATGTTCTCCTTGCTTTTATACTTCATTGAAATCAAGCTTTGCAGAAGCGTGCTTGTTTCAGCCTTATTGTTTTTCGCAAAACGCTTTTCAATTTCAGCAAGGAATTCATTGGCATCAGTTACCTCCTCAGACACTGCGCCCCTAAAGGCTTCTGAAATACCACGCTTAATGATCATTAGACTCATGCGATTTGAGCGTTCCCACTTCTCAAAGTTCCTCCTGTCATCAGGTGAACTTGCATCCGTAATAGAAGCAGGTTTCTCAATCTTGAGAGCAAGGTCGAGATCCATGCAGCCAAGAACAATTAGAGCATTCTCTTTCCAATCCTTGAAGTTTGACCCATTAAGCATGGGGATTGAATTGATATATGCAGATATTGTGGAAGTAGATGAAATAGCTGTATAGAGAAAAAGATAGAAATAGCTTACATTAGTACTTTATTATGCAAATAGTAATTTCAAATATATTGGTAAGGCTCATCACAAGATACCTAGCACAACATCAATATTTAGTCTTTAGACAGAAACATTGACTTGTAAGTGGTACCTCGATGTAGCAATCAAACACTGACAATAAGACATGTCAATCAATAAACCTTTCTTTGGACCGATTTATTGATCACACATTAAACCAAATAATCGTCACGCGTTTATCACCACAGGTGCATGTGAAATTCCAGCCAAACATTGACCTTCCTTTGGACCGATCAATATCCGCATGAACAACACACACACTAAACCTTCTAATATTCTAAGTTAATTAATTTCCACAAGAGATGTTACTTTAGCAACATGTTGCTTCAACTAATTCACTTTTGAATATTATATTTCTTAAAAGAGTCCGTCATACCAAAATTTGAACCTAAATTGACTGTTTTGCATATATTTAAAACTTTAGGATTTGAATTGTGAAATTCAATGCTTTAGGATTAAGTAATCATTAAGTTGGAGGGTTAAATTGCAATTTACTTAAACTTGATTGGCCAATTATGAAAGATTTTAAGCTTGAAGGACTAAATTGCAATTTTACCAAAAACTTTAGTAGCTAATTATTAAAATCTTAAACTTTAGGGACTGAATCATAAAATTTAGAACTTCAAAGGCCCAACTTAAGTGATTACTAAACTGTAGGGACTGATTTTACAAATTCAGAAGTCTAAAGGGCCAATTTAAAATATTTTAGAACTTTAAGGTTTAAGTTTTATGAGAGAACAAGCAGGAGGACCAGAGGTTAAATAAACCAAATTTTTGCAAATTGCAAACTAGCCCTTTAGAACTTCTAATTTCTGCAGGAAGTCCCTAGGCCCATAAAACGCAACAGCTAGGGTTTGAAACCCTAGCTGCCGCCACCGCCAACGAACCGGACCCGGAGATCCCGGTACGGAGACCGCCTGCAGCGCCATCTTTGGTGTCACATGCGTTCTCTGACTGTTAGCGTCATGAGCAAATGACGTGACAGAACCCGCCAGCATGATGCCATCTCCGTAAGGCAAGGCGTTCCTTGCCTCGACAACTGAATCCATCTCAACATCAACCAACAAACCACAAAATACGACCACAATACACAAAATCCCAATTCGATGAATCAATACACAGATTGCGTAAAAATGAAATCCCATATTCAAAAAACCCAAATTTATCGAAGAATATATATATATGCATACAAAAAATGAAATCATATATACATGAACACAGTAACGATTTCATAAATGGCTGAATCCATAATGTAGAACAATTAAAACCTTATTGCCAATTTGTTCAAAGGCGAACACGATGCATATTATAATAAGCAAATAAATGGCGTTGATTTCTTTTAATGTTCTAGTGATCTGATAATTCAACATGAAGGTGGCTCTGATACCACTTGTTAGAAATTTGCTTTATGAATAGATTATTACACATCTAAAACTCAAGAACATCATGTTGTAATTATCAAGATCAAGACTGAAGCAAAAGCGTACTTGAATCCATAATTCTGTTTAATCGAACGGGGTTATGGTCTTCCAACCGATTCGTGGTTTTCTCCTTAGTGTCTCTTGCTGATGGGGATGCAGAGAGTTATGAAAAGCCATGCTCAATTGGGGACCATGACCTGTATAAATAACTGCAGGACAGTTATTATGTTTCAATGTTGTTAAATTGGCCCCTCATCAATTTAAAACATTGTATCCGTCTCTACACTTTAATCTCATGACACTTAATACCCATTAGTCTAAAATAGTCTTTGGTGGATCACTTTATTGACTAAAACCTTAAGATAGTACCACGCATTTTAATATATATATATATGTTTGGCCCCACATGTTGAATTTTATCCAACAGAGAAAACTTAGCTATCAACTTTGATGGAAACAAATTCTACGTAACTAACCAAATATGATCCTCAAGAAAGGCCCTATATAAAGAGACATTTCGAACAAGTAAAGATCATTCTAAAAAATATACAACTCATATATTTACTTTATACTTTATGCACATGGTTAGAAATCTGAAAATATTACTTATATATTCTCACAGCTTACATCTCTCACACTGATTAGCTACACAGTGACTCCTTATAAACATAACAATCTGGATAGAAATGGAAAGAATTAAAATACAAAGATCATTCTAGAATTACATCTCGACGTAATCCACTGGACCTTGCTTTGATTGTGGTGGCATGATGAGAGCAATTTTAGTATACATCGTACCCAGTTATCTTATTTTATTATTCATTATTCATTGATAAAAGTACTAATTAATGTCTTATTTGAATTAGGACATATTATGAACAACTATGAAGATTTGTGGACCAAGATAGAAGTTTTTGAAAGTATGGGACCAAGTTTAAAGCTTTGGAGCAAAAAAAGACTAAACCTACAAGTAAAACATGAAGTGGGGACCAAATCGTAAAACTATTGAAACTTTGAGGACAAGGCATGCAAAATTTGGATTGATGTGTTCCTGTTTGCCGTGGTCAACCGCAGCAATGATAAAATCACTATTTGCCATGGACGGGCTGCAATTTGTCTGAATATTTTTAAACTTATATTATCAACTCTAAGTAGGGCCATTTTTTATCTTTTCACGTATACGAGTTTCAAAATTGATAAAATATTATATAAAGGCCGAATTTAGGTCGAATTAGGAGAGGACGACGATTAGAAACAAGAGAGAAGAATCACGTGGCAAATAAGAGTTTTTGAAAGATTTCTTTTCCTTCAATCCATGCCGGGTTCTATCAAATCTTTTTTTTTTTAATTTAATTATGTTTTTCTAATTTTCTTGAGCCAAGCTAGACGATGAAACCTTGTTTAAACGAAATGATTATCTTTTTATCCTTTTAATTTCATTTTGGGCTTTAATTTTCATAGTTCGTTCTTGTTTGATTAATTAAATAAAATCTTTTTCATCTTAAATATCATGTATTCTTGATAGTTAGAAATTAATTTAATTAATTTGTGCTTGGTGCTTAAACGTGTTCTATTAATTTTTTTTGATTTTTCGTTATTTTGTTATCAATTTGAGATATATAGAATGCTTAGGATGCGAAACATTTGGTTCTTTGTTTTCTTTTTATTGAATTTGATACAGAAAACGCTTAAGTAATGTAAGATCGATGCAAATGGGAAACGATATTGAATTTTCTTCTTTTGGATTTAATTGATAAATATTTTAATACGACAATAGATTTGTTATTTTGTACTTTAAAGAACTTGAACCTTCAACTTAACTTTTTAGCATAGTTAATTAGTCTTTAAGTTAAATTCTTTCAACCAAACTCATTTCGACCCAACTAGCCTAGAATAATAGTTAATTCGGATTAAATTAGACTTTCTTCATTGGAGTCCTTGTGGGATCGACCTCGTTGCTACTTTTCTATATTCTAATAGATTCGTACACTTGTTAGTTATTTAAAACCTAGACTAATTAAATTTTAAAAAAATTAATCTTAATTAAATGAGCAGTGGACAGAACGCATTTAGAACTAACGCATTGTATTATAAAGTAGTTTTGATGCGTACTGGCAGATCAATGCAGTGTTCATTTACTTAATTTGTTTATAGCATAATTTAAAGAATTAAATACGAACACAAGATGTAACGTGGTAAACTCCGAAGGGAAACATCCACTACCCCATATGCCATGGATAAAAATAATCCACTAATAATCTTGATTAAAAATACAATAGTATCGATTTTTTATAATTTTGCAAAATTAAAAAAATAACAATCAAAAGAATATAGATCAACTCCCTTTTGGTACTTCTTCTTTTGACTTATTGATGAAGTAGAATCAAATCCACCGGTTTTGACTTTACCGCCACTTCCCTATTGTACTTGACCGCAACCACCACTTGGATTAAGAATCTCCGTTCTTAACTTCACGCCATATTAAGCAAGATATGTGATTGTTCATTGAGCACAAATTTGTTTTTGATTCTTCAATGAGTTTAAAGAAAACTTTTTTAGTTTGAAACTAAATCAATGAAGCTTTGTGTCTTTTTCATTTACCATAGATTCGGCCGACAATAAGAGAGGAGCACAAGAGCCAAAATCATATGTTCAAAGCTTAATTCCTTATTGATTTGTACTCTTACGTATAAGTAAAGTAATAATCAAATTAGTAATTATTTTTTACCTAAAAATCTGCAATAAGAATAGTAAGACAATTAGTAGGAAATAATATATAAAATAAAATTCTAGATTTGTAGAAAGAATGTATTTAGGAAACTCAAGATTATCTTTAAATATTTCCTTCCTAGACAAATCCAAGAGAATAAGAAAAATATCATTTAACCTACAAGAGGGTTGTTCCTAATATTCACTGAACATATTTTTTATGGAAGTAAACAGAATAAAATCCGCAGCTCAGTGATCTGAAAAATAATATGCTTACCATCTTAGTCATAACGAACTGGTAGCAACATGACAAGTCAGAACGTAAACGCTAACCTCCTATTTTGTCATTAAAAATCAGTACTATTAATTAAGTGAACCAATATAAAAAGATAAAAAAATATGACACCGTATTATTCCAACACTCTGTATTCTAATTCTGTGCTTAATCTAACAACAACATGTTGTTTATTTGATGACCACCTTATCAGATTTTCTCCTAAATAAATGCAGTAACCATCTATTGGTCTTCTGTCATCTAGACATAAAGCCCATCTGCATTTGAATATCCACTCAAAGTTAGTCTATTACTTCTTTATATCCATAGTCCTTGGTTCATTGTTCTTTTTAGATACCTGAAGACTTTCTTCAATGCCTGCTAATGTGTTAAAGTTGGTGACTGCAAGAACTGGCTCAGTTTGTTGAGTGCAAATGATATCAGGTCAAGTATGTGTGAGGTATTGCAGTCTACCTATTACACTTCTATAAATCAAAAGATTCTTCAAGATTTTTCCTTTAAACTTAGACATAGTTTTACCAGCAACCATAGGAGTAGGACATGGTTTCAGATTCTCGAGTTCAAATCTCTTGAGCAGTTTAGCTATGTATCTTGTTTGTGTAAGATGAAGTCTTGAATTATGCCAACACACTTCAATTCCCAGAAACTAATGGAGCTGACCCATATCCTTGAAGGCAAATTTCGTGTTTAGTTCATCAATGAAGTGTTGCAGCAGTTTAGTATCATTCCCAGTTATAACTATATCATCCACATAGATGAGGGCAAAAATAATTTTCTTTTCATTCTTGAAGTATAACAATAAAGTGTTAGCCCTTGATTGTTTAAACTTCCAGCTCGTCAGTGTGGTTTTTAGCTTGTCATACCAAGCTCTAAGTGTCTGCTTCAAGTTTGCACACATGAAATGGTTTAGATTAATCTATGAATCCCTCAAGTTGATTCATATAAATTGTTTCTCTAGCTCTCCATTCAAGAAGGCATTGTTAATATCAACTTGTCTAATCTTCCAATCCTTTGAGATTGCAAAGGTAAGAACTATCCTCAGAGTTGATGGCTTAATCACTAGGCTGTAGGTTTCAAAGAAGTCAATTTCCAGGAATTTGATGAAATCCTTTAGCCACAAGCCTTGCTTTGTGTCTTTTACTGATCAATATGAGTTATATTTGAGCCTAAACACCCATTTATTACCCACTATATTGTAGGAGGATGAAGGAGGTACAAGTTTCCATATTTTTCTTTTCATCAAGGCATCATATTCTTCCTTCATAACTTCTTTACAATCTTTTATCATCAGAGCATCACTAACATTTTTAGGTTTTTTTTCATCAAGTTTGTATTCAACTACCTAACCTGAATATATTTTAGTTTAAACACTCCTTTATTTCCTCTAGTAATCATAAGAAGTTGCATATGAATATCAACATGCTTCTTATACATCTGCCTTGGTTCATTGCTGACTGGTTGTGGATGATCATTGTGATCATTTTCACTCTCTATCTCAGACTTTTCATTATTATATAGCTCAGTTTCTGTTTCAGCATTATGATCACTTACATTGTCAGGTGGTTCTTCTACTTGATTGTCATTTAGTTTATTGTGCGACTGACTTAAGCTAGAAGACAGAGAATCTCTGCTTGGGTTGCATCAAGTTAGGTTGTATCAGCAAAACTAGAGTCGTTAGTCACTTGTAAGGAAATATGAAACCATGATACAATTGTTTCATACTCATTAGGACTTGACTTCCTTTTCATAAGGAAATCAGATTTGAAAAAAAAAATCAGACTCATTGAACACAGCATGTCTTGATATGTATATTTTTCGAGTTGGACAAAGACACTTGTACCCTTTGTGAGATTCACTAAAATCAAGTACATATTTGGTTGAATGAAAGTGGAATTTGTGTTTCTGGTACGGCCTTAAGCAGGGTTAACAAGCACATCCAAAGCTCTTATGAGACTTGTAATCAACTTACTTATTGTATAGGACTTGGAAAGGAGATTTCAGTTTAAGATAGGAGTATGCATTCTGTTTATAAGATATGTAGCTATTTGTAAGGATTCCCACCAATATTTTAAGGGTAAATATTTTGAGGGTATTTTGGCTTGAGCTAAGAGGGTTAGGCCTGTTTGTGTTATATGTATGTGCTTTCTTTCCACCCTTCCATTCTGGGCTAAAGTGTGAGGACATGGATGTCTAAACTCAATTCCAGACTGAGTGACAGGTTTATGAAACTTCTATACTCTCCTCCTCAATCACACTATAGGTTTTTTTTATCTATCTTTCAAGTTTGTTTTCAATAAAGTTTTGAACTGGACAAATATGCTTAAGGCTTCTGATTTGTGCTTTATAGGATAAATCCAAGTGAATCTACTAAAGTCATCTAAGAAGTTAATGTATTTGAATCCTGATGCAGATTGAATGGGAGCTTGTCTCCACACATCTGTATAAATGAGTTCTAAGGGAGTCTTTGTACATGCATCACAAAATGACATGGTTTCATTTAATTTCAAATTTCGATTACAAGTTTTGAGAACTTGAGTCACCACCTGACTTGATGGATGTCTAAGTCTCCTATGTCATACATCAATTTGGGAATAAAAAGACTCATGACTCAGAACATTAGATAGGACAACAGAGTAAGACTTATTTGACAAAATTGACTGCTGGACAGTAGACTAATTGTTTAGGTAGGGAAATTCTAGCTGATATAACCATTCTCTAAGTTTCCCTTGCAGCATTACTTTTCTTATTTTCTTGTCCTTAACAAAAAAATGGTTATAATGAAACTCCTATAGACAAGATTTTCAGATGTCAATTGAGAGACACTTATAAGGTTTTTCTTGATTTCAAGCACATGTAGAAGTTTATTCAACATAAGTGATTTATCAGTTAAAGTAGGCAAACATGTAGCACCAATATGTGAAATATGCAGCTTATTTTCATTTCCAACCATAATTTTTTCCTTACTAGTTCATTTCTTGAGTTGAGGTTTTCAATTTATGCAGTGACATGATTGCTAGCCCCTGTATCTGCAAACCAGGCAAGGTCATTCATAGAGTTTGTGTAACGCCCCGAATTTTTCTCAACCCGAAAGGTCACTAAAATAATCTCTAAAATATATTTGATGACTCCAAATAATATTTTCTGTTCCCTTGAAAGGTTTTAAAAATATAATTTTTGCGGAAAATAACAAGCGCGTAGGGGAAAAATGATGTTTCTTCAAATTTTCATGGTTTTGCCTATATCGTGATATGTGTCGCCATAATTTATTTGACCATACAAACGAATTTCAAAAATTCTAAAAATTGAATTGTAGATACGTGGGACTACATATTACAACATGTTAAAATTTCAAACCTTAACCATATCGTTTGGTAGGTGAAAATATTAGCCGAAGTTGTTTGAAAAACTATCACGGGTGTCTTAAGGTAGTCCGCTAAAATATTCATAATAAATTCATACTGTTGAATTTTTGAGTGATTTCAAATTCTACCATTAGACCAAATATAATTATTTCTATAGCCACTTAATTTACTCAAAAAATCCAAACGTACATAGAGTTATGATTTTTCAAAGTAAGGACAGCAAGCTAAAAAATTCTAAAAATAGAACTAGGCAATTTCTAACTTGAAACTTTTAACGGCAAAAAAACAAACATCTCGTTTTCCATAAATATTACATAATTACATACTGAAAATCAAATACTTAAAATACTGTAATTACATCATAACTGACTCGATCATTTCGACGTCAAAACTTAAGTTTGATAAGGAAGTTCTGCGTCATGGTCGATAGCCTACGCCATCTCATCAATACCAACCAATTCAATCTGAAAATTTGTTTATTTTGGGGTGAGTATTTCATAAGAAACACTCAGTATCAATACATACTAACATGTGGAAAAATATACGAAAACATAAATGCGACATGCCATCATTTTTAAACGTACATGGGAACACATAAATTGGTAATCGGCACCATTAACTTAAATGTGATTTCCTTCAATCACCGTCATGCTTATATGGTTACCTTCAATCACAATCATAATATTCCTTCATAAATAATTTACATGGTATTTACATAACACAATAATTTTTCGAACATCATTTAAAAATCAGTGCAAAAGTATTAAGTAAAACTACCTCTAAAATAGTTTTTGGTTGAAATTGTGATGGACAAAAATTTGTTTCTACAGCTTCCAAAATCAAAACTCGTATACCATATATATATAGGAAACTTTTGTGAATTAAAAAGAAAGGTTAACAACTTTCACTGCTGGCCAAAAATTGAACTGAAAGTGAGGGAGAAAGGATGGAAATCGGGGACTGCAAAATGCAGAAATTCGAGAGTGTATATGGGCCAAAAATCTGGATAGTAAGTGCTAAAAACTATGTAACTTGAATTGCAAGAAATAGAGAGAGTATGTTGGTTGAAAAAGAGAAAGAAAATGGAACTTACTGTTGACTTTTGGAGGGCGAAATCTGGAGAGAAAGGTGAGAAAAAATTGCAGGACAAATAAAAAGAAACAAAACACTGGATGACTGAAACCTTAAGGGCCGAATTTTGATGAGGAATAAAAGAGGTTTTTGCTTAAGTTAAATGACTGGTTTTTTGCTCCTGAAACCTTATGATATAGGGGACAAATTTGGGTGGATTTGGAGAGAGAAATCAGTTGGATTGAGGGCTGAAAAAGGGAGGCAAAGTGGGGGAAAGAAAGTGGTAAAGATCATGGGGCTAGGGACAGTTTCTTTCAGTTGATTGGGGGGCAGTTTGAATGGCTGAATATGGAGAGTTGGGTAACGATTTTTGGGGTCTTCTTGGGGGAAAATATTGGTTGAAATGTGAGGGTAAATGGTGAAAAATGATGGATGAACATGGGCTGCTGGAGGACAATTGTTGGAGATTATGGGAGGCATTTTTATTTTGCTATTGTATGGGCTGTTTGGTTGATGGAAAATGACATAAATTAAGGGGTCGTTTGGCTAAGTTTTTCGGTGGTTTTAGGTGTTGTTTGGGTCAGGTTTTTGGTTAAATTTTGGAGTCGAAATGAACCTAGTTTTGTGCTAAATAAAATCAAGAATAAATGGCCGAGATTTTTTTAATTAAATAAGGCAAACCAAAATAATAAACCATGCTAGCCGAATTTATTTTTATACCACTTAAAATTTAAAATTACCAAAACTCAAAAATTGAACAAAGTTCGTTTTCAAATTAATATTCCTTATTCGTTGAACTTAAAATTTAAAGCAAATGTGCGCAACAATTAACGTGACAAAATTTTTAAAAAGTACTAGGAGGTTTGTATTGACACCGAAAGTAAAATTTTATTTATTTGAAATTAAAAGCCAAAAAAAAATTTGGTCGTTACAACCCTCCCCACGTAAAATAATTTCGTCTTCGAAATTTAATTTACTCGATTTACAAGGTCCGAGTACTCAACTAAAACATCTTATTCTCTTTCTCAAGTGATCTCATCTTCTTCGTGTCTACCCCACTGAACTTTAACTAAATGGATCTTTCGGTTTCTCAAAATATAGACTTTTCTTTCTACGATCATCACAGGCGCTTTCTCGTAAGTCATATCATTCCTTAAATCCAACAACTCATATTTTACCACATGTGTAGGCTCATGCACGTACTTCCTTAACATCAAAATGTAGAAAACGCCACGCACTGCCGAGAGCTCGGGTGGCAATGCCAAACGATACGCTACATTTTCAATTTTTTTCAAGAATTTCATATGGGCCGATGAAACGCAGTCTTAGTTTTCCTTTCTTACCAAAATGTAGTTTCCCTTTCATAGGATCTACCTTTGGAAAAAAAAAATTCGCCGATCTCGAACTCTAATCTCTTTCTTCTTTGATCGGCATAACTCTTCTGACGGTTTTGTGCTGTCTTAAATCTAGACTTGATCTTGTCTATTGCCTCCACTATTTTTTCAACCAACCCTAGTCCTAAAATTCTTCTTTCGCCGACTTCGTCCCAACAAATTGGTGAACGACATCGACGACCATACAATGTCTAGTAGTTTGGAAGCTATTATTGTAAGCGAATAGTAGTTTGGAAGATATATGGTGCCATGCAGATAGTAGTTTGGAAGCTATTATTGTAAGCGAATTCCACCAACAGTAGGTAACCTTCATAGTTACCACCCAAATCCAAGACGCATGCTCTCAACATATCCTCAAGGATTTGAATACTGCGTTATGATTGTTCGTCGGTCTGAGGGTGATAAGTTGTGCTAAATTTCAATTTAGTACCCAAAGCTCCTTGAAGACTTTTCCAAAAATTTGAGGTAAACCTCGGGTCTCTATCTGATACGATTGATACTGGTATCCCATAAAGTCTAACAATTTCTTTGACATACAAATGTGCTAAATGTTCCAAACTGAAATTTATTCGAATTGAAAGAAAATGCACATATTTAATCATACGGTCTACCACAACCAAGATGGCATCATGACCTCTCGCCGACCTAGGAAAACCCACAACAAAATCCATTGAAATTTTCTCCCATTTCCACTTCGGTATATCCATTGGATTTAATGGCCCCGATGGCCTCTGATGCTCTGCTTTTACTTGTTAACACACCAAACATTTTGACACGAAACGAGCTACAACTCCTTTCATGTTTCTCTACCAAAATATAATACACAAATCTTTATACATTTTGGTTCCCCCTGGATGTGCAGCATAAGGAGCGGAAAGAACCAAGGATGTGCAGCATAAGGAGCGGAATGAGCTTCAGATAAAATCTCATTTCTCAGACCTTCATCCTTAGGCACACAAATTCGACATTTGAACATCAAAGCTTTTTCCTCAACTATTTCAAACTCTTTCTTCTTTTCAGTTCCTACTTCAGTCCCGATCTTTTCCAAGAAATGATCATCTTTTTGAGCTGTCATAATTCTATCTCTGAGTGTCGACTTTACTATTAGACTTGCTATTACTGTCGATGTCCGCACCGGTGGTGCTAGTACTTCAATTTTCATACTCTCAAAGTCCTTGATCAGATTATCTAATGTCAATTGTAATGCAGACAACTGACCCATATTTTTTCTTCTTAGAGCATCCACAACTTCATTTGCCTTACCCGAATGGTAAAGGATAGAGCAGTCGTAGTCTTTTACTAATTCCAACCATCATCGTTGTCTCATATTCAACTCTTTTTGGGTGAAAAAGTACTTGAGACTCTTATGATCGGTGTGGATTTCACACTTACTTCTATAAAGGTAATGGTACCAAATTTTCAAGACGTGAACTACCGCCGTAAATTCAAGATTATGTGTCAGATAATTCTGCTTATAGTGCTTCAGTTGTCTTGAAGCATAAGCTATAACCTTTCTATTTTGCATCAACACATAGCCCAAATTGAGTTTTGATATGCATCACTGTAAATTACGTAGCCTTCTGAACCTTCGGGTAAAGCTAGTACTGGTGCAGATACTAGCTTGTTCCTTAACTTTTGAAAACTCTGTTTACACTTCTCGGACCAAACATACTTAATCCCCTTTCGAGTCAACTGTGTCATAGGGCCATCTATTTTGAAAAATCCTTCAATGAAACATCGATAATAGCCGGCTACACCCAGAAAACTTCTTATTTCACCAACATTTGACCGTACTGGCCAATTAGACATAGCCTCAACTTTTGATGGATCTATTTCAAATTTGTTTGCCGTCACAACATGTCCAAGGAATCCTATTCGGTCCAACCAAAATTTACATTTCGTGAATTTGGCATACAACTTTTCTATCTGCAAGGTCTCCAATACTATTCTCAGGTGCTCTTGATGTTGCTCGGGATTCTTAAAATAAATCAAGATATCATCGATGAATACAATGACGAACCGATCTAAGTATTGATGAAAAACTCAATTCATTAAATCCATAAATACCGCTGGAGCATTCGTCAATCCAAGTGACATTACTGTAAATTCATAATGCCCATAGCGAGTTCAAAATGCTAACTTTGGTATATCCGATGACCTGATTTTTAGTTGATGATAGCCCGACCTCAAGTCGATCTTCAAAAATACTGAAGCACCCTTCAATTGATCAAACAAATCCTCAATTCTTAGAAGTGGATACTTATTCTTGATCGTCAATTTATTCAACTCACGGTAGTCAATGCACATTCTCATTGATCCATCATTCTTCTTCACGAAGAGTACTGGAGCTCTCCGCAGGGAAACACTTGGTTTGATAAATCTTTTATCTAAAAGTTATTCCAATTGCATTTTTAGCTCTTGCAATTCTTTTAGTGTCATATGATATGAAGCCTTTGATATAGGTACAGCTCCAAGTATCAGATCTATGGTGAATTCTGCTTACCTATTAGACAGAATGCCTACTAGATCATCTGAAAACACATTAGAGTACTCCTGAACCACTGGCACGTTATCTAAAGATACTTCCTTATATGGGATGCCAATGAGATTGACAAGAAAGCCTTGGCAATCTCTCTTCTTTAGCAACATTTCCACCTGTAAAGCTGAGATGAGGTGGGAAAGTGCTTTAATCTTCAACCTATAAAATTTTAACTTCTTCTCTCTAAGTCTTCAAAAGATTACTTCATTCTCAAAACATACAATGGTAGCACGATTACTACCCAATCAATCCATCATCAGGATAATATCAAAATCTCTCATACTTATAACATGCAGGTTTGCTGACAAAACTAATCTATCAAAATCTATTTGAACTACCCTAGCTAATTTATTTGCCTTTATCGTTTCCCTTGATGGCATACTAACCTCTAGTACACTATCACTTTTCTGACATAAAATGTTAACTTTAGCTAGGCATACTTCAGATATAAATGAATATGTTGCACCAGAATCAATAAGAATGTAAACAGGTACGCTAGAGATAGATAACATACCCGTAATAATGTCTGAATTCTGGACAGCCTCTTTATGAGTCATGGCGAACACTCTAGATTTTTCTTTGTTTGCCTGATCATTAACTTTTACCAACTCTGCCCGACATTGCGACACGTAATGGCCTGGTTCTCCACACCTATAGCAAACGTTCTTGCCAAAGTGGCAATCACCACTATGATTCTTCTTACACTTAGGGTATTGACGAATTGAATTTACTTGACTAACCCTGTTGGGACCTTGATTCTGTCTCTTGAATTGGCTTGAATTTCGATTTCTATTCTCATCCTGCCAATTTCTCTTTCCTGAGTCGTTCTATTGTCCCTGAACTTTGACCTTTAAAGCTGAGAAAGACAGGGTCTGAGCCATCATAACCACTGCTCTAAAAGTAGGAAGTGCATGGAAACTAACAATCTGTCTGACCTCTGGACGTAACCCTCTTTCATAATATCTTTCTTTCATTAATTTGGTGCTGACCAAATATAGAGTATAGCTCGACAGTTCCTCAAATTTTCGCTCATACTCGATAATTTCTATCTCTCCTTGAACTAAATGCAGAAACTATGATTCTTTATAATCTCATAGAGCCTGCAAAAAATATTTTTTTGTTAGCTTGACCTTGAACTGGGCCCACGAGAGATTATTCTGTTCTTCTTCAGTATAGGTGCGGGATGCCGACTCCCACCAGTGACCTGCTCTGCCAATTAGCATGAACTCAGCACAAAGGACTTTCTAATTTTCGGGACAAGTGATGGACCAAAGTAATTTCTAGATCGTCCGCAACCATTCTTCGGATGCAAGAGGATCCTTCTTACCGTCGAATGTAGGATAGCGGTATTGACAAAATTGCTCAATTAGTGGTACAGCAGGGGCTGCGTGATGTACTGGTTGGGCCTGATGCTTGGGACACTTACGGTGCCCATGGCGCCATTGGTGACTGCGACACTAGGGTGCCGTCTAATCTGTGAACGCTCTTCTCATTTCTTCAACCGCTAGTTTTAGTCTCTAATAGCTCTTGATTGCATAGTTGTTGCCATTTCCTTTAGAAGAAACAAAATGAAAAGAGTTTGTAATTCATCGAAATAAACACCATACACAAAGCCATGAATATCTGAAAAACTATCAACAAAAGAGAATTTAAATAACATCTTTTATGTATTTAAAGCATCATTCAAGAGGTACAACTAGTAAAAACATCAAGCGCTAAACAACGATAAAGTAAATGTACATGGAAAACTAAAATACTCAAAAGAAAACATCTGACTACTATAATATCTCTAAGCATTGTCGTTGCTGATCCATCCTCCATGTACTCTAGGCCTCTTCGGTCGTGGAGCCTCGTCATCCGAGGTAACACAAGATATGACGAGGCTCTACAAGACTCGGCCTCAGACTCTATCTCAAGATTCTCATTCGGGTCATCCTCGACCCCGATATCAGCCTCAAACACTAACACTAGCTCCGGCTCCGGCTCTGGCTCTACTACTGGGGCAAGCTCGGGAATGGGCTCAACTACTAGAGTCAGCTCAGGGATAGGATGGGGACCTGCACCATATAAACTATACTCCTCCCGGTGTATAATGAGCGCTTCACAATACACGTCGTATTCTACCTCCGGGTGGTAGATCTCCTCTAAATCTCTTAAAATCTCCTCAATAATCGGTCGTCCTAGGCCAATCAGTAAGTCAATCACATGAGCAATAGACTTTGCATCGGTTGTTACTAAACCATAGTTCATCGCCCTGATACGAGCTGCCATATGGTTATCGATGTGATGGCCAATTGACCATTCGGGATCCGAAGCAAAAAGTATATAATCGTTTGCTGACTCGGCACGTTCTAGAAAATCATCACTCAGTGAAACCATGTCTGGATACAAATTATGAAGGGTCCAATTAGGTAGATTTCTATCATCTTTTAATTTAAAATATGAGGACTAACATAAATTTCATCTTAACTTAACATTTTATCATAAATGAAATACTTAAAAATTTTCCCATAAATATAAGTTCCATTTATCATACTTAACCGCATAAAATGAAATTTTAATTAACCCCTCATTTTACCTCAGAACAGGCGTAACGCGGCGATGGCGAGAAGCGACATTTAAGTCTAAAATTCCCAACATCTAAAATTTCATCTTGACATATTAAAATAAAGACCAAAATTAAATATAATAAATAAAATTAAAAAATTTCGAGAGTCTACAGAAAAGTAAAACCGCGCTCTAATACCAAACTGTAGAGCCCTATATTTTTCTCAACCCGAAGGGTCGCTAAAATAATCTCTAAATATATTTGACGAATTCAAATAATATTTTTCGTGCCCTTGAAAGGTTTTAAAAATATTAATTTTGCAAAAATTAACAAGCGCAAGGGAAAATGATTTTTCTTCAAATTTCCATGGTTTTACCTATACTGTGATATGTGTCGCCACAATTTATTTGACCATTCAAATGAATTCCAAAAATTGAACTGTAGATACTTGGGACTATAGACTACAATATGTTAAAATTTCAAACCTTAGCTACATCGTTTGGTAGGTAAAAATGTTAGCCAAAATTGTTTGACAAACTGTAGGCATTCCGCTAAAATATTCATAATAAATTCATACGATTGAATTTTTGAGTGATTTCAAATGCTGCCATTAGACCACATATAAATATTTTCATAGCCACTGATTTCACTCAAAAACTCCAAACGTACAGAAAGTTATGATTTTTCAAATTAGGGGTATTAAGGTGAAAAATTCTGATAATTGAACTAGTCAATTTCTAACTTGAAACTTTCAACGGCAAAGAAACCAATTTCTAGTTTTCCATAAATATTACATAATTACATATTGAAAATTAATACTTAAAATATCGTAATTACATCATAATTGACTCAATTATTTCGACGTCAAAACTTAAGTTAGATAAGAAAATTCTGCCTACGCCATCGCATCAACGTGAACCAATTCAATCAGAAAATTTATTCATTTTGGGGTGAGTATTTCATAAGAAACACTTGGTAGCAATACATACTAACACGTGGAAAAATATACAGAAACATAAAAAAGACATGCCATTATTTTTAAACGTACATAGGAACATATAAATTAGTAACCAGCACCATTAACTTAAATGTGATTTTCTTCAATCACCGTCATGCATATGTAATTACCTTCAATCACAATCTTAATATTCATTCATAAATCATATACATGGCATTTACATAACACAATAATTTTTCGAACATCATTTAAAAATCATTGCAAAAGTAGTAAGTAAAACTACCTCTAAAAATAGTTTTTGGTTGAAGTTGTGATGGACAAAAATTCGTTTATGCAGCTTCCAAAATCAAAACCCGTGCACTATGTGTGTGTGTGTGTGTGTGTGTGTGTGTGTGTATATATATATATATATATATATATATATATATATATATATATATAGGAAATTTTTGAATTAAAAAGCAAGGTTAACAATTTTCAATGCTGGCTGAAAACTGAACCGAAAGTGAGGGAGAAATGATGGAAAATTGGGACTAAAAAATACAAAAATTCAAGGGTGTATATGGGACAAAAATCTAGACAATAAGTGCTGAAATCTTTGTGACTTGAATTGGAAGAAATGGAGAAAGTATGTTGGTCGAAAAGGAGAAAGAAAATGAAACTTACTGCTGACTTTTGGAGGACGAAATCTAGAGAGAAAGGTGAAGGAAAATTGCTGTATAAATAAGAAGAAAAAACAATGAATGGCTAGAACCTTAATGGCCAAATTTTAAAGAGGAAAAAGAGAGGTTTTTGCTATAGTTAAATGGCTAATTTTTGCTCCTGAAATCTTATGCTGTAGGGGACAAATTTGGGGTGGATTTGGAGGGAGAAATCAGTTGGATTGAGGGTTGAAAAGGGGAGAAAAAGTGGGGGAAAGAAAGTGGTAAAGATTATGGCCGATCATGGAATTGGGGACGGTTTCTTTCAGCTAGTTGGGGGGACAGTTTGAATGGCTGAATATAGAGAGTGGGGGATAATATTGGTTGAAATGTGAGGGTAAATGGTGAAGAATCATGGCTGAACATGGGCTGCTGGGGGACGGGTGTTGGAGATCATAGGAGACAGTTTTATTTTGCTATTGTAGAAGCTGTTTGGTTGATGGAAAATTGCATAAATTAAGGAGTAGTTTGGTTAAGTTTTTTGGTGGTTTTAGGTGTTCTTTAGGTCGGGTTTTTGGTTGAATTTTAGAGTCGAAATGAACTGGGTTTTTGGGCTAAATAAAATTAAGAATAAGGGACCGATATATTTTTTTAATTAAACAAGGTAAACCAAAATAATAAACCATGTTAGCCGAATTTATTTTTATATCACTTAAATTTAAAATTGCCAAAACTCAAAAATTGAACAAAGTTCGTTTCGAAATTAATATTCCATATTCGTCGAACTTAAAATTTAAAGCAAACGTGCACAACAATTAACGTAAAAAAAATTTTGAAAAGTACTAAGAGGTTCGTATTGATGTCGAAAGTAAAATTTTATTTATTTGAAATTAAAAGCCGAAAAAAATTTCGATCGTTACAGTTGGGTGATGCTAAGAAGGCTGTTGGTGGTGAATTATCATTCTGTCTCAAACTTGGTGATGTTCCCATGTAACGTTCATCATACCTAAAGTGACATATGTTTGCTTTGTGTTCAATTTTGCCACACACTTGGTAAATAGGTCTATCATTACTACTGAAACTACCTCATCTGTTTTTACTTCTTCTTCCACCTCTATAGTTGCTAGTTGCTACTGATTGAGAACCTTCCACCATTATTTGGCCTGTAAATTGTGTGTTGATGATTACTTGACCTTAGTCTTTTAGTGAAGATAGCTAATGATTAGTTGATATTGATTCCTGCTATTTTTTTTTCACCACATTTAGATGCTCAAGTCTGCTCTCAAATGTCATAAGTGTTGATTGAAGTTTTCTCCAAAAGATAGAGTTTCTATTGTTGAGTTGAACAACAATAGGTGTATACTCTTCATCTAAGCCAACTAGCACTTGAGTTACAATGGTTTTGCCAGGAATTTCAAGATTGTCAGCCAAAAGTTTTACTGAGTTGAGGTATTGATCAATGCTCAGACTCCCATTTCTAATTTTCCTGCAGCTCACCAGTAAGAAATGTGACCCTAGATCTATTCTGAATTCCATAGCTTTCTTTGATTGATGTATAGAGTTGATGTGAGTTGGTAGAGCCCATGACTCTCATAACTATTTCAAGAGTCATGGAGGAGTAAAGCCAGTCCATCAACAGTTGACCTGTAGACATCCACTGACTATATTGGAGATTTGGGATCATTTCAACACTGGCTCCAGCATCTCCATTGACTTGTGTGCCAATGAATTCTTGGAGACACAACTTTGTACCCAGAATGTGGCCTTCAAGATTCTATCCATGAATGATTGGTAGAATCATATTTTTCCATAGCATAAAATTGTTTTTATCAAGTTAACTGAAGGTGTTTGGGTCAGACTTACACTAAATAGTGATAGATGGTTGCTTCCCTGCATTGGATGAACCATTGTGCTTGAGGTTGAAATAGGTGGAGTGTTTGAGTTAGTGTTTTGTGGTGTATCACTAACGGGCTCTGATACCAAGTTAGAAATCTAAAAAATAATGCTTATATAATCTCACAGCTTATAACTCTCACAGTGATTAGCTACACAATGTGACTCCTTATAAACATAACAATCTGGATAGAAATGGAAAGAATTAAAATACAAAGATCATTCTCAAACTATAGCTTGAGGTATTCAACTGGACCTTGGTTTGATTATGGTGGCATTTGTAAAAGAATTTTTTTAGAGCACAGCAACAAAAAATGGCAAGCATTTAGTTATGAGCAATTCAAGAAGAAGTGTGATTTGCAGATCAAAAATGTATATTGTAAATGCGACTTTAGTTGAGCTGATACTGGAAATAATAAGTTGGCTCAATGTTCATAAAGATGATTAACTCTTAATATACATAATTCTCTTATGTCTATTATATTCATATTGCTCGGTTGATTTGAGTGTTGGAGGGCCTCCGCTATGCAACTCTGCAACACCTTAGACGTATATTCTTTTGCATGCCAATCCTTAGGTCAACCTTATCTGACAACTCTTGTACATTTTGGACGTTATTGACGGATTTTGACATCAACATGGACAATTACAAATATGTTAAGTTATATTGTCGTCCACCATCCAAACCACTTCCATACACTGATGACCCATATGTAACAGAATAACGCATGTGAGTTGGACTCCTAAGAACCACATCGAGGATAGCCTGTCATTGCATTCCGTTTTCTGGAAAGAATATTAGCACCACTTGAATGGTGTGGTGAAAACTTGCCAGACGAATTAATGAGGAATGCAAAGTTTCCAGAGATTTTTCCACCATTTGGCTAAATTATTAATAATACTAGAAGCAGCAGAACTAAGTTGAGAATTAAAGAGGAGGTTATATTCACTTCGAACATAATAGGTTCCTTTAGGGTCCTAGTGCCATATGAGATAATGTTCTGATCGATCCATGCTCAAAGGAATAGATTTGATCATTTCTCTACCAATGAGCAAAAATAAACGATCAATCTTTTCAATGTTTGTCCCACCAATAAGACTCTTCAAATTACAAACTCTGGGTGCCATATTATAGCACATAACATAACTTTTATAACATTTAATATTATCTCACAGCATAAAAACTTCCAACTTCATTCAAATCCTTCTTATGACTGCAACTAAATCCATATTTAATTTTTGAGGGAGCAAATATTTTATTGGGATGAGTATAAAAATACTCTGCAAGTCTTATATGATTTCAAGTATCAATAAAAAGAATTGTGCAAAACATAAAGTGAACCATAAGCCTTTATTCATAAACTTCGATATGCAATAAATTGACTGTCGTGAAACATCTTTAGGTCAAAGCCCGCGTGAAATGTCTTTAGGACTATAATTTTTGTAGATCTACTACCCCACAACTCACAAAACCTCCTTAGAGCATCTCTCAATGCTTCAATTGATTACTCAAAAAAAAATTGCCAAATAACTAAAATAGACATTGTTTAAAAAAATCACCTCCAATGCAATCTGACAGGGACTCTATCAAGCTGATATGGCAAAGGAAAAAATAGACATTGCCTAGACGTCCGTCTAGATTCAAACATTCTGCTAGACATGCTAACTCAACAAAATTTATATTTTATTGGATGTAATTTTATTTTTATTTTATAAAAATAAAAGACACTCTAGACAGTATTATGGGTTGCGGAGAATTCATGAAGACAAATTTTGAACTTGAGTGTCAATCTATTATATCAAAATGTCATGTATGTTGCCCAGATAGCCCTCTATGAGTATAAATACATATAGATGCTCTTAGGTTATTCTTATTGGTCATTAACTTATTGGGAAATTGGCGCAAATGGTCCCTAACGGATGACATTAGTGCGCAAATGGTCCATAACTTTTTATTTTTTGCAGAGAGGTCCATAACCTATCCATTTAGGTGCGCAATTGATCCTTGTTGATGGATTCCGTTTAATTCTGCCGTTAGTTACGCGAGTGAGGTCCATTCTCTTATTATTTTATCTTTAATGGGGGGTAAAAGTATCGAGGCACATTCATTTATTTCTCTTTCATCAACCTCCCTCCCGCCAACACTACGTAAACTTACCCGCCAATATATATACAGAAGTTCCAATATTAACAGAAAATATTATTGCAAAACTTGGAAAAGAAAATGGACAACAAAATTTGTCGTTGTGGGCTACCTTTGGAGCTAAAGACTTCATAGATTGATCTAAACCCTGTTGGACATTTTCTTGCTTGCCAAGGAAGACGGGTGAGCTAGTGTAAGAGATTTGTTTCTGGTAAAGCATTATCATCAAAATTTTCTGATCTTTGACAATAGTTAATTTTTTTTTTGTGATATGTACCACAAGTAGGTGGTTGTGGGTTGTTTGTGTGGTGTGACCCACCCATTTGCCTCAGATGTAAGAATACAATACCCGAATTACTGAACTCCAACAGCAGGCTGTGAGAAGAAAACATGTTCCTAAAGAGCAAGAACAAAGAATTTTCTTGAAAGATTTGGTTTCTTAGTTTTATTTGCGGAGTTGTTGTTATGTGGATGAAGGGTTAAAGTTATGTAATGTATTGTAATCTGTATGCGTCCCTATGTTATGAATCAATGGAAATTTGTTGATATTCTGGTTCTAAAATTGACCTATGTTATGTAATCTGAATGTGTACCTATGTGTAGAGCGAAATGAGTCAAAATCTAGGTCTGATATCAATGGTTGCATAATACAAATTGTTTATTCGTTGAGCGCAAATGGTCCAAAACGTTTGTGATTGGGTGCATAAATGGTCCTTAACTTCATAGTTACTGGTGCGAAATTGGTCCTTCATGTATTGGTAAATGGTGCACTAACGGTCCCTAACCTATTGCTTTAGGTGCGCAATTAGTCCCCGACGTATTCAAAATGAATCATGCATGGAACACGTAGTCAAACCTAGTCCTGTGACAATATTCAACACTAAACAAACAACAACATGCCAACAATCACCCAAACAACCATGCCAGCAACCAGCCATACCAAACATACAACATCGAACACATGAAAAAAAAAAAAAACAGCAAACAAATCACCAAAGCAATGCACTGAACAATAAAGTCACATTTTCATCAGTTGTTGTAGCAGATGTTTAGGAGGTAAGATCCTATATACAACACCAAGTTTGTACCAATGTACACATGTACAAAAAACAAGTTAAACAACTAGGTGTTCATTGTCAATCAAAAAACAAAAAACAATCTCCAGTTTATCTAAACAACTACATCATCAGTTCCTTGTCATCCTTGTGGTTATTTGCATGTTCTTTTGTTGTGTCCCTCCTTGCCACACTTTCAACATTTTATTGTCATCCTGGTTCTTCTAACTTTGCTTGACGATGTCGGTACTTCAATTGGCTCTCTTCGCCTTGCTTTCTTTGGACGACCAGGCATCTTCTTGATCGGTGGTGGTGCTAGAGGATATTGACCACGGTTCGGCCATAGCTCTAGGCCTATCATAAGGCATATAGATGGTGAATATGTCCTCAAGAAAGCATCCTTCTTGTAGCAGTTATTAACGTACGGCATCAAATCGCTCGCCATTCCTCTTGATTCCAAGCTACAAATCACGTGTCCACATGGCACCCCAGAGAGTTGCCAACTCCGACAAGAGCATGTCTTCGCCACGAGGTCCACTGCATTGATGTGACCAGAATATATGTGCCTGACTTCAAATCTTTTGTCACCTTAGTAAGTTGCATGGAGATACCTACGTTTAAAAGAAAAAGTTTGGACAATGATGGATACAAATAACATAATTTTATGAACTGGAAAAAAATTTGAAATAGATTCATACCGAAGAGCTTTTCTATTTTTGTCAATGATCTTCACAATTTGGGGCCCGACATCTGTTGTCCATTTAGCGGCTCTTCCTTTTTATTCACCATTCGTATCATCAAATTAAATCTAATTTACTCCAACATAGATAGGATTAGCTTCTCCCGCGTGTTGACAATGGAACTATTGAAGGCTTCACATAAATTATTAAGTAAAATATCGCATTTGCTTGATTCTCTAAAGTGAGAACGTGACCACTGGCATGCTAGCTTCGCATCTAACCATTTGTACGCCTCCTTATTCAATTCTTTCAAATCATCCATTTCTTTCTTCCATATTAGCACAGTTGTGGCTCGGGCTGCATTCCATAGTGTGTGCTTCAAGGTCATTCCCTTGTGAACCATTTTGAAATTATTGTACAGGTGTCGAACACAAGTTCTGTGTTTACTTTCTTCGAACAATATTCTAACTAACTGCATCAATCATTTCTGCTTGTCTGAAATAAATGTCCACTGAAAAGGGTAACTAATTTTCAAATCAAACCCCAGCAAACTCAAAAACCATAACCAATTTTCCCCGTTCTCCGTATCAACTACAGCATATGCAATCGGGAACATTGCATTGTTTCCATCTATCCCAACTACACTCAGAAGTTGCCCACCGTACTCCGACTTAAAAAAACAGCCATCCAATCCTATTACATTTCTGCAACCCCCTACGAATCATAACTTGCACGCGGCCAAGCATACCTAAAGTCGCTTGAATTTATCTCCATTCCTCTCCAACACCACAGCACTGCCTGCGTTTGTTGCCTTCAGTTGCTCGTAATAATCATGAAGCAAAGTATATTGGTCTAGGATGCTCTCTCTGACGTGGTCCAAACACTTGCTTCTTGTCTGATAAAAGGTCCATTTGGAGATGTCCACATTACAATCTTGCTTAACTGTATCCTGAAATCCTCTTATTCGTAAATCAGGGTCACTCCTGAAAGCTGAAGTATACTTTTTGGCCATGTAAGTCGAACTAACCCGCTTATTGTTAAACGCAGACGGGCAAGTATGATCATCGACGAAACATTTTATTTCAAAACTTGTTTTGTCACTTCGAATTGTTGCGTATAGCAGAAATGGACACCCCGAATGCTTGCAAACAGCTCTAAATCTCTGCTTGTCATTTTTTTCCATCTTAGTGCTCTATTGTTGATAACAAAATAGTTACTAACTGCCTCAATCAATGTCCGCTTCGTTTGAGTACAAGACCTACAAGGAATGAGCCAAATTTGTTAACAAAATTTACTAATTACAGTTCAACTCACTGCATTAGAACCATGCTTTACCTGTTTTGAATATTGGATTGTTCATATCGACGTTATCATTGAATTCAAACTCCCTGGCACTCTTGGTAGTACGTAATTCTCCATCGCTTCCCAGACTTTCTAGTTCATTGGAATCGCCATAATCCGTGTTAGTTTCTTCTAAAGCTTCATCATCCAAGTCGCCTAAACCTATGTCGATATTCACATTAGAAGCTGCATTAGGCTCACTTTCATGTTCGTGACCCACATGTGTCTCGTATTCTCGAATCCATGAGATTGTCATTATCACTTCTTACATTTGTAGTCTGAATGTTCTGGTCGTCCACTCACATCAGCCTGGTCCTCACATTTCAGAATCAACTCTTCGTGTTCTGATCAGTTAACGAAAGACTCCATCAACTCATCATCCCCCTGTCCTTTGCAAACTCTATCAATTAAATCCTCCCAATTGACACCATCTCATTCATGCTCTTCACTTTGTGGCAGATAAGCGGCTTAACTTTCTTGATCAATTGGAGGCTCTTTACCACTAAGGGGCTGACTTTCAGGCTGCGTAATCTTCTCCAAATCAGGCTCCCTAATACTATCCGGCTCTAAAATCTCTTCGATTACTACATTGGTTTCCCATTTCACGGTTGGTGACTCCCAAGACGACACAAATGTTGTAGCAGGAGGAACCAAGTACACTTCCAACAACTTAGAGTTGCCTATCCCATCCAACATTATCTTCACATCCTCCATATTCTTAATTCTAACCAACCCATTTAATAGTGACATCCTTTCCCTCCTGTACAAAACTCCAACCGGTAATTTGTAACCAAGATACGTCATAAACCTAGCAACCCTATCTACCATGAACTTTTTAAAGTCGTCAACCTCAACAAAGTCCATATACTCCACCTTCCCATGCTCATATTTCAAATTATTTAGCTTCACAAAAAATCTGCCGCCATAATGCCACGCAATGGTTAACTTGTTGGTGTTTTTTCCCTACAAGAATAAACACAATATTGTCAGTTTCTTAGCCAAGTCAAACACAATGTAAAGCACATCATGCATTAAAGGACACAGTGTCATAATACAATACTAATATGACTCCACACTACATAAACAATATTTACAACTTTTGGAGTGGAGTGCAGACACATGCAAAGCAAATAAATTTTTTTGAATTCCATAGTGAGGAGTCACCTTTAAACCATAATTTTTGAATTCCATACAAAGGATTTAGTCTGGGCAAAATACTTACCATACACTGGCGCCAAATGTTGTCTTAGTTGTGTAACCATTTTGTCCCTACTCACAATACCCTTATTTTTCGGAAAAATTGTTGCTTCACACCTTTGAAATCACGTTCCAATGGCGATTTTTTCACATTTCGCAACAACACCAACCAAAAATTGCGATTGAGTCACTGTATACACAGTTTATCACAGTACCCACACCCAAAACACGTCTGAATCACTTTGAGTTCTTCAAATTCACAGCAATAGATCTTTTTTGTCCTCTTTTCTCGCACTTTCTCTCGTTTTTTTTTAGTGACTTTTCGTTTCTCAAGAGGGATGTTGATGAAAGAGAAGGAAATGAATGTGCCTTGACACTTTACCCCCCCTATTCTCTCTCAAACCCACAAATTAAAGACAAAATAATAAGAAAATGGACCTCACTCACACAACTAAAGGCAGAATTAAACGGAATCCATCAACAAGGACCAATTGCGCACCTAACTGGATAGGTTAGGGACCTCTCTGCCAAAAATAAAAGGTTAGGGACCATTTGCACACTAATGTCATACGTTATGGACCATTTGTGCAAATTTTTCTTATTTCTCATATGTTTACATATATTGAAAGAGAAAAAGAGAAAATACAGATGTAAAAAAAAAATACAGAAATTCTATTCATTAAATAGATGGAATTTGGCGCAAATGGTCCTAACCCTTGTCTTTAGTACAAAAATATCAAACATTTGTTTTTTGGCACGAATGTTCCTCACTTATGTGTTTTGGTGTACAACTGGTCATTATTTGATTAAAAAAACAAATATATCGTCAGTTTTAATTAGAAAAAATTATAGTTGGATTTTTAACATTTGCAAAATGTGCAAATAAGTCTAATATATTTATTAAATAATATATAATCTAGTATACTAAACAAATCATTATAATTGTGTTAATTAAATTTTTGAATTAATAAACATTTGGAGTGCAGACACAAGTAAAGCAAATAAATTTTTTTGAATTCCATAGCGAGAAGTCACCTTTAAACCATAATTTTTGAATTCCATACAAAGAATTTAGTCTGGGCAAAATACTTACCATACACCGGCGCCGAATGTTGTCCTCTTAGTTGTGCAACCATTTTGTCCCTACTCACAATACCCTTATTTCTCGGAAAAATTGTTGCTTCACATATCTGAAATCACGTTCTAATGGCGGTTTTTTCACATTTCGCAATAACAAACCAAAAATTGCGATTGGGTCATCATATATGAGTTTATCACAAAGACCCACACCCTAAAACACCCTCGAATCACTTTGAGTTCTTCAGATTCACAGCAATAGATCTTTTTTGTCCTCTTTTCTCGCAATTTCCCTCGTTTTTTTAGTGACTTTTCGTTTCTCAAGAGGGAGGTTGATGAAAGAGAAGGAAATGAATGTGTCTTGACACTTTTACCCCCATTATAGACAAAATAATAAGAGAATGGACCTCACTCGCGCAACTAACGGCATAATTAAACGGAATCTGTCAACAATGACCAATTGTGCACCTAAATGGATAGGTTAGGGACCTCTCTGCCAAAAATAAAAGATTAGGGACCATTTGCACACTAATGTCATACGTTAGATACCATTTGCTACAATTTCCCTTATTTTTGATATGTTTACATATATTGAAAGAGAAAAAGAGAAAATACAGATGTAAAAAAAAAAAAAAAAAAAGAGAAATTACAGAAATTCTATTCATTAAATAAATGGAATTTGGCGCAAATGGTCCTAACCCTTGTCTTAAGTACGAAAATACCATAACATTTGTTTTTTGGCACGAATGTTCTTCACTTATGTGTTTTGGTGTGCAATTGGTCATTATTTGATTAAAAAACAAATATATCCTCAGTTTTAATTAGAAAAAATTATAGTTGAATTTTTAACATTTGCAAAAGGTGCAAATAAGTCCAATACATTTATTAAATAATATATAATCTAGTATACTAAATAAATCATTATAATTGTGTTAATTAAATTTTTTACATGAGAAAAATATAAAATTATTATGATTTAAGTATATGTAATTGCTATGTGATGTGAAAATTTTGAATAAAAATAAATAACAAAATGACGTATATAATTTTATGACATTGAACCAATCTTATTATATTTCTATTTCACATAAACATACTAATAAAAATTAATTTACATATTATGTGTTCATTATTTTCGAACGATAATAAAACGATAAATTAAAATATAAAAAATAGAGGTAGAGATCTAATATTTTAGTTAATAAACGAATAACTCAACTAAATAAAAGTATTTAAACATCAAGTTGATGAAAAAGTTATTTTTCTTTCTTTTTTTGTTATAAAAATAAAATAAAATTTTAAATTTTAAATAATGTAATTACTTAATAATAAAATTAATAATTTTATCAAACATTTTTATTAAAAATTACGAACTTAAATTTTAATTATTTTATAATAGTTTGTAAAATATAAAAAATAATTTAGCATATCATCAATTTGATCAATAAAATCTTAATTCACTAAAAAGAAACTAAAACCGGTTAGTTTCTTTTAAATTTTTATGAATAATAAAAATATGGTACTTATTTGTAATTTTTGCAAATATTAGCAATTCAAGTGCAAAGTTTTTCTTATTAAAGTTAAAGACATATTGATTTTTTATCAAATGAAGACTAATTACACAACAAAATATATAGGTTAGGATGTATTTGCCACTAAAAAAAATATTAAAAAACATTGGAGATCATTTTCACACAAACGTTAGGACTTAGGATCATTTGGCCATGTGGCAAAGAGAAATGATCTATTTCTCATAGTGAGAAAATGGTCACTGAACAATGTCCCGTGACTGTTGAATACGTGCTTGACACTTTAAAGTCAAGTACCTTTTTACTACTCCCACCACGGGAGTTGATCATTTCCCTTGTGCCAAATTCCCTTAAATAAATTTTTCTCTTTTCTTTGCTCGACTTTCTTCCTCTCCCACACGCACTGCAAATCCATGGCGGATTTCTGAGTTCTGACTGGTAAAATCGCCACCCCAACCCAACATTCGACAGACAACCTTGGATCCAAACCCAGATCAAATCCGAACCCGAAAGATGTCCCATCGATCCTTATCCATCTTAAAACGGGTCATCACCCACCACCCGAATTCCTCTAATCTACTATCATCACAAAGATTCGTCACCTACATGCCCCGTCCAGGCGATGGTGCGCCCCGACCCGTTACCCTTATTCCGGGCGACGGCATCGGGCCCCTGGTGACGGGCGCCGTCGAACAGGTGATGGAGGCCATGCACGCGCCGGTTCATTTCGAGAAGTATGAGGTGCACGGCGACATGAAACAGATTCCCCAGGAAGTTCTGGACTCCATCAGGAAGAACAAGGTGTGCTTGAAGGGCGGCCTCATGACCCCTGTAGGCGGTGGCGTCAGCTCTCTCAATATGAAACTCAGGAAAGAGCTTGATCTTTACGCGTCCCTCGTCAATTGCTTTAATCTACCAGGGCTCCCCACGCGCCATGAGAATGTTGATATAGTTGTTATTCGGGAGAATACCGAAGGAGAATACTCGGGACTAGAGCATGAGGTGGTTCCAGGTGTTGTCGAAAGCCTTAAGGTAATAATCTACATTTAAATTGTTTGTGAATTCTAATGATTTTGTGTGAATTGGGCTGATTTCGTTCTGGTTACTTCTGTGAGATAGGAAAAATTAATTGAATTGATGATACCAATTATGAATGCAAAGAATGATTTTACATATCAGCTCCAAACTGAAGTTGATAGATGGACTTTGGAGGATTATAAGATATGTCAAATAAAGCAAAAATATGCCACAAATAATAATTTCAAATGGAAATAATTGATTATCTTAAGCTTTGTTATATGTTGATGTTCATTGTGATAGTCAGTTGACATGTGAATTAGATTTTCTTGGTTGGAACTTGGCTGTTATTGGATTTCATGACTTAATGGAACAATCAGAAATGGTCATAATTAAAATAGAAGCGTTTGGCATGACTTGTTGCTCAATGTTTATGTTATATTCCCTCTCTTAATGTGTTCTCTTCCTTAATAGTTTGAAGGCATATATGTTCAAATGTGCATTGGCTGAGAATGTCCTCTTTGCTGTTGCAACTTTTGTAGGTGATAACAAAGTTTTGTTCTGAGCGGATTGCAAAATATGCTTTTGAGTATGCTTATTTAAACGGCAGAAAGAAAGTGACAGCTGTGCACAAAGCTAACATAATGAAGCTTGCAGATGGTTTATTCTTGGAATCCTGTCGAGAGGTTGCGACAAAATATCCTGGGATCAAGTACAATGAGATTATTGTGGATAACTGCTGTATGCAACTGGTTTCCAAACCTGAACAATTTGATGTCATGGTATGTGACTTGGATCTCTCTTTGTTTTTGCTGGTGCTTTTTCTTTCTTTTTTTCTTTTTGGCTGTCTTTTTATGTTACTGATTGTGCTTCTCATAGTATTTTTTTCTTTTCCTTACATCGCTCATAGTGTTGTTTTTCTTTATATTTTCACACGGTGTAAATGATTCTGTTTGCTGAGTTTAGTCAATAATGTTTCCAGTTGATTGTTTAACCTTTGTTTCTTTGATTCCTTTTTGTGTTGCTTCTACTTTCTTTTTCTTTTGGGAGGGTGGGGGGGACTGTTTTGGTCAGGCTGGGTTAGTGATGGTTGACTGATTTTGTTAATAAATTTATCCAATTCTAGGGACTTGCCCACTTTGTTGTATTGGAAAAATATATGATAGGGAATTGGTATAATACTTATCAATGTAGCATACCAACTAGACTTCATATCACAATTTGTGATGTTACTCGAGCTTAACATCATGCCTCAGAGCAGTTTTAAGGTATATCCATATGAGAGATAAATAACCGATATAACCTGAAAAGTTTCTTCAGAACCAACTTTGGTTCCCTGTCCGAAAGGTAACAATTCTAACAACTGATAGTTGAGATCGATCTAAGATGAATGCTTCTGAAATATTAATAAATGCTGTTTCCTGACAAAACGAGCCAAAAGAAAATTCTATCCAAATTTACAGTGATTTGAAATTCTGAAATGACAATGTTTCTGCTGATGAAATTTAGTAATATCAATAGTGATGAATTTTAAGTAGATTTACCTAGGCATGGCAATGAGTCGAGCCGGCTATAAAATACGAGCTCGGCTCGCCCAAAGGGATGAGTCGAGCTCGGCTCGTCTCCAAAATGCAAGCTCGGTTCGGCCCTCAAATTTTTTTTTTTTGTTTTAAATTTTGAAAATGAAAAAAAAATACAATATCAGGTATCTTTTCTATTGAAAATTAAAGATTGAAAACTCTTCTCTTTAGAATAAGAGTATTTATAGAAAAATAATGAAATTAAAAAACAAAAAATTAAAAAAAAAATAAAAAAAAATGGTGTGACCGTTGGATGATCATCCAACGGTCACTTAATGCACGAGCCACGAGCCGAGCTCGTGGAACGAGCCCAACGAGCCGGCTCGTTGGGCGAGCCCACGAGCCGGCTCGTTTTTTAGCCGAGCCGAGCTAGCTCAGCTCTCTCTTTTTTTTTTTGAGCTCGGCCCTTAGTCAGCTCGCTCGTGCTCGTCTCTAGACGAGTCCGAACTGGGCCGAGAGCCCACGAGCCAACGAGCTTTTTTGCCACTCCTAGATTTACCAACAATTGAGGCCTTTCATCTCTCTTTATATTTGATTCCTTTTGGGCCACGTTATGTTCTCTATCTCTACAAGTGGGTTTCACATTTATGGTTAATTATTAAATGAAACAACTAATAAATTACTTTAACTAATGGTTCACTCCTCTTACACAAGACTTTGGTTCCCTTTTAGTTCCAAAAGATATGGTTAATTTCTGTATCAGATGGATTAAGTCTAGCATTTGTGTTTTAGAGGATAAAATATCGCAAGTTATTGATACGTGGCAAGTAATTTTCTGGCTTTTATTTTGGGTAGCTATTCTTTTGCATGGTTTTTTTTTGCGCAACCTCTTGTTATAGTTGGGCGATTGTTGGAGTTTAGTCTTTCAACATCTGCTTCGATCTATTGGAAATACTAAAAGGGGCATCCTTTTGTACAACTAAAGGGGGAAAAGCAACATTAGCAACTTTTCTTAGAAGGTTGTCATGCATACAAAAGGTTAGACAACTTAATGCCAATTCTGAAAAGAGGAACATTAATTGTTGGTTAATAATAAATTCAACTATCATAATAGTCTTAACTAACAAACTTCTTTATGCATATATAACGATCCGTAGTGCAAAAGAGTCCGCATGAGCGCCAATCCTTTTCCGCCCACCACCACGACAGTGTGTAGAGTAATTTTTCTTATGTTGTTAGAGTCTTTAATAGCACCTCTGATATCCTTTGTGGGACAGGGGGAGTATTTCTTTTAATAGCAAATGGTATAGTGGTCAATTTCATTAAAAGAACATGGGCATAAAGATAATACATGCATACACATTCATATATTTATCTATATGATTTATCTGTGGTTATATTTTTTGGCAGAGGAGTGTCATCAGCATATTACTATCCATTAGTTTTTGCCTCCTATAGCGTTGGTTAATGCACCAAATTTCGAATCATGCTCCTAGTATCAATCACGCGGAATGAAAGTTTTGATTAGACAACCGATAAATCAACTAAGTTATGTACGTGAAATCGCATACATCCTTGAGAAATTTGGAGAATTGTTTGGGTGGGGGTATATCTATCATGTACGGACACTCTTTGAATACTCCATGACATGGGCCTGACATGCCACATGCCGTGTCCTATTTTTTATATACTTTTTAAATTTCTAATAATCGAGAGATACTTTATTAACATTCTCTAGACAAGTGTTCAACATGGTATGTGGCCATGTCCTATATTGAAAAGTATAAAAGTAAAGATATAATATTAAAATTTTAACAAATTCAAATCGACGTGTCCCCAACGTGTCTGTGTTTTTAGAAAAATCATGTGTCGCTGTGTCCGTGTTGTGTTGCATGTACGTGTCCATGCAACATAAAGATAGAGAGAGTAAAATACCTAATTATGAATTAATTAGTTGTACAAACTGATGATAGTGACAAGGAGAATGAACGGAAAAAATACTAGATTGGATTTAAAGTTAGATCAAGAACTCAAAGAGGTTGGAGTGCTCTTTGATCTTGAGGGGAAGGAACAAATATAAATGCGTAAATACTTTTGTAGGCAAGCCATGTTGGAATTTCGAAAGAATGGGTATTTCGGGGGAGATATAACTAGTATAGTGCTTATTGGTGGAATTCGATCGTAGAAAAATAAATGAAGATTGATAGGAGGAACAAGATTTGAGAAGGAAAGATTTGGAGAATAATGGTGAAGAGAAAGTGAATTGGGAAAGAAAGAATTGAGGAAATTGAAAAAAAATTTGGAGAAGGTAAAGACAAACGTATAGTGGATTTTTGGACCAGTGGAGGAGAAACTCCCTACGGCCGTGATTAATTTACTGGTGACTTGTGGACATGAACTTTTTGTCTTTTGCTTTACTTTGTTTGAAATATCGCTGGTGTACATGGATGTTGGAAATTCAAAAGAATGCGTATTTTGGGGGGGAGATAGAGTTTACTAATAATTTTTGGAATGACTCTTTTTGTCTATTGTTTTATTTTGTTGAAATACTGCTGGTGTAATGGATTGCTTCCTCTATGAGACTTCCAATTAAACAATTACTTGTCCCAAAAAATGGAAAAAAGAAATCCTGCTAGCACTAATGCACAATCATACTAGTGGTGTTTTAGGCGCTTTTGGAAACATTACCATGTCATTGCTTCTGCATTACTTCACTGGCAATCATTTGCAAATGAACTTTCTGCTCTATGCCATTTTTTTCCAGTCATGTGATGATAATAAAAACAAAATGAAATGTTGTTGCTAACACATATGCATTTGTTTCTAGGTGACACCAAATCTCTATGGCAATCTGGTTGCAAATACGGCTGCTGGTATAGCTGGTGGCACTGGAGTTATGCCTGGAGGCAAGTTGTTTAAATAATCCTACTTCAAACTTCCTGCTACCTATATCCATCTTTTGCTGGAAAATAGAAATCTAATGAAATTATACCATGGATACCTGGGGATAATTTGGAACTTTAAATCCCTACATTTTAATCTTTGTTAGGAATATAACTTTGAAATGGGAAAGCGTAAACAAACTTTTTGCATGAACATTGGTATACTTCCCTTTTTGTTCCTTGGTTATTTAGATTACAGAACTTTTAACATTTAGAACATCCCATTGAACAATTAGAGTCTTCAAAATTCAGCAATTGTGTAGGCTACAGAAGGCTGCACTTGCTGTTCCACATTTTGTGATAGGTAATGTAACGTCTTTCAATCGCCTTTCCACGAAGTGTAATAATGCATATGCTAGGTAACTTTGAATTAACTGCAGCTGACAACTTGGCTTAACATTATTGTTAAGCTATCATATATGATATACCAAATACCGCTCTGTTGTTTCTTCAAGTTTTGTTCCTCACTCACAGTTTCTGTAAGATTTTGAAGGGAATGTATGTGAGTCATTAATTGTATGTTAGTTTTCATTAATCTATTCACAACCTCTAGATCTTTTTGAGGCTATCACTTAATATATAATAAAGGTATGTGATATTATCGTCAAATATTCAAGATATAGTTTTACTCAAATTAATGGGTTCTAGCCTACTGAAAGTTTTATCATCAATCCAGAAACCATTTGGATTCCACTAGTTACGAGGATTTGGAATATCACATATTGATCAATCAAAGAAACACTCTTAACAACTAAAGAAATATCTGTACTTTGGGATTCTGTCGTTGCATGTGACTGACGTCACTGCCTAAAGAAAGACGGCACGGCACATCTTTGATAATGACCGAATAATGATTGTGGGGTCATTCATGCTAGGATAAAACTCTAAGGTTGTGGTTTTGGAAAAGGACTGTCATTCTATGTTCAGTACTTAGTTGTTTGAGGCAAATAGATTAGTAGAGAGTTTCCTGGACTTCTTCATCAAAATGTATTTGCAATTGGTTATGGAATGTTATGGGAAGGTTGTTTTCGAAAAGTTAGTGCTGCCATTACAGGATGGTCTGTACCTGGTCCATTTTCCTTTCCAGTTTCCACTAATGTATGGTGGTGTTTGAGGGGCCTTCTTGACATTTCAGAGGAATATGTATGCAATTGGTTTAGGAATACAATAGGAAGCATCTACAATACTTTGTCTCTTTCTTTTGTTCTGAGAGTGAAAACTAACTTATAGCAGGAGAAATTGAGAAGTACAAAGTCATGAGAATGTCCTCTAGAACCAAAAACCAAGAGCAAAGCATCTAAGAGTAATCAGTTACTAGTGCAGCTCTATCTCCATTCGTAATTAAATCAAAGTTTTGTGCCAAAGAGATCTCCTGCAGCCTTTAACGTAATGGAGAGGTTGTTGCTCTAAGGTCCTTGCATATTTACCCCGCCCAGGGGAGAAGCTAGAAAATTGTTTTGGGGTGGACTAATATATTTAAAAAAATCACCATAAATTCTTTTCCCACATTTAGGGGGGCTGTAGCCTAGGGTAGCCCCCCTAGATCCCCCCCTGACCCTGCCCAGATGCACCAATTGACCTCAATTAAGTACACAGCCTATGTATTTTTTTTCCTTATCCCACTCATTTCCACCAAGCGTGATGAGAAACATATCCTCCAGGGATCAAGGAATCTCATTTGAAACAAACACTCCGTTCATGATTTCCTTGCACAATGCATTATGCGTACACAGTGAAGTGCGATTTGTTGGGTTTCATTAGTATTATGACACTTAAGCGCCACGGAGCAAGTGGGCTTTCACCTTTGGTTATTTCAGACCTTACATGTGAAAGAGGATGAGGGAATGGGCTAGAATTTATTGATGGACCAAATCCGAAGATCTTGAAGAGTGGTGTTGGAAAGTTGAATTCAAAAATGGTACAACCTTACTACTGGGTATTTGGTATCTTCGGCAAGGCAACAAGGAAATAATCGTTTTCTGAGACTGGTCTAATACTCTAATCCCCTGACACACTGCAACACCCTTTAAAAAGTTAGAAAATGGTGAAAAAGAAAAAGGAAAACAAGAGAAAACTGCCTACTAATTAAGATATTGGTCAAGATTTAATTGGAAGGTTCTAGATGATCATCTATTGAAACAAGCTATTTTAACTGACATTTCTATTTCATTGTCCAATACTTCATAACTAGATGCACTTTCATGCTTTTGTGCATTTGCAATTCTTTTATTTTTCAAAATAAATATATAAATGTTTGCTCACAACTTTGTAGATGTACATCTATGAAAAGAAGACGTGTATGCCTAAAGTTGGATATTCTTTCCTTGTGGCTGAAAAGATTTTGGCAGCACTTTTTTGTGTCAGCTTTTTTTATTTTCACATTGCCAAAAGTATTCAAATTGCTCTTACAAGGTTTATTTTGTTGTCATTTGGTGGGAAGTTGAAAAGAAGTGCTAGATGCCCAAAAATGCTATAAACATTTTGTTGCATGCATGAAAGTCTATTATATTTACATTACTGTTATAATTCTGTGTGACACAAAAGGACGTGGTTTTTGCAGGGAATGCTGGTGCTGATTATGCTGTTTTTGAGCAAGGTGCTTCGGCTGGGAATGTGGGAAACACAAATTTGGTGGAGCAAAAGAGAGCAAACCCAATTGCTCTTCTTCTCTCCTCTGCTATGATGCTGAGACATCTCCAATTTCCATCATTTGCCGATCGTTTAGAGACTGCTGTAGAACATGTTATCGCAGAGGGAAAATACCGGACGAAAGACCTTGGTGGAGATAGCACCACTCAACAAGTTGTTGATGCAGTTATAGCAGCTTTAGACTGATGGACAGCAACAACACCCATGTTTTACTACACATTTTTATAGCAGTTGTTTCGCAACACCAAAGATCCACCTGCTGTCTATTCTTTTCTATAAAGATTTGAATTGCACTACTTTTTGTTGAGATTTCACTCACTGCAATTGATTTATTCCCATTTTTGCTTGCACTGTTTCGTTTACTAGAGGATGGGGAAAGAAATAAAAGCTGGGAAAATAAATTTGTTCTGCCACATTGCTCTCTACTTGTACAGGCTTTTGAGTTTTGGTCTATCTCTTTCATTCAATTTACTACATCTGTCTCCCATTAGTTTCTTGGAGCGAGCAGCAAAGGTTTACAGAGATAGAACGTAGGTTGTGTATGCTTCTGCCTTGAACCAGCTCGGGATTGCTCGCTGTCATGTCGTAAGTCTCCATACCGTTCTACAACTCTCTTATGCTTCCGCTTACATCAGTTAGCTTCTTCTTGTCTTATGTATGCTTGATTGCGATTTTGATGGCTAATGCTTCATGCAATACATGGGATTAATTTCGATAGATAATTGTTGTTCATGCAATATTAACTTGTCATGCAAGCAGATTGCATAACAATTGAAGCAATAAACAAAGTTAAATCGAGCTTACACTTAACAGAAAAGTAACTTGAAAATAGTCCGATTTGATCAAATATATGATTTTTACTTGGGACGATTTGGTTCTCCCGTCTCAAGGATAGAATGAATTTTTTTTTTCTATCAAAGCAACACATCAATCACATAAGAACAGGTAAACTTCTGTATTTATTACACCAACGTTGAAATGGAATTTTACACAAAAGAGATTTGTAGAAAAGATAAAAGGAGTAAAATCAAATATTTATTTTTATTGTGCAAAAAATGCATTATAGAATGTCTTATGTATAGCCTTTGAATATAACTATGGAGAATTTTCGTAAATGGCCAAAAATTAGTAGTGCAATTGAAAAGTGGTCATTGTGACTTACAAAATGTCTTTTATACAATTTTCATAAATTTTGATAACTTTTATATGTCATGATAAAAACACTATTTGCAAGGTTTTTATTAGATAATTTCCAAAAGAAGCAAATCATTATTTTAACCACTCATGTCATTATCCAATGAGAAATGCATATTACAAAAGAACAAAATACTTTTGGTTTCCATGTTAATCAATTTTAAAAAGTTAATCTATGTCCTTAACCACCCAACAACTATCATTTTTTCTACATCATTTGCAAATTGTTGGTTGAAATCGAATTACTCGAACCTCTCATTGGAAGGTTAGCCTTTATAATTTTTGAAATTTTAGCTTGTTATTTGGAAAACATAATATTGTATACGCCATCAACAACAACACTAAATTTATATATGTTCTTGACTAAATTTGAATTATTTTGAAAAAGTTCAAATGTTGAATAAGAGATATCTCATTAATCATATGTAATGTAGTCCATTATATTATCTTTTTTGACATTAATGGTAGTCCATTATGAAATGATGTTTACAAGGTAATGGAGATTTTATTATCTTATTTATTGCTTGAAAACAAATTTTTCATTAGAAAGAAATGTGGAAGATAAATATTTTGTATATTGACTTACGAAAATTACGTTCTCGACAATTGAAAATGTTAGGATAGATAGTTGATTTGTCATTCTGGGTAGTTAACTATTGTGTTGATAATAAATTCAACTAGCATGTCCATATACATGAATTGTATACTTAAATAATTACAAATGTGGGTAAATGAATAATCCTTCCTATTGTTTAGATCATTAAGCATTGTACAACATGGGCATTATAATTTGCTCTACGTTGACCCTATTTGTTTGCTTACGTTGCAGTTGTGATTGACAGTTTGAGAATGATTGTATCGAATTGCGGAGAGTTTATCAACATAGATGATGATTCAAAGTGGCGGGGTAACACAACCACTTCAATCGTAATTTCAAACGTTATTACTATTGCATAACTTCTTTTTAGATTGTCGTAGACAATGTGGCATGATGATTCTTTGTTCAAAATGTAATTAAAATGTGAAATGTCAGCTATAAATCTTCTGCCCACCGAGACACTTGATGACGAAGATTTGAAGTGGTACATCTCCATTTATCGAGAAACTGCGCTTTGTGTCACTCTCGTCCATGTTGACTACTAGGTGACTCCGAGCGTCTTGTCTTTGACTCTGATCGAAAAAAAAAAGTATACAAAAAGCAATCAAACGACCATATCCTATATCTCAACACGGTTGTTGCATGTGTCATATAGAGAAGAACTTAATACAACACAATAACTCCAGTGACGTGTTCATTTTTAGAAGAGCCTCTTAGGCTATTGCGTTCCAGTATTTGAAAATATAATAGCAAAGATTCATGATATTAGTGGTCGAGTTGCTACGCACTTGGCGGGGGCCAGCTTTCCATTTTGGTCTAGATCACATTTTCCTAGAGACCAATACAACATTATGACCAACAACAATGCGGAATCATTGCACTCGTTGTTGAGACATGCGTACAGCTTTCCATAACAAGTTTTATTGGGCACATTCGGAGTTTGATGCAAAAGTGGTTTCAAGGTCGACGTAACTTGGCCGGACAATGTACTAGTGTGTTGACCCCTAAGATGGAGGACGAGTTACGTACAACATTCAAATTTGGTACAAGGTACTGAGTGGATGACATTACCGACAATTTGATGCAAGTTAGTATAGGGAGTGAGAGTCACACGGTGAACTTTTTGGAGAATACATGCTCGTGTAGTAAATTTCAGATGAAGCACATGTTGTGTGTCCATACTACGCGAGCCGCATGTTCAAAAGAGATGTCATTATATGAGCTATGTTCTCCATTCTACACAAGCGCATAATGGAAATTTTCATATGGTGAGACTATTTTCTCCATTGAAAATAAAGATGACTAGATTTTCCTAATGAGGTATGTTTTATATTGTCCCCAAATGTACGCCATCCACCAGGTAGACCACCGATCCAACGTTAGCGAGCAAGAACCGAGCAAAACATACAACATCAGAAATGTCGTCGATACGATCGAACCGGGCATAACAGAAAAACTTGTACAAATCTCAATCCATTACAAAACAGGGTAGCATGATCTTCAAGATGGATGTCATCTAAATACATTTTTGTGGGTCTAAAGTTTTTGTAATCAACTAGCTTCATGTGTACGAAAATATTGCACTCGTAGTTTTTTTTGCTTTACTGTACAACTAAATGATGGTTGAATAGAACCTCTCTTTTCGTCGCGCTACATCTATACCTTACATGACGTGAATGAGTATCATAATTTATTGCACATACATTCTAGGTAGTTCATACGTCTGTCCCCGACAGTTTATATTTGCAATTCTTGCAATTCTAACAATTAGATAATACACTGTTCAACTTATAAACATGAAGAACGTGTATTACAAACATAAGAAATTTGAACACCATTTCATAAAAAGATGCGTCCATTATATTTTTCGAACGAAACATTGAAAATTGGCCACACATCATATCATTTTAGTACTGCTACAAAACAACAATTTAAAGCTTCAAACATATTATAAGCTAATACAACACACATGGATGTATTTATGCCTTTCCAAAACAACTGCATTATTAATAATCCTCGACCACCGACAAGTCAAAACTGTTTTTGTCCATTTCTTCGTCAAAGCTTACGATGATTATAGGCGGGACGCTGTGCATTAGGACATCATCGTCTATGTCGTAAGACCCGTCCGAGAAAGAGTTGACATGCATTAGGTCTTTACCTAGTATAGGCGGAAACATAGCAACACCGTTTGACGACGAAGATGGCGGAGGAGAAATGTCGTTCATGTCAAAAAACTGAATTGGTGACAGATTCATCTATCTCGTTGGTTGGTCTACTTTTTCGTCATTAGAGTCTAGCACGATCAGACACTCTATAGAAAAACCATTGGTTGGAAAGATGAAGTTGTTGCCACGGGGTAGGAAGTTATCTTGCTGGAAAACTATGGGATGGAAAGATGGAGTTGTTACCATGGTGCCCACTGCCCATGTGAGTAACTTTTTCTCATAAAAAAAAAAAAAGAAAAAAAGAAGTTGTCAGCCAACATTCTCCCCCACCCCATTTAGGCCATCTCCTCTCAAATTTTCTCCCATCCCATCCCATCCCATCCCATCCCATGTGCCTTTACACAAAAACGGTCAAAAAAGTGGGCAGAACTTTTAAACCCCCCTACCCCCTTTACTTCCCCCACCGAAATCCTCCCCCAACCCAACCCCAACCCTAGTTGCAAGATGTTTTTTGTTTTCCACCTCCACTCATTTTTATTTTCGATTGAATATCTTACATAGAAACATCCCAAACCAAAAGTAAAATTTCTCCATTTTCACGCATCATGACCCCTTTGTTCTTCTCATATCTTCACTTCATGGTTCCTGATATCTCTCTCTACACATTAAATTGATGATGGATGGCCCGAATCTATTTCCTTAAGTCACAATTGCTGACATGTGGGTATATTGGCATCTTAAAACTGTTCTGCAAGTGCCTTCTTCGTGACCGAGACATTCCTGCGTGATCTTAACAAATATACTCTGCTAGGAGTAGTAAGACCATGGTTATGTTCATCCACGAATTAGTTCACCACCCAAGCATTTCCAGTTTGTTGCTTCACCACATATCTAGCATTGCATCCAACTCGTGTTAGTCCACGATTTCTTTGCCCAACCTTTGGCCCAGCATCTTTAAATATCATCTGATAGGCATAATTTTTTTTCATTCATTGGAGAAAACAAATAGTTTTTAGTAGGTTTCAATCATCTCTTTGTTCTTTTTATTGTTCACTATTCGTGTACTAAATCCTGCTTCTCAAACTATTCATTGTAAAAATTGTAGGCATTCTCGTGTGATTCGAATTCTTGCCCAATTTTAGGAATACGATTGACGAAAACTTGAAGAACAAATTGATTATCAAGACTTTCTGATTCCATCCTATCAAAAATTGTAAATCACAATTTAGTATTCTTGCCAAAATCAATATTAACACATGGGAAAATTAACAACTTAAATGGGCCACAACACCATATATCTCATCACAACAATGGAATATTTTTTTGGAGTACAAAAATACGTTAACTAAAAGTAACGGAGCAGCTAAACATGGACAAATTAATACAAAAAAATTAGGGTATAAGAAAACATAAAAAGATAAACTTAACACAACAACATATATATCATACTAAAAATTAGGGCTTAAAAACAATAAAAATGAAAATAAATTTGGAGAGATTAACATAAAAAAAATTTACAACATATTAGTCTTACGAGACGAAAATAAGGATTGGACAGAGGGAAGAAGGAGATGAAAATAAACTGTAAGTTTGAGATTTTTCTTGTGAGCAGAGAGAAGAAAAAGAAGAAAATGAGGAGTGAGGAGAATTCGAGAAGTTAAGAGTAGCTATAGAAATTACCTTGGGTAGAGGGGAAGGGTCGTTAAATTAATTTCGGTAGTTGGAGTGGGTGGGGGTTGAAAAAATGCTAACAACCTTTAGTTGATTAATTAATTTCACTGCAGGGGGTGAGGAGCGGAGGGAATTGTGTGGAGGGGGATAAAAAAATGGTTGACACTTTCTTCTTTTGTTGATTTTAATGTTCATGTAAATTTCAAATATCAAGTAACATTACCCAGAACAAACAAGATGGAATAACAATATCCACATAGGTCAATTACCATATTCATATATATAAGTTACCAACATACGAAATTTATAGTGCAAACATGACAAAACGAAATTGTTGTGGAAGTATCACAAAACAAGACGTCTAAAAATATACATGCCCACATGCTAATAAACACTCATCAAGTCTTGAATTTTCCAAAACAAATGAGTCTTACTTTAACGCACCCACACACGGAAAGTTTACTTCATTCTCCTTACCCTTTTGCGTGCGCTCCTAGTGTAGGGGGTCATCGTATGCAATGAAGGTTTCTTCGTACGATGTGGTCGAGAGGCGGTGATTGATGCAACCAGTTGCTTCTTTGCAACTTGTTTCGCATCACCTTCCTTTCTGAACAACTGTTTCTCAACAATTTCATGTCCAACTGCTTGTTGCTCAACGTCATCTTTCTCAACAATTACATGTTCATCTGCTGCCTTCTCGATATCTTCTTTCTCAATGGATTCTTTGTCAACATCTTCATTGTCAACACATTTTTCTTGGCAACGGTAGTGGTTCATCCTTACCATAGCAATGTCATCAACCGGGTCATCTAGACATTGGCCTCCAATCTAATGAAGTCCCCACCACATGGAACTTTTTACACGAAAATGAACTTCCTTCAGGCTCTCATTTTCTTCCATGAGGATACTCATTGAACATTTTTTGAATATCTCTCAACATGAAATCATGTTTTTGAAGTTCAACAAAATCAGTCATAAATTTGTGCAACTCGTCACGCTGTGACTTTTCTCAACATGCACCATCTCTCCCAATTCATGTACTTGTAAGCTAATGTTGTGAAAAAGTCCATCGATGTACGTATTCATCCTCAATTTTTTTCCCAATCGGTCACACTTATCAAAAATCGCTTCCGTGACTTTATCCAATCGGCTTTCCATCAATTTTCTATGTTCTATCAACATGCATGACAAATCGTCTTGCATCATCTAGAATGCAAATGACGAAGGATCATTGTAAGACGGTGTCTTGACCACGGACTATGTCTTGATCATGTTTGCACATCTGATCGTGTTGTGGTTCCCAATCCAATTAATCTTCTGACATCATTCCCTTTCCACTACCCTCAGCATTCACATTACTTTTTGTGCCCTCAGCCTCGTCATTTTGGGCATCAAACTGAGCTTGCAGCGGAACATTTTGAAGCTAAACAACGTCAAGGGCAATGGTATCCAATTCTGTAATGGATATATCTTGTAATATGACTATTGTAGCTACATAAGGCTGTTCGTTCTCTTCAGCAGTCGGACATAATATTGCATATGCATGAAGTTGTGGACAAGTAATTGGAAATTAAATTACGTAAAACAAAATACATTATTGTAACGATAATATAACATGTTCATAAAAGTGGTTCCATGTACCAATATTTGCTTAAAAAACTTCACGGAAGTCCGTGCTTGAGGCTGCTTTGTTAACTTTCTAGCTTAACATTCTCGGAATGTGGTTACCAATCTTCTCCACAAATTGTTGTTCGACTTCCGGAATAGCCTCATACGCCCACAACTGCATACGAAGCACATAAACTTTTAATTGCACGATAATAAGTATTTTGATATGTAAATAGATTAGAATGTTCAAAATAACCTGAATCACTATGGAAAATCCATACAAAGTGTACGACATCTTTTTGGAATCTGTATTTTTAGCCACATCGACCTTCTTCTCCCAAACACGCCTCAACGATCGGAATAGAGCTCGATAACAAATTTTATCCCAAGGGTAATCATAAAACATTTCCAAGTTGTCGACAATTGAGAACATCGATAAATTAATTCTCAGGTTCTTGTCCCTAGCATGGAATATCATGGAATACTCCTTTTATAATCAACGCTAACCCCAACTTGTACGTGTCTGCATGACATTACATTTCTTGAAGGCACGTTCGAGTTTAGTGCAAGTCACGCACTAATTGTCTTTGAAGAACTTGTTCTTCAATCAAATTTTAGCTACTACTATGTCCAATTCGGTGCCCGATGAAAATGTACAGCATCTCAAGCCGGTAACTAGTGCATATTTGGGCATCTCAAAGTGTGTTAGTCAACCGTTCACCTTAACCACACCTCGTATTGTTTTCGACACACCACCATACGGTCAACTAACCTTTGTACCAACTGGGCAGAAAACTGTAACTCATGCAACCTCATCAAATGTCTAAAGCTGGAATTCTAAAAATTGACTTTCTGATGTGCATCAAATCTATCGAGAATAGATTTCAAATAGTTCATGTTACTACGTTGGGACACCGAAGTGTGGACACGTTCATCCTCCAGAATGACATATTTGAACTCCATCTATATCAACAACATCAACAATGAACCGTATTAGCACGTGTTTGCCACTACTTAAATTATAATTTTGGATAGTCAAACTGGTCAAACACACTTTTTATCCACACATTTCATAGGACCCACAACTGACAACTCACTTTTTATCCACACATTCACCCACAACTTATAAATAATTTTAGCACTACCAAACATATGCTTAATAACATGACATGTACAAACAATTTTAGTACAATAAAACAACTTCACGATTCTCCAATAATAGATAAACATTTCGCAAGTATCATCACGTATTTGTATTTTTAGTTTCTAGTCAATTAACATGGGACAAGGCACAAACTATCCAAAAAAAACTACGATTAACTGTCAATACAGACAATTTAACTGTTTGGACAAAAACTCAATTGTCGAGAATCAAGTGTAAAGAATGAATGTGCAATCAACAATTCAATCAAGTGCAAGTTCGATCAAAGATTTACCCACATACGACAATACATCAAACAACTACATTCTCACGTCATGAAAAAAATTGAAGCACACATAGTCATCAATAGAACCCTACAACAAAACAAACAAATAGCAACAAAACACATTGATCCGCAACCCTACATAACACTATTTTAGCATGTTCTAAAACCAAAATGAAGCAATTGTACTATATATGATAACAAACAACACATCGCAGACCAAACACCTAGTCCAACAAATGTCCATCTTGAAAGTTTACTTTCTCCATTCTTCACATTCTTCCCTATACCCAATTCATTTTCAACTACACTAATCAATACAATATAAAAAGTGCGAAATTATTAAATCATTGCATCTCTCAATAGAAATGCTCATCACAAAATATGTTGAGAAAATTGCAATATCATCATCTTTCAATAGAAATGCAATTCATCATCTATCAATACAAATGCTCAATTAAATTTCCTGTAACAACAAGAACCAACACAATATGCATATCATCATCTTCCAATACAAATGCTCATCGAAAATATGTTTTTTCTAAAAAAAAAGTAGACTAATGGGGTTGCATCTCTTCTAAAGACAAAAACTCTACACCAAATTACTCTAAGCCAACATTTTCAAAAACACAAAAAATGGGTACAAGAAAGAGTATACATACAACAAAAACACAATTTTGGAGCAACCCAACACTAATTTCACCTAATTTTTCCTAACTCTCGATTTCTTCAAAAGTATCAAACAAAAATTACATCGGTAAGTAATAATTGCAAACCTTGATAGACATTCAGAGAGTTATTGGACGAAAATATCACCGGTAAGATCTTCATCGGTGTGACCTTTGCCAAGTTTTCAAACGAGACCTCTGCTGCTTCTAGAAAAGCCCAAGCTATTTCGATGCCTCTTACTTTATGGTTTGTTGGAATTGCGACGGTACATAAAAATTCAAAGTTATTTGAGAATTTGGGGATGTTGGGGTAAAACGACAATGGCTATCTAAGAAAAATGGCGAGATAAAAAATTAGAGAGAGAAGATGAAATTGAAGATAGAGATGAAGATGATGAAGTTGAACGGACATGGGTGAATAGTCGAGCCACTGGGATAAGATAGCTGTTAATATGTGTTTCCAAACTAGAATTTCAAATTTCTAAGATTAATAGCTTGTGTCAACATCTGGTTTGCCAGTATAATTTTTAAATTTATATGAAAAATTTAATCTATCTAATAGGGTAATTTAGTGAAAATTAAAGTAGTCAATTTCGCAAAAGCCACAAACTTTAGACACATTCACAAATGACTTTTTTAAAAAAGACATCTATTGCAATTTTTTTATAGGTATTCATCCATAGGTCGTGACTTTTCATAAAATTTAGGACTTTTGAAAGAAATGTGGAAATTATAATAGGATATGATGAAAATGAAAGGGTATAACATTTGGAATTAATTATGCAACTCTTGGCAAAATATTGTTAAGATTTGAAACCAATTCGTTGATTGAGGATCATTGTATAGAAAAATATCAAGAAGATTGAAAATATAAAATATATGATGAAAAACAACATAAAGATTTACATAGCAATTTTTTAAATTGGAGATAACCATAGCATGTAAAAGAAATTCTATTACCTGAAAAAATGTTACAATCGCACAATAATCTCTCACTCACATGAACTCGAAGGAACCTAAGAACAATCTCCCTCAAGCCTCAAAAGACTATAACTAGTTCGAGAATTAAGAGAATTCTTTTTTCTATTCTCTCCCTTTCTACAAAGTATAAGTCTCTCAATTATTTCTACTTTTTCAATAGCTTAGACATTTTATATATCTATTTGTAGCTTTCCACAAGCAAACTAAATTCCCTTAATATAGGATTTACTACACAAAAAATAAAATCTCAACTTAAATTGGAAAAAAAATGACAAATATCTTTCCCTACAATAATATAGGAGTCTTCAATTTTTTACTGTTCAACTTTTATCCAATACGATGTAGTTTTGATTATGTTTTCTTCTTTTGTACTATCTATTTCCTGACACCAATTACCCTGCTTGAATTTCTCCAAAAATCTCCCATTGCAGTCTAAATTTCTCCAAAATCTTCCATAATTCGCAAACACAGATTGGCGACGCTCAAAACTCGAGAACTCATAGAAGTCATCAAATCTTTACTCTGTAAGTTCTTTGCAGATTTTCAAATTTGGTTTTCACTTTTCAATTTTAATGTTATTTATAGATTATTTGAGATTGGTCATTTCATATGTGAAATATGTTGGCATGTTTGAGCTTTGGAAAATGGTAGTTTCTTTGGAACATTTTTGCTCAGAACTCAAAACTCATAGTAATCATCAAATCATTACTCTATAAGTTCTTTGTAGATTTTCAAATTTGGTTTTCACTTTTCACTTTTAATGTTATTTATAGATTATTTGAGATTAGTCATTTCATATGTGAAATATGTTGGCATGTTTGAGCTTTGAAAAATGGTAGTTTCTTTGGAACATTTTTGCTCAGAACTCAAAACTCGTAGAAGTCATCAAATCTTTACTCTGTAAGTTCTTTGCAGATTTACAAATTTGGTTTTCACTTTTTACTTTTAATGTTATTTATAGATTATTTGAGATTATAGATTATTTGAGATTAGTCATTTCATATGTGAAATATGTTAGCATGTTTGAGCTTTGAAAAATGGTAGTTTCTTTGGAACATTTTTGTTATATAAAATTGTGGTTTTTTGGGACTCTTGCTTGCACGGAGGCCGAGTAACTCAACAAATTGGGTACACTTACCAATTTTTCAACCCAATTTGTCGAGCTACTGGACAAATTGGAATTACGTTTGTCGAGTAACTCGGCAATGGACCATCCTCATATTTTTTTTTTCCCTTGGATTATAATTTGATTTTTTGTTTTTTCAATGCTGAGAATAATTTTGAAAACACATATTAAAGAGTGTTAATTTTTTACTTTTGTTAATTTGTTATTTGCATTTTTTCAAATTTGTTTCTAACTTTTAATTAATTTTTTACATTATTAAATACGCATTTCTTTGTTTATTTGGAAATTTTTTTGTTTAATTTTGTATGAGCCCATTTGTTGAGTTACTCGATGGAATTTTTTTTCCATTTGGCTTAATTGCTTTATTATAATTTGTTTTATGCAGGTATTGTGGATGGACGCAAAAAAGACTTACGAAATAAACGCAGGAGAGAATTGTACGCTGAACGTAAAAATTTTGAACCAACGAAAAGGAGAGTACATACGTTTCATGGTAGTTCAAGTACAACAAAAGTAGGCAACTATCATTTAATTTTATGCTATTTATTAGCTACTTATTTTATATCAATTATAACATAGTTATTTTTTTATTGTAGTTGGTGAACAAAGAATTTTAAACATTGATGATAATATAGTTGATGATGGTTTAGGAAATAATAATTCTTACCAAAACAATGACAATTCTTACCAAAATTCCTATATACATAATCAATTGCCAAACAATCAAAATGGTAAATATTTTTACATAACAAATATTCCTACAAAAACGCATGTATTGCAAACACTAACAATTTGTAAACATTGTCAGGCAAGAAAATTTGAGAAAGAAAGTAAAAGTTTTTATTGTTGTAACGGCAAAGTTAAACTACAAATAAATTCTGTATCTTATGAATTGTATGAGTTGTATACTACCAATTCCATTGACGCATTATATTTTAAAAGTAATGCACGCAATTATAATAACTACTTTGCATTTACATCATTTCGTGTAAAATATGATAAAAATTGGGGAACTCATATAAAGGTATTTATACATTTAGAGTTCAACGACAAGTTTATCACTATATAAATCCAATTATACATGTTGATAACAGTCTTCATATTTACAATTGTACTTTTATGATACTGAAAATGAAATACAACATAGGTTACAAAAATCTGATAGATTTTTTGAATATATGTTGCATAAATTAACAGATATATTAAAGATTAATCCATATTCTAAATTTTTTCGCTCTTTGAGTATTATCAATTCTTTAGAATAATATCAATACATTTAGATGTAACCCACAAATTGTACAACACACAATTCTTGTAAAATACATATTAGATGTAACCCACAACTTGATTAGATGGTGTACAACACACATTCAACATCACAAGTTGCTGCAATATGGGTTGATGAAGATCCATCTGCTACCACTCGAGCACGAGATATATTAATATATTGTCATTCTAATACTTTACATAAAATATATTACTATTTTGGTTGTTATGATCCACTTCAATAACCATTGTTATTTCATTTTGGTGAATCTGGATGGCACGAAGGTATCCAAAAGTGCAAACCAAATAGTGTTGATACTTATAATGTTATAGAAAATTTGTTGGATATAAATGTTATAAATTCTACAAACGAATTAATTGAAAACGAGAATACATGTTATTATTCCAAACATAATCCATTATATTTTGTAATTTTATTGTTCCATATTCAAAGTTAATTGTGTTCTCATTTTTTTTTTTTTTTTACTTTCTTTGTAGTTATGAGGGGGACAAAAAAGAGATCACAAGTTTCTTGTCGTGAATACTATTGTTACAAGTTACAGGTAAGAGATACTAATGAATGTATTGTGCTTCATGCTGGAAGACTTTTTCAACAATACGTGGTTGATATGCATGTTAAGATTGAAACAAGTAGATTAGATTATTTTAGGAAAAACTAAAATGAAATACGTGCTGAGCATTCAAGAAACTGTCGATATTCTAGAAAATGGTAAAAATAGAGGTTATAAAATAGGTCGAAAAATTATTTTGCCATCTTCTTTTGTTGGTGGTACTAGAGATATGAAAAAAAGATATATGGATTCAATGGCTTTAGTTCAAAGATTTGGTTAACCATATATATTTTTAACGATAACTTATAACCCTAATTGGGATGAAATAAAACGCGAGTTAAAACATAAAAATATTAATCAAAATAGACATGATTTAATTGCTCGTATATTTAGAGCTAAATTAGAAAAGTTAAAAATTGATTTAATACAAAAACAAATTTTTGGAGAAGTTGCTGCTTTTATTTATGTAATAGAGTTCCAGAAAAGAGACCTTCCACATGCTCACTTTTTGTTAATTTTAAAACCGAGTTTTAAAATTAATAATGTTGATTTAATTGATCAAATTGTTTCTTGTGAAATACCTAACAAAAATGAGAACTCTCATTTACATTCTAATGTAGTTAAACATATGATACATGATCATTGTAGTATATTAAATCCAAACAATGTTTGTATGAATAAAAATGAATAATGTAAGAATAAATATCCAAATGAATTTGTTATGAAAACTTTTCTTGGAGAAAATTCTTACCCGAATCATAGACGTCGCAATGATCATCAAACAGTTATGGTTAGAAGGAGTTTATTAGATAATAAATGGGTTGTTCCTTATAATCCTTATTTATCTGCCAAATATGATTGTCATATCAGTGTAGAAATATGTTCAACTATAAAAGCAGTAAAATATTTATATAAATATGTGTACAAGGAACATGATAGGGTAAGTTTTTGTGTAAATAATGATAAAAATGATATTATTGATGAAATTAAAAAATATCAATCTGCTAGGTGGATTTCTCCACCTGAAGCAATGTGGAGGATATATGGATTTATTTTATCAGAATTTTTTCTATCAGTCATATCATTACAATTACATCTTGAAAAAATCATTTAATAACGTATAAACATTCTGAAAATTTGTCAAATATTATTGATACAGATTATAGAAAACTAAGAATGCTAATTGAATTTTTCAAAATGAATACAACAAATGAATTAGCAAAAAAATTAATGTACAGAGAATTTCCTCAATATTTTGTATGGGATGGTCAGGGTAAGGTATGGACCAAAAGAAAATGTGGAAATGTAATTAGAAATTAGTTGCAGCTAATATAGTTGAGGGTGAAAGATATTATTTACGAATTTTACTAAATCATATTAGGGGACCAACATCGTATGAAATTTTAAAAATAGTAAATGGTATTTCTATGCTGTCTTTTCGTGAAGCAGTTGTTGCACATGGTTTATTAAATGGTGACAATTGTTGTGAGATCTGTTTAAAATAAGCAATTACTTGTCAAATGCCTTATTGTTTACGACGTTTATTTGCTACTATACTAACTTTGTGTGGACCTGATGATTCAAAATTATTATGGATTAAATTTTGAAACTTCATGTACGAAGATTATGTAAATATAGGTTTGTGTATTATTAATGCCGAAATTAAAGCTCTACATGATATTAATCATATATTAGAACAAAGTGGTAAAAATATAAATGAATATTCGCTTGTACCGTTTGAAATTACTATGGAAGAAAAAGAAAGATTAGCTAATATAATTACTGAAGCAATGACAAACGTTGTAACTGGAGTTGATATTTTGTATACAAATATGTTAAATAAAAAACAATGAGATAACGTATGATCAAATTTTGGAACATGTATTTAGTAATAAGCCTTGAATGTCTTTTTTTATAGATGGGCCAGGTGGAACATGTAAAATATTTTTATATAAATCATTACTTACAACAATTAGACCAAAAAATCTTATAGCATTAGCTCTTCGGGAGTCGCAGCTTCTTTATTGCCTACTGCACATTCGAGATTTAAAATTCCTTTAGAAATAAATAGTGACATTAGCTGTTCGGTTAGTAAACAATCTACATTGGCAAGTCTATTTCGAATAACAAATTTAATTATTTGGGATGAAGCACCAATGGTGCATCGCTATGCTATTGAAGCTGTAGATAAAATGTTGAAAGATATTAATGAATGTGATATACCATTTGGTGGGAAGGTTGTTGTCTTACGTGGAGATTTTAGACAAGTTTTACCAATTATTCAAAAATGAAACAAAGAACGGATAATGCTAGCAAGTTTAGTTTATTCTAGCCTATGGCCACATTTTAGAAAATTTCAATTAGTTCAAAATATGAGAGCGCAATCAAATACATTATTTTCTCAAATGTTACTTAATATTGGTGATGGAATTGAGATAGAACATACATGTGGCATGATTAAGCTTCTCAATGAAATAACCATACCATTTGAGGAAGAATACAAGTCTTTAAAAAAATTGATAAATATTGTGTTTCCAAAATTAAAACATTATGTTACAAATTTAGATACAATGATTAATAGAGTAATTTTAACTCCTAAAAATGAATGTGTAGATTTAATAAACAATATTTTACTTAAACAAATATCAAGGGAAACTTTTACATATTACAGTTATGATGAAAATTAGAAAAAATAGATCAAACTATCCATAAAGAATTTTTAAATACTTTAACTCCAAATGGTATTCAAGCACATGAACTTGTGTTAAAAATAAATTGTCCTATTATATTTCTTAGAAATATCAACCGTTCAGAAGGATTATGTAATGGCACAAGATTAATATGTCGCTCATTGGAACGTAATGTTATCTATGCTGAAATTTCTATTGGAGAATATCGTAGAAAACATGTTTTTTTTTTACCAAGAATACCATTTATACCTCTTCAAAGTGATAAAAATTCATTTCCTTTCAAAAGATCCGACCATGCTTTGCAATGACAATAAATAAAGCTCATGGACAAACTCTAAATTTTGTTGGTTTATATCTTCCAGAATCTGTATTTTCACGTGGACAATTATACATAGCATTATCTAGAGCTAAAACAATTAGTTGTATTAAAGTGTTGATAAAGCCAATTTAAAAAACAAAGTTACATTTAAGATGTACGAAAAATGTTGTCTATAAAGAAATTTTAGATTTGATACATTAGTAGTATACTTATAGAATTCATTTGGTTTTCAACATTTTTTACTACTTCATTGCATCTAGGATAATTAGTGGAACACAAAGATGCATGTCATTCTAGCTAGCTGCATCTCCTTTATTTATTTTCTTTGTTGTTTTTTTCTGAAATAATACAAATGAAATAAATTGTTTGAATTTGGATCTATTTCATTGCGATTTGTGAGGTGAAATTGTATTTTCTTTGACAGGTTCTTCAATTCAATCTGAAGTTTATATTTTTTATATTTTTCAATTTGCAAATATATATTATCTCTCTTCTCTTTGTCTATTGCATTTGCATATGTTTGTGTGTGTTGTTAGAGATAATAACGTAATAAACTTCCTTCACTTAAATGTTATATTTGTTACTTTCTAGAATTTTACTTCGTACCACTGAAGCGTTTAGTCGCACACTTGAAAGATAGCCCACAAATTGAAGGGAAATATTAGATAATTGGTTTAGATAAATCCTTCTTCGATGAAACCAGAAAAAAATGACATTGCCAAAAAGTTACAAGGTAATCTTTCCATTTATTTATCAAAAGAGGCGTCCCTTTTAAGCCAGAATTGATTTTCTTTGATACGGATTGTAGATGCTAAATTCTTTCCATGCTTCTCATGCCTCTCAGATATTTTTTAGCAAAGTGAGATGGAAATTGGAAATTGGGTACAAAAGTATCGTTACTATTTGGTTTATTATAGAAGTATAATTGGGTAAAAAAAATTTGTTTTGTTAATTGGCTTTTTTTACTAGCGTATTCTGCTAAGTTTTTAGTTTTTTGGAATTAAAAAATCCAAACAGATTTGCCCTTTTTTTTTTGTATTTGATGCTTGTAAATTGTACACAATTAATAAATTGTTAATATTTAGTTTTAGATAGTTTAGTTAAACATTAATTAGTTTTATTTTGTTACACAAATTAAATTTTGTGGGATATAAATTTTTTTTTTCACAATTTTTGTCGAAATACTAGTCAAAATTGTGTCTAGATGCTCGACACAAATTGAGAACCAAATTACCCAGTTTGTGTCAAGCATCTCGACACAAATTATTACTGGCAAATGAGAGTAATAATTTTAGCCCATTTGCCTAATTTTTTTCCTTCATGTCTTTCTTTCTTCTATTTTTCATTAAAATTTTCACCATTTTTATTTATTTTGTATTTGATATTATAAGCTAATTTGTTTTGGGATTTTCAATTTGAATTACTTTTATTAGTATTTTACAACATATTTTATATTTATTAACAAGTGATATTTTGAAAGTGATACGACTGACCATAATTTGAACAGTTACACTATTTTACATTAAACTTTTATACTATTTTACACTAAAATCTGTTTTAGAAATCTGTAGTAACCATTCACCATACTCACCTACTCACCTACTCATATTCTTACATCTATTTCTACAAGTTATAATTTTTTTTTTTTTTTTACTAAAATCTACTTTTTACTATAGTTTAAGGTACTTGATCTCCCCTGACCATACTTAGTCTCGCTAAACTATCATACTACTAAGTATTTGAATTATGGGTGCTCAACAAAATAAATAATACATACATACATACATACATACATACATACATATATATATATATATATATATATATATATATATATATATATATATATATATATATATATATATATACTATTTATTTTTAGACTATATTAGTATTTTATCAAGTAATTTATTATTTGTTCTTAATTGTTTAGGAAATCGTCCTAAATTGGTATCAGAGCCTGTTTTAAGTCAATTTTAATTAGTGTATGAATAAAATAGATTATTTAAATTTAGAGCTTTTAGAAAATTTAAAGAGAAAAGATAATTTAGACAAAGCATCTTTATTTTATAATTTTGATAAAAACTTTAAACATCTTTTACATTCAAAAGATAAACAGTTAAATATTATAGTAGATTTAATAGTCAATTTAAGCGAAAATCTAGAAAGAAATATTTCTACAAATAATGGAAAAATAGAAGTAGTTTTAGAAAATTTTAATAAAAGCATAAAAATTTTAGAAAATAATTTAGAATATATTAAAAATCAAAATAGTGAAATATTAAAGAAGTTTTCTTATAATAAAGACATAGAAAATATTAACTTAGAAAGTAGAATAACAGCTTTAGAAAATGTTAAATCCATAGAAACTCCTAAAGAAGATTTGAATAAATTAATTAGTAAATTAGAAAAACTAGATCTAGGAAAAACTAAAGAAACAAGTAAATTTAAAAAGACTAAGTGGGTATATACATAATGAATAAAGATAAACAAGTTGTAGCTAGTAGTAGTAGAATATTAGGAAATCCTTTAATGAGATCTTCAATTAGAAGAATGGAATCAGAAACCAGATTAGAATCCTTAATAGATATAGAAGAACAAATAGAAACGTTTAGACAGAATAAATTAAAAGTATATTTTTGAAATCTTCTTCTTATCTTCTCAAATTCTAACTAAACTATTACACTATTGCAGGTATAGCTTAGCTTAACACTTGAATTTGATTTATAACACAACATTTGACAAATACTAAATACACTTCTCAATCTCCTTTTGTTCACGTTTTTTCAAACAACAAAAACATGAGCAATCAATTTCAACTAAATCGTGAAGTTTTTCCGGGAACAATTGGGTGGACAGTAAAGATTGTTGTTGCTGAGAAATTTTTCACCCAAAATTGCTTAGAAAAACCCAACAAAATATCAAAATTTGATACTCATGGACTCGGAGGTAACTTTTTCAACTTTCCAAATTTGAACTTCCACATGTTTATATCAAAAACTTTACCAAATTTACTTATTCACCAGGGATCAACAGTTCAAGCAATATTATATGATCAAAATATCACAACTTTTCAAGATGAATTGATATTGGAAAAAACTTACTTGATATCAAATGCATTGGTCAAACTAACAAGTGCAGAGTATAGAGTAAAATCAGGAGAAGTGCAATGGACAATCTCAGGACGAACTAGAGTACGTCACATTGAAGATAACAACAACAACCTACTGATGTCTACATATAGCTTCACTGATTTTGAAGATCTTCCAAAATACATGGATTCTAACATAGATATAAGTAAGTATTACTACAAACTTTTAAATTCGAAGATTTCACTAATGATTATATATTTTGCTTTGATTTTATATATAATATACTTTTAGGTATAGCTGCAATGGTAATTGATCATACCTCGAAGGCTTCTTCAAACACGTTCTGGAAAACAATGTCAAGTACAAGATTTTGTACTCATGAACAAAATGTATGAATTTATCTACCACTTCATTTATTACAATTCACACAACATATTTTAATTCTATGTGATTCCTCTTACCTACACCCAATACATAAATAATAGATTTGACACTATTTTGTTAACAATGTGGGAAGCATTCATCGACAATGAATGCAAATACATATATGAAAATCTAAACAAGAAACCAGTTCTTATTGAAAAGCATCTAAAGGTGACATCATTCAATGGTAATCCGTCTTCTTTACTAAACTTATTATTTTGCATAACCAACAAATATCCACACTCAAATAATACCAAATTATCTCATCATTGCAAGTTTATCATTGTCAACAAAGGCAGATAATTCCTTCTTCATTGATGGACCATTTGAGATTGTAGAAAAGTTTAAATCTTGGTGAATATTTCATAATATTTATTTCTTCATTTATTATAATCTTAACATGAACTTATCTTGAAATTATTGTGATACTTTAATATAGGGCACACACAAATGCTCAAATGATTGATGATATTGTATATACGAAATATTACTTAAGTTTAACACCTTCCAAGCTATCTGTTCCAAGTGATGAAAGTCATTTTACTGAAATTAGGAGTATTCAAGGACTAAAAAGCATAGTGCATACTCAACTTTATCCTTTAAACTCATGTGCGTTCGAAATTTATTAAATTCTTGAACCATGCTCAATATAATTATTTATACATTGTTGTGCCATTAGAAACAATTTTTCTGGATCAAAAGAAAATCATCAGTTAAAGTTCTGAACCAAACATTCTGGTATATAAGTTGTAATAATTGAAACAAAATTTCAAGTGAAAATGATGGTGATATCTCTCAGTGTGTATTCTGTAAATATATTGATGCAAAGGCAATTCCAAGGTAACAAGACTCTATTTACTTACCAAATTATTTATTCATACATTGTATTTTTAAAACTTCATTTTCATATGCATTACATTTACATTTAATAACATATTCTAACATTAAATTATTAAATTATTAAATTTACTTAGAGAGCCAATGTTTATATGCAATTAATGGATTGTACTAGATAGATTAATGCTTCAGCTATTGAAAATCTAGCTGAATATTTCTTGCAATCCAGTGCCCAAGCTTTGATGGAGTAAACATTGGTACTTATAATTTTTACACTTTCAGTTATAAATTTTCAGCATTTATAGCTCCAACAACCTAGAAAATTTTACTTCAACAGAAACCAAATGCAAGCATTGATGATTCAATACGTTTGGCAATGGATGAAGATGAAGTGCTCTACGTGAAAGCTATACCAGAGCAATCATCTGAATGCAAATTTAAAGTACTTTTTATCGCCAATTCTACACAACAACAATTTACAGGAAAGAAAGACAACATCAAAGGAAAGGCTCCAGCACACGAGGATGCAAGCCCAGCTAATACCTACCACATGGAATCACCACCAGCAAAGAGATATCTATTCCATTCCGTGATGCACAAGTTGCAAACGAGAAAAAACTTGAGAAAGATGGAAATGAGGAAAAAAAAAAACATCATTGAAGTTTACTTTTGAACGGTTTTTGAGCTGGAAATGAAGACAAACAAAACATGTGAAGTTTTACTTTTTGAACGCTTTTTTGATCAATTGACTGCAATGGCTTCCATCACTAAGTGTAGTCTTTTTAAAATTAATGTAATGTTTATAAGATGTTTTTTTATATATCATTTTTTTAGATGTCATTTTTCCTATCATCAATTTTAGATTCTACTAAACGAATTTTAAATTTATTTCAACCAAGAATTTGCCCATTTGTCGAGCAACTCGACAATGTAATGTTGTCGAGTTACTCGATAATCTTACATTGTCGAGGAACCCGACAATATAACATTGTCGAGTTGCTCAACAATAATACGATTGTTGAGCAACTCGACAGTCATTTTTTTCGAGTTACTCGACAATTTGATTGCCGAGTTGCTCGATAATTTATTGTCCAGTTGCTCGACAATTTTATTGTCGAGTTGCTCCAGTTTTTTTTTATATAAAAAAAGTTGTTAATAGTCAGTGATTAAATTTATTCCATTTTCATATCCTGACACAACTAATCCCCTTCATTAAGCTTTTCAATTTACAATCATTTCTCAACAAAACAAATCAAACTAAAAATTTAAATTTGTATTTAATACAAATTTTGAGTAGGAGTTGCTAATCTTTTATGAAACTTATTGTTATTTTCTAATCTTGTAATATTTTGTAATATTTTGAAGAATTTCTATAATATTTGAACTGCCTGCTTCCATGCATATCACCATTTAGTAAATACATGTTCATCGTCAATTTTATACTTATTTTAAGTAAATTTATTTTATTTTAACGAGGATACGAATGTAGATTGTCGAGGAACTCGACAATAAAACATTGTCGAACAGCTCGACAATGATATGATTGTCGAGCAACTCGACAACTCGACAATAACGATTGTCAAGTTGGTCAACAAATGATTTATTTTTTCACAAAAAAGCATTATTGAGGCAACTGAATTTTTTTAGAAGAATACTTACCATTGTTGATTAAATTTAGTAAGTATAAGTAGCAGAATTCTGTTTCTAGGAATGTTTTATCAATTCCTTTCCATTTGGATATTTTGCAAATTTCAATTCAAATAGAAAATTCTCTTTATTCGTCCGTTCATATTTCATACATTCCATTACAAATATGGAGTTGGGTAAAATTTCATGTCATTCAGTAAACAAAATAGAAATTCATCATTTCTAAACAAAAAAACAAATCAAATTGCATTTAACTTGGAACTTATCCCTTTCTGGTTTTGAATTATTTTTTTCTTCTCACAACTTGACTTATTCTGATAATTATGTAATACAAATAATCTTTAAGTAGTGTATCCAATTAAAATAGATTCCAAGTACAAAAGGCAGTCCATACAATGGAGCATCAATACAATGACTCTATAAGCAAGCAAAATTGAAAATAGCTAAACAAACTTCCTAATAGAAAATATAACCAATTTAATTTAATGCAGTAGAAGAAAAACAAATACATCGATAATCTATCAAAAAATTGAAAATGGTCACATTTTTTAACAAAATTGCATCATGTATAAATGAAAAAACTTAACAATACACTATTAATTTATTAAACAAATCAACAGAAACATTTAACTATTAACTTTGTTCATTTGGGAGGAAAAAAAATTATTATGAAAAAAATCAAGTACAAGTTTCCGCATGTAGACTTTTATTTTATCCTCTGTAACAGCGTCTAGAGGTATTCCAGCTAAAAGACACTCCACATATTTAATCACAAATATTCCACTATCATTGTAAATATCATTAAAAAAGTCTTTAGTATACATAGAATATTAATTTATACTTACAATATTTATTTATAGTAATTTGAATTCATTACCTATATCGTCGAAGTAGCGGTATATCAAAAGATGACTTTCTCCGGTATTCTAATGACTTGTTCTTCTTCTTCCCAAGATCTGGCCTATCAAAAGATACATACTTCTTAATCATGTCCGAAATTATCTTAATGCATGGAAAACATGGGAATAAATCACCGCATCACTGTAAAAGCCCTAGTTATTGTCAATAATTGTAACCTCCAAGCTTTTAAATCAACAAAGAAGATAACCCAAAATTTATTTTGGATCAAATGTGGTCACAATAAATGATCACAATTTTCCAATTTTTTTGCACATTTTTTAGGAATACCACCATATGCATATCCTTGCATTAAACTACGGTAGTTAGCCCCATCATGTTGCACGAATTGTCCTTTAGGATCCAACATTTTAGCCCAAACAGATCTAAGAAGTGTTCCAAAATAAGAGTCCAAAACTGCATAACTTTGTAAAAATATGTTTGGAAATTTAACAGCTCTTGCTCTTATCAAGAACATTGCATTGTCTAGATCCTATACACATACGAATGTAACAATATAAGCACAATTCATTACCATACAATATATACTTAAAATCGAAAAATATAAATATTCTTTACTCCGGACTCCAACGGAAAATCAGGCCTGCTAATATTTTGTAACCTCGTTTTGTTAACAACTCACCAGGCAATTCTACAAAATCTCTGTGATATTACAAACAATTATATATTAGCTAAATAAAAAGTAGATAGATAAGATGAATAATAATATCAAACATTATAACTTACCCATGCTTCGCACGATACATCCAACCAACAAAATCACTTTCCTTCCGTTTATCAATGTCACATAATATAGGAATATCAACAGAGCTAGACGATGAGGCTACGATTTGGTTCCCACCTTGGTGATGTACCACAGGGTTAACAGGTGCCACTTCATATTCCATTTGATTGCCACTACCAGTAGTATGTTTGTCCACCATCATCCCCTCAAACATTCCATGAATCTGTACAATAAAGCTCTACATCTCTCTTTGCAAATTAGAGCGATAGTCTTTGCGTAGACTACCAAAATGAGCACTCTGTTCAGCTTGAAATGAATTAAATTTTTTATCCACATATTGCCGCATTTCTTGATTCTTATCACCAACATCTTTGCTACTACTAGATACCATAGATTCTAGATGATCAAACTGCTGTAATAACTCATATCTTGTACTAGCAAGTTGATTATCGAAGTACGAACATTGCTCATCTCTTATACTAGCAAGTTGATGATCAAAGTAAGATCGTTTCTCAGCAAAGAGTGAATTCAAATACTCATTAGTAGCATAATCATCGGAATGAGCATACTCATAACCTGAATGTAAAGGGCCTTTAGTGATGTTTTCTTCCGGTTTGTAATCCATATAAGGAACATTGGTGCACGTTAGTTATCTCTAGGTAATTCATGAGATAGATATGGCAACCAACTATGATAATCACCAACATCTACATAGTCCGGTTGTACAACTGGTTTGACCATATCTTGTTGGTTCACCTGTTCCATTTCTTCTCCAATTTGGTCAAATTCATGCCCCTCATACACAAATTGGTGTACAACTGCATCAAAACGAGCATCTATTGTGTATTCTGATATAGCCATTGTATAAACATATGGTTGTCATGCTTCTTCTTCAGTTGTTTGAAGTGTTGGCTGAATCATAATCTACAAAAAAAAAGACAGAAATTACAATAATTCTTACAACAACATACAACAATTCTTCTATGCAATCATTGAAAAATGTATTAACAAACCTAGTAGACTTGAAAAAAATTAGAAATAGCAGTTGCCCGTGTTTGATAATGTTCACCCCAGTTCAAAATACGTGGAAACGTATTTTGCAATTTCTCAACAAATGTTTGACCAATTTGAGGACATGCCTCATACATCCATAACTGTAAATAGAATAGATATATGTTATAATATATTGAGGAAACTTACCAAAATAATATAATCTACAATAGATTAAAAAAATAATTCCATGAAATGCAATTATTCTCACCTAAAATGCAATGGGAAAACTATATATGGTATACTTTAATATCCCGCTACTTTTATCACTCGCCTTTGCTGCTCGGCGCTCCCAAGACGTTAATAAATAACAAAAGAGTGTGAAGAAAGAATGTCGTCCCTATGGATATTCATAACATACGTCCAAATTTTCTACTAATGATAATATTTCTATATTTATTCTTTTCCTATCCATATGCCTTATAAATCCTTCTATAAGTAAAGTCAATCTTAGCTTATACTTAGCTCCCTCATAATCGTAACTAATAAAAGCAGCTTCTAGTTCATTCAATGATATATGTGACGAATTATTAAGCAACCTCCTACGAAGTCTGTGTTTCTCCAACAATTTTAATGTATTCAAATTATTAGGATCATCATGACATAGTAGTCCAGTTGTTAAACAATATTCTTACATCACAAACCTAGCTAATTGGCCATTTACTCTAAACCAAACCTTATTTGCTTTATTGGAATGTACTATATTCAAAAGAAATTGATGTACTAATTTACCAACTGCAATTGCCTACCCTGCAAATCTTCAAAATATGAAAAACAACTATTCCCAAATTTTGCAAGCTGGTGATTATTATAATTTTGTATAATGACATCTACATATCTTATATTACTAATTTGTGTAATTTGTCCACCAAATCTAAGATTTTCAACTACAACATATTCAACATCCATATCGCAAAAAAAAATAAATTAAGTTATCTATTTATTCTACCATATACAATGCAAAAAACAAAAAACAGTGTTATAAGATCCAATTTTAAATTGATTTAATAAAATGTATATAACGTATATAATGCTAGGAACAAATTTATATAATCCGAGTTATAATAGTTATAATGTAGTTTATTTTAATATTATTTGAACCTATAATAATTATGTATGAATTAATAATATTTCCAAAACAAATTCAGAGTTATAAATTCATTCAAATATTATATTACTATTCAAAATAAATACATTATAAATAAGAAATTAGTTTAGCTTACTGAAGAAATGAGAAAGTAGCGCCTGATACTCAGAGATTTTAAAATATCTTAGGAGATTTCACTGTGTGTGTTAGTATGTTAGTGTGTGTTTTTGTTTTGAACAGAGAAGAAAGAGATTAATTGGGATGAAATGCAGATCAATTGGGGGTATGTAGGTGGCAAAGGGGTAGATAGGTGAGTTGCCCATAAATGACCAATGGGCCGGTTTTCCTGTAACAATCCAAATTTTCGTATTTCAATTTCAAGTAAATAAAATTTCTTACTTTTCGGCATCTCTTCGTACCCCATGATTTATTATAAAAATTTTGGTTATGTTAAAATTTTGCACATGTTCGCTTCAAAATTTTAGTTCACGTCTATGGAAATAATTTGAAAACGAACCTCATTCTATTTTCATTTGGTAAGTTGTTAATTTCATGTTGAATGAAATAACGTATAGCTAACATAAAATTTTAAATTTCGTTCCCCAGTTCTATCTAAAATCTCGGCCATTTGTTTTCAATTTCTTAGTCAAAACCTGACTTATTTTCAATTCCAAAATTTAACCAAAAAGCCCACACAAACAACACCTTAAATTCTACCATTTTGCACCAATCAAACAGCCCCTCCCTTAGCAAAGAAACCACCCCATGATCTGGGGAAAAAAAAAAGGTCCACAACCCACCTTCCAGTCATGTTTCTTACCATTTCCTTATCCACTTTTCTCCCACTCTTGAGCCCTCAATCCAACTGGCTTCACCCTCCAAATTACCCCATAAAAACCATCCCCCAATTCTCCACATTAAGCCAAAAAAAAAAAAAAAAATGGCGCCCCCAACCAGTGAAGAGAAACCGTCCTAGCATGACCATGATAAGTCATGGTCTTTGCCACTTTCTTTCTCCCACTCTCCCTCTTTTTTTCCAGCCCTCAATCCATCTGATTTCTCCCTCCAAACCCACCTCAAATTCGTCCACATGATTGCCCAGAAAATCAGTTCCTAAGTTAAGCAAAAAAACTCATATTTTCTCTTCAAAAAAATCAGCCTCAAGCCCCAGCATTGTTTCTTCTTTCCAGCCACTTTTTCCAACAACATCCTCCCATGTTAGTATCCCAAATTCAATGCAACAAATTTAAAAAAAAAAAAACTCTCCTTTTCTTGTCTAAAATTTTGGCCAGCATACACTCTCAGATTTCTACATTTTTAGCTCCAAAGTTTCAGCAATTCTCTTCAATTTTTGGTCCAGATTTTGGAAAGCTGCAGAAACAAGTTTCTTCATCAAAACTTCAACCGAAAACTCGTTTTAAGGTAGTTTTACTTAATGTTTTTACTGTGATTTTTATGAAGTTTCGAGAAATTATGACGTTATATGAATGCCATGCAAACCCATTTACGAAGGAAATTATGATAGTGATTGAAGGTAATCACTTTAACATGTTTGTGATTGAAGGTAATCATGTATGACGTTATGTGGTGCCGACTACCAATGTTTATGTTATTATGTACGTTTCAAAAATCATGGCATGTCGAATTCATGTTTAAGTAAAATTTTCCACATGTTATAAGTATAACTACTAAATGTTTCTTGTGAAATACTCACCCCAAAATGAATAATTTTTCAGATTGAACTGATCGGCGTTGATGCGATGGCGATAGGCTTACGAGCTTGTCATGGAAAGTCTTATTTAGTTTATGTTTTGACGTCGAAATGATCGAGTTAATTATGATGTAATTACTATATTTTAAGTATTTGATTCAGTATTTAATTATGTAATGTGTACGGAAGACAAGATGTTTGTTTAATTGCCGTTCAAAGTTTTAAATTAGAAATTGCTTAGTTTCATTTTCAAAATTTTCAGCTTACTGTCTCATTTTCAAAAACTCATAACTTTTTCTACAATTGGAGTTTTTGAGTGAAATTAGTTGCTATGTAAATCCCTATATGTGGTCTAATAACATAAATTAGAATCACTTAAAAATTCCATCGGACGAATTTATTATGGACGTTTGAACGGGCTGCCTTAAGACACTTGGGACAATTTTCAAGAAACTTCAGCTATTATTTTCACCTACCAAACGACGTAGTTAAGGTTTGAAATTTTAACATGTTTTAGTTAGTAGTCCCAAGTATCCACAGTTAAAGTTTCATAAATTTTGGAATTCTTTTGTATGGACAAATAAATTATGGCGACACCGATCATGGTGTAGGCAAAACTATAAAATTTTGAAGTAAATTCCTCTTCCCTTGCACACTTATTATTTTTCCGCAAACTTTTAATTTTTAAAACCCTTCAAAGTCATGGAAAATATTATTTGGAGTCGTCATATACATTTAAAGATTTATTTCAGTGACTCTCTAGATTGAGAAAATCCAGAGTGTTACAATTTGGTATCAGAGCGTGGTTTTTCTTTTCTGTAGACTCGTGAATTTTTATTTTATTTTATTTTTAAATTTATTTTATTTTATTTATTATATTTCATTTTGGTCTTTTTTTTTATATGTCAAGATGAAATTTTAGAGGTTGAGAATTTTAGAATTTAAGTATCGCTACTCACCATCGCCGCGCTACGCCAGTTCTGAGTTATAATGTGGGGTTAATTAAAATTTTATTTTATAGAAAATTTTATTTGTTTCATTTTACGATGAAATGTTAAGTTAAGATAAAGTTTTATGTTAGTCCTTTTCAATTTAAAATATGATACAAATCCACCTAATCGAACCTTTCATAAATTGTATCTCAAACATGGTTCCTCCGAGTGATGATTTCCTAGAACACGCCAAAATGGCAATGAATAATTATATACTTTTTGCTTCGGATCCCGAGTGGTCAATTGGCCATCATATCGGTAACCATAGGACAGCTCATTTCAGGGCGATGAACTAGGTTTTAGTAACCACCGATGCCGAGTCTATTGCTCATGTGATTGACTCACTGATTGGCCCGGGACAACTAGTTGCCGATGAGATTTTAAGAGATTTGGAGGAGATCTACCACCCAGAGGTAGAATATGACGTGTATTGTGAAGTGCTCATTATACACTGGGAGGAGTACAGTTTATATGGTGCAAGTCACTATCCTATCCCCGAGCCGGCTCTAGTAGTTGAACCCATCCCCGAGCCTGCTCCAGTAGTCGAGCCAGAGCCAAAGCCAGCGTTAGTGTTTGAGGCTAATCCAGTTATCCAGGTCGAGGATGACCTGGAGGGGGATCTTGAGATAGCGTATGAGGCTGAGTCTTATGTTACCTCAGATGACAAGGCTCCACGACCTAAGAAGCCTAGGGTACGCGGAGGATGGATCAGCAACGGCGATGCTTAGAGACTTTTTAGTAGTCAGATATTTTCCTTTCAATATTTCAGTTTTCCCATGTACAGTTACTTTACCGTTGTTTAGCGCTAGATGCTTTTACTTATTGTACCTCTTGAAGGATGATTTAAATATATAAAAGATGCTATTTAAATTCTCTTTTATTGATAGTCTTTCAAATATTCATGGCTTTGTGTATGGTGGTTATTTCGATGAATTACAAACTTTATCGTTTTATTTATTCTAAAGAAAATGGCACCAACTACGCAAGTAAGAGCTATTAAAGACCTACAACTAGCGATTGAAGAAATGAGGAGAGCGTTGGCAACTCAAACGGCACCCCCAGTGCCACAACCGCCAATGGCACCACAGACACTGTTACAGTGCCCCAATCGCATCAGACCCCACCAACACATCATTGATATCGGCTTCCCTAATTTCGACAGTGAGAATGATCCTCTTGCAGCCTAGGAATGGTTACGGACGATTGAGAAAAAATTTCGACACATCGCTTGTCTTGAAAATCATAAGGTACTTTGTGCAGAGTTCATGCTAAGCGGCAGAGCAGGTCATTGGTGGGAGTCAACATCCCACACTTGTACTGAGGATGAACAGAATAATCTCTCATGCGCTCAATTCAAAGTCGAGCTAACAGAAAATTATTTTCTGCAGGCCCTATGAGATTATAAAGAATCAAAGTTTCTACATTTGGTTCAAGGGAGATGGAAATTACTGAGTATGAGCGAAAATTTGAGAAAATGTTGCACTATGCCCCATATTCGGTTAGCACTGAATTAACGAAGGCAAGACGTTATGAAAGAGGGTTGCGCACAGAGGTTAGGCAGATTGTTAGTTCCTATGCACTTCCTACTTTCAGGGCAGTGGTCAAGATGGCTTAAACCGTGACCTTTTTGGGCTTAAAAGTCAAAGTTCAGGGACAACAGAATGACTCGGGAAAGTGAAATTGGCAGGATCAGAATAGGAACCACAATTCAGGCCAGTTCAAGAGATAGAATCAAGGTCCCGTCAGGGTCAGTCAAGTAATTCCATTCCTCAGTACCCTAAGTGTAAGAAAAATCACAGTGGTGATTGCCACTTTGGCAAGAACATCTGCTATAGGTATGGAGAACCAAGACACTATGTGTCACAACGTTGTGTAGAGCCTACAGAGCCAGCAAAGGTTAATGATCAAGCGAATAAAGAAAAAGCTAGAATGTGTGTATGTTATATATTTCTAGCGTACTTGTTTATGTTTTTATTGATTCTGGTGTGACACATTCATTTATATCTGAAGCATTCCTAGCTAAAGTTAATATTCTATGTCGAAAAAGTGATAGTATACTAGAGGTTAGTATGCCATCGGGAGGAACTATAGAGATAGATAAATAAGCTAGGGCAGTTTAGATAGATTTTGATGTGTTAGTTTTGTCAGCAGACCTGCATGTTATAAGTATGAGAGATTTTGACATTATCCTGGGAATGGATTGGTTGGGTAATAATCATGCTACCATTGTATGTTTTGAGAAGGAAGTAATCTATCGAAGGCCGTGAGAGAAAGAGTTCAAATTTTATAGGTCAAAGATTAAAGAACTTCCCCATCTTATCTCAACTTTATAGGCGAAAAGTTGCTTAAGAAAATAGATTGCCAAGGTTTTCTTGTCAATCTCACTAGTACCCTATCTGAAGAAGTATCATTGGATAATGTACCAGTAGTTTAGAAGTACGTAGATGTATTACCAGATGATCTAGTAGGCATACCGCCTAATAGGCAAGTAGAATTCATGATAGATCTTATACCTGGTGCTGCACCCATATCAAAGGCTCTGTATCGGATGGCACTTAGAATGCAATTCGAAGAACTTTTGGATAAAGGGTTTATCCGACCAAGTGTTTTCCCGTGGAGAGCTCCTGTACTGTTTGTTAAAAAGAAAGATGGATCGATGAGAATGTGCATCGACTACCGTGAGTTGAATAAATTGACGATCAAGGACAAGTATCTAGTCCCAAGAATTGAAGATTTATTTGATCAATTGAAGGGTGCTTCTGTGTTTTCAAAGATTGACTTGGGGTCGGGCTATCATCAACTAAAAATTAGGCCATCGAATATACCAAAGTCAGCATTCCGTACTCGCTATGGGCATTATAAATTCACAGTAATGCCCTTTGGACTGACGAATGCTCCAGCGGTATTTATAGATTTAATGAATCGAGTTTTTCATCAATATTTAGATCGGTTCGTTATTGTGTTCATCGATGACATCTTCATTTATTCCAAGAATCTCGAGCAACATCAAGAGCACCTGAGAATAGTATTGGAGACTTGCAGAGAGAAAAGTTGTATGCCAAATTTTTAAGTACGAATTTTGGTTCGACCGAATAGGGTTCCTTGGACATGTTGTGTGGCCAAGGAAATTGAAGTAGATCCATCCAAGGTTGAAGCCGTGTCAAATTGGCTGGCACCATCAAATGTTGGGAAAATAAGAAGTTTTTGGGTTTGGCCTACTATTATCGACGTTTCATAGAAGGATTTTCTAAAATAGCTGGCCCTATGATGCAATTGACTCGAAAAGGGGTTAAGTATGTCTGGTCCGAGAGGTGTGAACAGAGTTTTCAAGAATTAAAGAACAAGCTAGTATCTGCACCAATATTAGCTTTACCCGAAGGTTCAGAGGGCTACGTAATTTACAGTGATACATCAAAACTCGGTTTGGACTGTGTATTGATGCAAAATAGAAAAATGATAGCTTATGCTTCAAGAAAGTTTAAGCAGTATGAGCAGAATTATCCGACACATGATCTTGAACTTGCGGCGGTAGTTCACACCTTGAAAATTTGGCGCCATTTCCTTTATGAAAGCAAGTGCGAAATTTACACCGACCATAAGAGTCTCAAGTACTTTTTCACTCAGAAGGAGTTGAATATGAGACAACGACGATGGTTGGAATTAGTAAAGGATTACGACTGCTATATCATTTACCACCCAGGTAAGGCAAATGTAGTCGTGGATCCTCTAAGCAGAAAGAATGTAGATCAGTTGTCTGCATTACAATCGACACAAAATAATCTGATCAAAGACTTTGAGAGTATGAAAATTGAAGTATTAACTCCACCAGTACAAACGTCGGCAGTAATAGCAAGTTTGATAGTAAAGTCGACACTCAGAGATAGAATTTTGACAGCTCAAAAGGATGATCCTTTCTTGGAAAATATTAGAACTGAAGTAGGAACTGAAAAGAGAAAAGACTTTGAAGGACAAGGCTTTGAGTTCAAAGGTCGAATATGTGTGCCAAAAGATGAAGGTCTGAGAAATGAGATTTTATCTGAAGCTCATTCCGCACTGCACATCCAGGAAGAACCAAAATGTATAAAGATTTGTGTAATACATTTTGGTGGAGAAACATAAAAGGAGATGTAGCTCGTTTCGTGTCAAAGTATTTGGTGTGTTAACAAGTGAAAACGGAGCATCAGAGGCCGTCAGGGCTATTAAATCCAATGGATATACCGGAGTGGAAATGGAAGAAAATTTATATGGATTTTTTTGTGCGTTTTCCTAGATCGGCGAGAGGTCATGATGCCATCTGGGTTGTAGTAGACCGTTTGACAAAATCTGTGCATTTTTTTTCCATTAGAATGAATTTCAATCTGGAACAATTAGCGCAAATGTATGTCAAAGAAATTGTTAGACTTCACGGGATACCAACATTCATCGTATCAGATAGAGATCCGAGGTTACCTCAAATTTTTGGTAAAATGTTCAAGGAGCTTGGGGTACTAAATTGAAATTTAACACAGCTTACCACCCCTAAACCGACAGGCAATCGGAACGCACTATTCAAATCCTTATGGATATGTTGAGAGCATGCGTCTTAGATTTGGGTGGTAAATGGGAAGGTCACCTACCGTTGGTAGAATTCGCTTACAATAATAGTTTCCAAACTACTATCGGTATGGCACCATATGAGGCAATGTATGGTTGTCGATATCATTCGCCAATTTGTTGGGACGAAGTCGGCAAGAGAATAATTCTAGGACCAGAGTTGGTTGAGAAAACAGTAGAAGTAATAGACAAGATCAGGACCAAAATTAAGACAGTGCAGGACCGTGCAGGACCGTCAGAAGAGTTATGCCAATCAAACAAGAAATGAATTAGAATTCGGGGTTGGCGAAAAAAAAATTCTAAAGGTGGCACCTATGAAAGGAATACTACGTTTTAGTAAGAAAGGGAAATTAAGACCGTGTTTTATCGACCCATTTGAAATTCTTAAAAAGATTGGAAACGTGGCGTATCGTTTGGCATTGCCACTCGAACTCTCACCGTGCACGACTTTTTCTATATTTCGATGTTAAGGAAGTACGTACATGATCCTACACACGTGGTAAAATACGAGTCTTTAGATTTAAAGAATGATATGACTTACGAGAAAGCACCGTGATGATCTTAGAAAGAAAGGTCCATGTTTTGAGAAATCGGAAATCTCATTAGTTAAAATTCAGTGGGGTAGACATGAGGAAGATGAGATCACTTGGAAAAAAGAAGAAAATATCTTAGATAAGTACCCGGACCTTGTAAACCATGTAAGTTAAATTTCAAGGACGAAATTATTCTAAGTGGAGAAGGTTGTAACAACTGAAATTTTCATATTTCAATTTCAAGTAAATAAAATTTCTTACTTTCGGCGTCGCTTCGTACCCCATGATTTATTTTAAAAAATTTGGTTATGTTAAAATTTTGCGCATGTTCGTTTCAAAATTTTAGTCGACGTCTATGGAAATAATTTGAAAACGAACCTTATTCTATTTTCATTTGGTAAGCTGTTAATTTCAAGTTGAATTAAATAATTTATAGCTAGCCTATTCGTTCTCCGGTTCTATCTAAAAATCTCGGCCATTTATTTTCAATTTCTTAGTCAAAACCCGACTTATTTTCAACTCCAAAATTTAACCAAAAGGCCCACCCAAACAAACCTTAAATTCTACCACTTTGCATCAACCAAACAGCCCCTTCCTTAGCAAAGAATCCACCCCATGATAAAAAAAATAATAAAAAAAGAGGCGTCCCAGCAGCCCACCTTCCAGCCATGTTTCTTACCATTTCCTTCTCCACTTTTCTCCCACTCTTGAGCCCTCAATCCAACTGGCTTCTCCCTCCAAATTACCCCATAAAAACCGTCTTCCAATTCTCCACATTCGAACAAAAAAAATAATACGCGCCCCACCATTGTAGAAACTGTCCCCCAGTGACCATGATAAGTCATGGTCTTTGCCACTTTCTTTCTCCCATTCTCCCTCCTTTTTTCCAGCCCTGAATTCATATGATATCTCACTCCAAAAAAACCTCAAATTCGTCCACAGGATTGCCCAGAAAATCAGTTCCTAAGTTAAGCAAAAAACTCCAATTTTCTCTTCAAAAAAATCAGCCTCAAGCCCCAGCATTCTTTCTTATTTCCAGCCACTTTTTCCAACAACATCCTACCCTGTTAGTATCCCAAATTCAATGCAACAAATTTAGAAGAAAAACTCTCATTTTCTTGTCTAGAATTTCGGCCAGCATACTCTCTCAGATTTCTACATTTTCAACTCCAAAGTTCCAGCAATTATCTTCAATTTTCGGTCCAAATTTTGGCCAACAGTAAGAGGACCTTAACCTTTCTTTTTAATTCGCAAAATTTTCCTATATATATATAGTGTACGGGTTGGATTTTTGGAAAGCTGCTTCATCAAAACTTCAACTAAAAACTCGTTTTAAGGTAGTTTTACTTAATGTTTTTACTGTGGTTTTTATGAAGTTTTGAGAAATTATGACGTTATATGAATGCCATGCAAACTCATTTACGAAGAAAATTATGATAGTGATTGAAGGTAATCACTTTAACATGTTTGTGATAGAAAGTAATCACATATGATGTTATGTATTGCCGGCTACCAATGTTTATGTTATTATGTACGTTTCAAAAATCATAGCATGTCGAATTCATGTTTAAGTAAAATTTTACACATGTTATAAGTATTGTTACTTAGTGTTTCTTATGAAATACTCACCCCCAAAACAAATAAATTTTTAGATTGAACTGATCGGCGTTGATGCAATGGCGGTAGGCTAACGAGCTTGTCATGGAAAGTCTTATTTAGTTTATGTTTTGACGTCGAAATGATCATCGAGTCAATTATGATGTAATTACTATATTTTAAGTATTTGATTCAGTATTTAATTATGTAACTGAAGACAAGATGTTGGTTTAATTGCCGTTCAAAGTTTTAAATTAGAAATTGCTTAGTTTCATTTTCAAAATTTTCAGCTTACTGTCCCCTTTTCAAAAAATTATAACTTTTTCTACGGTTGGATTTTTTGAGTGAAATCAGTTGCTATGTAAAGCTCTATATGTTGTCTAATAACAAAAATAGGAATCACTTAAAAATTCTATCGGATGAATTTATTATGGACGTTTGAAAGGACTGCCTTAAGGCACCCGGGACAGTTTTCAAGAAACTTGGGCTATTATTTTCACCTACCAAATGACGTAGTTAAGGTTTGAAATTTTAACATGTTGTATTCTGTAGTCTTAAGTATCTACAGTTAAAGTTTCGTAAATTTTGAAATTCGTTTGAATGGTCAAATAAATTGAGACAGCACCTATCGTAGTATAGGCAAAACTATTAAACCTATTTTCATATAAATTCCAAAATATTCCTATTTTGAATACGAATATATAAAAACGCATTTAAAAACAAGATTATCTAAATTGAATGCACCAAGCATAGGAAATTATTTCTAATTTCTATTAACTTGGTGTTTAAAACCATAAGGAACTAATTTATTTTGAACCTTTCAGAAACTAAAATAAATCACAAACACGCTCAAACGGTGATCAATAATTCAAATAGACATTTAAATCATGGTATAAATCAATCAAACATAAATTTGGATTAAGATTGAGAATTCAAAAATTAAACAAATATAAAAAGTTTACATCATCATCCATAGCATAAATAAATTTAGCATAACATACTAAGAGAAAGAAAACAAAAAGAAAAGTAAAACATAGAAGCCATCACCCGAATTGAAATAAAACTCGAAAGAGATGATCTTGATCTTTTCTTGATCTTCGTTTCTTGCCTCTTCTCTTATTTCTCTCCCAATTTCTGCTCTAAAATTTCACAAAACGGCCCCTTTCGTTATGAGTGAATAACTCATATTTATACCTCATTAATTGTGCCCCAAAAATCCTTAAAATCGTGGCCCAAACTTTTCCTAATCGGAGTGGAGGTCAAAAAAGGAAATAAAATTTACGTGGGTCAATAAAATAGCTCGGGCGACGCCAGTGCACTACTGGCCTCTACTTTACTGCGCTACCTTTGCGGTCGCCCAGCTATAAGTTGGGCGATCGCCCAGCTTGGATGTTTTAATTCTGTGCTTTTTGTCCTCCAACTTTTCATTATCTCCAATGTGGTCCTTTAACTTTCCATAATCTCCATCTTGGTCCTTCAACTTTCCATAATCTCCAGCTTGGTCCTTTCAATTGAGTGTAATTAGATCCTCATACTTTTGAAATATTTTTCAATTTATTGCTCTTTGCATCCATTCTTCTCTAATTCCTTACAAACGGGTCCAACACTGCAATAGAAGCAAAAATACACTAAACTAAATATAAAATTAATAAAATGACGAGATAAAAACTTAGTTTAAAGGCTCAAATAAGTGCACAAAATGCACTTATCAGTTACTAAGTAACTAATGTCATTTGTTCTTTAGTTAGAAAATAACTAGCGCCCATTTCTTATAAATAGTGGTAGTTACATTGGCTCTTTTAGTATAGTTTAGATTTAAATTTAGATTTAGATATAAATTTTATTCATACATTGACTTTTTAAAATTTGTTATCACCTCAATGTAAATTCCTTGTGATAATAAGTGAGGCTTTGGAAGTATTTGCTTTTGTAAACTGTGATTGAAACATGTTAGTTTGTTGAGGATTTAGTTGGTAGACTTGTATGCCATCGACAATCAATTTGTTATCAACAAGATATTTTTAAGATAATTTCTTCAAATTTTTATAAGATCACTAACAAGTAGTAATAATAAAAGAGACATATATCGATCAAAAAAAAAAAAAAAAAAGAGACATATATATGCATCGAGGGGCATTTTTGTAATTCGTAAAAGTTAAAACCCAATTAACAAATTTTGTGATGTGGCGGCCCCTAATTGGGTAATACACGTGCTCACTCCTTAGGCCATGCGGGTTTTCTTTCACAAACACGTGGTGATACATTTAAACATCTAATGAGACAAATGACATGCTTCCACGTCAGAAGATGATTCGATCAAGGCGAGTGAAGAGATATTGACTACTGAAGGAAGCATAATCCATGTCTATATCGTTCTCTCTCTACTCACTCAACGGATTTGCATGAATTAAAAACTCCAATTAAAATTATAAGGGAAAAAAAGAAGAAGCTATAGACAATCGCCTATTACTTTTTCCACTCCAATGACCATCACTGCAACCATAGGTGATAGGACACTTTCATTTTATTTATTTTTATGATATTCAATATTGAATATATCTTCCTAAAATGTAACGTAATCTTAGTATTATTACGGCGGATAAAATTAAAATTTATTGGTATATGTAGTCACACAAATCATTAATAAAAACAAGTTACTAAATATATAAAACGTTTGAAGTATAAATTAATGAATTCAATTATTTTAAAATTTTATGTTTAATTAATATGTAATAAATTACATAATATGGATAAATAAATTTTGTGTTTGACTGTGTACTTCATAAATAATGTACTGATTTTATTAGTGGAAAGGAGTCGGGAAGATGACTTTTCATTTTGCTTCTTCTTTATTTTTTCTTGTTTTCCCTGTTTTGAATTAAAACAAAATATATGCTATTCAAACGTTACAACTAAATAAGTAACTTTTTAATTTTAAAGAAATTCCCTCAAGTACTTAAAAATGAAATATTGTGACTCAAAAGTCAACAAAAATTGATTAAGAAAATGTTCATTTATCGAAATATTGTTTAGGATTCGTTTGATTTAGTACAGAAGAGAAATAGAGATTTCGAGTTTTTTTTTTTTTTTTTATCAAGCGACACCCGAATTTGAACAGGAGAAAAAGGATTTGTAGGCCCCCGGCCATGCCGCCAAAATGATACATTTCAATTAAAATTTTAATAAAAAATTAAAGTTAAAGTCAATAATTAATTTTAACAAATATTATAAAAATCGTAAAACGTAGTTAGGCGTGGAGGTAAAGCTCAAGCTTTTCGAGCCTAGGCGAGGCGTAGAGTGAGGCGTGGTACAGGCATGTATGGCGCCAAGTCTCAGGTGGATTCTTTAGAATAATAATTTTAACTATACATTTTATGGGATTCATATTTTTTTATAACTTTTCAACTATATATTTTATCAATTTTAACAAAATTTTTAATTTTAATCAAAATCACATATTAGAATGTCATTAAAAATGAAATAGTAGAAATCAAAGATCAAAAAAATTAATTAAGAATCTAGCGCTCATTTTAGATCCAAAACTTCCGCTCCTATTTTATATATGAATTATAATCTAATGACCAATGTGGCGAACGACAATTAGTTTTCAACTTAGACATGGATGATATGGTCATTCCATGGGTTTTGATCTATTATTCTCCCTGGTGGGCATTATAATAATGCCCACCGATTAAAGTATAAAAAATACTCATCGCTTGAGTGTAAGCCCCGTGAATAAGTGTTTTACACGCCTCTACACTCAAACAATGAGTATTTTACACTTGTTAGGTGGGCGTTATTATAATGTCCACCGGAACAAGTGTTGAAGTCCGTCATTCCATTGTATAAAGTCGTGTAAGGTTTTGTTCGGTGGAAATTATTTTATCCAAAAAATCTATTTTTTTTGTCTACGATTTTGACTTTTCAACATTTTTTACACTACCAAAGCTTTTGAAAATCAGAAAAAATAAAAAAATCTATTTTTTAAAAAAATCTCCAAAACAATGCTAGTTAGCAAATGCATCACTGTCGCCCGTGACCGACGCACATAATCTTATAAAACCCCTAATTCATGAGTTACATTTTCACACGAAATATTTTAGGAGTGCCGAAGATATTTTGGGAGCTGAGATTTAGAGAAACAACGGCGTTATCCAAAGTTTGGATATCCTTATTCCTGATCGTGTTCACTTTAACTGGATTGATCTCTGAAGAACAATCGGAATCCAAAGAGTTCGTGGTGACCTTAGACCACTCCAATTTCACTGATTTCGTTGCCAAACATAAGTTCGTCGTCGTTGAATTTTACGCCCCTTGGTCATTTTTCTTCTTTTTTAAATAGATTACTTTGAATTTTTGTAGTTTTGCAATTTTTGAATGATGATTTGGAATGGGGATTTTAGATTTGTTGTGATTGATATGTATGTCTACGTAAATTAAATGACAGAATTGGAATTTTTAATAGTTAATTATATTCATGTATACGATTGCTTCTTTTTTTTTTGTGTGTGTGTGTGGGGGAAAAATGAAGAAGAGAAGAAAAATTATAAAGGTAAGATCTAAAAAGAGGAATGAATTATGTAATGTGTATCATGGACAATATAACGTCTAGCTATTTTATGGTGAATTTTGTTTGTTCAGATCTGTGAATAACTTGAAATAGTAATCTTTTATTCCAGTATGTGTAAATTGCACGAGAAGAGCCTTGTTAAACACTGTGATAATCAATTAGCTTTCACTTCTCTGACTAATTGATATTACATTTTAATTCGTTAAAACTCTGTTACAGGTGTGGGCACTGCAAGAAACTTGCTCCAGAGGTAATATTTATCTATACTCGAAATACTCTAAATGAAATGAATTTCTCTTCTATTTTATTTTATTTTTTGGCAATGTCGGGATCTGGAGATTATATAACGTATAATCTATGGATTTGCAGTATGAGAAAGCTGCAGCTATTTTGAGTAAGAATGATCCTCTAGTTGTGTTAGCCAAAGTTGACGCCAATGAGGACAAAAATAAACCTCTTGCCAGTGAGTTTGAAATTCAAGGTTTTCCCTCACTTAAAATTTTGAGATATGGAGGCAGTGTTGTTCAAGAGTATAAAGGACCCGTGAGGCTGACGGCATTGTCACTTATTTGAAAAAGCAAAGTGGCCCTGCATCCAATGAAATTAAATCTCCTGAAGATGCTACCACTGTAATCGACGACAGTAAGATTCTTGTGGTGAGTGCCATTTCCCACTCTTCTCCCCTCCTCTGTCCTCAAGTGTGGAGTCAAATTTGTAAGCTGCAGAGGTAAAAGATGTTTGTACAATTTTACAGGTTGAAGTTTTCCCGGAATTTTCTGGGGAGCAGTTTGAGAACTTCACTACTTTAGCTGAGAGATTGCGTGCTGACTATGAGTTTGGTCATACTTTGGATGCTAAGCTCCTTCCTCGTGGGGACTCATCAGTTGTTGGACCAATTGTTAGGCTGTTCAAACCTTTTGATGAACTCTTTGTAGATTTTCAGGTATAACATTTCTTTTCAGTTCTATTAGGATATGCATATTTTTGGCCGGTTATTTATTTGGTTCTCTCTGTCCTAATATCTAATGTTATACTCCTCTTAACTCAAATACTTGTGTGCTTGCAGGACTTTGATGTGGACGCTTTAGTGAAGTCTGTTGAAGAAACAAACATTCCTACAGTTACTCTCTTTAACAAGGACCCAAAGCACCATCCTTTTGTTATCAAATTCTTCAACAGCCCCAATGCCAAGGTGAACTAAAGCTTCTTTCATCTTTTTAGGACCATTGCTAATTTTTTACTGAATGTTCTTGCTGCAGAATGAAATTCTATGCAATATATAAATAGCACCATTTTTATCTGAGAACATAATTTGTTATTAAAGGATGAAATATTTGTTTCTCATACAGTGGCCAATCATCACTCGGTGTCTGCCTTCCTTACAAGTTTAATTAAAGAAAACTAGATACTTATGCTGTCTAATTCACTTTGGTCTTGTTAGATTTCAGCTCTAAACTTCATTTACATCATTTCCTTTTGCAACTTGATACTTGGAAAAAATAGTTTTTTTCCCCATGAATTTGTGTTCTGCATGTTACTCAAAGGTACAAAGATGTTCCTGTGAAAGATGGGTGTTCGAAAGGATTCCATCGTTTTTCAAGAAAGTTTTTATGTTAATTTGAATGTCCTGAAAACACTAGGAAGAATCTTTGAATTTTTCTTTCTTAAAATGTCTATCTAACCCAAGGAACACTTGTATTTCCTGTTTCCTTATTTCTCTAGCCTTGGTTAATGAACTTGATCAAATTAATCTGGCTACCAAAGACTCATGGTTATCTTCTTTATTGTTGGATACTGTTTAAAGGTTTACTTTAATACCTGGACTATAGCAAATTATCAGCTGGTACCACCATATGAATATTTGGTACAACTCTACTCCATGTCATTTTCTTTTCATTGTGGAAAACTTATGACATCTCATGGATTTGATTGGCAGGCAATGTTATTTCTGAACTTTGGCAGTGAGCATTATGATGCTTTTAGATCAAAATATCATGATGTTGCTGAGCAGTTCAAGGGCAAGGGCTTAAGTTTTCTAATGGGTGATATAGAGGCTAGTCAAGGTGCTTTCCAGGTTTGTACATATCAGAGTCTTCTGTTTGATTCATTTGCTATTTTGCTTACATTTTATCACTAACTCGTCGTATCACTGGCTTCTATGAACAGTATTTTGGGCTTAAGGACGAACAGATTCCTCTGATAATCATACAAACAAATGATGGAAAGAAATATCTAAAGCCAAATGTTGAGCCTGATCAGATTGCAGCATGGGTGAAGGGCTTTAAGGTAAAGAATCCTTCTTCAGTTCTTCTCGTGGGGCCTTCTCTCCGCCTTCCTATTAAAGCCTCTCCACGCCATTGATGATCCTTATATCTTTGATGTACTTTTTAAAAATGGTGTTGCCTATTTAAATAGTTTTTATTTTTATAATCTCGCGTGTGGGCAAGTAGTTCATTATTGTAGTTTTTCTGGCAGCAACTAACTAATAGCTGCTGTGTAATCATTAATGAAGGATGGTAATGTGCAACCATTCAAAAAGTCAGAGCCCATTCCTGAGGCCAACAATGAACCTGTTAAGGTGGTGGTTGCTGATAACTTGCAGGACACGGTCTTCAACTCGGGGAAAAATGGTGTGTATCAATATTTACATATTTACATTCTTTTAAATTTTTACCATTTTGCACGTTAGTGTACTTGCTTATATTTTCGGTTGTCGTGATACTTAAGCAGCAGTTGTTTTCTCTCATTTCTGACCACAACTAGGAGTTACAATTGTCTCCACTGTATGAACATTTCATCTGCCTCTATCACTACCTTGCAAATGGTGTGCCTCAATACGTGTCTGTTTGTGCACATACCTTTCTCGGTGTTTGCATGCAATGTCGCAAGTCCTTAAATTTCACTATCTCAGTAGAGGAGACAAGCTCAATTTTACTTCTTTCCTTCTAGCTTGTGGAATCCCCTACGGATCACTACCTTGCAGATGGTGTGCCTCAATACGTTTCTGTTTGTGCACATACCTTTCTCGGTGTTTGCATGCAATGTCGCAAGTCCTTAAATTTCACTATCTCAGTAGAGGAGACAAGCTCAATTTTACTTCTTTCCTTCTAGCTTGTGGAATCCCCTACGGATCACTACCTTGCAGATGGTGTGCCTCAATTGTGTGCACATACCTTTCTCGGTGTTTGCATGCAATGTCGCAAGTCCTTAAATTTCACTATCTCAGTAGACAAGAGACAAGCCCAATTTTACTTCTTTCCTTCTAGCTTGTTAGCTTGTGGAATCCCCACGGATTACACCTAACATCTGGGCTTATTTTACGTGCAGTTCTATTAGAGTTTTATGCTCCGTGGTGCGGACACTGCAAAAAATTAGCTCCAATTTTGGATGAAGTTGCCGTCTCATTTCAAAGTGATCCCGATGTTGTCATTGCAAAAATTGTAAGATTCTCCACCAATACCTTAGTATTATGCCACCTTAGTTTAATATTATAACCTTGGAAAATTGTGATGAAATGTTGGCATTGTTCACCTCTTGCTACGTCCTAATTATATGCGTCTCTGGTATTGTCTTAAAGTGCATGTTTGGTAGTAGTCATTATTGGTAGGACCAGTCAAAATAATAAATAAGATTCTAGATTTTTTTCCCTTCCTAAATGTACAAGTATTATCACATCATCCCCACATGCCATAAAGGTAAGGCAAATCAGTAGCTGTACTGTGAATGGTTGTACTATGAAATGGTAGATTGAAATATGTGTTGTACTCGATTCCAATATTTGTCATTTATAAACACGACAGCAAATCTGTAAATAAGAAATAGAAATTATGGTCTTGTTCGGTAGCCATTTTATCCAAAAAAAATCTATTTTTTTGTCTACAATTTTTGACTTTTCAACTCTTTTTACACTACCAAAACTTTTGAAAAGTAAAAAAGTAACCAAAAAAATCCATTTTTCTCCAAAAAATCTCTACAGAACAAGCCCTATAACTGCAAAAATACATCGATTGTAAATAAAAGTAGAATCACATAACAGTGGTTTTTACACCAATTGAGAACAAGTTGAACCACTTGTCAAAACAAACCATACAAACACAAAAGCTTTAAAGCATTCATTGATGTCCAAACAAACTTTCCTTGAATTCCATAAAAACAAGGGATCGGATCCTCACCTTACAAACATCTCATTGATCATTCCCAATTATCTTTGAGACCCCAACCTTTCAGAAAGACATCCATTCTAGGCAAGAATGCCTACTTTTCAATTTACGAAAATCAAAGATTGAAACTTCTCCTACAAAAAAGTGTCCAAACCACCCAAGAAAATTTTTTCGACAGATTCAAAAGTCTAGGAAAAATCCAAAACAAAGAAAGTGCAACCCTTTTCGACATTGCACTTCAAGACTTTCTTTCTCTTGAAGGTTCAGCTCTAAACTTCATTTACATCATTTCCTTTTGCAACTTGGTACTCGGAAAAATAGTTTTTTTCCCCATGAATTTGTGTTCTGCATGTTACTCAAAGGTACAAAGATGTTCCTGTGAAAGATGGGTGTTCGAAAAGGATTCCATCGTTTTTCAAGAAAGTTTTTATGTTAATTTGAATGTCCTGAAAACACTAGGAAGAATCTTGAAATTTTTCTTTCTTAAAATGTCTATCTAACCCAAGGAACACTTGTATTTCCTGTTTCCTTATTTCTCTAGCCTTGGTTAATGAACTTGATCAAATTAATCTGGCTACCAAAGACTCTGCGGTTATCTTCTTTATTGTTGGATACTGTTTAAAGGTTTACTTTAATACCTGGACTATAGCAAATTATCAGCTGGTACCACCATATGAATATTTGGTACAACTCTACTCCATGTCATTTTCTTTTCATTGTGGAAAACTTATGACATCTCATGGATTTGATTGGCAGGCAATGTTATTTCTGAACTTTGGCAGTGAGCATTATGATGCTTTTAGATCAAAATATCATGATGTTGCTGAGCAGTTCAAGGGCAAGGGCTTAAGTTTTCTAATGGGTGATATAGAGGCTAGTCAAGGTGCTTTCCAGGTTTGTACATAACGGAGTCTTCTGTTTGATTCATTTGCTGTTTTGCTTACATTTTATCACTAACTCGTCGTATCACTGGCTTCTATGAACAGTATTTTGGGCTTAAGGACGAGCAGATTCCTCTGATAATCATACAAACAAATGATGGAAAGAAATATCTAAAGCCAAATGTTGAGCCTGATCAGATTGCTGCATGGGTGAAGGGCTTTAAGGTAAAGAATCCTTCTTCAGTTCTTCTCGTGGGGCCTTCTCTCCGCTTTCCTATTAAAGCCTCTCCACGCCATTGATGATCCTTATATCTTTGATGTACTTTTTAAAAATGGTGTCGCCTATTTAAATAGTTTTTATTTTTATAATCTCGCGTGTGGGCAAGTAGTTCATTATTGTAGTTTTTCTGGCAGCAACTAACTAATAGCTGCTGTGTAATCATTAATGAAGGATGGTAATGTGCAACCATTCAAAAAGTCAGAGCCCATTCCTGAGGCCAACAATGAACCTGTTAAGGTGGTGGTTGCTGATAACTTGCAGGACACGGTCTTCAACTCGGGGAAAAATGGTGTGTATCAATATTTTTCGTATTTACATTCTTTTAAATTTTACCATTTTGCACGTTAGTGTACTTGCTTATATTTTCGGTTGTCGTGATACTTAAGCAGCAGTTGTTTTCTCTCATTTCTGACCACAACTAGGAGTTACAATTGTCTCCACTGTATGAACATTTCATCTGCCTCTATCACTACCTTGCAAATGGTGTGCCTTGTCACGTGTCAGTTTGTGCACATAGCTTTCTCGGTGTTTGCATGCAATGTCGCATAAGTCCTTAAATTTCACTATCTCAGTAGAGGAGACAAGCTCAATTTTACTTCTTTCCTTCTAGCTTGTGGAATCCCCTACGGATCACTACCTTGCAGATGGTGTGCCTCAATACGTGTCTGTTTGTGCACATACCTTTCTTGGTGTTTGCATGCAATGTCGCAAGTCCTTAAATTTCACTATCTCGGTAGACAAGAGACAAGCCCAATTTTACTTCTTTCCTTCTAGCTTGTTAGCTTGTGGAATCCCCTACGGATTACACCTAACATCTGGGCTTATTTTACGTGCAGTTCTATTAGAGTTTTATGCTCCGTGGTGCGGACACTGCAAAAAATTAGCTCCAATTTTGGATGAAGTTGCCGTCTCATTTCAAAGTGATCCCGATGTTGTCATTGCAAAAATTGTAAGATTCTCCACCAATACCTTAGTATTATGCCACCTTAGTTTAATATTATAACCTTGGAAAATTGTGATGAAATGTTGGCATTGTTCACCTCTTGCTACGTCCTAATTATATGCGTCTCTGGTATTGTCTTAAAGTGCATGTTTGGTAGTAGTCATTATTGGTAGGACCAGACAAAATAATAAATAAGATTCTAGATTTTTTCCTTCCTAAATGTACAAGTATTATCACATCATCCCCACATGCCATAAAGGTAAGGCAAATCAGTAGCTGTACTGTGAATGGTTGTACTATGAAATGGTAGATTGAAATATGTGTTGTACTCGATTCCAATATTTGTCATTTATAAACACGACAGCAAATCTGTAAATAAGAAATAGAAATTATAACTGCAAAAATACATCAGTGTAAATAAAAGTAGAATCACGCAGCCAGTGAAAAAAAAAAATTGCCCCTCCCCTCGAAAACCCCACCCCTCTGTAAGAAAAACAGGCCCCCTCCCCAAAATTTATACTCCCCTACACGCTTACAACGGCCACCTGCTTTGATACCAATTTTTAAATGCATTCTTTAAATGTATTTAAACTGCGGAAAGATCGGAAATTTATCAAATAATTTAAACAGATACATTAGATACCAAATTGAATATCTTGTAAAAATAAACTAAACATTAATCTCTACAACGGCCACCTGCCTACTGGTGTATTTGACTATAGGAAACGAGTTTCGTCCAGAATATATAAAAGAGTATGTGAATCTAAAACATAGTTTTATTATCACAAGGCTTAAAGAGAAAAATCTCTTTAGCTTATTTAATTACAAAGGTTGATCCAACTGGATCCAATGTATCAATGTAAATTTAGTTACAAAACATGATGTAGGCTAAAATTTTACAGAAGGAAAATTTCTTGAGTGAAGATGCTGATGATCTTGAATGTCTGAAAGAGCTCCCTTAAATAGACAACCACAAGATGCTTCATTATTTGTTCCACGCCAGCTGTTGCTTACTTTTCAAAAAGTATTTTGTTTCTTTCTGCATTTTCTTCCTTTTTACCCCGTGATTGCACAGTAAAGGAATCTGCTTTTCACTGTTGATGAATAGTGATTTTAACTTTTTACTGTAGCAGTACAGTGATTTTTGTCGATAGTTGAAAACTTTTGCAAAAGGAAGATTCCTGCTTTACGTCTATCTGCCAGCTTTTGAAATTTGATAATTCATGGATTCCATGATGATTTTTCTGATTTGGATGTATGTATAGAAGCGCTGCACACGTTTCAACGGAAACATCGAGCCAAACAACTTTGTATTCTGATTTTACTACGAATGATAAGCACTATCGACATCTTGTTGTCTTTTCAATTCTAGAACATTCATCTTCAACAAAATTTTCAATATCATCAAGATGAATTTCCTTTTCTTTTCTTCGTTTTTGACAATTTTGTTTTTGCAAAATTTGCAATTATGATAGTCTCCTAAACTGGATTTAAGAGCTTCACATAAATGACCATTGTATCTGAAGTGGTGTTAAACAAGTTATAAATTTTTTTTTCAAAATTACAAATAATTTTTACGACCCGGATGTAATGGGGACACCAGTTTTGCTTGTCACCAAAATATATTTTGAATGAAAGTTTACTTTGGCTTTGGATTCACCACTGAATGTTTTTAAAGATGTCACAATTTTTTGAAATGACAAGGACCTCTAGTCTTCTAATATTAGTTCACTAACACTAGAATATTGTCCTTCTTTTAGTTTGTCCAAATACACTTGTTGGGAAGTTTTAATTTGGATATGATGATATACTTTGTATAAAATGTTGTTTTCATCCCAAAAATGTATAGTCTTTGTTAAATTTCAAAATGATTTGTAATTCGGGATTTTTAACGACATATTTTTGAAATCAATTAAACTTCGTAAAGTTTTGGATCAATTAAGGATAATTCTCGAAATCGGGGATTTGGAATCATCATCTTAATTAAACCACAGTAAAATGCATTTCTTTACGAATGTTGGTTCAGCTCCTTCAAAAAAGATGAACTGGCCGAATTTTTTCTCAAACGTGCAATGTAGGTTTGTTTAGGAGCAGAGTCACAAATAACTCTTGCTTCTCCTTCAATAGAAAGAATGTCTTGAAGAGTAATGTCAGAAAGGGTTGCACATTCTTTGTTGAAAGTTTTTCCTAGACTTTTGAATCTGTCAGGAAGAATTTCTGTACTGGTCTGAATGGTATCTTTGTAGGAGAAATTTCTAAATCTTTGGTTTTCAGGGATTGGAAATGTAGGCATTCTTGGCCTAGAACGGATGTCTTTCTGAAAAGGTTGTGGTCTCAAAGATAACTGTGAATGATCAATGAGATATTTGTAAAAAATGGGATCAGATCCTTTGGCTTTATGGAATTCAAGGAAAGCAGATTGGGCTTCAATGAATGCTTTAAAGCTTTTGTGTTTGTATGGTTTGTTTTTGACAAGTGGTTCAACTTGTTCCCAATTAGTGTAAAAACTACGGTTTGGGCCATCAAAGATGACATAAAAATTTTTACCAGGCATTGAAGTGCCAAATCCTACAAGAGAGTCTTGTCTTTTGTGTTGGGATCGAAACTGGATTTTGAATATCCCTTTGGCTCTTGCGAGTTTGTTTCAAATGTATCCTTCACAATTTGAGGTAATGTATCATTGGTTTCATTACTCTTGGTAATGTCGCCTTTTAATCTCTTTTCCATTTCTTTGATTTCCAGTTGTTCTTCAAGGTCTTCTAACTGCTTGTTAATGTCTGACATTTTAATTGCACAAATGCAATTCACGTGTTAATGAATCAGCAAGATAATTATCTTTACTTTTAATAATTTCAATGTCAAAATCATAATGGCTAAACTACATTTGCCATCTGATTAATCTACCTTGTTTATAGTCAGGATGAATTTTGCAATTTAGGAAAGATTTACAAACTGAAGAGTCTGTTCTTACCAGAAATTTGTTGGAAATAATGTAGAGTCTGAACTTTGAGATTGCCTTTTTCATAGCAAGAATTTCTTTTTCGTTAATGTGATAGTTCTTTTCTGAATCTGTAAAAGTTCCAGAGGAGTAACTACATAATTTTTTTCTTCTTCAGAAAAACTGTTTTTTGCTTTTAATACTCTCCCAAAAGTCTTGGGAAGCATCTGTTTCAATTATCATTTTATCATCTGGTAAAGGATGATAAAGAGATGGAAGATTTTTGATTTTTGATTTAATCTTTTGAATGTAAAGACTATCTTCTTTAGTCCAGTTCCATTTATTATTTTTCTTGAGTTTCTTTTGAAGAGGTGCTCTCATTTTTGCAAGGTTTAAAATAAATGATTCAGCATAGTTTAAACAACCTAGGAATCTCATAAGTTGTTTTTGATCTGTAAGCTCATTTGGAAAGTTTTGGATATGGTCAAGGATATGGGGCTTAAGTTGTTTAAAACCATAAGCTATTTCCAGTCCAAGATATCCAATTTTTTCTTTAAAAAGTTCTGCCTTTTTCTTTGACAGAACGATTCCTTCTTTTTGAACTTTTTTAAGGACTTGCAAAACATGTTTTTCATGATCTTCTTTGTTTTCTGAAAAAACTAAGATATCATCAATGTATACACAATAAAATTCATTGAGGTTTTTGAAGGTATTATCCATGTGTCTTTGAAAGATACCTGGAGCTTGTTTGAGGCCAAAAGGTACTACTGTCCATTGAAAGTGTCCTTGTGGACAACTAAAGGCTGTAAGGGGTTTTGTTGATTCTTCAAATCTAACTTGATGGAAGCCAGATTTTAGATCAAATGATGAAAATATCAATTTCCCTTTTATAAGGTGAAGGAGGCTTTGCATATTTGGAAGGATGTAGCCATCAGCTTTTGTGATTTTATTAAGCTGGGAATAATCTATGACCATTCTAGCTTTTTCTCGTCTTTTTTCTGCTTCTTTTCTAACCATGAAGGCTGGAGAAGAGAAATGAGATTTACTAGGTTCAATAACACCTAGTTCAAGGAGTTCTTTGATTTGAATAGAGAATTCTTCTTTATCTTTTGGACTGTATGTCATTGCTTTGGCACGGATGATTTTCTTCTTGAATTCATCAAGAATCTCAATTTTTGCTGTGAAGGTACATTTGTTAATATTTGGATTAAGAGGATTTTCTGAACAGCATAGTTCAAATAGTTTAGCAATTTCTTGTCTCTTTGTATTGATTTTAAAAATTTCTAATTCATTGTTAGTAATGAAAATGTTTGAAATTTTTGCAATATTCTCCCCTTTTGGAAGAGAAATTTTTTTTGAATTAGGGACTTTGAACATGTCTAAAAAATTTTCTTTTAAAGAGTTAAACGCTAACGCTTTTCTTTTCTTTAAAATCCAAATTTTTTTTTGTTGTAAGGTAAAACTTACTGAATTGATTTCTTGAATGAATAGATGATATAATTGGCAAAAGTTATTTCCAATTATGAAATCAATTCCTGTTTCAAGTTGATAGACAGTTGGTATTTTAAATTCATAGTTTTGAGTAGAGGAGTTGTGATTTCCACAAATTCCTATACTTATGTTTTTAACAACTTTTGAAGAAGAAATTTCTGAATTATTCGTAATTTTTAATTTTAAAGTTCTTTCAGAAAGGATCCAAAATTGATTTGGAATAATCCATTTGCTTGCAGTGCATACAGATGCTCCTGTATCAATGTAAGCATGAATTGTGTATTTTCTGTATCCTTCAAAACTAAGTTTGATGGGAATGTAGATGGAATTGAGATTCGTTATATTTTTATTACTCATAATCAGAGGATTCTGATGATGAATAATTAGATTCAGTGTCTGTAGATAAGTAATACAGAGATTCTGTATCACTAGGATCTTCAACTAGATAAAAACCTTGTTTTTCAAAAGTTTTTAACAGTTTGACACGGTCTTCATTTTCAATTCTTGCAGGGCACTCATTTGCATAGTGTCCTGATTCATTGCAGAGTCAACATCTGCAAATTTTCTTCTTTTGAGGACAAAATTTCTTTTTATCTTCAATTTTTCCTATTTTAGGTTTAGTGTATTTTTTAAAGAACTTCTTTTTCTTAAAGAATTTCTTCTTATACGGTTTTTTGTATTTCTTGAATTTATAACTTTTTCTTTTTGGTTTTTGGATTGATTTAGTTTTTCTTTTCTTTTCAGGATAACATCCATAATGTCCTGGGATTCTATCCAAGTATTTACTACAGCAAATTCTAGGATTTTTGGGTACTGTTTTAACACTAGATCTTGTTAGATGTGCTTGCTTGCATTTATCTGCAAGTAGGTTTCTTGTAACAGTAATTGCTAATCCTAAAGATGAATCAATTTGCATGTTAGCTTTGAAATTATCTGTGCTTGGTTCTGTATTTTAATGGCTTCATTAAAGAGAATGATGACTTCATCATTGAAAGGATAAGGAAGTTTTCTCATAAATTTTTTACATTAATTGTTTCCATTAGGTTGGAGGACAAATGTAATAGTATTTTGAGAATTCGTATGTGTATTCTTCAAAATAGCACATGTCACAAATTGTCATTTTTCTAAATGGTTTAAAGCATCACCTTGATCAATAATTGATCAAGCGCTTTTGTAAGCTTCAAAGGTTTGGCCGATGAATTGTTTGTAAATTTGTTCTACAATCCTTTTGATGAATTGAGGAATGTTTCCACGGGTTTCAAGCCAGAGAGCATTTTTTGCTTCATAGCTGAATGTTGTTAGAAATGCTTTCACATTTCCTCTTATGCTTGAGATGACATAGTGCCATGAGTTTTGCTCATCTCTATGTATTTCTTTATGTATGATCATTGAAATCATGATATTATTGTACCAATCTTCAATGACTGTTTCTGAATTGATTACACAATCTAAGTCAAGGATTTTGACATCGATAGGTAATTTCTTTGGTTTGTGAATAAGATATGAAGGATCAATTTCATTATCTTCATAAGGTGTTGGCCTAGGAGTGAAGTCTCCTATAGGTCTTTTTTCATCCCTTTTGGGTTTGATGATGTAGGTTCATAATCCATTGGGACTGCTTCAGTTTCAACTTTTGGTTCTCTAAACTTTACTCCAATGTCAGTGTTTGTGAAGAATCTTTCATGTATGATGGTTTCTTCTTCAGAACTCTCTGAATTATCAATTGTTATTGGATCACTTATTTACGGATTATCAAGCGATTTTGGCTGATTTGGCTGGAGGATTATCAAGCGATTTGTACGTGAGGATGATTTCTTGATCATTTATGTTGACTTTTTTGAAGATAGAAGCTATCTTTTCGAGTTCATTATCTTCAAATGCCAATAGAACATTAAGATGTCCTAAATCGTTGGATGATTCATAAATGTTTTCAAAGATTTTCTCACTTGATCATTCGATTACGAATTTTCAAAATCGAATTTTTCTTTTCTTGTGTTTACATCGTTTTTCTGTAAATTCTCCCATTTTTAAAGGATTCCATATTTTTAAGCGATTTATGAGGTTCTTTTGATGTTGAGGCAATTGATTTTTTTATTTCGATTATGATTATCTGCGAATGTTGGTCTAAAGATTTTTCGGTCTTTGAATAATAATCTTTAAGATCATTTTTAATTCTTCAATAATGTCTTTTAAAGATTTTATCTCTTTCAAGATTTCTCCTAATGACATTATTTTTCAGTTAAGAGAACATTAGCTAATTGGTTAAAGTCTTGGTCATGAAGACTTACTGAAAGTCTTGGGTGTGATGTGAAAATTAATTTTCCACATGCAAGGTTTCCATTTAGAGTGCCTAGGCATCCTTCTTTAGGATTTTTGATTCTTTCATCAATTAATCCCATTACTATAGGTTGATCAATTTTGTCAGATAGGGTGCTTCGGAGTTGAATCCGAATAGCTCCTATTGTGACCCAATAAAGATTTTTGTTGTTATCCAAGTTAATCTTTTGCTTGTCTTTATTAATGTCTTGTTTAGTAAGAAGGGATATTTCTATCTTACCATAAGTGTGTTGAATGTGAATAGCAAATTCCTTTTGGGAAACCCCATAGAAAATATGCTTATTTTTATTCATAAATTTGTTAATGAAGTTAGGTTGTACAAACACTTCACTTGGATGTAATGTCAAATTTGTTGTTTTTCTGAAGAAGAAAAATTATGTAGTTACTCTCTGGAACTTTTACAGATTCAGAAAAGAACTATCACATTAACGAAAAAGAAATTCTTGCTATGAAAAAGGCAATCTCAAAGTTCAGACTCTACATTATTTCCAACAAATTTCTGGTAGGAACAGACTCTTCAGTTTGTAAATCTTTCCTAAATTGCAAAATTCATCCTGACTATAAACAAGGTAGATTAATCAGATGGCAAATGTGGTTTAGCCATTATGATTTTGACATTGAAATTATTAAAAGTAAAGATAATTATCTTGGCGATTCATTAACACGTGAATTGCATTTGTGCGCGTTAAAAAATCGAGACATTAACAAGCGGTTAGAAGACCTTGAAGAAAAGATACATGGTAAAAAAAGAAAAGAAATTGAAAAAGAGATTAAAAGGCGACATTACCAAAAGTAATGAAACCAATGATACATTACCTCAAATTGTGAAGGATACATTTGAAACAAGCTCATAAGAGCCGGTGGATATTCAAAATCTAGTTTCGATTCTCCAACAAAAAGACAGTACTCCTCTTGTAGGATTTGGCACTTCAATGCCTGGTAAAAAATTCTATGTAATCTTTGATGGCCCAAAGCCGTGGTTTTACACTAATTGGGAACAAGTTGAACCACTTGTCAAAAACAAACCATACAAACACAAAAGCTTTAAAGCATTCATTGAAGTCCAATCTGCTTTCCTTGAATTCCATAAAGCCAAAAGATCTGATCCCACTCCTTACAAACATCTCATTGATCATTCACAGTTATCTTTGAGACCACAATCTTTTCAGAAAGATATCGTTTCAAGGCCGAGAATGCCTACATTTCTAATTTCGAAAACCAAAGATTTAGAAATTTTTCCTACAAAGATGCCATTTCGAACTAATCTGGAAATTCTTCCCGACAAATTTAAAAGTCTAGGGAAAACTTCAAACAAAGAAAGTGCAACCCTTTCTGACATTACTCTTCAAGACTTTCTTTCTCTTGAAGGAGAAGCTAGAGTTATTTGTGACTCTGCTTCCCGAACAAACTTACATTGGAACTTTTGAGAAAAATTTGGTCGAGTTCATCTTTTTGAAGGAGGTGAACCAACATTTGTAAGAAATGCGTTTCTTGTGGTTTAATTAAGATGATGATTCCTAGTCCACGATTTCAAGGAATTATCCTTAATTGATCCAAACTTTTCTGATGTTTAATTGATTTCAAAAAATATGTCGTTAAAAATCCTGAATTACAAATCATTTTGAAATTTAACAACATTATACCTTTTTGGGATGAAAACAACATTTTATACAAAGGATATTATCATATCCAAATTAAAACTTTCCAACAAGTGTATTTGGACAAACTAAAAGAAGGACAATATTCTAGTGTTAGTGAACTAATATTAGAAAACTGGAGGTCCTTGTCATTTTAAAGAATTGTGACATCTTTAAAAACATTCAGTGGTGAATCCAAAGCCAAAGTAAACTTTCATTCAAAATATATTTTGGTGACAAGCAAAACTGGTGTCCCCATTACATCCGAAGTTGTCAAAATTATATGTAATTTTGAAAAAAGTTTTTACAACTTGTTTAACACCACTCCTGAATACAATGGTCATTTATGTGAAGCTCTTAAATCTAGGTTTAGAAGACTATCATAATTGCAAATTTTGCAAAAAAAAAAGAAACCAAAAATAAAGGAAAAGAAAAGGAAATTCATCTTGATGATATTGAAAATTTTGTTGAAGATGAATGTTCTAGAATTGAAAAAGACAGTCAGCACGCTGATAGTGCTTATCATTCAGAGTAAAATCATGATCTGAGATTTGGCACGATGTTTCTCTACGTGAAACGTGTGCCAACGATTCTATACATACATCCAAATTCAAAAAAATTGGAATCCATGAATTATCAAATTTCAAAAGAATGGCATTTTGAGGAATCTTCCTTTTGCAAAAGTTTTCAACTATCGACAAAAATCACATCTACTTTAGTAAAAAGTCAAAATCACTATTCATCAACAGTGAAAAGTAGATTCTTTTACTGTGCAATCACGGGGTTAAAAGGAAGAAAATGCAGAAAGAAACAAAATACTTTTTGAAAAGTAAGCAACAGATGGCGTGAAACAAATAATGAAGCATCTTGTGGTTGTCTATTTAAGGGAGCTCTTTCAGACATTCAAGATCATCAGCAGCTTCACTCAAGAAAGTGGAAGAACTCTGGAATCACGGACATTTGACAGCATCTTTTGATTGCTTATTTAAAGAGGCTCAGGCATACATTCAAAGTAGATGCAATTTCACTCAGAATTCTTTCTTTGTAAAATTTTATTAGCCTACCAAATGTATTGTAACTAAAAATACCTTGATACATTAGATCCAGTTGGATCAACCATTTGTAATTAAATAAGCTGAAAGAGTTATCTCTTTTAAGCCTTGTGAAATAAAATATCATGTTTTAATTTCACTACTCTTTATATATCATTTTTGTACGGATCTCCATCTTTCAGCCAAAACACTAAAGGCAGGTGGCCAATCAGAGTGTAGGCGCAGAAAATCAAGAGTGAGGCAGAAAATATATACAGAGGCACCAATCAAAATACAGTAAGGCTTCTAAGATTTATCTTTGGTTTATAATTGTAAGGTATTCAATTTGGTATCTAATGTGTCAATTTTCATTAATTGTTAAATTTTCGATCTTTCCGCAGTTTAAACATTATGCGTTTAAAAATTGGCCAAAGAAATTACCTGTCGATATTAAGATTCTTGACTTAGATTGTGTAATTAACCCGAGCTTGATCATTGAAGATTGGTATAATAATATCATGATTTCAATGATTATACATAAAGAAATAGGATTGCTTGGCTTGAAGCTACCACGTATTTCAATAATATCATGATTTCAACTCCTATTTCTTTATTTCGTTTCCACCACGTATTTATATACCATTCAAATATTAACATTTTTTCATCATTCCTCATCAGAATATACACCATTCAAGCATTAACAATTATCTTCATTCCTCATCAGAATACATTTTTTCCTTACTTTATTCAAATTTAGCCAACATTAAACATTTCCAATCACTTTTATTCTCTAAATTTATTTTACCAAAATTTTTTCCCACTTAGTGTTTTCATATTTTTCAAAGGTTAGTAATAAATTATTAATTTGTTTTATTTTCGTTTATTTATTTGTACATATTTAGTTTTTTTGTAATTTTTGCAAGTTAAACCATTTTGGTAATATTGTTAATAATTTATTATGCTTATTTTTTTTATTTTTTTTGTAACATATAATTGATGTATTTTATTTTTGTACATATAATTTTGTATGGATGGAATTAGGGATGTGAGTGGTGATAATGTATATGTTCCTCAAGTGACTATCAATGTCATTCTCCACGTTGGTCGTGAATTTGAATCATCCGATCAGGAATACAATTTTTACAATCAATATGCACGTGAAGCGGGGTTTAGTACGCGAATAGAAAACAATAAGAAGAAAAAAGAGACAAATGAGTATGTTTGAAAATTATTTGTGTGTTAAAAGGAAGGTAAGACGAATGAGACTTACCAGATGAGTCGTAAAGATGCTGTGCCACGGGCTGGAGAAAGAAACCGTGGACATGTACGTTGTGGGTGCAATGCTAGATTATTGTGGGTGCAATGCTAGATTATCAGTGGTAAAACAACAACAAGCAGGCGATGGGTGGGTTGTCGATTACATTTGTTGAGGAACATAACCATCCCCTTGCCACTCCTAGTAGGGTACACTTGTTAAGATCACACCGGGGTGTCTCAAAAACAAAGAAGGCTCTTGTTGAATAGTTTTCAGAAGATAATATTCCCACATGTCAGTAAGTTCGACTTTTTGAGATAGATGCGGGAGGTCCATCCACTCTTGGGTGTGTGGAGAAGGATATTAGGAACTATCAAAGAGGTGTGCGTCAAGAAATGTTGGGTCATGATGCGGAAACACTGATTGAACATTTTACTTTCGAGAAAGAGAAAAATTCAAACTTTGTCTTTGATTATGAAATTGATGATGAGAACAAATTTGTGCGTTGTTTTTGGGTGGGATCGTGAATCACGGAGGTCATATGCATATTTTGGTGATGTCGTTGTGTTTGACACAACATACAACCTGAACAAGTATTCAATGGTCTTTGGTCCATTTGTCGGAGTGAATCATCATGGCGGTTGTTATATTTGGATGCGATCTGGCGGCGATGAGATAAATGAATCATTTGTTTGGTTGTTCACTAAGTTCATTGAAGCCATACCAAACCATGCAGCCCCAGGAGTGATCATCACAGACCAAGATGCCGCAATTGCAAGAGCTATCTCTATAGTATTGCCATCGATTTTGTATGTGGCACATACTAAATAAATTTTCAGAGAAGATGAATGTCGTGTTGTATAATGATCAGTATCACATGCTTGTTCACATTATCAAGCAATCTGAGTCACCGGCAGAATTTGAAAACAATGGATCGAGGTGATGGAAACTACAGAGTTAGGTAACAATGAATGGTTGAACAGTTTGTTTGAAATACGTACTCGCTGGGTACCAACATACGTCAAACACGCGTTTGCTACAGGCATGTCCAGTAGCCAAAGATCAGAGAGTGGCCATTCATTCTTGAAGAAATATGTGGATAGGAAAAACTTTTGAGATTTCGTTAGTTAGCAGGCATTAGCTCATCAAAGGCATGAGGAGTTAGCTGCTAACCATATCAATTTAACTCAAACGCCAAATGTTACTACAGCCCTTATAATGGAGAATCAGATGGTACATATATACACAAAAAAGATTTTTTTTGTTGTTCCAAAATGAACTAGTACAGAGTAATTCCTACATCTGTTCCAAGAGGTCAAGTCTCAAGCCGAAGCTAAAGTGTATGCGGTCCAGCGTTTTGAGCCAGGCAGAACATCTGATCGAACTCGTCAAGTTAATTATTTCTCATCCACTGACTATATCTCATATAGTTGTCGAATGTTTGAATTTGATGGTTATCCATGCGAAACACATCTTTGTGCTATATGAAAAAAAAACAAGTGATGCTCTTGCCGAGAAAAATATATTCTCCGTAGGTGGACAAAGAATGCTAAGCAAGTCAGGGTGTTCGATCCAACGACTGGTTCATATGTTCATACTGATCCTGATCATTCATTAATGTCTAGACATAATATGTTTTCTTACGAATTTTCAGATATAGTTGACGAGGGGTCTTTAACAGATGCTCGAAGCACTTTTCTAGTAAGTGAGTTCCAAAGTTTGTGCGTACGAGTTAAAGATATTGACACTGGCGGCGATGTCGGCATGAGCGTAAAGCAAAGCGAAACAAGAGTGTACAAGAGACTCGAGTTGTTTGTGATTCGAACCCTGTTAGAGAAAAAAGGGTGCGGAAGCGTCTAAAGTCGAGAAAGGAGAAAGCACTTTCTCGATCCAATAAGCGATGCGCTGCATGTGGTGGCTCTAGTGGTCACGATAGAAGAACTTGTCCTATGTTGCAAAATAGGTAAGTAAATGTTATATATTTCCTAACTTATTTTCTTACTTATTGTTTTATTAGTGTTTGGTTCATTTGTTTTATAATGGGTAATAATTTGATTGTCAGCTTGGACAACACAAATCAACCACAACACTCGCAGGATCCGTCGGACCCAGATCATGCGTCGGACCCACGAAGACGCATATTATGCATGCCGGACTCACGAGACGCTTATCATACACCGGACCCACGGTGACCTATATATCATGCGGGTCCACAATACCCATATTATGCTCCGGATCCACAATACCCATATCATGCTCCGGATCTACAATACTCGATCACATGCAGTAACAATGCATTATATTCCCCAAACCCACGGGAGTATGATACACGCTTTAACTCTCGTCATTAATTTATTATTTTTAATGTAATATTACTTTCTTCGTTGTATGTGTAAATTATCAATTGGAGCAACTTTATTATGCACGTTTTATTTATTTTTATTTTTTAAGTAAAATTTCATTTGTTACTCAAATATAAACTAATTAATTAGTCTCAATGTAATCTTAATAATAAAAATAACATTCACTATATTATTTATTATATGATATAAATAATATATAATTTAATAAAAATTAATATATATTGTATTTTAAATAAACAAATACAATGAATATCATAATAAAAAAATTAATTATATTAATAATTTGGATATAAATTTGGTGGTAAATAAATATGTTGAGAATTGAAGAAAGTGGGGTTAAAGTATAAATAAATGAGAAAGTAGAGGTGGGGTTAAAGTATAAATAAATGAGGGGGTGGGGTGGGGTGGGGTGGGGGTAGGGGGTAATTACATTAAATATGGTGGGTTTTTTCGCATGAAGCGAAAGCGAGCGAGGGGGGTGGTCTTTCCCAGACGAGGAAATCCATCTGGACCCCGTCACGGGGTCCAGATCTTTCCTCTATTTCGTATATGGTTCTTAATTTTTCCTTTGAAATTCAACTTCAGATATAACTCATTCTCCTATTCTTGCTTTTTTGTAGGATTCTACTGCAAATGATATCCCAAAAGAAACTTTTGATGTTAAATGTTATCCAACATTATATTTCAAGACAGCAAGTGGAAATATTTTGCCGTATGAAGGAGATAGAACAAAGGAAGATATAATTGATTTTATTCGGAAGAATCGAGCTACGGTTGCGTAAGCGAGAATCCGAAAAAAGATGAGCTGTAATGAAGGGTAATTAAATTTCAAACACGAATCATGACTTTCATTTTCGAAGAATTATCTTCTTGGCAAAAATGCCGAGGCACTTACTTTTCTCAACCACATGAAGTCCGGTGCGGAAAAGAAACTTTTGGTTTTTATTTATTTCAAGTTTTATGAATATTGGTTCTTCCCTTTTTGAATGTGGAGCATAATTATATTTGGCGAGTCCTTTTGTGAAAACAATCGGATGATTTTGGCGCCTCAAGAAGCGGGAAAGATGGGCTTCGTGATGAGAAATCTTATCCTTCTCCTCAAGACCTCAGAACCCCATCCCTTTCCATACCTAAATAGATTTAACAATAAAAGCAAGAATCTCGTATGGGTTACAAATGCTACTAGTTTTACGGTTTTATAAATTGCGCTGGGTCAAGTAGTAACAATTTTGTTAATTTAATTTAGAGACCATGTACGTAACTCAGAGAGAGATCTTTCTCTCAGGCGTGTGGTTGCACGTTTGCATATTTCTAATTTTATTAGTTGTTGGATGAGTTTGATATAGCTGCACCTTACATCGGCTCTGCTAAATTAATTCTGTTACTATCGAAACTGAATTGAATGTCAATATATTGTCTTGTGATTATACATACAACATTCTAAAACATAAAGTGTGGCTAGGCGTTGAGAATAAGTTTCAAGCTTTTTGGGCTTAGGCGAAGGTGAGGTTTTAGCTGGGCGTGATAAAGCGTTTTCTTATTTTTAATATTATTTTAAATATTAAAAAAAAGGATAAAAAAAATATTTTTAATTAAAAAGCGCGTGCCTAGGCGTGACTAAGCGAGCTTAGGCGTGAGCTTTTTAGTTAAAAATATAGTTGACTAAAAAAGCGTGCGTTTAGAGTGTAAGCGAGGTGTGGAGGTCACGCTTTGCCTCTAGACGCTCTTTTTTGAACACTGCTTATAGGTTCTCATTTTTAGTATATATATACCTTGCATTTTCTGTTACCATTGTAATTGCTATCGCTAAAGCGTGTTATATTGTCTTTCGTGCATTAATTAATACGCTCTTCAATTTTCAAAGTTACACTACACGTAAATGCTAGCAGACCATTTCATGGGTTATATCACTACTAATATATAAGATCCTTAAGAATTTTACTGTTCCAAAAATCGTCCAACACGACGTCGTACTGGGCTATTTTTTTCTCTCTCTAAAGTCTGAACCCAAAAAGGCATCGTTTATGGAAGTTTTTTTAATGGGGGTATATAACGAATCGGCTTCATTCTCTCTCGCAAAAAACCTAGACACAAAGTTGCTGTTAGTTGTACCGACATTTTGGTCGGTTTCCGTTGATTTTTCCTGCCATTTTGTTGATGATTTCTTGTTTATTCAAAACAAGGACTTGAGAATCACCGTCGTTCTTTATTGGGTTATCGTTTCGGGTTTATTGTGGTCATTTCAAATAGCAGAGAAATTTTCACAGATTTGTACAAAATATTTCATTTTGTGTCATCTCGCCAAGCCCAAGCCATCCGCGGAGATTCTTGTTTGGTAGTGTCTTTTTTGTCTATTGTTTTCCAGTGGTTGGTCATTGCGGTCGATTTGCAGGTACGTAAGTGTGATTTAACTACTTACATTGTATTTTGGATGTTTTTAGTATAGATTTATGCTTTAATTTCAAGAAATTTTGGGAAAAAAGAAATGTTGTGTAGAAATGGAAGAAATTTGAAAATGTTTTGCAAAATAAAGTTCTAATAATTGATTTTATGGTGTTTTTGTGATAATAAATACTAGATTTGGAATGTATAGTGGGGTTAATGACTGGATTTATATATTTTAATTTCAGTCAAATTTGCACCGAGTCGAAAATCCAAATGTGTTGTTAAGTTCTTTTTGTAGTTTCTCAGATTCAAACTTTGATGCTTACATGTACTAAAGGTTTTTCAAGTGCCCCAGAGAAAGAGGAATACTACTAGTGAAAAAGAAGTCTGAATGATCAAGAGTCTGGAGCTTTGAAAGTCTTCCAAGTTCTGCTGGAATTGGTCCTGGTATGTTGTTCTGTAATAGGCTACAAACATTTCATTCATCAAAACCAGCAACATAATATGCAAAACCTATGAACCATTATCTTTAATCACGTTTTCTACTTACATAATCTAAAGATTTGTTAAATTCCCAATGCTTGGAGAAAGAGTACCAGACAAATTTTGACTTGGGGTCCCTCTGCATAAAGCAATCTATTAACCAAATTAGCATACTTAATATTTCTTAATCTATTTAGTTGTTGAAGATATCTCAAAATGACACTAAAATAATGACCAATTTGGTGAAGTAGACTACTACTGCTTACTAAATTACTACAATAATATAAGAGTGATGTTGGCTGCTACAATAATTATAAAGGCCACTGGACAAGTGTCAGTGGTAAGTGTCCAATGACCTTTATAATTCTTCCCTACTGTAGGAAAGAGATCAGTTCCCCTCTAAGCTGATAATTTTGAAAGTGCATTTTTAAATTATTTTCTCGTCCAATGATCTTTAGAGAAGGTTGAAATAAATTTTCAAGAATACGACCTCACAACTATTTTCTGATCTTTGGTGGAAAGAGAAATTAAATTATTCTAATGATGTTAATTTTATTCTTCAAAACTCTCTCTCACACACACGTGCTTTGTTTGTAATATGTCCATTAAGAATTGTAAATTGTAATTTTTTATGGTTTAATGTGATTTTAATTATAAATATGTAATTGAAATTTGGGTAAAATAAGATCCACCACAGAGCTATTGGAGTATTTAGTGGAGGCTTCCCCCAAAATGTTCTCCAGTACTTGCCCTTCGGTTAGTTTTTTGTATGTTATCATAATATTCCTCTTAATTTTCTATTATTTTTACTTGAATTTTACTGTATTTAACTATTCTTTTTTTTTTTGGGGGAGAAATATTGTATTTAATTGTACATTTTATTTAACCTAGGCTTTTAGTTCTTTTTTTGAACTTTTATCTATTTGCTATTTTTGGGGGAGGAAGCAATTTTTTGTTTAGAAGGTTCAGTTTCGTGATTTGACTGGTTTCAAAGTGTTTCCTTTATTCTTTTGAAAGGCTATGCTTGCAGTCGGGTTATCTTATTGGATATCTCCTAGATCTTCAAGAAATAAAATAATAGCCGTTCTTTCACAAAATAAATTATATAGGATTTTGGTATAAAATGATTATTAATAATAGCAACTAGGAAGCATTCAATGCCCCGATGTAATTGACATATGGAATTATCACTACTATCTTATAAGAGTGAATAGGCCAAATCATTGTTCATTATTTCGACCAATACAACATCATATAGATGATGTCATGTTTTTTTCTCTAATTTTGTGTGTGAAAACGACGTTGTTTTCCTGTTTAGAAAATGACATCGTTTTTTGACCTGATTTTCACCTACCCCATCACACGTCTCTTTCTGCAATAACTTAAATGGAACAGTGAAGGCGAAGGTCTATTTCTCTCTCAATACGCAAAATACGTATTGAGATAGAAGATCAAAAAGGGGATCTAGGGTTTATAGTTCAATTTTCCCATATAACTCTCTTTTTCCTGCCTTTTCATATTGGAATAATCATTCCGCCAAGGTTGCACATGTTCTTCAAGGTCTAATTTTGTTTTTTATTTTCCATACATTGTTGATTAATGGGCTAGATTTAATTCACTGTTTTTTTCTTAACTGAAGCTTGACGATTTTTTTGTCAATCGCAATTATTTTCGGTGTTCAGGTATATTTTGTTCATGAAGATTTATTGGTGGTTAATTTGTCGAAATTTTTGTCAAGTTTTGTTTCAGGAACATTTGATAATATTCGAACTAAAACTGCTCCGATGGATTGGTTGCGGAGGTTGAGGGTAAGTTTGTTGTATTTCTTTCTCTCTTTTTGATTTTTGATAGATTTTGTTTTTTATTCTACTATTTTGTGAGATCTGAATGCTTTTTGTTTGAATTGTGTGAACTTATAATATATTTGATTAGAAGAAGTTCTTATTGTTAGTGTTTCTATTTGTTTCTGGAAACATGTTCCATGTCAAAGTTTTCAGCAACGAAGATGGAGATTTTATATGTTGTTATTTTGATTTCTTAAAGGAATGTGAAATTTGAATTTCTTTTTGTTTTTTTTTTATTCTTTGTAGCCAATAATTTTTGTACTGCATAGTTTCTAGGTACTGCCATTTTGTTTTAGGGGACCATATTGAAATCTTAAGTTGAATATAATTTAAATAAAAAAAGAATAATGATATGTTGAGATTATGTAACAATTTGAATGCAATTCCTTGTTGTCTTGTGTATAACGAATGAAAAATGGGCATAATATTGTTAATACAGTATTTAGATTGTTTTATGCATTAAAGCAAATGCATATATGCCAACTTTTGTTCGCTTAAGATTCGAAGTCAAACCTATCTAAAAAATTTACTTGCTTAAAAATTCGTTCTCGGTGAACTTGATTTATTCTTGAGTTTATGTTAAACAAACTTTAAATAGGTTGTGCATGAGTCGATCATTAGTTGCTATAACTCATTTACAACCCACTCTTCTCTTTAGCGATCAGTACTACAATGGTTTTTTCCCTTGATTTTACAATTTATTTTCTAGAGTGTTCTTAATTACAATCAATTTTATAAGTTAAATGTATAAGCAAAATCTATGCATGTTGCATTCAAGAAATCCAGTTAATGGCAAGTTTTAGATTTGTATCTATCTTGATTGAGCAAAACTTGAACAACCCTTTAACTAGTCGAGCTGCTGATCTCAAAAACTATGATTATTTTACATCGTATTATTATATGTTTGGGGCGGAGCCAGGATGTATCCAAAGGGTGGGGGCTGGGGAAGGGGACCCCCCGTATGGGGGTTCGATGGCAGAGCCCCCAAATTTTTTTTTTTCTCAAACCACAATTATTTAGTCCATTTTTATGAGAATCTAATATTTTTTTATAAGTCACAATCTTTAAAAATATTATAAGAAGTCATTAAACAAAAATATTCAAGATCTAAACTAGCTAAAGAAAGTTGTGTCTCAACGATATTTTACAATTACAAATTCTTCTATAATAGAATCTATATTTATTTTATTAACAAGATATTTCTCAACAAAAATTGTTATGTAGTCGATGCACAAAAAGTGTTTTATAATATAGTATATATATATTTTATCTAAAACTAAGTTATGTAGTCGGTGCACAAAATATTTAAACTCTTTAGTAGTGTTATATACAATTATATTGTAATCCTATATTTAATGAAACAACATATAAGTAAGTCATACACAATGAAATTATTACAACCAAGTTAGAAAATAAAATGAATATTTCAACACTAAATAGTAGAAGGTGCAACAAATTAAAAAATTCAAATCCACGTTAGAATTTTGAAATTTCTAAAGTTTGAATTTCAATTTTGAACTTTCTAATACTTATATGAAATGCAAATAATTGTTTGTTTAATTAAATTTGAATGCACAATTGAGAGTAAAACAATTTTTTTATATATTTGGTGAAATTTGGGCTTTTTTTTTTTTTTTTTTGGGGTAAATTCAGGGCCGGTCACTGTTTTGGCACTTATGGGCTCTAAAGTCATATGCTCAAAATTTAATTCAACTAAAGTCATATTTTAGATCTAAAAGACCAACATACCCTTAATTGTAAAAAACGCTAATTGTGATACTGTTTTGTTGTGATACTTTTTTTTGTGATATTATTTTGTTGTGATACTGTTTTATTTTGCAGATACTACTTGAGTGATGATATGATTTAGTTTATAGTTTTATATGAGTTCATTTTCAACAACAAAGATATAAAGATGAGTATACTTTGCTTTATTTTTCTCTATGCAGGAGAACAAAAATTTAATGAGGATCTGCACGTTATGCAAGTTGTAATACTCATCTTGGAATTGGTGGTGATAGACATTTTTTTTCGGCCTTTCTTTTGAGACAATACTCCTACCCACTTCTTTTTCGTTTAGATCGGGAGAAGAGGAAGATAAATGATGGGTTATCTCGCATGATGACATGTGGATCACATTTTCTTGTTTTTGTAACAAAGCGGCGTGATGATCTTAAATCCCCTTGGTTATGTTCTTTTGTATTTTTTGAGAGGAATGTGCACCAATTCTTTCCACTTTTCTTATGTTATATTCTATTTAGATTTTAGTAAAATGTTGATATACAATGGTTTTTTTAACCAACTACCGTCTGCATATATTATGATCTTTGTTTTGTTGTGATCATTGTTTTTTGTGATATTGTTAAACCTATGATTCTTGTAGTGAACCTTTATGATTCTTGTAGTGATAATGAAGAACTAGGATCGATCAATCAAGAGCGGGAGTGTTAATAAAAAGGATTAAGTTCAAAGGATGTTCAACAAGAGAAAGATGAATGGTGGCTTCAATAAAGATATATTTATCCGTGATAATCTTGCTTTTTGAAAAAAAAAATTAAAGATTGTCATTTTAAGCTAAAGAGACGATTTCAAACGGGTAAAATCCATCATAGGCGTTGGCAAAGCGTGGTCTTGACCGAATCTCGTCGAGACCATTCCGAAAACATATTATAATAAAAATTTTGACACGTGTGCAAATTCTATGTTAATTTTTATTGTGATACTATTTTTGTGATCTTGTTTTACATATCTGAGATCAAACAACACACATGACTATGATACCATGCTTTTATCTTTGATACTGTTTAATTAGTCATGTGTGTTGTTGTGTTGTTTGATACTGTATTATGCAAAACAATATAATGGATTAGAACATGGATTAAAACAGTATAAAAATTACTAATGCACATTACCTAAACAAAACAGTATCATAGATTAAAATAGTATCATGGACAAAACTAAGACATTCAAACAGTATCACAGGTTCAAACCTTGGCATAATTAGACAGTATCAAAGAATAAAAGCACGGTATCATAAATAGAACTCATTTCACATAGAATAAAACAGTATCATGGATTAAAATAGTAACAAAATATACTAATGCACATTACATAAATAAAACAGTATCATAGATTAAAATTAATACATTCAAACAGTATCATATGATTAATACATATGTCTACATAGTTTTAGATGACTTCCCATTAACTTGAGAATGATTAGCAGTTCTTCTTTCTTCATCTTGGCATTGTTCTGAAGTATGTGTTTGCTTTTAAAGGACTCAGATACCTTGGAAGAGCTTTAATTTGCAGCAAAATGATGTACATTAATCTGTGATACTGTTTTAGAGGATTTGTGATACTGCTTTGAGAAAAAAAATTAAAGATTGTCATTTTAAGATAAAGAGACGACTTCAAACGGGTAAAATCTATCATAGGCAGTGGCGAAACGACTGGTCTTGACCGTCTCGTCGAGACCATTCCGAAAACATATTATAATAAAAATTCTGAACACGTGTACAAATTCTATGATCATTTCTATTGTGATATCTTTTTTTGTGATCTTGTTTTGCATAATCTGATATCAAACAACACACATGACTATGATTTCATGTTTTTATCTTTGATACTGTTTAATTAGTCATATGTTTTGTTTGATACTGTATTATACAAAACAGTATCATAGATTAAAACATGGATTAAAACAGTATCAAATTATATTAATGCACATTACCTAACACAAAACATTATCATAGATTAAAACTAAGACATTCAAACGATTATCGCGAGGTTCAAACATTGCCATAATTGAACAATATCATAGATTAAAACGAAGATCAAACACGTATGCAAATTCTATATAATTTCGGTTATGATACTTTTTGTGATCTTGTTTAATCACGAGATCAAACAACATACATAACTAACAACACAAAGAAATAATCTAAGGGCTACCAGATTCATCCTTACTGTAAATTAAAACTACTATTAACAGCAACAAATCATGGCTACAACAAATATACTTCCTAAACATTAACTTATACGCTCATCCCATATTTTGTTGTCCTCACATTTTGTTCAAATGGCAACGTCAGTAGCATTTTTTAAGAGAGACAAAACATCTTCCAAAAAAAGAGAACTAACTACACTATCCGACAAGGATGAAGGACTACCAGCATTCAAATAATTAACAGTTGGAATAGCTAGTAGCTGATGAATATTTCTAAAAGCTTCACTGAATTTACAACATGTTCACAAAGTGAGATCCATTCTCGTGGTTCCACCGCTCCACCTCCACCTCCACCTCCACCTCCGCCGGAATTGAAGTTACCACCGATCCACCTCCGGCCGAAATTGAAGTTACCATTGCTCCACCTCCACTTCCCACCTCCGCCTCGCCGAAATTGAAGTTACCCATTCTCATGGTATCATTGATCTACCCTCCATTCTCGTGGTACCACTACACACACGATCGTCGGAATTGAAGTTACCAATGATCCACCTCACCTCACGAAATTGAAGTTACCATTGCTCAACCTCCACTTCCACCTCCGCCTCATTTGAAATTGAAGTTACCTAGTCTCGTGGTATCATTGATCTACCCTCCATTCTCGTGGTACCACTATACATAGTCGCCGGAATTGAACTTATAATTTTCGATTACAAGCTCTCTGAGAGAAGAGGTTTGTAGAGATAGAAAAGGCACCATGAAAAATACGGATCGGATGGATATTTTGGAATTAATTTAAAATATTGTTTAAAGTATGACTTAATCACAATTTAAAAAAATATCTTGACCTAATTTGAAACAAGTCATGTGTAAGTGACTTATAGGTAATTTTTTCTTTTTTTTTTTTTACATTTTGGGCCAAAATTTTGGGCAATCCTATGCTCAAATTTGGACTTTATTTCTTTTTTGTTTCTTTATTTATTTTTTAAAAAAAAACACTTTTTAGGCCAAATTTTGGGACTTAGAATGAGTTTAAAAATTGGTATCGAGCCTTGTTTACATTAAAATGAATAAATCAGTAGAATGTGCAATCGTTATACATTTAATTTAGAGAAGGTATTTCTCTCTCATAAATATCAGATGTTCACAGAGCTATGCCTTAAATCCCCTCGCATTAAGTAATCATTTTGAAGAAGTTAAAACATTTTTACTTCATTATCTTTACATCATCATACACAACGATAGATTGTAAAATTTGCACAAGATATACACCCGACTTATGAATAGGGATAAGCATATTTATGGAGTTTCCCAAAAAGAATTTGCTATCCACATTCAACACACTTATGGTAAGATAGGAATCTCCTTCTTGAGCCTTGGAAATTCTTCAAAAATGGGAGAACTTGAGACCAGGGCTATTTTCCCCCAAAATCTCATAAGTTTTTTGATCATCTGTAATTTCATTTGGAAAATTTTGGATATGGTCATGATTCCACCACTGTGGATAGTATTAACTATTAAAAAAAATAGAAGTTAAAATCTTATTGAGTTTGTCAAATACACCAAATTAAATTGTGTTTGGGAGGCTAACCTTGACTCTTTTGAGCAAATCATAACCAGTGATGCCTGGCATACTATAATCTGTCATGATTAGGTTAACTTTTGATACCTGCAGTTAATTAAGTTATTTTTACCAAATTTTAAAACATATTAGTACCAAAAATAAGTATTGAAAATATATAGGCACGTGTAATAAGAATAAACTTTTGGGAATTTCAAAAAAATTATTTTTAATACGATGAATCAGTCAAGTACGGATTTCAAAATATTTAACTTCCGGACAGTCGCACGATGTGCCAATTACGCATCAGAAGAAACAAGTAGAGTATATTCCCAACATAAACAACGAAAGATTATCAAAAGGATCACATGAAACTATCTTTTTAAAGAAAATTGTGAAAGTCTTGGAAAGAAATTTAATGAAGATTAAAAATCTAATTTATTTTGTGTACTGTAATTCTTACCTCTTTCTGGGATGATTTAGATGATGAAGATGATGATATTGATGTTCTTGAATATTCATTCTCTTCAATATCAAGCAACTCCAGCTAAAGCCTTATCTCCAGAATCCACACATGTAACTGCATTATTACAAGAACAACCCGATAAATCAAACCGCGCCCATCAAGAGATATACAAGTATGTTTGATAATTTAGGTCGACTAGACAGTATTGAACAATATTGGAAACGGAAAAGAATTTATAATCTTATTCATTGTAGTATCGAGCCATGTACCTTGGTAAGAAGAAACAGTAAGAAGCCTTTCCAAGAGCTTTCTATCAATATTACTGTCCTCAACTGCCAACACATGAAAATGCTGTTTTTCTTCATCTTCTCGCAATTCTTGTTCTTGCTCATTTTTTTTATCCTCATCAGCTTCTGAATTTAAGTCCATATGCTCTCTAAAATGAAAACCCTAGAAATTTCTTGATTAAGATTTCAACTTTCAGTGTGTGTTCATGCGTTTTGTTCTTGTTGTATGTATATATGTATGTGTCTCCGCATGGGTTCTTATATTAAGTAGTTGATAAGCAAATCCTGCTTGTGCAGAAAATGTTGTACACTAGCTAGGTTATCTTAATTCCGACAACGTGTTGGTACAACACTACAACTACTTATGGTGGTTTCCTCCACTCTTTTTCCGCCTATGGGGCCCCCACTTTATTTTCTTTCTTTCTTTTCATCTCATGTGCATTGCTTTTTCAATTTTCATCCCCCTTTTTTTGGATTTAGGGTTGATTACCAATGGATTTTGGGATTGAATATCAAGAAAAATCAACAAGATTTTTGCTCATTTTGTCTAACATAATCTCAAATTGATTTGGCGATGACTTTGTAAAGCTTTAACTACCTATTAATGGTAGAATCCCACATCAAAATAAAGATGAAAATGTTAATCAACGATAGTAGAAAGTTTTTCATACATACTCCTACAAAAAACATATATATCTTCATCAAAATCAAATGTTAAGAACCATCTTCTCAAATCTTCTCCTCAACTTTATCTACTTCTATCTTTTGCAAAATCCATCTTTTGAATTTGAATTGTAACATTACTGTCGCATATATATATCCCACCGCGGGTAAGCGACATATACTAAGTACATGTACGATTTTAGCTGCTCCTCCTAAAAAAGTTAAACTTTTAAGATGAAATCTCAAATTCCAATATGATATCAAATTCCATTAAGTTCAAATAAACAATTTTTTATTTCTCTAAAGTTCAAACGAACATTCAGATTTAAAAATAAGCATACTCAAACGAATCACCATTTTGTGGTAGTATGTTAAGAGTAGAATACAACATTGAATAAAGTTGAAAATATTAACCTACATTATGGGTTTCGACTATTCTTTTAAAAATATTGACCTTTTAAGATGAAACTTTAAGTTCCTACTATCAAATTAAGATATTATTTTATAAACTCAAAATGTACATTACCTAAGCATGTTTGTTTAAGATTTCAAAAAAATAGTAAAAATTAATTTTAAGTATTTTAGTTATTTAATTTCAAATATGACAAAAAAAAAAAAGTCTGTAATTTAAAATTTACTTATAAGTAAACTTTTGAATCTTTCACAAATATGGCTGTTTGCTTTTCTTAATTAATTCACATCAACTTTGCATGCCGAGAAAGAACGCAGAAAATTGCATTGAACGTAAATAATGATAGTATTTGAATACTTACAAATACACACACACACACATATCTCCCCATAATTACTTTCCAAATTTGCCATTTATTATTTTCTCACGGGAATTTTTAATTTGACGATCAATATTATTTTTATCTGTTATTGTGAATTTTTATGATAGAACTTGTAAATCGATTCATTCTCTTTCTAGGACAACGAATAAGCAATATCACCCATGTATGATAAGCATATTCATATGTATTCTTTTTATTTTTATTTTTTATGACTCAAGTATCCAAGTTTTGTCTGACTAATTTGATGCATCTTGTCTTAACCACATTATTTAAAAATTTAATTTTTCAAAGGGACAAGAAATTTGTTTATTTATATTTCATATTTAACACATTTCCTTAAAAGTAACTTGAACCAAATTGTCTAAAAAATAAAAAATTAGGATTGGGTTTGGGTTTGGAAATTGAAAATTGAAAATCAACGCAACGATGTTAGGTAATTATACCGATGGAGACATGAAATAAAGAAAGATCCAAGACTAGGGACCCACAAGCAAATATTTGAAAATCTTGTGGGATCAATTGGAAATATACAAATCTTTTGTGGCCCCAAAAGTTACTTGTCTCGTGATGTAAAATCTGTGTGTCGTGACAAAGGGGTTTCCTAATCTTAAAGCAGAAATTAAGGAAAGGTTTTTGTTTAGTATTAATTAAGACTGTTCAAAGTTTCTCTATTTCACACTTGAGTGATCTATTGTTTATGATCCTGCTTTTTGTCTGCCACGTGTTGATTTATCCACGGTTAGGTTCCATCATGATGATCACGATGAGCCCCAAGAAATCTTGATGATCATGTCAGTTATTTAGGGTTTTAGTGTGATGAATTTCTTGAAAAGTTGTTAAATAACACACGTTTGGACGATCTATATTTGTTTGAACTACGGATGAATTACAAGAAAAGCATAACACGGTTGTGTTACAAGAGAAGTGTAATAAAATCGTATTTGATCTAAGTTTAGAGTTCGAAAATTGAACAAAAATATTGTTCCTTTGCATAGAGAGATATCGAAGCAAGTGATTGGGTAATAGTTTGACAAGTTTTGACATTCATGAAAGGTGGAGTTAAAGTGCTTGAAAAGGGACATTTGTGGTAGAAAAAGATCATAAGATAATAAAAAAAAGTATCTTGTTACTTCATACACACTTAACTTGACTTGAAATATATATGTAGCTCATGTGATAGAGCTTCACTTAATGAATTTGGATTGTTAAGATTACGAGTTGAATATCTAATTTTTCAATGACTAATGTAGTCTGAAGAGAGTTGGACTATTTGGTCTTGATCAATAGTACAATCTCGATTAAAAACACTTTTTGTTTTTTTTTATTTGAGACTCGGTGGTTATGTTTGGTATTTTTTGTGGCTTGAGCATGTAGGTGGGAGTTTTTCGTAACTCCAACCCCATGTGGGTGACTATAATCTTTCGACACATATGCTGTAATTACAAAAAAAAAAAAGAAAAAAAAAAAAAAAAAAAGATCTTGTACGTTTGTCAATTATCTCATCAAAATCTCTTTTCAGAAATACAATTTCTTAGAGCATCTCCAATGCATACTGTGGATTGTTATCTAGGTGGTACGAACGTTGGAAGACTTCCAATCTACGTTATATTAGACCCCGTTTGTGATTAATTTTGGAGCCCAACTTCTTATTCTCAAACAATCAGAAGTTGATTTAGGTGTTTGACAAAATTTTTAAAGTGATTATAAATTTTTGACTCACCTAACAACAGATTCTGAGAAGTAGCAAAATAGCAGCTTTTCAGATTCTGCTTTTAGCTTTTCTATTTATATATTATTAAAATACCCCTTTTACCCCTAATTAATTAAACTAATTCTTTTAATATCCTGAGAAATCGAATTAATGCAAGTTGGATAATAGAAAATATTATAAATATAATTAATTTTTACATTATATGACTACACTTTTATTTTGTAATTTTTATAAAATTTGAAATTTATTAGGTTTTATTATTTTTAGTTTAAAAGAATAATAATGAATGCATTGTCTTGTTAAAAAATATTTGACTTAAGAAAAAAAAATGAATTTTACCACTCATGATAATAATAATAATACAAAATAACATTATTATAATTAATGCCCTTTTTAGTAATTTAATACCGTTACAGCAATAAATCACTTTTGTTTACCAAACGATCAAATGCTACTTTTGAAACATACAGCAATTTTAAAACAAGAGTTTACCAAACACTTATCTGATTCTTCCAACAACTGATTCTTTCTCAAAGACACAGAAGTTGATTTTCTTAAAAGCATAGCAATACCAAACCAAGCATTAGTATCTAATGAATATACATTTAAGTTCAAATTTGGTCTCTAATATAATATTCTATAGATTTATATCTAATTGTATTTTATTTTATTAAAATAAAATCAAAATTACATTTAAATATACATATAAAATTTAAATCTATATAAGAAATTCAAAATTTGCTGAGTCGATATATCTAACAGAGCTACTGAATTTAGACGGAGTTCTAGACATTGTCTTTTTTTTCTGATACGTCAGCTTAACAAGATTTGACAGTTTCTATTGAAGAAAAAATTTCTTAGACATTGTCTATTTTGCTCATGTGACAAAAAAAAAAAACAATATAATTGCTTTTAATAATCTAAAATGCTAACGAAAGTGAATAACGAGTAATCAACAAATTGCATGCAATTAGACAAATCGTAACGAAAAATTTCATAATCAATTTGTAAATTAGTAAACTTTAGACAAAGCAAGGCGTGTCATTTTGCTCCATCTTTTTTCTTAAGTTAGGATTGACATAGATCCCCTTGGATTTGTTTTTTTTTTTTTGTTTTTACTTTAAAATGGCAATATGGGTAATGGGACCATAACATATCGACAAAGTAGAAAGATTTTCTTATTGACCAATTTTTTTTTTTTTTCCTTAACCAAACTTTATGAAAGAATCAAATGAGATTTTCCAACATAATCTAGGCTACGTTTCAAGTCCGTCATCTTTAAAAATACGGAAAGTTTAATTATACTGTTTACTTTTCTCTTTAATATCAAATGCACTTTCTAAAGAGAAGTTCCTTCTACGTAATTGAAGAAAAAAAAGATGCAAGATTTTAACAAATTATAATCATTTTCGTGAAATCATACAAAAAGTAAATGTAAGTAGTTATTGCATTGATAATCTACTATTTTAATTTGTGTGTTCTTTATTTATTTTTAGATTCTTGTTTCGTGTTTTTATTGCTCTTGCCTCTTGATAGTACATAATTAGACGTTTAATCCATACAATATCATCAACATTGTCGTTACCATCAAATTTATATTCAACAATTTTAGGACGGTAATTGAATTAAATTAAAAAATAAAGAAACATAACAAAATTTTAAAATTATATTGTCTAATTATTCTATACAATTTAGTATTATTCAATATATTGTCTAACAAAATATGATGATCATTTCCTTAAATAATCATCATATTTGTAAGGAAATTCTATCTGTGGGCCCACCAGTTTTCATGAAGGGAAAAAATTAATTGCACGTTCAAATGTCCAAGTGGTGACTAAAAATCACTTTAACACTTAAATATACTAGTTAGACATTGCGTGCGAAAAAAAAAAAAAAATTTGCGTGCTTTTGTAATTATATTTTTAATTTTTAATATTTTCAATTCTTTAATTCTTTAATTGTTAATAATTAAATTATTAAAGTAGCAATTACAATCGATATAAAAAATATGGTTGTTGATACCATGTTTTGTATTGTTCGATGTTAATATTTTATTTACATTCATAGAAGTGACAATTGTAATCTAATATGAGATTTATATATTAGTAATAATGAATAGTAACTTGAATTCAAATAAGAGCTTTTTGTTATTGAGCTTTGAACTTTGATGATTTAACCATTGATATGAAATCATATGGAATTAATGATGTATTAATAAGGATATTCATAGTTGTATTTGAATTTTACGAAAAAAATTAATAATTATTAATTTTATTGGAGAGAATGTAATGATCGACTATATAATATCAGTACATTTGTTTAGCAAACTATTTTTGCACGAAAAAACCAAGAAAATAAAAAATTGACTCCTTGAAAACACAATACTTTTTGTATATGTTCTCTTTTTATTAAACACGTCTAACTATATATATTAATTAAATTAAAAATTTAAAAAGTTTCAGAATACCCATGATATGAAATCATATGGAATTAATGATGTATTAATAAGGATATTCATAGTTGTATTTACTAGACCAGTGGTACTAAAAAAAAAATTAATAATTATTAATTTTATTGGAGAGAATGTAATGATTATCCATATATAATATTGATTTATTTATTATTTAAAAGTTTCATTTATTATTATGTAACTATAATCATCGAAATCCAATGTATTCAAAACAATATTTTCATCTCCATGATTTGAATTTTAATCGATAATAAAAAAGTTACAATTTTCTAACTCATTTTTTTTTAAATCCATTTCTCATTTCTTTCATCTACGAAAGGCAAAAAAATTGAGATAATCTTTTCACCTTCATATTTAATTTAATATATTAAAAATTTACAAATTTTAAATGTACATTTAATAATGTCAACTATAATCCTTTGTAATCCAATATATTCAAAATAATTTTTTCATCTCCATGAATTGAATTTTAATCCGGTAATTAAAAAAAAAAAGTTACAATTTTCTCATTCATTTTTTAATAACCATATTTCTCATTTCTTTTATCTACGTAAGGCAAAAAAAAATTAAGATCATCTTTTCACTTTCATATTTAATTTAATATATTAAATATTTACAAATTTTAAATGTACATTTAATAAATTGTTAAATGAGAAGAAACGCTCTATATTTATTAATTAAAAATTAAATTAAATTAAATAAAAAAATAAAAAAGAGTCACACTTTAGTTCTAAACTATAGCATATATATGTTTGGTGGGGTTTAAAGATTTTGCAAAAAATTGGTAAAATGTGTAGTTGAAAAGTTGATAAAAGTTGTAGGTTCTACAAAATATGTAATTGAAAATGAATTTGAGAAAAAATTAAAAAAAAAAAAATTGAACCAAACATGCTCAGTAATCAATTCATTTGACATTGTAATATAATATATTAAAAATATTATTTTTATCTTCATTCTAGTTTTGACAATTATGATTTGAATTTTAACACGATAATAAACAAAGTTACAATTTTTCTCATTCATTTTTTTTTTGTTGAAAATCATTTCTCATTCCTTTTATCTACTTAATGCAAAAAAAAAATAAAAATAAAAATAAAAATAAAAATTGAGATCATCGTCTTTTCACATTCATATTTAATTTAATAGGATAATTGTTTAAACATTTTAATTATATATTTAGTAAATTGTTTAAAATTTAATGTACAATAAGAATGAACAATTAAAGAGTAATAAATAAAATATTAAAAAATAATTATACATTAATGAATACTAAAAGTAAATATGGAATTTAAAAGATTTGTAAGGGTAGAATGGTCTAAAAATGTTTCTCCATTTAAGCCTCTTTTAGATGTAGTATAGATATATATATATTTTAGAAAATTCAAAATCTCTAATTAATAAAAGGGTAATCATATTCAAACTATATTTTTTTTAATCCACTATGTTTTAATTACAATGAATGTCTCTCAACTTTGACATTTTGACATTTATATTTTAACCTTTTTTTTGTCGCATTTTTATTATTAATTTTAAATTAATTTCACATTTTTTTTTCTTTGATTATGATTTATGTCCAAGTATTCTGCTAATGCGTATATAAATAAGGAACAAATATTTTGTCAAACTTTTGTATTTACTATTTATTTTTCTTATTTATAAATATGAGAGGTAAAAAGTTTTGTTTACATCTTCTTAATTAACTTTTTGACAAATAATCATTAAAAACAAAGATAAAATATGTAAATTAATAGATTAATAATAAAAATATGATAAAATATAGTTGAAGACTTAGATACGAAAATAAATAATAATTGAAGATCTTTATTATAATTAAAATGTGGTGCAGATATCATTGCCCTTTATAAAATTTTTTTTTTTTTACCCTCTCATTTCCTGTTTTGCCCTAGGTTTACAAATGAGGGTTGCTTACAAATGGGCTTAACATCCAATGGCACACTAAAAGCCCAAGAGAAATATTCTCATTAAGCCCATATTACCAATGCTGTATAAATGTTATTTCCTAATAAGTTTCAAAACATGCTGAATATCTAGATGATATCCCATACAATTTGTGCTTTCAAAATTTTCAAATTAGGAATATTTATTTATATTTACAATGAAGATCCTCAAATTTAAGATAAAATTTTTTATAAGTAGGATCATTTTAAATGGATTGTGAATACCCCCAACAATTTGAGGCTCTACTACTTTTTATTGTATAAATACGATGAATTGTTTCTTATAAAGATGAGTTAGATGCCAATTCGTGTTTTTCCAATTACAATTGGAACGAACAAGTTAGCAAATGTTATTAATATGTTTTACATGTGATATGGAATTGCTAGTAATGAAGACTGAAAAATGCTCACGTGTTCTCTATTTATTGGAGTACGTCCTCTCTTAGCAAATATTTTCTAACATTGGATTAGAAAAAGACTAAAGCAATTACTATTTTTCTCGAGTTTTGTGTGTAGATGTATTCTTTGTAACGACTTAAATATCATTATGTCAAATCGATACATGTGCTTGTTACTAGCGACGTCAACATCGTGATATCAAAGATACATGCAGGACAAGTTATATGTAATGGAAGGATTTCAATGTCTTTATTTTATCATAACGACTTCAATATTTTGTTATATCAAATTGATACATGTGCAACTTGTTACTAAATTGAAACAACTTCAATATAAATATTGAATACATAACGACTTCTTGAAACTAAAAAACCAACAAAAAAATACTTCCAAATTATGATGTTCAAATGGGCATACATTTAAAATTTGTCTTCAAAGTTACAGAATGTAGAAGGTGAGCAAAAACCTCTTTCACAATCAGTTGGTGTTGGAAATAAGTTATTTATAAATTGGTTTGACCAATTTTTGACCAAATACTTGAGAGAGTCTCGATAACCAATTATTATAAATTTATAGTCGATTGCATTTTGTTCCGTTAGTAGATACTCGTGGTACATTTGATTTTGCAAAACTATTTTCGAATGAATGAAAAATTGGTATCAAAAGTTGACACATTGAAAGTGATAATGGATATTGTAATAAGTAGGAATGTGTATCCCATATCGGAAGATGACACGATCTTGAACCAACTAATATACCTCTAGTTTGGATTTGAGTTTGGACTCCAAGGAGCACCACAAGTCTTTAGAGGAGAGAAGGCTTAGATGCTATCGGGTTCGGTTCAAAGCCCGCGGGCTGGGCCGGTCCAGGCTCGTGGGTCGTCTTTGGTCCAATATATTCCTTTTGTATAAAATAATTTATTTATTTAATTTCTTTTCATTTCATTATCCAATAAAAATATCCGATATTGACACGTGTTAGGTGCACAAAAATACAGATACAATTGTTCAATTGAGTCCTTTCAGTTAATGTGTCTGTTCAATTAAGTCCTTTAAGGTGTTGTGTCTTTTCAAACACAACCTTTAATACATTATAAATAGACCCCATACTTTTGCGAATTTAATCAATTAAAAAATTCATCTTTCAAACTTTGTGTTTGTGCTCTGCATTCTTTAAAATCATACTGCATCCGTCCATATTTACATAGAGAGTACATAACTAAATTTGAGTTCGTTGATCTTGCTATTTGAAGTGCTTCTATCGTAAAAAGAAGACCGTTGTATCTTGAGAGACGATTGTTCTTTACTGTGAACACCTAGGCGGGGCAAAATTCGTCTTAAAGACATAGAGTTGAACTTTAGCTCGGTCTACCAAAATCAATTCTGCATATTTCAATTTCTGATAATTGTTTGTATTACAAGTAAGCGTATTTCGTTATTGAATATATATTTTTTAATATAAGATAAACAACAGTTGGTATGTGTCGTTCTTTTTCACTCTGACTTTTTTCTTCTTGATAATTATCTCATTTCCTTGCTAGATAATTTCAGACGGCCTCTCTTCAAACCATCTTCGTTGACTTTATTCTCACACCCAACCTGTTTGAGTAATTCATATCATACGTCGAAAGCTAAAATTGTTAGCATGATGTGTTTTCACTTCTCTAATTGAAATTATTTTCAACACGACAGGTTCTACATGCACTAGATACTCACACGTTGGTTCCGGTTCCAAAAGTTTTCTGTTTATGTACAGATTCAGATGTGATTGGAACTCCATTTTACATTATGGAGTACCTGGAAGGACGCTTATATATAGACCCAAGGCTCCCAGTATGACATCAAAAGATGCAACTTGTGGTTCTGTCATTGCAAATCTAGAACGGATATTTCCTACAAGCAAGGGAACTAGCCATTGATGTAGTTGTTCTTCATTTCCATAGCGCATCAATACCTAGAGAAAAGCTAAGCACAATTACTAAATTCACGTGTACAAATGCTCATATTTTTGTTTGAATTACTCTTCAATTAATTTATTTTTCTCCTATTCTTGTATTGAATGATTATAAAAAAAATTTCTCCACATTTTCTCCTCTTTGTGTTCGCCGATCGAATTAAAATATAGAGTATTAGGCTCAAAAAATTGTTTTGGACAGATTAAGGGGGGGTGTATTCAAATTGAGACTTTTAAAGACTTTTAAGTTTTTAAAAGTTTAGAGGTATTCAATGTAGACTTTTTAAAAATCTTTAAAAGTATTGGTGTATTCAATTGAGATTTTAGAGACTTTTTAAAAGTCTTTAAAAGTCATGAAAGATTCAATTAAAACTTTGTATGAGTCTCTATAAGTTCTTTGGGTATTCAAATTGAGAAAGACACAGAGATTCTTTATTTACTGAGACTTTTAGAGACTTTTGGAGACTTTTTAGTGAAAAGATATATATAAGAAATCTAAAAAAAATCTATCATCTATTGTGAGATTTGTGAAGACTTCAGAGCCCCAAAATAAAAGAACGCTCATTTTTTTTCATTTCTAGTTTTTCGTATCTCTTCCATTCAGGCAAGAATTTGTGTAATCAATAATTTATATGCAATTGTACCTAGAATTTGTAGTAATCAAAACTTTGATATCACATTACATTGTCTTGTGTCAAAAATTGAGGATATTTTGCGTAATAAATTTGCAGTATTTTAATTAATGTTTTGGTGGGAGTCAAATTTTTCGCTTAATCATTAGAAATTGTTCCATCGTGGTAGTTTAGCATTGTTATGGAAATCTTCTGTTGTAATTTAATTATTTTATTAATGTATTTAGCCAAGAATTGATTTGGCATTTAATTTTTAGAAAATAGGTGTGCCATTAATAGGAGTCTTTAGGTGGGAAAACCATTATTTTTTACATCATTTATATTATTATATATCTTTGCTAAAAGATTATTGTGCCAAAAAATGAATTTAAAATACACAATTTTTTATGTTTTCTCTCTATTTTAGAGAATTTTTATTGAAAATAAAGAATGAATCGGTCGATACTTATGTTTTATATACAATAACATATGTTAATCTACTAAAATGTTATTAATTCTTTTTGGGATTTATGTTATTTGTTAATTTTATTGAGTTGTTATATTTGTTAATAAATATTTTTATTGACATGAGAAATATAATTTATTAATATGAGTTCTTAATTATATGTGTTGTGGGAGTTTTACACATAGAAGAAGTTACTTAAAATAATATTATAGTATATAAAAATTTAGCTTGACATTTAAAAAAAAAAAAATGAAAGTCATATAAGTCTCACAAGTGTTTTAATAAAGTCTCATGAAGTTTAAGAAAGATTTTTATTAATTCCTAACAAATCCATAAAAGTCACTTAAAAGTCCACGAATTCCACAAAAGTCACCCACATATAAAAGCCACATATAAAAGTCCATAAAAGTTTTTAAAAGTCTCAATTGAATACACCCTCCTAAGTCTTAGTTTTTGCCGTTTAAAAAAATATTTGTTTATAAATTGATTTGAGGATATAATTATTTGTGAATCAATTTTCAGTTGCAGTATCATTGGATTAGGATTTACGTGATTATACTTATATTTTTTTTAATTGTGTGGTAATTTAATTTTTTATTTTGTTATTAAATATATATTTGTTATCATAGCTTTTACATAACTCTAGTTTTGAAAGTGAAAGCAATTATTAGGTATTGTTTTTATTATATTATGCAAAATATTTTATGTTTAGGAGAAGAATGTTTTTTTTCCAACCAATTCCATATTGATAGGTAGGATGCGGTATGAAAAATGAATACAACATGAATAATACTTTATGCGATATTGATTTTTGTAGATGGTGAAAAATTTATGCTGGTATATTTGAGGCTGATCTATGATTGTGTCCATGACGGTGCGTAATTGCATTAAACATTGTTGTGGCAACGTACAATTGAAGCTCCGTAGTAACACAAGTGCTTTTCTGGATGTCATGGTATATGATTTTGCGTCAAAGTTTCTTGAACTTGCATGCCTAGAAGTATGGGGTTGTATTACAAATTTTTAATGAATATATATTAAATATTAAATTACCTTTGTGATTTGCACACTTGTAGAATTGTTTTCGGATTAGTAAGTTGTGCTTATTCTTTATGTAGTAGTTAATATGAATCGTTTTTTTACTCTTTCAATTGTTTTGTTATTTTTCTTTCATAGGTTAAGAAATGTCAATCGATAAGAGTTGGACATTGCAGACTAATAGGGGTTCAAGATCTTCGTTCTCAGTTGAAATCTGTGCAGACATTCTTAAATCGCATTCTTGAATGGTTTCTTTTGCGGCCTATTCAACCTGATGCGTCTCCGTCTAATGGTTCAAATGGTGATAATTAATTAATTTTTGACTTTTTTTTTGTGTGGTGGTAATAGATATATATTTTTCTTCGATCGAAACAATAGTTTGTGACTCTACATTTCTTGTTTTTATATTGAGAACACCAATGGTTGAACTGGGTGTAATCTTTGTTTAATTTATAACATTTGATATTGACATATAGTTGTAATTGATATTGTGAAATTTTAATTGATTGAATATCCATGGAAATTTTAGTTTTTGTTAATGTTATTTTTTTCCTTCACTTCTTATAATTATTTATGGTTGTGTGTAAGATTTGTTTGAAGTATGATGTGAATGTGTGAAAGTTATGGAGCCAGGAATATTATTTTTGCTAAGCATATTTCTCGTTATTTTAATATTCGGTTATTAATATAGACTTTTTACAACCACTTCTTTTGTTGTTGAAAAGAAAGACAACTAAATTCTAGTTACTTCAATATTCATTTATCGACCAAAATAATTAATATAACAACAAACTAAGTAGTTGTTGAAACGAAAATCGGTTATCAATATTAAATATTAACGATCATTCATTTTTTTTGTCGAAATGAAATCCAACTAAATTTTGGTTGCTTTTATTGTAATTTAACGACAAAATAATTAATATAACGACAAATCAAGCATTTGTTGAAATAAAAATCGGTTGTGACTATTTAATATCAACAATCATTTATTTCGTTGTTGAAATAAAAGGCAACTAAATTTTGGTTGCTTTTATTGTATTTTAACGACAAAAATATTTGATACAACAATTAAACAAGTTGTTGAGAAATAAAAACCACTCGTCGCTATTAAATATTAACGACCATTTAAGCTGTTAGGACCGAGGGCAGCGGTTACATCCCAGTAGTCAGCAACAGTGGTTCAGTGTAAAATGAAAGCTAAGCGGGAAGGCTACTTCACTTCAGACAATCAGGCAAAAGCAATGGTCACTGCCATTAAACTTGAGGAAATCAGAGGCAGACTATCTTTGGTGCAAACAGAGCTAGACAAAACTAAAATTTGGTTGCTTTTTATTATATTTTAATGACAAAAATATTTGATACAACAAACAAATAAGTGGTTGAGATAAAAAGAATCAGTTGTCAATACAAACTTTTTACAACCAGATATTTAGTTGCTGAAATATTACATTTAACGATCAAACATTTTGTAGTCGTTGAATACATTTGCCAACACCCATTTCTCAACAAACGAATGACCAACTGATTTTGGTCGTTGAATGTAATCAACAACTAAAAATATATATTTTATGACTATTTTTATGGTGGTTGAATATAATATCTCTGTGGGAATAGTGCTGAATGGCCGGATCAATTTGCCAAAATTACCGTTGACCAATTTTGGCATGTAAATTACCAAATATAATCATGCCTTCTTCTCTGCTTATAATCATTTCAAACGATTTCAAATTTATTTGTATGTGAAAAAGAGAAGATTTCAAGGTTAGAATCTAACTCATTTCAATATTAGAATTTAACTCATTTCATTTCAAAGTAGAAATTCATCATTCTCCATCTTCTTTTTTTAATTTATGGTAGAAAATTATGGATTTTGTAGTATAAATTATGAAAATATATATAAATCTGAGTACGAATTATGATTTTTACTTTAAATTTCTAGAAATTTGATTTCATTTGAAGTGGATCATTTGAAAAAATCAGTTATAATTATATTAATTCACGTTAACAAACTCATAGTTTATTAACAAGTGTTCACATCTGTTAACAAGTGTGAACACCTGTTAAAGTCGAAATTGGCCTTAACAAACCCCAAGCCTGTTGACAAATCTAAGGTCTGTTAATGGTTGGTTAACATACTGTTAACAGATGGTCTATTAACCCATGTTATAAAATAAGAATATTTTAATCTATTCTATTTAAAAAACCTTTTTAAACTTAAATTTTATAAGTTAAGCACTTTTGCGATTCACGGTGTTTGACAAGGTCATTTAGCCAAAGCCGCTATTTCTTGTTGTGAAACATATGCACATAGAGATGTCTTCGCTATAAGTAGAGGTGGCAAATGGATTGAGTTGGGCCAACCCGGCCCGTCAGAGTAGGACCACGCTTGAAACTGGATCGGGCCAGCCCAACCCAATTTTGTATAGGCCAGAAATATATTGGTCTAATATAGCCCATTGGGCAAAACAAGTCTTAATTTTATTTATTTTTTATTTTTTAAAATAATTTTTTTATACAATCTAATACATTGCATCAAATACAATCCTAAATAAACTTAGATAATATATATTTAGAGATTTTAAAGAAATTAATTTATAAAATTGGGACTCTCATGTATTAGTCAATAGATAAACATTAATTATTTTCAAAATAATAATATTTTTTTGGTTAATTCTAAACTATTTGTTGATACATTTTAAAAAAAATATAAATAGTAAAAATATGCTAGTCTTATTATTTTGAGATATAAGTATGTTTGGCTTAAATTAAAAAATTTACTTATAAGTAAATTTAAAATAAATAATTTATTTGTCACACCAAACATAATTTGGATTGAAACTTTAATTAAACTATATTTAACAAAATTTAAACAATTTTATATTGGAGTTTGGGATTCTTTGACTAATGTTTCAAAAAAATACAATTTAAATTGAAAACTTGAGTTTAGATTATTTTACATTGATATTATTTAGATTATGTATTTGGGCTATTTACAGAATGAGTGATTAGAAGAAAAATAAATTATTCGGGCCAGCCCTACTAGTTCAATGGGCTAGACGGGCCGAGCCATATAAGCCCGATTTTATTTGGGCTATGGCGAGCCTAACCCAAAATTTGGGCCATGCAAGGCTGGCCCACTGGCCGGGCCTAATTTGCCACCTCTATGTATAAGCAAGGGAATTTCCTCGTTTGCATCAATGAAAAAATCTTTAGGGCGTGTTTGAAAAAGCTTTTGATAAAAAAATGGAAAATTGGCGCAAATGGTCCATAACGTATGACATTAGTGCGCAAATGGTCTCTAACCTTTCATTTTTGGTGGAATAGTCCCTAACCTATCCATTTAAGTGCACAAATGGTCCCTTTTGACGGATTCCGTTGAAATCCGTTAAAACATATCCATTTAGGTGCGCAAATAGTCCCTCTCATTTTTTTTGTCTTTATTAGTAGGGGGTAAAATTGTAGAGTTATATTTTTTTTCTTTCAATTGGCGCAAATGGTCCCTAACATTTACCTTAGTGTGAAAATGGTTCCTAACATATATGTTTTGGTGCGCAAATGATCCTTATTTGATGAAAAAGAAAAAATATCTTTAGTTTTAATTAAAGAAATTTGTAATTGGATTCCTAACCTTTGCAAAAAGTGAAAATGTATCCGATACTTTAATTTTTTTTAATTAAAAATTGAAAGAAACTAACAAATTGATAATATGCTAAATTATTTTGTATATTTTATAAACTATTATAAAATAAATAAAATTTAAGCTTATACTTATTAACAAATGTGCTAATTAAAATTATTTTATTATTATTAAGTAATTATATTATTTAAAATTCAAACTTTAATTTTATCATTACAACATAAAAAAAATTATTTTGTCACAAAATAAAAAGTTTAATTTCTACAGTACTTATATTCAATATTTTACCATTAAATTGAATGATAAAAAAAAAAGAATAAAAACAAAATTGCAACTAAACCCCAACTAACAAAATTGCAACTAAACCCTCAACCCAAATCTGCAATTATGCCTGTCGGTTGGAGATTTTGAGGAATTGCCATCACCGGAGGAGTTGATGCCATTATCCCAAACCATAATAACTACTGATCTAGCACTGGCTCTTGATATTCAAAATTCACACCCAAATCACAACCAACAGAGTACTCCGCCGCCGCCACAGCTACAACTACCATAGACCACCGCACATTCTTCCCAACCTAACTCGTCCGTGGAATTTAATTTAGCTGAGTTGGGTGGGTCAGGAGGGGGTGGTGAGGCAGCGTGGGGTCGGACAAGCCGGCTTGAACCCTAAAGCGACCACGGCTCGTGTGGACTCCCCAGCTGCATAAGAGGTTTGTAGATGTTGTGGCTCATTTGGGGATCAAGAATGTTGTGTTGAATACTATTAATTGGAAGTTATTCCAAGCAAATGCATGTTCAGTAAATTCTTTCAAGAAATTTTGCTTCAACAATTAATTGGAAGTTATTAACAAGTTCAAATAATTAGCTGCATGTTGAACAGGTTATTAAGTTTATGCTGAAAGATCATTTGGTTTGTCAGAAAATTAAATTAAGTCACTAAGGGCATCTCCTGCTCCAATGGGTCTCATTTGGTTTTTTTCACGGTGGTTGGTGGTTAGTGGTTGGTGGTTGGCGGCAGTTGGTGGCAATTGCTCAAAAATATTTTCAATGGGTGGTAGTTGGCGGCGGTATTTTGGAGAAGAAGAAGTGTTTGAAGTTTAGTTGTAATTTTTTATTTTGTTGGTTGAGGTTTAGTTATAATTTTTATTTTTTTTATCATTCAATTTAAGGGTAAAATATTGTACAAATATAAGTACTCCAGAAATTAAACTTTTTATTTGTGACAAAATAATTTTTTTTTTTATGTTTTAATAATAAAATTAAAGTTTGAATTTTAAATAATATGATTACTTAATAATAATAAAATAATTTTAATTAGCACATTTGTTAATAATTATGAATTTAAAAATAATTTAATATATTATCAATTTGTTAGTTTCTTTTAATTTTTAATAAAAAATTAAAGTATCGGACTCATTTTCACTTGTTGCAAAGGTTAGGAATCCAATTGTAATTTTTTTAATTAAAACTAAAGATATTTTTGTCTTTTTCATCAAATTAGGACCATTTGCGCACCAAAACATATAAGTTATGGACTATTTGCGCCAAAAATCAAAGGTAAAGGTTAGGAATCATTTGCGCCAATTGAAAGAAAAAATTTAACTTAACAATTTTACCCCACTAATAAAGATAAAAAAAAATGAGAGAGACCATTTTGCGCACCTAAATGGATAGGTTTTAACAGAATCCGTCGTAAAGGATCATTTGTGCACCTAAATGGATAGGTTTGGAACCATTCCACCAAAAATGAAAGTTATGGACCATTTGCACCAATTTCCCTAAAAAAAAATTAGCAGATTTCTCTCTCCTCCTCAGCCTGAAGATGCAGTTGCACCACGGGAACATTGAGTCAGGGGCAGAGCTAGGAATTTTAGTTTGTGAAGGTAATATGACGGTTAGCAGTACTATAGTGCTGGTCGACGACACTCCACTAGCTTGTAGAGTATATAGCAGCAGTAAGCAACGAAATAGTAACCGGTAGATATAGCGTCATTATAGAAAACAATAAAACCACTTATTTTATTCATGCAAAAATTTAAAAACTCAACTATATTTTCACTAGATTTGTACGTAAAAAAAGGAGGGTATTTTATTTAATTTTTCAGATTTTGAAATCTAAAATCAAATAAACGTTGAAGGTCTAAAAGATTAATTTGTTTCAATTCAAAAAATAGGAATGATGTAGATAAAAATCCTGTATTTTGCAACGAGAAGAATAGCAGCCAGTTCGATCTATGATTTATCATTTATGGACGTTGATAAGATTCTTCCGTTTAGCAGCACCTTAGGATAACATTACATTCGTTGATAAGCATAATGTTTTGTCAATTTTATTATTCTAAAAAATGAGAAAATTAACACTCAAGTTTATAGAATTATGTAAAAAGACAAATTATGCAAATTGAAATAAAGATTAGAGATTTAAAAGTTATTTTTAAGATTAGAAATTAATTGTACAAATTTTTCGAAAGAATATAAAAAGAAAAAACAACATAGCTATAGGGATTTGTACCCAAATCTCAAATAAGCCCAAACACGAATATTAAACTTTACCACTTGGACATAGAACTTCTTTTGTATTTATCTAAAGTTAACATTTATATCTTATTGTGGGGCAAAATTATAAAACTTATTTCTTTCCAAACCCCACTCTAACTCTAAATCCGCCAGTAGCTTCCTCCTCTCTCCTTGCCAGCTCCGCCAGGGCCTTGCGCTTCTGTTTCCTCTTATTCCTATTTGCCTCTTTTCGCCTCTCCTTTCGGTTAGCCATTACACGTCCCGATGCCTCGAGAAAGCGGAGAAGGTGATTAGTGAAAAATACATCCACATGTGCTTCTATTTGCTGGAAACTATATTCAACTCTCTTTTTGGATTCGCCATAAAGACATGTCTTTTGATGGAGAAGAGAAAGTGGAGAAGAAGGTGATTATAAGGAGATTGGCAAGAAAAACAAAATGGTGGATCAGAACTTTGGGGGAAAAAATGAAAAAGAAAATGGTGGATCAGAACTCAGGAAGAATCGTGTGAATTGGGGTGTAGAAGTGAGGGTATAAATGTCTTTTCATTATTTTTTAAATTTTAAATTTTAAATGTTTTTTTTAGGTCAAAGGCGAAAGTGAACTCATTCCCCAATCCGAAATCCGGACTTATCTTCTTCTTCAGATAAAGCCAAGGCCGGTGAGATTTTTTCCGCTTTCTTGAGAAAATTCTTTCTGGGTTTTGCAATTACCTCAAATAATCTGAAAACTCAAATTTTTCCCTTATTTTTTTATAAAAAAAATATCATAAATCTGGTATGCTCCGTTTCCATTAGGATGTAATGAATTTCATCGTTATTTTTTTCTGATTCTGTTGTTTATGTTTTGATTTTCTTGAATTCTTACAATTAAGTCAAATAATCTCCAAGACTCAAAGTTTTTTCTCTATTAAAATAAGCTCTAATTTCCATTTTACATGTCAAATGCTTCTTATATGAAGTTTGATTACAGAACCCACTATTATATTCCCATTGCTTTTACTGAAAATTACAGAGATACCGTGGGATTATTGCAGGGGTATTATGATAGCTTCATCTATGCTCTACTCTGCAAATATGCCTTTGAGCATGCCACGAATGCTTGGGGTGAGGGCATGTAACACAAATGATACTATACCCATCAAGAAGATGGGAATGAGCAACGAGGTGTGTGAAGCTGCTGTCGTTGCAGGGAATATCCCAGAAGCACCCCCAGCGCCCTCCAAACCAGCGGCTCCAGCTGGCACCCCAGTGGTGCCTTCACTTGTAAGTCCATATATTATATGCGAATTGTGTTATGAGAATGTATTGCGGAGTGTTGTCCTTGTGGCATTTCCGAGATAATGAGAAAGGGTGATAATGTGGTAGATGTCAGATCGAATTTTATGTTTATTACTATTTTTTATCTTGTTGATAAGATGTCTGTATTGATCATAGGCATTTGTTAAATAACGAGTAATAGCTATGGTTTTTAATAATGCTCTCATTTAGTTGTACTAAGCATTGCACTGCATTGCTATCTTTCTAGAATGCCTAATTAGTTATTTATTTTGTGCCTTTCAACTTTTTTTGATGTGATGTAGAATTACTTCTTTTGAATGCAGAAGATACAGCAAATAATTTGGACTGATAACTTACTCGTTACTTAATCATACCAGTGCTGTCGAACACATGTCCAGTTTTTCAAAATTTGTGTCATGTATTTGGTGAAACTCTATACGATTCTCATAAATAACTGCTGTTACTTTGTGACAATGTTAATGTCTGTGTCAGTCGCTATGTCGTCGGCCTCGTCGGAACCGTAAGTCACCTGCTCTGAGGGCTTCATTCCAAGAAACAAGTTTAAGCCCTGCAAATTTAGTATATCCACTTTTCATTCACGAAGGTCAGTGCTATCGTAGAACTCTGTATGCATGTGCTTAAAATTAACAGAAGCTGCAATGTTCACATGTCTATTTTAGGCGTGCTTGATACATGTATCATCCTGCAAGATATGCAGGTGAAGAGGACACACCAATTGGGGCAATGCCTGGATGTTATAGGCTTGGTTGGAGGCATGGACTCGTAGAAGAGGTTACTATCCCCTTGCTTGTCTTTTATATTTGAACATCACAGAGATCTTCCATGCATCTAACCCCAAATTATTTCTCAAGCACATAGTTCTGAATGTGTCTTCTAAACATAAACTGACATGTGTGGCAATATGAACACAAAAGGTGTAATGTCACGTTCTCTACCAGCCGTGCCTTCTGCATGATACCTGTTACAATGCTATAGCTTTCTATAACCTGATGCAAGTAGTTGTGTGTCTAACATGCATGACTGGTTACTCTCAGGTGTGCATTTTGATGTTCCAATTTGTTCTATATACCAATGGATTCGTAGATTCTATATTTGGAGAAAACTGTTGTATATCATTAGAAAGCTGTTACCAGGCCTGATGTTAGTAATTTAATCAATCTGGAATACTCCAGTGCACACCCCATTTTGAAATTTGACGTCTAGTATGTTGTTGGAACAAATCCAAGAAATTTTATTGTCTAGTTACCATTAAAATGTCCATGTTCAAGTAATTATTATTTTTCTAGTTACTTTTTGTACATATGGTAAGTATATCCTCAATAACAACTAGTCTCTGACTTATCTTCATGCAGGTCTCTAAGGCTAGAGATGTCGGTGTTAACAGTATCGTGCTGTTTCCAAAAATTCCAGACGCTTTAAAGGTTCTTACTCCTTACTTCTACCAAAGTACTTTATCATTTGTTGATTTTCTTTAACTAATGGGTTTTGCTCTTTCAGTCCTCTACGGGAGATGAAGCTTACAATGAAAATGGATTAGTGCCTCGAACAATACGGCTGCTAAAAGACAAGTACCCTGATCTTGTATGTTATTTTTCAGTCAGGAGGGTTATAGCTTTTCAAGATCAGAGGGATTTAACTGGGAATTTGATTTTGTCTTTGATAGTTTCTTATGTCTGTATCTATAGGTTATCTACACTGATGTTGCTTTAGATCCCTATTCTTCTGATGGGCACGATGGCATCGTCAGAGAAGATGGTAAGACAACACTTTCCATGATGCATGCTGAGGGGGTAATTCACCTGTTGATTTATTGACTCATCATTTGAAGACAAGTTCTTCGTGAAAGGCCTTTTACAGGTTATCTGAAAATTTTACCTAAATGAGAGAAACAAAGCAGTCTTCTTTTGTTATTTATTTCGAAGACAAGTTTTTCTTTCTGTTTTCCTTCTTCCCGCCCCACCCCCCAAATTTTGGCAAGGACGTGGAAGTGTCGATCAGAAAATCACTTTGAAGCTTAATTCGGATTAGAATATGCCTTAAGGCATCGAAATTTTAAATTTTCAGATAAATATGTAAGCGGCAGTAATTGTTTATGTTAGTTATGGGTTGGTCTTTGGAAACTCTCTAATACAAGCTTTAAGAAAATTTCAATGAGCATATCAGCGCTAACATGTTTTCTCCCGAGCATGTACTATCATGTTTCCACTTCTAGTTCTTCCTTTATGTCTCATATTCTGGCCTGAATTTTATTATTGTGAAGAACTATTATGCTGAAGAGTGGGTACAGTTCATATAAGGTAGCACGGCCAATTAATGTTTGAACTTACTGCAATATCCTGCAGGAGTTATAATGAATGATGAAACTGTACATCAGTTGTGTAAACAAGCTGTCGCCCAGGTAAATCTTGATCTTACTTTGCATATGGGATTAAGTATATATCTTTTAGACAAGTGAACTAAAAATCTTCAGTCTTAAGCTTCGGTTTTGAATCTATTTGAAATAGAATCTGCTTTAATTTAGCATATTGTCACGAATGCAACATAATTTCCTCAACAAATTTCCTTTTCATCATTGTCACATTCATGACATGCATAATTTCGGACTTTTTAGTGCATTTACATAGAAAGTGAGTGTTACTTGCACTTTTTGTCGAAACTACAATGGCAAACCAAGTTTGTAATCTTATTTCCTGGTGCACTTCTATATGTAGGCCAGAGCAGGGGCCGATGTTGTCAGCCCCAGTGACATGATGGATGGCCGTATCGGAGCAATTCGAGCAGCTCTTGATGCTAATGGCTTTCAGCATGTTTCTATTATGTCCTACACTGCAAAGTCGGTTCTTTTTCATGTTATCTTTGCTTTTATTAGTATGTTTATTGTGCTGTCTATTATGATCTTTTAATTCTTACATGCTTAATTGAAAGGAATTCTAAAATGATTTGTACATGATTTGAGGTCGAGCTCTCTTACTTTCTGGTCTTTTTATGCCACCTTCAGTTTTTCACGTTGATTGAATTGATGTTTCAGGTATGCAAGTTCATTCTATGGTCCTTTCCGAGATGCATTAGACTCAAATCCGCGTTTTGGTGACAAGAAAACGTATGTAACTCACCACACTTAATGTTTGATTGTGCTAGCTGATTATTTATTTAGCTGAAACATCAGTAGCAACCAGTTAGATCTCACTTATCCACAAATGTGGCATGTACTGAAATAAGGTATCAGATGAATCCCGCAAATTATAGAGAAGCTCTGGTTGAAACCCGTGAAGATGAGTCTGAAGGAGCTGATATCCTTCTGGTTAGCATTTCTTTCTTCTGTTTTTATCAAAACATAAATTAATAAATATTGCTTCTTTGTGAATTTGACTGCATTCAAATGAGCAATACCTAGTGTTTTTCTTATGGTTTTCACTTGGATTAGGTGAAACCGGGTCTGCCTTACTTGGATATAATAAGGCTTTTATGAGATAACTCTCCTCTGCCAATTGCTGCATATCAGGTATTACATATTACTAACTAAACTTTTTATGCTTAGCCAAACATGCTGTTACTCTCATCTTTGAATGAACTTTTGATAGGACTACATTATATAGTTCAGCCATCATCTTCATTCCAGAGAAGAATTTCTTTGCTCTACTCATTTTGCGAGTAGTAAGCAGATCCCGTCATCACACTTTAGGAGTAAAACATAGTGGTGAAGGAAATTGAAACGGTGACTAGTAAAATAAATGAGAGAGTGGGATATAATAATGTGAAAAATCAAAATTTACGGAAGTAGAAATTAAGGAAACCCTATTTTATACCTTCTTCTCTTGATTCTACTTCATCTTTAATTCATGCAACTATTTGAGATGAATCTAGTTTTTCTAATTCAAGGCAACTCTTATGGTGGTTTTCTATGTTCAGTAGGCATAAAATAAAGCAGTGTTGTGTCATCAACAATGCGCAAATGAGTCATATTTGGCTCGTTCGGTAAAGTGGACTATACAACATCGAAACAGAAAAAAAAAACTAAAATCTTATTTATTGTGTTGTCTAATTCTGTCTTATAATGCATACTAAATATTCCCTTTGGGTTTAGTCTACTTGGTTCCTTTTTCTTATCTTTCTTGGAATGCACTGTACATAGGTTTCTGGGGAACACTCCATGATTAAGGCTGGCGGGTTACTTAAAATGATTGACGAAGAGAGAATCATGATGGAGTCGTTGATGTGTCTGAGACGAGCTGGTGCTGACATCATCCTCTCATATTTTGCTCTACAAGCTGGTCGATGCTTATGCGGAGAGAAGAGGTAAAATGTATGTGATAGAATGGAAGTTCATCTTTGTGTGGAGGATCTTATTTGTTCTACGTCTATATTTATGTTCTTGAATGAGAGATACACTAATAATTGAATAAATGCTTGAGTTTTTCATCGACAGTCTTTTCATGTGAATTCCCACAGATAATGTATTTGCTAAAACGAAATTGTGCACTAATATGTATTTCCACGAACGCTAAACTAAAGGAGCAGTAATTGATCTAGATGACATGATTTGAACCGTGACATTTTGTACCCAAAATAAAAGTGCTACCAGGTTGTGCCACATCCCTTCTATTGTGTTATTGTAGAGATTTTGTCTTGTTTTCCACATGCTTATTTCTTCCATTGATACGCACAATTTTTCTACCCATTTCATATTGTTGGTTTCATTTAACATGAATTAACAAGATTCGGCCATATTGGAAAGAACATTTTTTTGGAGCTAGTAACGAGGCTAAAATCTTGTATGTTCTATTGTCCAGTTCTGTTCAATATCATACCAGATTTGCTCTGAAAGTCATGTACAAGATACTATTTTGTCATAAATGCCATCTAATAGAAGGTCGTGACATTTTAACATTGTAGATTTTGACTTTTACCATGTCTATAATTCACACTTTTATGTTCAAGTTTGTCAATTTCAATTAAATGAGCTAATTACGCATTATGATGAAGCAGTCAAGTACGGATTTCAAAATATTTAACTTCCAGCCAGTCGATGTGCCATTTACGCATCAGAAGAAACAAGTAAAGTATATTCCCAACATAAACAACAAAAGATTATCAAAAGGATCACATGAAATTATCTTTTTGAAGAAAATTGTGAAAGTCTGATCAATTTTGTACAGAAGAAAGAAATTTATTGAAGATTGAAAATCTAATTTATTTTGTGTACTGTAATTCTTAGCTCTTTCTGGGTTGATTTGGATGATGAAGATGATGATATTGATGTTCTTGAATATTCATTCTCTTCAATATCAAGCAACCCCAGATATTCTAAAGCCTTATCTCCAGAATCCACACATGTAACTACATTATTACAAGAACAACCAGATAAATCAAACCGCGCCCATCAAGAGATATATAAGTATGTTTGATAATTAAGGTCAACTAGATTATATTAAACAATATTGGAAACAGAAAAGAAGTTTTAATCTTGTTCACTGTAGTATCGAGCCATGTACCTTGGTAAGAAGAAACAGTAAGAAGCCTTTCCAAGAGCTTTCTATCAATATTACTGTCATCAACTGCCAACACAAGAAATTGCTGTTTTTCTTCTTCATCTTGTAATTCTTGTTCTTGATCTTGCTCATTTTTTATATCCTCATCAGCTTCTGAATTTAAGTCCATATGCTCTCTAAAATGAAAACCCTAGAAATTTCCTGATCAAAATTTCAACTTTCAGTGTGTGTTCATGCGTTTTGTTCTATTGTATGTATGTATTAGTTTTTGATACGTGCGTTACACGTTTGGTAAGCATTGCTTGAATATATACGTATAAAAAATTGTTAGTGTATAATACACAAATAGTAAATATAAAAACATATTTTTGAATATACCATTTAATACAATTAACTCTTGTCGTAAAATGTTGAAATAACCACGAATGAATTATATAAACCAAATATATTCATACAAATATTTGGCGGAATTCTCCTCTGTGAAGTGATGTAAAGTAAAGTGATGTGTGATGTCCGATGTGTGGTGTTTCAATAACTCGAAAGCCAAATATTAATGTATCGTTTATAACATCAAATTAAAACAAATAGTAAGAAATTAAATGAAAATCTGTTTCAAAGAGAGAAATAAAGACAGGAGGGAAAAAAAATAGTGTCGGCCCCAAAATTTTGTAAACATTTTAAAACTAATGAGCATTTTTTACTCCATTTCATGACAGATTTGGATAGAAAATTCTTTTCACCATATTACAACTTCCGGTGATTCGAAAAAAATGTTTTACAGTACTTGGCTCAGCTATAATATATAGCAAGAAAGCGGTGCTCGATTTGTTGGAAACACTTGTCGACCTCTGTGGGAGACAAACAACGATTATTTTGGCTGGAGAACTTCGTATTGGTATAGATATGTCCTTTTGTAATTTCCAAGTTCTTTCAATCACAACAATCTTATTTACTACCCATGCCCGTGGTAGCACGTGGTAGAGTGTTAATTGAGTATTTAGTAATATAGAGTGAATATCATTATTTATACCAACTTAATGCAAACAAACTATCTATGTAGTACATTCAACAATATATTAAAAAATTAATACAATACCAGCATCTCCCAAAACAAAAGAAAAAGGTATTCTCTCTTCAATGCCAACTCCTATTGTTCAAAAACCCACGCTACATTTCCTAACACCTACTGCTGGATCATATCTAAAAGCAATCAAACTTTTGGAAAGAACCCCAGTCCAATCTCCCCAAATGAAGTCTACACCTCACCCTCTATCTGCTTTAACATTGCCTCCACCTGAAAACAATCATTGAACCGTGAACACAAAGATAACTGCTATTGAGTCTGAAGAGTGTCAAATAAGTGTAATAACGCTTTCAAGCCAAAACAAAAGGGCTACAACGTAATTGGGTGCCTCTGGCCCTCAAAAGTCTTGATAAGAACAAAGGCAATAAATCTTGGAGCATTGGCGATAAATCGAGCAACAGGGAAGGAAATTGTCGATGACAAAACAGCTTAGACCAATATCGACTATAGAATCATCATTTTCTTTTGTAGTTGCCAGAAGATCTTTTATCAAAGCAATTACCACCAGTCGCAGAAATTAGACAAGTCTAAACTAAAACCACCAATTATTTTCCCTGCAATAAACTAAATAATTGATGAATTTTGCACTTACAATTAAAGTGACATCTGACTGTTTATCAACAAACACAGCACCACCTGCAATATAACCAAGACAGAAGTGATGGACATCTTTATAAAGTCACTCACTCCAAAATCCAGTAAAATTCCCCCACTCTTCTATATCAGTGGTGAGCATTTGTTTTAGTGGAATAAATTGTCCTCACCTTCAGAAACCAAATCTCTTCAGTCACAGGTAGTTCCTTGACAGTGCTTGTTCGAGCAATAATAATATTTTGTAAAAAAGAAGAAAGATTGCAATTAAAAAAATAATCACCTACACTTGGATTCTTAACCAACTATAATAAATCATATTGATTTCCACTTCTCAAAGCAAATGACCAGACACAACTCCAACGGTTTTAACACTTACCATGACCATAAGAGTAATATATGATTTTGCCCAAAAAAAAAAAAGGTTATCCCCTCGTCAAAAAAAAAAAAATTTAAAATAATAACATATAAGCAAATGTCACCTCCACAAACTCCTTTTCCATGTCTAAATACTCAGAGTTCCCAGGTTCATCGTGCAATCTATTGCAAACCTGATCTATATAAAAGGCAAACATTGTCAAAGAAATTTGCAGCAGTCTAAAGTTGGCAATAATTGGAAATAATTATCTTAAAATGCATAAGATAAGAAATTAACTTAATGAACATAAAGTATTTGATACACCACATGCCACAATCTAACCTCGCAAGAAATCTATGCAAGTGTATAGACAGAAAATCCAAGCCATTTGAAATGCAAAATTTCTTATCCTCTTAACAGGTTGGAGGGACCAACCAATTCTACGAACAAAAATAAAAAATTGCCCACTGATAAGGACCTTGATGAAAAAGAAAAATCACAACAACAATAGAAGAGAACCTACATGAAAGAATGATTCCAAGGATGTTTTCATCGAATGTCATCACACTTACTTCAATAAAAATTCAGTTTTAAGTATGCTACATCATGATATTAGGTGGAACTTTATTTACATTGACATATACTTATGATAAAAAAAATAAAAATAAAGTAGGCCATGTTAATCAATTTTCTCACATTTCTACTTAACGAAGAATTAGCATCTATTGACTATAAAACTTCAGAAGTTCACTTTTCTACCACTTTCCTTCACCATTTCTTGATGAAACTGAATTGCCTGTGAATCAAATGTTGTCACAAAATCAGCCCATGGCAGTGCATACTTGCATAGCTCATGATTACAAATTAGAATATCTTCATACTACAAATAAGAAAAAAACAAAAGACAGCAATATTGATCCCTCCAATTTGAATGAAAAATCATTTGAATCAATTCCGAATGAGGCGATTACACCGTTGAAGAGAAGTCTTGGTCCAATAGTGCAAAAGAGAACTGTGAAAAAGGATATGCATACCAAGATTTGTACAGCACAGGGAGTGAGACTGGAGAATGAGATTATCCCTTCAAATGCACGAAAATTTATTGACCTTGAAGACTTGTTAGGCTATGACAAAGTATGCAAAACCAATCTTAAGTAGAGAAGAAAGCACCTCATCTTTCTCTATTGTCGCATCAACAATGGTACGAACATCCTGGTGTACACCAAAATGGAAAAGCTGTACAAAAAGAAAAAAGAAAAATATGAATTATATAGTCATGTTCACTATAAACATAGCCATGTTAATAGTTACCTTCTTTTCAGTCCTTCGGTAAACAGCATGAACTGAAAAGAAGGTAACTAAAAGGTAATCATAGCCATGTTAATAGTGAACACATGATAATAATAAGTGGAGAATTATATATACGTTTGGAAAGAAAGAACTTGGAATGAGTTTCTGACGTCAATTATCAATCCGGCATCCACCCTCCATATTCATAAACTAAGGTAAATGAAGGCAATAAACTGCTCCCTTGAACTTATGCACTTTCATAGATTAAACCAGAGAAACTGAACATTAACGGTCCATTTTTTCATCTAGCATTGTTTATGATCAGCTGATAGAAACTGTGTTGCTGCACCCTCAAAGCACGAAGCAAAATTGTACTTGTTAGCCAGTAGGCAAGATAATTCTAACATTTACTTGTGCTATTTGCTTAGGTATGTATGTGCGTGTGGATTGGTGTATTGGGACAGATTTTGGGGTTTGAGAATGCGGTCGTTCTTGAATAAAGCACATTCACATATCTTACATGTGGAATGATAAGATCTTCTTTCACAGAGAGCAGATTCTCCACAGAAGTTGTTCGTACCTCTCAAACTTTGGTGATAGCTGTTGTTGAACGGCCCAAAAAAATTCACCAATGGTATCAACTTTCCGTACCTAAGAATAGGGACAATGCTTAATTTCAGCAAAGTCAGCGAAACAATATGATCAGTTATAGAACTGCATCGACCAGGTGGGGAATTGTTGAAGTATGATAAAAATATAGCAATTAGTAACCTAAATCACTCTCCTATGGCCAGTACCGTCCCAATAGCTGTAAGTGATTTGAAGAGGCTCGCCTAAAGGAACAACATGAAAGTAGACACGAGAATAGAAAATTATCTTCTTTCAAACACCAGCAACTATCATAACATGTTAAAACATATACTCACTTTAAATATGTTCTTGCTCACGAAGGCATTAACTCTGCAGCCTTTCACGCCCAGCTTGTTCCTCCACCTCTCTCTCACTGTAAGAGTATGCTTGAAACTCCAAAGGCCGAACATAAGTAAAAAGTCCCAAAAGCATGGCAGAGAAAAGAAATAGAGCAAACATGAAAATGCTTAAAAATACACAAAGCATTTATAGGAATGCAGCGCGCAAGCAAGCATTAAAACGAAAACGAACACATCACATGCTGGAAATATTTGGCTAGCAAGAAATTAAGGCTGTGTTTGTTACACTACTAATTCAATAATTCAAAATTAAAAACAGTAGAAAATATTTCAAGCATCAAATTTCCTGTTCAAATTTATTATTGGGAAACGACCTAAAAACAATACAGTCCGAAAAAATAATAAATAAATTGTGCAAATCAATCTTTACACTTAAATATATAAAGTAAACATCAAAAGAAAATTACCTGCCAAAACAACCTATTGAGTGGAATAATGTTGCAGAAGACGGATCATCGGTTGTCGTAATTTGGAAATTGTTTCCAAGACATTTGCCAAATTGTGATTAAATTCACATTAGAATAAAAAACACTATTAAAAAAAAGAACCCATTCTAACCAAGATACACTCAAAACGGCAAATTAGTACATTCAAGTTGAAAGCAAAAAATAAGTTCAAAGAAAGTAAAACAACCCCAGAAAAAATTAAATTAATTTCTGGAAAAAACCCAAAATCGAAAACTTTAAAACCTCAAAAATATATAACCCGTCCAAAGTGAACAATAGATTCAAAGAAATTAAACAAAACCCAAAAAAATTGAACTAATTTTTGAAAGAACTCAAAATCAAAAACTCTAAAAACTCAAGCATATATAACCCAATTAAAGTAAAAAAAAAAATAGATTGAAAGAGGAACTACACAAAATTCAAAAAATTAAACTAATTTATGAAAAAATCCAAAATTGAAAATTTCGACCGGATGAGCTGAAATCGCAATGCAAAAAGTCCGAAGTAATCCCACAATATGTTGATTTTTTTAACGAAGCAAACACCTCGACCGAATCGGAGAGGAATTTGTTTGGGTGCTTCAGATTTGTTGTGAGCGGGTGTCGGATTTGAGGTTGGAGAGGGAGGAATCGATTGGTAAAGACGCCGTTTTGAGTAAAGAAGCGAGGAAATGGTGTTGTTTTGGAGTTGAATCCTACCTATATTAAAATGTGAATGTTAGAGTCACTGTTCAAAATGGTCAACCAAAACGGCGTCGTTTTGATCCATTTTGAACAGTAACACCAACAGTCACTCTTTCAACCCACGCTTGAACAGATTGCACCAAACTTGAAAATGAAAACTCTTCCTGCTCAGCCACCGTCACCAACCGCCGCTGCTTAAGCCCACCGTCGACTTTGTCGCCTACGACCGCCACCACCACCACCACCACCTCCACCTCTCTATTTCCTTCTTCAGTCATATATCTACAAAATATCCTCCAACAAATTGAAATTTCTTTTCTACGTTGCTTTGGATCAAGAATTCTCTTGAAAATAGCAAATTTGTCTCAGATCTTGATCCGAAGGTACTTTTTTTCATGATTTCTCTCTCTGTTGTCTGTATTTTGCATCATGGGTTCGAAATTAAGAAAGGGTTTTGAGTTAAATGACCTTGTCAAACAATGAATATAGTAAAATAACTCTCATTCCACAATGTTTTGGTAAATAGCCTCTTCCAAAAAAAAAAAAAAAAAAGTATAAAAATATGAGAAAATATCCAAAATGCCCCCAAGGTGGTTAAAGCAAATAATACCCTTAATGTTTCATTTTCATTCCAACGAGATCAAATGGCACCCACGTCTCTCTCTCATCACCATCTCCATTACAGCTTGATGAAGAAATCCAAAAAATCTTTATTTTTGTCCTCTCTTTGTCCATTGTAGTTTTGAGTGGTGTGAAACTTGTTAAATCATCCACATTTGAGATTTGTAATTGGATAAGGTAATAGATACATACTAATATCAATTTCGCAATTTTTTCATCCATTTTCATTACGGTTTACTGAGATTGTCTTCGATATATGCATTCTGCAAAGAATGTGTCATAACGTCATATATGCCGTTATCTCGTCATCTATAACCGCATCCATGCCGTTATCTTATTTTTCCACTTCAAAGATGTATATAAACATGGGCATTTATAGCATTGTTGATGATATATGCATTTGCCTAAGAATACACCATAACGTCATATATGCCGTTATCATTGATCTATAACGGCACCCATGCCGTTATCTTATTTTTTCACTTTCAAGACGCATATAACCTTTAATGTGATTACTTTCATTAAATATATATTTGTTTTAGTGAGTTAAAATGTGAGTGCGAAGAAAAAATTTAAAATAAAGACATGTATGCCGTTATTCACAATGTATAACCAGGAGATAGTGGCGTTATCTAATGTCCCGACTATCACCATCTACCTAGCTTCGTTTGATAATTGGCTTTGAATGTATAGACTAGTTTAGTGCTATTGGACGAGGTCAATGGTTAGCACTCATAATGTATAGGTTGTAAAATTTATTGATATGCACTTTGACTTGTATAATGTAGCATTTTGTGATATGATCAATCTGAAATCTATTTGTTTTATGATGAATTGCAGTCATGGATGCGTTGGACAAAGTGTGGATATCGGTTTGTTATTTCGTTGAGTTTGTGGAAAAAGAAGGCGGTGGATGGACATGGAAGTATATAGGCAATTGTCAAGCAAATGTGACTCCCATTCTTGTTTCAAATACCACTACCTATGCGGAGTTGTGCGATAAAATTCAAGGGTTTTGGGGTTGATTGTATGTTAAATGATATAGAGATGGCAACCGTTGTCCCCGGAATGTCTAACGCCCAGTTCCTCCAATGAAGATTGATTGTGACAACAACATGAAGTGGTATCTCTGCTTATAGAGAAGTTCCTCTTTGTGTTACACTTTTGACGAAAGGTGTTGAGGAGTATGAAGAAAATGATGGTTTAAGAGAGAACCAAGAACATGCTACTATTGTATCACATGGTGACTCATTGAGTGAAATGCAAAAGAAGATGGTACATGTGGAGACATGAATCGAGAATTAAAATTATGCAGGATGAGGGAAATATAGGAGATGAAATTGCCGATGGAAACTTTGTGGATTGGGATGGTTTGAATATAATTCCAAATAGCCCTAGAAGAGAAAATTTACCTAAAAATCTCCTATGACGGTTGCGCATTGTCCACGTGAAGGTGTTATCTACAACAACATTGAGAATTTAACGGCAGATATAACTTCAATCCTCAGGCCATCATCGAGGATTCACGAAAATGTGGATTTGAAAGTGAAACAATTATTCCCTACGAAAAAGCTTTGTTATCGAAGTTGTACTTGCTTGCACCGAGGTATCACTCGAGTTTAAAGTGAAGAAGTCAAATAAACTGCTTATGTAGTTGTTTGTTTAGAGAAAATTGTGAAGTGGCGTGATCAAGGCAATAAAGATGAAAGAATCTGTTATGTTTCAAGTTCGAACCTACTATAGCCATCACACATGCTCCATGAGTGTTCGTCGTCGAGATCATCGACATGCTAGCTATTCACTTATTGGAACTTACATTGCCTCCAAGTTTGAAGATGCCAGAAGGATTTACAGACCGAGAAACATCATCAATGATGTTCGCGAAGAGTTTGGCATAACTATAACCTATAATAAAGCATATACGGCAAAGTCTTTTGCTTATGGACTGGTCCGAGGGACACCGATGAAAGTTATGCGAAATTACCTTCAGATTGCCATGTTTTGAAGGAAAAAAAATCACGGCACATTGGACGGTCATTGAAACCGATGATAACATGCGTTTCAAGTACTTTTTCATGGCTCTAGGACGAGTATACGCGGATATCAAACTTCAATGCGACGAGTAATTTGTGTAGATGGAACATTCATGACATGCGAGATATCGAGGAACTCTACTTGTGGCCACCGCCAAGATGCAAATATTCAAATTTATCCGCTTGCATGGGGTATAGTTGACTCAGAGAATGAGGCGCCCCGGACTTGGTTCTTTCGTAACTTGTGGAAAATAACCGGTGACTCCGAGGATTTAGTGATTATTTCGCATCGTGGCAAAAGCATTCCTCATGCATTTAAAAATGTCTACCGGTTTGCACATCATGTGAATTGTATATGGCACTTGAATAATAACTTGAAGGTTAAATTTCCAAGAGTTGATTTATCCTCATTGTTCGGAAAGGCGTGAGGCCTATACCACAATGATTTCGAGGCATATATGGCGGGCGCTGCTTAGAAAAAAGAAGGCATCGAGAGTACTTGGAAAAGGATGTTGGTGGTTTCCATTTTGAGTAGAGCACATTTCAAAGGAGTTCGATACAATATCATGATTAACAAACAACGCAGAATCTGTGAATTCCGCTTTGAAGGAGGCCCGAGATTTTTCCGTAGTTGGTTTGATTGAGTATATTCGCGTGTGTTGCGAAATGGTATTATGAAAGGCATATAGAAGCGGGAAAGTGCACTACTCAACTCACCCCACCTATGGAAGAGAAGATGCTTAAAATATAACGAGTCACATGGTGGAACGCAATTCGGATATCCGAAAATGAGTTCGGTGTAGTTAAAAATATGGAATCATACATTGTTAACTTGGAAGAATACATGTGTACTTGTAAGCAATTTGATCTAGATAAATTTCCTTGCCAACATGCAATTGTCGCCGCAAGGCGTGATGGTCCCGATGGTTATAGCCTTTGCTCTCCTTTCTATACCACATTTTGTTGGCGACAAGCGTTTATTCGTAATTCATATACCCATTACCGAATGAGGATGAGTGGCAAATTCTCGATGAAGTTAGATCAAGAATGGTCTTGCGTCCATTAACAAAAAGACTCACCGGACGCCCACCGAAACAACGAAAAAATCAATTGGAGAGGTACGCGTGTTCGTAAATGTGGTAGGTGTTTGAAGACCGGTCATAATCGGACCACTTGTACAAATGCTTTCACGGCTACAAAGAACCGAACATAGTTTTGTAATCCAACATCCTTTTGATAAGTATGCAATTTGCATATCGAATTGTAATATATTTTTTCATTCTCAAACCGCAAAACCGATGTTATTTCCATGTATGGTATGGTTGAAGTTTTATTGATTTATTGTGGTGGTGTTTATTGTAATGTATGTTGCAAAGAAATTCAATATTTGATGTGGAGTGAAAAAGATTACTCTAAAAGATTAGTGTATCAACTTCTAATTCATGTTATTGTTTATAAAATTAGACATGTTATTGTTTATAAAATTACTCTAAAAGCTTAGTGTATCAACTTGTAATTCATTTCGAAAAGTTTAAAACATAACGGCATTTATGCCGTTATGGGTACACTATAACGCCATGCTTGCCGTTATGGGTACACTATAATTTATCAAGTTATAATTACTTCAATTTTAAATATTGTTATTTTAATAACAATATTTCTAAAAAGTTAGTGTATCAACCTTGATTTGATTTTGAACAATTTAAAAACATAACGGCAATGATGTCATATTATAGTACACTAAAACGGCATGTTTTCCGTTATGGCCCGAAAATGTCATACCTATAATTTACTTTGGTATTTAACATGTTATTGTTTATAAAATTACTCTAAAAGCTTAGTGTATCAACTTGTAATTCATTTGAAAAGTTTAAAAAACATAACGGCATAAATGCCGTTATGGTACACTATAACGCCATGCTTGCCGTTAAGGGTACACTATAATTTATCAAGTTATAATTACTTCAATTTTAAATATTGTTATTTTTAATAACAATATTTCTAAAAAGTTAGTGTATCAACCTTGATTTGATTTTGAACAATTTAAAAACATAACGGCAGCGATGCCGTTATAGGTACACTACAAACGGCATGTTTTCCGTTATGGCCCGAAAATGTCATACCTATAATTTACTTTGGTATTTAACATGTTATTGTTTATAAAATTACTCTAAAACATTAAAATATCAACTTGTAATTCATTTCGAAAAGTTTAAAAACATAACGGCATAAATGCCAAGTTATTATGGTACACTATAACGCCATGCTTGCCGTTATGGGTACACTATAATTTATCAAGTTATAATTACTTCAATTTTAAATATTGTTATTTTTAATAACAATATTTCTAAAAAGTTAGTGTATCAACCTTGATTTGATTTTGAACAATTTAAAAACATAACGCAATGATGCCGATGATGTTATAGGTACACTAAAACGGCATGTTTTCCGTTATGGCCCGAAAATGTCATACCTATAATTTACTTTGGTATTTAACATGTTATTGTTTATAAAATTACTCTAAAACATTAAAATATCAACTTGTAATTCATTTCGAAAAGTTTAAAATATAACCAAGATAAATCGCATGGTATGGTACACTATAACGGCAGAGCTTGCCGTTATGGGTACACTATAATTTAGCAAGTTCTAATTACTTCAATTTTATATATTGTTATTTTTAATAACAATATTTCTAAAAAGTTAGTGTATCAACCTTGATTTGATTTTGAACAATTTAAAAACATAACAGCAATGATGCCAAGTTATAGTATACTAAAACCAAGCGGGTTTGCCGTTATGGCCATAACATGTCTTATCTATTATTTACTCGGTATTAAATATGTTATTTTTGATAAAATTACTCTAGAAGCTTAGTTTATCCACTTTGAATTAATTTGAGCAGATAAAAACATAACATGTGACAGATATGCCGTTATGGGTACACTATAACGCCAGTTTGCCGTTATCTTCCTCAACAACGAACTTCTCGCATAATTCGCCATAACAATGTTATTTTTTAACGCATAAGCTAATATGTGCCTTATTTGTTAAGATGACCCGAACGATGCTTAGTTTTGTTGATTTGTTAGCAACAACTTGAAGAATTTACTACAATAGACGATCATAAGACGTCATAGAATAAGTGTAATTATCTAAAGGACTTTTCTACTTCATAATGTGTTCATTTATGTTTTTCAAGTCAACATCGAAGATCGGATAGAATTTGAGCAAAACAAACTAAAATCGGCGAAAAGGACTTAAAGTGTACGAAATATTGGAGATGGGGATCAAGACGCAAACATAGTAAAGTTGAAGGGACTGTATTGCAAATAAAATAGGACTAACTTGAAATAAATTCCAAAATTTGAGGACTAAATTGACAACATTCAAAACTCCATGTACCATAGTCGCAAAATAACCATTATTTTTGGTCATGCGCTCTAGCAGATAGACCAACAATTTATTATCGGTCGGCCGTCCGCTCGAGCGGACAAATTAACAGGCGTCTTTGTCCGTCGGCCGAAGGACAAAGAACGCGCCGAAATGGGCCAGCTTGTCCGCTTGAGCGGACAATGACCGCCGATACGTTTGGTTGCCGTCCGCCAAGCGACGGCCCGAGTTCAATTAGGCGTCTTGTCGCTTCGAAGGACAAAGAACGCCTGAAATCGGCTCGATCGGTATCGCTCGGCGGACATTAAGTCCGCTCAGCGGACAAAGACCGTGGGGTTTATAACCCCACGGGTGCCACATTCTTCTCATTTTACATTTCCTAAACTCAAAATCTGTTTCTCCCTCCTCTACACATCACCACTACACTACAATATTGGCCTATACAAAATCAAGTAAAGGGTTTAGAATTGTTCCAATCTCATCATATACCACATTTATCCAACCTACAATAAATCAAGGTAACATGGCTAACTTTGCTTTGAAGTTATGAATGTTGATATCAATGGTATTTTTAGTATGTTTTTTTCGAATTTGGAGGTTGGGCATTGAAGAATTTGTTTTGGATTCATGTGTTGTGGTTGTTTTTTGTGTTGATGATATCAAAATTTTGGGTTTATTGCCATATCAATGTTGGGCAACTATATTTGAATTTCCATACACCCACCAAGTGTTTGAAGAAATGACTCATCCAATATTTTCATCATATTTGTTTCCTTAGCACATTTGCTCATATCCTACATCTGGTTACCATACTTTTTCAACCCAATGGCAATCTTTACATACGATCACACTCTACACAAACACTAAGATTCTACCCCGATCAACCATGCAAACACCAATTACCACGCATCTTTTCCATTGTGAATTCGCATTGTTTGTAACATTAGTGTTTTGATTTGTTGCATGTTAGATATAATGCCGAGAGCAAAGAAACCAACGCAAGATGTGGGCTCAAGCTCGGGAAAGAGAAAGCCTCCATCAAAGAAGAAATCCAAACAACCGATAACTTATGATGATATGAAATTTGAGACTGAGGCAGCTTCGATTATCTATACAAAGGACACAAGCCAACGCAATATTATACCGCAGCTAAGGGTGTTAATAACGGATTTCGAAAATGAATTGCTCGGTCAAGTTATTGCGAGGAATCAGTGGGAAACCTTTGTAGCCACTCCGCGGGTTGCCTATGTAGAAATCGTCAAAGAATTCTACGCCAATATCCATGATGACATCGACAACCCCGATCATCCTAAGTATCATCAAGTATACATGAGAGGGCAATATATTCCATTCTCCCCTTAGCCATTCTCCCAGATTACGAACTTGACAACACGGAGAACGACGTTATCAAGCCGCCACTAGTAATCTTGATGAAGTAGTCGCTCCATTGCTTTGAGGAAATGGATCATTGGCCTGTTGGAAGCAAAGACATTACACTATAAATGTCTTACTCCTCAAGTACGCACATTAGACAAAATGGTGAGCGCCAATCTTCTCCCTACGACACATACTTCTACTGGTCACTATGGAGCGAGCACGCCTACTTTTATCGGCTCCAAGATAAGACCCTCAATACTCAGTACCTATATATTTTTCAATGTCTTGCATATTCGAAACAACCGGAGATGTTTGGCCTTCCCATCGCTAATCATCGGACTTTGTGAAATGTACGGCATTGACCTCTCCCATGAGGTCACCCAGTGAAGCGCATAACACTGAGATAGACAGGATGGGGATACGAGTTCGAACTACACATGACTCGCAACTCGAGCGAATCACACAGGTCCCATTGGCGGCGTGGTAATGTACCGCTCAAACCGAACTCGCAAATGATGATCCAATGGCCGAGGACCTCCATGAAACGGTCACTTCACCAACAATGGCATCTATTTCTCATGAGATTCGTCACTTGCATGCACTCGCAGTGGAACTCAAGCACAAATTCGGAGATTCGGAGGCCCAAGTCCAAGAGGCCGAATCACGCCGACGGGAGCACGATGCGTTATCCACCCAGCTGACACAGCTCCTTGGCTATTTCAGTCTCTACCCACCGCCGCCTCCCCAATGATTGGGACTTCTTCGTTTTGTGGGTTGGGGGTGGGTGCAAATTGGGTAGTGATGTTCAAATTGTATTAAGTCGAATGCTTTATGTTAACGAATAAAGAAAAACATATTTTCCATCATCCTTTGTGTAAGAAAGTCTACATTTTGCCAACTCAAGATGAATTAAGATTGCTCTGTAGCCGGTTTGTGCATTATATATGGTATTTGGAAATAGTTTTTCAATAATGTATATGTTTACTTTTTTGAGACTCTCATCGTCGTGGGAATGTAGAAATGTATATAAAGTTAATAAACTAAGCTTTTGGAAATAGTCAATAACCGGTTGATTTATAGGCATAACGCCATGCATGCCCTTACTTACTTTATAACTATAACTATGCATGCATGCCGTTATGGAAACTACATGCCGTGTTTCTCTATTTTGAGCCTTTAAAAGGACTTAGTTTTACTTCAATGTACTTAAATTGAATACTTTAAGAGGTTACAACCTGGCGGGAACAATTTAAAAACATAACGCCATGCATGCCGTTACTTTATAACTATAACGGCATGCATGCCGTTATGGAAACTACATGCCGTGTTTCTCTATTATGAGCCTCTCAAACATCTTAGTTTTACTTCAATGTACTTAAATTGAATACTTTAAGAGGTTACAAACCGTATGCGGGTTCAATTATAGGCATAACGCCATGCATGCCGCGTTACTTTATAACTATAACGGCATGCATGCCGTTATGGAAACTACATGCCGTGTTTCTCTATTCTGAGCCTCTCAAACATCTTAGTTTTACTTCAATGTACTTAAAATGAATACTTTAAGAGGTTACAACCTGTGCGGGTTAATTTAAATGCAAAACGCCATGCATGCCGTTATAGGTACACTATAACGGCATGCATGCCGTTATGGAAACTACATAAGTGTTTATCTATTCTGAGCCTCTCAAACATGTTGTTGCTACTTAAATGTACTTAAATTGAATACTTTTAGAGGTTAGAACCTGTGCGGGTTCATTTTAAGGCATAACGCCATGCATACCGTTACTTTATTTCCATAACGGCATGCATGCCGTTATGGAAATATGTGGTTGAAAATAAATTTCTCATGCCGTGTATATATACAAAATGAACTGAGATCCACCTGTATCAAATATGAGCCAATCAAAAATTAAGTATAGCTAACTCGACCCATTCTAATATCTTTTACAAAAAAAATTCTTCCAAACCTCACGCCGACATAAGAAGACGAATAAAACAAAACTTCCATTCTCGCACCAAGCAATTAAAATAATTACAAAATGAATGACCATCGTTGACAAGGATTCAACTAAAACGACTTAATTTCCATTTCTTTCCTCCACTTTGTCCTACATTATCCTTCACATTTACACTACAAATTGTCATAGTAGAACAAAAAAATGACACAGAGTTACAAAATACATTAAGGGCTTTGCTATATGCTCGACTTCCATACCAAAATGACAAGAAATGACTACGAGAATAATATCACATGGGCATAACAATGCTAAATGAATTACATCAATCGATTCTAAGGATCAAATTCTCCTGCAAAATCTCACCGCCATTTTTCGCCTCCACATTAGCATATGCTTGGGTTGAACAAGATTCAGGTCAAGACTGGCTAAAGAAAATTCGATGAACTTCACCGTATAAAGTCCACAATCAGATCTGAAAAAAGATATAAAATTTGAGGTTTTAGTCCAATCATCGACATATTGAAGCCATTCTTTAACTAAAAAAACTTACCCATTATCTTGTACGGGAAGCTTCTTCACCCTGTGATGCGTGAACAGTGATGTGCTATAGTTTTCATTGACGTATTTTTGCATGAGACGTGGTACGACCACCTTTAAAGGTTTCAAGCGTTTGCCAAGGTTGCTTTCACGCACCATACTCGTCAAGCTATCGAAGATGTTCATTCGTCTCTCTTCCAAGTCAATCTCGACTGCAAACCAATGTAAATTCGGGACACAGTACGGAAGATAAAGATAGCGACAAGTCTTCCAAGGTTTTCCCAGATTGGGAGCTGCCCCTTCAACATAATCCACCAACATCTTTGCAAACGAATCGTCTGATTTATTGTGGCCAGTCTTGACACTATCTTCGAAGGCATTTTCAACAAGTTGCCAAAAATTAGAGTCGAGAACGACACAGTCTTGTCGAAAGAGGTTTGGATATTTAAGCCGCCGCTCTCGATATGAAATAATGCCGAGTCAATATGCTGCACGTAAACATGCAGTTAATAAGTTGACATGAATTAGTAATATTGAAAGCTGATAAGATTTTTACTTACGTCACCAGTGAGCCACCGACTCTGATCACGAAGATCCTCAAAAAATGTCCTCCCAAGCATCACAGATTGCCAATGCAATCGCATCCCTATACATTCGTGTGGCACCACCAAAATAATCGACTTTACATTGAAGGAAGATAACACACTAGATGCGGGTTAAGGAAGAGAACAAATTACCTTGGTGACGCTTTTTTCCATCCACGCATTCAAAGTCACTTACTTTTTGCAGGATCCACTTCTCGAAATGGGTCATATACTGGTGACATTCTTGAACTTCCTCCTCTTTAAGGGATTGGTCCACTGGCACGCAATGCTTTTCCTTTCCTCCTTTCCTTTGCCCTCTACCTTTAGGTGATTCATCATCTGTCTCATCCTCAAGCAAAATTGCGTAAGATTCTCCAACTTGATCTAAAAATAGATTCAATCAAGATTCAATCAACAATCAACTTCTACACGTAATGTCAACATTTTTGTTTTCAATCTCTGATTATATACCTTCAGATGACTTTTCATGGATCGCTCCGGTTGATTGACATCACAACGTCAACATTTTCATGTTCTCCCAAGCGTTGCTTAGAATCGGGATCGATATCCAAGGCATTTCTCGGTACACGACTATGGCGGTTGAAGGGTTCGATAGCATGCCTATACACGGAGGTCAATAGAAACCTCATTAATCTCAACTCATTATGGAACTAAAAATAAAAATCACAACAAAATAACCAACCTTGACAAGTAGCACTCCTTCGCCCCTTCACCTTGTATTGGCGTGACTTTTTCCTCTTCGCTTGTGCAATCTTCTACATTAATGTAATTCTTAACCGCAATTTCGAAACACACTCTTCCTCCCGCCCTTATTCTCTTTCTCGGATATTGTCCTCATGATGAGGTGAACAGTGTCAAATCTCCTCGTTTCGATCGAAACCTACCATTGTCCGGGTGAAACTCATCTCCTCGTGGTTGGGATACACCACTTCCAACCAACTTCAAAGAACCTATCAAGTTTAGTTTCAATGTGATCACATCGGGAATATATCACACGCACCACCGCACTCAAGTTCTCTCATTTCTTTGTCTAACTACCTCTAATACATTGTTGTTATGAGAGGAAGATGGTGTATCGCGTGGCATCCGGGTGCGTGGAAACAGTGGTTCGTCTTCCTTAGACTCCTCTACTCCATCCGAATCCAAGCTATTATCCACTGGAGTCTTCTACATCATCAAGTGGTGTCATTCCACGATAGAATTCTTCCCGCTTCTTCCCGTGAAGGAACTAATGTGCGCTTCACCGTAAGTCGCAGGATTTGAATTTTAGTATCGAAGAATGTGCTCACACTTTCTCCGTCCACCTTCGTCTGTTGAAAATCCCACCCCAACATTCTTGAATTTCGCCACCTTCCACTGTGAGCAAACCGCTTCCCTAGACCGGGTATCGCTCAAACGCCCAAATCAGAAAGTAAAACATTGCTAGTCGGTTCTATAAATTGGAATATTATACAAACAATGAAAATAAATTAACATTTACCATGATTGCAAGAGGAAATCCATGAAAGTTGTAGGGATATCGTTCATTTCTTTCATATTTCTTCACTGTCTCTCCTTTTATTTGATTGAATATCCCAATTGTGTACTCATACGATCTCTTTTCCCAAGCATAGTTGTTGAATCGTCCAAAATTATCAACCAAATTAAACCACCACAAGTTCAGATTCGTATTCTCTCCGCACTCAACAAAACATATGCCAAAATTAAGAGAAGGGCCATCTTGAACTTGTCGGGTGGTTACCACACCTTCGAATGCATTCAACAAATTGCGTCTTACCACTTTTCCTTTGCTCTTCTTGAAGTATTTTTGGATAAGATCACTTTTTAGGCCTAAGTTCTCATCCTCCGATTCCAACTCTCCCCGCCTTTTAGGCTCGTGACTAATACAAATTCTTCCAACCCAAACCTAGCAATTTTGTTTCCAAACTTGCACCAAACTTCATTCTCTTTCAATGTCCTCACCGTTCTAACAATGCATTGGTGAACGATTTGAAGAGAAATTTTCATCTCCTCATAATGTAAAGAAGGTGGCCAAAACACGAATCAGTATTTTTTTTTGATGCTCGGAATCTAAAGCATAATACACCTCATTGATAATTTCAAGTTTACATCTATTACCGATTTTCCTCGAACCCTTTCTTCAACATCAATAAAATATTCCATTTCAAAGTCAATGCAAAAATAAAGCTCGGCAAGTTGGATTATATCATACTAATAATTGGCAAGAAGTGTAATTGTTATCCATGAAATGATAAATTATCTGTAAGGAAAATGTTTGCCAAGGATGTAAACATATTACCGTTAACTAGTTTGGGAATATGCATGCAAATTTGTGAGGATGAAGAGAAAATAAAGGTGTTCCTCGCAACACTCGAAACAAAAAGTACCCCTTAAAGGAAGAAGGCTCCTATATATATATATATATATATATATATATATATATATATAGGAGCCGCGACAATCGCTTAAAGGAAGAAGGAATCGACGGCAATTTTGGGCTCGAAATTGATTTCAAAATTTCATAGCCATTGTTTGGAGGAAGAAGGAACCAACGGCAATTTTTGGCTCGCAATTTATTTCAAAATTTCATAGCCACAGGCACAAGGAAGAAGGAAGAGGGTGAAATTGGGTGAAAAGAAATGCTCTCAAATGAATAAAATGAGGGACTACATTCATTTAAAGATTGTTGATATGAGGATATTTAGGTCATTTACCTATTATTCAATTTTTGGCATTAATTTTCTTAGTTTTTTTTCGGTCAAAGGATATTTGACAAACTGTTTTATGGGGAAGGCTATTTAGTGGTATTCCATACTCAAATTATATAAGCGTCGTTCACATAAAGAAGATCTTATGTATGGTAATTGCATCTAAATGTGAGTTTACCCAAGTTCAATTTCAAAATAGCAATAGAGAAGATCCTGAAACTATCGAATGATTGCGGAATATTGCCAATCTCAACTTGCGTGCATTTATTTATAACACAATTTTTATGCAAAATTTCTTAAGCCTTGTGAATGAATCACATTAGGACATTGCTCGAGATCAATTAGGGATAGTAAAGCAAAATCCAACCCGAGCTTCACTACAAAGCTCAATAAATATACTCATTCGCATTCGCATTTAAGTTGAGTTAAATGACATTAAGCAACCAACGTATCCAACATATTAGTTGTATCACAACTCTCCCTAAAGCACCAAGCATATTAATAAATTACTGAAAATACAAACCAAGCTCAACTTGCATGCATTTATTCGAGACACTAGATTATTTAGAACATAAATTTTAAGCTTAAATTCTTAGGCATCATGAGTGACTTGCATTGAATCAAATTTCAAAATCCCATCATCCCACATTGGCAATCAACGGTGAACCACGACTCCAAAATCCGTCTTCCCTTTTCAACTTCTCAAATGTGAAATAATTTTTTTTTTTTTCAAATGCTCACCTGCAACAAGCAAATCGGAAGAAACAAGCACGGCCGGTGGATGCTTCGCCGACCCTTTTCAGGCAACAACCAAATCGGAAATGATTGGATGCTTCGCCGGCCGGTGGATGCTTCGCCGACCCGGTTCAGTTTCCCAACCTGGAGCCCAACCTCGAGCAGCTTTCGACTGGGTTCGGGCGGTTGCGACTTTTAGTCAGATGAGTGGATGAAGAGCTTGATGGTTGGAAATGATTCACCGGAGCCTCCAACACAATCTGGAAGAACAAACGTGAAATAGTGTGCAAAGTGGAGAGAGAAAGGTGAGTACATGTATTTGGAATTTGAAATAAAGTGGGGAGATTTAAGTAAATTGCCTATTATTCAATTTTTGACATTATTTTTATTTGTCTATTTTTAGTCAAAGGCCATTTATCAAAATGTATTGGGTGCAAGGGTCATATTCTGGTATTTCCCATTAAGAAATACAATGGCAATCAAAGAAAGAAATAAACTTAATTAGGGTCTGTATGTATAATTAGTTTGCTTATTTGTTTATTCTTTGATTTTGATGATGATTTTTACAATCTCATTCAATAGTATCGTATTATGTTAATATTCATGTTTAACAATTTGTTTTTGTTAGATTTCGGTAAAAGTCTTTGATTCATTCATAACTGTTCTTCCAATTGAGCCTTCTGACTTTATGATTTCTACCTTTGAATTTACTTGAACTACTTTCCCCATAGATGTTTGGGGCCCGTACCTATTTAATAGTACTTGACAAGTTCCTTTTTTTACCTTATTTCAGTCAACTTGTATCGTATCTAATTTAAGGTTTCATTTGGATTACAATGGTGGTCTATTATATTTGTTTATGCGTCATTCTAAATGAGAAGCTCTGCAGACTTCTGTACTTGAGGAATGCCAAAGATTGCCTATGTAGAATGTATTTTCTTTGTGAAATTTTCTTAGTTGTTTTTAGAATATTGGTACTTTCTACGTCCAGGGTCAAGTATTTTGGCGAAAAGAATACTATATTAGTAGATCTTAGCATGCTATTAGGAGTGAATGAACTATTTTTTTCACTGAATGGTCAGGTGAAAATGTAAGAAGAAAGAAATGTTTTCATTATCAAATTCAAACATGTGGGCACAAAGGGCATTTTCCATTTTCTTAGGAACTTCTGTACTAGAAACAATAGTATCACTTTAAGGAAACTTGTCAAGGAGTGTATAGATATAATAGTAATCTTTCATCATGAAACAAGAAAGATACAAGGAATCTCGAAGGATATATAATGGTAGCTCTCTTTCTTTAACAAGAAAGTCAAATTTATGTAGATTGTGATGATTAGGGACATGTTTACCCTCATAAAAGGGTGGCACAACTTGTCTCCAACATTGTAACAGTAACAAGGTACCATAAAGATACACTAATTTTGTTCTTTAGCAAATGTGTTAGTTCTAAATTGTAATTTGAGCAAGCTGGATAGGCAAAGAGATTATGTGAAGTATTTAATCACTGGCATAATGCATAACTGGTTATTGTGGAGTTTTTTTCTACAATTTGTGTTTCTTCACTCTATTTAGTTTTTTCTCCATGGAAGGAAGACGCTGTTTTGATTGAAGTTCATCTTTTTTTCTATTGAATAAGCAAAGACATAATATTTGTACGATTTCAAATATTGGAACTGTGACGTGATTGAGAAATGAGCTGTATGACGCCAGTTGAGAATTTTTTATTGCAATTTTTGGTAATATCTTCGAAAACTTGCTGTGAGACCAATGTTTCAAAAGCTGTTTTTCTTTCTTCTGAAGATTTTAACTCATATGTGTAAATAATGGAATGGTCTCATATAATTATTTCACATGTTCAGGCATGAAATCTTTTTGTTTGACGCCCTTAGAGAAGGGCTAGAAGAAGAAATGGAAAAAGATCCTCGGGTTTGTGTCTTTGGTGAAGATGTAGGCCACTGTGGAGGCTCGTACAAGGTCACCAAGGGTCTTGCTGAAAAATATGGGGATCTTAGGGTGCTTGATACCCCCATTGCTGAGAATTCTTTTACCGGCATAGCTGTTGGGGCAGCCATGACAGGTCTAAGACCCGTCGTTGAGGGCATGTTCATGGGATTTCTTCTATTGGCTTTCAACCAAATATCTGACAACTGTGGCATGTTACACTACACCTCTGGTGGGCAGTTTACAATTCCAACAGTAATCCGAGGACCTGGAGAGGTTGGACACTAACTTGGGGCAGAGCATTCACAGAGGCTCGAGTCTTACTTTCAGTCAATTCCTGGAATCCAGATGGTTGCATGTTCAACCCCTTATAATGCCAAGGGTCTGATGAAGGCTGCAATCCATAGTGAGAACCCTGTGGTCCTTTTCGAGCACGTGCTTCTTTATAACCTCAAGGAGAGAATTATTGATGAAGAGAATGTATTATCACTTGAAGAGGCGGAGATGGTGAGGCCAGGGGAGCATATTACAATTTTAACGTACTCTCGGATGAGATACCATGTGATGCAAGCGGCCAAGACTCTTGTTAACAAAGGCTATGATCCGGAGGTCATTGATATTAGGTCTCTGAAACTGATTGATCTCCACACCATAGGAAATTCTGTGAAGAAAACTCACCGGGTGTTCATTGTTGAAGAGTGCATGCGAACAGGTGGCATTGGGGCAAGCATTATGGCAGCAATAAATGAAAATTTCCATGACTATTTGGATGCACCAGTTGTTTGCCTTTTCTCATAGGATATGCCTACACCTTATGCAGGGACTTTGGAGGAATGTATAATTGCACTGGGTTTACTCTTCGTCCCTCAAGCTCTATCAATGAAATGAAAGGTTATAGCTGCATCATTCATTGATGCTATAATATAGACAAGAAAAACCTACTTGTTGAAAACAAAGATGATCTTGGTTTTCTATGTTTAAATCTGGATATACCTGCCACTACAAGTAATAGTTGTAGAGTAACTTCCACAAAAATTTGTTTTTGTCATAAAATTAAATGTTTGTAAGTTCTTTGGCAAACCTTAAAATTCATTTTGTTTTTTCCTAGGTTCAACCAATGAAACAAATTTGAATTCTCCTAATATTGTAGAAAGTGATAGTAAAAAGGTTGATGCTTTGCTTGTTTCTTCCCGATCAAAATTCATTTTCTGGTGAGATTATGGTTAGGCTAAGTAGGTACCTACCTTCTGTGATGGAAAGCTATTCCAAGCATTCTTGGTCTTGTCAATTTTTCCTTGTCCCACCAACTGGTTCAATTAGTGTTATTATTCCTCAACCATCAATGATTTCTGGGTATGCAGTATCAATTTTACTGCTGTGGCTTCACCATTTTCTTCTGGAAACACAAAGATTATCACTTCCAACAGGTACTTCCTTAACATTCTCACTTTTAAATTAATTAAAAAATGAGCTCATATATTAATTCACTTCAGATCATTTATATCCTTGTTTCTAATAATAGTATCCATACATTAAATTTTCAGATACGTGACAAGTAATGCATGTACCAAGAACTTGTGTCATATGCAGTAGGGAACTGATTTTGCTTTTTCATTCGGAGCTGGAAGACATGTCCATATTCAATGGATGGATACAACAAGGTTTGCTACTTTATGTCATTACTAGCCGTATCATGCCACTTAGCACCTTAGGAATTAGTAAGGACCTCACTAATATTTTGGCAGGCCTCGGTAGGGAGGGTGAATAGGAATTCACAACTGCTCATCCTGCCGTAGAGGAATTTATCAAGCCAGCGTCCAAGCACACTAATGAATTTACAATCACTGAGGTGAAAAATAAGTTTATGAAATTAGTTATTGATGCAACCCACAAAAAGTGGAAATACATAGCCCCTGGGGATAATTCTAAGGTCGAAAACATGTTATTGACGATTCTTGGTTAATACACAACAAAGTCAAAATTTTCAAATGATCTCATTTTTCTGTGTAAACACTAGCTTATGATAAAACTTGCGGGAAAATGCCTCGAGTCGTTGTGGTTTCTGGGTAAATTCCATCTCTTAAGGAGTCAAACAATATGGTCTTATTATCTTTTTGAGATTTAGGGATTATTTTAGTTAATTTTCATGATTTTAGTATTCGTGTGGTAATTTTTAGATTTTCCTCTTGCACTAGATTTTTGTTATGGTAATTTTCAGATTTTCCTCTTGCACTAGGCTTTTGGTTGCATTGTACAAAATATAAATAGGACCCCTATGATTATTGAAATTTGAAAGTTGTGGATTATATTGACTTTAAAAATTCACTTTTCTCAATTTTTTGTTCAAATTATTGTTTTCGATGTTTATTTCCTAATTTTGGGAATTTTGATGAATTGGCAGGAATGCACATTCGTTTGGGAGGTGAGAGTGGTAGGTTGGGACATATCTTATGGAACTGAGTTTATACCCATTACCCAATATACACTTGGATTGTACAGAAATCGAGAAAGATTGGGTTGTCCGACGAGCCGATAATCAGCTGCAGCTTCAAATCTGGTGAACTTGGAAAGGTTGTGCTCACATGGATAACCAAACTTCTACGAAGAAGCATCCAAGATTAAGTCGTCTAATTGAAATTCCAGAATATATATGTAGTAGAATGAGTAGAATGAGAAGGGTTATATATATTCTTTGGTTTTGAATTATATGATGTTTTGGGAAATCATAGTTGAATACTTGTTCTTGTTTTTTTTAATTAAAGTTTCTTTGTTGGATTGTATTTGGTGAATGCATGGATAGAAGAAAATGCTTAGCGGATGGATGGAAGAAAATATTTAGAGCTTGTTTGTTACACAGTTATAGACAAGATTCGATAGCATGATGAACGAGATTCACTTATTTCTTAATACTGTCCAGTAAAGTCGACGTGTCAAATATGATGTTAGGGTTGGAAATGTGTGAAATGTAGACAATGCTATCCACAAAGTGGAAAGAGATGGGTTCAAAAAAGGTGGAAGAAAGACCTTATGATGGCATGGAGTTGAAGAAATGAGAATACTGAATTATGGCCCTATTTATAAGTCACGTGATATATAGTTTTGTTATCATGTAACATGTTTGTAGTTTTCCCAAAATCTAAGTTAACTATTTCCATGTATGACGAGTACAAAAATGTATTTTCTTCATCATTTAGGATAGATGAATAGTTAAGTATTTTGGTGTTTAACATTGTTGGTTGTTTCGCCTATTGTGTGATGTAGTTTGATTATTTTTATATACAGAATTGTGTATGAATATCTCCCTAATCTACAAACTATATTTTGTATTGCTCTTTTCCTCTTACCATTGAGTTCTATATTTTAGACTTCTTGAAATTTAAGCAATTATAATACAGAATATTTGATAATTGAGATGTTTTTTTTTTCAGCTTTCATTTTTCACACATTGTTTGAATTATATATATTCGGTCATACTTAATAAATAAATCATCACGGGCACTTGACGTGCATTGCACGTCCACAAACTAGTCATTAAAAAAAAAATCCAAAACGAAGTCGATGGATGAACAGTGGAGGCAAACTCGGATATATATATATACTAGTTTTAAGTCCGTATGTTGACGGTAGTAATTATAACATTGTAGAATTTAAGACAAATAAATAAAGCACATACATAATTGTATTTAAATGATTATTTATTAGAATATAGCAAAATAAAATATATATTATATAAATTTAATATATATCATAATCAATCAATACAATATATCATATATTGTTTTATTATGATTAATTTATCTAGTAACTCGAAAAATCTAAATTTGAGTTCCACGAGTTGGTTAAAAAATAACACGAAAAAACTAAAAAATAAAAAAATTTAAGTGTATTACATAATTTAAATACAAAAAGTAAACTATAAAATGAACAATATGCATTGTTGAAGTTACTCGAGTAACTCGATAAACCGAAAATAAAGTTTGGCGAGTTACTCGATTAAAAATGTGATACGAAATCAATCTATTCAATAGCTCAAATAGCTCGACAAACTGAAAATCGAGTTGCCGGAGTTACTCGATGAACGAACGAAATTTAAAATTTTCATTATTTTGTTTCCGTTTTTTATTTAAATGATGTCATACATTTAAATAATTTTTTATTCTTATTTAGTGCTGTTATTTTTCAAGAAACACGTGAGTCTTAAATTTGGATTTGTCAAGTAACTTGATAAATAAAGCATATACAAAATTTTATTTAATGTTTCATTTATTAGAATATAGTAAAATAGAATATATATCATAATCAATTAATACAATATATTTTATTTTATTTTATTTTAACAATTAATATAAAAAATATTTGTAACATTATTGGTAAAAATGTTATAATTAATAGTTATAAAAATAAAATATGTTGTTGATTTTTTCATTGAAAAAAAAATTAGAAATGTAAAAGCTCACCATAAAAAAAAAAAAAAAAAATCATGAGCGATAACTTTTTCGAGTTACTATTCACCTCAGAAAGTTTGTCGAGTTGAATAGTAACTCGACAAACTTTTTCGAATTAAAAAAAAAAAAAAAAAATTTACATGAACAGTAACTTTTTTGAGTTACTATTCACTCGAAAAAGTTTGTCGAGTTGAATAGTAACTCGACAAACTTTTTCAAATTTTAAAAAAAAAAATTTCATGAAGCGATACTTTTTTCGAGTTACTATTCATCAGGAAAAAGTTTGTCGAGTTGAATAGTAACTCGACAAACTTTTTTTTTAAAAAAAAAAAAAAAAAAAAAAATTCAAAATTTTGTTGAGTTACTCGACAAAATTTTTTTTTTTTTTTTAAAGTCGATAATTTCGACAAAAGTAAAAAAAAAAAAAAAATTTTTTTTTTTTTTTTTATAAATTGAGTTACTCGATAAAAGTAAAAATTTTTTTTTTTTTTTTTTTATAAATTGAGTTACTCGACAAAAGTAAAAAAAAAAAAAATTTTTTTTTTTTTTTTTTTTTTTTATAAATTGAGTTACTTGACAAAAGTAAAAAATTTTTTTTTTTTTTTTTTATAAATTGAGTTACTCGACAAAAAAAAAAAAAAATATATATATATATATTTTAAAATTCGAAGTTACTCGACAAAAGTAAAAAAAAAAAAAATTTTTGTTTTTTTTTTTAAATTTGAGTAATTCGACAAAAGTTAAAATTTTCTTTTTTTAAATTCGATTAACTCGACACAAGTTAAAAAAAAAAATTGTTTTTTTTTTTTTTTAAATTGAGTAACTCGACAAAAGTAAAAAAAAAAATTTTTTTTTTAAAAATTCAAATAACTCGACAAAAGTTAAAAAAAAATATATATATTTTATTTTTAAAAATTCGAGTAACTCGACAAAAGTTAAAAAAAATATTTTTTTTTTTAAATTCGAGTAACTCGACAACATTTTTAAATTTTTTTTTTTTTTTTTAAAAAAAATTCGAGTAACTCGACAACATTTTTAAAAATTTTTTTTTTTTTTTTTTTAAAAATTCGAGTAACTCGATAAAAATTTTTAAAATTTTTTTTTTTAAATTCGAGTAACTCGACATAATTTTAAAAAAAAAAATTTTTTTTTTGTTTTTTTAAATTCGAGTAACTTGACAAGATATATATATATATATATATATATATATATATATATATATATATATATATATATATTTTTTTTTAAAATTCGAGGAACTCGACAAAATGTAAAAAAAAAAAAATGTCGAATAACTCGAGAAATTTAAAAAATATTTTTTTAAAAATGTAAAAATAAAATTGAGCTACTTTTTAAAAGTTGTAGGACTTCATATACATTTTTATTTTATTTTGTTGTTATTTGTTTTTTTTTTATTATTTAAAGAGGTGGACAAAATAAAATTTGAAACGAAATTTAAAAGTCGGGGATGGCCAAAGTTAAAAAAAAAAAAGATTATGGGTAAATTTGTTATAAAATGAAAAGAATGTAGACTAAAAGTGCAAATTACAAAAAAAAAAAAAAAAAAAAAAAAATTAATGTTTTCCACTTTGTGAAGTTACTCGGCAAAGTGGGAAAATTAAAATGTTTTTAATTTTCCCACTTTGTCGAAAGTTATTTTAATTTTCCCACTTTGCCGAGTAACTCGACAAAGTGGGATAATTAAAAAATTTCCCCACTTTGCCTACTCGGCAAAGTGGGGAAAATTTTTTTTTTTTTTTCCCCACATCGCGCAAATTTTTTTTACTTTATATTATGTTTTGTTTGAGTCGTCTTTTCTCTTTCCTCTCGACATTGGAAATTATTTTGTTCGTTTTACTTGTCGAGTGGCTCGATTGTTGTTGAGTCACCGGCATAGGAGTTTTTTATATTTTTAGATTTGGTCGAGGTATTAAGTCTGTGGATATTATTATTATTATTATCATTATAATTTTTATTCATATTAATTGTTATATCTCCTATTTTTTCATTGTTTTTTTGCATGTAAGTGTTTGAATAACTCGCTTTTTTCATTTTTCAATTTTGTAGTTTATTCATAAATTAGGCATCTATAAATTTTTTTTACTATAGCATTTAGGATAAGATTTTATATTAGATTATATCGATGTAAATTTTTTATTTTTATATCAAATTATGATTATTGATTACATTATTTTGTATTTTATCAATTTTATACCATATTTGTTAATAATTGTTATATTATAGTTTCATGGATTTTCTTACAAGAAACATTTTTTATTATGTTTGGTAGTTATATTATAATATATTATCAATTTATCATAATTTATTTTTATTTATTTATTCATTATTAACTTATATTTTATTTTCTTTTGTTTATTACATTTATATTTAAAACTTACACTTTTTTATGCTTTCTCTATGTCAGCGCAATGGAAAATTTAATATATATCATAATCAATTAATACAATATATTTTATTTTATTTTATTTTAGCAATTAGTATAAAAAAATATTAGTAACATTATTGGTAAGAATGTTATAATTAATAGTTATAAAAAATAAAATATGTTGTTGATTTTTTTCATTGAAAAAAAAAATTAGAAATGTAAAAGCTCACCATAAAAAAAAAAAAAAATTCATGAACAGTAACTTTTTCGAGTTACTATTCACCTCGTAAAAGTTTGACGAGTTGAATAGTAACTCGACAAACTTTTTCGAATTTAAAAAAAAAAAAAAAAAAAATTTTATTTTATGAGCAAGAACTTTTCGAAGTTACTATTCACCTCGAAAAAGTTTGTCGAGTTGAATAGTAACTCGACAAACTTTTTCGAATTTAAAAAAAAATTTTTTTTTTCATGAATAGTAACTTTTTCGAGTTACTATTCACCTCGAAAAAGTTTGTCGAGTTGAATAGTAACTCGACAAACTTTTTCGAATTTTTTTTAAAAAAAAAAAGTTTCATGAACAGTAACTTTTTCGAGTTACTATTCATCTCGAAAAAGTTTGTCGAGTTGAATAGTAACTCGACAAACTTTTTCGAATTTAAAAAAAAAAAAAAAAAATTTAATTTTACAAATTTTTGTCGAGTTACTCGACAATTTTTTTTTTTTTTTTTTTTTCGAGTTACTCGACAAATGTAAAAAAATTTTTTTTTTTTTACTTTTTTTTTTTTAACGTCGAGTAACTTGACAAAAGTAAATTTTTTTTTTTTTTTTTTTTTTTTTAAAGTCGAGTTACTCGACAAATGTAAAATAATTTTTTTTTTTTTTTTTTTTAACGTCGAGTAACTCGACAAAAGTAAATTTTTTTTTTTTTTTTACTTTTTTTTTTTTTAACGTCGAGTAACTTGACAAAAGTAAAATTTTTTTTTTTTTTTTTTTTTTTAAAGTCGAGTTACTCGACAAATGTAAAATATTTTTTTTTTTTTTTTTTTTTTTTAACGTCGAGTAACTCGACAAAAGTTAAAAAAAAATTTTTTTTTTTTTTAAAATTCGAGTTACTCGACAAAAGTAAAAAAAAAAAAAAATTTTTTAAAAATTCGAGTTACTCGACAAAAGTAAAAAAAAAAGTTTTTTTTTTTTTTTTTTAAATTTGAGTAATTCGACAAAAGATAATATTTTTTTTTTTTTTTTTTAAATTCGAGTAACTCGACAAAGTTAAATATATATATATATATATATATATATATATATATATATATATTTTAAAATTCGATTAACTCGACACAAGTTAAGAAAAAAAATTTTTTTTTTAAAAATTGAGTAACTCGAAAAAGTTAAAAAAAAAATATATATATATTTTAAAAATTGAGTAACTCGACAAAAGTTAAAAAATATATATTTTTTATTTTTTAAAATTCGAGTAACTCGACAAAAGTTAAAATTTTTTTTTTTTTTTTTTTTAAATTCGAGTAACTCGACAACATTTTTTTAAAAATTTTTTTTTTTTTTTTTAAAATTCGAGTAACTCGATAAGAATTTTTAAATTTTTTTTTTTAAATTCGAGTAACTCGACATAATTTAAAAAAAAATTTTTTTTTTTTTTTTTTAAATTGAGTAACTTGACAAGATTTAAAAGTTCTAGGACTTCATATACATTTTTATTTTATTTTGTTGTTATTTGTTTTTTTTTTATTATTATTTAAAGAGGTGGACAAAATAAAATTTGTAACGAAATTTAAAAGTCAGGGATGGCCAAAGCAAATAAAAAGGTTATGAGTAAATTTGTTATAAAATGAAAAGATTGTGGACTAAAAGTGCAAATTACAAAAAAAAAAAAAAAAAATTAATGTTTCCCACTTTGTGAGTTACTCGGCAAAGTGGGAAAATTAAAATGATTTTAATTTTCCCACTTTGCCGATTAAAAATTTCCCCAATTTGCCTACTCGGCAAAGTGGGAAATAATTTTTTTTTTTTTTTTATATTTGTCATAAAAAGTCCACCCAAAAAAAAAAAAAAAAAAAAAAAAAAATAATCACTTTTCCATTGCACGTGTGGAAATTTTTTTTCAAAACTTCATTTAGTCATGGATTAACAAAATTTATTTCACATAGAAAACGATGACCGAAAAATATGAAATTTTCGGGAGCATAGAAGACTCATGTAGCTACCACATATCAAAATTTGAAAGTCCGACGGCATATTTCGGCTGACTAAAATGATAACCGAAACATCCTAGTTAGTTTATCAAATTTATGCTGTCACAGTTTACAAAATTGTCCATAAATTGAGTTATATAACATGAAATTATGTAAAACCAATGTCAATGGTTAGGTAACTCATAGGGCTATCGTCTCCAACTGGAATTATGTAAAAATACTTAATATATAAGGTGCGCAGTAAATGTTTGAGTTGGACAACGAAATCGTATCTTAGAAAAACATGAAGTTTAGCAAAACCTTTCAAGTTCACATCATTAACGTGTAACCAAAACACGGAATCCACTAAAACTACCACAAAACCAAGGTCCAAAAAATTTTAAGAAGATATTTACACTACTTAAAGTTTTTGATTGGTTTATAATAGCGAATCCGACGCCGACGACGGCATAAATCGAAAAACAGCCTAGGAGGTTTCGCGATAAGTATTTTAGTATGCCTAAACATGCCGTCGACTACTAATTTTTGGTATGTGGTAGCTACCTGAGTATTCTATGTCCCTTGAAAATTTCGTATTGTTCGGTGATCGTTTTCTATGTCAAAAATTTTTTTGTTACTCCATGACCAGGTGAATAAAAATTTCAAAATAAGGGCACTGTTACAAAAATTTCTTCACCCGATCATGGAGTAGCAAAAATCTGTTTGACATAGAAAAGGATAACCAAAAATATGAAATTTTCAGGAAACATAGAATACTCATTTAGCTACCACATATCAAAATTTGATAGTCTGAAGGCATGTTTCGGCTTACTAAAATGCTCACCGAAACACCCTAGGCAGTTTCTCGGATTTATGCGGTCGCAGTTTACAAAATTGTCCATAACTTGAGTTATATACCATGAAATTATGTGAAATCAAAGCCAATGGTTAGGTAACCCATAGAGCTATCGTCTCCAACTGGAATTATGTAAAATATTTAATATATAAGGTGCAGCATATTTTTGAGTTGGTCAATGATGAGGTGCAGTTTTGAGAAACAATTTACCCAGTCATGCAGCAAAAATATTTATTTGACATAGAAAACGATTACCGAACAATATAAAATTTTCACGGAACGTAGAATACCCATGTAGCTAACACATATAAAATTTGATAATCCGACGGCATGTTTTGACATACTAAAATGCTCACCGAAACATCACAGGCAGTTTCTCGGATTCATGCTATCACAATTTACAAAATTGTCCATAACTTGAGTTATATAATATGAAATCATGTGAAAACAAAGCCAATGATTAGGTAACCCATAGAGCTATCGTCTCCAACTGGAATTATGTAAAAATACTTAATATATAAGGTGCAACATAATTTTGAGTTGGTGAACAGAAAGACAATTTAGAGAAACAATTCACCCGGTCATGGAGTAAAAAAAATTTATTTGACATAGAAAACGATCACCGAACAATATGAAATTTTCAAGAAACGTAGAATACCCATGTAGCTACCACATATAAAAATTTTATAGTCCGACGGCATGTTTCGGCATACTAAAATCATCACCAAAACATCTAAGTCAGTTTCTCGGATTCATACTGTCGCAGTTTACAAAAATATCCATACCTTGAGTTATACAACATGAAATTATGTGAAACCAAATCCAATGGTTAGGTAACCCATAGGGATATCGTCTCCAATTGGAATTATGTCAAAATACTTAATGTATAAAGTGCAGCAAATATTTATGTTGAACAAAAAAAACTGCAGTTTAGAGAAAATGAAATTTAGCAAAACTTTTAAGAATCTATTGTATTTAAGTCATTTGTTCTCCACAAAGAATCGGGGATAAAAAGCACCAAATTTGATGACTTATTAAGGAAAAATGAATATATATTGACTATAATATATAAGAAGTCAATAATTGCGGCTAAAAGACACTAATATATGTATATTAAAACAAATAAAAGAAAAGAAAAGATGAAGAAGTCAAAAATACGCCAAAGATATTAATTTAATATACAAAAGTGTCAAAGATTAGGACAAAATGGTGAAATTTGGACAAAATTAAGACTAATACAACATCAAAAGCGACGTCGCGTTGGTTGAAGGGTGAATAGTAAGCAGTGCCATAGACACTTATACTATAGTATATATATATATAATAGTTTTGGCACTGTGCAATCGCACGTGACGTATTTGTAACATGATATTTAAAATTATTTTAATTATTTTTTTATATGTTCTAATTTGGGTAAATTTTATAATCTCTATTCTAATATGAATTACAATAAAGATTATTGGAATATGGAATTGATCTAACTCCCACAGTGGGGAGTTATTACAACTCCCACACGGACACGTGTCCAGTGGGGGTTGTCCACTTGACACGTGTTCAGTGGGAGTTGTAATAACTCTCCACGGTGGGGGTCGATCACCCCTGTATTGGAATATATATAAGAAAAATACTATCATGCAAACATGAAAGATTTGTACGAATGAAATTGTACTAATAACAAAATCACCATTAAATACTTGTATTTTAAAGTATAATTTTTCATATCAGTCTCCATTCAATATTTGAAACATGGAGCATTCCTCTTTTTTCCTTTTCACTTTTTCCCAAAAAATATTTATCCAAAACAAGAAAAAAATACATTCTTAAAGTAACTTGCCAACTAAAAACTAAATTATTTAATTCAATAAAAGGTATGAGCAAAAAAAAAAAAAAAAGAACATACAATTTAAAAAAATTTCCACAACAAACAAGAACGAGATTGATAGTGCCTTCTTCTCTATAAGCCCATTCCACTGCATGTTTTGCCTGGGACACGGACAATGAGATACGGATCCTCCAGTACTCGAAATATCAAATTCCGCCTAATCCCTTGAAAAAAATAACATAAGCAAATGATAGTACATTGAAGTTCGAGTTTCTACTGTGGTAAGAGCAAATAATTCAAGATTCAAAAGCTATAAACAAACAAGAAGTTGGGCTAGGAGTTTAGTTTACTCCCTAAAGGAAAAAATATTATGTAACAAAGAGACATGAAGATGCATACTCGTAGTGCATATTTGTTGAGCATTATTACATCATCTAGACGCTACAATTGACAAAAATTTAACTTATTTTCTTATTTAACTCTTTAATCCACCTCCCCAATCATGTCATTACAAATTCTCCTCCCAAACAGTTCTTCTGTTAGCACAAAGATTTACATTTGACAATCAAAACATTCGGAAAAGTAACAAAATTAACAACATTACATATTCTTCTTGTTCAAGAAATGATACAAACATAGAGAACCCATGATGCAACAAATTAAGAAAAAGCAAGCAAAATGCCCCCACAAAGTTTGGCCCTATACTCATTTCCACAAAGGTTAACATGGACTTTTTAATTCAGAAGTTGAGGGGAAACATTAATATTCAGGCCAAAACACTAACGAAAGTATATCACTTACCAATAAATCAAACTTGAGAGAGCAAGCTGGAATATGAAGCATTGAAATTCCAATGTGCATGCCTCGTGGAGGAGACAGCTCGATAAGGTGACTTGTATACAATGCATCACATATAGTAGCAATTGTACAATAACTGCTTTAATATAATGTGGATAGCAAATCACAACAATTAAAACCAATTCATGGCCAAAGGGAGAAGCTCGTCACCGACCAGCGTAAATGGAAGTTTTGATCCAAATGTCAGTGTAAGCATGCACTTTAAGATGAAGGGCTCACCGGTACAAAAACTAAGCATGCTCTAACAAAAATTTACTTTATTAAGCAACCACAAAATTTATTGACAATACCGACCAGGCACACTAACAATATAACTTTAATTAATAATCTATACAAAATTTATATTCTTTCCCAGAAAGTTGGAAACCTCACTTCTGGAAAAGCAATTAATTGATTAAGCTACAAGGGCGGTGAGTTTCTTTCTCTAGCAATTACAAGATAGAGCTAAGAGCACGGCATATGGTATGTCAAGATAAACTTACAACAGTCCTTGGAAAACATATCCATTTAATGAAGACTATATCAGATCATAGTGTCTTAAAAATGTTTACGTTCACTATCATTATTAATTGTTGGGTTGCTAATAGGTAAAAATGTAATCAACCAAAATCATAATAAAAAAAAACACTCAATTAATATCACGTGAAAACAATGTGTCAAGGATTAGCTCCATCAATGGTATCAAGTTCAAGATAAAGCAAGTGCGTAATGACACATTTATTATACTTAACTTAAGAAAGTCCTTTCTAGGGCAATTCTTATTGGACCCCTCTAATAATAATTTAAATATGGATATAAAAAAAAATTATTTTCGTGTTCACAGGCTAAGTTCAATTCTCGTTTTGTCTTCCCATTTCATTTTTAAGTCATTCCAAAAAGTTTCATATTTCAATTATACGTGCACAAGCGGACTATAAAAAATAAAATGCATATTGAAAAATACTAAAAATTGGAAAAAGAAGAAATTGAAGGCATTTAGTAGAAAATGAGACGAGTACATACCAGTAATTTCACATCACAAAGATATGTGGTTGAAATATTTGTATGTGAGAGGAATATCTCCGGTAACCCAGTTGCATAATTCTTCAAATTTTTCGTCAGACAGATTAGACTGATGGGGAGAGTGAATAGATAACAAAAAAATAATTAACATAATCCAAAAAAAAGGCGATAAAAAAAAAATTGAACAATCAAAATAAAATAAATATTCGAGAAACAAAAAATAGCTGCTGAGTTTAATTCCAACCGCAGGAGTAGGAACATAATATAAAGAGTGAAACTGAATCGAAATTGAAAGTTGGAATTGAAAATTCTTTTTCCTGAAATGCAGTAGTACGGCAAAAATGGTCAAATTAAATAATATTAAATTAAAAAAATGCAGATGGCAATAAAGAACCAAATTACTTTAAAGAGTCATAAAATTTAAATGATTTAAACTTCTTATTATGTTTAGTTGAAGCTTAAAGATGTTCTGTAACTTTAAGCTGATTTAAGAACCTCCACAGAAGTAAGCTTACCATTATTACATAGGTATACATAGATGGTTGAGCAAACGAGAGGCTGAATGAAGTAGTTGTTGGATACTCAAATGATTACCCTAAACTAAATTTGAACACAATGTTAAGTAAAGCTCTATAACAAAATGTCACTTATAACTATTGATTATTTATTTTTTGGGGTGATTGTACAACATGTAAACCCAAACTTAGCGAATGATTCTTATGGAATTATTCTTACCCATAGCGTTTGAGTAAACAGTGGGCTGAATGAAGTTGAACCTCTGCTCTTTGGATCCAAAATGGAGCATAGTGCTAAGAAATTCTGCGTGGTCATCAGTTCAGGATAAATTGAGCAAATTCATTCGAATCAAACAACTTAGTGTCACAAGCATAAATTACTAACCTTTCAAATCTTGAACTTCATTATACAACTTCCTATTTCTTCAAGCACAGAATGATAATCCTGAACAGACTCTACCAATTCTTTGAGATTGATTCCTGATCCACTCATCTAGCCAAAATTTGCCGAGTACACAATCCAGAGGAGTCAACTCATTGCTAATTCAAAACTTATTAATGGGAAGAAGTTTGAAATTTTCTTACTAAAATGATGAAGTTCTTGACATATATATTCTTGGTCCTCAAAACTTCTTGCTTTATGGACCTGGATGCCAACCTCAATTCTGATTGAATTCACACATCAAGAAGAGGCAATAATATACATCTATATTAAATATAAAGCATTGCACTTTATGCAAACCTGCAGAGATCGAAATGAGAATCTATGAAATGCCGGTATCTTTGCTCCTTTCTTTTCCATCGCAAAATTTTTGATTACGAGAAGTCCTCGAGTTCTGTCACATTTTTTCTTGAATCATTTAGGAGGCACTCAAGTTCCATAATTTTCTTCTCTAGCTGATTTTTAGTTTCTTCGGTTTGGACTTCCAATTGCAAGCGGATCTTCATGGGTCCTTTTGATTAATTCCAATTCTTGCTTCAATGTAAGAATGTGATTCTCACACTTGTCATTTTCTTTCCTCAACCTGTTTAAATCTTGTTCTTCAAATTTCTTCGCCTCCTCAAGTTTCACCTTCTCAATCTGTGATAGCCATATAAAAAGAATTCTAATGTTAGTTGAAGGACAACAATGTCACATGATTACAAGAACCTTATCCATAACAAATATAGTAACGAATATCATCGTTTTGGAATCATACCATTAACGAGACAAAGGAAAAGGATAACATGTAAATAGATGCGATTAGCGAGTGCTTAAAGTAATGTATGATCATCAGATATTAACATAATGGTCTATGGATAACTATCGTGAACTTCTTGATTAACAGAGTAGAAGAGTATATGTAGCACATGTATTCATGACCATCTTGATTGAGCTTTAAGCATATAGATACTGATTAGGATTATCTAAAAGGAATTATATGGTAATCTGTTGGTATCATAAATTTAGTCAAAAACATGTTTTTGGATTCTTATGGACATTGGCAAAGATTTGCTTAAAGAAATCAAGTAAACCACTATTTTGAAGTAATTTGGACATTGAGAGATCTAATATTTTACAACAAATTTCAAATAAGCTAATAAAATTCTTACAACTAAAAGAAGAATCGCATCTATCATCATGTTTAAGAGGGACTAATTTGTTGAAAATGACTTGAATGTGTAGACGAAGGGAATGATGTGATATACGGCCAAATATATAAATATTCTCGAGTTGAACTCTAACAGTTGCTCTCCTATAATTGTTAAAACACTAAATTATAAATCAAAAAATATAAAAAAAGTATATATGCCCATCTTCGAATCTATAAACTAATATGCGGAATAAAATAATACCATTAAGGTCAAGCTAAAACTGAACGACTGCAATTCTTCAAATAACTAAGCAATTTAGTACAAAACCTTAAAGTCAACTCATATAAAACAAGCGAATCAAGAATTAATAAAAAATAAACATATGTTCAGATGTAATTATAAATAATCATTTTTTCATAAAAGTTTCGAGTGTAGGTACTTGGCAAAGTTTAAATTATAATTTAAGTTGATCAAACAAGTCAAACATATTTTTTATATGCACATTTTGTAGAATTCACAACTTACTATCAACACATTCTATAAAACCCATAATTTATAAATACTTAAAAAATAATATCAACATGCACTAAGTTGGATTAAAGGAAACGACAAAAAATTATCTGATTTATTGAAGAATCGTCCCAAGAGTTACATTTAAAAATAAAAAATATTCACTTTATATTGAGGAGATCAAAATTTGCATATCTAAAACAGTCATTAATTGTCAACCATGAAACAAGAGTAAATAAATCTGAGGTCACGCCTATTTTCTACAAACGGGAAAACAGGAAAAGAAAACAAACTGCAGGACGTAAGGTTTCCAGCCTAGCCTTATTTTCTTTGATTTATACGGACTATAGTACTAACTAATGCAAGTTTCAAAATAACAATACATTTTAAATTCCAATCAGCCATAGCCCATATGTGCATTTCAGTTCTTTTTTGAAGGGTAAGGTTGTATGTTAAGCTCAAACTATAAAACCCAAAGCTGATAGACAGGGGAATCATTCATTTATTAGATTTATTGTTCAATTCGCCTCCTCACGTGCACGTGCACAATTTTCACAAATGGTTACTATAAGAGAGATGTTCATTTATCAAAATTTAGTAGTCAACATTCTTTATTACTAATTGCCTCCACAGTTGGCTAATCTGATATACTTCTTCTATTGAATTCCCCTGCAAAATTTTCAGGTGCTGACCAACAAGACTTATAAGAGTGCTACTCAGAGTGGTGACATGGAAAGAAAGAAACCATCACTCTTTTGCCTTTTTTACAACATAGAGGGAGGCAAAGTGTGTTAACGGAAATCTACTACAAATTTAAGCTCATTATTTGATCAAATTTACTATTAAAAGTTCCATTCTACACAAACACAAGGCCTGGTGCGATAAAGGTACAATCATGCTTTATGAACCATCTTTATAAATGGAACCAAATCATGTCTTCCCTCAAAACTGTACTAACTGGGCCTTGTGTGTGTAGAATGAAACTGATTTGGTTGCCTAATTCATTGCATAACATGATTTGGTTTTTAGATTAAAAATGAGGAAATCATGAGGCAATTAGATGGAATCATAAGTGCATACCACTCCTAATTCATTGAATAACCCGATTTGGTATTTAGATTAAAAATGAGGCAATCATGAGGCAATAAGATGGAATCATAAGTGCATACCACATTACCACTCATAGTCTATCTTGGTACATTCCTTGATTGACGACTCCCTTTTCCAATTCTTGCACGAAATGTTACCTGAAGGTAATTAAGGCATGTATTATTAGTATGTATTCAATTCATTGTGCATGAAGAGAAGTAGACCAAAAAAATCCATGAGTTCTTTGTTTAGACGAACATTAGGATTTTAGAAAAGTGAATAACAAAGAAAACAAGATAAAAAGTATCTCTTTGGGCTAGGTGACAGAGCAAACTTTAAAATGGTATCCTACTATGGGGGAAAAAATCAAATTCAATGTTGCACTGCCTCAGGATGATTGCTCGTCTCCCTGCAAAACCTTCAACTCATAAATGAAGGAATGGTGCACAAAAATTCAGCCCTTCAATTCATCAATGAAACCAAATTCAACCCTTCAACTCATATCTAGTGTAAAACCTTGACCAGAAAATCAAAACCCTAAAACCCCATCCACGAAATCTCATTACAAAATCCATATCAATTTTTTTTTCCAAAATTACGGATCTATTAAAGAATGATGAACAAAATCAAAAATGAAGAAAAATTTCATGATTTTACTTCCTTTTTTCGGTTCTTACACAAACAAATCGACGAAATTCGGCTAAGTAAAAAAAAACTTCTTGATAGAAATTAGTTTAGAGGTTTACCGTGAGAGAATAGAGAGTGAAGAGATAAAAAAAAAAAAATTGTGTTAGGAAGCAATGGAGGTGGCGGCATTTGCGGGATTAAGGCAGCAGCGGCGATGGCAGGAGGAAAATAATGATTAGGTTTAGAATTGGTTGAAAGATGTAGATAGATACGACGTCGTTTAGCGCCACTTTTTTAAAAAAAAAGAAGGAAGGCACCAAAACGACACCGTTTTGGTCGAAAATGTGAATAGGAATTTCCCAAACTGACTTTTATATGTTTGTAAGAATACTAGTTTTGGCCACGTGCGTTGCAGTATGTGAATAATGTAGTGAAAAGTTTTAGGTTGAAACGATAGGAACTATTATACAATTATTCTTAAAATAAAATAAAAATTAAAAATTGGTCAATGTCCACGTGTAAAAAAAAAAAAAAAAAAATCAACTTACAATGTTGTCAAATTACTCAACAATACACAAAAAAAAATTTCAAATTCAATGTTGTCAAGCAACTTGACAATATTATAAAAAATAAAAGATAAAAATTCAAATTTGTTTATAAGATAAAATAAAAAAGATTAATGAAAAAATTGAATGAAAATGTGTAAAATAAGAACAAATAAGGAAAAATAAACTAAAAAAAAATTATCAAAAAGATTAGAAAAAGACAAAAATATCAAATGAATTTTTTATAATTTGTCATTGCTCGGCAATGACAAATTACAGTTAATTTTTGTTTTTTTTTAAACACACACACATGTATTAAAAAAAAAAAAAAAAAAAATTGGGTTATTGTGAACAGTACAAAGTACTGTCACGATTTTTTTTTTTTAAAAAAAAAAACCCACACATGTAATACAAAAAAAAAAAAAAAAATTCTTGGGTTCATTGCCGAGTTGCTAACAATGACAAATTACTGTTAATTTTTTTTTTTAAACTCACATGTATTACCGAAAAAAAAAACTTGTTACTGTGAACAGTACAAAGTACTGTTCACGAAATATATTTTTTTAAAAAAAAAATCCACACATATGTATTACAAAAAACAAAAAAAAAAAATTCTTTGGTTCATTGCCTCGACAATGACAAATTACTGTTAATTTTTTTTTTTAAGACTCACACATACATATTACAAAAAAAAAAAAAAAAAATTGGTTACTGTGAAGAGTACTATTCACGAATTTTTTTTTTTAAAATCCACACGTGTAATAAAAAAAAAAAGAATTCTTTAGTTCATTGCCGAGCAACTCGGCAATGACAAATTACTGTTATTTTTTTTTTTAACTAACACATGTATTACAAAAAAAAAAAAAAAAAAAAAATTAGTTATCGTGAAGCAAGACAAATCATCGACAAAAAAATTTTTTTTTTTTTTTAAAACCCACACATATGTATTACAAAAATAAATAATTAAATTTTTCTTTGTTATTGTTCATTGCCGGGTTGCTCAACAACGAAAACTTTCATTGCCGAGCAACTCAAAGCAATGAACACATATGTATTAAAAAAAAAAAAAAAATTTGGATATTGTGAAAACTACAAAGTATCTTGTTCACAAAATATATATATATATATATATATATATATATATATATATATATTTTAAACCCACACATATATAATACAAAAAACAAAAAAAGAAAAAAAAATTATTTGGTTCATTGCCGAGTTGTTCGACAATGACAAATTAATGTTACTTTTTTTTTTATTTTTTAATTCACACATATGTATTACAAAAAAAAAAATTTGTTTACTGTTCACAACAAATTTTTTTTTAAAATACACACATATGTAATACAAAAAATAAATAAATAAATAAATTCTTTGGTTCATTGCCGAGTTGCTCGACAATGACAAATTACTGTTATATATATATATATATATATTTTAAAAAAAACTCACACATATGTATTACAAAAAAAAAAAAAAAAATTCTTTGGTTACTGTTCATTGCCGAATTGCTGAATAAATAGGTGTAAAATAAATAAATAAATAAAAATTCTAATAAACAGTAAAATACTGTTCATTGCCGAGATTATCGGCAATGTTTTACTGTTCACAATTTTTTTTTTTAAATATGGGTTTTTTCATTGCCGAGAACATTTCATTGCCGAGAATCTCGGTAATGTTTTACTGTTCACATTTTTTTTTAAATATGGGTTTTTTCATTGCTGAGAATCTCGGCAGTGAAATGTTCATTGCCAAGATTTTTACTATTCACAATTTTTTTTTTCATTTCCTGTCTTTTTCTAATTTTTTTCACTTAACAAGATTTTTTTTCTTGTCGAAACTTTAGAAAAAAAATGTTAGCTTCAAGGTTGGCATTTTAACTATATTAAAAACTAATATTTGAACGTTTCCAAAAAACCACATGAAAAAGAATCCAGGAGAACGCCTTTATCAAGCATTACATTCACGAGCTCTTCGCTTCTCTCCATCGATCTTGAAGACACACTGTCTATTAATATATTCAAAAAAATTCGCAGCAGGATGAAACCTCTTCTTACCATATCAACTAACAATTTGCTAACTTCCTCCGACAAACTTTCTTTGCAAAGAACATTCATAAATGCATTATAATAACTCTCATTCTGTAAATTTTTCTTCCCCGCATAATGTGATACACCCCAATTGCATCCTTCACTCTGCCTTCCTTGGATAATGCTTTAAGCATACATCCATAGGTCTTATGTTGTAGTTGGATCTTCTCATCACAAGATCTCTCGAAAAATAAATCCATGACATGTGTATTTATATATATATATATATATATATATATATATATATATATTACTCATTCCCTACAATAACAAAATTAAAGCACAATGTATATATACATATTACGTGTATATATATATATATATTTGGCAACCAAGTTGGTTGCCGAGCAACTCGACAACCATTTATGGTTGCCGAGAATTGGTTACCTTTTTTTTTCGTTTTTTCTCTTGTTAAAAACAACAATAATATAAACTGTAATTGATGTAGATAAATTATAGTCAAATGAAGTATTTCCTACGTTAATGCGCGCTCATTTTGTATATTGGTGTTGGCAAATGAATCTCACTTACATATGACAACAATTTCAATTTCCATGAGATTAAAAAAATAATTAATTTGCAGGCATACACAAAAATTAACATATGTGCATTTGCTTTTAATTGCACAACTTCCAATTCCAAAGCTAACCTCATTGTATAATTACTGTGTAATTGGCTATTGAGCTGAAACAACTTTCTGGAAAAACTTTATATTGCAGATTGATGCCACTCTAATTTGCAATTTTCTTGTAATAATCTTCATTAACCATTCTCTAAATCATGTGGCATAGTCTAAGACATTGGCATGAATTATTAAGCAATGTAAATAAAACTAATTAACTCAAAGAATGGTTGTCGAGTACGCTGGGCAACCAGGCGTGGTTGCCCAGCGTACTCGGCAACCAACCGAGCAAGTTAACTTGGTTGATAGTCTGTGACAAAATATATTGTCCGAATATCAAGAAACCTCATACAAATATACCACAGGATGTACTAAAGAATTTGGAAGAAATGTAATCTTTGGACAAAGTACACATTAATATTTGATTTAAAATTTTCCAAAACTATGATATTGTGTACTTTTGCCATAGTCTTTTCCTATTATTGATGGGGGTTTTGATGTTTCTCTAATCAAGTTAATACTAAAACACAAGTACTCATCAGGGATCCAGGAGAAGATTTGTGAAGCTGTAGAACAGTTGAATGCTGATTTATTAGTGATAGTGTTTTGTGCTTTTGGCCCCAATCAGTTGAATGCAACTCTAAAAATGGCTCTTTGGTTTGTCTAGTAACTCGACAACCCAAAGCCAAAGCACTAATTTTAAAAAAAATAAATTACAAAGGTAAAAAATTGCAGCTATTTCATTGTCAAAAAGGTGTCGTGTTGGACAAAAAAAAAACTACTGTAAAAAAATTAAGGCTCTTATATTATTGTAAGGATATACACTAGTTTTGACGATGTATTTGTAAGGGGATTGATCTACTCCCCATGGCTGGGAGCTCTTATAATCTCCACTGGACACTTGTTCGGTGGAGGTTGGACAAGTGCTTGACTTTTTTGTCAAGCACTTTTTCATTGGCCAACTCTCACTGAACACGTGTCCAGTGGGGGTTATAAGAGCTCCCCACCATGGAGAGTAGATCAATCCCCGTATTTGTAATACTATATTTTCTATTGTTTTGATATTATAGTTATGGTAAATTAATCATTAATAATGTAACATAGATTAAAAATATAAAAAAATCATTTCTTATAACTATGAAAACTTACTATAAAGAAATTGCACCTATTTAAAGTAATATAAATATGCTGTTGAATAATGGAAACTATGATTATTATACTATTAAAACAAGTTGTACACAATGTTAGTTCATATACAACTTTAAACATTGGAAAAATACTTCTAGTTTATGATACTATTTGTCCCAAAATAAATGGCATTATTTACATGTTCTCTGATCACAAGCAATGTATAAATTTGATGAAGTATTTGAATACGAAATACCTATTATATTAAGAAAACTACAAATTTAAAATCATAAGCTCATCACTATCATTATATAAATTTTAGAAAATAAGTGAATTTGCTACATACATATGTTCCAAAAGTAAGGATTGAGGTAAATAGTCTTTCCACGAATTAATCCAAAAAGGCCCAATCTCTTTTGTAGCCCCATAAGCTACCGAAGAAGAACCAGACCCTCCATTAAGCCATAGAAGCAGATGCATTGTTCAAGCCCCATATCTACAGGTGCTTCAATTAACCAGCAAAAAAATGTATTTTCAAATTTTTTGTTTAGTCACATAACCCGAACACTAATTGAATCCAGCATTTTTTGGTTGTCCAAACAAAGAAATTATCATATCTTTTTCATGTAGAAGCGATAACTTACCTAACTTCTGAATTTTCAAGCGTATGTATACCCGTTTCTATGAGATACATTCAAGCAAGACCCAAATAACAATGCATCACCCAAATCAAAGTATATCCATATCTAACAATCTAACAATCCAAACAACATTCAACCAAGACTCAAATAACAATCCAAGCAAAACCCAAATCGACAAGGCTCACATGCCATTAAGAAACTTTGGTTAAAAGTATATCTATATCTAACAATACAAGCGAGACCACAATAAAAATTTGTTGAACATAAAAAATCTACTCAAACTTGAACACGTGAAACAAATATGCTTGTTAATCATTTAATTGTATTCAACATAAGGAAAAATCTTAAATAAGATGAATCAATATCAAACAAAAATGATTTTTGAGCTTCTCGTTGAATAAAATCTTGGTATTGCATCTGAAGAGCCATCTAATCCTTTAAAATTCGAACCAAATATATTTTCAGCATTTGATTTTCTTCAATAACTTTACCCATTTCAGCTTTTGACCATTTAATTTGATGATCCTACATTTCACAAAAACTTAAACTTTTAGATCAACTATTCAAAGCCACCTCTTTCATTTATGATAAAGTAAAAAAAATTAGACAATAATTCATAGATTAGTATTATGTTATTTATTTTTCTTTCAAATTATATCAATCTCAATGTCATAATAAGAATGAAGTGATGATACCAAAATACCAAAAAGGATAATCAAATAAAATAATAGGTTTTTTCTCTTGGTTTCTACACATTAAATTCTTTTGATTAGGCGACAATGACTCTATGCCATCAATTTCATGGTATTTTCTCCCAGTTCCCAAACTGATGAGTAGCCTAAGAGATATAATTACGATCGATCATCTAGCTCTCTACATCTAAACGAAAAATTTAGCGACGGCGCCAATTAATGATTATATGTCTTCTCCTCCTCCAAGTGCGACGACAGCAGTGGTGGAGACCTGCAAAAAGTGGTGGGGCTTTGTCCCCCGTTTCCACTCCGGCGTGATAATTAGTATGGGATAAACTCAAATATGCAGAATAACAATATTGAGTATGTATATTGTGTTTTTACCTGGAGGGTTGATCTCCTATTTATAGGAATGACCCGCAGCTATATCTTCAGTGGTCATTAATAGCGAGTGCCTTTTCATCTTCTTCATAATTAGGATTTAATGAGAGACGTTTCATCTTTTTCAACTGCTGGTGTTTCATATTCCCAATGGATGTGGGTGGCTGTTGTTCTATAGATCATCTATCTGATTAATTGGATGGCAGTTGAGTTACAGTTGTCTATCTAGTGTAGGCGAGCATATGAGAACAATGAGGCGGACAGACCGATGAGGCGGACAGATTACTTGAGACAGGCGTCCAAATGAGAGCAGCAGTCATCTACCAAAGTGTAAATATATTTATCATCATAAAACAACATAAAGCAGACAATATTTCACCACGAGAAGAACACTTGTGCAATCATATTTTGTTTTGAAATTGTTTATTTATACAACAATATAGAGGGTGTGACTTTCCACATTTTGAAATAAATTCCTATTCCCGTGCATACTAATTATTTTTCCGCAAACTTTTAATTTTTTAAAACCCTTCAAGGTCATGGGAAATATTATTTGGAGTCGTCATATACATTTAAAGATTTATTTCAGTGACTCTCCACATTGAGAAAATTCGAGCGTTACATTCCCAATTTCAATGTAGTGTATGTCGGTTTTCTCGACAAATAAAGTCAGGAAACCCAATTTTTTTAAAATTTTAATTTTTTTTTTCAAATTCAATGTCTCGGTTTTCCCGTCATTAGAAAAACCAAATTCTTTCTTTGTCGGCTTTCCCAACAAAGAAAGTCGGGAAACCCAATTTTTTTTCAAATTCAATGTCTTGGTTTTCCGTGTTGGGAAAACCGATTTCTTTTTTTGTTGCTTTTCCCGACAAAAAAAGTGGGAAAACCATTTTTTTTTTCAAATTCAATGTCGGGAAACCCGACATATAATTATGTCGATTTTCTCAACATTGGAAAAATTGATTTCTTTGTTTTCTGAAAAAAAAATGGAAAACCAATTGTTTTTTTTAAATTTTAATTCAATTTTTTATTTTTTTATTTGTCATTTCAATTATATTTGAAACCTATAACTTTTTTTTCACATTTTTCACATACGTTTAACTTAAAAGACGCTACCTTTGCAACCATTGCCAAGAAATCATTAAAATTTAAATTTTATCCTTCTTTATTATCATTTGTTTTTGGGGTTTTGAGTTAAAAGACCTTGTCAAACAATGAATTTAGTAAAATAACTCTCATTCCACAGTATTTTGGTAAATAGCCTCCTCCATTAAATAAAGTATAAAAAATATTAGACAATATCCAAAATGCCCCTAAGGTGGTTAAAGCAAAAAAATACCCTTATTTTTTCATTTTCATCCCAACGATCTCACATTTCTCTCTCTACGAAAATGGCAGCCATCTCTCTCTCTCATCACCATCTTCATTGCAGTTGATCAAGAATTCTCAAAAATATTTATGTTTGTCCTCTCTCTTGTTGTCCATTGTAGTTTTGAGTGGTGTAAAACTTGTTAAATAATCCACATTTGAGATTTGTAATTGCATAAGGTAATAGGTACATACTAATATCAATTTCGCACGGTTTTTTTTCATCCATTTTCATTACAAGTTTCTGACATTGTCTTTGATATATGCATTTTGCACAAGAATGTGTCATAACGTCATATATGTCGTTATTCGTCATCTATCTTGGCATCCATGCCGTTATCTTATTTTTCCACCGCCGGTGATGTATATAACCATGGGCATTTATAGCATTGTTGATGATATAAGCATTTGCCTAAGAATACACCATAACGTCATATATGCCGTTATCATTGATCTATAACGGCACCCATGCCGTTATCTTATTTTTTTCACTTTCGATGCGCATATAACCTTTAATGTGATAACTTTCATTAAATATATATTTGTTTTAGTGAGTTAATATGTGAGTGCGGTAAAATTTAAAATAAAGACAAGTATGCCGTTATTCACAATGTATAACCTAGGACATAGTGGCGTTATCTAATGTCGACTATCACCATCTACCTAGCTTTGTGTTTGATAATTGGCTTTGAATGTATAGACTAGTTTACTCGCTATTGGACGAGGTCAATAGTTAGCACTCATAATGTATTGGTTGTAAAATTTATTGATATGCACTTTGACTTGTATAATGTAGCATTTTGTGATATGATCAACTGAAATCTATTTGTTTTATGATGAATTGCGGTCATGGATGCGTTGGACAAAGTGTGGATATCAGTTTGTTATTTCGTTGAGTTTGTGGAAAAAAGAAGACGGTGGATGGACATGGAAGTATATAGGCAATTGTCAAGCAAATGTGACTCCGTTCTTGTTTCAAATACCACTACCTACAGCGGAGTTGTGCGATAAAGTTCGAGAAGGGTTTTGGGGTTGATTGTATGTTAAATGATATAGAGATGGCAACCGTTGTCCCCGGAATGTCTAACATTCTAGTTCCTCCAATGAAGATTGATTGTGACAACAGTGAGTGAAGTGGTATCTCTCTGCTTATAGAGAAGTTCCTCTTTGTGTTACACTTTTGACGAAAGGTGTTGAGGAGTATGAAGAAAATGATGGTTTAAGAGAGAACCAAGAACATGCTACTATTGTATCACATGGTGACTCATTGAGTGAAATGCAAAATGAAGATGTTACATGTGGAGACATGAATCGAGAATTAAATTATGTGCGCAGGATGAGGAAAATATAGGAGATGAAATTGCGATGGAAACTTTGTGGATTGGGATAGTTTGAATATAATTCCAAATAGCCCTAGAAGAGAAAATTTACGAAAAATCTCCTATGACGGTTGCGCATTGTCCACGTGAAGTTGTTATCTACAACAACATTGAGAATTTAACGGTAGATATAAGTTCAATCCCACATGGGCCATCATCGAGATTCACGAAAATGTGGATTTGCAAGTGAAACAATTGTTCCCTACCAAAAAGCTTTGTTATCGAAGTTGTACTTGCTTGCACCGAGGTATCACTTGAGTTTAAAGTGAAGAAGTTAAACAAATTTGTTTATCTAGTTGTTTGTTTGGAGAAAAATTGCAAGTGGCGTGATCCGGCAATAAAGATGAAAGAATCTGTTATGTTTCAAGTTCGAACCTACTATAGCCATCACACATGCTCCATGAGTGTTCGTCGTCGAGATCATCGACATGCTAGCTATTCACTTATTGGAACTTACATTGCCTCCAAGTTTGAAGATGCCGAAGGATTTCTGGGCATCGAGAAACATCATCAATGATGTTCGTGAAGAGTTGGCATAACTATAACCTATAATAAAGCATATACTGCAAAGTCTTTTGCTTATGGGTGGTTCGAGGGACACTGATGAAAGTTATGCCAAATTACCTTCGTATTGCCATGTTTTGAAGGAAAAAATCTTGGCACATTGACGGTCATTGAAATTGATGATAACATGCGTTTCAAGTACTTTTTCATGGCTCTAGGGATGAGTATACGTGGATATCAAACTTCAATGCAACGAGTAATTTGTGTAGATGGAACATTCATGACATGCAGATATCGAGGAACTCTACTTGTGGCCACCTGCCAAGATGCAAATATTCAAATTTATTCGCTTGCATGGGGTATAGTTGACTCAGAGAATGAGGCTTCCTGGACTTGGTTCTTTCATAACTTGTGGAAAATAACTGGTGACTCCGAAGATTTCGTGATTATTTCAGACCGTGGCAAAAGCATTCCTCATGCATTTAAAATATGTCTACCGGTTTGCACATCATGTGAATTGTATATGGCACTTGAATAATAACTTGAAGGTTAAATTTCAAGAGTTGATTTATCCTCATTGTTCAGAAAAGGCGAGAGCCTATACCACAATGATTTCGAGGCATATATGGCGGCGCTTTATGTAAAAAGAAGGCATCGAGAGTACTTGGAAAAGGATGTTGGTGGTTTCCATTTTGGAGTAGAGCACATTTCAAAGGAGTTCGATACAATATCATGACAACAAACAACGAGAATATGTGAATTCCGCTTTGAAGGAGGCCCGAGATTTTCCTGTAGTTGGTTTGATTGAGTATATTCGCCAGGTGTTGCAAAAATGGTATTATGAAAGGCATATAGAAGCAGGAAAGTGCACTACCCAACTCACCCCACCTATGGAAGAGAAGATGTGCTTAAAGTATAACGAGTCACATGGCTGGAATGCAATTCGGATATCCGAAAATGAGTTTCAGGTAGTTAAAAATATGGAATCGTACATGGTTAACTTGGAAGAATACATGTGTACTTGTAAGCAATTTGATCTAGATAAATTTCCTTGCCAACATGCAATTGTCGCCGCAAAGGCGGGATGGTCCCGATGGTTATAGCCTTTGCTCTCCTTTCTATACCACATTTTGTTGGCGACAAGCGTATTCGTAATTCATATACCCATTCTTGAATGAGGATGAGTGGCAAATTCACGATGAAGTTAGATCAAGAATGGTCTTGCGTCCATTAACAAAAAAGACTGCCGGACGCCCACCGAAACAACGAAAAAAATCAATTGGAGAGGCACGCGTGCACCGTAAATGTGGTAGGTGTTTGAAGGCTGGTCATAATCGGACTACTTGTACAAATGCTTTGCCGACTACAACAAAGAACCGAACATAGTTTTGTAATCCAACATCCTTTTTGATAAGTATGCAATTTGCATATCGAATTGTAATATATTTTTCATTCTCAAAATGCAAAAGCGATGTTATTTCCATGTATGTTATGGTTGAAGTTTTATTGATTTATTGTGGTGGTGTTTATTGTAATGTATGTTTTGAAGAAATTCAATATTTGTGAGGGAGTGAAAAAGATATGTACCGGGGAGTTCAACTTGTAGCAGTATCGATTCCGTTATAGGTACACTAAAACGACAAGTTTGCCGTTATGGCCCTAAAATGTCTTATCTATAATTTATCGATTAAACATGTTATTTTTGATAAAATTACTCTAAAAGCTTAGTGTATCAAAATTCGACAAGACAATTTGCCGTACACTATAATTTCTTAAGTTATAATTATGGTTATTTTTTATAAAATCACTCTAATAAGTTAGTGTATCAACCTTGAATTCATTTTGAGCAGGTTTAAAAACATAAAATGTCTTATCTATAATTTACTATAATTTACTTCGGTATTAAACATGTTATTTTTGATAAAATTACTCTAAAAGCTTAGTGTATCAACTTCTAATTCATTTGAGCAGGTTTAAAAACATAACGGCAAAGAATGCGGGTTATGGTATACCTTATAACGGGCGGGCTTGCCGTTATGGGTACACTATAATTTCTTAAGTTATAATTACTTGATTTTAAACATGTTATTTTTATAAAATCACTCTAACAAGTTAGTGTATCAACCTTGAATTCATTTTGAGCAGTTTAAAAACATAACGGCATCGATTAGTTATAGGTACACTAAAGCGGCGGGTTTGTCGTTATGGCCCTAAAATGTCTTATCTATAATTTACTTGGTATTAAACATGTTATTTTTGATAAAATTACTCTAAAAGCTTATTGTATCAACTTCTAATTCATTTCAAAGCGGTTTAAAAACATAACGGCAAACAATGCAAGTTATGGGTACACTATACGACGAAGCTTGCTTAGTTATGGGTACACTATAATTTCTTAAGTTATAATTACTTGATTTTAAACATGTTATTTTTTATAAAATCACTCTAACAAGTTAGTGTATCAACCTTGAATTCATTTTGAGCAGGTTTAAAAACATAACGGCATCGATTAGTTATAGGTACACTAAAGCAGTAGGTTTGCCGTTATGGCCCTAAAATGTCTTATCTATAATTTACTTCGGTATTAAACATGTTATTTTTGATAAAATTACTCTAAAATTTTAGTGTATCAACTTTTAATTCATTTCGAACAGTTTAAAAATATAACGGCAGCAATGCCGTTATGGGTACACTATAACGGCAGGCTTGCCGTTATGGGTACACTATAATTTCTCAAGTTATAATTACTTCGATTGTAAACATGTTATTTGTTATAAAATCACTCTAAAAAGTTAGTGTATCAACCTTGAATTCATTTTGAACAATTTAAAAACATAACGGCAGCTATGCCGTTATAGGTACACTAAAACGGCAGGTTTGCCGTTATGGCCCTAAAATGTCTTATCTATAATTTACTTCGGCATGAAACATGTTATTTTTGATAAAATTACTCTAAAAGCTTAGTGTATCAACTTCGAATTCATTTCAAACAGTTTAAAAATATAACGACAGATATGCCGTTATGGGTACACTATAATGCCAGGCTTGCCGTTATCTTCCTCGAAAACTAACTTCTCGCATAATTCGGCCATAAAAATGTTATTTTTTAACGCATAAGCTAATATGTGCCTTATTTGTTAAGATGACCTCAACGATGCTTAGTTTAGTTGATTTGTTAGCAACAACTTGAGTAGTTTAATACAATAGACGCATGGATAGATAAGATGTCATAGAATAAGTATAATTATCTTAAGTGATTTTCTACTTCATAATGTGTTGATTTAATTCTTTCAGGTCAACATCCAAGATCGAATAGAATTTGAGAAAAACATAGTAAAATAGGCGAAAAAGACTGAAAGTGTACGAAAATTTAGAGATGGGGATCAACACGCAAACATAGTAAAGTTGAAGGACCTGTATTGCAAATAAAATAGGACTAACTTGAAATAAAAGACTAAATTAGAGGACTAAAATGACTACAAGCAAAAGTTGAAGGACCACAGGCGCAATATTATACAACATATGCACGCTGTTGTCATAATGACCCAAAATGGGCTTCTTTGTCATTGGGCCAGACGAAGAATGTCGCCAAAATAAATTTGACAGACGACAAAGCCCAATTGGGCTCAATCATCGCTTCAGCGGGAAAGCACCCGTGGGGTTTAAAACCCCACGGGTAACATCTCCTTCCCAACACAAGTTTTTCTCAACCTATGTTTCTCCCTCCTCTTCACATCACCACTACACTACAAATTGGCCTATACAAAATCAAGTCAAGGGTTTAGCATTGTTCCCATCTCATCATATACCACATTTCTCCAACATACAAGCACTCAAGGTACCATGGCTAACTTTGCTTTGAAGTTATAAATGTTGATATCAATTGTATTTTTAGTATGTTATTTTCGAATTTGGAGGTTGGGCAATGAAGAATTTCTTTTGGATTAATGTGTTGTGGTTGGTTTGAGTGTTGATGTTCTCAAAATTTTGGGTTTATTGCCATTTCAAAGTTGGGCAATTAACATTGAATTACCATACACCCACCAAGTGTTTGAAGAAATGACTCATCCAATATTTTCATCATTTTTTTTTCCTTAGCACATTTGCTCATTTCTTAGGCTGGTTACCATACTTTTTCACCCCAATGGCACTCTTTACATACGATCACACTCTACACAAACACGGCATCCACCCCGATCAACCATACAAACACCAATTACCACGCATCTTTTCCGTTGTGAATTCGTATTGTTTGTAACATTAGTTTTTTAAATTGTTGCATGTTAGATATAATGCCGAGAGCAAAGAAACCAACGCAAGATGTGGGATCAAGCTCGGGAAAGAGAAAGCCTCCATCAAAAAGACATCCAAACAATCGATAACTTATGATGATATGAAATTTGAGACGGAGGCAGCGTGGATTATCTATACAAAGGACACAAGCCAACGCAATAATATTATACCGGAGCGAATGGTGTTAATATATCGGTTCGAAAATGAATTGCTCGGTCAAGTTATTGCGAGGAATCAGTGGTAAACATTTGTAGCCACTCCGCAGGTTGCCTATGTAGAAATCGTCAAAGAATTCTACGACAATATCCATGATGACATCGACAACCCTGATCATCAAGTATACATGCGAGGGAAATATATTCCATTCTCCCCCTTAGCCATTCTCCGCTACTACGAACTTGACAACACGGAGAAGCAGCGGTTATCAAGCCGCCACTAGTAATCTTAATGAAGTAGTCATCTCCATTCTTTGAGGCAATGGATCATTAACTGTTGGAAGCAGCACATTACACTATAAATGTCTTACTCCTCAAGCACGCACATTAGACAAAATGGTGAGCACCAATCTTCTCCTACGACACACACTTCTACGGTCACTATGGAGCGAGCACGCCTACTTTACTGGCTCCAGAATAAGACCCTCAATATCGATACCTATATATTTTTTAATGTCTTGCATATTCGAAACAACCGGAGATGTTTGGCGTTCCCATCGCTAATTACTAAACTTTGTGAAATGTACGGCAATGACCTCTCCCATGAGGTCACCTAGGTAGAGTGTACAATGCAGATAGACAGAATTGGGATACGTAGTTCTGAACTACACATGACTCGTAATCTGGAGCGAAGCACACAGGGTCCCATTGGCGGCCAGGGTAATGTACCGCTTCAAACCGAGCCTGCAAATGATGATCCAATGGCCGAGGACCTCCATGAAACGGTCACTGAACCAACATTGGCATCAATTTCTCATGAGATTCTTCAATGGCGTACCTCGCAGGCGGAACTCGAAGCACAGATTCGGGAGATTCGGGAGGCCCAAGTCCAAGAGGTCGAATCCCGCCGATGGGAGCACAATGCGTTATCCACACAGCTAATGCATCTCCTTGGCTATTTCAGTCTCTACCCACCGCTGCCTCTCCAATGATTGGGACTTCTTCGTTTTGTGTGTTGGGGGTGGGTGAATATTCGGTATCAATTGAGTACAAGTAAATTGGGTAGTGATGTTCAAATTGTATTAAGTTGAATGCTTTATGTTAACAAATAAGAAAAAACAAATTTTCAATCATCCTTTGTGTAAGAAAGTCTACAATTTTCCAACTCAAGATGAATTATGATTGCTCCGTAGCCGGTTTGTGCATTATATATGGTCTTTGGAAATAGTCAATAATGTGTATGTTTACTTTTTGAGACTCTCATCCTTGTGGGAATTTAGAAATGTATATAAAGTTGATACACTAAGCTTTTGGAAATAGTCAATAACGGGTTCATTTATAGGCATAACGCCATGCATGCCGTTACTGTATCACTATAACGGCATGCATGCCATTATGTAAACTACATAAGTGTTTCTCTATTCTGAGCCTCTCAAACATCTTAGTGCTACTTAAATGTACTTAAATTTAATACTTTAAGAGGTTAGAACCTGTGCGGGTTCATTTATAGGCATACGGCATGCATGCATGCATGCCGCATTATTGTATCTTGTATCACTATAACTAGGCATGCATGCCGTTATGGAAACTACATAAGTGTTTCTCTATTCTGAGCCTCTCAAACATCTTAGTGCTACTTAAATGTACTTAAATTTAATACTTTAAGAGGTTAGAACCAGAATGGGTTCATTTATAGGCATAACGCCATGTATGCCATTACGGTATATGTAGAACGGCATGCCTGCCGTCTTGGACTAAAACTACACAAGGCTCTCAAACACCCCACTGTGTGGTTGAAAGTTGATAAAATTTCTGAATCTCATGAAATATTTGGTTGAAAATAAATTTCTCAAACACAATATATACAAAATTAACTGAGATCCACCTGTATCAAATATGAGCCAATCAAAAATAAAGTATAGCTTACTCGACCCATTCTAATATTTTTTACAAAACAGCCTTCCAAACCTACTGACATAAGAAGACGTAACAGAAGAAAACTTCCAACTAGGCACCAATCAATCATTTATTATAGAAATGAACAGCCATTGTTGACAAGGATTCAACTAAAACGACTTATTTTCCATTTATTTCCTCTAATTTTTCCTACATTATTCTTTACATTTACACAATAAATTTTCATACTAGAAACAAAAAATGACACAAAGTTACAAAATACATAAACTGCTTTGCTATGCCTAACCTCCATACCAAAATTACAGTAAATGACTACAGAATAATATCACATGGGCATAACAATGCTAAATGAATTACATAAACTCATTCTAAGGGTCAAATTCTCCTGCAAAAATCTCAGCTGCCATTTTCTGCCTCCACATTAGCATATGCTTGGGTTGAACAAGATTCAGGTCAAGACTGGCTAAAGAAAATTCGATGAACTTGACCGTATAAAGTCCACAATCAGATTTGAAAAAAGATATAAAATTTGAGGTTTTAGTCCAATCATCAACATATTGAAGCCATTCTTTAACTACAAATACTAACCCATTATCTTGTACGGGAAGTTTCTTGACCCTGTGATGCGTGAACATAGATGTACTATAGTTTTCATTGACGTATTTTTTCATGAGACATGGTACGACCACCTTTAAGGGTTTCAAGCGTTTGCCAAAGTTGCTTTCACGCACCATACTCGTCAAGCTATCGAAGATGTTGATTCGTCTCTCTTCCAAGTCAATCTCGACTGCAAACCAATGTAAATTCGGGACACAGTACGGAAGATAAAGATAGCGACAAATCTTCCAAGGTTTTCCCAGATTGGGAGCTGGCCCTTCAACATAATGCACCAACATCTTTGCAAACGCTTCGTCTAAGTTATTGTGCCAGTCTTTACACTATCTTCGAAGGCATTTTCAACAAGTTGCCAGAAATTAGAGTCGAGAACGACACAGTCTTGTCGAAAGAGGTTTGCATATTTAAGCGCTTCGCTCTCGATATGAAATAATGCCGAAGTCAATATCTTTGCGTAAACATGCGGTTAATAAGTTGAAATGACCTAGTAATATTGAAAGCTGATAACATTTTTACTTACGTCACCAGTGAGCCACCGACTCTAATCACGAAGATCCTCAAAAAATGTCCTCCCGGCATCACAGATTGCCAATGCAAGCGCATCCCTATACATTCGGTGGCACCACCAAAAATCGACTTTACATTGAAGGAAGATAACACACTAGATGCGGGTAAAGGGAAGAACAAATTACCTTGGTGACGCTTTTTCCATCCACTCATTCGGTCACTTACTTTTGCGGGATCCACTTTTCGGAATGGGTCATAAGCAAAGTGACATTCTTGAACTTCCTCCTCTTTAAAGGGATTGGTCCACTGAGTACTGCAATGATTTTCCTTTCCTCCTTTTCCTTTGCCCTCTACCTTTAGGTGATTCCTCATCTGTCTCATCCTCAAGCAAAATAGCGGAAGATTCTCCGACTTGATAAAATAGATTCAAGATTCATTCAATCAACAATCATTCTACAAAGAATGTCAACATTTTGTATTCAATCTCTGATTATATACCTTGAGATGACTTTCTCGCAGATTGCTCCGATTGATTTGACATCACAACGTCAATATGTTCATGTTCTCCCAAGCGGTGCTTAGAATTTGGGATCGATATCCAAGGCATTTCTTGGTACACGACTATGGCAGTTGAAGGGTTCGATAGCATGCCTATGAATTGAGGTCAATAGAAACGTCATTAATCTCAACTCATTATGGAACTAAAAATAAAAAATCACAACAAAATAACCAACCTTGACAAGTAGCACTCCTTCGCCCTTCACCTTATATTGGCGTGACTTGTTCCTCTTCGTTTGTGCAATCTTCTACATTAACAGAATTCTCAACTGCAGCCTCGAAAACACAATCTTCCTCCGCCCCCTTATTCTCTTCACGGATATTGTCCTCATGATGAGGTGAGCAGTGTCAAATCTCCTCGTTTCGATCGAAAAACCTACCATTGTCTGGTGAAACTCATCTCCTTGTGGCTGGGATACACCACTTCCAACCAACTTCAGCAACCTATCAAGTTTGGTCTCAATTTGATCACATCGACCATTTATCACACGCACCAGCCTGCACTCAAGTTCTCTCATTTCTTGTCTAACTACCTCTAATACATTGTTGTTATGAGAGGAAGATGGTCTATCGCGTGGCATCTGGTGCATAGAAACAGGTGGTTCGTCTTCCTTAGACTCATCTACTCCATCTTTATCCAAGCTATTATCCACTATGGAGTCTTCTACATCATCAAGTGGTGTCTTTCCCTGATAGAATTCTTCCTCGGCTTCTTCCTGTGAAAGAACTAATGTGCGCTTCACCTTAAGCTGCATGATTTGAATTTTAGTATCCAAGAATGTGCTCACACTTTCTCCGTCCACCTTCGTCTGTTGAAAATCCCATCCCAACATTCTTGAAATTCTGTCACCTTCCAGCCTGTGAGCAAACTGCTTCCCTAGACCGGGTATCGCTTCAAACGCCCAAATCTGTAGAAAGCAAAACATTGCTAGTTAGTTCATAAATTCGAATCTTATACAAACAATGAAAATAATTTAACATTTACCATGATAGCAAGAGGAAATCCATGAAATTTGTAAGGATATCGTTCATTTCTTTCATATTTCTTCATTGTTTCTCCTTTTATTTGATTGAATATCCCAATTGTGTACTCATACGATCTCTTTCCCCCAGCATAGTTGTTGAATCGTCCAAAATTGTCAACCAAATTAAACCACCACAAGTTCAGATTCGTATTCTCTTCTGCACTCAACAAAACATATGCCAAAATTAAGAGAAGGTCCATCTTGAACTTGTCTAGCTGGTTACCACACCTTCGGAATATATTCAACAATTGTCTTCTTACCACTTTTCCTTTGCTCTTCTTGAAGTATTTTTGGATAAGATTACTTTTTAGGCCTAAGTTCTCATCCTCCGATTCCAACTCTCCAGCTTTTAGGCCTGTGACTAATACAAATTCTTCTAACCCAAACCTAGCAATCTTGTTTCCAAACTTGCACCAAACTTCATTCTCTTTCAATGTCCTCACCGTTCTAACAATGCATTGGTGAGCGATTTGAAAAAAATTTAATCTCCATAATAGAAAGAAAGTGGCCAAAACACGAATCGTAAATTTTTTTTGATGATTGGAATATAAAACATAATACACCTCATTGATAATTTCAAGTTTACATCTATTTCTTGATTTTCCTCGAACCCTTTCTTCAACATCAATAAAATACTCTATTTCAAAGTCAATCTGCAAAAATAAAGCGAGTCAAGTTGGATTATAACATACTAATAATTGGCAAGAAGTGTAATTGTTATCCATGAAATGATAAATTGTCTGAAGGAAAATGTTTGCCAAGGATGTAAACATATTATTCATAACTAGTTTGGGAATATGCATGCAAATTTGTGAGGATGAAGAGCAAATAAAGGTGTTCCTGCAACACCTTTGAAACAAAAAGTACCCTTAAAGGAAGAAGGAACCGGCTCTATATATATATATATATATATATATATATATATATATATATATATATATAGGAGCCGGCGACATTGTTTAAACGAAAAAGGAATCGACGGCAATTTTTGGGCTCAAAATTGATTTCAAAATTTCATAGCCTTTGTTTGGAGGAAGAAGGAACCGGCGACAATTTTTAGCTCATAATTGATTTCAAAATTTCATAGCCCACAGGCACACTGCGGGGAAGAAGGAAGAGGGTGAAATTGGGTGAAAAGGAATCTTTGTAAAATGAATAAAATGAGGGACTAAATTCATTTAAAGATTGTTGATATGAGGATATTTAGGTCATTTACCTATTATTCAATTTTGGCATTAATTTATTAGTTTATTTACGGTCAAAGGATATTTGACAAAATATTTTGTGGGGAAGGCTATTTAATGGTATTCCATACTCAAATTATATAGGCGTCGTTACAAGAAGATCTTATGTATGGTAATTGCATCTAAATGTGAGTTTACCCAAGTTGAATTTCAAAATAGCAATAGAGAAGATCCCGAAACTGTCGAATGATTGCGGAATATTGCCAATCTCAACTTGCGTGCATTTATTTAGAACACAATTTTATGCTAAAGTTCTTAAGCTTGTGAATGAATCACATTAGGACATTGCTCGAGATCAATTAGGGATAGTAAAGCAAAATCCAACCCGAGCTTCACTACAAATCTCAATAAATATACTCATTCGCATTTAAGTTGAGTTAACAGCATTAAGCAACCAACGTACCCAACATATTAGTTGTATCACAACTCTCCCTAAAGCACCAAGCATATTAATAAATTACGAAAAATACAGCCAAGCTCAACTTGCATACATTTATTCAGACACTAGATTATTTAGAACATAAATTTTAAGCTTAAATTCTTAGGCATCATGAGTGACTTGCATTGAATCAAATTTCAAAATCCCATCATCTCACATTGGCAATCAACGGTGAACCACGACTCCAAAAGCCGTCTTCCCTTTTCAACTTCTCAAATGTGAAATAATTTCTTTTATTTTCAAATGCTCACCTGCAATATGCACGGCCGGTGGTTGATTCGCCGACCCTTTTCAGGCAACAAGCAAACCGGAAGAAATAGTCGGCGTTTCAGTTTCCCAACCTGGAGCCCAACCTGGAGCAGCTTTCGACTGGGTTCGGGTTCTCAGACTTGTGTGGCGGAACCGGTGGCGAGTTTTAGTCAGATGAGTGGATGAAGAGCTTGATGGATGGAAAAGATTCACCGGAGCCTCCAACAGAATTTGGAAGAACAAACATGAACGGGAAATAGTGTGCAAAGTGGAGAGAGAAAGGTGAGTACATATATTTGGAATTTGGAATGAAGTGAGGAGATTTAAGTCAATTACCTATTATTCAATTTTTGACATTAATTTTATTTGTTTATTTCTAGTCAAAGGCCATTTATCAAAATGTTTTGTGTGCAAGGGTAAGATATTTCCCTTTCTTTTTCTTTTTAAATGAAGATAATTTTTCATTTATTATTCCAAAATTGCCGGTGCAAAAGAACAAGGGAAATACCATTAAATAACCTTGGCCCACAAAACATTTTGGTAAATGACCTTTGACCAAAAATAAACAAATAAAATTAATATCAAAAATTGAATAATTGGTAAATTACATAAATCTCCTCTTCCAAATATATGAAATGACCTTTGTCTCTCCAATTTCATTTGCAAACGTTTGTCATCTCTTTCTTCCGGTTCAAGCTTCTCCATCCATCAAGCTCTTCCATCCATCAAGCTCTCCATCCACTCATCAAACTCGGCACGGTGCCCGCCACAAAGTCGAGAACCCGAACCCGATCGAAAGTTTGCTCGAGTTAGGCGAATCTCGCCGCCAAACAAATTGTTCAATCTCTCTTCTCTCTGAGATATTAAGTTCGTCCGAAAATTTCATAAGGTGAGTGATAACATTGTAAAATTGCACTTTATTCATCATTTTCTCGCTGCATTTGATGGATTTTCTTTGAAATTTCGTCTAATTCCGACATATATGAAATTTTCTCGCTCCAATTTTCTCATTGCAATTTTGACAATATGAAATTTACGTCTAAAATTGCACTTTATTCTGTTTGATGAAGAAGGGCATTTGGTTTGATTTTGGGAATCACTTGTTTTTGAAACAAGACATTAATTTTGTGTTGGGCTGGAATGCTTGTTCTTGGGTAGATTTTTTCTAGGCTCGCAATGTTTAAGTTATTGGCATAACATTCTCCTATAAACAACCCTTTTAATCCCATGGAAGTGTCCTCTGTCGGAAATGGTATATTACGTAGAGTGTTACAATTTTGTCTACTCTTTCTTGATACCAAGATGGTTTCAAAATTTCAAAGGTTGAGGTTGAGTCGTAGAGAGAACTTTGGTTTGTCACGAATTCTTCAAAATTGCTACATGTTGTAAATTATATTTCATTGTATACTTCCATTGAATTATAATATTGTACAATTCTAATCTGAAAGACTAAATGCGGCAATTCAAACAACATTCAATTTTTAATGAAGGATAAACATTATACGAGTGTGGTCAGCATTGGGTCTTGGTCAGAAATGGACGACTGCGGCCTATGTTATTGAATGGTCTCTATCTGAGTAATTCACCGCAAAATGACACCGCTAGCTTGCAAAATATGTGGTGTGGGGCAATGCAAGTTTTCTTTGGTATATGAATAGTTCATTTTCATTGAAAATGATGCTTTACATTGGATACATTACTGCACACGTCCAAAAATAGACCTATGTTTATTGTGTGATCTGCATGCATATTGATATGACTTTTGTGACTTAAAATATTTGTTTTAGAGAGTTGCATGACTGAGAATGCATAGTTGACATTATCCAACTGACACATGTTCATGCGTTCCTGAACTTTTCATATACTTTTCGATCCTCGGCTTTGAATTTGTTAGTGTTCTTTGGTGCTTGTGTGTTCCTTTCATTCACCATCTTGGACAACGGTGCTGAGATTTATTTATTTCAGTTACTTTTTTGGAGCTTAATTTGAATTACTCGGGAACAGATTATGTCCCCGAGTTGGTTTGCAAAGAAATGGCCAGTGTGGGATTATCCCACTTTCAGTATTAGGAATTTAACCCACCTTTATTTGCTCTTCATCCTCACAAATTTGCATGCATATTCCCAAACTAGTTAACGGTAATATGTTTACATCCTTGGCAAACATTTTCCTGCTGTACAATTTATCATTTCATGGATAACAATTACACTTCTTGCCAATTATTAGTATGTTATAATCCAACTTGCCTCGCTTTATTTTTGCAGATTGACTTTGAAATGGAATATTTTATTGATGTTGAAGAAAGGGTTCGAGGAAAAATCAGTAATAGATGTAAACTTGAAATTATCAATGAGGTGTATTATGCTTTAGATTCCGATCATCAAAAGAAATTTACATATTCGTGTTTTGGCCACCTTCTTTCTGTTGCGGAGATTAAAATTTCTCTTCAAATCGTTCACCAATGCATTGTTAGAACGGTGAGGACATTGAAAGAGAATGAAGTTTGGTGCAAGTTTGGAAACAGGATTGCTAGGTTTGGGTTAGAAGAATTTGTATTAGTCACAGGCCTAAAAGCTGGGGAGTTGGAATCGGAGGATGAGAACTTAGGCCTACAAAGTGATCTTATCCAAAAATACTTCAAGAAGAGCAAAGGAAAAGTGGTAAGAAGACAATTGTTGAATGCATTCGAAGGTGTGGAAACCAGCCGGACAAGTTCAAGATGGGCCTTCTCTTAATTTTGGCATATGTTTTGTTGAGTGCGGAAGAGAATACTGAATCTGAACTTGTGGTGGTTTAATTTGGTTGATAATTTTGGACGATTCAACAACTATGCTTGGGGAAAGAGATCGTATGAGTACACAATTGGGATATTCAATCAAATAAAAGGAGAAAGCAGTGAAGAAATATGAAAGAAATGAACGATATCCTACAACTTTCATGGATTTCCTCTTGCAATCATGGTAAATGTTAATTTATTTTCATTGTTTGTATAATATTCCAATTTATGAACCGACTAGCAATGTTTTACTTTCTCTGATTTGGGCGTTTGAGCGATACCGGTCTAGGGAAGCGGTTTGCTCGCGGTTGGAAGGTGGTGTAATTCAAGAATGTTGGGGTGGGATTTTCAGCAGACGAAGGTGGACGGAGAAAGTGTGAGCACATTCTTGGATACTAAAATTCAAATCATGCGACTACGGTGAAGCGCACATTAGTTCCTTCACGGGAAGAAGCCGAGGAAGAATTCTATCGGGAATGACACCACTTGATGATGTAGAAGACTCCAGAGTGGATAATAGCTTGGATTCGGATGGAGTAGAGAGTCTAAGGAAGGCGAACCACTGTTTCCACGCACCGGATGCCACGCGATACACCATCTTCCTCTCATAACAACAATGTATTAGAGGTAGTTAGACAAGAAATGAGAGAACTTGAGTGCGGTGGTGCGTGTGATAAATTCGATTTGATCACATTGAGACTAAACTTGATAGGTTCTTTGAAGTTGGTTGGAAGTGGTGTATCCCAACCACGAGGAGATGAGTTTCAACCGAGACAATGGTAGGTTTCGATCAAAAGCGAGAAGATTTGACACTGTTCACCTCATCATGAGGACAATATCCCAGAAAGAGAATAAGGGGCGGGAGGAAGAGTGTGTTTTCGAGGCTGCAGTTGAGAATTCTGTTAATGTAGAAGATTGCACAAACGAAGAGGAAAAAGTCACGCCAATACAAGGTGAAGGGCGAAGGAGTGCTACTTGTCAAGGTTGGTTATTTTGTTGTGATTTTTTATTTTTAGTTCCATAATGAGTTGAGATTAATGAGGTTTCTATTGACCTCCATTCATAGGCATGCTATCGAACCCTTCAACTGCCATAGTCGTGTACCGAGAAATGCGCTTGGATATCGATCCCGATTCTAAGCAACGCTTGGGAGAACATGAAAATGTTGACGTTGTGATGTCAAATCAGCAGGGGCGATCCATGTAAAGTCATCCCGAAGGTATATAATCGTAGATTGAAAATAAAAATGTTGACATTACGTGTAGAAGTTGATTGTTGATTGAATCTATTTTGATTGAATCTATTTTTAGATCAAGTTGGAGAATCTTACGCAATTTTGCTTGAGGATATGCAAAAGTAAGTGACAGATGATGAATCACCTAAAGGTAGAGGGCAAAGGAAAAGGAGGAAAGGAAAAGCATTGACGTACCAGTGGACCAATCCCTTAAAGAGGAGGAAGTTCAAGAATGTCATTGTACTTATGACCCATTTCGAGAAGTGGATTATTTCCCGCGGCGGTTAAAGTCCAAAGTGACTGAATGCGTGGATGGAAAAAAGCGTCACCAAGGTAATTTGTTCTCTTCTTCCTTTGGATTATGTTGAAGCGGGCAGCTCGCATCTTCCTTTACTATCCGCATCTAGTGTGTTTATCTTCCTTCAATGTGGAAAAGCTGATTTTTTGGTGGTGCCACAACGCTTGAATGTATAGGGATGCGATTGCATCGGCAAATCTGTGATCACGGTGGAGGACATTTTTGACCTGAATCTTGTTCAATCAAGCATATGCTAATGCTTGACTTGACAAGAATCTTGTTCAACCCAAGCATAAATGGAGGCGGAAAATGGCGGTGAGATTTTGCAGGAGAATTTGATCCTTAGAATCAGTTGATGTAATTCATTTAGCATTGTTATGCCCATGTGATATTATTACGTAGTCATTTCATCATCATTTTGGTATGGAGGTCAGGCATAGCAAAGCCCTTAATGTATTTTGTAACTCTGTGTCATTTTTTTGTTCTACTATGAAAATTTGTAGTGTAAATGTGAAGGATAATGTAGGAAAAAGTGGAGGAAAGAAATGGAAATTAAGTCGTTTTAGTTGAATCCTTGTCAACGATGGTACATTCATTTTGTAATTATTTTAATTGCTTGGTGCCATAATGGAAGTTTTTTGTTCATTCGTCTTCTTATGTCGTGAGGTTTGGAAGAAATTTGTTTTGTAAAAGATATTAGAATGGGTCGAGTTATCTATACTTAATTTTTGATTGGCTCATATTTGATACAGGTGGATCTCGGTTCATTTTGTATATATTGTGTTTGAGAAATTTATTTTCAACCACATATTTCCATAACGACATGCATGCCGTTATAGTGATAAAGTAACGGTATGCATGGCGTTATGCCTTAAAATGAACCCATATTGGGTTCTAACCTCTAAAAGTATTCAATTTAAGTACATTTAAGTAGCAACAACATGTTTGAGAGGCTCAGAATAGATAAACACTTATGTAGTTTCCATAACGGCATGCATGCCGTTATAGTGTACCTATAACGGCATGCATGGCGTTATGCCTTTAAATGAACCCGCACAGGTTCTAACCTCTAAAAGTATTCAATTTAAGTACATTTAAGTAGCAACAACATGTTTGAGAGGCTCGAGAATAGATAAACACTTATGTAGTTTCCATAGCGGCATGCATGCCATTATAGTGTACCTATAACCTATGGCATGCATGGCGTTTTGCCTTTAAATTAACCCGCACAGGTTGTAACCTCTTAAAGTATTCAATTTAAGTACATTTAAGTAGCACTAAGATGTTTGAGAGGCTCAGATTAGAGAAACACTTATGTAGTTTCCGCTAACGGCATGCATGCCGTTATAGTTATAAAGTAACGGCATGCATGGCGTTATGCCTATAAATGAACCCGTTATTGACTATTTCCAAAAGCTTAGTCCATCAACTGTACATACATTTCTAAATTCCCACGACGATGAAAGTATCAAAAAAGTAAACATATACATTATTGACTATTTCCAAAGACCATATATAATGCACAAACCGGCTACGGAGCAATCATAATTCATCTTGAGTTGGAATAATGTAGACTTTCTTACACAAAGGATGATGGAAAATTTGTTTTTCTTTATTTGTTAACATAAAGCATTGAACATAATACAATTTGAACATCACTACCCAATTTGCACCCACCCCCAACACACAAAACGAAGAAGTCCCTATCATTGGGGAGGCGGTGGGTAGAGACTCGAAATAGCCAAGGAGGCTGTGTCAATTTGGGTGGATAACGATCGTGCTCCCGTCGGCGTGATTCGGCCTCTTGGACTTGGGCCTCCCGAATCTCGAATTTGTGCTTGAGTTCCACTGCGAAGTGCATAGTGGACGAATCTCATGAGAAATAGATGCCAATGTTGGTTCGGTGACCGTTTCATGGAGGTCCTCGGCCATTGGATCATCATTTGCGAGTTCGGTTTGAAGCGGTACATTACCACAGGCGCTTGATGGGACCCTGTGTGATTCGCTCCAGTTGCGAGTCATGTGTAGTTGAACTACGTATCCCCATTACATCTATCTCATGTTATACGCTTCACACTGGGTGACCTCATGGGAGAGGTCAATGCCGTACATTTCACAAAGTCCGAGAATTAGCGATGGGAAGGCCAAACATCTCCGGTTGTTTCGAATATGCAAGACATTGAAAAATATATAGGTACCGATATTGAGGGTCTTATTTGGAGCCGATAAAGTAGGCGTGCTCGCTCCATAGTGACCGTGTAGAAGTATGTGTCGTAGGGAAGATTGGCGCTCACCATTTTGTCTAATGTGCGTACTTGAGGAGTAAGACATTTATAGTGTAATGTCTTTGCTTCCAACAGGCCAATGATCCATTTCCTCAGCAATGGAGACGACTACTTCATCAAGATTACTAGTGGCGGCTTGATAACTGTCGTTCTCCGTGTTGTCAAGTTCGTAGTAGTGGAGAATGGCTAAGGGGGAGAATGGAATATATTGTCCTCTCATGTATACTTGATGATACTTAGGATGATCAGGGTTGTCGATGTCATCATGGATATTGGCGTAGAATTCTTTGACGATTTCTACATAGGCAACCCGCGGAGTGGCTACAAATGTTTCCCACTGATTCCTCGCAATAACTTGACCAAGCAATTCATTTTTGAAATCCGATATTAACACCCTTCGCTGCGGTATAATATTGCGTTGGCTTGTGTCCTTTGTATAGATAATCCAAGCTGCCTCAGTCTCAAATTTCATATCATCATAAGTTATCGGTTGTTTGGATGTCTTCTTTGATGGAGGCTTTCTCTTTCCCGAGCTTGAGCCCACATCTTGCGTTGGTTTCTTTGCTCTCGGCATTGTATCTAACATTTAACAATTCAAAAAAACTAATGTTATAAACAATATGAATTAACAACGGAAAATATGCATGGTTATTGGTGTTTGCATGGTTGATCGGGGTGGATGCCGTGTTTGTGTAGAGTGTGATCGTATGTAAAGTGTGCTATTGAAGTGAAAAAGTATGTTTTTAAGCCTAGGATATGAGCAAATGGGCTAAGGAAACAAAAATCATGAAAATATTGGATGAGTCATTTCTTCAAACACTTGGTGGGTGTATGGAAATTCAAAGATAATTGCCCAACATTGATATGGCAATAAACCCAAAATTTTGATATCATCAACACCCAAACCAACCACAACACATGAATCCAAAACAAATTCTTGAATGCCCAACCTCCAAATTCTAAAAAAACATACTACAAATACCATTGATATCAACATTGATAACTTCAAAGCAAAGTTAGCCATGTTACCTTGATTGATTGTAGGTTGGATAAATGTGGTATATGATGAGATTGGAACAATACTAAACCCTTTACTTGATTTTATATAGGCCAATATTGTAGTGTAGTGGTGATGTGTAGTGGAGGGAGAAATGATTTTTGTTGGAAGCCGTTTAAAATGGAAGTAACTTCACCGTGGGGTTTAAACCCCACGGGTGCTTTCGCTATGTCCGCTCGGCGGACGGCTTGAGCCCATTTTGGGCGTTGGTACGTCCTTTCGAAGCGGACAACAACCAATTTAGGCGATTCTTTGTCGCTTCGCTCGGCGGATGACCGGATTTATTTAGGCGATTCTTTATCCTTCAAGCGGAAGACATAACCCGATATGGGTTTCTTTGTCGCGCTCAAGCCCATTTTATTGGTTGGCTGGTTGTCTATATTTGCACAACTATGTTGGGTATTTTATAATCGTGGTCCTTGGAGTTTTGAATGTTGTCATTTTAGTCCTCAAATTTTGGAATTTATTTCAAGTTAGTCCTATTTTATTTGCAATACAGGTCCTTCAACTTTATTATGTTTGCGTGTTGATCCCCATCTTCAATATTTCGTACACTTTCAGTCCTTTTCGCCTATTTTAGTTTGTTTTTCTCAAATTCTATCCGATCTTCGATGTTGACCTGAAAACAATTACATGTTAACACATTATGAAGTAGAAAATCACTTTACATAATTACACTTATTGTATGACATCTTATGATGCGTCTATTGTAGTAAATTACTGAAGTTGTTGCTAACAAATCAACAAAACTAAGCATCGTTGAGGTCATCTTAACAAATAAGGCACATATTAGCTTATGCGTTAAAAAATAACATTGTTATGGCCGAATTATGCGAGAAGTTAGTTGTTGAGGAAGATAACGGCAAGCCTGGCGTTACAGTGTACCCATAACGGCATATCTGCCGTTATGTGTTTATACTGTTCGAAATTAATTCAAAGTGGATAAACTAAGCTTTTAGAGTAATTTTATCAAAAATAACATGTTTAATAACGAAGTAAATAATAGATAAGACATGTTATGGCCATAACGGCAAACCTGCCGTTTTAGTGTACCTATAACGGCACGGATGCCGTTTTGTTTTTAAACTGTTCAAAATTCAGTCAAGGTTGATACACTAACTTTTTAGAGTGATTTTATAAAAAATAACGTGTTTAAAATCGAAGTAATTAGAACTTGCTAAATGATAGTGTACCCATAACGGCAAGCTCTTGCCGTTATAGTTGCATACCCATGCTTGGCATTTATGCCGTTATGTTTTAAACTTTAGCAATGAATTAGAAGTTGATACACTAAGCTTTTAGAGTAATTTTATAAACAATAACATGTTAATTACCAAAGTAAATTATAGGTAAGACATTTTCGGGCCATAGCAGCAAAGCAAACCTGCTAGTTTTAGTGTACCTATAACTGGCATCTTTGCCGTTATGTTTTTTAAAGCATTCAAAATGAAATCAAGGTTGATACACTAACTTTTTAGATTGATTTTATTAAAAATAACAATATTAAAAATTGAAGTAATTATAACTTGATAAATTATAGTGTACCCATATGTTTTTTAAACTTTTTCAAATGAATTAGAAGAATTTATGCCGTTATGTTTTTTTAAACTTTTCGAAATGAATTAGAAGTTGATACACTAAGCTTTTAGAGTAATTTTATAAACAATAACATGTTAAATACCAAAGTAAATTATAGGTAAGACATTTTGGGCCATAAGTTTTTTAGAGCAAACAACACGCCGTTTTAAGACATTTTCGAGGCCATAACTATAACGGCATCATCTGCCATCATTGCCGTTATGTTTTTAAACTGTTCAAAATGAAATCAAGGTTGATACACTTACTTGTTAGATTGATTTTATTAAAAATAACAATGTTTAAAAAGTGAATTAATTAGAACTTGCTAAATGATAGTGTACCCATAACGGCAAGCCTTAAATTATAGTGTACCCATAACGGAATTTATGCCGTTATGTTTTTAAACTTTTCGAAATGAATTAGAAGTTGATACACTAAGCTTTTAGAGTCATTTTATAAACAATAACATGTTAAATACCAAAGTAAATTATATGTAAGACATTTTCGGGCCATAACGGCAAAACCCGCTGTTTTAGTGTACCTATAACGGCATCATTTGCCGTTATGTTTTTAAAGCATTCAAAATGAAATCAAGGTTGATACACTAACTTTTTAGATTGATTTTATTAAAAATAACAATATTAAAAATTGAAGTAATTATAACTTGATAAATTATAGTGTACCCATAACGAATTTATGCCGTTATGTTTTTAAACTTTCGAAATGAATTAGAAGTTGATACACTAAGCTTTTAGAGTAATTTTATAAACAATAACATGTTAAATACCAAAGTAAATTATAGGTAAGACATTTTCGGGCCATAACGGCAAACTGCCGTTTTAGTATTTTATACTACTCTTATAACATCATTTGCCGTTATGTTTTTAAACTATTCAAAATGAAATCAAGGTTGATACACTTACTTGTTAGATTGATTTTATTAAAAATAAAAATGTTTTAAAAAGTGAATTAATTAGAACTTGCTAAATGATAGTGTACCCATAACCCTATAACGAAATGCAAGTCTTAAATTATAGTGTACCCATAACGGAATTTATGCCGTTATGTGTTTTAAACTTTTAATTAGAAATGAATTAGAAGTTGATACACTAATGCCGTTATGTTTTTTTTAGAGTCATTTTATAAACAATAACATGTTAAATACCAAAGTAAATTATAGGTAAGACATTTTCGGGCCATAACGTCAAACCTGCGTTTTAGTGTATTTATTACGCCGTTATGTTTTTAAACTGCTCAAAATGAAATCAAGGTTGATACACTTACTTGTTAGATTGATTTTATTAAAAATATGTTTTTTAAAGAACTGCTAAATGATTCAAAATGAAATCAAGGTTGATACACTAACTTTTAGATTGATTTTATTAAAAATAACAATATAAACAAAAATTGAAGTAATTATAACTTCATAAATTATAGTGTACCAAACCCGGCTGCTTTATGTTTTTAAACTGTTTTTAAAATGAAAATGAAATCAAGGTTTATAACTTCATAAATTATAGTGTACCCATAACGGAATTTTGCCGTTATGTTTTTAAACTTTTCGAAATGAATTAGAAGTTGATACACTAAGCTTTGAGAGTAATTTTATAAACAATAACATGTTTAATTTTATAAACAATAACATGAATTAGAAGTTGATACACTAAGCTTTTATAGTAATCTTTTTCACTCCCTGTCAAATATTGAATTTACTGCAACATACATTACAATAAACACCACCATAATAAATCAATAAAACTTCAACCATGGAAATAACATCAGTTTTGTAGTTTTGAGAATGATAAAATATATTACAATTCTGATATGCAAATTGCATACTTATCAAAACAGGATGTTGGATTACAAAACTATGTTCAGTTGTTTGTAGCCGGCAAAGCATTTGTACAAGTAGTCCGATTATGACCAGTCTTCAAACACCTACCACATTTACGAGCACGCGTACCTCTCCAATTGATTTTTTTTCGTTGTTTGGTGGGCGTCCAAAGAGGTCTTTTTGTTAATGGACGCAAGACCATTCTTGATCTAACTTCATCAGGAATTTGCCACTCATCCTCATTCGGTAATGGGTATATGAATTCTGAATACGCTTGTCGCCAACAAAATGTGGTATAGAAAGGAGAGCAAAGGCTATAACCATCAGGACCATCCTGCCTTGCGGCGACAATTGCATGTTGGCAAGGAAATTTATCTAGATCAAATTGCTTACAAGTACACATGTATTCTTCCAAGTTAACAATGTATGATTCCATATTTTTAACTACCTGAAACTCATTTTCGGATATCCGAATTGCGTTCCAGCCATGTGACTCGTTATATTTTAAGCACATCTTCTCTTCCATAGGTGGGGTGAGTTGGGTAGTGCACTTTCCTGCTTCTATATGCCTTTCATAATACCATTTCTGCAACACCTGGCGAATATACTCAATCAAACCAACTACAGGAAAATCTCGGGCCTCCTTCAAAGCGGAATTCACAGATTCTGCGTTGTTTGTTGTCATGATATTGTATCGAACTCCTTTGAAATGTGCTCTACTCCAAAAATGGAAACCACCAACATCCTTTTCCAAGTACTCTCGATGCCTTCTTTTTTTACCGCAAAGCTACCGCCATGTATGCCTCGAAATCATTGTGGTATAGGCCTCTGCCGCCTTACGAACAATGAGGATAAATCAACTCTTGGAAATTTAACCTTCAAGTTATTATTCAAGTGCCATATACAATTCACATGATGTGCAAACTGGTAGACATTTTTAAATGCATGAGGAATGCTTTTGCCACGATGCGAAATAATCACTAAATCTCTGAGTCACCGGTTATTTTCCACAAGTTACGAAAGAACCAAGTCCACGACGCCTCATTCTCTAAGTCAACTATACCCCATGCAAGCGGATAAATTTGAATATTTGCATCTTGGCAGGTGGCCACAAGTAGAGTTCCTCGATATCGCATGTCATGAATGTTCCATCTACACAAATTACTCGTCGCATTGAAGTTTGATATCCACGTATACTCGTCCTAGAGCCATGAAAAAGTACTTGAAACGCATGTTATCATCGGGTTTCAATGACCGTCAATGTGCCAGGATTTTTTCCTTCAAAACATGGCAATACGAAGGTAATTTGGCATAACTTTCATCGGTGTCCCTCGGACGATCCATAAGCAAAAAAGACTTTGCCGATATGCTTTATTATAGGTTATAGTTATGCCAAACTCTTCGCGAACATCATTGATGATGTTTCTCGGTCTGTAAATCCTTCTGGCATCTTCAAACTTGGAGGCAATGTAAGTTCCAATAAGTGAATAGCTAGCATGTCGATGATCTCGACGACGAACACTCATGGAGCATGTGTGATGGCTATAGTAGGTTCGAACTTGAAACATAACAGATTCTTTCATCTTTATTGCCCGGATACGCCACTTACAATTTTTCTCCAAACAAACAACTACATAAACAGATTTATTTGACTTCTTCACTTTAAACTCGAAGTGATACCTCAGTGCAAGCAAGTACAACTTCGATAACAAAGCTTTTTTCGTAGGGAACAATTGTTTCACTTTCAAATCCACATTTTCGTGAATCCTCGATGATGGCCCCTGTGGGATTGAACTTATATCTCGCCGTTAAATTCTCAATGTTGTTGTAGATAACACCTTCACGCGTGGACAATGCGCAACCGTCATAGGAGATTTTTCGTGTAAATTTTTCTCTTCTAGGGCTATTTGGAATTATATTCAAACCATCCCAATCCACAAAGTTTCCATCGACAATTTCATCTCCTATATTTCCCTCATCCCGCACATAATTTAATTCTCGATTCATGTCTCCACATGTACCATCTTACATTTGCATTTCACTCAATGAGTCACCATGTGATACAATAGTAGCATGTTCTTGGTTCTCTCTTAAACCATCATTTTCTTCATACTCCTCAACACCTTTCGTCAAAAGTGTAACACAAAGAGGAACTTCTCTATAAACAGAGAGATACCACTTCACGCTGTTGTCACAATCAATCTTCATTGGAGGAACTGGAACGTTAGACATTCCAGGGACAACGGTTGCCATCTCTATATCATTTAACATACAATCAACCCCCAAAACCCTTCGAACTTTATCGCACAACTCCGCATAGGTAGTGGTATTTGAAACAAGAACGGGAGTCACATTTGCTTGACAATTGCCTATATACTTCCATGTCCATCCACCGCCTTCTTTTTCCACAAACTCAACGAAATAACAAACCGATATCCACACTTTGTCCAACGCATCCATGACCGCAATTTATCATAAAACAAATAGATTTTAGTTGATCATATCACAAAATGCTACATTATACAAGTCAAAGTGCATATCAATAAATTTTACAACCAATACATTATGAGTGCTAACTATTGACCCACGTCCAATAGCACTAAACTAGTCTATACATTCAAAGCCAATTATCAAACACAAAGCTAGGTAGATGGTGATAGTCGGGACATTAGATAACGCCACTATGTCCCGATTATACATTGTGAATAACGGCATACATGTCTTTATTTTTTTTTTTTTACCGCACTCACATATTAACTCACTAAAACAAATATATATTTAATGAAAGTAATCACATTAAAGGTTATATGCACTTTGAAAGTGAAAAAATAAGATAACGGCATGGGGCCAAGAGTTATAAATCGATGATAACGGCATATATGACGTTATGGTGTATTCTTAGGCAAATGTATATATCATCAACAATGCTATAAATGCCCATGTTTATATACATCTTTGGAAGTGGAAAAATAAGATAACGGCATGGATGCCGTTATAGATGACAGATAACGGCATATATGACGTTATGACACATTCTTGTGCAAAATGCATATATCAGCACAATGCTGTAAACCAGAATGAAAATGGATGAAAAAAATTGCAGAAATTGATATTAGTATGTATCTATTACCTTTTCCAATTACAAAGCTCAAATGTGGATGATTTAACAAGTTTCACACCACTCAAAACTACAATGGACAAAGAGAGAAGACAAAAATAAAAAAAATTTGGATTTTTTGATCAACTGCAATGGAGATGGTGATGAGAAACAGACGTGGCTGCTATTTTCGTAGAGAGAGAAATATGATATCGTTGGAATAAAAATGAAAAACTAAGGGTATTATTTGCTTAACCACCTTGGGGGCATCTTGGATATTTTCTCATATTTTTTATACTTTGTTTAATAGAGGAGACTATTTACCAAAACATTGTGGAATGAGGGTTATTTTACTATATTCATTGTTTGACAACTCCTAACTCAATTCCGAAGAACAAATTAGTTCAACTCTTGAATTTGTTTGTATCCCAATCTGCTACGACATAAATGATGGAAAGCGTAGCTTTATTCCTAAATCCATCCCTTGAGTTTCTCTTTCGAACTCCTTCAACACCATGAGCCAATTCTCCAGGAGAAGCTGGAGCTCATTGAATGGGTGGTTGTTTCGTGGCCTAAATAGAGCTCAAAATTGTCGAAAGTTATGTAAATTGTCAGAAATTTTTGAAGTCGATGAACAATCATGGGAACCCATGAAAGGTTTTGTGAAGTGCGCTGCAAATTATGCCCCTCTGTCTCCCATTAGTTTCTTGGAGCGAGCATCAGAGGTTTACAGAGATAGAACATCTGTTGTGTATGGTTCTATAAAGTATAGTTGGGGAGAGACTTATATAAGGTGTGTTAAGCTGGCTTCTGCCTTGACCCAGCTCGGGATTGCTCGCGGTCATGTCGTAAGTTTCCATATCGTTCTTCGATCCTACCTCAATTGGCTTCTTATTGTCTTATTGATGCTTGATTGCCATTTTTTATGGATAATGCTTCATCACTTCATTAGGTATGATCTTTCTATTTAGTTTTCATAGAACATATATATTTCGTTGTGATTATGGAAAAACATTTGTTTTTTTAATTTTGATTGGAATTTTTTTCTTTTTTTCTTCCTCAATTTTCCTTTGTAATCATACATCAACCATTGATTTTAGACGCTGAATACTTTGTTGCTTTTTTCCCAGAGGATTCATGGTAAAATTTATGATACTCTCACCACCACCACCAAAAATTTAAAAAATCTGATTTTATCACATCACCTAGACATGCCATGTTCCGATAAACATAGCGGGAATTTCCTGATTTTATCACTACAAACAGTCAAAACCCATTACTTCGTGCAGAGCTATCGTTGTAGACTTCAATGGAAAGGGACTTAGGTATGGGGCGGATCAATTTATTATCCAAAAGGTGGAGAGACTTAGCGTGAGTGAGGTCAGACTTGCTGGAATTGAACCAGAGAGTTGATTCCTTGACAAATTAGGGAGAGGTAGGAATTTAGCCTATAAGAGAGTTGTGATCCATGTTAAATCAGTGATGAAAACACAAGAGCCTAACATGTTGTCCTGCAACTCAAGACTGTTTAGTAGCTTGGGTTCCCCAATTATTGCGGGTATATCACCCTAAAACTGATTGTAACTCGAATCAATAGAAACCAAAGCCGAAGCGTTTGAGGTATCTGATGGAAATTCCCCTGAGAATCTATTGTTAGCAAACAAAAGGCTTGCCAAAGACTCTGCATTTCAAATATCACATGTTAGGCCCTTCCAAGTTATTCTCTGCCACATCAATTAATTCTGCATTAGGCAGCCCCCATATCTCACCAGGAACCTAACCAGAAAGCAAATTCTTGCTTACATGTAAATGCATTAACGTCTCGCAATTCCTGTCAGTGACTGGAATTTGGCCTGTGAAATTGTTCTGCAGAACCAAGAGCGTCTCATCATGGTACCTGTCACAACCAGCCAAGGCCATCTGGCACCAAAATCACCCATCAATGGTGCAAAACCGCCCACCAAGGTTGCATTAAGCACATCATGAGGTTGCACTCTCTCCACTTGGCTAGAACCACCAATGAGTTATTTCCAGAGTTAGTGCATCAGACAAGTGAATTCTCCAATGCATCAATATATTGAAGTTAGACCAACAGTCGAGCTTAACGAAGCTGACTGGTGAGCTTGTTCTCGTGAACCACCAGATGCAACATTTTTAAATTTTTCTAGATTTATACTGGATTTATACAGAATTTTTTTAATATTTACATAATACATTTATATTTTGCCCCCTTCAACATTTTCTGGTGCAATTTCATGACGCAAACCTATATTGCGTGTGGACATACTAATGAAAGGAATAATGCACTTCGGGAGAGAGGGAAGGAATGGTTAATTACACTTTCTTTTTAAATTTATTTGTACACTTGTATTTGGGATAACAAACAATTGAAAACTATGAAAAATGAAAAAAGCCGGAAGTAAAACTATTGATGTTTGAAAGGAGTGGATATAAAATCTATTGTGCATATGGTGAGCTTGCTTTACACTCTATCTTGGAAAATTAATGAATTTGCAGAAGTTGACAGCTACCATGAACTGGAATTTCTGGTTTGCTCTTTCTGTGATCCAAACATTGTTGTATAGTTCCTTTGATGAGCTCCACAGCCTGCTTCAAGTGTTTACAAACTTTTGTAGCATTGTACGTGTCCTGGAGTCTCTTTTCCTGAGCATCTGTGGTTCTAGTATAACATTGTAGATAAAATAATTTGTTCATGATTTCTGCTGATGACTAATGCACTTCTTTATAATCACAAATTCTCTTTTAACGGGTCTCATTTTTATACCTTGAACAGGTTGCATCTCTGGCCGCTAACATACCAGCAATGCAGGAGCTGCATTTTGCAGTGCCAATGGCTGGAGCAGTTCTTTGTACACTAAATACGCGCCATGATTCAGCCATGATATCTGTCCTGCTGCAACATTCAGAAGCTAAGATCATTTTTGTGGACTACCAGTTGCTTCACATTGCTCAAGGAGCATTTGATATTCTTGCAGGCAAGAATATGAAACCACCAATTCTAGTATTAATACCTGAATTTGACAATCTATCTCCTGCCAATGCTTCTTCTGAGACCTTTGAGTACAAGAATCTCCTGGATATGGGACACAGTGACTTTGTTACAAGGAAGCCAAAAAGCGAATGGGATCCTATTAGTGTTAATTATACTTCTGGCACAACATCACGTCCCAAAGGAGTGGTTTATAACCATCGGGGTGCATATCTCAATGCCCTTGCAACAATTTTTCTTCATGAAATGGCTTCAATGCCTGTTTACCTTTGGACAGTGCCGATGTTTCACTGCAATGGATGGTGTCTAACTTGGGGTTTGGCAGCTTTGGGTGGCACAAATATTTGCCTTAGACATGTCTCACCAAAAGAAATATTTGACAGAATTGTCCTTAACAAGGTCACACACATGGGTGGGGCACCCACAGTCTTGAACATGATCATAAATTCACCAGCCAGTGATCAGAGGCCACTTCCTCACAAGGTTGAAATAATGACAGGTGGTGCACCACCACCACCACAGATAATTTCTAAGATGGAGGATCTAGGCTTCAGGGTATCTCACTTGTATGGACTTACAGAAACATATGGTCCTGGTACGTCATGCGTCTGGAAGCCGGAATGGGATTCTTTGCCTTGTGAAGAAAGATTAAAGCTTAAAGCACGACAAGGAGTGCAGCATATTGGTTTGGAGGAAGTTGATGTAAAAGATTCTGTCACCATGAAGAGTGTACCAGCAGATGGTATGACAATGGGTGAGATTATGTTTAGAGGAAATACAGTAATGAGTGGATACTTGAAAGATTTGAAAGCAACAGAAGAAGCTTTTGCAGGTGGATGGTTTCGAAGTGGTGATCTTGCTGTTAAACATCCTGATGGGTACTTAGAAGTTAAGGACAGGTTAAAAGATATCATAATATCTGGTGGTGAGAATATAAGCACTATAGAGGTAGAAACAGTCTTGTATAGACATCCGGCAGTTTTTGAAGCTGCTGTGGTTGGCAGACCAGATAATCATTGGGGACAAACACCCTGTGCCTTTGTGAAGGTGAAGGAAGGATTTACGCTAGGTGCACAAGACATAATCAACTTCTGCCGAGATAATTTGCCTCATTACATGGCTCCTCGAACTGTAATTTTTGAAGATCTACCTAAAACTGCAACTGGCAAGATCCAGAAATTCATCCTTAGAGAGAAAGCAAAGGCCTTGGGCAGTCTTTTCTAAGCACAAAGGACCACCACTAAGGTAATGAACTGCAAAGTCGTTGGTCGTCGCATAATGTTGATATATTTTTGGAGAAATCATCTGTTACCCGAAAACTCTAAACTTACTCACTGCATTTTTTAGTTCCCCACCTGCATTATGCACATCATCTATTAGAGTCACAAAGTTCCATGAGTTTTGCTATATCGCTGATATTAAGAATGCAAATGGTTCGAAAGTTACAAAACAGAATGAGAATTGAGATCTTTAAGAGGAGACATAGGTGTTTGTTCTGAGCTGGCTTTTGAGGAATTGGTGAGAAGAGTGCTCTTGTTATTCGTTTTCATACTTTGTAGTTGTTTTATTTAAAATCTTGTTTCATTAGTATATGAATAATCCCGAATTAAAAAGCCAAGACTTTCTCAAAAGTTGTGCTGCAATTGAAGAGCCCGCAGTCGAAAAGGCTGTAGTCCACGACGAGACCATCACTTGACTGGAAGGACAGAACCAATCTCTTCGGTATATGAACTTTAGAACAATAATGTAAGCATAGATTGTTAAAAACTAAGGTAGTGTTCTCTTTGCGTTTGAGTTTTGTGTTTTGAGTTTTGAATTCATTTTGTGTTTTGTGTTTTGTGTTTTGAGGGTTTGTTTTGAGATTTTTGAAAATGTGTTCTTTTTGGTGTTTTCGAAAATTATTTTTGAAAACAGAAAACTCGAAAACGTGTTTACTTGAATTTTTGGAGAAATTTGGACTTGGAATTAAAAACAATTTAAACTTGGAATTAAAAATATTTGAAAACAATAAAAATATTTAGACACAATTAAAAACATTAATTTATGGATTTAAAAACAATTAAAAATATTTAAAAACAATTAAACACAATTAAAAACATTTAAATACAATTAAAAACATTTAATTATGGAATTAAAAACATTTAAAAATTTAAAAATAATTAAAAATATTAATTATGGAATTAAAACATTTAAAAACATTTAAACATAATTAAAAACATTATTTATGAAATTAAAAACATTTAAAAACAATTAAAAATATTTAAAAAGAATTTAAAACATTTACTAAAAGAATTTAAAACATTTAAAAACAATGCAAAACATTGAAACACAAATAAAAATATTTAATTATGAAATTAAAATATTTAAAAACATTTAAAAACTATTAAAAACATTTAAACAAATTCAATAAAAGAAGGAAACAAGTTGGAATTCGAACCTTGGACCTCCACATTCAAATCTGCACACCTAGCGATTGGGGTAAGAGACTAGGTTTTGTCAAAAAAAACGGATAATGCTTAAATTATAAATTATTTGCCCAGTCAAAAAAAAAAAAAGTCAAGCAGGAATCGAAACCTTGACCTCCATTTTGAAAACGCGCACTTTGGCCATTTTCATTTCAACTCCGCTTTGTACATTAAACGCCCAAAACGATTAAACATCGTTTTCTGTTTTCTTTGCAAAATTTTTTGGTGTTTTAGAAAATGCATTTTCGAAAATGAAAAAGAGACCATGTTTTCATTATTTTCAAAAACTAAAAACGGAAAATATCCCCAAAACACCAAAGAGAATGCACCTTATGCTCTTGCAGTAGTTTGCATAATAATAAAGTAAACTCGCTTGAAATCATTCCAATCACCATTTGAAATCATTTGTTGTCAACCAGTGCTTGGAACTATGTCGAGAAAATACTTTACTATTTTTAGTACTATTAAGGTTGTGAATTTTGGGGGTTATAACTCTTCACCCACTACGGGAGGAGATCATCCCCGGGGAAGTAAATCTAAACTAAAACACACTTCCTAAAGCTATAAATCATCTGTAATTATCCCTTTTTTTCTCTGTTTCGAAGGGCCAAACACGTGTAAATTAATCAGAGAGGTCATTTTCTGTAGTAATAGCAAGGTTGGTGGGTAGGTGGATGATTAGTACGTATAACATCGATCAAGTCCTTGTAATTTCTTAACATCTTCATTTTGGTCCGCAGCTGGTATCATAAAATCTTTGTAGGTCTGATGATGTAGGACGGTGTAACTACTCTTCCCAAAAGCTATAACTGATAGGAGAGACGCGATCACCAAGAATGAGGCCCTGGAGTCCACACCCTATTCGTTTGGGCCTTACGTCAAACATTTCCTTACAAAATAAGCACACTCACATGTTCAAAGTGATGCAGAAGTGTTAGCTCACTCCCACAACCAACGTCAAACAACCATGTACATACACACACACTAGGATACTCGTGAAGGAAGCTATGAATGAATTGAACTTGATAAATTCTCTAATATTCTTTCATTGATAAAATTCAACAAGTGATAACATTCATTTTCATGGTGGACATTAAAAGAAAATGCCTAACAACAACATAAAACAAACATTACTAATAAGGACGATAAGAGGAACAAACAAGATAGCAAACAAAATCGAACAAGCAAAAACAAAGCTACAATAATCTCATCAAGACATAATTATTTAGTCCAATTCAATTTCTAAACATCATGCCTTGCCTGGAAATCCTTCATAAATGCGACCAATGTCTCAACCCCTGCCAATGGCATAGCATTGTATATTGAAGCTCTCATGCCGCCAACCGACCTGTGCCCCTTCAACTGCACCATCTTCTCCTTGGCTGCTTCCTTAATAAATTCCGCTTCCAACTCCGGCTTTGCTAGAGTAAATGGCACATTCATCAACGACCTCACGCTCTTTTCAACTGGACACCTAAAGAACCCTTTGCTCCCGTCAATGGTGTCATACAAAATCTGTGCCTTCTTCACATTCTTCTTCTCCACCTCGCTCAATCCACCCTGAGCAATGAGATCATCGAACACAAGCCCACACATATAAATGCCGAAGCAAGGGGGCGTATTGTACAATGACTTATTCTCGGCATGGATCTTGTAATCCAACATTACAGGAGTAATTGGATGTGCATTTCCAATCAAATCCGATCTTATTATCACAATTGTAACCCCAGATGGACCAACATTTTTCTGGGCTCCAGCATAGATCACCCCAAATTTACTCACGTCCACTGGCTTGGAGCAAAAATTGGATGACATATCAGCTATAAGCAACGAATTTTCATTAGTCGGAACTGGATAATCCTTGAATTCGACCCCGTGAATGGTTTCGTTCGTGCAAATGTGCAAGTATTTGGCGTCAGGCGTTTGCTCAAGGGAGCCAAAGCTGGGGATATTGACGTATTTCTCAGATTTCCCGCTCCAAATGGTCTTGGGCTTGCAGTACTTGGAGGCTTCTTTGAAAGCCTTGTCTCCCCAGGAGCCCGTGACGATGTAATCGACGGGGTCATCAGGCTTGCAGAGATTGAGGGGGACGGCGGCAAATTGGGTGGTGGCACCACCTTGGAGGAAGAGAACAGAGTAATTCTCGGGAATATTGAGCAGGGTCCGGAGATCTGACTCGGCCTTCTGGATGATTGATAGAAATTCTTTGCCGCGATGGCTCATCTCCATGACGGACATGCCAGATCCCCGCCAGTTGTAGAGCTCCGACTGAGCCTTGAGTAGGACATTCTCAGGAAGGATGGCGGGACCGGCAGCAAAGTTGAATACGCGATCTGAGGAGGTGGTGGAGGTGGTGGATGCCGGAGTTTGGAGGGTGGTGGATGAGCAGGTGATGCGCTTGTGGACAGTGGTGGCGGCGTTAAATGAGAGAGACTGGGTAGTGGGGAAGGCGGCGATTTGGGTGGCGGAGTTGGTGGATTTGAGGAGGAAGGAATTGGGGGGGGGTGGTGGCGGCGGCGGCGGCGGCGGCGGCTGACATGGCGGCCATTTTCTGTCTGTCTTTTAATGAAACAGAGATTTGGTTTGGCACAAGAGGAAAGGAAAAGCTAGGAAGAGATCTATGTATTGGCGCTGTGTTGTGCCTGTAATTTGTATATATATAATATGAAAGTGAAACTTCTCAACTTTGAGTGAAATTGCTATTGCCAAGTGGAGAATAGTCACCTTGTTGGCCGGGGTTGGTGAGGATGTAAATTGTAAAATGTTAGTTGCAAATCATCTTCTTTTTAGATATATCCCTTGTCGGTTTCAATCTAATCACTCCGTTAGTGTCAAATTTTACATCTAGGTTAATGTTACTATGTACTATCTCGATGTTTATCTCATTGTCACGTAAGCCTCAATCGTGTTTAAAATGGGTTGATGAAATCCCTTAACCTAATTTGATCGACTTCGAATATTAAAATCTCAATTGGAAGTAAAATGAATTTATCTGGTTCGTAAATTTATTTTTAGCACGATTTCAGCTTGCATTACAATGGAATTAAATGTTGTGTTAGTACACAATGGTGTTAATTTCCGTTAATCTCAGTAACAGAGTAAACATATTAGAATCATTAGGAAATTTTAGTAACTAATTTAGAATAAAATAAATTTAAGGACCAATTTGAAATTTTGTTGTAAGATCCGGGACCAAATCCGTATTTAACTCAAACCCTTTTAGGTTTTCTATTTCCCTACATGTACAGTACAATCCTACGTGCCCGCCTTGCCCAAAAGTATTGCCACTGGATGCACTGGATATTCCATTTGTTAATTTAATATTGGAAAAATTGCAACATGTAATTATAATAAAATTATACAATTTATTTTTCTCTTATATTCCTTTAATTTCGTTATCAGCGCGATAACTTTAATCCAATTATTAAGTGGTCGAAATTATTGACCGCAGTTTCAAAGTGCCATTCCAGCAACCAATATCGAAGTGCCCAATTTCAGATACTAGAATTTTCTAGTAAGCAATTTTTCATCCCATTATTTAATCTTTTTGTTGTTCACGTTTGTGAATGATATTGTATGCATATCTGAATCATCCATTCACCTTTCACGTTTTTCAATTAAATTTTATAATTGCTTCTTTATTTTTATTTCTCTTTTACAGTAATTATTGTGGGAATTTATTAATTATTAAACAAGATTTGCTTGTTTTTTAATTGTTTTTTCTTGAAGAAACACAATTTTACAATTTTATCAATATTTTAAAAAAATATTATATTGTGTTTCACAAATCTAGTAATATTTTAGAAGAATATTACATTGTTGCTTCTCTCGAATATAACATGTTATCAAAACAAAAATAGCTATCATTTAACTTCTGGACCAATGGCTTTCGTTAAAAATTAAATATAATTCAATTATGATGATAGCTATTAAGTTGTATAATATTTTCTTAATTTTCTTCTCTATGAAGATTTTAATTTATTTGTTGATTAACATAAAATGGTAAATTTGTTTGTAATATCACAATATTCTAAAAGAATATTACGTTGTAGATTTTTGAAAGAAAAAAAATCACAACCTAAGAATATTTTTTTTTGTTCGGAAGAAGCACAACTTTACATTTTATTAATATTCCAGTAATATTTTAATTGCTCCCGAAGAACCTAATTTTATAAGATATAATATTCTAAAAGAATATTATAATATTACTCTTGAAGATCAAATCTTTACTTCAAAATAAAATTAACATTTTAAAATAATTTGTTATCTTTCAGAAGAAGCACAACAATATATTAATATTTTGTTAGAATATTGATTGCTCTCGAAGAGCGTAATTTATTAGATTTAATATTAAACTATTTGTTTCTGAAGAACAAATTTTTATAAAGTTTGATGAACCGGTCGACCGTCTGACTATCACTTTCTAAAAAGTGTCCGTTCTGATTTTTTGCAATTCTAACGGCTAGTTCTGACCATCTGACCGGTCGACCGTCTAGTCATCTGTTTGGTCATCCGTTTCAACAAAAAGTGACAAAAATTTATCTCTATAAATACCACTTCATTTATTATCATTCAATAACACTTACAAGAGCATTTATAGAGAGAATCATATTGAAAAACTTCATTCAAAGTTTTATTGCATTTTATATATTCAATATCATTCATTGAAAAACTTTGTTTGATCAAATCAAACTTTTGATTCATCATTCTAAACAAAGTATTCTTCTAACACTTGAGCTTTTCTCATCTATTGCTATTCATTAAAATGTTAGTCTCTCTTAGAACTAAAGTTGTATTTATCATTCATCAAGAGCGAAATACTCAAAGTAATCTCTTTACATTTTTGAGTCATATTGATGTTCTTTGAAAGCTCAATATTGTATAAGGATCGGTGCTCCTTGTTTGTAAGTCACCGGATACATTGTAAGGGTTTGGATTGCACCATAAGTCAATCAAAATAGTGGAAATGTCATGCTCGTGTTGGAGAGCTTAGTAACGGGGGACGTAGATCATTGGTTGGATTGAACCTCCATAAAAATATCGTTTGCACTCTCTCTTCTCTTTTATTTACTTATATTGTGCTTATATTTTGTGGATTAATTTTTATTTTTTCTTAAATATCATATTTTGAGATTATTTTTCGAAAAAGTTTGAGAAAACCAATTCACCCCCTCTCAATCTACTATAGTAAATGAATCTCAAATACGCTAGAAACGTGGTCGATCAGTTGGTGCCAAAGACTCTGTAACTCGAAAAAAAAGGTACAAGAGAAAAATTGACAAATTTTTTTTAATGAAATAATGGTAGAAAAGATTGATGAATCAAATATTGTGATTCCTGCAGAACACAAGTGCTCGAAAATAATCAAATTTCAATAAATTATTTGTTATCTCATAAATAATGGGAACGAAATAATATTGTCATGGATAATATCTTTACCTTTAATGTGGCACTTGATATCATGAAAATTGAAGATTTTGAACCACAATCTAATAAAGATTATCAAAATAGAAATGATTGACCAAAATGGAAAGAAGTCATACAGGCGGAGTTGAATTCCTTATAAAAAGTAAAGTATTTGGACATGTAATTTGAACTCCTGAAAATATAATCCATATAAGATACAAATGGGTCTTTGTAAGAAATATGAATGAAAATAATGAAATTACAAGATACAAAGTCCGACTCGTAACCCAAGGCTTTTCACAAAGACCTGAACTTGAACATATTCTCTCGTATTGAATACCATAATATTTATATTTTTAATAAGTTTGATTGTCAAAAATGCTCAATATGCACCTTATGGATGTAGTAACTGCATATATGTGTGGTTCACTTGATAGTGACATATACATGAAGATCTCTGAAGGATTTAAAGTGCCAAAAGTAAATGATTCATTCTTTAAAACTATGTTCTCAATTAAATTACAAAGATCATTATATGAATTAAACAATTCGGGTGAATGTGGTATAATCGCCTTAGCGAATATTAGTTGAAATAAGGTTATAAAAATGATGATTTATGCCCATGTGTTTTCATAATGAACACAGATATTGGATTTGTATTTGTGGCAATTTATGTTGATAATTTAAATCTTATAGGAACTCTTGAAAAGTTCAACAAAGCTATGAATTATTTGAAAAACGGATATGAGATGAAAGATTTGGAAAAAAACAAAATTTTGTCTTTGATTGCAAATTGAACATTTCCCAAAAGGATTATTTGTTCATCAATCTTCTTATACATAAATAGTCTTAAAACGATTTTATATGGATAAAGCACATCTTCAGTTGAGGTTTTGTCCCACTTGATTTTTCTAGCAAGGTTTTAATGAGGCAGTATTTTTGAATACTCCAAAAAATTTAACAATTGACTGTACTTTTTTTTTTCTTTCGTTTGATATTTTGTCTCAATAAGTTTTTGTCAAACAAAATTTTTAACGAAATAGTTATCAAATGGAGAGTGTCGTAAAATTATGGAATAATTATTGATGACTACTCAGTCTTATCAGAATATTTAGATCAGCCTTATTTGCTTGTATCTAAATCAGTATGTAACTCTCTTTGGAATCCTATAAATATGTCGAATTTTAACAAGTTGAATTTTAGCACTTCATTAGGAATCCTATAAATATGAGTCATAATTATAATAAAATTAAACAATTTATTTTACTCTCTTATATTTTTCTCTCATATTCCTTTAATTTCATAACAATATTCGAATTTTTAACAAGTTGAATTTTAGCACTTAGAGCATGTTTGGGTAGACTTATTTCCAAAAGATAAGTCTACATTTTTTTTTGGCAAATGTATAGCGTGTCATGTATAATCATATAATTCACACTAATCAACATAACATGATTTATATGCTTTTCTTCTTACTCATTTATATCACAATTTAATTTTGTGATATGATATTTTCAAGACATGTGCTTCTTCTAGAACACAATAAAATATTATTTCGAATCTCGCTCAATATTCTTACGGAATATAAAATGATAACGTCATATTTTCGTAAAAATTATAACGTCGTAAAAATTAATATTCTTACGGAATATTTAAATTGTAACATTATGCTCTTCAAGAGCGGCTAATATTTTGTCGAGAATATTATAACGTTGTGTATCTTGAGGGGACAATAACAAATCATTATTATGAAGTAAATATTTATTATTTATAAGTAATATTATAATATTCTATAAATATTATATCTTATAAAATTAAACTTTTAAGGGAGTAATTAATATTCTCTTTGGAATATTAATATAATATAAAATTTCACGTAGCAATTTCTTATGAAAGGCTTATCTTGGACATTAGTCTGATCTTAATTGTAGCCGTTGGATTTCAAGAATACTATTATTCAAGAAAAATGTTTTAAATGAACTCTAATAATTTATTATATCATATTTATTGATTTAAGATAAATTGTCTAGATATATGTTTGAGGATAGTATCGGTAGGCATACTATTATTTAAGTATCGGTAGGCATACTATTATTTAAAAAAAAGGTTTTAAGGAATTCAAAAATGTTGTTAGGACATGAAATACTCTTAAATTGTGTTTATTTAACTTAATTCATTTGACATAATCATCTATGGGACTCTACAACGTATTTTCACAATTCCAAATTAGTATAATTAGCTTAATATGTATATTACTAAGTAAATGAATATTTTAAATTAACTCAAAAATACCATTAAGACATTCAATCATGAGAAATACTCTCAAATTGTGCTGATTTGGCATAAACAACGTCCATTCGACATTAAACGATCTCTAGGACTTCAAAATAAATTTTCACAAATATAAACTATTAGAGTTGGCTTAATTTCCTACGGAGTTGAAAAGGGTTTTGAATAAACTCCAAAATACTATTTGGAGATTTAGGAGAAATATGTTTAGGGTAGTTTGACAAAGTTTTTTATAAAAGTTTTAGTAAATTTTAATAAAAGTTGATGAAATGTGTAGTTGAAAAGTTGATAAAAATTGTGAATTCTATAAAATATATAATTAAAATTTGACGAATTTTTTTTTGTAATTTTTTAAGCTAAACCAAATGTAGGCTTAAATGATGTCTATTTGATCTAAAAGGTGTCCATTTGACATTAAACAATTTATATAGGACATCCAAATGTGTTTTCACATCTCCAAATTAGTATACTTGGCATAACAGGTGTCTTACAAAGTTGAAAAAGATTTTGAATACCGTTGCGACATCCAATTACGAGAATTACCCTAAAAGGGTGCCGATATAACCTATACATTGTCCATTTGACACTTAATAGTATGTATGAGTTATTAAAACGTATTTTCACGACTTCAAATTAGTATACTTGATTTAATAGAATTCAAATGTTTTAAATGTACTCAAGAACACCATTAGGACATTCAATTGTGAAAAATACTCTTAAAGTGTGTATATTTAACTCAAGCGGTGTCCATTTGACATTAAATGATCTCTATAGACCTTAAAACTTACTTTCACAATTCCAAACTAATATATTTGATTTATTGAGTGTTTTACATAGTTGAAAAAGGTTTTTAATTATTTGACAAAGGCGAGAGAAAATAATATTTAGATAGGTAAAATTAGGGGATCAAATTTGATTGGGGTTTGATCGATTTTGATCAATTTTGCTCGGATTTGAATCGATTCCACTAGTTACAGAAAATATTATTTTATTATAAAAATAGTTGAGGAATTTTTATAAAAATAAGATGTTTAAATTAAGAATGGAAACACGCATCATTGTTTGCGTTGAAGCTGAAGAGTTATTCATTTTTTGTAAGTTAATTTCAACCATGGTCACTAAAGTTGTAATAAATTTTAATATAATTACTAAAGCAATTTTTTTGATATTATTAGTTACTAAAATTTATAACGATTACACTAATTATCACCCGGTTAAAAATACTATCAACAAATCCTACATGTCAGCGATAAGCGCCGTTGTATACCAAATTGAGATGCATATTAATTATTCTTAATCAGCAAACCAAAATGAGATATTTCTTATTTTGATCTTCAATAAATGTAGCTTTAATCAAGCATTCAATTATTTTAACTTAACGTGAATATGGACTATAGATATAAATTATGGCATTTTCATAGGTGACTCCAGCTTGGATACAAGAAGTAATAGATAGTTATGTCAGTGATGAATGAGCCAAGAATAAAATACAGGACATATTACTTGACCCAAAGACAGAACAAGAGTATCAGTATAACAATGGCCTGCTTAGATACAAAAATAAACTTTATGTGGAAAATGGTGCATCAGACATAAGCTCATAGGCAACATACATGCATCACAAGAGGGGGCATTCTGGGATTCAAGCAAGCATACTCAGAGCTAAACAACACTTCTACTGGCCAGCGATCACACAAGAAATCAAGAGGAAAGTACTGCAGCGTGAGGTCTGCCAGAGGTATAAAGATGAACATGTACATTACCTTGGATTTCTACAGCCATTGCCTGAACCTCAGCATGCTTAGAGCCATATCTTTATGGATTTCATTGAGGGTTTGCCAAGGTTTGAAGGTAAAGATGTAATACTTGTAGAGGTGGTCATATTTACCAAATGTGGGCACATCCTCACCTTGACTCACCCATTCACAGCCAAGAAGGTGGCTCAGCTGTTCTTTCTGGCAAACTATTCAAATTGATGGAAACTTAGCTTCACTTTAGCACTGCCTACCATCCCAGACAGATGGACAAACTGAAAGGTTGAATCAATGCCTAGAAATGTATCAGATGCACGACTCACTCAAGACCTAAGGCTTGGGGGCCAAGTGGATCTCACTTGCTGAATGGTGGTACAATACCACTTACCATACAACTATAAAAAGGACTCCATTTGAAGCATTGTATGGGATTGTCCATCTCCAATTAGCTTTGGGAACAGACCTACACTTCAGTAGATTAAATTTTGAATGAAAGGTATAAAATGGATTACCAACTGAGGAAAAACCTAGCACAAGCCAGGGCTAAGATGAAAACTTAAGCAGATAAAAAGAGGACTGAAGGGGAGTTTCAAGAAGAAGATTGGGTGTATTTGAAATTGCATCCATACCAACAACAAACAGTAGCAAGGAGGGTGAATCATAAGCTCAGTCCAAGGTATTATGGCCCTTATCAGATAGAAAGGAAGATTGGGATAGTAGCATACAAACTCATTCTACCATTGGGAACAAAAATCCATCATACCTTTCATGTATCATTACTAAAAAAAGTTAGGTGACAGTCTGACAGAGCAGTGGTGGTGGAGCAACTGCCTCTAGAGATATCAGTTGATGAAACCAAACAACCAGAAGAAGTTTTACAAACCAAGATGTTTAAGAAATGTGACAGTGCTGGAACTCATTGGTTAAGCAAATAGAAGGGGCTACCAACAGAAGACGCAACATGGGAGAACTTTGAACAAATTCTGAAGGGATATCCTAATTTTAAAGCTTGTGGACAAGGTTTATTTAAGGATTTCAGGTTTTTATGACCAAACATTGCCACCAGCAACTTGGGGAAAGAAGGGACAGAGAAGTAACAGAAAAACCAGAAATTCAAATGCTGGAAGGAGGGAAACGGTAGCATTCAATGAAGATGAAAAATAGTAACCACACGGCGTCGTTTTGTTTAAGTTAGGACGATGTTGTTTTACCCTTTAATTAATTGCTGAATTAGCTTTACGTTCTTTATAAGTTACTGGATTGGAAAACAGTTTTTCTTGTAACTGAATATATATACACTACAGAGGAAAGAGAATAGGTAGGTTATTGATGATTAAATTGTAAGTCCTTCATTTTCATTCTTCACTTAATCGAACTTACTTCTTTTATTAATTTTCTTCCCATTTTTATTTTGATGATTAAATTGTTGAATTCAACTAGAATTCTGAGTTTTCCATCTTAAATAGTGCGTGTGGTGATGGTTTGAGTTCAATCTTGCCATTAACTGAGCTTTATTCATCACAGCTTACTCAACTGTTGCCCATAGAAACGCCTGAATGTTCAGCAAATCAGCATGGCTTGGAGATTGGTATGACTCGGGTTCATTCTCCTTTCTTTTTCGGTTTGGACAGGGGCGGATTCAGGATTTATTTGTTTGGGTGACTTGCATAATTTTTTTTAAAAGACTCTGGAAATTTGAAAAATAATAGTAGACAAAAATAGATGCATTGTGAGAACCTAAATATGAATATTTACTACAATACATCAAGTTAAAAGTCGATTAGTAAAAGACAACAAAAAATACCAAAACCTACGATACAAATACTTTTAACACTACGTAAGTCGCACCCTACGATTCCCCAAACGATCAAACTTGTCAATAATGACTTCTGTATCAATACCAAGAGCAATCTCTTTTTCAATATAGATGATCATGGAGTTTGCTAGAAAATCATTCTCCATTTTATTGCGAAGCGATGTCTTTATAAGTTTCATTCCTGAAAAAGCTCGTTCTGTTGTTGCTGTAGAAACTGGAAGAGTCAACACTAAACGAATTAACCTATCAATCAAGAAATAATGGCGTGACTTTTTCGTTTCAACCAACATTCTACATAACTGGGGAAGAGAACCAACATTTTGAAACTGTGGGTTACGTAATACATCACACTTGTAATGATCCAACTGTCTCCTCAAATCGTTTATCTCTTCCATAGTAAAATCCAGTGAATAAAATTCCTCAGCTAAAGAACAAATATCATCCATAGAGAATGATTTGAAGCCATCAATAGGATTCAGAGCCTCGCACAACTTTAGAAGTTCCACTGTTCTTTCTGTAAATCTATTATTCAATTCCATCAATTGAAAATCTATTACAGCATTGAATATATGAAAGTGATAGTAGTCATCCACTATAATATTATTTTTATGTTGACAAGATCGTCTTGTACCTTCCATATAACGATCACCTAATTCAGGCACATCAATATTATAAGTATTACAAAACTGCACCACATTCCAAATAAAACCTTCCCATTGATCATCTCGCATCTCTTGGAGAAGTATCTTTGTAGTTGAGACTAAATTCATTGCATTCAAAATATCTTGATCTTTTACTTGTAATGCTTGACATAGCAAATCAGTTTTTCCCAAAACTTCATACATCAATAACAAGATAAATACAAACTCAAATGATTTCATAGCTTTGTATGCACCTTTAGCCTCCCCACGTGTATTATTGTTTGATCCCCGTCAATAAGATTCTCAAGAAGAGTACAAGTAGAACCAAACATCTGAATCAATCTTGTAACAGAGGAAAAATGTGAACTCCAACGAGTAGCTCCAGCTCGTTGCAAAGTACAAACTTGATTTGACCTAGTACCAGTATGAAGTTCTCCTATTGCTATCAAATTAACAATTTCATCATCTCGAATTGATTTAATTGAGAATGACGCTTAGCTGAAGCACTAACAAAGTTGACAATAGAACCTAATGATTGAAAAAATAGCCATACATCATGTATATCTTTAGCCACTGCTACTAAAGCCAACTGTAGTCGGTGAGCGAAACAATGAACGTAATAAACAGATGGACAATCTTTAAAGAATAAAGCTTGTAATCCATTCCATTCGCCTCGCATGTTGCTAGCACCATCGTACCCTTGACCTCATAAATCTTTGAGCAAGAGCTTGTATTGGTTTAATACATTACATATCTCTTTTTTCAAAGTCAATGCATTTGTGCTTGCAACACTCACAACTTCAAAAAATCGTTCTCTAACAAATCCATCACTATCGACATATCTCAAAATAATAGCCATTTGTTCTTTATGAGATTCATCAACTGCTTCATCAACAAGAATACAAAACTTGGCATCTCCAATTTCTTCACAAATTTTAAGTCGCACACAATCAGCAATGATTTTTAGTATCTCCTTCTGAATCGATGGTGATGTATAATTGGCATTTTGCATTTTCTAGAACAACATCATTAATTTCTTTGTTCGCCTTTCCATGAAATTTGATCAATTCAATATAATTTTCCCGGTTAGTAGAGTCAACGGATTTATCATGACCTCTAAAAGCACATCCTTGCAATGCAAACCACTTCACACTTTCTACAGGGTCTGAATGAACAAACGATTTTGTTTGACTTCTTTTGAAGTTTGTTGATGTATCATTCTGTCAATATGTTTAGGTAGGGTTTTCAAGTTCTTCCATTTTTGCATTGCAAAGCCATGTAGTGAATTACTATCTCCTTTATGTCTTTTCAGTAGACAATTGTCACAATTGACTCTCTTCCAATTACTAAATCCCTTGACTGTAAAGGTATCAGGATGTGATGTATTACTTTCAAATAGATAACATGCAAAACAAAATGCGCTTTGTTTCTCAATGGAAAACTCAAGCCAGGAATGTTTTGTGAACCAAAATGATTAAAATCGGTGATTTTGAGCCCCAAATCTTACAAAAGGATACTCATATATTGGCTGAAACGGTCCCATTTCAATATATGCTCTTCGAACCTCATCTTGTTTGACAACTGGATACTACGATATTGGATACTTATATTGCGTTTTCCAGGATCACGTTCATAATATAAAGTATTAATTTCAAATGGTTCAACAGTAGGAGTGTATTGTGGAGCATGAGTATCACTATCCTCTAATACATTTGGGTGACTTGATGATTAATTGTCATCTTTCTTATTGAAGTAATGGAAGATGTTCCTTTTTTTTAATTTTAATCCACCTGTGAGTAAGATATGTTATAGATATTCAATTTCCAAATTTTGATTTCACAAATCAAATTTACAAATTGTAATTCACAATTTATATTCAAAACATACAAACTCAAATTTCCTATTCACAAATTAAATCACAAACTCTCAATTCACAAATAAAAAATAGAATTACAAAAGTATAAGTTAGCCATCTCGTACGTTCAAACAATTGTTGGGAGCCTAACAAACAATTACGAAAGCAGGTCGGGAAAGAGGGAGATTCCACATTGAAAGAGTAAACAAATGTACGAACAACCTGTCATACAAAATGAAAATAATTCATTTAGACATTCACAAAATTAGATTGAAATTTTTTTAAACATTCTAAACAATAGAGACATTCTACTACAAAATCAATATTCCACTAACTAAAAGAACTCTTAAAATGACATTCTAAAAAGAACTCTCAGGCAAAATCGAATTTTTTATATTAAGATTCAATTTCATAAGTAAGCTGAAATTCAATTTTTTATATTAAGATTCAGATTCAATTTCAAAAACAAGAAACAATTAATTCAATGATAAACACATATTTCCATCGTTAAACTAACAATTAATTCTTCTATTTGTTTACTACTTTTTTCCGTTTTTGCTCATCTTATTTATTGATAAGTGCGGTTTTTGCACTTATTTTAGCCTTTAAAAATAGATAATTGTGAGTTTTTTAGAGTTGTTTACCACTTATTTTTGTTCTTTTGTTTATTTAGGTAAAAACCCGAGCTTGGATGGTGATTGAAAGAGATCCATGCGAAAAAAGAGCAAAAAGGACTAAAAGTGTGCAAATCGAGAATCTTGGGGACCAAAAGATAAATATGTTTAAAGATGGAGGACCAATGTTGCAATTTATGGAGGACCTATATGAAAGACAACCAAAACATCAAGGACTAAAGTCGACATCTCAGATAGTTCAGGGGCTGGAAATGCAATTAATCAAAATTCAAAACCAAGGACTTGGATATTTGGCCCATGCGATCGCATGGGCCTATTTTTGTGCGATCGCGGACCAGCAATGTTTTTAGCAGAATGGTTTTGGCCTCTACCATGCGATCGCATGGATTATAACCATGCGATCGCATGGTTCATTTTCTGAGCTTCCGCGAATTTTTTGTTCAACTTTTTAAGGGCTTTTTGGTAACTTTGCCTTTCACGATTCCTAGGGTTACAAGAGCCATTTTTCTGGCATTTTGAACCATTCTCTCCCTATTCTCTCATACTCACTCTCCCATAGAAACCTCTCACCAAAGAAGAAGAAGAGGGTTCTTGAAAACTCCATGGAAATGGATTTTCTTGACTTTTGTACATCATTGTGTGTATTTTGTAAATAGAGGAAGATGGATGGAGGTTTATAGTGGGCAAATGAAGACAACCATGGGCTCAAGCTAAATCTTGCATTTATCTTGATTTTATCAAACCCGGTGATGTATTTTGTATTTATTTTCCATTCTGTCTTTGTAAATACTATGGGCTAATTTTATTTACTAGGAATGAGATGAATCCATTTATAAAGCTTTAAAGTGTATTGTTCTTGTTATTGATTCCTTATGTTTGGTTTTTATGGTTGTTGATTATTGGGCTTTATTGTGTATTGAGATGATTAATCATCATTGAAATGCTTTTGTGACTTAGTTGCTACCGGGAGGTTGAAATTAGGTTTAGCACATTTAATTAACAACACAAGGCTTATGGAATGTAGGAATACTTTTTCATACTTTGTGTAATTAATTTTGAATGCTCTTGAGTTTTAATGCAATTTTACATATACGTTCTCTCGGTAGGAATGCTTGGGAGTCTTGTGTAAAATTAGGTTTGGCTTTACTCGGGAGAGATTGCTAGACATTTTAGGAGCATGGATTGCCATAGTAACATTATTTTGGAATTGATAATAGAAAAGCTAACTTTAAAGTGGAATAGTTGGTGAAGTCGAATTCCTAGTATTTTCTTCTAATTGATTTTATTTCCTACAAATTTCTCTTTTAATATTTCTCTTATTAGTTTATTTTTCATCATCTTTGAATTCTAGGTTTAATCATCAAAACAAAATATTTTATTGTGTGTTTAAAATAGGGCTAGATTGATTTGGATGTTAACAAAATTATCTATCCTCGTGGGTTCGACACTTTCTCATCACTTTATTATTTGACGCAACACCCATGCACTTGCGGTACATTTTAGCGAACAAGTTTTTGGCGCCGAATTGCGGAGATAGATTTAATTAGTTAGCTCCTTGTTATTTCTAGCTTTATTTCTTTATCTTTATTTTATTTTTCCATTTAAAGTTCCAGTGCTACCTTTGTTCTTTTCAGGCATATTATCTTTGGTGGATGCAAGATTTTGAAACTCTTGAGAATTTGGTGTTTGACCCCGAGATTGAAAGAACTTTCGATAATCAAGAAGAGAACAAAGAGAAGCACAACATAGAGTGAACACCATGGCAGACGAAGAAGATCAAATGGTTGAGATTGATGAGGATGATTTGTTAGTTGGGGACATTATTACTCCAGCTGTGGTTCAAAGCCAATCTAGTATTGCATATCCGAAACATGGGAAGGAAAATTTTCAATTGAGACCGGATGTCATCAACCTCTTCCGAGAATACTCTTCAATTCTATGGGCGTTCTAATGAAAACCCTCATATGCATCTATCACGCTTCTTGGAGAGCGGTGAGCAATTTTGAATATCAAGATGTCAACATGGAAGCTATCAAACTCAGATTATTTCCACATACTTTGAGAGATTGAGCAAGAGAGTGGTTGGATTCACATTCTGCAGGGAGTATCACTACATGGAATGACCTTGTTCAAAAATTCACGAACAAATACTTTCCTCCCGCCAAAGTTGCAAAGTTGAAGCATGACATCTCCATATTCGAGGAGCAAAGAAGACACGTAAAATTTTCATGAAGCTTGGGAGAGGTTCAAAGAGATGCTTGAAGTGTCCTAATCATGGGATCAAGAAGGCTTTGCAAGTTCAATACTTTTATGCCGGACTACTTCCACATTGTCGCTCCATTGTTGACTCATCCTCAAATGGGTCAATCAACACAAAGACAATCAAAGAGGCATGGGTATTGTTTGAAAGAATGGCTATGACAAGTTCAAATTGGCGGTGATAGGGGAGTAACAAAAAGGGCGTGAGGGATGCATGAGGTTGATGTTATATCGCTCTTTCTCGCACAAATGGCCGCCATGGAGAAAAAAGATGATGGATACTATAGCTCATAATCGAATGACTCATGCTATTCGGGACGCCTACTCTTGAATGCAATGGTTGTGGAACAAATCATTCAACTGGAAATTGCCCATCGTTGACTAGTTCTTCAACATCCATCTGAGCAAGCATGTTATGCTCGTAATCATCCCCGATCAAGAAGGTAATATCTACTCCAACACGTATAATCCGACTTGGAAAAATCATCCGAATTTTTCATGGAGCAACAACCAACACCAACAAGGTGCTCCGAGACAACAATCGAATTTTCAACAAAAGGGGTTGGGAAGAAGCTTTGGCTCGGTTGGCACAGCAACAATGATTAAAATTTCAAGAACGAATCGAGGAATCTATTGAGTATCGAGCATCCGTGAAGGGCTTGGAGAATCAAATGGGTCGAGATGACAAAACTTCTATCCGAAAGACAACAAGGACAATTACCGAGAAACAACACCGAAACTAACCCAAGAGAGCAGCTCAAAGCAATTACTACAAGAAGTGGGGTTCAGTTGCCTGAGATAGAAGTCAAAAGAAATGTTGCCACTCATGACAAGACACCCTCTATTGATGATGAACAAGGGGACCAAACTAATGCACAACAAGATGCTAGTCAAGAAAAAGATTTGGATACTCCACCTACTAAGGTAACTCCAAAGTGAAAGCATATGTGCCTCCAATCCCATTTCCGCAAAGACTGAAAAAGCACAAGTTGGATAAGCAATTTGAGAAATTTTTGGAAGTCTTCAAGAAATTGCAAATCAACATCCCTTTTGCCGATGCCTTAGCTCAGATGCCTAGCTGCGCAAAATTCATGAAAGAGATCTTATCTAACAAGAAGAAGCTAGAGGAGCACGAGACAGTGATGTTGACTGAAGAGTGTAGTGCTATCTTGCAGAACAAATTGCCACCTAAGCTTAAAGATCCAGGGAGTTTTACTATTCCTTGTACCATTGGTGATATTGATTTTAATAAAGCTCTTTGTGATTTAGGTGCAAGTATTAACTTGATGCCATTTTCTGTCTACAGGAGATTAGGATTGGGAGAGGCAAAAGCAACAACAGTATCTTTGCAGTTAGCTAATCGCTCAATCAAATATCCTAGGGGAATCATTGAGGATATCTTGGTGAAAGTTGACAAATTTATTTTCCCTGTCGACTTCATCATTCTGGACATGGAAGAAGACAAAGATATTCCTCTAATATTGGGCAGACCATTTTTGGCTACTGGAAGAGCTTTGATTGATGTGCACAAAGGCCAGATGATATTGAGGTTAAATGATGAAGAGGTGGTGTTCAATGTTTTCAAGGCAGTCAAATATCCAATGGATTCTGACAGTTGTTTCAGAGTTGATATGGTAGAGCGAAATGGTGGGAGAATCGTTTGCACTAAATCATCCTCAAGATCCTCTTGAGATGTGTTTGGTTCATTCCTTTACCGAGACTTTCAATTCGAAGAAACCGGGCCCATGGTGAAGCAACTAGAGGCAAATCCAAATTTTATAAATGGCAACCACCTTTCCAGGAGCTTGGAGAAAAGCGCAAGCAAAGTTACCACCATCTATTGAAAAGCCTCCATGATTAGAACTCAAGCAATTGCCATCTCATTTTGCGTTATGCTTATTTGGGTGATGATTCCACACTTCCGGTTATCATTGCAAACTCCATCGATAATTTGGAAGAGGAAAAATTGCTACGAGTCCTTTGAGAGCACAAAGCGCAATAGGATGGTCTATCTCGGATATCAAAGGCATTAGTCCTACGATCTGTTTGCACAAGATTCTCATGGAAGATGATTTTAAGCCATCGGTCCGGCGTCAAAGAAGATTGAATACAACAACGCAAGAGGTAGTCAAAGTCGAGGTGATAAAACTTTTAGATGCGGGGATCATCTATCCTATATCGACAGTAGCATTGGGTCGGTCCAATCCAAGTAGTAGAAGAAAGGAGGGATCACAGTGGTGCCCAATGACAACAATGAGCTCATTCCAACCGGGATGGCGAGTTTGCATTGATTATCGCAAACTCAACACTTTGCAACTCGAAAGGATCATTTTCCTTTGCCATTCATCGATCAAATGTTGGAAAGGTTAGCGGGACATTCACATTATTGCTTTTTGGATGGGTATTCGGATATAATCGATTCGATAGCTCTAGAAGATCAGGAGAAGACCACATTCACATGTCCCTACGGCACATTTGCTTATAGAAGGATGCCTTTCGGCCTATGCAATGCTCCAGCTACTTTCCAGAGCTGTATGATATCTATATTTTCAGATATGGTGGAGAAATACATTGAGGTCTTCATGGATGATTTCTCAGTCTTTGGAGCATCTTTTGATGAGTGTCTTCATTATCTATCTTTGGTTTTGCGGCGTTGTGAAGAAACCAATCTTGTTCTAAATTGGGAGAAGTGCCATTTCATGGTCCAGGAGGAATTGTATTGGGGCACTTAATTTCAAGCAAAGGGCATTGAGGTTGACAAAGCAAAGATTCAAGTAATTGAGAAGTTGCCGCCTCCAACATCGAAGAAGGGAATTGAGTTTTCTTGGGCATGCAAGCTTCTATCGGCGTTTTATAAAGATTTCTCAAAAATCACGAAGCCACTTTGCAACCTTTTGGAGAAAGATACTCCTTTTCACTTTTCTCGAAGAGTGTCTACATGCTTTCAACACTCCTAAAGAAAACATGATGACACCGTTTTGGTCACACCCGATTGGAGTCTACCCTTTGAGCTAATGTGTGATGCTAGTGATTTTGCGGTTGGGGTAGTGTTGGGGCAACGCAGGGATAAAAATTTTCATGTGATTCACTATGCCAGTCGGACCTTGAATGATGCTAAGCTAAACTATGCCACCATAGAAAAGGAGCTTCTTGCGATGGTTTATGCCTTCGATAAATTTCGGTCCTATCTTGTGGGATCGAAGGTGATTGTTCATACTGAGATCATCTTTGCCTCGAGGCATCTATTTGCAAAGAAGGATGCTAAGCCTCGACTCATTAGATGGATATACGCTCTGAGGAGTTTGACATAGAGATTAGAGATAAAAAGGGAGTGAAAATGTGGTCGTCGATAATCTATCTAGACTTGAGATTGGAGAAGAGTCGCGAAGTGGAGAGATAAATGAGGAATTTCCTGATGAGCAAATCTTTGCAGTTGAGGAAGCACCGTGGTATGCAGATATTGTCAACTTCCTTGCCAAGTAGCATCACTCCACCGGATCTCTTTAGCCATCAAAAGAAAAGATTCTTTGCAGACATCAAGCACTACTTTTGAGATGATCCGATTCTTTATAGAAGGGGACCAGATCAGATAATCAGGAGATGTGTGCCAGAAGGAGAGATGATGGATATCCTACAGCATTGTCATTCATCAGATTATGCCGGGCATTTTGGGGCCTCTAAAACTGCTGCAAAGGTGTTACTGATCCGGTTTTCTTGGCCTACCCTATTCAAAGATGCCTCTGAATTGTGAAAACTTGTGATCGGTGCCAAAGGACGGGAATGTTTCAAGAAAGAATGAAATGCCTCTTAATGATTATTCTAGAAGTTGAAATTTTGATGTTTGGGGTATTGACTTTATGGGACCATTTCCACCATCATTTTCTAATCAATACATATTGGTGGCGGTTGACTATGTCTCGAAGTGGGTGGAGGCCGTAGCATTGCCCACCAATGATGGTCGGGTCGTGATAAATTTCTTGAGAAAGCAAATTTTTACTCGTTTTGGTACTCCACGAGCAATGATCAGTGATGGGGGTAAGCACTTTTACAATCGCCAATTCGAGTCGGTGTTGGCTAAGTATGGTGTACATCATCGAGTGTCCACTCCTTATCATCCTCAAACAAGTGGGCAAGTCGAAATCTCCAATCGGGAGTTGAAAAGAATTTTGGAGGTAACGGTGAATGCTTCGAGGAAGGATTGGTCCAAAAAATTAGATGATGCACTTTGGGCGTACCGCACTGCTTTCAAAACTCCTATTGGTATGTCTCCATATCGTCTAGTGTTTGGCAAAGCATGTCACCTACCCGTAGAGTTGGAGTATCGTGCTTATTGGGCGTTGAAAAGCTAAATTTTGATTGGAAAAAGCCGGTGAGAAAAGACTCCTCCAATTAAGCGAAATGGATGAATTTCGACTTGAGGCATATGAGAATTCCAAAATCTACAATGAGCGCACTAAAGATGGCATGACAACCACATCCAAAGAAAAGCAGTTTGAGGTTGGGCAACAAGTTTCGCTATTTAATTCCCGGCTCAAGCTTTTTCTAGGAAAGTTATGCTCTAGGTGGTCGGGACCATTCACAATTAGGCAAGTGTATTCATCTGGGGCTGTGGAAGTTGAGGATGAAAGCAATAGGGCATTTACAGTGAACGGTCAAAGGTTGAAGCATTATTGGGGTGGTGACTTTTCCAAAGGAAAATCAATTGTCCATCTCACCAATCCTGCTTAATTTTGTGCTATAAGTCTAGCTAATGACTATAAAGAAGCGCTGAATGGGAGGCAACCCATTTTCTTTCCCTTACTTTTTGTTTTGCTAATAGTCCATTTTTTTGGCATGATTTAATTCCTTGGACATTAGATGAATTTTGATTTTGTGTTCTTGTTTGGCGGGCCTCATAGCAACAAATCCACAACAAGAAGAAATTTAGTCTCCGGCAATCTCCATTAGTCCTAACAAAGATTTCTCCAACTTGAAGTTGCCATCACCAACCAATTCACCCTGTGGGAGTTCTTTTTCTCATCTCTTTTGATTTTTAGTTTTACATTGAGGACAATGTACATTTTCGATTTGGGGGTATTTGCTTGAGTTTTACTTGTTAGAAAGCCTTCTTAAGCTAATTTAGGTATTTTGCTTATTTTTGCTTGTTAGAGAGCCTTGCTTGAGGCTAATGTTGTGATTTTGTTGAAATTTGTGATTCATGGATTGTAGACATAAATGCTACTTGTGGTTTTCGATAATTATACTTTTTCTATGTTAGATACCCTCTCTAGCACTCTTGTCATGATGTTCATTGCATACAAATGTTGAGTGCACTTGTTCTTCATAAGCGATTTTTAGAACTCAAATGGTGCTATCCATTACCTACATTTCATCTCTTTAATTTGTCCAAATAGAAGGATAGTTTGGGAATGGTTGAGCCGTGATTTATCTCCTTGGGAGTGTGTTGATTCCATGCTTGTTGAACATGTGTGTGGAGTAGTTTTGACTAACTAGCAGAAACTTGGTAATGACCATATCCTTGGAATCTAATCCCTATATAAAGGTTTGTTAGTTGTGCTCAAGATGACTGTACTTTTGCTCTATTTTTAATTCTTTTACCTTACTTTGTAGCCTTTTTGACTTGAGTGATTAAGTCCGTTGGGGCATCTCAAAGCCCGGTACCCTTTGGTTTCTTTTAAACTAGGGAGTTACCGACCTAAAGCTCGTTACATGGGTCAAATAGAAAGCTTAAGGGAGTAAGGTTGCAAAAAAAAAAAAATTCATCATGAGATTTTCATAGCAAATCTTGCAAGTTTGAGCCATTGTGATCGCTTTTGGGATTTAGATGACTTGTGGGTTTGAATTACTTGGTGGAAGTTTATTTGTTGAACTACTCAATTTTGGAGAATCTTCACAAGCCTAAGTGGTTACAATCATTGGCTAAATCTAACCAAACTTGAGCGGGAATGATTGAGTGACTTGAGAGAAACCATTGAGTAGACACCCCGGGTTAGAGTGAAAATATCAAGTTTGGGGGAGTGCATCCAACGAGAAGAAAAGGAAATTTTGACCATTGAGGGTTGGGTATTCACCAATTTTTGTTTTGCGATGATTCAAAGTGACTATGCACACACATACATCTAACATGGATTAAGTTGAAAAGTTTCTTTTACTTTTAGCATTTGTGTAGATTTTTCATGAATTATAAGCAAGCTTCAAAAGATCATGGTAAGGTGGCAAGCTCCCTAATATTTCGTGTGTCTGTTGTCCTTTTATATTTTGATTGTGCTTGTGTGCTTGCATGACGTTTTAGATCATTTTGCTTGAGGACAAACAAAAAGGCAAGTTTGGGGGTGTGATAAGTGCGGTTTTTGCACTTATTTTAGCCTTTAAAAATAGATAATTGTGAGTTCTTTAGAGTTGTTTATCACTTATTTTTGTTCTTTTGTTTATTTAGGTAAAAACCCGAGCTTGGATGGTGATTGGAAGAGATCCATGAGAAAAAAGAGCAAAAAGGACTAAAGTTGTGCAAATCGAGAATCTTGGGGACCAAAAGATAAATATGTTTAAAGATGGAGGACCAATGTTGCAATTTATGGAGGACCTATATGAAAGACAACCAAAACATCAAGGACTAAAGTCGACATCTCGAGATAGTTCGAATTTGGAAATGCAATTAATCAAAATTGAGAACCAGGACTTGGATTTGATACTTTGGCCCATGCGATCGCATGGGCCTATTTTTTGCGCGATCGCGGACCAGCAATGTTTTTAGCAGAATGGTTTTGGCCTCTACCATGCGATCGCATGGTTCATTTTCTGAGCTTCCGCGAATTTTTTGTTCAACTTTTTAAGGGCTTTTTGGTAACTTTGCCTTTCACGATTCCTAGGGTTACAAGAGCCGTTTTTTCGGCATTTTGAACCATTCTCTCCCTATTTTCTCATACTCACTCTCCCATAGAAACCTCTCACCAAAGAAGAAGAAGAGGGTTCTTGAAAAACTCCATAGAAATGGGTTTTTCTTGACTTTTTGTACATCATTGTGTGTATTTGTAAATAGAGGAAGATGGATGGAGGTTTATAGTGGGCAAATGAAGACAACCATGGGCTCAAGCTAAATCTTGCATTTCTCTTGACTTTATCAAACCCGGTGATTTATTTTGTATCTATTTTCCATTTTGTCTTTGTAAATACTATGGGCTAATTTTATTTACTAGGAATGAGATGAATCCATTTATGAAGCTTTAAAGTGTATTGTTCTTGTTATTGATTCCTTATGTTTGGTTTTTATGGTTGTTGATTATTGGACTTTATTGTGTATTGAGATGATTGATCACTATTGAAATGCTTTTGTGACTTAGTTGCTACCGAGAGGTTGAAATTAGGTTTAGCACATTTAATTAACAACACAAGGCTTATGGAATGTAGGAATACTTTTTCATACTTTGTGCAATTAATTTTGAATGCTCTTGAGTTTTAATGCAATTTTACATATCGTTCTCTCGGTAGGAATGCTTGGGAGTCTTGTGTAAAATTAGGTTTGGCTTTACTCGGGAGAGATTGCTAGACATTTTAGGAGCATGGATTGCCATAGTAACATCATTTTGGAATTGATAATAGAAAAGTTAACTTTAAAGTGGAATAGTTGGTGAAGTCGAATTCTAGTATTTTCTTCTAATTGATTTTATTTCCTACAAATTTCTCTTTTAATATTTCTCTTATTAGTTTATTTTCATCATCTTTGAATTCTAGGTTTAATCATCAAAACAAAATATTTTTTTATTGTGTTAAAAAATATGGCTAGATTGATTTGGATGTTAGCAAAATTATCTATCCTCGTGGGTTCGACACTTTCTCATCACTTTATTACTTGAACGCGACCGTGCACTTGAGGTACATTTTTAGCGAACATTTATGAATCAGACTGTTCAACTCTCATAGTCAACAGTTTTCTTTCTTTTTTTCCTCGTAACTTCCTTCATGCTCATAAAGACTTATGAGTCTTCTTCCAGAAAATTATCAAAATCATTTTTTCAACATAAAACCACATTAATCATTGATTCATTATCATATTCATCATTAACAAATAACAATTTATGTTCTAAAAAATTAATAAAATGGCAAACAACTTATTAGTCTTCTTCCAGAAAAATCAATCAAAATCATTTTTTCAACATAAAACCACATTAATCATTGATTCATTATCATATTCATCATTAACAAATAACAATTTATGTTCTAAAAAACTAATAAAATGGCAAACAATCGATCAGAAACGAAAGAAGCCAACAACACTACTCTGATGACGCAAAACCGCAAACCCGAGGGTTGAGGTCAGTAAGGCGCAAATTCGGCGAGCGAACTTATCGAAATAGTAGGTGCGAGCGAGGTGCGAGCCAGCGAGGGTTTAAGACTTTAGGGTAGGGCACCGCGCACAAATGTAGAAGGCTGGAGAGTGGAGAAATCGAGAAACAGAACTTTTACAGCTGAAATGGGATTTGAAATAGTTTTTGGGCTTTGGGCTCAAATAATTTTTGCTTATATTTTTTTTTGGTGCTGGGCTCATATAATTTCCTTCAACAGATTTTTTTGGACCTAGTGGGTTTGAGCCCACTACAGCCCTGGGCTAGATCTGCCCCTGGGTTTGGAGTAGGTGGCTCACCCTATTTTTGCATCATCACCTCCACTCTCTAAACTACCGATAACCTTTCCATTACAGATTCCAAATTTCTCTAAATCAACCTAAATTTCTGCAATTCTTCAATAACTCCCTCCACTCTTTCCTCCAATGCACTCAATCGGTCTTCAATTATATCTTAGTGGTGGCCATCAATTTGTGATAGTAACTTCATTTAGGAAAGAAGATGAAAATATTTTTAAATAAAATCTATCTTTGAACATCCATAACCTAGGATAATCGCTGTCACCCGTTCGCCGCCTGGAGATGGTAAAATACTGACCCCGTCCCAACATTAAATGATGATTTTTCAATCTCCGACCTGCATTCCAAAAATTCCGACGGGAACGGAGATGGTAATGGATGTCCCGATCCGTTGCCATCCTTATCATCGCCACCGCCCTCTTGCCATCGTCACCACCTTCTGCTGCTCTACCCATTTGTTTCTCTTTAATTTTTTATTTACTTTTTTTCGTTTAATTAAGAATAATGGTATAATTGTTTTTTTTTTAATAAAAAACTGACTTTTTAAAAGTGATTTTTTTTTTCATTCTTATACTTAGCTGAACCAAACAAGATAATAATAAACATGTTATTTGGATAACTCTTACCCATATAACTTTTATCCAAATAAATAGTTTTATCCACAAATCAAACGAGCTCTTAAATATAAGAGTTATGTAGACTAAGTCTCATTAAAATGAAAGGTTGGGAATGTAAATGTTCTATTTTGTAGGTTGGACAGTAAAGTGCAAAAATTGTCAAAAGTGGGGACCTACACTAGTTTCATCCATCATCACTAAAGTTTGTAGTAAATTTCAAAATGGTCATTAGAATAATTTTTTTTACACTATTAGTCACTAAAGTTTAAAATAGTTAAACTAATGATCACTCGGTTAAAAACACCAACAAAAAAAATCATATGTGTCCCAGTTAAATGCCATTGTATACCAAACAATATTATTTTGTACGCCATGCTTGAACTAATCACGTTTCCCAAAAAAAATTGTTTATGTGAAATACGATTTATTCCAACACACGATTTAAAACATTTAATCCCCCATTTCATTCCCAATTTCGTCTCTTTCGTCTACAAACCTGAGTCTGGCCCTAACCTTAACCTAACGGCTAACCGAAGGTAAATTACAGGCCTGAATTTTATAGGAGGCTTAATAGGCGACTGCCTCAGGCCCAAAATATTTGAGGGCCCATAAATCTTTAAAAAATGATAAAGTCAAGGGCGGTAACTGTTTTGACATTTATGGGCTCTAAAGTCATATGGTCAAAACTTAATTCAATTAAAGTCACATTTTAGAGTTAAAAGACCAACATACCTTTAATTGTAAAAAAATGCTAAATGTGATACTATTTTGTCGTGATATTGTTTTGTCGTGATACTATTATGTTGTGATATTGTTATGTCTATGATATTATTTTATGTAGATAATGTGTTATGGCACACTTACACCATACTTTTATCTTTGATATTGATTTATTATGATAATATTTCAACCTATGATACTGTTTTAATTTATGATAATGTTATTGAATACAAACAGTATCAATGGTCTTATACTACTAACGGAGTATTTTAAGAACAACATAATTATTTCAACTAGTAAAATATCTATGATACTGTTTTAATATATGATAATGTTATTGAATACAAATAGTATCAATGGTCTTGTACTACTAATACACATTTTAAGAACAATATAATTACTTTAACCAGTGTGCCTTATAGTGGTGAAAATCAAACCCTGACTCATTTTTTGTTTGGAGGAGGGTGGCTGGGCTATATTCATATATTAAGTTATTAATTTCAGATTTTACAAGGGTGAGACATAGAATCAGCCACTCCATAGTTACATTTTGTAATATGTCAAGCTAAACTAGTATTGAACTAAATGGTTGTCCTTTAACATTAATATACTTTGCCTTGACGCTGACAAAATGCATGATATTTCTAATCAAATGAGAAATTAAATCAAAGCTAGCGCAACTGATATTGCAAGCAATCTTCAACTCTGGCATTAACAGAAGGAAAAGATATTAAAATGAAATGGCTATGTCTATAATAAGCTTTCATGTTGGACCAACTTTTACAATTAGAGATTGTACAAAATGCAGCAATCCTGACTTCAACTAGTAAAACAAATCTATAATACTGTTTAGTTAGAATAAAGTGATATGGTATACGTATATCATATTTTTATCTTTGATACTGTTTTATTAAGATAATGTTTCAACCTATGATACTGTTACTTTATTGGGTTGTAGTTTGTGTATGTGATACTGTTTTATTAAAATATTTTTATGTATGATACTAATATATTAAAATACATTTATCTATGATACTGTTTTAGAGGATGTATGATACTGTTTTGACAAGAAAAATTAAAGATTGTCATTTTAAGTTAAAGAGACGACATCAAATAGGTAAAATCTATCGTACATAATGGAAAAAATTTGACTGTCTTGTCGAGACCATTCTGAAAACATATTATAATAAAAATTTTGAACACGTATGCGAATTCTATGCCCATTTTTGTTGTGGTACTATTTTATATAATACAGTATCAAACAACACACATGACTAATTAAAAATATAAAGAAATAATATAATGGCCAACTTAATACAGTATTAAGATGTTATTCTATAATACAGTATCAAATTGTTTTCTATAATTATATTATTGACCTGTTATTTACAGAAGCAAATCATGGCCAAAACTAATCATGACAAATCAGGATAAAGAAGTGAAAGCAATGATCTTCTCATTCTCCTTCAACTCCCACTAGCTCCATCTTCCCATTCCAACCACTTTTCTACACATGAAGGGTACTCTGTATGTGAATCTCTTTTGAACATTTAAGAATATCGAATTAGAAACCAAATAACTCTAGTTAAAAGTTTTCAAGTAACTACATGGATGAAAATATTAAAGTCAGAAATCTAAAGCATGATCTTTTCCTCACATTTTTGACCAACTGAACAATTGAAATTTAAAATCAAAACAAGCAAAAGAAATGTAGTTACCATTGTGCTCACAGACAATAACACCCATTGATTTGCGAACATGATAAAATTCGAGGGTTGCAACTTTTTTTGATCTTTTTGTCCACCATTCACAGCACCCTAGAGAGAGAAAAAAACACTAATATGAAATTGACATAGCATAACTGCAAAAATTACTGAAAGTAAATGATGGCAAATGATTGCTCACCTAACAAGCTGTGAATCACGGATTCTGTTCTTTACCTTGCTATCTGGAACTACCATCTTTTCCACCAAGACCTTCAGAGCTGTCTCAGTGAGGAGTCCCGTTGCTTTGAACGCACGTCCATCAAAGATATTTGCAACACCAGATTTTACTATAGAAAAGTAAAAAATCACATTGCGCAGTAGAAAAAGCACTCGTCGGAGGTCGTCGGAGGTGTATGAGGTTGTCGCCGGAGGTGTATGAAGTTTTCGCCGAAGGTGTAGGAGGTTTGTGGAGGTGCAAGAATGTGCCGATGGAGAATATGGTTAACAAGGGTGAATTTGGAATTAATTTAAATTATTGCTGTAAATTATGACTTAATCACAATTTTGAAAAAAGTTTTGACCTAATTTGAAACAAGTCACGTGGAAGTAACTTATAGGAAATTTTCCCTTTAAAAAATATGTTATATTTGTTTTGCTTATCTCAAAGCATTGATCTAAGACAACCCAAGTCCACGTCTAACAAAAACACACTTATGTTAAGTTTAATCTTATGTTTTAAAAAATATTTTTAAATATATAAAACTAACAAATTTTGAGTATTTTATAAAATTAAATCAACCAAACTCACCCTTAATCATAGTTATTAGACCCGGCACGGACATTGACCTGGACAAGGAAGCTGGTCAATGGGTTGCTGGTTCAACTAGTGATCCGGTGGTTGATCTTGTGGGTCAATTCATGTCAAACCGATAAGTCTATCTTGGTTAAATTATCACTATCAGAAATTTATTTAGCAAAATAAGTATGAGACTACTAGTATTATCAATTAAATCTTATAAAAAATAACATAAATTATTCTACTTCATTGCATTAACATGTCGTTAATAGAGTAGATAAGTACTTGGTGTATCTTTTGGGTAGAATAATATGATAAAAAAATAAAAAATTCCATTATGTAATTACCTTCATGGGGTTACTTAAAAAAATTGAAGTTTTTCTAGGTTGTAAACTGTTTGATTGCTGAACGGTCAAATTAAGAGAACCAAATCGATTGGGACAACGGATCGTCAATTTTTCAGTCGGATCGACCGGTCTAGTCCGAGTTTAATAACACTATCCTTAATAACTCATTTTCGAGTTTGAAAAATAAGAATATTATTTATTGGGTTAATTATTCTTTCAGGTTTATAATGATTTCATTCCCGTTCAATTTTTTTTAGCAGATATCATCCACATTCTTCTATTTATTCTCACATACCGTCCCCACTCACGGAATCTGTAAAAAATAGCCGTTGAATGAGTTTTCATCACAATTTTTCTCTTTCTAAAAGAGGGCTGTTACCACATGATTCTGATAGGGTTTCCACGTCAGCAAGAACCCCATCCAGCACATTAAGAGCCCCATCTAGGCCCGGCGAGGGCCTCGCAAATTCTGAAAAGGGCCTCGGAGGCCCATCGAACGCCTCAGCCTTCTGCAGCTAGAATGCCGCGGGGCCCACGGATGGCCTTGACACTCACGGCCGATCCACAGGGCCTCGCCAGGCTTCGTATCAATTATAACTAGCAGGTAGCACGATATACTGGAATGACCAAATAAGTAATTAAAGAAAGATTGCGTTGGATTGGCACACGGATCCTCACAAGGAAACCAAATCATAATCTCCTAAAAGCAGGCAACGTGATAAACTCAAAGAATGAAGATAATCTCGGAGATTGCATAGGTAACGGATGATCTTTATCCCATAAAGAAGGAGGATCCGATCAAGTATCTGATTGATTCGTTTCCTAAATTAATCAGGACTTTTGCGCTTTAAATGCAACGTCTCCGGTTGTTCCAAGGTACACTCTTTTTGTACTTGAATCCCACCCTAAACTCTGCTCAAACTTCTGCCAGCTTGTCTCTCCCACATCCAATTACTTATCTCCCCCCGTGTATTATTCTTATATACCGGCAGTTGACTAGATCTTCGGAGTACCAACGATTGTCGGACCCTTTCTTGGTGCCTAATTGTCGTCCGAGTGTGCAGGTAACATACATGTTGGCAGAGGAGTGACTAGAGATCTGTTGATACGTGGACGTTGCAGGTTTCCGACGTCAATAGATTGGCACCGTATGTGGGAATCGAAAGACGTTACACAACCTAAAACTTGTGGTAAAAACGTGTTTTCTACCAATAGGAGCATGGCAATCGAACATTCCATAGAGGAAGAAGTAGAGTCTCACCACACTGATATGCGGCAGGAAAGCATTCAGGACCTACAAAACGTGACCCGTCGCAAGAGGAGAAGACAGCGACAGAAGTTTACGGTGGAACAGAAGAACCAAGACCTGAAGTTGGACAATGCCCGGATGAAGGCATCACTTGAACTGTTGGAGAATCAATCCCTCCAACATGGACCCAAGCTTGATCGTGCCGGATAAGCCCTTCACGGTCCGGTTCGTTGGAAAGCCGGCCATCCCGAGGAGACACGCCCACTTCAAACGGCCGGAGCGTAACGTCGCCTCGAAGCCCTCACAAGATGACCAGAGGAGAAGACCTCTCCCGATGCTGGAAAGCCGTCCCATTCCTGCTGCTAGCGTGTTCGACAGGTTGGGGGTGGGATCTTCCATAGCACCACCCCTATCCGCACACAGTAGGCGCAGTGACCACAGTGAGGCCCACACGGAAAGAATGAGGGCCCCGAAGCAAAGTCACGAAAAGACTGAGAAGGAGAAGGAGAGGCTGGAATGTTACGAGGATGACGATGACGAGAACCTCCCGTTTACCCGCTACATGAAGGCCATGGAGATACCCGCGAATTTCTGAATGCCTCTCATGGACAAATACAACGGGAGGGGCAACCCCATGGACCACATAACTACATATAAGACAAACCTCCAGGCCAGTCCCCTGCGGTGAAGTGCAGGAACTTCCATACCACGCTCGCATCCGATGCGAAGAGGTGGTACAACAAGTTGAAACCAGTGAGTATCTGAGTCGGCCTCAATCGAAAAAGAATTCGTCAATACCTTCATTGGCAACCAGACAATGATAGCCGACATTGCCTAGCTCCATGACGTCCGGCAGAAAGAAGGAGAAACCGTCAAGAGCTACTTCAAGAGGTTCAGCAACGTCATCAACAAAATCGAGACTGTGACCAATGAAAAGGCTCTGGATGTGCTAGTGACTGGACTGCACATGTGCACTCCCTTCTGGAGGGATGTACAGAACAGTCAACCAAAGACCTATAGTCAGCTGTTGGACTTGGTCCAGCGTGAGATTCGATCAGAAGAGACGATCGAGAATAGGAAGAAGGCTGAGAGGGAGAGATAAGATCGCTACAGAAGGGAGGGGCGACGCTCTCCCGAGCCTCGTTTCTCCTGCTTTCAGAAAAGACACTCCTCTGGTCTGCCGAACAACCATTATAGGAGGTTCAATCAGACGGAGGTAGCCCTAGTTTCCCATCCCCGAGCACTTGAATGGCCTCCATGCCCGCTGCAACACCACCCAAGTTCTGTCAGATATACAGGACCAGGGTGCATAATACGGAGGATTGCCCAGACGTGAGAGAATTGATAAATCGCAGAACCCACAGGCAGGGAGAGGAGAATCGGCCCACGCGAGGACGTCGAGGGCCATCCACACAGGGGCGAAGACCTCCTCCTCAGCGCCAGAACGATGGACCCCGACGAAATGAAGTGGAAAATGATAGAAACAGGGACCTGCCGAGGTTGGAGGGACCAGTAGGAGCTCCCCCTGTTCGAGAGATAAACACGATCATAGGAGGACCCTATGTCGGAGGGTACACGATGAACTCGTGGTGTAACTACGCAAAGGCGGTGAGAGAAGAGCCCCTGGAGAGTTGGCAGGTCCACGGACACCGACCAAGAGCACCGCAGATCTCGTTCACTGAGGAAGATGAGGCTGGCATACACTACCCGCCTTTGTGCGCATACGGTAGTCCTGCCGTCGTTTGAAATGGCACGGGACGGATGCTAGTTGAACATCCTGTTTGGCAGTGCCTTTGATAAAATGGACGTGGATCATGAACTAACGGCCATCTCGGATCCTCTATTCGGTTTCACAGGAGATAGCCTCGTCCCGCGGGGAAGGATTACGCTTGCGGTAGACTTCGGGGAACCTCCATGCCACCTTAGAAAATTCATGGAGTTTTTGATAGTGGACACCCGCTCCGCCTACCATGGGGTCCTTGGAAGGCTTGCGTTGAAGGATTTGCAGACGGTCACGTCTATACACCATTTGGCAATGAAATTCCCGACACCCAGAGGGGTGGCCAAAATCTGCAGTAATCAGATGGAGGCGAGGGCATGTTACATGAACGCATTACGAAAGGCTGCTAAACGCGAGGATATCACCCCAGTGGTAATGACCATACATTCGGAGCCGATGAACATTGACCGAGATGGGGTAGACAAAGAGTTGATACTGGACGAGGGTCTGGATCCTCGGATCATAGGCTCAGACTCTCTTGCCTCTCCGACTGAGAAGCTGGAAGCATTTTCGATGAACCCCTCAGAACCAACCTGGGTATTGCAGGTGGGAGAGAAACTCGAGGAAAGAATGAAGGAGGAGCTGAAGCAGTTTCTCCGAGAGAACGCTGACGTCTTTGCATGGAAGCACAACGATATGGTCGGGATCGACCCATCGGTGGCATGCCACGCCCTCAAAGTGGATTCGAAAGTACGCCCCAGGATTCATTCAGAAAAGATGGCATTTGAGTGCCGAGAGGTACAATGCATTGAAGGAGGAAGTTGACAAGCTACTAGCCAACGGGTTCATCAGAGAAGCGGTTTACTCCCAATGGGTATCTAACCCAGTGTTGGTAAAGAAGAGTACCAAGAAGTGGAGGGTATGCATAGACTTCTCAGATCTGAACCCAGCACGTCCTAAAGATAGCTTCCCGTTACCGCGCATCGACCAGCTGGTCGATACGACTGCCGGCCACAAGCTACTTGGCTTTATGGACGCATACTCGGGCTACAACCAAATCTCGATGTTTGCGGGAGACGAGGATCACACTTCGTTTATCACGGATCGAGAGTTATACTGCTACAGGATGATGGCTTTCGGCCCAAAGAACGCGGAGGCCATGTACCAACAGTTGGTAAACCTTATGTTCGCAGAACAGATTGGGAATACCATGGAAGTATACGTCGACGACATGCTGGTAAAGAGCGTAAACGCCGATGACCACATAGAGCACTTAAGAGGGATGTTCGGAGTCCTTCGCAAATATCGCATGAAGCTTAACCCCTTGAAGTGCGCATTCGGAGTTGCGTCTGGAAAGTTCCTCGGCTACATGGTCAATCAGCTCGGGATAGAGGCTAATCCCAAGAAGATTAAGGCGCTCATTGAAATGCGGTCACCATTCTCCTCCAAGGAAGTCCAAAGTCTGACGGGAAGGTTAGTGGCTTTAAATCGATTCATATCCAAGGCGACCGACCGCTGCCAACCTTTCTTCCAGACCATCAAGGAGGGAAAGAGGTTTGAATGGACCGAGGAGTGTGAGAAAGCCTTCCAAGACCTCAAGGTCCTCCTCGGAAAATCTCCACTCCTGTCCAAACCAATGAATGGGGAGACGTTGCTCGTTTACCTCGCCGTATCCGAGAAAGCAGTTAGCTCGGTCTTAATCCAAGAAGAGGGCCCAACACAATTTCTTATCTATTACGTGAGTAAAGCCCTGCATGACGCAGAAACAAGATACCCAGACATGGAAAAGCTCGCCCTATCATTGATCATAGCCTCCCGAAAACTCCGACCGTACTTCCAGTCCCATAGCATAGATGTTTTGACAAACCTCCCTCTGAGACAGATACTTCAAAAGCTGGACACATCAGGACGGCTGATGAAATGGTCGGTCGAACTTAGCCAGTTTGATATCAATTACAAGCCACGACCTTCCATAAAAGGACAGGCCTTAGCGGACTTTGTGGTTGAATTCGCCCACATCTCCGAGGGTTCGCTAGAGGCCCAACCCCTGGAGGTACCAACATGGAAGTTATATGTTGATGGATCATCGGGTGAGGCCGGAGCTGGAGCCGAGATCCTGCTGGTTAGTCGATGGCCACAATCTCAAGCTGCGCCGCACGGAGTTCAAAGCCTCCAACAACGCAGCGGAATACGAGGCACTCCTAGCAGGCTTGAGGTTGGCACAAGAGATAAAGGCGAGGAAGCTCCAGATTCATAGCGATTCACAGATGGTTGTCAGTCAAGTTAATGGGACCTTCGCGGCACACGAACAATCCATGGTTGCGTACCTGACAAAAGCCAAGGACCTGTTGTCCCACTTTGAGGCATACGAACTTCTACAGATCCCACGAGTGGAAAATGGTTATGCGAACACCCTCTCGAAACTGGTGAGTAGTAGAGACTCCGACTTAATGAAGGCCATCCCAGTTGAGAGGCTTAACCGGCCTTTCATCAACAAATCTCACGCACCCGCTGTCATGACGATATCTAATTCCCCGAGATGGATGAAGGAGATCACCGAATATCTAACCGACCAGGTACTGCCCGATGACAAACAAGAAGCACAAAAACTCTACAGAAGGGCTGCGAAGTTCGTGCTGCAAGATGAGATCCTATATAAGAGGGGATTCACCACCCCTTCTTACTGTTTGTTTGACACAGAAAAGCGATATCGTAATGAAAGAGAGATACACGAAGGGATATGCGGCAATCATTAGGAGGAATGGCCCGGCACGAAAGTCTCAAACAGGGTACTATTGGCCAACAATGAAGAAAGACTCCCACAATTACGCAAAGAAGTGGGACAAATGTTAGAAGTTCGCCGCTATACCGAAGCTTCCAGCTCAGAACCTTACCCCGGTCACTAGTCTTTGGCCATTCGCCAAGTGGAGAATCGACTTTATCGGTCCCCTCCCGACGGAGAGAGGTGGGGTCAAATTCGCGATTGTAGCGGTGGATTACTTCACCAAGTGGTGTGAAGCCAAACCTTTGGCCAAGATCACGGAGGAAAATGCATGGAAATTTGTGTGGAAAAACATTGTCTGCCGCTTCGGCATTCTCCACTCTCTTGTTTCTGACAACGGCACACAGTTCGCAGGAATGAAGTTTAACGCAAATTGTGAACCTTGGTATCCGAAGGGACTTTTCCACCCCTTGCTACCCCCAATCCAATGGCGGTGGAAGCCGTGAAAAGATCATTAAGCATACCCCAAGCGTAAACTAGAATCGCGAAAGGAGGATAGGTGAAGAACTACCGAGACCTCGTGGTCCCTATCGGACCACTTCTCACTGACAACCGAGGTGAAACCCCGTTCTCCATGGCATACAGAGCGGAGGTAATGATTCTCGTCGAGGTAGGGATACCCCTCACCCAGGCACCTGCACTTCAACGAGGTGACCAACGAGGATCTACCAAGGGCAAGCCTCGATTTGTAAGATGAGAGACACGCGGACTTGCAGCTCCGCCTCGCGGTTTACCAGCAGAAGATGATCCTATATTACAACTCCAAGGTCAAGGGCAGGAGCTTCCACATCAACGACTTCGTCCTGAAGAAGGTATTCCAATCTAATAGAGAGGTAGGGGCCGGAACTCTAGGACCCACTTGGGAGGGTCCTTATAAAGTCATCGAAGAAATCAGCCCCAGAACTTACAAATTGGAAGATTCAGAAGGCAGGGAGACGAGGCGCCCTTGGAACATCGCCTATTTGAGGCCTTATCATCAGTAGTTTCATTTTGCACTGTTTTGATTTTCCAGCATGTTTGTCTGGCACCCCGGGACACAGCGCCTTTTAATAAAATTCGTCGTTTATGAATCTAAAGTACTCCTCATACAACAAAAGCAAGTGAAAGCGATTCGATGGCGAGGAGTATGGTTCATGACCAACTCTTTCAACTCATTTGGATAAACATTCAACGCGTATTTAAACAAGTGAAAGCAATTCGGCAATGAGGGTGTGGTTCATGACCAACTCTTTCAACTCATTGGATAAACATTCAACGTGTATTTAAACAAGTGAAAGCAATTCGGCAATGAGGGAGTGTAGTTTGCGACCAACTCTTTCAACTCATTTGGATAAACATTCAATGCGTGTTAAACAAGTGAAAGCAATTCGGCGGCGAGGGGTGTGGTTTGCGGCCAACTCTATCAACTCATTGGATAAACATTCAACGTGTATTTAAACAAGTGAAAGCGATTCAACGAGGGAGTGTGGTTTGCGGTCAACTCTTTCAACTCGTTGAATAAACATTCAACGCGTATTTAAACAAGTAAAAGCAATTCGGCGGCGAGAGAGTGTGGTTCACGGCCAACTCTGGTTTGGATAAACATTCAACAGCGTATTTAAACAATTAAAAGCAAATCGGTGGCGAGGGTGTGGTTCGCGGCCAACTCTTTCAACTCATTTGGATAAACATTCAACGCGTATTTAAACAAGTAAAAGCAATTCGACAGCGAGGGTGTGGTTCATGGCCAACTCTTTCAACTCATTGGATAAACATTCAACGTGTATTTAAACAAGTAAAAGCAATTCGTGATGAGGGTGTGGTTCATGACCAACTCTTTCAACTCGCTGGATAAACATTCAACGCGTATTTAAACAAGTAAAAGCAATTCGGCAGCGAGGGAGTGTGGTTCGTGGCCAACTCTTTCAACTCGCTGGATAAACATTCAACGCGTATTTAAACAAGTGAAGGCGATTCGGCAGCGAGGGAGTGCGGTTCGCGGCCAATCCTTTCAACTCGCTTTATAAACATTCAACGTATATGTGATCAAATAAAAAGGGTGCATTTCTCTCAGCACGCACTATCAAATAAAGCAATAAAAGATGAGGCGTATTCAATGGCCTACATTTACAAGTCGCAACAGCAACAAAACAACTAGAACAGAGGGAGTCCTTAAATCTCAGTCGAGAACCACACCAATCGCGGACACGTCACCAAAGGTCTGGCTCCCTGAAGCCCTCACCCGTCATGAATGTTCAGCTTCGGACTTGGAGGACTATACTGGGTAAGTTGAAGTCTTATAATTAAACGTCGCGAGGACCACATTCCGCGGAACCCATGGAGACCGAATTTTCTTCGCCCAAAATTATTCTTTTTACTCTCAAAGTCCCACGCCTATTATGAATAATAGGTTTGGAATTAGGGGACTATTGTTACCACACGATTATGATTGGGCCTCCACGTCAGCAAGAACCCCATCCAGGCCCATCAAGAGCCACATCTAGGCCCGGCGAGGGCCTCGCAAATTCTGAAAAGGGCCTCGGACGCCCATCGAACGCCTCAGCCTTCTGCAGCTAGAATGCCGCGGGGCCCAGGGAGGGCCTTGACACTTACGACCGACCCATAGGGCCTCGCCAGACTTCGTATCAATTATAACTAGCAGGCAGCATGATATGCTGGAATGACCAGAGAAGTAATTAAAGAAAGATTGCGTTGGATTGGCACACGGATCCTCACAAGGAAACCAAATCATAATCTCCTAAAATCAGGCAACGTGAAACTCAAAGAAGGAAGATAATATCAGAGATTGCATGGGTAACGGATGATCTTTATCCCATAAGGAAGGAGGATCCGATCAAGTATCTGATTGATTCGTTTCCTAAATCAATCAGGACTTTTGCGCTATAAATGCAACGTCTCCGGTTGTTTCAAGGTACGCTCTTTTTGCACTTGAATCCTACCCTAAACTCTGCTCAAACTTCTGCCTGCTTGTCTCTCCCACACCCAATTACTTACCTCCCACCGTGTATTATTCCTATATACCGGCAGTTGACTAGATCGTTGGAGTACCAACGATCGCCGGACCCTTTTTCCCGGAGATCTTGGTGCCTAACGGTGGTCCGAGTGTGTAGGTAACATACAGGTTGGCAGAGGAGTGACTGGAGATCTGTTGACACGTGGACGTTGCAAGTTCCGACGTTAACAAGGGAATTTTAGGCAAACCACCTAAAATTATTTGTGGAATAAGATAACATATTTTTTGTGGAAAAAGATAACATACTGTAGCAAAAAAGAAGAAGAAGAAGGGATGAATGTTACTACTATAGATTTGTGGAAGAAGATAACATATTTTTTGTTCAATTGTTGTTGGTTGTGAATCATATGATGTTATTTATTTGTATAGTTGCAAGAACATTTCAACAGGGACCACCAGCACCAAGGAGGCAGCAAAAAAGAAAAAGAATGCATGAATTATCACTACTGTAGATTTGTGGATTTTTTGTTCAATGGTTGTTGGTTGTGAATTGTGAGATGTCATTTATGTGCGTGGTTGCAAGAACACTTCAACAGGAACCACCGACAACAAGGATGCAACAAAAAAGAAGAATAAGAGGTCCCCATTCTTTAAATGTAGTCACATTGTCCGTCTCCATTCTTTATATTCAGTCACAGTGAAGGTCCCATTCTTTACATATTCTACTGTTCTTATCTTTCTTCTCTCCTCATCTTGATGAACATTAGTTTAATTTTGATGCTGATTGTGGTGGCTATGGTGGCGGTGATGGTGTAGGTAGAGGCACCTTTGGCGGGCCATTCTCTTATTCTTGGCCTCTTTAGTTGCAGAAGAACCCAATCTCACCAATCTTTCACCATCTGTGTCAAAAATCTGAAATGAGTTTCTGTTAAACACAGCTTGGTGTTTAGGAAATCAGTCATGTTTTTGATGCCATAAGAAGCAGGTAAATTAGCTCTATTATAATCCCTAAAAAAATCCGGAAAATTTCTTGGCTAATTTCAAAAGATTCAACCATTTTCATCTCTACTAAAAAATTCCATAGTAAAGGGAATTGTTTGCTACTCCCCAAGATATCCATAAGAATATGGTGTGCTTTTTTTGCTGTGTTGAAAACCCAGAATTTTCTAAGCCCAGATAAAGAATCGATGAAGCGAAAACCCAAGATCAAACGAGTGTTCATTAAGATCAAAATCAAACGAATGTTCAAAAAGATTATGAGAGAAGAAATATAAGAATAATAGAATAAATTTTAGGTGGTTTGTCTAAAATACCCTCTTTTATAAAGAGAAAAATTGTAATGGAAACCCTTTTATTTTTTATGGATTGTGTGAGTGAGAACGGTATATGAGAATAAATAGAACAAAGTTGATGATATATGATAAAAAAAATTGAATGAAAATGAAATCGTTACAAATTTAAAAGAATGTTGAAGATTAGTGTAATTAATCCATATTTATTTGAAGACTTCCACTTATAAACTCATTTGGGGGGGGGGGGGGTGGGGGGGGGGTGGGGGTGGGGGGTTCTCAACTTATATTTGAATAGATTTTAAAAATATATGTAAATTTTGGTGTCCACAACTCAGATTTTAATAGATTCAATAGAAATTTAGATGTCCTCAATTCAAATTTTAATAGATTAAATTAAAATTTAGGTGTACTCAACTCAGATTTAAATAAATTCTTTAGAAATTTAGATGTCCCCAATTACTAGTGGATTTCTAAAGATTTCATTAATTAGAAGATTTAAACAGATTTGCATGGATTTTAAGCTCATAAATATGAGTACCAAATTCTTTAAGAATTATATCCTCACCCCTCAAAATTTCAATCCAGCTATTTTCTTTTGCATCTCTTCTTCTCGCCCCTCTCCTCAATTTGTGCCACAAGTTTTTGTACTAAACTCTTGTTTTTGATTTTCAATTTATATTAACATGTAAATTTATTGAATTTTTTTGTTTTAATATTTTTTTTTGTACAATTATCAAGCACCGTCTTTGAAATTTCATTCTTGATGCTCCATGACCATTGAACAAACAATTAGACTGAAAAATTTAAATAATTTATGGTAAATATTAATTAGATAATTAGTCTAATACTATATATGACAATTAGATATTGGACTGTAAAATCAGTATAACACTAAAAATTCTTTTTTGAACTTGAAAAGATACTCATCAACTGCGACACGTGTAAATTATCTTTTTAAGCCATAAAATAATTTTTTATACAAGATGGTTAAATAACTGATTTTGAAAGAGAATGAATTCTAAATATCCATCATCTAGTCTCAGATATGAAAAAGAAAATTTTATTAAAAAAGACAAGTAGAAAGAAAGTGAAAATTAAAACTTTTTCAATTTTTTTCTTCAAAAAGCCTGGCTCTTTAATCAATTTTTTTTTTTAAATTCAAAACTGAAGAAATTGATAATAGTAATGTGAATTCTCTCAAACAATAGATATAATTGCGCTTCGAGCTTAGAAACAACGGATGATCTATTTATTATTTTATTCGATAAGAACTTAGCTGACACAGTTATCGAATTGATATACCTCTCAATCTATCGGATTATTCACTTCATTGACTACTTCTTTATATTTTAAGAATTTTTTTCTGTTCAAAATTCTACTCAAAATATTTATTTATATAGGAGAGTCAATTAAACTATTTAAAATAAAACAATGTAAAATTACTATTTTTAATAAAAAGACATCCGTAAATCCATAAGAATATATTGAATTTTGTAATATAGAATTTTATTGAAACAAATTTTATTTAAATTCACGAAATCCATTCAAATTTATAAATTGGAGACGTCCTTAGTCCTTTTTAAATTTACATGTTCTAAATTTTGCCTGGGTTGGATAAGCATTAACAGCAGCATGGTCGAAGAAGAGAAGGGTTTATTGTGGAAGCTACCGACGATGAAGTCGAAACAATTTGGCAAGCTTGGACCTGCTTTTGGCATCGGCGCCGGTTGCGGTTTCGGTTTTGCTGTCGGCCTCGTTGGAGGTGACAACCCAATTCCTTATAGTGAACTCTAATCGAGAAATTAAATGCTATTTTACTAGAAAAATTTGAATACATCTATCTAATTGCTTACTAATTCCCTTTTTGTCATTTTAAGGTGCGGGGTTTGGCCCGGGAATTCCAGGGTTACAGCTGGGGTTTGGATTCGGAGCTGGATGTGGGATTGGATTGGGATTCGGATACGGTGTGGGGAGAGGCATTGCATATGATGAGAATCGAAAATATTCTAACGCTGGAAATCTTTTTAATGGCCGTGGAAATCTTCCTACTCAGTGAGCCTCTTTATTCTTTTACAGTTTATTATTTAGATTGAATTATGTATAACCTTGGTAGTATTAACGTTGTAAATATTACTTGTATACCGCTTCCTGCTGTGAGATTCGACCAAAGACTCTATTATGATGATAGATTGAAGCGGTGATTATATTTTAAAAATGATCGGCTGAGGAAGATGATTGAATCATATTGAAGCGGTTAGCAAATTTTGGAGGAGATGATTTTGTGAGGGGAGAAATTGAAGACGTATGACACACCGACGTATGAGTACTTTTTTTCTTCCCTCCCGTAGAGAAGAAAACTCTCGATCGTGATTAAGTTGCGAGAGGTGATAAAGACTGGGTGTTGAATCATTTCCAAACAGAAAAGTATGAAGAAATGAGAAATGAGTAATTCATGAAAACATTAAGTATAAAGAATCAATTAATGTACCTAAACTGGTTTTATTTAGCTGAAAACTGGCAAACCCATCAATACATTAACAAAAGTATGATTGCTTTGGTTGGGCTGTTTCACGCATGCCACATTTTGTTGACACTTAATCTTTCTACATGTACTGTTTTCATTTCTCTGCCCCTAGAATTTGCTTCAAGTACTGCATTTTATAATTACATTTTATTTATAATTAATTGATTTGGAAAATTCATTTGGATTTTCGATCTACAAGAATCCTTTTTCCTTCATTCATGTGTGCATTTTCCCCTTTTCATTGGGGGATGGGTGGGTAGTATTGGGGACGAGGAGGCACATGGGTTAGGATGTTTTCTGAGGGACTCATAGACCCTTATCAATTGGTTCAAGGGAAGTTCATTAATTTAAATAACAAGAGGACGCTAAGCTGGATCTAAAGAATTGATAGCCTTCAAACTGAATTGGGTCCTGAATTCATAGTAGGAAGGCTTTCAATCGTTAGGGGTATAGAACTGGCAATGTTGGAGCACAATCTGCACAAATTTATGGAATAGAATGATTAAATATGGTTATGATTAGTAGTTATGCATTGTTGACTTACTTGGGATGACTGTTGCACTAGCACTAATCTTGTGACTGGATTTTGTCTACATTTGATTTGTATGGGGTTGGTTGATTGTGGTGGCATTGTTCACAGTGGTTTTGAATAAGGTGTTTCTGTCATTATGGTGGTAGTAATGGCGGTACAAATTACTTACGGTATTTTGTGACTGATGGAACTAGATCTTGTTAATAGTGGTGGTAACAATTGACATAAGAGTGTTGGTTTTATATGTAGACAATGACTTGTAACTAAAATGTTGGTAAAATACTTTTCTAAATTAGCATAAAATAAATTGTTTAGTATATTCTGCTAAAACTTCAACCTTTTGATAGAAGGTTTAGCAGATTTTGATAAAAGTTGATGAAATGTGAGGTTGAAAAGTTTATAAAAGTTGTAGGTCTAATGAAATGTGTGATTAAAATTAATAATTGACTTTAACTTTAATTTTTTAACTTTTTATGCTCTACCAAATGTAGGGATGGCAACCAAGGCGGGAGTTGAGCGGGCGGCCATTCCCATACCCATACTGTTGGGGATTTTTAGGGATCAATGGGATCGGGGGGGGGTATAAAAAATTCTGCGTTTATCACCTCGTTTAATTAATTATATTATTTTTTATTTTTTTACATACAATTTAAATTTTAAAACATAAAAATAAAATAAAATAAAACTATTCGGGGCGGGTTTGGGGAATGCGGGGCGGGGACCATGATTCCCGCCCCGCCCGCCTTAGTAATCCGCCCCATGCGGGCGGGCTGAAGCGGGACGGATTTTTTTGCTATCCCTAACCAAATGGAGGCTAAATACGAAAGTGAAAAATGCTTTCCTGAAAATGTTTTATTCATGCTCAACAAGCTGAATTTGGATTAATAAATACACTAGAACTTGTGACTACTGGCATTGCTTTCCCTAAAAAAGTTCCAATGGGGCTATGTTGTCTTATATTTTGATATTAATATTATGCAACAATTGAAATTACCATGGAATTGGAGCCTTTTGTTTGGCTCAATATTGGCAAACTTAAGTTTCTGGTATGTGATTTTGCAAGGTATATTAAGCATATTGATTAGAAGAGGTTAGAAGGAGGTGGGGTAGACCAAAACTATTATATTATGGCCTGTTGTGGTCACTAAAGATCCAGTTGCTTTGTTTTTTCCAGTTCATCTAACAATGAATCAAATGGAGTGGTGAAAAATGATACATTGAGATGAATCCAAATTTATTGGGAACAAGGTGGGTTGTCCATGCTGTTTATTGAGCATATTGATTAGAATGCAAATCATTGTATTGGAGTGGAACGAAAAGTAATACATTGTTGATATTTATGTATATCTCTCTGTGTGTGTGTGTGTGTGTGTGTGTGGGGGGGGTGCCTATGGATTCAAACGTTGAAGATAGAATGAAATGCAAATTGTTCTTTACCAAGTAGGTGGCTTTGGTGTTCCCTTCTAAATTTGAAAGTTGATTGTTATAGCTGAATAGTTGAGGGGCCTCTGTTTAGTTGAAATGGTTTGCTTTTCACTTCAAGAAAGAAATAAAATAATCCGAAATGGCTTAAATAGTAAGTTAAGTCCTGCTGATTGTGAAATTTACCAGTTGTGGTTATTGTCTAGTGCGACAACATTTTTTAGGTAGATATATTACAAAGGTAAATTCACTGAACTATGCTTGAGACAATTGTGGCTAAGAATTTGAGGGCAGATAATTATATAAAAGTGTGGCTCAGATCAAGTTTTGTCGTGTAAGTACTACCGACATTCAACGCAGTCAACCTCCTGCAACAGTCTCACTATGATTGTCGTAGTGAATGATGACTTTTACATGTTAATTGTGGATGAAGCAAGAGTAAAATTTTACAATGTTACAATGATAGGCTTTTGGATACTTCCCTATTTTGCTTTATGGTTTGGTATATGTTTTCCTTTCTTCGTTGTTACCTTATGATGATATATAAATACTGCATTGGTTGCACCTCTGGATTTGGAATTTCAACATTTTTGTTTTTGTTTTCATAAAGATATCTAAGTATTCATATATTACTTTGATGTTTCTACAAGTATCACATAAATTAGAATTATGGAGTGCAAAGCTCCCAAAACAATTGTCTTCTCCAGATACAATGACCAAGACCCTAGGAAGTCCTCGGGCAATTCCACTTGGAGTGACCATAAAATGGGGATCAAGTGGATGTAATACACAGTTTAGTATACAACATTAAGTTCTAGGATGTTTTCTATTGATGAATTGTGTATTAGATATTTACAGATGTCGGAATCTACCATCTCATTCGATAGAGACGTTAAACTATCTCCAAGTAACCATCTGAGCTGATATAAAAGTTTGTCTAATAGAGTGTTTGTTACAATTGTTTTAAAGTTTTCTTGGTTCTGTCCGACCAAACAGCTATATTTAGAATCTTGTTAAAAATATGCTAATTCTTGATAAACTTCAATCCACTCAAGGGCCTATATTGGTATACTGGGCAGATAAGTTGAATTTAGTAACATAATTCTTCTTTTATTCATCAGGAAACAGTTCCTGTATTTTAGCCGTGGCCTTTAGCCAGCTAGATAACAAGATTGCTTAGGCTCATGAATTGCAGGTCTTCTTGGCGTATGTGCATATTTACTGGAACATATGCGATGAATTCTGGCTACTGGTTGCTCAAGTTACTGTTGTCTGGTGATAATATCGAACAGGTCTTTTAGGTTCAAGTTCTTGGTCTTTGCATATATAGTGTGGGAATGGCATTTCCTGCACTAGCTTGTTCCATTCTGGAGTTCATAAGAATCTGATCTAATAATGAGATAATCACAAAGTCTGCCTCTGGTACTCTAGCAATTGTGTAGGATAAAAAAAACACTCGTAGACAACTGTGAAAGTTCCATGAGATCGGGCTCTATGGGAAGTAACTTGTTTGAGCTGAAGCCTTACAACCTGTGACTCTATAAACACTAGATTGGGTCTGCATGGGAAATTTGATTCTACGAAAGAATTAGTGATGTCTTTGACCAATTATGTAATCAATCCCTTGTAGGGATATTTGACATTGGCCAACAGTAGCACTCTCAATATTGGTGCTATAGCAGATCTGACTGCTGTCTGTTAATTATGAATGCACTAACAGCAATATTTTGTGATGTTATTATTAAATAGGTTATTGCATATTTTCCTCACGTTTGCTTTATGGTTTACCATATTTTCTTTGTTTATCCCCTTCATAGTTCCCTGATCGTCTTAACAAATGTACAATAGACTTGTAACCTTTAGTAGTTGAACTCTGTATTTTATATTGGACTTGATGAATTTATGACATCTTCCAAATTCCGAGTATGGAAATCTAAATCAAATATATGGTGGGCAAAGCTCCCAAAAGAACTATGAGTTTGCCTCCGAATGACCAAGAAACAACAGAAGTCTATAGGTATTCTACTCAGAGTGACAAAAATTGGGGAACAATTGGATGGGAAACACAGTATGTCATACATCATAACCTTGGACAACGTCCAATGACAAGTAGAATGAAGTCATGAACTGCTGTATTATATAGCTACTATTTGTCAGAATATATTTGCATGTGTTTGTTGCTAACACTGAGTATCAGTTGTCACAGAGAGAAGACCCCTTGAATCCTTGATTGAGTTAATCTGATTGTTGTTAGGTGTGTTAATTTCCTTTTGACCAAGCCGCTACATGTTGAATCGTTCCAAAATTGGATCAGTTCTTGAGTTATTACGTTAAATTATTTACAGAATTCTTCTTTTATTCATAAGCTTCAGTTTTTTCTTACCCCAATTTAACTTGTCGATGCCAGGGATGATATTGGTGCCCTCATCGATGAGATAGTTGTAAATACAAAGAAACTAATCAAAGCAACTTCCAGAGAGGCGGACAAATGGAGAAGATAGTCAGCTGAATGTTTGACGTACAATGTATTTACAGTTGTAGCACTATCCAGTTAGATTAGTAGAATGCCCAAGTACAAGAAACGCAGCCCTTGTTGGTGTATGTATATCCATTATCTTGAATGTGCTCTGAGATTTGGCTAATACTATTGATTGCTAAGTTATGGGTTTTTGTAGAATGCTTCACATTTACCTGTATTGTTTGAGAAATAAAGTTCCTGCTACTAGCCTATACCAGGAGACCATATTTGGGCGTCTTGGTCCTTGACGAGTTGAGGGCTGCTTAATATCACCTTAAGAGTTAACAAGCTCTCAAATTTTACATGTTTGCATACTTTAGATTGTCCAAGTTGTTGTGTTCTACTGGCTTCTACGTTTAATCCTAAAATATCTACATATGATAAGTTAACTAACAATCTGACAAGTGGACGTTGAAAGTAAATCTGCAATTTCTCTAATACTTGTACCTCCATTAGTCCAATGGACATTGATCCAGTTAAGTTATCAGTAATTGGTTGAACTAGTAATTCTACTGAAAGAAAGTCAAGGTTGTAAGTTACGTGACACTTCTCTTTTAATATTTAAACGAAAGATCAAGTCAAAAGCTACTTAGTAACTAACAGCACTCGAACCATTTTTAAGACTACCAAAGCCAACAAAAAATTCGACTTTGACCCTGTCGCGTTAGCGTTTTACATTCTTTCTATTCCATCTCATTCTATTATGAGATAGGTGGTTAATAATAATCTAAGAAGTTGTTTAACCAGTTGGGCTCGAAAGTTTGTTTTGGAGCAAGAACACTCAAGGATTTGTTTTGGAGCAAACACGCAAGGATGAGATCATATTTCCTTGGAAACAAAAAAGAATAATCCCAGAAATTCATACCGCTTGGAGAAGATAGTTAGATTAGATTGTTCATTTGCATCCACAAACTCACCCCATTGGATGATCATCAAGGTCTAACATTATAATTTGTTTTCAAATCTTGGCATATACATGGAACACTTAAGACATAAATAGAATACCACTTACGGACAATGTGATTTGACTGTAGAATTAGAATTTCAATTTAATGCAAGTGAATAGGCTGCAAAATAACAGCAATGAAGAATGAGATGACTTTGAAGATATGAGATTTAATGAATAGATAATATTTGATAAAGAGTAAACAATTTTTACCTAAGTTTTTTTAAGTTTATCGAAGATACACTTAGTGATTTTTTATTGTCAGCAAAATTTATTATTATATATCATTTTAGGTATGTATTAACTAATAGCAAATACATATACACTTGATCATCAAATATTAATATATAAAGCCTTGTGAGGAACTTTTCTTCTAATTAATGAAAGTTATGGATTCAGCGGAGGAAGAAAGTCATGAGGTTGTGATAATCGGCGGTGGGATTTGCGGCGTCGCCACCGCCCTTGCTCTTCACAGGTTAGTTTAATTTAATGTAATCAATGATTAATGATTACTTTGAATTGATGAATTTCAATAAACGGTGCAGGAAAGGGTTGAGCAGCATAATATTGGAAAAATCAGAAAGATTGAGATCAACAGGAGCAGCTATTGGCGTAAGAGCTAATGGGTGGCGAGCTCTTCATTATCTTGGCGTTGCCTCAGAGCTTAGACAGACGGCCGTTACTATTCACAGGTTACTTGGAAATATTGTTATTTCTACTTCCTTTTGATGCAACCGCCAGTTGGTGTCGAAATGGGCCGACCCACGTTAAAAAAGGGGAATTTGGCTAAATAGCCTTGTCAAACACCCAATACAATGGAATAGCCTAACTTTCAACAAATAAGTCTTGAAGGCCTCTTTTGTTGTAAAATACATTAATACCCTTATTAAGTTATTAGAACTACAAAAATGGATAAAATGTAAAAGACCTAAATACCCTTTTAATGATACAAATTGAATTAAATGAAAAGGTCAATTCATTTATTGAACACAATGACTCACATTATTGTTAGAAGCGTAAACGCATCCAACATTAATTCATTCATCAAATTGTAGCAAAAGTTATCTTCAAAGTAGAGATCAAGCATCGCAAGCATCGCGTGAACAACACAAAATCCAACATTTTGACATTTTGTAATTGGTAAGTAAGTTCATTCTCACTTTGAATTAGGTGGGTATCGTAATTGTGAAATGATTAGATTAATGGGCATGAATTGAACGAATTAATTAGAAATCTTTGTTCATGTATTGTGTTAATTTAATTAAGATCTTTGTTCCTGAGTTTAAATTGAAGAAGGTGATGTAGGTAAGAAGTAAGTAGGTTAACCTACACTTGAGGTTCAGATAACCTACCATCTTAGTCTGTTAACCTACACACTTGAGTCTGTTAACCTACGCTTAGGGTCGGTTAACCTACCCTTGAGGTCGGTTAACCTACCCTTGACTGTTAACCTACCATTTAAGTCTGTTAACCTAGACTTGAGGTCTGTTAACCTACACTTCGGTCTGTTTTCCTAAACAGTTTCTATGTTAACCTACACTTTTGGTCGGTTAACCTATTCTTGAGGTCTATTAACCTACCCTTGACTGTTAACCTACCATTTAGGTCTCGTTAACCTACACTTTAGTCTGCTTTTCCTAAACAATTGCTATGTTAACCTACACTTTTGGTGGGTTAACATACCTCGAGGTCTGTTAACCTACCCTTGTTTGTTAACCTACCATTTATGTCTCATTAACCTACACTTTGGTCTGCTTTTCCTAAACAATTGCTATGTTAACCTACACTTTTGGTGGGTTAACATACCCTTGAGTCTGTTAACCTACCCTTGACTGTTAACCTACCATTTAGGTCTGTTAACCTAGAATTGAGGTCTGTTGACCTACACTTTGGTCTGTTTTCCTAAACAGTTGCTATGTTAACCTACACTTTTGGTCAGTTAACCTACCCTTGAGGTCTGTTAACCTACCCTTGATTGTTAACCTACCATTTAAGTCTGTTAACCTAGACATGAGGTCTGTTAACCTACCATTGACTGTTAACCTACCATTTAGGTCTGTTAACCTACATTTTGGTCTGTTTTCCTAAACAGTTGTTATGTTAACCTACACTTTTGGTCGGTTAACCTTTCTAATTAGCCACTAGTTGACCGAACTTAGCATACGTCATATGACAGACCAACTGAACTTAACAACCCTTATAAAATAGAATATAAAAACCATCACCACGCAGTCTGTTAATAGTACATATGGATTTATGTTATTACTTAGCTAACGTCATTTTAATTGTATTGTTGAAATACAGATATGACACTCCTTGCTATTTGTTACTTCGGTGAGTTTGAAAAGAATGACCAAGGTCAGTGGACATGGAAATGGAGCGGAGATAATGGAGAATCGGTTCTTTGCACTTATTGTATCACGAGAATACATCGTATCACGGAATTGTATCATGATATAGGAAACCTCCTTATTTTTGACTCTTCAAATTACGATATGGAGTTTGGATTTCTTTTCCTAATAATACACATTTTTCGGTTCATTGGTAAAAATAACCCGGACATGCGGTTGAAGTGGGTGATTGAATCGAACAAAAAGCATCATACTCCTCTATGTGTAACTCTTGTAAGGAGAGAGCAATCTATGAGCAGTACACGGCCGGCAGGAATGAAGCGAGATGTTGAAGTCGGGGATGAAATGTCCGTAATGTGAGAGATGATTTTTGGAATACTGATGAGAGATAGCTCGAGATGATGATGTAGTTTTCCAGAGATGAATGCTACACAAAGACCTCATGAGATAGTTCAAGACAATGAGGAGGAATTTCCATTTACAAACAGCGATCTCATTGCCTCGATTTCACGTAGCCACCGGTGGTCCTAGTTCACGATCTTCTCATAACAACTCGAGTGATTCACGATGGTGAAGATTTGCATGTTGACCAATTGTTTGATAAGAAGAAAGATCTACAGGAAGCTTTGCACTTGATTGCGTTGAAACATAACTTCGAATTTAAAGTGAAAAAATCAAATAAAACAGTGTACACACTTGTTTGTGTAGATGATAGTTGCAAGTGGCGCATGCGAGCAACGAAGTTTGACACATCTGATATTTTTGTTATTCGAAAGTATGTACGGGAACATACTTGCGAATATGGGACTCGTCGCAATGATCACAGACAAGCACGATCATGGGTTATTGGAAGACATATAATGCACAAGTTTCGAGACCCCAAAACTATGTACAGACCTGCAGATATCATACATGACATCCGTCGGGAGTTCGGGGTTGTAATGAGTTATCGAAGGCACGGAAGTCTAAAGAATGCGCTATGGAGGACTTAATGGGTTCACACGAGGATAGTTATAGTAAAGCGGCCTCCTATTGCCACAACTTGAGAAAACAAATCTGGCTCGGTGTTCTTTATTCGGATGATGTCGACAACCGTTTCAAATACTTCTTCATGGCTCTTGGCCCGTGTATTAGATGATTTATATCTTCAATGCGGTAGCGTAATTTGTGTCGATGGGACATTTTGAAAGCAAAATATGAAAGTACGATGCTTATTGCTACATGTCAAGATGCGAACATTCAAATTTATCCTCTTGCATTCGGTATTGTCGATAATGAGAATGATGAATCGTTGAATTGGTTCTTCACAAAGTTGAAGGAAGTAACAGAGAGGCGTCGGGGACATTGCTTTTGTGTCGTAGGGGTAATAGTATAAAAATGGTATCGAGATGTTTATCCGATGCACACCATGGCTCTTGCATGTACCATATACAAGGCAACTTGAAGGCGAAGTTTCGGGTTCTGCTCTCTTGTCATTGTTTAAGAGAGCGGCGAGAGGCATCTGATGTCGAGGAATTTGATAAAATTATGGGCGAGATACATAATAAATCGATCAAAGCATGGCGTATTTGATCGATATGGGGAGTTGAACATTGGGCAAGGGCACATTTCTTTGGAATTCGGTACAATATGATGACATCAAATAATGCGAGTATTTGAATTCCTTGTTTAAGAAAGATCGGGAGTTACCAATTCTTGCACTAATAGAGAACATACGTGAGAAGTTGCGGGAATGGTTTTATAGTAGACGCGAGGAGTCTCGGATGCATACAAGCACTCTAACCCCGCAATGGAAGAAAAACTTTTCAATAGTCTTGAGGTGGCAAAGGCGTTGTATGTAGAGCCTCTAGACCAATTCCGGTTTGACGTGAAGAGTGGACCAAACACCCGATGACGTTGTGAACTTGGATGACAACAACACTTGCACGCGAGACAATTTCGGTTAGAGAGTTTTTCCCGCACGCATCTGTTGTCGCCGTCGCCTTTGCGGAGGATTTCAGCCACGTGTTGTGTTCTCGATTATACATTGATTTTGGAGAGCGACATATCTTTGAAACAATATTCCCCGTGCCAAATGAAGTCGAATGGGAAGTTCCGACCATATTGCTAGCACACTCAATATTTTGCCACCTTTAGTGAAACGACGGGCTGGCCGCAAATCTACATCAAGAATACCATCAGCTGGAGAGTGCCCCCGCCGTCGTAGGTGCAGTAGATGTCGTGCAACTGGACACACTCGACTTAATTGTAGCAGTCAGGTTCATCTTGCTAGTAACCGCATGGACGGAGAATAGTATATGCACATTTAAATGATTTATTGTATGATTTTTATTGGATTTATTGTGGGATGTTTATTTTATTATTTATTTTAAATCTGTTGAGGAAACAATGTGAAAAATGACTGAGATGAAATAAAGTTGCTTTTGTTACGAATAAAACTTCATCTTTAATGAAATTGTGTTCAATGCTCCTGTTAACCTAACTAGGTTCTGTTAAGTGCTCATTTTAACCTAACTATGGCTAGTAGGTTAACAATCTATTTGTTCTGTTAACCTACTATATTTAGCAGGTTCACCTAATCAAATGGCTAGTAGGTTAATAATCTAGATGTTCGGTTAACCTACTATGCAAATTAGGTTAACATATCAATTGATTAGGTTAACCTACTATAATGTTCTGTTAACCTACTATGAAAAGTAGGTTAACCTAATCAATTAATCTGTGAACATACTATCAAGTAGGTTAATAATCTGGATGTTCTGTTAACCTACTATAATGTTCTGTTAACATACTATGCAATGTAGGTTAACCTAATCAATTAATCTGTTAACATACTATCAAGTAGGTTAATAATCTGGATGTTCTGTTAACCTATTTTGCATAGTAGGTTAACCTACTATAATGTTCTGTTAACATACCAATGTAGGTTAACCTAATCAATTGATTATGTTAACCTACTATCAAGTAGGTTAATAATCAGATATTACGTTAACCTACTATAATGTTACATAATTAACCTACTATGCAATGTAGGTTAACCTAATCAATTGATCCGTTAACATACTATCAAGTAGGTTTAATAATACGGATGTTCGTTAACCTTTCAATTTTATGCATAGTAGGTTAACATAATCAATGGAGTAGGTTAACCTACTATAATGTTCGTTAACCTACTATGCAATGTAGGTTAACCTAATCAATTGATACGTTAACATACTATCAAGTAGGTTTAATAATCGAATGTTACATGTTAACCTACTATGCAATGTAGGTTAACTTAATCAATTTATCTGTTAACATACTATCAAGTAGGTTAATAACGGATGTTCTGTTACCTCTATTATGCATAGTAGGTTAACATAATCAATGGAGTAGGTTAACTACTATAATATTACTCGTTAACCTACTATGTTAATAACCGATATAGGTAGGTTAACCTAATCAATTGATCTGTTAACATACTATCAAGTAGGTTAATAATCTGAATGTTCTGTTAACCTACTATGCAATGTAGGTTAACCTAATCAATTTATCTGTTAACATACTATCAAGTAGGTTAATAATCTGGATGTTCTGTTAACCTATTATGCATAGTAGGTTAACATAATCAATGGAGTAGGTTAACCTACTATAATGTTCTGTTAACCTACTATGCAATGTAGGTTAACCTAATCAATTGATCTGTTAACATACTATCAAGTAGGTTAATAATCTGAATGTTCTGTTAACCTACTATAATGTTCTGTTAACCTAATATGCAATGTAGGTTAATCTAATCAATTGATCGATTAACCTACTATAAAGTAGGTTAATAATCTATTTGTTCTGTTAACCTACTATGCATAGTAGGTTAACATAATCAATTGATTAGGTTAACCTACTATAATATTCTGTTAACCTACTATGCATAGTAGGTTAACATAATCAATTGATTAGGTTAACCTACTATAATGTTCTGTTAACCTACTATGCAAAGTAGGTTAACCTAATCAATTGATTTGTTAACCGACTATGAAGTAGGTTAATAATCAATTGATTTGTTTATTCGTTAACCTACTATATGCATAGTAGGTTAACATAACCAATTGACAGAATAACCTACTATGACGTAGGTTAACAAGTATCCCGATTGTCCAAAGCTACCTAATCGTGTATCCCGATCGTCTCGGGTATCCATCGAAACAACATATAAGTAGGTTAATTGTCGAAATCTACCTAATCGTGTATCCCGATCGTCTCCGGCATCCATCGAAACAACATACAGTTACCCCGATTGTCAAAATCTACCTAATCGTGTATCCCGATCGTCTCCGGCATCCATCGAAACAACATACAGTTACCCCGATTGTCAAAATCTACCTAATCGTGTATCCCGATCGTCTCCGGCATCCATCGAAACAACATACAGGTACCCCGATTGTCAAAATCTACCTAATCGTGTATCCCGATCGTCTCCGGCATCTATCGAAACAACATACAGGTAGCCCGATTGTCAAAATCTACCTAACGGTTTATCCCGATCGTCTCCGGCATCCATCGAAACAACCAAAAGGTACCACGATTGTCCAAAACTACCTAATCCTGTACCCCGATCGTATCCAGTATCCATCGAAACAACATAATGGTACCCCGATTGTCCAAATGTACCTAATCGTGTGTCCCGATCGTATCCAGTATCCTTCGGAACAACCAAAAGGTACCCCGATTGTCCGTATCTACCAAATCGTGTATCCCGATCGTATCCAGTATCCATCGAAACAACATACAGGTACCTCGATTGTCCAAATGTACCTAATCATGTACCTCGATCGTATCCAGTATCCTTCGAAACAAACAAAAGGTACCCCGATTGTCCAAATGTACCTAATCGTGTGTCCCGATCAAAGATCCAACAGATCCTTCAAATGTACAACATACGTATCGAAACCCGATTGTCAAAATCTACCTAATCGTGTATCCCGATCGTATCCGGCATCCATCGAAACAACATACGAGTACCCCGATTGTCAAAATCTACCTAATCGTGTATCCCGATCGTCTAAGCATCCATCGAAACAACATCTGAGGTACCCCGATTGTCAAAATCTACCTAATCGTCGTATCCCGATCGTCTCCGATCCATCGAAACAACATTAAGTTACCCCGATTGTCAAAATCTACCTAATCGTATCCGATCGTCTCCAAGATCCATCCGGCATCCATCGAAACAACAAAAAGGTACCCGATTGTCCAAATGTACCTAATTGTCCAAATCCAAGATCCTAGGTACCCATCTAAATGTACCGATAATCCGTGACAAACAAAAGGTACCCGATCGTATCCGAGTATCCATCCGAAACAACATACTGGTACCCGATTGTCCAAAGCTATCTAATCATGTATCCCGATCGTATCCAAGTATCCTTCGAAACAACAAAAAGGTACCGATTGTCCAAATGTACCTAATCGTGTGTCCGATCGTATCCATTGTATCTTCGAAACAATCCACACAACCAAAAGGTCGATTGTCCAAATGTACCTAATCGTGTATCCCGATCGTATCCAAGTATCCTTGAAACAACCAAAAACAAACAAAAATGTACCCCGATTGTCCAAATGTATTGTCCTAATAATGTGTATCCGATCGTATCCAAAGTATCCCCGAAAACAAACAAAAGGTACCCCGATTGTCCAAATGTACTAATCAATCGTATGTCCATCCGATCGTATCCGATCGTATCCAAGATCAAAACAACCAAAAGGTACCCCGATTGTCCGTATCTACATAATCGTGTATCCCGATCGTATCCAGTATCCATCGAAACAAAATACAGGTAGCCTCGATTGTCCAAAACTACCTAATCGTTTATCCCGATCGTCTCTAGTATCCATTGAAACAACCAATAGGTATCTCGATTGTCCATTTAATTATCGTCCATATTTGCCTATTGAACGTATCGACTTAATTAATGTACTATTTTATTATCCCCATTTAAAAAAGTACAATTTTTCGGTTCCACTTAAATTAAATTAAATTTTGTAATTTATTCCATATTAGATTTTTAATTTAAAGTTTTAATTTCTAAATTTAAAAACCCAAACATTTCAAATTTAAACTTTTATCAAATTGTTGAAATCCGGTGTGACTGTTCATTTACCGCGCACTTATTCCCCAATCCCTTGAATTCAAACATTTCTTTAATCTTCATTGCATTCCATAACAAGTACGACCGAGGACTGTGGACGAATCTGCGTGTGAGGACTTTCAGAAAGAGTGTTGTCTACTTTGCCAACAAGTTTTTCCACAACTGGTAAGTGCGCGGTTCATCAAATCTTGTTTTTTCCTTGTTTTTCCAGGATTTGTAGTGTTCTGTGAACGTGTAGTTATTTATTGCTTATGATTTTTAGAAACTAGGTTCATTCATCAATATGATAAAACGTGAATCTGTTTAGTATCGGTTAAAATCTTATTATTATTGATGTCCTGGTGTCGGTTAACCGACTATTGATAATTTGATAATGCGTGAATCTGTTTAGTCATGTATTCTGTTAACCTAATACATTAAAGTTATGTTAACCTACTATGACTAGTAGGTTACCAAAATCAGATGTTCGGTTAACCTACTTGAAGAAGTAGGTTAACCTACTTCAAAGTTCTGTTAACCTACTGTTGTTGAGTTTTGTTTCTGTTAACCTACCTTAAGTAGGTTAACCTACTTCAAAGTTCTGTTAACCTACCCTATAACAAGTAGGTTAACAGACGTTGTGTTTTGTTCGGTTAATAAAATCTGTTTTTCTGTTAACCTACCTTAAGTAGGTTAACCTACTTCAAAGTTCTATTAACCTACCCTATAACAAGTAGGTTAACCTACGTTGTGTTTTGATCGGTTTACCCCTATTCTATAGTTCTGTTAACCTACTTCTTCATAGGTTAACATACGTAGATGGTCTGTTAACGTACTTTGTTGTGTTTTGTTTTGTTAATCTATTCAATGGTTATGTTAACCTACTAAGAATTATTTTTACAACATAAACTGGTCCAATAGGTTAACATAATCGTAAAATCGTAAACCTACTTTGTTCGTTAAACTATTCTATAGTTATGTTAAATTATTATTGGATCGGTTAACCAGGCGTGTGATGTTCACCTACTCTATGGTTATCGTATTGTAGAATATGGCAGCTGATCGTGTTAAGAGTTTTTTTACTGCAATCGACCCAGCTAGACATCGCAACCAATTGGTATGTTTTTGAACTCAGTCATAGATTTCAGATAGTTGCATTATCGTTCCAAACGTTCGTAAACATGTAATTTTGTTACATTGCCCAGCTCATTAACCGGCATTTTACGACCTTATATGGCCATCTAATTGGGAGTAGTGTTCAACTGCGTGATATGGGTGGCCGACTATGGAATATAGAAGTTATCCGTTCTGATGAAGGAATCATTTTCACTACTGGATGGTCTGAATTTTTCGCACACCACTCACTCAATTTCGGTTATTTTGTGGTATTCAAAGATCGTGGAAATTCTACTTTTTACTTCAATACTTGACCATTACGCTTGTGAAGTACATATGGATGCCCCGATTGCTTCATCATCATCCGATCAACCTCTACCATCCTTCCAGTTACTATGTCAACAAGGAGTTTACGCCACCGTTGTATTGTGAGTGTATATCGTATTTTCTTATCAATTTTAGCACTCGTTGACTTGTATACTTTCACAAACTGTTTGTTTTTATAATTGTACAGTACGTCCCGGAACATTTGCCAGAACACACCTGCCAAGATTTGTAAACGAGGTTCAAATTCACGATGCTGCTGGTCGAGTATGGCAGATCGGATTGGATAGAAGGGGCAATGGGATTGTGCGACGCTTAGCAAGAGGCTGGGCAGCATTTTATTCGACAAAGAATATCAGTCCCGGGGACACATGTGTGTTCGAGCTCATAAACAGTGACATTCCTGCTTTCAACGTGTACACAGTCGCGGCCGGAGGAAGACAACTGCTCTAAAATTGAACAATTTTTATTTTATTGCACTTTTGGAAACAATGTTTTATAAAACATATTGTAATGTAATTTATCATGCATTGTCTTGTTTATGTATTTATCATGCATTGTCTGGCTTTTTTTCATTGTGTTGAGTTACCTGTTAACCAAACTCGATTGTGGTAGGTTAACCTCCTTCAATCTTTCTGTTTACAGGTAGGTTAACCAACATGGGTTAGGTTAACCTATTTCAATTAATTTAAAAACATAGTTCAATCCACACATAATGCAGTAGGTTAACCTACCTGGCATAGAGTAACCTATATATCTTAGCAAAATTGGTTACTTAGTTAATCTAATCAGTTAACCTATGTTTATCCTCCTGTTAACAGAGTAGGTTAACTTACCTGGGATCTGTTAACCTAACCTATACATTACTTAAGAAAGTTGGTAAACTTATTTCACAAAATATGTTAACCTACTTCAATCCTCCTGTTAACAGAGTATGTTAACCTACCTGGGACAGGTTAACCTAACCTATACATTACTTCGGTTAAAAGACGTTCTGATAATGTTAACAGATGGTTTGTTAACAGATTATTAATGATCCCCGGATGCATTAACAGCATTTTGACTGTTAACAAGCCTTGGGGTCTATTAAGGCCAAAATTGGCCTTAATTTTGGCCTTAACAGACTCCAATGCCTGTTAACATACCCATATGTATACAATTATAACTGATTTTTTCAATTAACCTACTACAACCCACATTTTGACTGGATAGTTGGTGCCACTCTTTCAATGAATCAAATAACCTACTACAACCCACCTGTTAACAGAGTAGGTTAACCTAACAAGCAAAAGGTTAACCTATTTCAATGAATCAAATAACCTACTACAACCCACCTGTTAACAGAGTAGGTTAACCTACCCCAGGTAGGTTAACCTAACAAGCAAAAGGTTAACCTATGTCAATGAATCAAATAACCTACTACAACCCACCTGTTAACAGAGTAGGTTAACCTAACAAGCAAAAGGTTAACCTATTTCAATGAATCAAATAACCTACTACAACCCGCTTTGTTAGCAGAGTAGGTTAACTACCCGTGTAGGTTAACCTAACAAGCAAAAGGTTAACCTATGTCAATGAATCAAATAACCTACTACAACCCAATGAGTAGGTTAACCTAACAAGCAAAAGGTTAACCTATTTCAATGAATCAAATAACCTACTACAACCCACCTGTTAACAGAGTAGGTTAACCTACCCCAGGTAGGTTAACCTAACAAGCAAAAGGTTAACCTATGTCAATGAATCAAATAACCTACTACAACCCACCTGTTAACAGAGTAGGTTAACCTAACAAGCAAAATGTTAACCTATTTCAATGAATCAAATAACCTACTACAACCCGCTTTGTTAGAGTAGGTTAACCTAACAGTGTAGGTTAACCTAACAAGCAAAAGGTTAACCTATGTCAATGAATCAAATAACCTACTACAACCCACACATTATGCAGTAGGTTAACCTAACAAGCAAAAGGTTAACCTATTTCAATGAATCAAATAACCTACTACAACCCGCTTCATAATGCAGTAGGTTAGGTTACCCCGGTAGGTTAACCTAACAAGCAAAAGGTTAACCTATGTCAATGAATCAAATAACCTACTACAACCCGCTTTGTTAGCAGTAGGTTAACCTACCCTAGGTAGGTTAACCTAACAAACAAAAGGTTAACCTATTCTGGATAGTTGGTTAACCTATTTCAATGAATCAAATAACCTACTACAACCCACCTGTTAACAGAGTAGGTTAACCTAACAAGCAAAATGTTAACCTATTAACCTATTTCAATGAATCAAATAACCTACTACAACCCACCTGTTAACAGAGTAGGTTAACCTACCCCAGGTAGGTTAACCTAACAAGCAAAAGGTTAACCTATTCTGGATAGTTGGTTAACCTATGTCAATGAATCAAATAACCTACTACAATTTAAATATAAATTTTTGTAATTCCATAATAACATTTTAAATTTAAGTTTTTTTTTTAAATATTTGGTCCCACTTCAATTTAATTTTTTTTTTAATTTTTTAGTTCCATATTAACATTGTAAAATTGAAGGTTTTTTTAATAAATATTTAAGTTCCACTTACATTTAATATAATAACGTTTTTATTCCATATTTATTAGAAATTTAAATTTAAATTTCCAAGTAAACAAATCAAAACATTTCAAAGTTTAACTTTTATGAAATTTATGGTCTCCGGTGACTGTTCATTTTCCGCGCAATTTTTCCACAATCTCTTGAATTCAAAAATCTCTTCGTCCCTATTGTCAAAATATATTCCAACAAACCGTGTGAGAGGACGGGCGTCTAAATTTTGTCTCATTTGCCAACAAGAAACAACCGGTAAGCGCACGGGTTACAGTTTTATTTTGCAACCATTGTTGCACAATTTGTAATGAAATTCACATATTTTCTGTGAAAATGTAGTTACTAATTCCTTATCATTGATTGAACTTATGTTTATTCATCAATAAGATAATAAGTGAAATTGTTTAGTGTATCTTACAGCTCCTGTTATTCACGTTAACCTATATGAAAGTCTGTTAACCTAATTCAAAGTTCTGTTAACCGATCATGAATAGTCTGTTAACAATATCATTTGTTCAGTTAACCTACTTGAAGCAGTAGGTAAACCTAATTATTTGTTCGGTTAACCTACTTGAAGCAGTAGGTTAACATTAGGTGTTGTGTTTTGGTCTATTTAACCTATTATATAGTTCTGTTAACCTACATACATGTTCTTTTAACTTACTTCAGGTCACCTGTTAACCTATATGAAATTCGTCTGTTAACCTAATACAAATTTCTGTTAACAGACCATGAATAGTAGGTTAACAATATCATTTGTTCGGTTAACCTACTTGAAGCAGTAGGTTAACGTAAATATTTGTTCTGTTAACCTACTTGAAGCAGTAGGTTAACCTAATTATTTGTTCGGTTAACCTACTAGAAGCAGTAGGTTAACATTAGGTGTTGTGTTTCATTTCTAAATATTTAGGTTCCACTTAATGTTAACCTAATTCAAAGTGCTCTTGAATGCATATGTTTTTTGTTTTTGTTTGCACGATTTTTAATGAAATTCACCTAAATTCTGTTAACATGTAGTCTATGTTACAGTCCTGTTAGATATCTTCATCAATTTGATAATCGGTTGTTATTTTTAGTCTATGTTACAGTCCTGTTATTCATGTTCTGGTGTCTGTTAACCTTCAATTGAATATTTCATAATGAGTGAATCAATTGTCATGTATTCTGTTAATATACTTCATGTCACCTGTTAACATAAATGAAAGTCTGTTAACCTACTTCATTTTCCAAGTGAAGCTAATCAAATTTCTGTTAACCGACCATGCCTAGTAGGTTAACAAAATCATATGTTCTATTCACATACTTGAAGAAGTAGGTTAACCTAATCAAAGTCTGTTAACCTATAGATGTCCTGTTATATAGTTCATTTCGGTTATTAATTTCTATTATCAGTGTCTATTAAATTTTTCGTGTTCCTGTTAACCTATCTGATTTCACCGGGTAACCTAAATCTAAGTCTAATAACCTACTTCATTTAGTAGGTTCACCTAATCCAATATCTGTTAACTGACCATGACTAGTAGGATAACAAAATGGATGTTCGGTTAACCTACTTGAAGAAGTAGGTTAACCTACTTGAAGAAGTATGTTAACCTAATCAAATGTCTGTTAACCTACATACATTTTCTGTTAACAATGTTCTGTTAACCTAGTTCATTTCGGTTATGAAGTTATATTATCAGTGCTCCTGTTAACATACTTTGTTCTGTTAACCTACTCTATATTTATTGTAATGTAGAACATGGCAGCAGAAAATGTTAAGAGTTTTTTTATCGCAATTGACCCAGCAAGACATCGCGATCAATTGGTATGTTTTTGAACTCATACCCCGATTGAAGTTAGTTTGCATTATCTTTCAAAACGTTCGCTAACATTTACTTGCTTACATTGCGAAGATAATTCCCCGGCATTTTACAGCTTTATATCCGGATCTACTTGGGAGTTGTGTTATCCTACGGGATTTGGGTGGCCGATCATGGCATATTGAAGTTATCCGATCTGAGGAAAGGATAATTTTAACTACTGGATGGTCTGATTTTTTCTCACACCACTCACTGACGTTCGGTTATATGGTGATATTCGAGTACCGTGGAGCTTCTACTTTCTTGACTTCAATACTGGACCATTCTGCATGTGAAATACATATGGGTGACCCGGGTGGTTCATCATCAACCAGTCAACCTCTACCATCCTTCCAGATTACTATGTCCGCAACGCGTTTCTGCCACCGTTGCATTGTAAGTTTATATATCAATGTATTGTAAGTTTATATACCATTTTATCACTCATGGAATTGTATAATGTAATGCAACGTTTGTTTGAATTATTTGACAGTTCGTTCCCGGAACATTCGCCAGCACAAATCTCCCAAGATTTGTAAACGATGTTCAAATTCACGATGCCGCGGGTCGAGTGTGGCAGATCGGAGTTGATAGAAGGGACAATGGGGTTGTACGTCGCTTCGCAAGAGGTTGGGCAGCATTTTATACAACAAAAAATATCAGACCCGGGGACACATGTGTTTTCTCCCTAATCAACGGTGACGTGCCTGCCTTCAACGTCTACAAAGTCGCGGTCGGAGGGGGAGAACAGACCATGCTGTAAATGTCATTGCAGATTTGGATCGAAACAATGTGTGAATTGCAAATATGTTAAGTAATATTTTGAAACAATGGGTTAAAATTTACATTACTACAAACACTGTTGTGATCGAAACAATGCATTTACTTACTTTAAATTATGATACATTGTTTGCTTATGGATTTGTAAATATAAATATTGGCTTACCAGTGATATTCTGATGGAAACAATCTGTTAACAGAGTAAGTTAACATACATTGGTTAGGTTAATCATTACAATCTGTTAAAACGATATGTATACAATTATAACTGATGTTCTGATTTAATCCATCTCAAATCAACTCAGATTTGTTCAAATTTAAAGTAAAAATCATCAATTCATACTCAGAATATTGTTCTGTTAACCTATTATGGGTAGGTTAATTAACCTAACAATTGTTAACCTATTATATGTAGTCTGTTAACCTACTATATGTAGTCTGTTAACATTTTCAAGTGTTCTGTTAACCTATTATGGCTAGGTTAATTAACTTAAACACCATTATGTTAACCTACTATGGAGTAGGTTAACCTACACCATACTTCGGTTAACCTACTGTATTTTTATGTTAACCTACCTAAGTAGTTGATAACCTATTAATTTGTTCGGTTAACCTACTATATGTAGTCTGTTAACATTTTCAATTGTTCTGTTAACCTATTATGGGTAGGTTAATTAACTTAAACACAATTATGTTAACCTACTATGGAGTAGGTTAACCTACACCATACCGGTTAACCCATCGTATTTTTATGTTAACCTACCTAAGTAGTTGATAACCTATTAATTTGTTCGGTTAACCTACTATATGTAGTCTGTTTAACATTTTCAATTGTTACATTAACCTATTATGGGTAGGTTAATTAACTTAAACACAATTATGTTAACCTACTATGGAGTAGGTTAACCTACACCATATACTTCGGTTAACCCATCGTATTTTTATGTTAACCTACCTAAGTAGTTGATAACCTATTAATTTGTTCGTTAACCTACTATATGTAGATCGTTAACATTTTCAATTGTTCTGTTAACGAATTATGGGTAGGTTAATTAACTTAAACACAATTATGTTAACCTACTATGGAGTAGGTTAACCTATTCAAATGTTCTGTTAACCTACACCATCTAATATGTTAACCGACCACATATAACTGATTATCTTTAATCGGTTCTAATTTCTGTTAATCTGATAATTGGAATCTGTTAACTGATGTCCAATTATCAGTTAACAGAAATCTTTTAGATTATACATGTACCTGTTTCTATATGATCAGTTAACCTAATACTAATACAACAATTCTATGAACAGAAATGTGGTAGGTAACTGTAATTATCAATCTGTTAACTTGTGTCCATATGTTTTACAAATGTACAAAACGTACACAACGTACAAATTTTTTTTCCCAACTGTACAAAAATAAAACAAATTTACAAAATGTATAGAAATTACAAATTTAAATATTTTGGAAAAATAATCATATCCTATGGATCATAGTTTTGTGTATACATGTCGGCTGCTAGTTTAGTCCGCCACATGGGCATATAATCATTAGAAACGAGAATCGCCGATTCACCAATGCTTAGGAATTCGATGAACTTAATGGTGAATACACCGCAATCACCGCTGCAAACAAATAATTAAATTAGTCGACTAATATGTACATTTCCCAAATAATGCAAAAAAATATCATCTTGAACAAATAAACTTACGAAATTTTTTGCTTGACCGTGCCGTCAACCCTTTCCACTCGCATCTTGTCTAGTAGGTTAATATTTACTGACTTCGCAAGAATAGGGATGAAATAACACACCGACTCCAAATTTTTCTCAAGCTGACCTTGTGTAAGGCAAGTCTTGTCGGGGTCATAAACATATACTACACCTTCAGAGAAGTTAACCTCTGTTGCAAACCAGTGAGCATTAGCGAGCACCGGAATATACAGATGTGTACATCCCTCCCATAGTTGACCAAACTCCTGCGACTTCCCATGTGCGTAGTCAAAGAGATAATCTGGGCACTCAAAATTTTTTGGACATGAGTCTTTCATCATTTGTGCCACATCCAGCATGTTCTTGAACCCGAAATCCATGATGACTCTTTGGTTTTTGAAGGATTTTGGGTACATGGCAAACCCGTTGTCATGATAAGTACATCGCCATGTCAACATGCTAAAATATCGAAAATGTTACACGGTTAACAAAGTATAGTATATCATACTTATTTTAAAAATTTTGCTTACCTCATCTGCGAGCCACTTCCCGTCCGTCAATACGTCGTGAAACCATTGTTTGGCGTCTGTCATTCGAACACTCCCCAATTGATAAGCGACGCTGAATAAATAGTGTTAGGAACTGATGTCCAAAAAATAATACGTTACCAATGAATGTATAAATAACTTACCTAGTTCCAAGTTTAGAGTACCACTTAAGGAACTCTGTTTCCTTTGACGGATCAACCTTTTGGAATAGATCGATCTTCGACCCGTCAATAAAGGTTCTTCTCTTCACCCCAGCCGTGAATGGAGAACTCAAGTAGGCTGAAGGTACTCTCAACCTCTTACCAACTATCTCCGTATTCTCTACCATCTCCTCGTTTTTCCTCTTCCTACGAGTGAAGATGACAGTTGGTACCTCCGCTGTCACCACTCCTTCAGTCACTCCCCGTGTCTCCACCTCCGGCGGTTGACTACCCGTCTCATGCTCCATCACCAACTGATCTGTCTCTCCCGCCGACTGTTGACCACCCGACACCATCCTATCCGTCACACCATCGGTCTCCACAGCCGGCTCTTCAACAGGTACCCCCTCGGTCTCCACATTTAGCTGCCCACCTGTCTCCATGAGCACCCTATCAATCACACCATCGGTCTCCACAACCGGCTCCCTATTTGTCACCCCCTCGGTTTCCACATCAAGCTGTCTACCCGTCTCTATTACCACCCCATCTGTCACACCATCCTTCTCCACAACCTGCTCCCTATCTGTAGCTCGTTCAGTCTCGATATCGGGCTGACCAATCTCCATCTCTATCTCCATATCTGTCCGAACACCCGTCGCAAATTCGGGATGGTCCCTAGTCTCCATCTCCGTGTCCACCTCCTGGTCCCTCACCCTGTCAGACTCAACCGGAACCCTGTCCGATGCAGTTTGTGGCGCCATTGTATCTGTGTGATGATATGGTCTTACCCACTCAATGACTTCATCGACTTTCTTACTCAGCTGTCCAACCTTCTTATTTACACGTCTGACCTCAGCCATCAGCTGAGAAGTAATTCGATGCTCCATCGAAGTCAATTGCCTGTTCAAACGTTCAAATAAATCATCAGATACATTTGCACCCAAATTTGCTCTAGATGATCGACGTACAACTGGAGAAGGAGTAGGGGAAAGGCGAGGCGGTGGAGAAGAACGTGAAGCTCGATGCAGTGTAGGTGACCGCTGTGCAGTAGGAGAATGTCCCTACATAAATCATAATAGACACTATTACAAGATTTTTTAAAACAAATATCATATCATAACACAATATATGTATATATATGCATACCTCTTCTCCTACAAGATATGGATCAAAGATAGGATCTGGTACCCTGGCAGGAATGTAAACTCCCTGAATGTACACATTCTCCATCTCTTCAGGTGTAAGAGTCAGAATAGTATAGACCTCAAGCTGACATATTGAACTTTAACGTTAATTGGAAGCACTATCATTAACATCACATTCAATATAAATCAATAGTTCTCACCTGAGGATCGTCAAGTATAGCTGCGACATCCTTTGCAGTAGGAATGTCCGTCGCCTGCCAATTTAACATCCTCGGGATCCTAGTCCACTCCTTCCTACTAGCACATTTATCGGCCAAGCTTGGTATAGCCTCAAAAGCCCATACCTACAAATTTAGTATCATTACATATACTATATTACTAAAATGCTACAATTTATAAGTTTCAAAAGTTACCCGTGACCGCCAATGGAAATCAGTATACATCATACTTTCGATCGGTCTTGATCCTTGATCGATGTGTTCTCTTAAATGCATGCAATGTGTCCATAAAACACCCACGACCCCATGGATATGCATTAAAGACCTCCACATCGTCGACTACGTCCAAGCAAAATACATCAATGCTCGTCTTATGGTGTTTGCATCTCAACACGATCTCCAATATGTACACCAATCCAAGTTTATACTTATCTTCCATCACCGTGCATTCATCAAATGTAGACGCCACCACTCAGCAGTGTGATTGTTGTCTTTCCACGGAAATATTTATTCAAAAGTCTTTTGGATATTTGAATATTTGGTCCGACTTCTTCTTCATTGCCGGCATTTAGACCAGTGACAAGAAGAAACTCCATCAAGCTGAACCGAGCCACCTTCTCATCCCCTAATCGAAACCACGGTTAAATTCAAGTTTTTCGACTTCATCAGTCGAAGCAATAAATGGTCAATTATTTGACCCGAGAACTGCAAACACCTAACCTGATGGAATTTCCAAAATATTGATCGGCGCAACTTTGCTTTGTGGTAGTCATCAAGAGCATTCTCAACCCTCTTGATATTTGAAATATTACAATTAGCAGTCACCTTTCCAGGGAAGTCACATAATCTACGGTCAACTGCATGCTCCATCCTGCAATAAAAATTAACATTTAGTAACTTAATAAACAAAATAAATTAAAATACAAGAAAGCGATTCATCGATATATTAAAGCATGGCAATTAAACAGTTACTTATTCTTCTGTTAACAGGCTGATCTCTTCTATTAACCTAACACTAATTTCTGTTAACAGGAACAATTGGGTTGGTTATCCTATCATTTGTGCATGTTAACAGGTGCTAAATTAACCTACCTTTTGTCTGTTAAAAGATAAATTTCCTGTATACATTCTTTTGTTAACAATGATCTGTTAACCTACAAATGTGTTCGGTTAATAGGTAACATATGTTGTTTGTTAACAAAACAATATTGTCTGTTAACCGAAAATATCGTGCATTAATGTAACAATGTTGTCTGTTAACAGAACACTTCAATGATGTTAGTAGGTTAGACCTTTAACGGAATGTTGGTAGGTTAACCTAACCATTGGGCTCTGTTAACCTAACACCTTATCTTACATTATGTAACCAAAAGTACATTAATGAGAAAATTTCGTCTGTTAATAGAACAATGTTGTTTCTTAACAATGTTGTGCATTATGAGAACAATGTTGTTTCGCTAATGACAAGATGATAGGTTACCCTAATGAACAACTTCATCAGTGTTAACAACTTCATCATGTTAGTAGGTTACCTAACCTTTAACGGAATGTTGGTAGGTTAACCTAACCATTGGGCTGTTAACCTAACACTTTCTTTTAACAATTTTTCTCTTAATGAGAACTATCTTGTGCATTCTGCTAAGAATATTTCTATCTGCATTAATGTAACATTTGTGTCTCATAACGTAACACTTCATTAGGTTAGTAGGTTAACCTAACCTACAAATGCCATTAACGGAATGTTGGTAGGTTAACCTAACCATTGGGCTCGTTAACCTAACACTTTCTCTTCTCGTTAACCTAGGGTTTTAACAGCGTTCATTGATTGTTCACTATCAACTTCAATCTTCATTTTAATCAGTACATTGCTTCATTTACAATCAGTTATGCCATTTATATGTAGTTTCAACATATCCCAACATATTTTCAAGATTGCCACATATTTTTAGACAACAATATCAAAAGAAGTTGAAGTAAATACAAACAAAATGGAGTTTGCTGGAACTTACTCGCACAATGCTGAAGTTTTGCTGGAAATTAATTGCCAAATTCAAGTTTGCTGGAAATTAATCGACAAATTGAAGTTTGCTGGAACCCAAAATCTTCACTGTGCAGAGCGGTTAAACTTTAACTATTTTTTGCAGTTGTTTGGAATATTTTACGTTTCATTTCTTTTACAGTGCTCAGGGATATTTTGGACCTTTCAAAATAACTCATTTTAATATTTTTTTTTATCAGTATAAGTGGTCAACGGCCTTTTTGGAAAAATGGCCGGGTCACCCGGCCATTTTGCCACCATTCCCACCGTTAAAAAACGCTATCAACCCACCTAGCCCGGTTTATTAAAACAAAACATAGTAACATACTATAAATACTTATTTGGGAAATTGGCGCAAATGGTCTCTAACGTTTGTCATTAGTGCCCAAATGGTCCCTAACGTTTTATTTTTGGCGGAATGGTCCCTAACCTATCTATTTAGGTATGCAAATGGTTCTTATCACTGTTTTTTGTCTTTATTAGCGAGGGGTAAAATTGTCAAGTTACATTTTTTCAACCTTTCAATTGGCGCAAATGGTCCTAATCTTAAGAAATTTGCAATTGGATTCTAACCTTTAAAAAGTGAAAATGAGTCCGATATTTTAATTTTTTTTTATAAAAAATTAAAAAAAAAACTAACAAATTGATAATATACTAAATTATTTTGAATATTTTATGAACTATTATAAAATAACCAAAATTGAAATTCATAATTATTAACAAATGTGCCAATTAAAATTATTTTATTATTATTAAGTAATCATATTATTTAAAATTCAAATTTTAATTTTATCATTACAACAAAAGAAGAAAAATAAATTTGTTACAAATAAAAATTTTACTTATGCTCAATCCAACTCGATTTTATACAGTCTCATATTTACTAGGTTAATCCAACCCGCTTTTGAGTCACAAGGTTACTGGATCAGTCCTATTTTAAATAATATGATTACTTAATAATAATAAAATAATTTTAATTAGCACATTTGTTAATAATTATGAATTTCAATTTTGGTTATTTTATAATAGTTCATAAAATATTCAAAATAATTTAGTATATTATCAATTTGTATTTTTTTTTTTATTTTTATAAAAAAAATTAAAGTATCGGACTCATTTTCATTTTTTTAAAAGTTAGGAATCCAATTGCAAATTTCTTAAGATTAGGGGCCATTTGCGCGAATTGAAAGGTTGAAAAAAAAATGTAACTTGACAATTTTACTCTTACTAATAAAGACAAAAAACAGTGATAATGACCATTTGCGCACCTAAATAGATAGGTTAGGGACCATCCCGTCAAAAATGAAACGTTAGGGACCATTTGCGCTCTAATGACAAACGTTAGGGACCATTTGCGCCAATTTCCCTACTTATTTCTCTTCTATATTTTTACACAATCGCTAGACATTTTAGTTAAAATTATACTTCAACTAATGCATCTATTAATGTGACTACTTATAAATTATTTGTTTATATTTCAAAAACAATTTAACATTGTAATATGTAGACAATCAATGAGAATATTCATTTTCTAATTATGATTTAATCTTAAATCATATTAAAAGTTCCTAGAATAAGGAAAAGAAAAACACTGCAGTTTGTCCCACCCAACCCGTACTATTGGCGGAGGTCCAAGCTAGGTCCAAACCATATTTTCAGACCCATCTGTTGAGGCCCACAACGTGCCTGAATCTGGTTCGGATGCATGAGGGTTAGTCCGAGCTGACACAACACATTCATTTTGACACCTCTAATTACTCCATCGTTTAGCTTAAGTTTATTTCAAAGTTGGTGTAAATAAAATTTTATCTTAATAGTTTAGCTTTAAAGATGACATGGTTCAAAGAGGTTTCAAAGTGAGCACATATCTGGGTTCGACTCTTGCATATGCTCATATGTGAAAATTGTCCACGAGTTAGCCTTTTTAACAAATGAAAGAAAAAACAAAATCTGGTCTTCACGTGACAAAAGTTGAATAAATTGATTTGTTATCTCTCTATTTATCTTAAACTTTTAAATGGGGTGTTTCAACGGAGGGATGGCAAAAGGAGGCGTATATTGCCGCTTTCTTGCTACTAAGCCTAAGATTGGTACCATCATTGTTTTTAAGTGGTTTGTCTTAGAAATATCGTGATGAAAATATTGCACATGTCAAAGATTAGTTATGTTAGTTCAAGTTAGTTAGTTGGTTACAAGATAGTTGCAGTTAGTCAGCTAGCTAAATGAACTCCTAAACCTGTATATAAGGCAACTACACTACACACTTGTATTATTCAATTTTAATTTTTCATGAATAAAATCACAGATCACTCAGTTGAGTGCATTTCTTCTCCATTCCATTCTATGTTCAATTGTTCAATTTGTAATATGGTATCAGAGCAATGGATTTGAGTTGCTACAAATCATAATCAAAGAATTCTTCATCCTTATTCCTTCTTATTAAATTGATCATGGCTCGAGGAGGTGGTAGATGTGATATAATAGCACATGGAAGGAAACATCAATAATGCATTCTGCGATTGGAGGCAATCCTTTCGCTACTTTGGAGACTAAAGATCGAGTGCTCTATTAGATGATTCAAGCGATCCATTTTACCTCAATAAATGGTGATCATCCAAGTTTGAACCAGGTGACGGTATCAATCCTCCTTGTATACTGAGAACTACAATTCCTCGAACTACTGCCGCAGCAAATGATGAAAATGGCATTGATTGCTAAGAATAAACTGTATTTTGTCGATGGAACAATGACCATACCTTCAAGTGACGATCCTACATTCAATTACTGGTCTAGATGCAATTCCATGGTCATGTCTTGGGTTTTACATGCTGTATCTAAGGATATTGCAGAAAGTGTTATGTATATTGATAATAGAGCTGAGGTGTGGAAGGATCTCCATGATTGGTTTCACCAAAGTAATGGACCTAGTGTTTTTTAGATTAAGCAGATGCTGAATGCTCTTTCACAAGGTTCAAGTGATGTGAGTAACTATTTTACTAAACTCAAGACGCTTTGGGATGAATTGAAGGAATTTAGAGCAGTTCCAATCTGTCAATGTGGTGGAATGAAGGATCTAGTGGATTATCCTTCAGTTTCTCATGGGTTTGAATCATTCATATGGTTAGGGCTAAAATTCTCTTGATGGATCCCTAGCCTCCTATTAACAAAGTGTTTCCTCTGGTTATCCAAGAATAAAGGCAGAAGAGCTTGACTTCTTCCCCATCTACCTAGTCCAGCTGCTTATGGAACTTCTCCTAGCAATTCCAACAGCTACAAAGGGAAGAAAGACAGGCCAACATGCACTTATTGTGGCTATCTTGGACATACTGTTGACTCCACGGATAAGCACCTGGTTGGAAATCAAAGAACAAAGACAATACTGATATGTCAAAAGGAAAGCAAGACAATTACCTGAATCAGCACTCTCATAACATTTCAGGACAATCTAGGCCTTTTGCTCAGCAAGTTTCCATGTGATCTATTCAGAACATTGAGGTTGGAAACAGTGCTTCATCTAATAAACTATCAGTCAATCAGTGTCAACAGCTAATTTCATTCTTTACTAGCCAGTTGCAGACTAGTCATGTAGCAGTTGGGATGTTGAAATAGTCTTTGGATTCAAAATTCAAACAGAAAGACTTAGGTCCTCTCAAGTTTTTCCTTAGACTGGAGATTGCTAGGTCTCCAAGTGGCATATTAGTCTCTCAAAGACCATATGCACTGCATGTGCGGCAGGGTTATTGGGGTACAAACCAGCTAATACTCTTATGGAAGAAAATTTAAAGTTAAGTCAAGATGAAGGAGATTTGATAAGTGATCCATCTATGTACAGAAGATTGATAGGAAAGATGTTGTATCTTACTATCACTGGGCCTGATTTAACATATTCAGTTAACAGATTGAGCCAATTCCTAGCTAAGCCAAGGCAACCTCATTTGACAGCAACTCATAGGATCCTTCAATACATTAAGTCCACACTTGGCCAAGGACTCTTCTTTCTTTCCAAATAAGATGTTTCCTTGAAAGCCTATGCTGAAGCAAATTTTCCACTACCTAATGTTCAATTAAAAATATTCACAGATGCAGATTGGGCAGCTTGTAACACTAGTAGGTCTATTTCTGGATAGTGTATTTCATGGTGATTCATTGGTATCTTAGAAATCTAAGAAGCAGAATATGGTGTCAAGATCATAAGCTGAAGTAGAGTACTGATCAATGGCAAATGCAACATGTGAATTAACTTGACTATTATCTTTACTAAAAGAATTTGGTGTTAGTCATTCCAAATCTGCAGTGCTGTATTGTGATAACCAAGCTGCATTACATATAGCAACAAATCCAGTTTTCCACGAGAGAACCAAACACTTAGAAATAGATTGTGATCTGGTTAGAGAAAAGATCCAAGCTGAGGTGTTGAAGACTTTACATGTTTTAAGTAAAAACCAGATTGTTGATGCTCTTATTAAAGCACTACAACCTACACAATTCAGAGAATTGGTTGACAAGATTGGACTAATTAATATATATAGTCCATCTTGAGGGGGAGTCTTAGAAATACCCTGATGAAAATATTGCATATGTCAAAGATTAGTTATGTTAGTTCAAGTTAGTTGGTTGGTTACAAGTTAGTTAGCTAAGTGAACTCATAAACCTGTATAGAAGGCAACTACTCTACACACTTGTATTATTCAATTTTTATTCTCATGAATAAACTCACAGATCACTCAGTTGAGTTCATTTCTTCTCCATTCCATTCTATGATCAATTGTTCAATTTGTAATAGTTTGCACATTGTACAGGGTGCGAGATGTATGGATTGATGTAGGAAAGCAACAAGAAATACCGGAGTAAGTGATGGACCATAGCACTAACAGTAATGAACATCTGCAATCAATTAGATATCTAACTAAAAGCATTGTATAGGGTTGATGAGTTTCGTTGCGTGAAGAGGAATGATCTTATCAAAATCCTGGTCGATGCTTTGCCACCCGGAACAGTACGTTTTGGATGCCAGATTGTTTCGGTGAATATGGACCGGGAAAATGCTTATCCCACTCTTCAACTTTATGGTGGAAAATCAATTCGAGCCAAGGTAATACAGAATGAGTCTGTATTTTTTATATGTTTAAATCCTTAATTCTACGTTACATGATGCCCATTGTCATGTTATATTCTAAAAGCAGGGGTGAAATTGCATAATTGAAGAGGGTACTAATTAATAGCTTGTTTTGAGAGACTATTTATTTGCAAACGGAGTTGATCTCTCGTTGATTTTTCTGCTGATTGTGTTACAGGTTCTGATTGGATGTGATGGATCCAGGTCAACCGTGGCTGATTTCCTTGGGCTCAAAACTGCAAAACTTTTTTCTCTTCTTGCAGTAAGAGGTTTAACCAATTATCCAAATGGTCATGCGTATCCTCATGAGTTCACTCGCACGAGGAAGGGCAAAATCTTGGTAGGAAGAATTCCAATTACTGATAAGTTGGTATATTGGTTTGTGGTTCAACAGTTGACCCCATCAGGTGAAATTTTAGATATATATTTTTACATTTTCTTCTTAGTTAAAAATGTGTTCAAGCTTAAGCTCTCGAATTCATCTTATTTTGACCTGGTGTTCATCATTTCTACATATTAACAGATGAAAAGTTGACACATGATCCGGAAATGATCAAACGATCAACCACAAGTATAGTAACTGGTTTTCCAAGGGATGTAATAGAAATGATAGAAGGGGCTGAGATGGATTCGTTGTCTCTAACTCACTTGAGGCATCGCGCGCCATGGAACTTACTACTAACAACATTCAGGAAAGGGACAGTGACAGTAGCCGGAGATGCAATGCATGTAATGGGCCCGTTCCTTGGACAAGGTGGTTCGGCAGCTTTAGAAGATGCCGTTGTCCTCGTCAGGTGTTTGGCACAAAAATTAGGAGCCGAAGACTTATCTAACTGCAGTAGGCAGATACTGATAAACAAAGCTGGAAAAGCAATCGATCAATATGTGAAGGAGAGGAGAAAACGGCTGGTGGCATTGTCAACACGATCATATGTTACTGGCTTGCTACTGGAAACGAGATCGCAGTTGGTGAAATTCGTTGCGATCACGTTATTGGTTATTCTGTTCAGGGACCCAATTGGCCACACTAAATATGACTGTGGTAGACTGTAGTGTAGAAAACTTGAAGGCAAAAATATCCGATTCGCTCCGAACCCGATGGACACCGATCCGAAATGTGAAATAAAAATACCGATCCGGTGGACGGACGCATGGCGGATCAGGGCGGATATCCGTGATCCGCCACGGATCTCGGGGCGGGGCGGGGCGGATCGGGCCCGAATTAAAAAAAAAAAGGATTCAATTGTAAAAAGATAAAAAAATTGGGACTAGGACTGAAAATACAATTTTAAACTTTCTAAACATAATGAAATTGAAATCTGAAATGAAAATGTGAAATGTGAAATCTGAATCTCTCTCTCTAAGTCTCTTCCCTGTGCCTGTAACATCCGTGACCGCCTGACTGGTGACCGTGAGCTTCCAGACCCTGCTTCATCTCTCCGCGCAGCTCCGCCTGACCCTTCTTCTCCATTTTCTTCGGGTATAATAGTGTATATAAGTATATTTCTCCATTTTCTTCGGGTATAATAGTGTATATGCAGGGTATAATAGTGTATATAAGTATATTTCTTCAAGCCGTGTATTATATATATATAAGTATATTTCTTCAAGCCGTGTATATAAGTATATTTCTACAAGGTTATGGATCAAAGAAAAAAAATTAAACAAGCGCCCAGGTGATCTGTGAATTATATATATATTATATGTCTCCCTCCCTGGCCATATTCTCCCGCGAATAATTACCATCCACATGAATTCACTACTTTTCTTAGGATATTAATTTATAATATTCTTTTTTATTTTTTCTGTTGTCTGCATATTTGACTCTGTATATATGTATTATGTAATGTTATTTTCTTGAAAGAGTAGTAATACCAATATATAATTTGGCATGTCCAAAACAATTATATTTTTTTAAAATTCATTCTTGGCCTTTCTCCTTTTCTTTTTATCTTTGTATTTTTCTGCAGCCTGTCTAAGAATGAACACCAACCATAGAGATATGTGTGAGAGAGACAGAGATGTTGACACGTTTGTTTAGTTATTGTTTTGGACATCTGTATGTAGTTAGTGTGTGTACTGTGTGTGAAAAACATCATGGATTTCCTCACAATTGTCTTTGGATTATTATTTGCACTTACCTTCATCCAAGATGGCCGATCCATTGGCCAAAAAAAAAAAAAAAAAAAAAAACGGATCAAGATACGGATCGGGATCCGATCCGCCTCGATCCAGATCCGATCCGCCCGAAAAATGGCGGATCGCGCGGGATTGGATCTTCTACAATTATTATGCATGATTTTGGATCGCCGATCCGCCCGATCCGCCTGTTGCCATCACTAATTATGGCTGCTTTGTGTTTTGTTAGCATGATCTTCAGTTCCCATAATATATGTGTATGTTTAGTAATGAATTTTGTAGATTATAAGCAGTGGATCTTATGGAATGTGTGGATAAAAAGTGAACAAAAATTATGAGTCTTACAAAATGTGGATAAAAATAATATTTGACCAATTTATAAGTACTTATAAGAACTCACAAACATAGCCGTATTTCCATAGTTTTAGGTAGTTTTGTGCTCTTATTGTTTCACATAATTCATTGACTGCATGAACAGGAGTCTCTCCGCCTAGGCTTAGACTCAGTTCTTTTTTTGGTATCAGATGTTGGGATTTTACCTCAAAGTTGTCAAAAGTTAAACTTAAGAAAAAAATAACTAGTAGATCGCTTCTTAGAGGTAAGATCCGACTGTAGGATCTATTATGATGATAGATTGAGGTGGTCAACAGATTTTGGAAATGATTGATAGAGTGAAATGATCGATTGAAAGAGATGGATTGAGGAGGTAAGAAGATTTTGGAGATGATCAAATCAGAATTTAAGCAATCAATAAATTTTAGAGGAGATGATTTTGTGAAGAGAGAAATTGAAGACATAGTGACACACGGATATTTAAGTAATTTTTTCTTCATATAGCGGAGAAAACTCCCAGCATCATGATTACAGTGATTAGCAGTTTATTTTTTTCCAATTTTTCGTGCCTTTTCTTTCGGAAAGAAAAGATGTCATAAGATATGATTATATTAACATGGAAAATTGCAAATTTCCAATTCATTCTCCTTGTGCAGCAGCCGAAATTTGGAGCAATGTTTAGGTCATATTTTTCAGCAACGTTGCTTATAAATAGAGGTTCTTTTATTCTATTTTCTGGTATGTGCCTTGAAGGTTTTTTAGAGAAAAAATTAGAAGTCTTGCATCTTAATTTTTCGTATTCTCTTTGTGGGTTACCAAGATCTCCTTGTGAAGAAAATCAATTAGTGCTCTGGGAAGGATTTAAATTTTAGCAAACAAATCTTGCCAAAATCAACATAAGACTGAAAAGTCTTACAAAAGTCTTCCAATTACGACAAAGTAGTGTCAACATTTATAGTGCCCCATCCCGATCAAAAAAAAAAAAAAAAACATTTATAGTGCCCCACCATTCTTGACTTTGTTGCCTATCTTTTTAATGCATTTTGGCTGCTTCCGAGCCAATTTCTCAACAACTTGATCATCAATATATAAGCTTTGTGGGGGACCCTTTTTCTGAAATATCATAAAAGTAGAGTCAAGTGGATTGTGGACTATGTATAAATATTTACATATGGATATGGATCATATAGATATGGATATGGATTCAGTGGAAGAAAGTCATGAGATTGTCATAGTTGGAGGTGGGATTTGTGGCCTTGCCACCGCTCTTGCTCTTCACAGGTTACTTACTCGAGCTTTCCTTTGTTTAATTAAGCGACCGGCGAAAGAAAACCGGTCTCGGGTTATTAAATGGTTGAAGAGGAACTTGTTTCACTCGATTTGCTCCTTCACACCAACATTATTCCTATTTTTATTTTAGTTACTGAAAAATACAAAATTTGAATGAACTCAGGAAAGGGTTGAGAAGCATAATTTTGGAAAGATCAGATACTTTGCGAGATACAGGAGCAGCTATTGGAATCAGAGCTAATGGCTGGCGAGCACTTGATCAACTTGGCGTCGCCTCAGACCTTAGACAGAGGGCCGTTTCCATTCACAGGTACAACGAATATTTTGGTTGTAAAAAATCATTCTTTGTTGTTTGGTCGAGACTTTTCAAGATAGTTTGTGTTGTGCGATTATAATCTCACAAGTGGATGGATCGTTGACAAGTAATATAGTAACAAATAGAGTGTCGAACCCACGAGAACCAGATATCAATTCAACCAATTAATTTATACTTTAAATTCTAACAATAAAACGAAACACAGATTTAATTTTGATGTGTGACTATAAACTAATTTAACTATTTTAATTAAATTGAAAATAACAATAACCAACTTTGAAAGATGAGAACGAATTAAAATTTACCAACACTATGATTCACAAATCCACCGACACGTTTTATAATCAATTATCTGTTAATCACTTTTTTAGCTTTTAATTACTTTAAATTGAAAATCGGCATTCCTAAATTAATCGAAAGCCTCTATCGATGGTCAATCAATTCTATATATTATGCGAACTTAATTATCTCTAATTAAGCTTCGAACATAAACACATGCATTAAAATCTCAAAAACACTTACATGGATTTCATAAAACATAATGGTAATCTCTATCTATTATTGGACCCTATGTTATTCAATACCACGTGCTTAATCTATATTGAATCTCTCGACTTCAATATAGATCACAATATATTCTAATGGTGATCAAGCATTAAAATAATATAAAAACTGAATAAAGAATAATCAACTCACGGGCAATTAATTATTAAAAAGGAAAAACTTCTAATTAATTAAAAATGCGAGGTTTCATCGTTCATCCTAGAAAAAGTAAATTAGCCGGACATGATTTCGTCAATTATTGTAATAATTGAGTTCATCATGATTCGGAGAAAGAAAAACAAAAAGTAAAATAAAACCCGTGATTCCGGCTCGATGATCTTCGATCCAGTGCCTTGATCACCGTCTCTTGCTTTGTATCTTGTTCTCCTCAAAATTCGTCGCCCGCGAGATGTCTATTCCCCGCCTTTTATACTCTTCTCCCAACTCTCCAAAACGTGGTTGAGGAAGTTGGATCAATATAGGCTTGGTAGAATTCTAATCCAATCAGGTTTCTACCAAAACTGCTACGTTTGGCCCATGCGATCGCATGGGGTAATACCTTGCGATCGCATGGTATTCATGATAAACATTCTGCAGAAATTTTGTCCTTCCTGCGATCGCACCGAAATCATGCCATGCGATTGCATGGTTGATTTTGGTGCTGAGTTTGAATTTTCCTCCTTGATAATTGCACGTCAAGCCCCTGAAGTCTCTTTTCTTAGCAATTAAGCCCCATTTTCTTCATTTTGCTCTCTTTTCATCCGAGTGATACTTGAATTTGATTATTTCCTAAATTAATAAGAAAATAGCATGCAATTAAACTGAAAACAATTAAGAGTACTCATAATTGTCCTTTTTTGTGAGCCCAGATAAGTACAAAATTGTACTTATCAAATACCCCCAAACTTGAACTATTATTCGTCCTCGAATAAACTAGCTAAAAACAATCTTGCACTTAATGAAATAAGCAATAATAAAGTTCACAATATAAATAGCATGTCGTTCTTGCTTCAGGTTTTGCAAAAAGAAAAGCTTATAATTCATGACGAGTGTTCGGGTTATCTGATTTGTAAGCGTGATTCTACTTAAAACATACTTGAGATGTGTGAGAGCAGTTCATCGATCAACTTAATTTTATGGTGGTGATAGCCCAACCACTTGGTCAATTGTTCATTTCCCTCTCGTAAGGTACACTTCCCCCAAAAAAATTGTTTTCTCTCAAATTTCTGAGATTTCTGGGTCTAAGGTTGTTCACGTTCTTTTCTTTCTAGAGGTTGGTTGAGAAAGCTGATGATCGCGACAACCTAGGTTTATAAAAATTCTCCAATTTATGAGCACTCTCGACCAGAAATTTTCTACTAAGTAAGTCAAACCCATTAGTCATCTAATCCTCATGTTTACTTTGCAAAGGGTTTCATCATTTTTTATTTATTTTTTCTTTTCTTTTTTTTTAATTAAATCTTATGTGCAGAACTCAGTCCATTAAGCTTTTTCAATGACTCATGTAACGAGCTTTAGGTCGATGACTCCCAAGTCTTTTGAACTTTAGGACATCAGATTTTGAGAAACCCCTACGGGCCTTTTTACTCAAGTCAAATAGGCTACGAAAAGAGTTATAAGATATTAATAGGGTGCCAAAATCAGTTCATTAAGCTTTCTAGATGACTCATGTAACGAGCTTTAGGTCGATGACTTTATCACTCGAGTCAAAAAGGCTACGAAAAGAGTTATATAATAATAACATTGTTCTTTGCGTGCAATAAGTTCATGCTAGGGGATTAGATTCCTAACATTCGGTCATTACTTAGTTTCCTCTAACTGGTCTAAAGTGCTCCACACAATTTTGTTTTTCGACATACATGGAATCAAACATAACCTAGATAGCCACCATCACAGCTTATTCACTACAATCACTCACTCTATTGGTTACTTAGTTGAGATACATATAATTTTAAGGTTTAGAGATCCTATTGCTTTCAACTTAAGTGCACCAATATAGCTACATATCATTGTCACTGGCCGACACAACCCGATATCAGATATGATTAAATGGTCTCACATTTAAATAAAAATATACTATGTTCACAAGTCACGATTTAAAGCTAAAATTAAATAAAAAGTTGCATCATTAGCCAGCAAGGCTATTCATACCACATAAACATGCAAACAAAATAAAAATTAATTTTTTTTTTACTAAAAAAAACTAAGTTAAAAATCAAAAATCAAATATCAAATATCACGAATTTTTCAATTAAGCAAATTTTCATTAACCACCCCCAAACTAGAAACGTACATTGTCCCCAATGTCATGCAAAAAGACATAAGAACATAAAAAAATTTAGGTACTTTTCGGAAGTGGAACCGGAAGGCTTGGGTAGAGAAGGAGTGTGGAATGATCAACTGGTGGGGGAGCTGGCATGGGAGTCGGGTAGCAAATCTGAGCATGGATGTCATCAAGCTTGCTCGCACATCTGTCCAACCGCCTCTTCACTTGGTCGCAGTCAGATCGAATCCGGCTTTGCTCTAGTTCAGCCTGCTGCTGACTAGACTCGATACTCGTCTGAGTGTGTCGAACTGCATCAACTCGAGCTCGCAACGTCGTCAACTCCTGCTGCAAAGTACGTAACTCAATCCTCGTAGAAACAATGAGTCGGGTCTGCTCAGCCTAACCCTCGAGTAGGCGATGTAGCAGAGATGCTATGTCTCCGGTGGTGGTGCGGTGGCTGGGGTGCTTGTTGGTCACGCGGGCCTTTCATCTAGAGGATGCTTGTCTGCGGTTGGGTAGCCCCCACAGCTCGTGCAGTGGCCTGTCTCGCATTCTTCAAAGCAAAGCGGTTGATAGGTCCATTTGCTTTCAATACTAGCTCCGCAGGTGAGATTGGAACCCCCGCTGCTGCACAGATACCACTAATCAGAGCTGGGAAGATGGTTGTGTGCCTCTTGTCCGTCTGGAAGCCCAGCATGCTAATCAGGGTGTAGATGTAATTCTCCAAGTCGATCTTCCTCCCATGAGCCAGATGGTATAATAGTCGAACTCTAGCATCATTGATGGTGATACGATGTCTGGTCGGGTCGATGTTGTGGCTCACAAATACATTCAGGATGAGAAGGGAGTCTGTCAACTTCTTTTGTGCTCAAAGTCCCTCCCGGGTAGTGGCAATGCATCTGCTTTGCCATATAAAAATCAGCCACCTCACCCATATCACGAATGGAGGCGAGAGTGAATATCTTGATGGATAGGCCATAGAAGTCATTGATAACCCTCGGGGTAAACATGAACCATGTACCCGTGTACCCGTCTCGTCCATAGTGCTCCGTCCCTCGAATGTCGATCTCTTGGTTGAAATTTGCGTGAGAACTCATGGACGAGCTGGGAGTAAACCGTATGTGGTGTATCGTACCACCTGGACCATCTGCGAGACATCAATGAGGTTATATAGCTCGGAGTGAGGGAAGTCGTCCAGTGCAATCTCCGATCCCCAAATGGTCCAATGGCTAATGACCTTAGTGAATCTCTCATTGTGTTCCTCGGAAAGATAATGGCGAGAGTCGGTGGTGTCTATCCGTGCTCTTTTTGACGTGTTGCCGGTTGCCTTCTTCTTTTCTTTTTAGCGGCGGTTGGGGGTCGTTTTGGAGCCATAATCTGTAAAATGAACAAAATTACGTTAGATGTGAAAAATAGCCTATATGGTTCAAGACATCACCCCCAAACTAGTTTAAACATTAGGGAAAAAATTTCGAAAAAACGTGTTAGACTAGGCTACTTCGTGCTCCGAGAAATCTAACTAAAAATCTGCAAAAATGAAACGGACAAGGGTGGCATGAAAGTGTATGATATGGTCTACCACTTAGTCAAATTTCACATGATTTCGAGGTCATTTGGGCCAAACGGATGGTGGACGAAGGTACTAACGGAGGCAGGCTGCTTTTGGCGTGCACATGGGCTGCCATGCCGTGGGCAGGGCTGCATGCAGCCTATGTTTACGGTTGGAATGATCTAGTGATAAAAACGTGCCTAAGCCGAGGTGAATGCTTCTAGATGATGACATTTGGTCAATAAGCTAGCCTAAGGTCTAGTTTCCACCAATTTGGGCAAAGAAATTGGATGGGACATTTCATCAAACACTATGTAGGCAATGCTTGATCTTCAAGAGATTGAATAAAATGGGGAAATCATCAAAGCCAAAAAATTTTAGATCCTAAGCAACTAAACCCAATCCAATTCAAGTATCCCTTTCAATTCAAGCCTAATCTAAACACGTTTCACTCCATATTGATCAAAATGTAAAAGTTATGAACATGAAAGGTAAAAACCGAAATTAGCATGAAAAAAAATGGGAACTTACCGTGTAATTCGTGGATTTAGATGTGTAAGAAAGCTTGATTGTGTGGAATTGAAGTCCAAGGATGCTCGGTTTGTGTTTGGAGGTCAAGGATTGAAGAGGGATAGGTTTTTGAAGTCCAAAAGTTGAGTTTTGAAATGGAAGGTCGTTCCTAAGATTTGAATGTTACGGTGTTCCTTGCGATCGCAAGGCATTAATGTCCCACGATCGCAAGAAGGACAAAAATGGGCGTAATGTAATCGCTTCATCTATGCGATCGCGATGGTAATCCCATGCGATCGCATACGGAATGTTCGATTTCAAAATTTTTTTTTTAAAAAAAATTGAAACATAACTTTAACATAAGTAAAAACATGCATATGCAAAATGACGATGATAAAAACCTCGAAACCTAAGAATTAAAAACTTATTTCAAATCCTAAAAACCTAAAACGTGCAAAAACGTGATTAAATTCCTAAAACCGAAATAATGCCGAAAATTTAAATAAAAGGGAGAAAAATGGGTTGCCTCACATTGAGCGCTTGTTTAAAGTCTTTAGCTCGACTTTGTCGCGGTGATCACTCCGGATTGCTCAAAGCGGCAAATGACTTTTCTTCGAAAAATCACCTCCAAGTATTGTTTTAGTTTCTTTGTCCGTTTACTTTGAAACCGCCCTTCGTGTCACGAGCCATTTCTACCGCTCCATGTGGGTAGACTTTCACTCTGAAGTGAATGGCCGGACCACATCGAACGCAGTTTCCGTGAAAGAGCTTGAGTCGATAGTTGAATAAGAGAACTTTTTGTCCCGCCACAAACCGCCTTTTTGAATATTTTTGTCATGCCAATTCTTGGTTTCTCTTTATCTGATTTGACATTTTCATAGGCCTCGAACTCGAATTCTTCCATTTCGTTCAATCGAAGCGGTCTTTTCTCACCGGCTTCTTTCAAGTCAAAATTCAACTTCCATAATGCCCAATAGGCTCGGTGCTCCAACTCAATCGGTAAATGGCACGCTTTCTCAAAAATTAGGCGATAAGGTGACATTCCAATTGGTGTTTTGAATGCAGTTCGATATGCCCAAAGGGCATCATCCAGTTTTCTCGACCAATCTTTTCTCGAGATACTCACCGTAAGCTCTAAGATCATTTTCAACTCTCGGTTGGAGATTTCCACCTGGCTGCTAGTTTGTGGATGGTATGGAGTAGCCACACGGTGCTTCACACCGTATTTTGCCATCGGGGCAGTTTTGGGGCAATGTAGAGCAAAAGTTATACATGTCATATATTATGCCAACCGAACTCTCAATGACGCTCAGATGAATTGTGCCACTACAGAAAAGGAATTACTAGCAGTAGTATTTGCCTTCGAAAAATTTTGATATGATAAGTACTCACAAAAAGGGACAATTATGAATACTCTTAGTTTTTTTCAGTTTAATTGCATGCTATTTTCTTATTAATTTAGGAAATAATCAAATTCAAGTATCACTCGGGTGAAAAGAGAGCAAAATGAAGAAAATGGGGCTTAATTGCTAAGAAAAGAGACTTCAGGAGCTTGACGTGCAATTATCAAGGAGGGGAATTCAAACTCAGCACAAAAATCAACCATGCAATCGCATGGCATGATTTCGGTGAGATAGCAGGAAGAAATTTTGTCCTTCCTGCGATCGCACCGAAATCCGGAGGAGGCAGTTTCTCTATAACCTGAATCTTTACTTTGTCGACTTCAATGCCTTTTTCTGATATCCTGTGTCCCAACACGATGCCTTCTTGGACCATAAAGTGACATTTTTCCCAATTAAGTACCAAGTTGGTTTTCTCGCAAAGCTGAAGTACCATGGTCAAATTTTTTAGGCAATCGTCGAATGATGCTCCAAAAACTGAAAAATTATCCATGAAAACTTTAATGAATTTTTTGACCATATCTGAGAAAATAGACATCATACAACGCTGAAATGTGGCTGGGGCGTTGCATAGGTCAAATGGCATACGCCTATAAGCAAACGTGCCATAATGGCAAGTAAAGGTAGTCTCTTCTTGATCTTCTGGCGCGATATGAATATGATTGTAGCCTGAATACCCATCAAGGAAGCAATAATGAGAATGACCTGCCAATCGTTCCAACATCTGGTCGATGAAAGGTAGAAGAAAATGGTCTTTTCGAGTGGCATCATTCAACTTCCTGTAGTCAATACAAACTACTTGGTAGGTAGTCAATATTTGGAATGAGCTCGTTATTATCATTCTTTTCAACTGTGATCCCTCCTTTTTTTGGCACTACCTAGACTGAGCTTATCCAAGTACTATCTGAAATATGATAGATAATACCGGCGTCAAGTAGTTTCAACACTTCAGCTCGGACTACTTCTTGCAAATGAGGATTCAATCTGCGTTGATGTTGCGCTATTATTGGTTTATACGCCTCTTCTATTAGAATCTTGTGCATGCATAAAAGGCGGCCGATACCTCTGATGTCTGATATAGTCCACCTGATGGCTGATTTGTAATTCCTCAAGACTCGGAGTAATTTATCCTCCTGATCCTGATCAATAGAGTTGGTAATAATAACTAGAAGAGTGGATGAGTCACCGAGATAAGCATACCTAAAGTGAGAAGGTAATTGCTTTAACTCGAGAATTGGTGCCTTTTGAACTGAAGGAGGCTGCTGAGGATGTGTGGTACCCAGATCCATATATCTACTCATTATTTCAACCCGTTCTACTCCTTGTAAATATCTGGCACATTCTTCAAGAACTGGAGATTCAGAATTTTCATCTTGAGAATGCATAATACACGCTTTCCATGGATTTGAAGAATTTCCCAAGGTAAATGTGTTAGTTGCCTCGTGATCAATGATATCGATCTGAAAGCATGAATCAAAGGAGCTTGGATACCGAATTGCTTTGAACACGTTGAAAGTGACTTGCTCCTTATTCAATCTCAACATTAGCTGCCCTTTTTGCACATAAATTAGGGCTCTTCCAGTAGCTAAGAATGGTCGCCCCAAGATAAGTGGCACATCTCTATCTTCCGCCATATCGAGGATAATGAAGTCAACTGGGAATATGAACTTGTCTACTTTTACCAAAATATCTTCAATAACTCCACATGGGCGTTTAACTGACCGATCATCTAACTAGAGTGAAATTGTAGTTGGCTTTACCTCCCCGAGACCTAGTTGCCTGAAAATAGAATAAGGCATCAAGTTAATGCTAGCACCTAAATCACATAATGCTTTTTTTGAAAAATGAACTACCAACAGTACAAGGAATAGAGAAACTCTCCGGATTTTTTAATTTCGGCGGTAGCTTGTTTTGCAAGATAGCATGCACTCCTCAGTAATCATAACTGTTTCGTGCTCTTCCAACTTCTTTTTATTTGAAAGGATTTTCCTTCATAAATTTTGCATAACTCGGCATCTGTGCTAGAGCATCAGCAAACGGTATGTTGATTTGGAGTTTCTTGAATACATCGAGAAATTTCTCGAATTGCTTGTCTAGCTTATGTTTTCGCAGCTTCTGAAGAAATAGAATTGGAGGGACATAAGCCAGTTGTGGAATATAAGCTGGTGGAGAGTCCCTTTCTGGAGCAAATTCTGCACTTAATTTGTTTTCTCTCTTTGTTGGACACAGTTTCATTTTCTACACCTGGTCTAGTTACATGAATCTTCGTAACTGAGCTCCGCTCCTCATGGTAATTGCATTTATTTGCTCTTTTAGATTGACCTCGGTATTGCTTGGCCATGTGCCTGGTTGTCGCTCGGTCAACAAATTAGCCAACAGCCCAATCTGATTTTCCATATTCTTTATAGCAACATCCTGTCTTTTCTGCATCTCCTTCAATTTAGATTCCATACGCGTGACAGTTTCTTCCAGTCCTTCTTTTTTCTCTTGTGGCCTCCCTTGATTTGGCGGATTCTAAATATTTTGGTTGTTGCCATAGGAGAAGTTTAGATGATTTCTCCATCCTGGATTGTAAGTCTGTGAATAAGGATTATTCTACTGTTGCTGAAAATTCTGAGCATATGCAACTTGTTTAGGGACGGCATATCAACTTTTGTCAATGGACATTCTGAAGATTGATGGTTTGCCCCGCATGTTACACAAATTGGTGAAGACATCTGAACCATATTAGCTGAATGAGAATATTTCATTGTCTCCATCTGCTTTGCCAATGCATCAATTTTCGCCAGTACAAGCGAATTTGTATCTACCTCATGCACCCCTGCTGCTTTCCTTTGTACCCCTCTGTCTGGCCCATAACAAATTGTTCACTCATTGTTTCATACAAGTCATGGAGGTCGCCGGCAGACCTATTTTGGATAGAGCCACCTGCTGCAGAATCGACTGAAGAATGACTGCTAGGAACTAGACAAAAGTAGAAGAAATGATTCTGAGCTGGTAAAGAAAAACCGTGGCTTGGACACTTTCTGAGCAATTGCTTGAATCTTTCCCATGCCTCATGAAAGTTTTCCAACTCATATTGTTGGAAATTGGAAATTTCATACTTTAATTTGTTCACTCTGGCTGGAGGAAAGTATTTCAGTTTGAACTTTTGGATCAGATCACCCCAAGTTGTGATGCTCCCAAGCGGTAGTGAATCTAACCATTCTCGAGCTTTATCTTTCAATGTGTGTGGAAATAGCCTCATCTTCAGTGCCTCTTCGTTAACACCGTGGTATTTGAAATTGCCACAGAATTCATCGAAGCGAGAAATGTGGTAATGAAGATTTTCATCTATCATCCTGTAGTACGGCAGATTGTTCGAGAACAAGTTGATCACATCTGGCCTCAATTGGAAGTTGTCGTATCCATAAGGCGGATATATTATACTGGACCGATTTTCAACAATCGGTGGCATCATATATTCACCCATAAGAATATCTCGCTCATTAACTTCAACAGGTCGAGCTATTGGTGCTTGATAATTTCTGCCATCTGCAGGTAATGGATTCTGGATTCGGTTATCCTCCATTGTGTCTTGTTGCTGTTGTTTCTTTTCTCTTTTCTCACGTTGTCGTCGGTGAAAGCTTCGTTCAATTTTTGAATCTAAATCAAATAGATCAAGATCTTTTGTACGGCACATACACACTTAACACCTAAAAATTTAGAAAATAGATAAAATTCAGCAGTATCACGAAGAATTGAAAATATAAATAAAAATAACTAATACTAAAAAGAATTGTTAAAAGTTAAATTATAAATTAACGTAGCAATTAATAAAACTAGTCCCCGACAACGGCGCTAAAAACTTGTTGTGCGATTATAATCCCGCAAGTGGACGGATCGTTGACAAGTAATATAGTAACAAATAGAGTGTCGAACCCACGAGAACCACATATCAATTCAACCAATTAATTTATACTTCAAATTCTAACAATAAAACGAAACACAGATTTAATTTTGATGTGTGACTCTAAACTAATTTAACTATTTTAATTAATTGAAAATAACAATAGCAACTTTGAAAGATGATGACGAATTAAAGTTTACCAACACTAGGATTCACAATTCCACCGACACGTTTTATTATCAATTATCTGTTAATCACTTTTTAGCTTTTAATTACCTTAGATTGAAAATCAGCATTCCTAAATTAATTGAAAGCCTCTCTTGATGGTCAATCAATTCTATATGTTATGCGAACCTAATTATCTCTAATTAAGCTTCGAACATAAACACATGCATTAAAATCTTAAGAACACTTATATGGATTTCATTAAACATAATAGTAATCTCTATCTATTATTGGACCATATGTTATTCAATACCACGTGGTTAATCTATATTGAATCTCTCGACTTCAATATAGATCACAATATATTCTAATGGTGATCAAGCATTAAAATAATATAAAAACTGAATAAAGAATAATCAACCCACGGACAATTAATTACTAAAAACGAAAAACTTCTAATTAATTAAAACACGAGGTTTCATTGTTCATCCTAAAAAAAGTAAATTAGTCGGATATGATTTCGTCAATTATTGCAATAATTGAGTTCATCATGATTCAGAGAAAGAAAAACAAAAAGTAAAATAAAACCCGTGATTCCAGCTCGATGATCTTCGATCCAGTGTCTTGATCTCCGTCTCTTGCTTTGTATCTTGTTCTTCCCAAAATTCGTCGCCCGTGAGATGTCTATTCCCCGCCTTTTATACTCTTCTCCCAACTCTCCAAAACGTGGTTGAGGAAGTTGGATCAATATAGGCTTGGTAGAATTCTAATCCAATCAGGTTTCTACCAAAACTGCTGCGTTTGGCCCATGCGATCGCATGGGATAATACCTTGCAATCGCATGGTATTCATGATAAACATTCTGCAGAAATTTTGTCCTTCCTGCGATCGCACCGAAATCATGCCATGCGATCGCATGGTTGATTTTGGTGCTGAGTTTGAATTTCCCTCCTTGATAATTGCACATCAAGCTCCTGAAGTCTCTTTTCTTAGAAATTAAGCCCCATTTTCTTCATTTTGCTCTCTTTTCATTCGAGTGATACTTGAATTTAATTATTTCCTAAATTAATAAGAAAATAGCATGCAATTAAACTGAAAACAACTAAGAGTACTCATAATTGTCCCTTTTTGTGAGCCCAGATAAATACAAAATTGTACTTATCAGTTTGCATAATAATATTGTAACCTCTGTTTAGCTAAGATTAAAAAGTTTATTATTGATGTGTCCTGTTTGCGTAAATATTGTACTTTCTTAGGTTGTGTTAGATTTTGATTCAAGTTATAATTTTTATACAAGTTAATAAAAGTTGTTGAAATGTGTGGTTGAAAATTTATAAATAGTTGTAGTTCTCATGAAATGTATGGTTAAAATTAATTCTTGACTTTGATTTCAACTTTTCAACAAAATTTTAATTGAAATCAAACAAGCTAGATAGTTACTTTTGATTAAAAAAAGTACTTATTAAGAAGAATAGCACAAGTCCTCATATGTTGATTATAGTTTTGATAGTTAATCGATGTTGGATTTATTCTTAACATGTCCCACAAGATGGTGGACGTTCGTTTGAGCACACTAATTTTGAAATCTGAATGTTAGTTTGAACTTTATACAGATCAAATTTATCGTATGAGCTTAATTGTTTGTGATACCATATTAAGACTCGTAATTCTATCTTTAAATGTCAATATTGTTAAAAAGAATAGTTCAAATCCTTATATATTGGTTATAGTTACGATACTTAATCGATGTGAGATTTATCCGTCGACATTTAAAAGTGGATATGTTGAGAATTCTTAGCAAGGGTACTTGTATTTTTGCTAATAGTAGTTAAGATTATTGAAACTTTAAGGTTCGGGACGTACTTGCTCTATTTCAAATATGTTTTAATTTTCCGTATTGTACAGGATGCGAGACATATGGACTGATGTAGGAAAGCAACAAGAAATACCAGAGTAAGTCACATGAACCATAGAACTAATTCACCAAGAATGAACATCTCTAATCAAATTAGATATCTAATTAAAATTCATTTTGATATATAGGATTGGTGAGTGTCGTTGCCTGAAAAGAAATGATCTTATCAAAGCCTTGGCAGACGCTTTGCCACCCGGAACAGTGCATTTTGGACGCCAGATTGTCTCGGTGAACATGGACCGGGAAAACGCCTATCCAACTCTTCAACTTTATGGTGATAAATCAATTCGAGCTAAGGTAGTACAGAATCAATCTGAATTTTATTATGCTTCCGTTTGATTTAACTTAAAAAGTGGCTAAAAAGTTGAGGTCAAAGTGACAATGTGTATAAGTTAATTGCTTGTTTGATCTCTCTAATTGATTTTTCTGATTAATTATCACGTATTACAGGTTCTGATTGGATGCGATGGATCCAGGTCGACTGTGGCTGATTTCATCGGACTCAAAAGTACAAAACTTTTTGCAATTCTTACAGTTAGAGGTTTAACCAATTATCCAAATGGTCATGCATTTGATCATGAGCTCACTCGCATGAGGAGGGACAAAACCTTGGTAGGACGAGTTCCAATCACTGATAAGTTGGTATATTGGTTCGTCGCTCAACAATGGACCCCGTCAGGTGAAAAGTTGACACATGATCCGGAAGTAATCAAACGATTAACCTCAAGTGCAGTGACTGGTTTCCCAAGTGATGTAATAGAAATGATAGAAGGTGCTGAGATGGATTCGTTGTCTCTGACCCGCTTGAGGCATCGTGCGCCGTGGGACTTACTACTAACATCATTTAGGAAAGGAACGGTGACAGTAGCCGGAGATGCAATGCATGTAATGGGTCCATTCCTTGGACAAGGTGGTTCGGCAGCTCTAGAAGATGCCGTTGTCCTTGCCAGGTGCTTGGCACAAAAAGTAGGAGCCGAGGACTTATCAGCTAACTGCAGTAGGCAGATACTGATAAACAAAGCCGGAGAAGCAATCGATCAATATGTGAAGGAAAGGAGAGAACGGCTGGTGGCATTATCAACACGAACATATATTACCGGCCTTGTACTGGAAACAAGATCGCGGCTAGTGAAATTTGTCGCAATCATGTTATTGGTCATTCTGTTTAGTGACGCAATTGGTCACACTAAATATGATTGTGGTAGACTTTAGTGTAGAGAATGTACACTGTGAACAAAAAAAATGTTATTATTACAGCTTATTTAGTTTACACACAATTAAAGCCATCAATAAGGAAATGTAATCCAATTCACTTCAATTCAAATCTTTTTGTTCAAAAAAATGAAAATAAGAGTTACTGATGAGTTACGATTACTTTTCATAACCCCAGAAATCCATCTCGCTACGTAAAGATAGTTGATTGATATGGTTCATAGAAGGTTCATTTACATCCTCAAACCTCACCCCTTTAGATGAGTCGTCATGTCCTAGTTGAGAAGTCACAATTCGATCGATCATACCCCATTCGTTCAGATTCTCCGGTTGGCACTTTCCGACCGCTTCAATGCCAGAACCATAACCAAGATTCTGATCTGTACTGCCACTTTCACAATCTCTGGTAGTGCTGGACATGAATTGCTTCACCATAATTGGTGACTGATCTGAAAACTGATCATAACCCAATGGCTTGTGAGTAGGTATAAAGTTTTGGGCTTGTAGTTGTGGATATTGAGGCAGTGCCACTGGAATGTGTGAATAGTTAAGTCCATGAGTCTGTTGTTGATGCATTAGATATTGATTTTCTCTATCTCTCTGTGTGAATAATGTACGAGATTGGGTGGCTGCTGCACTGTTGACCTGATCTGAACTCACTCCATTTTCTCCTCCATTTCCAACTTTGAATAGATTCTTCTTCTTGAAAACCCTACAAACCACCCACCCATCCTCCTGCATGCATATCCATAAACAATTTTTTTTTTCTTTTTTAATTCATGTATATATATGATTTGTAGACACAAATGTGCATGTGTAACATTTAATTAATCAACTTAACAGCCCTAGATTAAGTTTGATCCGGGGCGCATGCATAGGGACTGAAACGAATGTCAAGGAAAGAGGACCGAAACATGTCACTGACAAAGTTGGGCTGTCAAGAACGTATCGGAGGGAGGTAGGATGAGCAATTGGTAAAATCTAGTATAAGTGATCCATTGAGGGTAGTTGGAGTCTGCAGCTCTCAATCCCAAAACTAGATATACATTAGTTTCTCTTTTCTTCATCATTAATTTATAGTATTATCAGTATTCTAAAAGGCAAGGCCTAGGCGGACTTAGGCGTGAGGCATGGGAACGGCGCCTCGCATATGAAAAATACGTGAAAAAGGAGTTCAACCTATTTTGACAATCTATAATGCGAGCTTAGGCGTCAAAAGGCGCGATTAATTGCCTTGGAACTAATAGAGGCTCGCCCTTTCATTTTTTTTTTTTTTTTTTTTAAGTTACATAAACTAATTAAATAAAATAAACTATTATTATTAATCTTAGAATAATTAAAATAATATTACGCCTAGACACGCTAAACTTATAAGGCTTAATTTTGGTGCATTGACACGCCTTGCGCCTTTTAGAACCTTGAGTATTATAAATGTTTTGTGAAAGAATTACTTACACTGAGATTCCCTTGAGCATCATCGCTATCTTCGAGTCTGTACTCGTGCATAATCCAGTCAGTCTTTTGGCCATGGGGAGCTCGGCCGCGGTAAAAAACAAGGGTTTTTCTCATACCAATCTTCTTAAAGCTGTTCCTTATGCATTTGTCTCTCCCTGTAGCCTTCCAGAATCCAGCATTTGTTGCTCTATTTGTTCTTGAACCTGTTGGATATTTTCTATCCTTGTGGCTGAAAAAGTACCACTCATTCTGCGGAGTCGATCCAATCTTGCACGTCTCTAAAAAAATTACTTTGAAAATTATGTTAGGTAATTAATATAAATAACTTAAAAGTAGGTTATCACTTACTTTTAGCACGGCCAAACATGCTCCTATATAATATCAAAACAAATAGTTGGTGAAGAAGTAAACTTAAAGATTAGCTATGTTAATTATTTTCCAAAGACATAATATGCTTATAAATTAGAGAATTGAGATTTCAAAGGAATTGGAAATTTTAATTTGATAATATCTTTCTTAATTCATGAATAATTATTAGAGAAGTGTTTTTTTTATAATTGGTGAAAACTAATATTATAATTGAGGGATTGTTTGGTCCAGATTAGAATTTGTTAAAATACTGTCTTTGTTTGGTGCTAAGCCCTAAAGCCCTTAGAGTATGAAAACATAAATTTTTATTTGGGTATAGATGGTATCCTATTTATTGGCTCTTCTCAATCAGTAAGCTCACGAAACCCGGGACAACTCATCTTTTGAAAACTTTAACTATACATTTCATTAATTTTTTTGTCAAAATTTGTTACAAAGCTCACTCAAACAAGTTGTGAATAAAGAAACCAATCTTATAAAAGAGCATGCAATGTCATCAAATTATACATGCAGTTGAGAGAAGGCTAAGAGAGAAAATCAATTTTCATACTCTAAAAAGTCTCAACATACGTAGTTATTCCATCGGTCATTATAAAGTATGTCGTTGGTTACTTTATGTTTATCTACATATTTCATGAAGTTTTACATCTTGAGATTTATGTTAGAACAATATTATCTTACTTTTGCATAACAAAATCAACACAATTCACTCGATTTCTTCATGCAATTTGAAAATATAGATTGTGTTTCTTGTTTAGTGCTTGTTTGGTAAAACTTTTTGTAAATTATATATAAGCAGTGTGATATATGGAGTGTGTGAATATAAAATGTAAATTATATGGATAAAAGTTATGTTTAACTAACTTATAAGTGTTTATAAACGCTCCCAAACATGTTATTAAGGACAAACACATATACTTCACATACCAAAAACACCATTTCTTGAAAAGTAACTGTAATTCATACTTTTAATGATTTATTATCAAGGAGTACTTAATTTGTTGGAGATATGCTAACAAAAGCTAGACACAGATTGTTTTGAGTTTTAAAAGCAATTGATTGACTACTCCACCAAATAAGTAACCTTTTGAGCCAGAACTGCAATACGCTACAAGTACTATTAAAGTAATTTTCTGGACGTAGTCAGGTGGAATTTTGCAAGATGAATTTCCAAACTAGTGCATAAGATGTGAACTTATAAGTTATGAGCCCTACTTGATAGTGATGAAACGAGAGGTTCCGTGATGTAACTCTTAAGGTGGAAGCCTCCATGGTAACGCAGGTCTCATGGAGTGGAGATGATGTAATCTCGATAGAGTATGTAATCTTTTTGGGTTGAAAGAAGATGATTGAGGGCAGCCGTAATGATCAATTGTGCCCCATAACGATGTAATATACTTCATTCAATGGAAGATCGTTGAAGATATACGAATTAAAGTATCACATCAGTTAAATATGAGAGATTGTTACATATTGACTTCATTATAAAATGATTGAACTACTCCACCGAATAATTTTAACTTTTGAGACAAAACCCTAGGTCCCAATAAAATTTTCCTTGAATCGTAATACTCTTCTTCTATACCATGATCTTTCCATTTTCATTCTTAAACTCTAGCTACCATCTAAATACACTAATTTTCATGTTAAGTAGTAATTTCTAGAAATATACTAGAATTAGATTTTTAGGGTGGATTAAAATTTAAAATTCTTTGGGGTGGGCTAATAATCTTTAAGTTTATAAATCAAAAAGTAAAACAAAATAGAGGCTGGATGAATTTTAAATAGTGAAATTATGTGCATGCAATTATTGATAAAGTTAAAAATAATTTACCTTGCAGTTCCCATGGCTCGATCTTATTCAAATCCACTTCTCTTACGACATCCATCTCAAACTTTTGAAATGAAATTTTTTTCTTCAAGTAGTAATGAAGAAGCTCTTCGTCCGTCGGGTGAAACCGAAACCCGGGGGGAACTGCACTACTCGATGAACCCATCAACCAATTTTTCGATACACAGATTATGGTGACACTCAACTAAAGCGTTCGTAGAACGAATAATTACTTACACGCTCTCTCTCTCTCTCTATGTATATGGTTCGTATAAGGCAAGTGATATATGAGAAATCATTTCTACGTAAAAGGGTTTGTATATATATATCTGATCAGTGTCAACTGTCAACGATTTATTGTGATGGGAGGAAGTTGACAACCGGTGACGCCGCCGCCGGCAAAGCTTAAAGCTAACGTAAAAAGCAAGTTAAAAGAAATCAAGAGAATTTGCTCCGATTCAACCCAGCCATACTACTACTTCCACGCGCGTCTACGGAGAGTAGAATCTGCATGGTTTCATGGTGTATAACTGTAAATATTATATTTTACTGAAACATATACATGTATGTGGTGCAAGAAAATTATAATTTTTTGTAATCACTCACTTAAATTATAATTTGTAATCAACATTTTTGTTTCCTAATTAAACAATGAAATAAGAAATTTTACATTACAGTTTACAGTTTACAATTATTTTTGAAGTATAAAAGATCCAACCTGATAGACCGGACCATAACCAGAACCAGAACTAGAACCAGAACCTTCTACCAGAACATACCGAATCCATAGAACTAAATGTTCTATTTTCAGTACAATTTGTAATGAGAATCGATATGGTTCACTTCTCAAGAAACCCATGTCGAACCTGCCAGTGCTCACCTCTAAAGTCAATTCTCTTAATAATCCAATTTTATTTTTTATATTTTTAAACCTTAATGAATAAGTATAGTCTAATTAGAAGACTTCATTATAATACGGGAATAAACATTTTTTACAAGGAGGGAGAAGCATGAGGCGTAGTTAGACATGGAGACTGCGCTTCACGTCTAGACTCGAAATTTATACGGACTTTTTAGAACAATAGTTCTAATATAACGTAAATTTATAGCAGTAATTAAGTATACGTAGCTTTCATACTGCGTATAAATCGCTAAAAATCAATATTAATGTTGATGGTGCAAGCCACTTGCTGCATACTCGGTTTAATTTGTTTATCCTAAAATGTTTGTGTATTATTAAAAGCAGCAACGATCCCGAGGAAATAATTAAGAAATGGACAACATTTGATTGTTTGTTAAGCGATGTTGAGAAAAAAAACATTTTGGGATTCTCAAAATTCATTGGACGGCAAATATTTAAACTGCATTATTAGCAAGAATTTCACAAAGATATAAAAGTTTGATAGCCATTGCACATTGCACATGTAGCTTGTATAGAAGACTCGCATGGAGTTTTTAGATTAATATTTTGATTGATACAATTGTACGTCTTCTTTATTAATTCATTTTTGATTGATACAATTGTACGTCTTCTTTATTAATTCATTTCGTCAAACGTCTCCAACCGCCTTGCCTATTCAATATAATTATTAAGTATAGGTATTAAGTATAGGTGTCGAAGCTCAACTTTCTACGTTTTAAGAGAGTTTAAAGATACTAAAATTTTGATTGAATCGTCGAAATTTAATTTCTTAAATTTAATGGAGTTTATTGTATTTGAATTATTTTGTTTACGTCTATTAGTTTGATTAACTAATTTACAGTTTTTTAATTGACAAAAAATGTTTTTAAAGTATCGCCGATGCGTTCTATAAATTGTTATCAAAGTGGCACAAATGTTGAAATACTTCTAATCTATGTGGTATTGATGTCTAACGAATAGATATTCAAATTCAAATTTGGTCTCCAATGCATTTTATAGATTATACAGATGTATTTTATTTTATTAAAATAAAAACTAGAATAAATTTAAATATGCATAGAAAATTTAATTCTACATAGAAAATATAAATTTTGCTGACTTATCATGACTAACGGAACTTCCAAATTTAGACAGAGTTCTAGACATTATTTAATTTGCTTACGTAGTTGTTGACGTCACAACCTGCAACATCCACGTGCCAACAGATCTCCAGTCACTCTTTTATCAACCTGTATGTTACCTGCACACTCGGACAAACGTCAGGCACCAAGATCTCCGGAGGAAAAGGGTCCGGCGATCGTTGATACTCCGACGATCAAGTCAACTGCCGGTATAGGAGTAATACACGGGGGGCGAAAGTAATTGGGTGTGGGAGAAACAAGCAGGCAGAGATTTGAGCAGAGTTTATGGTGAGATTTTAAGTGCAAAAAGAGCGTACCTTGGAACAACCGGAGACGTCGTATTTATAGCGCCAGAGTCCTGATTGATTTAGGTAACAAATCAATCAGATACCCAATCAGATCCTCCTTCCTTATGGGATAGGGATCATTCCTTGTCTAGGTAATCTCCAAGATTACCTTCCTTATTTGAGCTTATCACGTTGCATGATTTTAGGATATTATGATTCTGTTTCCTTGTGAGGACCCGTGCGCCAATCCAACGCAATCTGTCTTCAATTATCTCTCTGGTCATTCCAAAATACAAAGCCCTGCGAGGCACTATGGCTCAGCCGTGAGTGTCGAGGCCTTTCATGGGCATCGTGGCATTCTAGCTGCAGAAGACTAAGATGTCTGGTGGGCCTCCAAGGCCCTTTTAGAATTTATGAGACCCTTTCTGGGCCTATATGAAAATCTCGTTGGGCTTTTGCTGACGTGGAAGTCCTATCAAAATCGGGTGGTAACAGTAGTAAAACAAATTTAGCAATCCACAGAAGCATTAAAGATGAAAGATGCTCTAATAGGAATACGCATCAACAAAACTATGGTTTAATAATTAGTGTGTGTTTGGAAGGAGTTTTTTGAAGTCCAAAAGCAATTTTTAAAGAGCAAAAATGTTTTTGATTATATTTATGGTTGTTTGACTAAAAGTCAATATATACTTTTTGATTAAAAATAGCTTAAAAAGCTCTTTTAAAGAAGTCCAAATTTTATAGCTTCTCTAAAAAGTTTTAATTGAACTTTTAAATGAAGCTGCAATTAAAAATTAACAAAATTTAAAAATTAACAAAATTACCATAAATATATTTTAAAAAGATATTAATTTATTAACCACATTAATTATCTATATCAAAATTTTAATTTATATATTTATATAAAATAAAAAATATATATTAAAAAAATATGAATTGTGAGTGTTATTTACTTTTTTTTAACTCATGGATAATGTCATTAAAGAAAAAAGCTCAAAATAAAACACATTCCACCTAGAAGTTTGGGGCGGTATAGTTGTTGACGTCGGAACCTGCAGCGTCCACGTGTCAATAGATCTCCGGTCACTCTTTTCGCCAACCTTATGTTATGTTACCTACACTTTTTTGACGATCGTTAGGCACCAAGATCTCTAGGAAAAAGGGGTTCCGACGATTGTTGGTACTCCGACGATCAAGTCAGCTGCGGTATTATTAGAGCAATAATACGGGGGGCAAAAGTAATTGGGTGTAGGAGAGACAAGTAGGCAGAGATTTGAGCAGAGTTTAGGGTGGGATTTGAAGTGCAAAAAGTGCGTACCTTGGAACAACCGGAGACGTCGTATTTATAGCGCAAGAGTCCTGATTGATTTAGGTAACAAATCAATCAGATACCCAATCGGATCTTCCTTCCTTATGGGGTATGGATCATTCTTAGTCAAGGCAATCTCCAAGATTACCTTCCTTATCTGAGCTTATCACGTTGCATGATTTTAGGAGATTATGATTCGGTTTCCTTGTGAGGATCCGTGCGCCAAACCAACGCAATCTGTCTTCAATTATTTCTATGGTCATTCCTAAATATTATGCTGTCTGCTAGTTAAGGTTGATACGAAGCCCTGTGAGGTCCTATGGCTCGGCTGTGAGTGCCGAGGCCTTCCCTAGGCCTCACGGCATTCTGGCTGCAGAAGGCTAAGATGTCTGGTGGGCCTCCAAAACCCCTTTTCGAATTTCTGAGGGCCCTTGATGGGCCTATATGGAAATCTCGTTGGGCTTTTGCTGACGTGGAGGCCCTATAAAAATTGGGTGGTAACAATAGTCCCTCAAGTCCAAGTTTATTATTCATAATAGGCGTGGGACTTTGAGAGTGGGAGGGGAATTACCTGCAAAGAAAATTTTGAATTTCGGCGGAAAACGCGAAGCGTGGCCCTCGCGTATGGTCCTCGCAAATTGGGTAATGAACTGGACTTCATCCAGTATATAGTCCCCCAAGTCCGAGGTCAAACATTTATGACGGGTGAGGGCTTTAGGAGACCATGCCTTTGGTGACGTGTCCGCGGTTGGTGTGATATTGTAAATTAAGACTGTCAATCCATGGCCAGGCAATCATGAGTGAGAGGATGTATGTATTTAATGCAATGGCGCGTGGCGGATAACGGGGGCGCGCGTGAGGCGTGTGCGTTCTTGTTGTACTAAACGCTTGGGGTTCCGTTTCTCGCTTGTTGCCCAATTTTAAACACGCGTCCACCATCCGACGGTTCGGATGTAACGCTTGGAAGTTGGACGGTGGGGATTGGAATGCCTCACTCTATAAAGCTTGGCGCCCTCCTCATCACGACTTCTTCTTGCTTTTGTGCCCATTGTGACTGTTACGGATGCTCTGCAGGTAATCTAGAAAATCCAAGTGTGGGTGTCGTTCCAACTACATTTCAGAGGTAAGCGCGCCGAGAGTTTCTGTGATTAGTTTCATTGGTTGCTTTTGTGATTATTTCTTGGTTCCGTAGTGTGGGGAATATACCTTGTTGCGCGTCTGGCGACAATAGGGGCATCAACTTCTGGGATAGAGAAATGTTTGAAATGTAAATGGAAACGACGACTCACATAATCAATCGGACGCCCAGACAAACCCTAGTATTCGGGGTGAGTCATCAACATCTGCCTCATTATCTTCTTCCTCTGAGGCCGTAGGAGAAGTCAACCAAGCGCCTTTAGCCGAAGTCCCGTCGGTTCCATCCACAAGTGAGAGAGAGGACCGTCCATCTGGCCCGTCTGAAGGGACCACAGAAACGGGAGGGTCGGACGTCGGGGTGCTTGAGATGAGGGGGTCGCTTGATAAGAGGGATGCCTCGGCAGGCAAGGCGCTTGACGAGGAGCTCAAGCGGTCGGCCACCGAAGCGTCCATAGCGTGCTTCGAGGATCACTGAGGGGAAATTGAAGGACATACGGCTATCCTATGATATTTCGCGTCTATAATACTTAAGGCTCCGGGCCCAGATAAACGCGTTGACGACCCTCTTGAAGGATTTGTCGCGATTTACGAACCGGCGATGCAGCAGGGCCTTCACCTACCTATGCATCATTTCTTTCGCGAGGTTCGAAGATTGGAATTAGCCCTTGCGAGATAACACCGAATGGTTGGAAGCGGATGGTGGCCTCATACCTATTGTGGGACATTCTTTGAAAGTGAGAGAAACGACCCCAAAGGAGTTTGAGTCCATATACCGCCACAGCGATCTCGTGGATTGGTATAATATTTCTCCTCGGCCGGGCCGAAATGGGAGACGATCCACCACAGCGGTCCCAACAAAGTACATAACTAAAAGGAAATGTTCATCTTTGTAGGCGATGAATGGGAATTTATGCCAGAGGACCCTCTTCTCTATGTGTTTATTCCTCATCAATTCGGAGAACTTGGTATATACCACCGCATTTTTATGGAATTTTGGTCATTGTTCGTGACTTAATGTATTGCTTGCTTTTGCAGATTGCGGGAAGCCACCAATCCCGAAGAGGAGCCAAGAAGAGCTGAGGTCGAAGTGGAATAAGGTGCGAGCTCTCAGCAGTGACTTCAGGAGCCTCAACAACTTGTTGAAGGACGACAACTTATTGGCCAGTTGCAGATTGATGGGTGAGTTCCTGTAAGTTTTGATATATCGGTGTGGTTGTGGAGAGTTTCCTGAACGTGTTTCAAATTGGTGTTTGTGCTAACAGCTTTCAAGTTCAAAACTATTCCTGCCTCCGTCTCACCCGCCCCACCAGCGAAGAGGGTTCTTTTTCCTAGGCGCCTGCGGAGGAGGCGTCTAGTCCATCGCAAGAGATCCAGGATGCTATGCCCTCAGGGTCCGTCCACCCACCGGCTTCGGATCCCCTCCCTTCTAGCCAGAACGTTCCTCTTCCGCCCCCGCCTTCGTCCTCCTACCCTCCACCCAGCCCCGTTCCACCCAAGGATAAAGGAAAGGGAATTTTCGAAGACACGGGTGATGCGGCCCCGCAAAAGAGGAAGGCTCTCGCACTCGCTGGAGGGTTTATGAGGGATGCCCGTAAATCGAGTCGGGCTGAGGGTACAAAGAAATTCGGCTCCTCGGCTGGACATGGGAGCCCTGTCTGCATTTCCCAGCGCAAGGAGAACCTAGAAACCTCGGTCATGGAAATGCTCCCTACTCATCCTGCAATGATGGCGGCGTGTGTGCACAAATACAGGACCTAAAAGTGGGAAAAAGCGGTCGAAGAAGCCATAGTTCGCGAACGGCTGCAGATGGCGGAGATGAATTTGATACAGGGATTGGTTATGACTAAAGAATTATTCAGCACCTTGGAAAGCTTCAAAGGCCAGAGTAGCGAGGAAGAGGCCAAGTCCTCTAGGTTGGCTGAAGAGTTGAAGGCCATGAACCTCGAGAAGGCGCAGCTGGAGTTTGAAAAAAGGGGGCTTCAGTTCAAGCTGGACTTGGTTGTGACGAAGGAGGCAGATATGAAGGACAAATATGAGATCGAACTGAAGGCCGCCAAAGAGAGTTTGAAACAAGCCAGAGATCAGAAGAGAGCTGCCGAAGCTTCTCAGAAACGCGCCAAAGAGGCTCAGAAATTGGCCGAAGACCGAACCCTTGCTGCTGAGACCGCGCTAGCCGCGTCAAACAGCAGGGTAGAGATTGTCATCGCGGAAAAGGAAAAGTCACTGACTAAGGCGAGACTGGAGTTAGAGAGAGTCCGAGCCGAATGTGCGGGTGCCAAGGCCAGGGCGGTGGGGGCATACCAAGACGCGTTTGTGGATACGCCTGAGTATTAGAACCTCGCTCATCGCCTGATGACCATTGGGGATGAATAGTTGGTGGAGCGGATCGCGGAAATCCATCCCGAGTGGGACCTCTCATTCATTCGATAGGCTCCCACCGAGGCTTTAGCACCTGAAATCGTCCCCGGTGAAGCCAATGATCAAGCTCCCTCACCGGTTGTGGGGGAAGGCCCGCCATGTGCCGACCCTTAGAGAGGTGGCGGGGCATCTGAACTTTCGTGTTATTTTCTTTCGCGTATGTTCCATAATTAATTGCCAATCTTAATTTCCCTCATGTATTCCTGTCCCACCATTTAATTCTAAGAATGATTATGCATGGAGAGCAGCTCCCAAACTTTAGGAATCATTCCCTTGGGCATTAATGGTGCTAACTGTTGGTAGAATCTAAAGAGTCAGCGTCTTTAATGTTCTGGGGAGGCGGAACATTTGTGTGGCATTCCAAATCTCCCTAGAACATTCGTATTCATTGCTTTATGTCAAGTTCCAATGCAGCCTCTCTATATAAGTAAAGAATACATTGAGAGCCTTCCATCGTGCATGTGGAGCTCTAGTAAATTGCGTGAATTAGACTCTTGCGTCCCGAAATTTCTCAAATCGTTTGATCGGGCCTTCCATTTCGAACATGCTATGGAATTATAGATAGAGAAACGGCGTTCAGAATGCCTACCAACTGGAGAATCAACATTCAGAGGACCAAACGTCCATCTAATCAATGTTCAGGAGACCAAACGTACGGGGAGGTTGGGCCTAGTAGCCTTAGCCTGACCATACCCCGAATGGGGGGCCCCTGATTTGGGTGATGGGGCTGGGGGCCCACTGCCAAAAGGTGTCAACTGTATTTTTTGAGCAGTGTGGTCTAATTAGTCACCAAATCAACTCATATTGGTTCTGGGAGACTCCTGATCATGGTGGAATCAGATCTCCAACTCCTGATGACGCTCGGGGTGACGAAGACTAGGGAATAGGTTTAGTAGTTCTAATATCCCAACATGTGCCGATCCAAAGAGGCAGCGGGGTAGTAGGATAATTATCATGCGTATTTATTTTTGCCCTGTATTCTGAATTATGTTGAATAAAACACGAATGTGCCAAAATTTCCATAGTTTTTCATTTATGTTGACTGCTTGTGGTATCTGGGCTTCGAATTTTCTCGACATTTTAGGGAGCGTCGCGCCTAGTCGAGTTTCAGTGGTTCGCGAAAAATAGTCAATTCTTGCGCACCATATTGTAGTTCTGGCGATCGCGCGATGGCGAGGCATATGGATCAGGCCGTCCTCGCGAGGCTATCACCCTTTACGTTTCCACGTGGGGTAGGTGTTGGTGATATTACCATGCATTGACGTTCGTGTAATTTGTGAAGCGCGCCCTTTACATCTCTTTAAGGTTTATCTGTTGTGCACTTACTTGACTGTTAGTATTCTACCACGCCATATATATGTGTTTGCAGGACTTCACTTTATTCTTCTCATCTTTGCTCTTCTACTTCCATATTCAGATCCTGGTTATTGCTGGCCATGTCGGGCTTACATTTTTCTAGTATCCCAAAGCTTAAGATAAGACGTAGGGGGGTTGTGGATGACATTCTCCCTCTCCTTTCAGTACCTTCCGTGGCCCCGATCCGGGGTTGTTGTTTTGCAAATGCCAAAGATAATGGTGGGTGGCCCTTCCTTTGCCCGTCCATCGTGGGAGGCGACATCTGAAGTGCCTATCGCCTCATCTCTCCATTCTTTGGTTTGGACAGTAGTGGGAATTTTTCGATGAGGACCTTGAGGTCTTGGAAGGTTTTCTCATACTCCCTGGTCTACTCAAACCTCTTCCCCCCCTCCCTTGATGGTCCGAAGAAGGGTCGGCAACGGTCGGTCACCTTAGATATGAATCGATTCAGGGCCGCTAACCTTCCCGTTAGGCTTTGGACTTCCTTGGAGGAAGATGGTGACCGCATCTCAATGAGCACCTTAATTTTCTCGGGATTAGCCTCTATCCCGCGCTGGTTGACCATGTAGCCGAAAAACTTTCCAGATACGATCTGAATGTGCACTTCAAAGGGTTAAGCTTCATGCGATATTTGCGAAGGACTCCGAACATCCCTCTTAAGTGCCCTATGTGGTCCTCGGCGTTCATGCTTTTCACAAGCATATCGTTGACGTATACCTCCATGGTGTTTCCGATTTGTCCTGCGAACATGCGTTTTACCAACTGTTGGTACGTGGCTCCGCGTTTCGGCCGAAAAGGCATCATCCTATAGCAAAGTATAACCCTTAGTCCGTGATAAGCGAAGTGTGATCCTCGTCTCCTACAAACATCAGGATTTGGTTGTAGTCCGAGTATGCGTCCATAAAGCTAAGTAGTTTGTGGCTGGCAGTCGTGGTCGATGCGTGGTAGCGGGAAGCTATCTTTAGAGCATGCTTGGTTCGGATCCGAGAAGTCTATGCATACCCTATATTTCTTGGTACTCTTCCTTACCAACACTGTGTTAGATACCCATTGGGGTAAACCGCCTCCCTGATGAACCTGTTGACTAGTAGCTTGTCAACCTCTTGCTTCAATACATTATACCTCTCGGCACTTAAAGGTCTTCTTTTCTCGAATGCGGGGGCGTACTTTAGGATCCACTTTCAGGGCGTGGCACGCCACGCAGGCAGGTTGATCCGCACCATATCGTTGTGCTTCCATGCGAAGACGTCGGTGTTCTCCCGGAGAAACTACTTCACTCCTCATTCATTCTTTCTTGAGTTTCTCTCCCACCGCAACACCCGGGTTGGTTAGGCGGTTAATCGAAAATGCTTCGGCTCCTCGACCGGGAGGCAAGAGAGTCGAGTTTATGATCCGAGGGTCCGGACTGCCCCAAGATCAAATCTTCGTCCACCCTCTCATGGTCAACGTCCGCCGGTTACGAATGTATGGTCATTCTTCTTTGGGGTGATATCCTCGCATTTAGCGGCCTTACGCAATGCGTTCATGTAACATGTCCTCGCCTCCGTCGATTATCACAAATTTTGGCCACCCCTCTAGGCGTTGGAAATTTCATTGCTAAATGGTATATAGATGTGACTGCCTGCAAATCCTTCAACGCAGGCCTTCCGAGGACTCCATGGTAGGCGGAGCGGGTGTCCACTATAAAAAACTCCATGAACTTCCTGAGGTGGCATGGAGGTTTTCCGAAGTCTACCGCAAGGGTAATCCTTCATCGTGGGACGAGACTATCTCCCATAAAACTAAATAGCAGCTTCGAGATGGCAGTCAGTTCACGATCCACGCCCATTTGATCGAAAGCGCTGCCGAACAGGATGTTCACAAGCACTTCCATCATCAACCAAAGATCTCGTCCCGGGCTATTTTCGCAACGACGACGCGGACTACGAGGGCATCACAGTGCGGGTAGTGTATGCCAGCCTCGTCTTTCTCGGTGAACAAGATTTGCGATTCTTTTGGGCGGTGTCCGTGGACACCGCCAACTCCATGGGTTCTTCTCTTGTCGCCTTTGCGTAGTTACGCCGAGAGTTCATCGTGTGTCCTCCGACATAGGGCCCTTCTATGATCGTGTTTATCTCTTGAATGGGGAGAGCCCCCACGGGTCCCTCCAACCTCGCATGGGTCGATTCTCCTCTCTCTGTCCGTGGGTCCCACGATTGATCAATTCCCTCACGTCTGGGCAATCTTTCGTATTATGCACCCTAGTCCTGTGTATCCGACAGAACTTTGGCAGAGTTGTGGCTCACATAGGGGCCACTACGGGCACTCTGGGATGGGAGGATGGGAGCTACCTCCGTCGATTGAACCTCTTATAATGGTTGTTCGACACACCGGATGAATGCTTTTTCCGAAAGCGAGAGAAGCGAGATTCGAGAGAGCGTCGCCCCTCTTCGTAGCGATTTCCTCTCTCCTCTCGGCCTTATCACATTCTCGATCATATCTTTCGATCGAATTTTGTCTTGGACCAAGTCCGATAGTCGATTGTAGGGTCTTTGGTTGACTGCTCGTACATCCCTCCAAAAAGGAGTGCACATGTGCAGTCTAGTCACCAGTGCATCTAGGGCCTTTTCATCGGTCACAGTCTCGATTTTGTTGATGACATTATCGAACCTCTTGAAATAGCTCTTGACAGTTTCTCCTTCCTTCGCCGGATGTCGTTGGTGGGCAATGTCGGCTATCATCGTCCGATTACCAATGAAGGCATTGACGAACTCCCTTTTCAGTTGAGGCCAGCTCCAGATACTCTCTGATTTCAGCTTATTGTTCCACCTCTTCGTGTCGGACGCGAGCGTGGTATGGAAGTTCTGACACTTTACCGCAGGGGACTGGCCTTAGAGCTTCGTTTGATATGTATTTATGTGATCCATGGGGTCGCCCCTCCCGTTGTATTTGTCCATGAGAGGCATTCGGAAGTTTGCGGGTATCTCCATGGCCTTCTTGTAGTGGGTAAACGGGAGGTTCTCGTCATCGTCATCTTCGTAACATTCCAGCCTCTCTTTCTCCTCCTCTTGCTTTTCGTACTTTGCTTCGGGTCCTTCCTCCTTTCCGTTCGGGCCACGCTGTGCTCGCTGCGCCTGCTGTGTGGGGGTAGGAGTGGTGCTATGGAGGACCCCACCTCCAACCTGTCGAACACGCTTAGCAAGCAGGGCAGGCGATTTTCTCATGACTGGGAAAGGTCTTCCTCGGTCATCTTGCGAGGGTTTCAAAGTGAAGTTACGTGGGTTCCGGCCGTTTGAGACGGAGGGTTCCTTCTGGGAACAGCAACTTTCTAGTGAACCGAACCGTAAAGGGTTCTTCCGGGTACGACTGCGGTTGGGTCCATGTTGGAGGGATTGATTCTCTAACAGTTCAAGTGTGGCCTTCATCCGGGCATTGTCCAATTTCAGATCCTGGTTCTCCTGCTCAACCGTTCGCTTCTACCGTTGTCTTCTCCTCTTGCAGCGGGTCACGCTCAGAGGTCTGAATGCTCTCCGCCGCAAGTCAGTGTGGTGAGACTCTACTTCTTCCTCCATGAAATGTTCGGTTGCCATGCTCTTCTTGGTAGAAAACACGCTTTTACCACAAGTTTTTGGTTGTGTAACGATTTTCGTTTCCCATAGACGGTGCCAATCTATTGACGTCGGAACCTGCAGCGTCCACGTGTCAACAGATCTCCAGTAACTCCTCTGCCAAGCTGTATGTTACCTGCACACTCGGACGATCGTTAGGCACCAAGATCTCTGGGAAAAAGGAGTCCGACGATCGTTGGTACTCCGACGATTAAGTCAACTGTCGGTATTAGAGCAATACATGGGGGGCAAAAGTAATTGGTTGTGGGAGAGACAAGCAGGTAGAGATTTGAGCAGAGTTTAGGGTGGGATTTGAAGTGCATACCTTGGAACAACCGAAGACGTCGATTTATAACAAGCAAGAGTCCTGATTGATTTAGGTAACAAATCAATCAGATACCCAATCGGATCCTCCTTCCTTATGGGATAGGGATCATTCCTAGTCAAGACAATCTCCAAGATTACCTTCTTTATCTGAGCTTATCACGTTGCATGATTTTAGGAGATTATGATTCGATTTCCTTGTGAGGATCCCGCGCCAAACCAACGATAACTGCCTTCAATTATTTCTCTAGTCATTCTCGAATATTATGCTGTCTGCTAGTTAAGGTTGATACAAAGCCTTACGCGCCCCGTGGGCTCATTTGTGAGTGCCGAGGCCTTCTCTGGGCCTCGCGGCATTCAGGCTGCAGAAGGTAAGATGTCTGGTGGGCCTCCGAAACTCCTTTCAAATTTACGGGGCCCTTAATGGGCCTATATAGGAATCTCGTTGGACTTTTATCGACGTGGAAGCCCTATCAAAATCGGGTGGTAACAACAGTTTGTTGTTTCTTCTATGGGCAATTTACACATATAGGAAAATAATAGGACATTGAGTTGAAAATTATTGATTTTGTAAAATATTACAAAATTACAACATAAATTTGCGTCTAAAGAAAATATGGTATTGCATATAATCAGTGGTGGATCTCTCGCCCGTGATGAGCGGGATAATTACCAACAACTGCTGACTTGGAATTGTCCACATAAGCGTTTAATACACCTGACAAAATGGGGCGGACCCATACCAAACCCAATCGCCCCATTTAATTACCCCAGCCAATATGCCCCCATTTAATATTTTCTACAGTGGCGATTTGGCATTCCTATTCTCTCTAACTCCGCCCGCGCCCTAGCTTCTACGAACCCAATCTGTCAGTGATATATCTCTTGCCAGTGAAGTTTCCCTACCTTGCTGAAGAATCCAATTTTCACCTGTCCTTTTCGCGTTGTAGCTTTGGTTTGCTAAAATTTGAAAAAACTCATCGATCTTGAGCGATTCAGGTACATTTCCTAACAATGAGACTTAAAATTTAAATTTCAATTTGGAATTTTTGTTATTTGTTTTGCTTGAAGATCATGTGAAACAAAAATACGTAGGTTGTATGTAAATTGGAGCGGGAATTTTTTCATTTTATGTTTCCAATCTTTTGATATGCTTTCTGGTTATGTAAATAATGTGATTAATAATTTAATTTATTTTTATTGATTAATGTTGATTTATGCTTTCAACTTTTTGAATTTTTGCATTTTTTCTGCTTGGTGGTCCTATCGATATTGAATAATTTTATTTATTTTTGTTCATTAATAAGAATGGAGGCTGAAAGTGCAGATAATGTTTTTTGTTTTCCAAGTTTCCATAAGTTGAATTCCGAAGATTGGACAAGAGTTTGAATCGCATGAGGAGGCATATACATTTTACAACCAAGTATGCATATGAAGCTGGTTTTAGTGCACGTATTTGCAATAGCAAGAAAAATAAACAAACAAATGAAATTTTCTGGAGACTTTTTATTTGCTCAAAGGAGGGTAAAATAGACGAGACATATCAGAACAAACAAAAACATAATGTGGTACGCAATGGGGAAAGGAATCGTAGAAAGACGAAAGTCGGATGTAATGCTAGATTATCTGTTGTGCTACAACAAACAGGACATATATGGGTTGTCAATATATTTGTGGAGGAACATAATCATGCTATTACTACGCCAAATAGAGTACATTTGTTACGTTCACATCAGCATGTATCAGCAATAAAGAAGGTATTAACACAATAGTTGGCAGAAGCTAACATACCAACATAACAGCAAATTCGCCTGATGGAGATAAACTCAGGTGGTCCATCATCGGTTGTGTAGAGAGAGATTTGAGGAACCATGAGAGGAATATTTGAGAAGAGCAACAGGGTTATGATATTGAGACATTGATTGAGTATTTCACATTTGAAAAAGAGAAAAGTTCCAATTTCTATTTCGATTACGAGATTAACTCGGCAAATAAGTTGGTTCGTTGTTTTTGGGCTGACTCAGAGTCACGCCGATCGTACACATTTTTTGGTGATGCGATTGTCTTTGACACTATCTACAACACCAACAAGTACTCAATGATTTTTGCACCGTTTGTAGGGGTGAACCATCATAGCCAAACCATTCTATTTGCTTGTGGGTTATTGAGCGACGAGTCCACATAGTCATTTGTTTGGTTGTTTTCGAAATTCTTGGAAGTCATGCCTACATAAGCGCTACAAATTATTATTACCGATCAAGATGTCGTAATAACTAAAGCCATATCAATGGTTTTGCCATTTACATTCCACCGGTATTATTTGTGGTATATATTGAACAAGTTCTCTGAGAAGATGAATGTGATGGTGTAAATGAAAAGTACCACATGTTGGTGACTATCATTAAACAATCCGAGTCACCGAGGAATTCAAGGAACGTTGGGCTGCAATAATGGAAAATACAGTTTTTACCGGCAATGAATGATTGTGTACCATGTATGGTCTTCGTAGTCGATGGGTTCGAGCTTATCTGAATCACATTTTCAGTGCAGGAATGTCCAGTAGTCAAATATCCAGAGAATGGTCACTCTTTTTTCAAGATGTATGTTAGTTGAAATAATTCACTTATGGATTTCATCATTCATTTCAATATGGCACTACACCATCAACGACATGAGGAGTTAGTGGCTAATCATATTGATATTAGCGAACAACCTCGACTAACGTCTAAATTTCAGATGAAAAATCAAATGGTTCATATATTCACAAAGAAGATATTTTTGTTGTTTCAGACAGAAATTGATCAAAGTCATTTCTACATTTGCACGAAGAGATCTACATCTGTCGATTCAAAAGTTTATGGGGTGGAGCGAAGAGAGAAAGGAAAAACATTTGATCGGCAGCGACAACTTACATATTATATGGAGAGTGATTTCATTTCATGCAGTTGTCAAACATTTGAATTCAGCGGGTATCCATGTCGGCACATGATTAGTTATTTGAGGAAAAAACAAATACTGCTTCTACCGGATAAGTACATATTACAAAGATGGACAAAGAATGCAAAAGTGGTTTATTGCAGTGATTCTACCTTGGGGTTCTCCACGAATGAATGATCGAGTACGTCATTAATGGCAATACATGGTTTGTTGGCGCACAAGGCCTCTTTAATTGTTGACGATGCAGCTTTGACAGATGCGCGCAGCATATTCATTATGAGGGAATTTGAGTCATTGCATTTACGAGTGAAAGAGATAGATGATGCCGATAATATTGGTTCTAGTAGAAACAAAATTACAAATCATGAAGAGAATCACACAGTTCAATATCCTAGTGCAATAAGGGCAAAAGGTGTGGGAAACGATTGAAGTCATCAAAAGAAAAATCAATTGCGAACGGGAACATACAATGTCGTATATGTGGCCAACATGGACACGACAAAAGGACGTGTCCTAAACTCAATGAAAGGTTAGTCGTTAATGATTTTTTGTGTGCAAGTTTTTTTATATAATTTTTCGACATGTTATCTAAACGCATTGTGAACATTTGTGTAAGACAAATATGGATACGTATCCCCAGGGTGAAATTGACTACGCGAGAACGTAGGATAATGGAACATTCACGTCGATTGCCAGTAGTCATTACGATGTTGTCAATCGGTTCATGTAACGTTTGTTATAACTAGGACGCAAGTTTAATTTCATTATTAGGTAATTTGGTGTTTTCGGCCAGAATTGGATTTCATGTCTGTTCAAATTGTTGTTATGAAACTTGTTTTTATTTTATTAACATGGGTTTATGTATTAATTTGGGCTAAGATGACGATTGCTATTAATTGATGATCCAAATTCGGTGAACATTATTAGATTCTTTACCAGTCTTTTGGATATGAAATGTTATGTTTGCTTGGTTCATTGTAATGTAACCTGATAGTATTGGAGGTCTCAATAACGTGGACTTGTGAAATAAAGTTAACTCTAATGAGAAGAATGCATTGTAGGTGGAATGCAAGTGTATGCAACTATGAAGGAAAAATTAAAGGGTCTAGTTAAACACAAAAAGCAATAGTCTAAGATTATTAACAGAACAAAACAATTGGATCATGTGAAATACTTCAAAACTTTCATCTAAGCTCTAGTTAAACACAAAAAGCAATAGTCCACTTACATCATCAATTATAAAATTTTTACGACAACGAGAGCAATTAAAATAACACCTACAAATGTTAGAATATCCGAGCAACTTTTTCTCATTAATATATCACGTTGTAGGGACCCTATGTCATACAACACTTTGTCTAGCTTCTCCGATAACTTCATCACATCAATATTCAATTCATTTAAAGCTCTCGTGTGCATTTCATATACTAACAATTGGCTTCCCAGTTGTGGTTCGACTTCATCGGCCCAGGTAAACCCTTTATACATCACACCATCCTACTAACCAAATAAAAATGTAAGTAATTTTTTAAATACGTAACAACATACAAGAATTGAAACTATCTTACGTACTGTAACATTATGGCATCTCCAATACATACGAAGATGATTCCGTTCAGTGTGGGATGTATGTATCTTCATATACGCACCACAACTACATCTAAGATAGGATTGTGTACCATTCATATTAGATGAAGACATCTTTTGTTACCTATATGTTTAATGGAGTTCAAACCAATAACAAAAATCATCGGCGTGTAATTGAAGCTCAAAATAATAAGAGTTCATCTTTTATTACACATTAGCTACTTGAGGCTCAGATATGTATAATTGCGGGCAAGAGAGATACGTAAACGTCATGGCTGCAATTAACCGGTTGCATTTCATCTAAAGGTTGAAATAACCCATAGTCGCATACCTTCTGGTTTGCCAAGCCAACCTACGAGTCCAATTATCTCCTACCACAAATCATAATTTCAATTTTTTACAGAATCAAAATCATCAGTGCCTCACTGCATCATAACTGCACATTAAACAATCAGTTTGATTATCACAGTCATAGGCAATTTCAAGCAAGATCCAACATTAACATCAACAACAACAATCATACCAAGGGTTGTTAATGAAGTACAAATCATTGGATAAGATAAATGGGTAACAACCCTTCAAGAATTCACAATCTTCCAATCCCCTCATTAACATGAATATCATAAATCAATGTATGTACTTACATTGTAGCCCAACTGAAATTGATGGTACATACCGAGTGGGCCGGAAGTAGGCTTACCCCGTGGTGGAGTCGCGTGAAGAGGGACTGAGTTTTTTCAAATTTCAGCGGACCAAAGTTACAACGCGAAAGGGGCAAGCGAAAATTGGATTCGCCAGGCAGAGAGAGATATCGCCGACAAGGTAGGGCAACTTCGCCGGCAAGAGATATATCATCAAAAGATTGGGTTCGTAGAAGCTAAGGCGCGGGCGGAGTTGGAGAGAATGGAAATGCTAAATTGCCACTGTAGAAAATATTAAATGGGGCAGATTGGGTTTGGTATGGGATTTGCCCCATTTTGCTGTGTGTATTAAACGCTTATGTGGACAATTCCAAGTCAGCAGTTGTTGGTAATTATCCTATCCCTCATGGGCAGGAGATCACCACTGTGTAATTTAGACTTTGTGTTAATTCGATTACATTGTATATAATTTTTTGAAATTGTAACTTGCTTTATCCTTATTTTAATTTACGGTAAATAGCACTGTGAGTTTTTAACATTTAAACTTTGTGATAATGAGAGTCCAAATCTTTGATTTCTCATCATCCCCTCCATCCTCAAAAGATTCAACTTTTAATGATCACATGCATCAAAGGGAGAAAGATCAGCAACATTAAAACTTGCAGACACATTATACTCACCTGGAAAGTCAAGCTTATAAGCATTATCATTTATTCTCTCAAGGACTTGAAATGATCCATCTCTCCTAGGATATAACTTGGACCGTCTACGGGTATAAAATCTTTTCTTTCTCATATGCACCCAAATCCAATCACTAAGTTTAAAGATAACTTGTCTATGGCCTTTGTTGGCTTTGGCTGTATATTGTTTATTCTTCTTTTAATTTGTTGTCGTACACTCTCGTAGAGTTTCTTCACCATCTCCGACTTCCTTTGTCCATCCAAACTATCCTTTCCATCAACATGTAAATGAATCAAAACTAAAAGGGTTAGTAGATTAAACCCATACACAATTTCAAATGGTGAAAGATTAGTAGTAGAATAAACACTTCTATTATACGCAAACTCAATAAACGGTAAACTATCCTCTTAATTCTTCATATTCTTTTGGATTATAGTACGTAATAAAGTAGATAACGTTCTATTTACTACCTCGGTTTGTCCATCCGTTTGAGAATGACAAATAGTTGAAAACAACAACTTAGTCCCCAACTTACCCCACAAGACTTTCCAAAAGTAGCAAAGAAATTTAATATCACGATAAGACACAATACTCCTTGGAACACCATGGGGCCGTATTATTTCTTTAAAGAACAATTCAGCTATGTTAGTTGCATCATCAATTTTATTACAAGATATTAAATGTGTCATTTTAGAAAACCTATCAACAACCACAAAGATTGAATCCTTACCTTTCTTTGACCTAGGCAATCCTAAAACAAAAGTCCATGGAAATATCTACCCAATGCTCACTAGGTACGGTTAGAGAAGTATACAAATCGTAAGGTAAGACTCTAGATTTGGCATGCTTACATGTGACACATCTTGCACACAATCTCTCCACATCACGTTTTAGGCCAAAAGAAATGTTCGTGCAACACATATAAGGTCTTTTTCACACTAAAATGTCCCATCAAGCCTCTCTATGTGCCTTACGCACAAGCAACTCGCGCATAAAACTATTAGGCACACACAATATATTTTCTCTAAACGAGTATCCATCTAGTCTATAAAATTTTCCAAAAGTTGTCTTCTCACACACCCCATGCACACTAGCAAAGTCATTATCATTAGCATACAAGTCCTTAATGTACTCAAACCCCAATAACCTAACATTTAAAGTAGAAACAATGGCGTACCTTCTAGACAACGTATCAGCCACAACATTTTCTTACCTTGTTTGTAGTGATTTACATATGAAAAAGTTTCGATGAATTCCACCCACTTGGCATGCCTCCTATTCAACTTACCTTGTCCATTTAGGTGCTTTAGGGACTCATGGTCGGTATGGATAACAAACTCCTTCAGTTATAGGTATTGTTGCCAAATCTCCAATGCTCTCACCAATGCGTATAGTTCTTTGTCATATATTGGGTAATTCAAAGCTATCCCATTTAGTTTTTCACTGAAATAGGCTATTGGTTTTTTGTTCTACATTAAGACAACTCCAATACCTATTCCTCAGGTATCACATTCAATCTCAAAAGTTCTGTTAAAGTTAGGTAGTGCTAAAACAGACACATAACACAACTTATCCTTAATAAAATTAAAATATTTTTCTTGTTCAATGCCTAAACTCAACACTTTTCTTTACAATTTCAATAAGTGTCGTAGCAAGTGTGCTAAAATATTTAACAAAACGTCTATAAAAGCTAGCTAAAGTCATGATTTTCCTTACGTACCCTTTGCCCATCAACTCCTCAACTTACCTTTGAAGCTCATTTGTCTCATCTGGATTACTTGTATAGGCTGGTCAATTTGGAATAACAGCTCCAAGTACAAAGTTAATTTGATGTTTAATATCTCTAATAGGTGGTAACCCACTAGGCACCTCTTCAAAAAACACGTCCTCAAATTCATGCAGTAAAGAAATTGCTAAACTGGAGAGAGATTTGTTAGTTTCGCTAAGTACAAGTTAGGATTCTTTGTATACTAGCAAAATTATTTCTTGATTTTCCATGAGAGCTCTCTTAATTTCACTTTCTTTTGCAAAGAAACTCAATGTTGTCTTTCATTTTCTCTCTATAGGCTCTCTCTCTTTTTTTTCTCTTGTAATTCTACTTTATTTTAGCTTCACTTTTATTTTTTTATCCCATTTTTTTCTTTCTTGTACTTCTACCTCACTTTTTCTTTTTTGCTCTACCTCACCTTTTAATTTTATGTGATCCTCATAGAATTTTTTTGGTGTTAAAGGAATAAGAGTAACCGGCTTTCTATCTTTGACAAAGTTGTACCTGTTTTTAAAATCATCACGCATCACCTTTTATCATTCAGACATGGCCTCCCCAACAAAAGATAGCCAGCGTGCATAAGAACCACATCACACATCACCTCATCACTATACTTCTCAATAGTAGAGCTCACTAGGACTTGCTTGTTAACTTTGACCTTCCACATTCATTCAACTATTGCAACTTATAAGGTCTAGGGTCTTTTAGTAAAGACAAGCCCAATTTCCCAACAAGGGTGGTACTAGCTACATTAGTGCAACTCTCCCCATCTATGTTCATACTATACATTTTGTTATCAAAATAGCATCTAGTATGGAAGATATTATCTCTCTGTCGCCCATATTATCTACCTTAATTTGTACATTAAAAGCACGCTTCGTAACTAGAGCTTTACCTTTTGGAGGGTACTTACTCTACACTATCATCTTCCAACTCAGGCATTTCATCACTATCAAACTCATCCTCAGTCTCCACGTCTCCATTATCACGAAAATCATTGCCCTTTTGTTTGGGCATTGTGATGCAATGTGCCTGGAACCCAAATATTTAAAATATTTGATCTCTATTCCTAGAAGGTTAGAAATCTGACTTGGGTTTATTTTTGCAGTTGTCTTACTTTTTCCTTAGGTGGTTCGGAGTTCCTATTTGAAATAGTCATGTCACTCCTATCATTATTATCCCACTTCAGTTTCCAGTGAGGGTTAGATCCTAAAGAATACCTTGATGTCCATTTTCTTTTCAAATGTCTATCTATTCTAATAGTCATGTGCACTGTATTCTCCAACTCTATATAGTGATGTAATGCAAATACATTGGCTATATCCCTATTTAATCAATTTAAAAACATGGCTAATGTGGCCTTCCTATCATCATCAACATTAGCCCTAATCATAGCCACATTAATCTCCTTATGGTAATCCTCCACACTCTTTGAACCTTGAGTAAGGCTCTGCAATTTTTGATAGAGGTCCCCAACGTAATGACTATGTACAAATCTTCTCCTCATGAGAGCTTTTAAATCACCTCAAGTTTCTACAAACCTTTCATGATTTCTCCTTATATTTGTCACAAATAGATCCCAGCACATTATAGCATAGTTAGTGAACTCAATTACTACTTAATTTCACATTCTTCTTTTCTGAATAGCTTGGCAATCAAATATTAATTCCAACATTTTTTTTCCACTCTAAATAGGCTTCAGGGTTATTTCTAACTTAGAATGAAGGTATTTTCATTTTATATTCTCAAGGTTTCTATTTATATCATCGAAATAACACCTTCTAAAAATACTTCTCTTTTTTATATTATATATAAACTTTTTAAAAAATAATTATTTATCATTCCAAACCCGCAATACAATAAATAAATGTTTAATTCTCTTTTCAATATTTTAGACCTTAATACCATGGACCACCACCTCCAATGATTTGCGTCACCATCGCCAACCGCCAACAACTGTGACCATATCACCACCTACTTTTCCACTATCCTAGCCTCCGCGCCTCTGCTGACACCTTTGCCACCGCAACATCGAAATTGATATATTTTCCATCTTTACTAGAAATTGTCTTCGAAGTCGACCTAGATCTATATAGAAGGTTCTCCATCTTTTCTCCGTTACCAGTCTATTGCCAGATCTGAGCCCATGGTCTCGCAAGGTGCACCGCAATCTATTCTCTATATGTAGAATCTTGCAGTGGCGATTTGACGCCACCGTGACCATCACCATATGTGGAATATGTTTTTGCATTTAGATATAAAATTAATCCCCTACACCTATTCCAAATCTATGATTTCATATATGAACTATGGTAATTCATCCATAAATCTAGAATTTCTCTGTTTTATGTCTCGAGATTGCTTTTTCAATTTTCAGATTTGAATTATGGTGATGTTTATCGGTGGCAGAAGTGGATTTTCATCCTCAAATCTAAATTGTTTCCATTATTTGATTTCTCCATTTTTATATATGAATTGTGGTGATGTTCGGAGGAAAAAATGTAGTGATTTTGTGGTGGCAGATTTAATAGAAGTGGTTGGGCTTGATGGTGGTAGCTTATGGAGGCTGATGATGGTGGTGATGATGTGAATTGTTGGTGGTGGATGGTGGATGGTGGTTGGATGCAGTGGCTATTCGATTAGTTTTATTTCTCCATGAATCGTCCTCTCTCAGCCCTACAACAAGTGTAACATATACGTTACTCTAAAAATTAAAACATGGTTGAGTTGAATCAAAATTGAACCTTTGATCACCACCGCGTTTCAGGTTCAATGAATAGCTATCTTCTTTATGATGTTGAATGTTGTTATCAACATTGTGTTGCATACCAAAATTTGATTTTTAGATGAGATTAAAATTTTACCAAACAATTTCACATTACCATTCGTGCAAAGTTTTTCCACCTTGAGTGAAGTAAACTACCTAAGTAAGGTCTAGAATAATCAATATTTTGAGAAGGGGACCATATATATGTGGTGCTGGTAACACGTGTTACTGCAATTAAATTAGCAGCGATGGTGGTGGTGGTGAAGCTAGAGCTGCGTGGTGGTGGTAATACACATATTACTCTATAAATAACGTATATGTTATAGTAATTCAAATTAGTGGTGGTACTGAAGCATTTTTGGTGGTGGTGTTGGAGTTGTGCGGTGGTAGAGAAAGATGGTAGTGGTGGTAACACATGTGTTACTCTAATATAATTGAAACTTGGTAGGTTGTGATATTGACGAATAAGGCGGAGTTGATGAAGGTAGTGATTTTCAAGATTGTGGTGTTTTGTAGATGGTGTTGGTTGAAGAAAAAGTAAGACTAACATAGGGTAACATTGTGTAAAACGTGATTTTTTTTAAAGAAAAAATGTAACATGAAGTGTTACCCATGCAAAATTATGACTTTTTAATAAAAAGTAACTTAAGGTAACATGATATAAATAATAACCATGCAACATGTCGTTTTTTAATAAAAAGAAACATATGGTAACACAACACGTTACCGTATAAAATGCAGTTATTTTTTAATAAAAAGTAACATGGTAATACACATGTTACCGATGTAATATTGATGTTTTCAAATGAAAATTTGATTTTAAATAAAAATAAGGTATTTTTAAATAAAAACGTGGATTTTTCAAATAAAAGCAACATAGGGTAATACAACGTATTATTGGTGTAAAACGTTAATTTTTTTAATAAACTTGGCTTCACTCTAGAGTCTAGAGGGACATCTAGGTTGATATTTATGCTTCTCCTCTAAATCCTAAAGATGAGCATCTTGGGTCATATTAAAAATGTTATTTTAAAATAAAATATTGATTTTAAATAAAAATATTGTATTTTTAAAATATTATAAAGGGAGGTAAATTATAAAATATTGATTTTAATGAAAATTAGGTATTTTTAATAAAAAATAATAATGAATATGAAGTACTTTTTAAAAATTTGAAAGTATTTTTCAATATTAAGATGTAGGCTAGTCAATTTTTCCCTTATTAGAATTAGTTGAATTGTAGCTTAATATTGCCTAGATGCCCAATTGATTATTGTGATCATAACTGTATGATTGGGTTTCGTACAACCCGTGGGTTTAGACTTATGTTTTTATGCGATGAATAAGTGTAAATCTATTAAGTTTTTATGACAGATGAAACTTATAAATTTGGATCACGTTAACAGACACTCATATTACTTTTTCCACACTTACACCATCTTATGTGTCAAACAATGATTTGGTCAAATAAATAATTTGGCCAAATAAATAATAATTTGGTCAAATCATTGTTTGACACACAAGATAGTGTAAGTGTGAAGTATACAATTAGCATTATCCTATAAATTTACATGTTATGGCAATACCTCTCCTTCTCGTAAGAAAATACTAGACACTTTTAGCTTCTCCCATCAAGAGTTGTAATGAAAATGTAGGAGAAGATCTAGTCTAGATGTGTGTTGTGTGTGCATATTATTAGTAGTCGATCCAACAAAGCTTTTGGAATTTACAAAACACGAGATTTCATGTTCTAGCTCGAGGTAATGGTTAATTTTGTAATTTCAATAGTTCAACAAATGTTCTATTTTCGATGGGTTATTGAATTCAATCCCTGATAAAGTCTTTCAAGAGAGAACTAGAATTAATAAATTTGTAGTTTCTTTTACTAGGTACTGTCATCAATTCTTGTGTATAATCTTATCTGGCTGCTGCTACCTTTGTTAATGATCAAGGATCTCGTGAGTTTAGTACCGATGTTGCTAATACTTAGTGTTGTTATAGTCTCGTCCTACTTTGAAAAAAATCGTTTTTTATAATGTAAAAAAAAAAAAAATTAGTGTAAAGTTTTTTTCCAGCAACAATCCAGTCTTAAAGTGCAATTTTTTTTTTCACTAGCAGTTCGATCTCTAAAAATTCCTGGTTCCGCATGTTGCTGCAATATTTTAATTTCTAATTGCTACAATTATAGTTGAATTTTGTATTATTTCATTATTTTAAGTTTTTATTGAGACCAATAGAATAATATTGAAACGTTTATGTTAATAAAGTTTCAATTTAAACGTTATATTGAGATTTTAGGCCATTATATTTATGTTTCTACTTGTTTAATTTGAAAAGTGGTACTTTATGTTGCTAAGTGAACTGATGTTTGAAACTAAATTCAACTGTTAAAAAGCAGTTAGATTTGGAAATTGAATCGACTTGATTTGGTTTAGAATTTCTCGATAGTTTAAAAATAAGTTAAAAACTTATCAAACTAAAATTCGTTTACTCTTAAGATAGGGGTTTGAAAGACCAATTTTATTAAGGTTATGGTCTTTTGAATCACAATATATATTAAGATTAAAAAGGTTCTTATGAAAAAGTGGTTTAGGGGATGGTGAGGAACGGATTTATGGTATGTGAAAAATGAATTTGGGGTGAGTCGGGGTTAGGAGGGGAATGAATAAAGAGGGGGAGGATACAAGAATAGAAAATTATAGAAGAAAAATGTGAGGACATTTTATGTGATTTGACCAAGATAACATTTGCACCAAGGTGTTTTTTAGTGATTCACATTGTTGAGCAGAGTTTTCTGAGTTTTCAAGTTTATTTCACTCATTCAACAAAAAAGCTCGAATAGGTTGTGTTATAATCATCACAAATTGCTTCACGTGTTAGTTCGGTATATTTCACAAGTTGACATAGCTTTAAAAAACGTAGTAAAAACATTAATTAGAAAGGGTCCCAATTAGCTAGAGATGGCAAAAAAATTCGTTTCGTCCCCATTCCGTTAGTAATCGGGACAGGTTCGAGGACGGAGATGGGGCTACCCAGATTTTTCCGAACCCACCCCGAATATTTTAATTTAATTTAATTTATATTTTATGTTTTAAAATTTAAATCATATTTAAAAAAATAAAAATAATATTAAAATTTAATTAATTAATTAAATGGAGCGATAAATAAGAATTTGTTAATCCTCGTCTAGCATACCAAAAATCTCTGATGAGACGGGGATGGTAATGGCCGCCTTGGCTCCGCCCCTATTGCCATTCTTACAATTAACCACTAGTCAAAGCTCTGCTCAAACTAACTTTAGTTTAAAATGCATCGTGGCTCTAAGCTTTGTTGTCATGTGATTGAGTAGAGGTGTCAAGACGAGCGGGATCGGTCGAATTTGCATCGGCTCCACCGCCTTGACTTGGAACCGTGGGCCGACCCATGAACTAGGTGGGCAGTTCACGGGCCGAGGAGGTCGACCGCGAGCCGGGTGGGTCACCTCACACAGGCCAATGATTATTAAAGTTGACACAGAAGAAGTCGCTTTTGGTAAAAAGCGACCTGCCGCTATCAAGTTTTAATAAAAAAAAAATTTTAAATGAATAAAAAAAATTGTGGTCATTGATTGTATTTCAAATTATATTACAGATGCTGCTCTTATGTTAAAAAATTTAAAATATTAGTAATTTAAAAAAAAATTAATTTTTTATTCATACGAGTCGAATCGCGTTCTATATAGGCTCGACTCGGATGGGTTGATGGATGGGACGGGCTCGTAAAAATTTTCATGGGTCGGATTGATCCGACCCGCAACTTGCCGTGGGGGGTGGAGGGGGCTTTTTCTAATGCGGGTGAATTACATGTAATTTACTTATAATCTAAACTATAAACTTCAAAGGTTTGGCGATGAATTGTTTGTAAATTTGTTCTACAATCCTTTTGATGGATTGAGGAATGTTTCCTTGGGTTTCAAGCCATAGAGCATTTTTTGCTTCATAGCTGAATGTTGTTAGAAATGCTTTCACATTTCTTCTTGTGCTTGAGATTACATAGTGTCATGAGTTTTGCTCATTTCTATGTATTTCTTTATGGATGATCATTGAAATCATGATATTATTATACCAATCATCAATGACTGTTTCAGGATTTATTACACAGTCTAAGTCAAGAATCTTAACATCTATAGGTGATTTCTTTGGTTTGTTAAGAAGATATGAAGGATCAATTTCATTATCTTCATAAGGTGTTGGCCTAGGAGTGAAGTCTCCTATAGGTCTTTTTCCATCCCCTTTTGGGTTTGATGATGTAGGTTCATAGTCCATTGGGATCGCTTCGGTTTCAACTTTTGGTTCTCTAATTTTTACTCCAATATCAGTGTTTGTGAAGAATCTTTCATGTATGATGGTTTCTTCTTCAAAACTTTCTGAATTCTCAATTGTTAATGGATCATTTATTTCTGGAGGATTTTCAACTGATTTGGCTGTGAGGATGATTTCTTGATCATTTATGTTGACTTTTTTGAAGATAGAAGCTATTTTTTCGAGTTCATCATCTTCAAATGCCAATAGAATATTAAGATGTCCTAAATCGTTGGATGATTCATAAATGTTTTCAAGATCGAAAATTAAACAATTAATTAAAACAGATACATTAGATACCATGTTGAATACCTTGTAAAATAATAAACCAAACATTAATCTCAAAAAGTCTTACTGTATTTTAGTTGGTGCCTCTTAGTATTTTCTGCCTAACTCCGAGCTCCTCTGCACGTACACACTACAACGGCCTCCTGAATTTGATAAATACGAGGTCTTGAAAAGATCCATTATTTGATGTCATAAAAAGAAATCCTATTGATTTCAACATTCTCCCAATAGATCAAATGGACTAAACCTATTCTTTAGGTTTAGTCCAATAGATCAAATGGACTAAACCCGCAACTCGCCGTGGGTGGGGGTGGAGGGGGTCTTTTTCTAATGCGGGTCGTTATCGGGCTTCATCAGAGGCGGGCCGACTCGACTCACTTAACCCGAATTGACACTTCTAATTAAGACACGCACTCAACCCAATGGACGACAACATACTCATTACACTCCTCAAATCTTTTAATACAATGTATGAAATAATACATGACGTTAGTACTGTCGCTTTATCCGGTCAATTGTATGTTTGTGTTAGAATAGTAGATACATGTGGTGACCTCTAGGAGCTCCTTGAGTTGATACATGTTCATACCTAGGGATCCACAAGAATCAAACTCCTTATTTATTAATACTCTTTTAACTACCATGTTCTAAGTATGCAAACGTTTATCATCAATTCGATTTCTCAAAAAAAGAAAAATTAAAAACTGACTTGACTATCAGAATGTAGTCAACCGTCCATTCCATTCCGTTCCGTGGAAGACCAGAAAGACTTGTATGTATGCTCCTAGTAGTTTATGAGGTCAACAAGTTGGAAATAATCACAAGCTACTAACATTACTAACAAATGCTCTTATTCATTTCTAGTGAATGAAATATCAGAATTAGCTCCCTTTTTTCTGTATTATTGAAATTTCTCTCCTTTTCATAAATAGCCTTGGGGAAAATTTGAACACAAAAATCCCCATATTTTTCAAATACATTAATTAAAGATGTAAATTATTATTCCATACAACTCCCTCTCCTTCTCCACACGCATTGTGCACGTCTTTCATCCTCTCTATTGATTTGCATATTCCGCTGCACGGCCAATCAAACGATGCCACGCACATGTTCCCCGATTGCTTCTTCCATTCACAATCTATAAACAAGGAAAATTAATTATTAACTTTAACTATATATTTTTAGCAGAGTTTTATGTAACATCAAACATGACCTAAATAATCATACATAGACCAAAAATTGGAGACATAATGTGTAAATTACGACGAAAATACCTGGAGGGGTTCCACAACACATGGACCGTTCATCCACATGTTGTACTTCCAAGCCGATGAACCACGAACCCATTGAAACATCCTCGTTCGCATATCTATGCAAAATGCCCCTGAATATATACGTATAAATGTACGAAATTGGACATTATTGTTCGTCAATTAAGATATATATATATAGTTGATCGAATGATTTTGGACCGTCTCCTAGCTAGTTAATATACACTTACGAGTTTATTGATATATAAGTGGCTAGATCCTTTGAAATTGCATAAATTTGACCCGTTGCATGCCTAAAGTATTTGTTCCCTTCTTCCCCGAATTTCCAGTACTCAGGCTCGTGATATCTAACTCCTCTGCCAATGATCAACGAAATTATCGAGTTAGATTTTCGTGTTATAGATAAATATTCTAGTATGTGTGCGCATGCGCGTAGGTATAACTCACTTTTGAGACAGAACTGGTCCGGACTTCATGCATCCAATGTAACTCCGGGGTTTTGATCTGTGCTTAGAAAGCGTGCTCACCAGCGTACCTAAATATACGTTTGTCTCTCACTTTTTCCAAGGACAATTTAAGATTAATTATTTAGGAGGAATTATAAGTTAATTACCCAAATTTAGATGGACATCATCATCCACCTTTACGTAGAATTCTGCGTCCCAGATTGAGACAGCCGTTGAGAAATACAATCGAGTTTTGGTAGAAAGCTCGTGGTAGCCTTCGACATGGTTGAGTCGAAAGAAATCTCTGTGCTCTGCATTCTCGGCATCAATAGCTCTATCAAGTACTCCTCCTGGTGTCGAGCTGTGTCCTATCACAAATCTTATCACGATTCCTTTCTCTTTCTCTATTTTTTCTAATTTATTTCCTGCATCATGCAACAACTTAAACTTTTAAACGAGGTGATTCAGATATTAGAGAAGGCAAAAGACTTCTTCAAGTCTTGCAACCATCAGACTTATGAAAATTGTATACGTATCAAGAGGATTAAATTTAAGACCTTTAGGCATCCATGTTTCTCGAAGAGAGTCTCTTCGTTTCTTGCTACTAAAAGCGGTATTAATTCCTATAACGACGAAAGCCTTCTGCAGACGACTTTGATTTGAAGCTATTTGTTCATCTGTTTGGCTCGCCCGAGTTGCAGCCAATTCCATCTCCAATGTTGATATAGTTTTATCAAGTGATCTGCTACAATTTGATTTGTTCAGGAACCCAAAAACATTAATGAAATTGTGAGATAAAATGACAAAGAAAGTTGTACATCTTACTGGATAGCTTCGTGGGTCTTGATCACTTCCCCCATAACGTCTACAGAATTTTTCTCAACCAGTTTCTGACGGAAAATCAACCATTAATTATTTTAAAATTCATATATAATTCAAGAGAATTAGCAAAAGATGATAGGCTTACTCTTTTCTTGTGGTCACATTCTTGTGTAGGTTTAATGGTCGCGATGACATGATGATCTGAAAGGCGTGTCGACCTCGTCTGAGAGGTAAAAAGTGATCCAGAGAGAAAGCTCGCAATGCATAGTACAAAAATGAGCTTTCCCGAAACTGATTTCCCCCTCGTTTTCTTGTTATTCTCTCCATTTAGCTGCGACGGCCAAAAAATCGACGCCATTTGACAAACGTATCCTAGGAATCTGCAACAACCTAGTACTTATTTGCCTCTGCTGTTAGTAAAGCCTGAAAAATTGATTGTGATTCATTGATGTCGACTCGCAACATTAACTATATGAAAGCTATTTCCTCTCGAAATAGTAGTAATTTTTGTGTCGATCGAGATATGTAACAATATTATATAATAGAAGAAACTAAAGTACTGAGTACGACATTCGTACCTGTTAACAATGACATGAAAGATCACGAAATGTTGATTAATTATTGATTGAAGATGATGATTTCATAGCATATATTTCTCAATTTAGGATCATATATATACATACATATGTGTGTACGTATGAATTATGATGTCTTCATTTCATTGTATGAGATTAAAGTGTTTGTTTGGAAAGGGTGGCAGTTAAATCATGTGGTTCTCATGTTTCAACAAACTGTCTGCTTTTAAATCACAATGGAATTTCAAATTAAATACACCTCATATCACCTTATATTTTTAATATGTGTATCGATTTACAACATTTGTCTAAACTTCCGCTGTTTAGATGCCATTTGTTTTGTCGATGAGTTACTTAACAAACTCGATATTGTTACACAACATGTTATAGTTAATGGTTAAAAAAAAAAAAAATTCTTACTGCTTTTTAGACTCGTTGTCACCTATATATGAAAATTGTACACGTTTGAAGTCTTTAATAAAAATTTCAATTCAGCTTATATATGAGAGACTTGTTAAATACTAAATTTAAATAAATAAACATCTTCACTCAAAAGTTAAATTTTTAAATAAAGTGGTTGAACGAATTTATTTTGTTTACACATTATAAGAGTTGGTTTATTTATCTCATACCAAAAGAAGAAAAGTTACTCAACCTCTTTGTTGTACTATATATAGTCATAGGCTCCTAGCTTCTTATTGTAATTTGGTTTTATTTCACTTTGAAAGATAGTCGTTAGACTTTTAGAATATGTTTGTCAATACTTATAAGTATTTATAAATTGATCAAACATCATTTTTATCTATACATTTCGTATGACCTATAACTTTTATCTACTTTTTATCTATACATTTCGTAGAATTTACTGTTTATAATTTACAAAAATCTTTACCAAATATATATACTCTTAGATCGTTTGTATTTTCAATTAAATGCATGTGTGATGATAATGCAAAGCACCTTCAAGTCTGAGCCCTCGCGAATCCACGCGTGAGCTGTAAGTCACTAGTAGCGCATAATATATTGGTGTCCGAGCACCTGGCACTCAATATAGTTGTATCGTTCATTATCATTATTATTAATTTTACTTAATCATAACGATTGGGGTTGGGCTATCCAACTTTTAATGTGATTAATGGTGTAATATTAGTAAGGTCATGGTGCCTAATTTTAGTTTTGTAAAATATAGTTTGTGCCCGTTCATATAGTCAAAAGATTAGAACCGTTAGATCATTGAAGAAATCAGAGCTGGACTTTAGATTTTTCAGACTTGAATCGAACTTTAAAAGTCGAACTCTCAAATCGTAGTGTGTATTCGATGAGTACAATTTTAGTATATATGTTACCCGCTTATCTTATTTTGTTAGTAATTATTCATTGATAAAAATACTAATTAATATCTTATTTGGATTATGACAAATTATAAATGAATATGAAGATTCGAGGACCAAGGTAGAAGTCTTTTGAACCCTGGGATCAAGTTTAAAACTTTGGAACAAAAAAGAACTAAATCTGCACACAAAATTTGAAATGGAGACCAATTCATAAGACTATTAAAACTTTAAGGACCAAACATACAAAATTTGGGAAACAAAGCAAATTGTGGCATTGATCTGTTTGCCGCGGTCAACCACGACAAGCAAATTGTGGTTGATGGTGGCATTAGAAAATTTTCTGTTTGTCGTGGGTGGGCCGCTACAAGTAAACCGCGGCCCGTTCGTGACCTGTCTGACATTTTTTGTATTATTTTCAATTTTAAGTTGGAGACTTTTTCTGTCTTTTCACGTACAAGAGTTTCAAGATAGATACAACATTATATAAATTATAAAGATCGAATCTAGGTCGAATTGGAGGAGAACAACGACAGCTAGAAATAAGAAGAAAAATCACGTGGCAAACAAGACTTTTAGAAGATTTTTTCTCTTTCAATCCATGCCGGGTTCTATTAAATCTTTTATTTTTAATTTAAATATGTTCTTCTAATTTTTTTAAGCCAAGGTAGACGATGAAACATTGTTTAAAAAAAGTGATTATGGTGTTATCTTTTTAATTCTGTTTTCAGGCTTTAACTTTAATGATTTGTTCTTGTTGAATTAATTAAATAAAATATCTTTCATCTTAAATATCACGTATAGTTATAAATTAATTTAATTAATTCGTGTTTGATGCTTCAACGTGTTCTATTAATTTATTTTGATTTTTCGGTATCTTGTTATCGATTTGGGAACATAGAATGCTTACGATGCGAAACATGTGATTTTTTGTTTTCTTTTAATTGAATTTTATACGGAAAACGCTTAAATAATTTAAGATCGAAACAAAAAAGAGCCGATATTGAATTTTCTTCTTTTGGATTTAATTGATAAATATATTAAGACGACAATAGATTGTCATTTTTGGATTTTGAATTGTCATTTACTTTTTAGAATTATCGATAATTGGATAATTGCTAAGTTAAACAACCGTGGATTCTAAAACTTTGGTACTTTAAACTAGTTGAACTTTCAACTTAACTTTCTAGCAATAGTTAATTTATCTTTAATTTAAATTCTTTCAACCAAACACCTTTCGGTCCACTAACCTAGTATAATAGTTAATTCATATTAAATTAGTCTTTTTTTAATGCAGTCCATGTAGAATTGACCTCGTTGCTACTTTTCTATATTCCAATATATTCGTGCACTTGCGAGTTATTTCAAATTCAACAAATTTTTAGCGCCGTTACGAGAAACTGCGTCGAAAAGTTAATTTAGTCTTAGTTAATTTTATGTTTGACTAGTTATAATTTATGATTTTATATATATATATATATATCGAAAGAACTTTTCACCAACGAATACGAGCTAGTGCATGCTTGTTCGTAGATCTCTAAAAATTAAGCTAGAACATCTAGATAATGAAATTGAAAGAACTTTTCACCAACGAATACGAGCTACTAGTTTAGATAAAATTGAAAGAATTGAAGTAATAATCGCTATGGGTAATAATCGAAAGAACTTTTCACCAACGAATACGAGCTAGTGCATGCTTGTTCAGAGATCTCTAAAAATTAAGCTAGAACATCTAGATAATGAAATTGAAAAAACTTTTTACCAACGAATACGAGCTACTAGTTTAGATAAAATTGAAAGAATTGAAATAATAATCGCTATGGGTAATGAAATTGGGGAGAGACATTTTAGAGACTATTTTAGTCCATTAGCAAATTTGAGCACCTCATTCATACAATACCCACAAGTAGTTGCTAAAAATTTTGAGCTAAAACTGAGTGTACTTAATTGTCTTCCATTTTTCTAAAGTTTGGATAGTGAAGAACCGTATAATCATGTAACGGATTTCTATGATGTATGTGAGACATTTAAATATAAGAATATTTCTCCTGATAATGTTAAACTTCGTCTGTTTCTTTTCTCTCTAAAAGATAGGGCCAGATCATGGTTCAATACATTAGCTACCTATTACATACTGGGAACAAATGGTTACTAAGAATAAAAATTTTCCTATTCATAAAATTAATGCTATTTGCAGGAAAATTTAAAGTTTGTGCAGAAAGACGAAGAACCATTTTATGAAGCTTGGGAGAGATTTAATGGGTTCCATATGAAATATCCAGTTAATGGCTATGAAAAATGACACTTATGCCAATATTTATTGGACGGATTACTATCATATATTCAAGAGTGGTTGATGGCCACAAATGGTAGAGAGCTTATGTTCAAAAATGCAACAAAAATTTGGAGCTTCTTTTAAAAGCAGGCTGATAATTCACAACAGTAGAGTCGATCTACTCGAACTGAAGAAAAGAAAAGATGAATCCATAAGATTTGAAATAGTGAACCTAATTCAGAAATCAAAGAAGTCAATGGAATGATTGAAGATCTTTCTCGTTAGTTAGCCTCGTTGACAGCCAATAACTTCACTGAGCTAGATGCATGTTCTAATCAAGTGCATGCCCTCAACATGATGAGGAAACCACCTTACAGTCCTTATTTCAACACATATAATTCAAGATGGAGAGACCACCCCAATTTTTCTTGGCCACAGGGTGTTCAATAGGATAGTACGACAAGTTTTGTCCTTCAGCAAAATACCAGACAATTCAGTCCAAATTTTTCACAGCCAAAATCAGGGGAGGAGGCAATTCAAAATTGAAAAAAAACTACACAAGTTGCATTAGAGCACCAGAATCACACCAGTGCCGAGTTTAAGAATGAAATACGGACTAGCCAAAACTCACAAGTACAATCCATCTCTAATATAGAAAATATGATGAGACAACTGGTCTTGTCAGTCCAACAATTGGCAACAACCATTGAGAAATGAAAGTTTCTGAGTCAGCCACTTCATAATCCTAAAGGAGTGCAAAATATTGGGACTACTTCAAGCAACCAACAAGAGGAGGCTAAATTCATCATGACTTTGAGACGCGGCAAATTTGTTGACAACCAAGTGAAAATTCCAAAAAGAAATACTTCTCAACCAGTTTCTTCAGATAATGCAACAACTGATAATTCGTTCAAGAAGCTTCAAAAGAGAACAATCTGCCATCTTACATTCCAAAAGCTTCATTTTCTCATAGGTTAACAAAAGTGTGAAAAAGAGACAATTGCATGTACGCAAAAAGACATTTTTAACTAAATAGGTTAGCTCTATAATTCAAAGTAAAACCCTCCAAAATTCAAATATCCAGGTTGTCCTACTATTTCATGTATCATTAAAAACCATAAGATTAAGAAGGCTTTGCTAGATTTAGAAGCTAGTGTTAATCTTCTTCCTTACTCTGTATATATGCAACTTGGGCTAGGCGAGTTAAAACTAATATTTGTGATTTTACAACTTGCTGATAGATCTTTAAAAAATTTTCGTAGAATTGTAGAGGATGTTTTTATACAGGTTGCCAAGTAGTATTTTTCTGTTGATTTTATTATACTTGATACTCAACCGATACGAGACTTTACAAATCATATTCCTATAATTTTAGGTCGTCCTTTTCTGGCAACATATAATGTTATTATTAATTGCAGGAATAGAATTGTGCAGCTATCTTTTTGTAACATGACAATAAAATTAAATATTTTTAATGTCAACAAGCAACTATATGACGATATGAAAGTTGCTGATGTTGATATGATTTAAGCATTAGTTGATAATTCTTTTGTTTCTACTAATTGTGATGATTCTTTAAAGATGTACTTAACTAACTTTGATTCGCATTTTGATGTTGACAGTGCTATAAATGAAATGAATGCCTTTCTTGAGTCAGCACCTGTCATGGATACAACGAAGTGGAGACTTAAAATTGATCAACTTTCAACAAGTGAGAAGATGAACATCCAAACAGTTGAACAACCACCAAAATTAGTGCTTAAAGCATTGCCTGACACTCTCGAATGTGCATTCTTGGGAGAGGCCGACGCTTTACCAATAATTATCTCTTCTTCCCTTGATGATGCACAAAAAGTTAAGTTGTTAAGTGTTTTGACTGAACATAAAGAGGCACAAGAATGAACCATTGCTGACATCAAATGTATAAATCCAGTAGATTTCATGCATCATATCTATCTTGAGGAGAATTCTAGATCTACTAGAGAGATGCAACATAGGTTAAATCCTAACATGAAAGATGTGGTAAGAACTAAAGTGCTTAAATTGTTAGATATTGGGATTATTTATCCTATTTATGATAGCACGTGGGTAAGTTCAGTACACGTTGTCCCAAAAAAATCAAATATCATGGTAGTTACTAATACTAACAATAAATTGGTTCCAACTAGAGTAACTACAGGTAGGCGTGTTTGCATTGATTACAGAAAATTGAATTCAGTCACTAGAAAATACCACTTTCCTATTCCATTCATTGATCTGATAGGCTTGCAGGACATGATTTTTATTATTTTCTAGATGGTTATTCTGGTTATAATCAAATTCTCATAGCTCCAATATATCAAGAGAAAATTACTTTCACTTGTCCTTTCGGAACATTTGTATCTATGAAGCACCGACACGTTCATGATGCCGGCGTATCAGACACTGACATGACACCGACACGCCATGGATAGTGGAGTTGCAACGTGGCATATCTTCATATTCCCAGACCATTTCAGCCATTAGACACTCGGAGACACACCTTCCGACACTCCTTCCGACACACGGGAACTTAGAGAAGGGAAAAAATTACTTAAAAAAAAACTTATCTTTTTTTCAATGTTTGACCGCAAATTAATATGGGCTCTATTGATTCAACTTGTATTTCATCACGCTTGTCTTTAATTGAACGATTTCGCGACCATCGCTTTTTCGTCAAAGAGAAGTCGCAAACCGGGCGGTCACTGCCTTTTGTTAGCCATGGCAACGGGTCGAGTCGAGTAAGCTCGGCCCATAAATCACGAGCTCGGCTCATCCATGGAGACGAGCCGAGCTTGGGCTCCAATCCGTGGGCTAGGTTCGCCCACGGCCTCGCGTGGGTCGAACGAGGGGCCAAGCTGGCTCGGCTCGGCCCCTGCTGCTTTTTATTTTATTTTTGTTTAAAATTTGAAAATAAATCATTATATTCTAATTTCTATTTATTTTATTAAAGAACAAAATGTAAATATTTAAAATGAATCATTTATTTATCTTTATCTTTATGTTAAAGATTAAATATTTATCTTTATGTTAAAATTTTTATTGAATCATCTTGATTATGTTTTTAAAATCCTCATATTTGATTAAGTTTTTGTTTTGAATTTGAAAATAAAAAAGAAATTTGAAAATAAAAAAAGAAAGTAGAAATAAAAAATCATTTATGTTAAAATTAAAGATTTAAAATCCACCTCTATTTTTTTTTGTGTTTTACATTTTTAAATTTCCAAATAAAAAGAATACATAATCGAAAATCGTTTATGTTAAAAATGTAAAACTAAAACCCTCCTCCTTTTTTTTTCGGGCTTGGGACCGGCTACTTTAAAAGTAGCGGAGTTAAAATTGTACACGAACAAGATGTTACGTGTACAATTTTTTATTAAAATAAGAAAAATTCTTCAAATACGTAAATATTAATGCAAAATAATACTTACTACGATTCTATGAATATGATTAATCCATATTCAAATTTTCAAGTTCTTCACCATTATTCTGTCCACTTTGTCTTGAATTCGAAGTTCGGCATCATCCCAATCCTTTAGACACAGTAAACTTTCTAAAATGTCGACTTTGAGTCTTGACCTGATATCAGATAAAATCCTGCCACTTATACTAAATGCAGCCTCCGATGCTACAGTTGACACCGGAGGTGTTAGTAGATCACGTGCCATTTTAGAAAGAATTGGGTAACTACGTTGATGTTGTCTCCACCATTTAAGTATATCAAAATTTGTTCTCTCCTCTTCATCTAACATACTAAGCACATCATGTGCAAAATACCTACCTAACTCTACAGGTGTATCATTAGAATAGGGAATGGAAGAACTAGAAGAAGAACCAACTAATTGTTGACCTTGAGTGGTTCTATGTGTACCGACGTAACTCCATAAGTCAATGTCATCGGTTGATGACGAAGTATATGTTGAATTAGGAGGTCGCGTACAACGCTTGTACCGCCTTTTCAAAGATAAATCTCATACATAGAACATAAAGTTTGTTCTAAATTAGAACACTTGATTTGGATTTCCAAAAGTTAATTTATCCGAAATTGCCATTATTGTTACTTTTGTACCCTCTAAGTTAAGTCGAGGATCCATGATACATGCTAATGGAAATAACATAGGTAATTGTTCCCAATATTTTCTAAATTTAACTTCCATGACATGTATAATACTAGTAAAAGAGCAAAATTTTATACTTATGAAAATTGTTAGCAATATAATAGAAATGATTTAAAACAAGTGGAGTAGTTGGGTAATAAACACCAGAACATGCATTTGTTGCGTCGTAAAAAACTTTTAAAAATTTTCTAACATGACCACATATTTCCCAATCATGTAATTCTAAATCATATTCTGAGCCGTGTGAGTGTCGGCCATTATAATATACAGTAATGCAATCTTCATAACCTTCACACGATTCAAGCATAAGATATGTTGAATTCCACCTATTGCCAACATCAGTTGCAAAACATTTTGATTGCAGTCCATTTTCTATACATAAAGCAAAGAAAACTTGTTTTCTTGATGGTGAAACCGAAATATAATTAATAGCAAATCTAATTTTTTCTAATTGTGGACGATAAATTGTAATCCATCTTGTACAATTAAATTAAACACATGGCACACACAACGAATATGAAATAAAATACCATCAAATTGTGGATTACAATGTTGCATTAATTTTTCAATTACTATATTATTTGGGCCTGCATTATCAAATGTAAAACTACGAGCTTTAGAATCACATTTAAATTCATGTAACACACTTAATAAAACTTGATAAATATTATTTCCATTATGAGGATAGTCTATTTGTTTAAATGCTATTACTTTTTTATGCATTAACCAATTATTATCAATGTAGTGTTCAGTTGCTACCATGTATCCTTTTTGGTTACAACATGTCCATAAGTCTGATGTAAAAGATACAACACCATTGTAATTATTAATATCATTAATAATAGCTTCTTTTTTAGTATTATATCTAACAATAGTATCTCTACGAAGTGTATTTCTAGAAATACTAACGTACCTTGGTTGTAGATATTTTTGGATGAATGTAGTCCAATGAGGATTGTCCACCAAGCATAGTAGAAACTCGACATTTGCTATCAATTCCGGTAGTTCTTCGTGTCGCATAAGTTCTTGTGAGTATATCCAGTTGTTGAGAGTAGGACCACTAGACCCGCCCCGGAGATCCAAACTGGAGATGTGCCTGATTTGTATCCACATCTCCATGTTTGTATTGACACTTTTGAAGTGTCTGCTTAGACGGGTCGTGCCGATCTCCTTCGCCAAGCAAACTTCTCCCGACAGTGTTTACACCGTGCTTTGAACTCGTGGACTCCGCTCACTAGTTTACCGGTCGGCACCAACCCGAAAATGCTCCCAAAGATTTAGCCTTTTGTTTGGTGGCTTTTGCGTTTTTAGTGCTAGAGCCAATGGTAGTTTCATGTGTATCAAGGCCGCGTCATGAATGTCTTTTAAATCAATTGGATCTGTGCTACCACCAAACCGATCAATAATGTTATCTGGAATTGAATTTTATTAAGACCATCGAAATCATCATCACTTGGGTTGTATGCTATTTGGAATAATAGAGAAAGAAAATAGGAGAAGATGAAGATTTAGTAGAACGAGAAAATAGAAAATAGAAATGTAGAAAATTAGTAGAAGTAGAAAATTATAGCGTAATATCTAGATAATAAGATACTAGATACTAATTACTTAGAACACTAATATTGAGATTTGAGAATTTATAATAGATTAAGTATGTAATTGAATGAGAGATAAAAGATTGAAGTGTGAAAAAATGAGTTTAGAAATAGGGTATTTATAGGAAAATCATGAAGGAAAACAAAAAAAAAAAAAAAAAAAAGGAAAATGAAAATGACGGGTTGCCAACGGTCACGAAATCGTGACCGTTGTAGGCGAGCCACAAGCCGAGTCGGCTCGTGGCTCAAATCCGCTCGTGGGCACGAGCCCACGAGCGGCTCGACGAGCCGGCCGTGGCTCCGGTCCACGAGCCCAACGAGCCGGGCTCAGAAGCTCGCCGGACGAGCCGGCTCGTGGGCTCGCTCCCACGAGCCCAACGAGCGAGGCTCGCTTTTTTTCTCCACCGCCCCTAGCTCGTGTTCGTGGTTCGACGAGCCCGAGTCCGAGCCGGGCCGAGCTTTTACGAGCCGAGCCGACGAGCCGCTTTTGTCACCCCTACCTTTTGTAATGTTTTCTTTTAATGGCCCACACGCTTTTTAAATAGAATGGAAACTTTAACGTTTTTGTTAATATATATAAATTGGTCAAATGATTTTAAAAAGTCCACCAACTACTTATCTTGTCCAAGAATGAAGTTTATATATATCAAACCAAGTGATAAAAGCAAAACCCATTTCATTTCAACAATTATACAAAATTTCATTTGGTTACACAAAAAAATTTTAAAAAGATTAAATAATTAATGATCGTGTCGTGTCGCAATTTTTTTCAAAAATCACGTGTCGGCGTGTCGGACACTCGTGTCTGTGTTTCATATATTTGTATATAGAAGAAAACTATTTGGTTTATGTAATGCACTTGCTACTTTTCAAAGATGTATGCTTGATATCTTTTCTAAAATGGTTTAGAGGTTTTTTGAAGTGTTCATGGATGATTTTTCTGTGTATGGAGATTCTTTTGATGAATTTTGTGTCATCTAACTTTAGTTTTGTAGAGATGCAAGAGAAAGAACTTGATTTTAAATTGGAAAAATGTCACTTCATGGTGAAAAAAGGTATTGTTCTTGGTCACATTATCTCTAGTAAGCGGTATTGAAGTTGACAATGCCAAAGTGGATCTTATCTCAAATCTTCCACCTCCAAAATCAGTGAAATAAGTAAGATCTTTCCTTGGACATGCTAGTTTTTATAGAAGATTCATTAAAGATTTTAGTAAAATCTCTAGACCCTTATGCAATTTACTTGTTAAGGATATACCTTCTGTCTTTAACGATTCTTATTTAGAAGCATGTGAAAGACTAAAAAAGTTGTTGACTACTGCACCTATCATTTGACCACCTGATTGGGATTTACTTTTTGAACTCATGTGTGATGCATCTGATTATGCTATAAGAGCAATTTTAGGACATAGATTAGATTGGTTGCCTCTATTATTTAATATGCTAGTAGGAGTCTTAATGATGGACAATTGAATTATTGTACTACAAAGAAAGAAATGATAGTATTTGTATTTGCATTAGATAAATTTCGATCATATCTTTGTAGGGTGTAAAGTAATTATTTTTTCTAATCATGCTACCCTAAATATCTTCTCACTAAGAAAAATGCTAAACCAATGTTGATTCAGTGGATTTTGATTTTGCAAGAATTTAATATTGAGTTTAGAGATAAAAAGAGTTTTGAAAATATTGTAGCTGACCACTTATCTCGTATTGTGTTTGACTCTGTGCAAGAAAAACTATCGTTAAATGAGCTGTTTTCAGAAGAACAACTTATGAATATTGTTGTCGTATCCTAGTTTGTTGTCATAGTTAATAATTTTGTTACAAGTTTAAGCTTCCAGAACATTGGATTAAACAAGATAGAATTAAGTTCTTAGTTGAAGTGAAGAACTTCTTTTGGGATTCTATGCTGATCAAATTATAAAGAGATGTGTCCCAGAAAGTGAATTCCAAATGACCAAGCTTGTAGAGGCCATTTCAGTTCTAAAAAGACTACTGCCAAAATTTTACAATATATTTTTTATTGGCCTACTCTTTTTCGTGACACTTATATTTTCTGTTCTTTATGTAATAGGTGTCAACGTATGGTAAGCATTTCGAAAAGAAACATGATGTCTCTCAACCCTATTCTCGTAGTTGAGATCTTTACGTATGGGGGATCGATTTCATGGGACCATTTCCTCCATCATTTGGCTATATTTACTTATTAGTTAGTGTCGATTATGTTTCCAAGTGGGTTGAGGAAATTCAATGTATGACCAATGATCAAAAAAATGTGATGGCATTTTTTAAGAACAACATTCTATCTCATTTTGGCACTTCACATACCATAATCAGTTATGGTAGATCTCATTTATGCAAGAAGCCTTTTCAAACCCTGTTAGCAAACTATTCTATCACACACAAGGTTGCAACCCATAACATCCACAAATTAGCGGTCAGGTGGAGGTTATAAATCGAGAGATAAAACATATTTTAGAAAAGACAATTCGACCTAATGGAAAGGATTGGTCTCTACAACTTACTAATACATTGTGGTCATATAGAACATTTTTCAAAATACCCATTGGAATTTTCTCTTATAGACTGGTGTATGGGAAAGCCTGCCACCTATCGATTGAGCTTGAGCATCGAGCTTATTGGGCTATCAAGAAATTCAATTTTAATTTGCAGGAAGCTGGGTCAAAAAGAAAATTACAGCTGACAGAATTTGAGGAGATTCTAAATGATGCTTATGAGAATGCAAAGATCTACAAAACAAAGAATGAAAGTCTTTCATGACAAGCACATAGTAAAAAAATCATTTACTCCAAGTCAAAAAGTAATTTTATACAATACTCGTTTGCATCTATTTCCTGGTAAGTTAGGCTCTAGATGGTCAAGCCCTTTTATTGTTCGTACAGTTTATCCCTATGGAGCGATTGAGATTGAAAACTCCAAAAATAGTGATATTTTTAAAGTTAATGGTCAAAGAATAAAACCATATTTGGAGTTCAACTCTCGAGAGGGTGAGGAAAAAATTGATTTGAGTTATCCTATCTATCCATCTTAAAAATAAAATAAAAAAGACAAAAAAAAAAAATTTACAAAAAATGAAAAAAAAAATCGTGTTTTATCTTATTATTTTTCTTAGTAGGAGTGCGTAGTGATACCAATTATCTGGGTACATTCCTCCCAACTTAATCTCTTTTATTATTGCCTTTATTTATTCCTATATACTGGTAACATTTGTATGCACTTAACTGAATTTTATAAATTAGAATATTGAGAAAAATGTTTGGAATAGATTTGGGGGTGGAGGGCACTGTGCATGGACTTTGAAAATTGGAAAAAGTAATGACTTTTTTATTTTAGTACTTTGTATTATCTTTGGCTAGGAGTAATGTGACACCGTATTTATCAGTTTTGCATGTTGAGGTTAGTAACAAGTGTGGAAAGAAAAGTTCGACGAGTGAAAGTGATTAATTTATTAAAGATAATTCACGTGTTAAATAAAAAATTTCAAGTGAGTTTTGAGCCTTGTATCTTTTTGGAGAGAACTCTTTTTGCCTAATTTTTACATTCACTATCGTCAGTTTTTTTTTCTTGGTACACTCCACTTGAAATCCCGTAAGATTGGTGTCATTGGATGACTAATTTGCTCTCTAGAAAGTAATAGTGAGACCATCTTTGATACGTTTGAGCCTTTCTAGCCTACCAAATGAACTTTGACCCATAGCAGCCAGTTTGAAACCTTATGTAAAAAAATGAATAAAAAGCCTTGAATTTTTCTCTGTTATCCAACTATCCCTACCCTGAGTCAATCCACGTTCATAATGTAATCCATATTTCATTTTTTTTAAAAAAATTGAGAAAAAAGAGATAAATCTATATCAAAGGGTAGTACAAAAAAAAGAGTGAACGAAGAAGAGAAAGAGAGAGAAAAAAATTTAACCGAAGAAGAAGAAAAAGGAATCAGAAGATGAGAATGAATTGTATAAAGTGAAAGAGATCAAAGTAAAAAAAATCTCTTATGAAAAATATATAATAAAAAATGAGGGTTGAAAAATGTGCACTCGCAATATATGGTGCACTTACAAAAAAAAAAAGGTTGTTTGGAAAAAAAGGGAAAAAATGAACCATAGTCTTAAAAATCTCTATTATTCTCACTCATACTTTGTTTTATCCACTTATTTGATTAGCTCTATCCCGAGCCTACATTACAACCAAATAAAAGTCTCTCTTGATTTTAGAGAGCAAAGTTTTGAAGTCGATTCTAGCACTATGGGTCGTATGAGATAGTGATATTTGGGAGAGAAAAAATTGACTTTACTTATCTACTAATATCTGAGAGATCGTACTCACTTCTAAATCATGGACAAGTTTCCTTTACATGCACATCTTGTGAGTGAGTGTGGGATACCATTTCTATTCAATGTCTCTCATTTTACCATGTTATTTGAGCACATACAAATTAGGATTATTTTTTTCTGAGAGTAATGTTGTTACATACATATTGTGAGAGTTGGGGATTGACATGGTATTCATGAAAATTGTGTGATTATTGTAGCTTTGATAGCTAATCTAATTACACAAATCTATTAATTGATATGTGTTAATTGATGGATGTGAGAGTGATATTTCTCCAAATCTTTGATAATACTTATAACTTTATCCATTATTTGTTATTAGTTTGATTGATGAAGTGAATGCAAAGTGTCTTAATAAAAAAAAATATAACAATAAATAGTATTTTTAACTCAGTTTTTGCTCGAGGACAAGCAAAATATAGGTTTGGAGGTGTTCGATAGGCGCAATTTTAGTATACATATTACCGCTTATCTTATTTTGTTAGTAATTATTTATTGATAAGAGTACTAATTAATATTTTATTTGGATTATGAGACATTGTGAACGACTATGAAGATTTGGGGACTATGGTGGAAGTCTTTGGAACCATGGGATCAAGTTTAAAGCTTTGGAACAAAAAAGAACTAAATATGCACGTAAAACTTGAATTGGGGGACCAAATTGTAAAACTATTAAAACTTTAAAGGAAAAACATGCAAAATTTGGGAAACAAAACAAATTTTGGCATTGATTCTGTTTACCGCTGCATTAGAAAATTTTCTATGTGTCACGGCCCACCCGCAGCAAGCAAATCGCGACCAGTCTGACTTATTTCCAGTTCTAAGTTGGGGCTTTTTCCATCTTTTCACCTACATGAGTTTTAAGATAGATAAAACACTATATAAAGATCGAATCTAGGTCAAATTAGAAGAGGAAGACGGCTAGAAATAAGAAGAAAAATCATGTGGCGAACAAGACTTTTATAAAATTTCTTCTCCTTCAATCAATGCCGGGTTGTATCAAATCTTTTGTTTTTAATTTAATTATGTTCTTCTAATTTTTTTGAGCCAAGGTAGACGATGAAACTTTGTTTAAACATAGTGATTATCTTGTTATTATTTTAATTCCGTTTTGGGGATTTAACTTTCATAGCTCGTTCTTGTTGGATTAATTAAATAAATTCTCTTTCATCTTAAATATCATGTATTCTTGATAGTTAGAAATTAATTTAATTAATTTGTGCTCGTACTTGAACGTGTTCTATTAATTTCTTTTGATTTTTCATTATTTTGTTATCGATTTGGAATACATAAAATGCTTTGGATACAAAGCCTTTGATTCTTTGTTTGCTTTTAATTGAGTTTGATACAGGAAAAACTTAAGTAATTTAAGATCGAAATATTGGATTTTCTTCTTTTGGATTTAATTGATAAATATTTTAAGACGACAGTAGATTGATTTTCGAGTTGTCGTTTGTTTTTGGAAATTAATAGATAATTGGATATTTGCTAAGTTAATCAACGGTGGATTCCGAAACATTGGTATTTTAAACAACTTGAACCATCAACTTAACTTTCTATCAATAGTTAATTAGTCTTTAATTTAAATTCTTTCAACCAAACTCTGATCGACCCAACTAGTCTAGAATAATGGTTAATTCGGATTAAAATAGACTTTCTTCATTGCAGTCCCTTTGGGATTGACTTCATTGCTACTTTTATATATTCCAATAGATTTATGCACTTGCGAGTTATTTAAATTTTGACAACAGTATTAAAAAAAAGTTCATAAAAATTTTCTAGAACTAAATCAATAAACTCAAAACATAACAATAAAACGACAAGCAAAATTTAATATCCAAAATATTTATATTTTAATCAAATAATAAGGCTAAAAATGTTTCAAATAATCACATAAATACTATTCACCTCACAGTTTTTTTAAGGTAAAAGTATATGATTTATCTTAAAAAATATAGAAAAAAACAATTCAATAATCCAAAATTTCAAGTTTTCAACTCAATTCACCAACAATCGAATAACAATTCAACACAATATATTTATATTCAACACGAACAGTCAACTCAAATCCATAATGATCCAAGTATAATCCAACAATTAACATCAATAATAATAGCACCAAGTCAATAGTATTCCAAATTTTCGACAATATACAAAAATAATTATAATTATTATTTCAATTTTTTTGTCCACTAAATATTTCAACACAACGTACCCGCCAAGATAATATTTTCAAAAAAGTAAAAATAACTTTGCATCAAAATAATATTTTCAAAAAATTAGAAATAATCTTAAAATTTTCTATTGCATCAATTCTATGAAATTGTTGTTGTTGAGGCCTTCAAGAATATGGGATTTGAAATTTTGGGGTAGGTTTTAATTGGGTAAGTTACGTGGATAGAAGTCTCAAGCATAATAGCTTAATGACATTGGAATTTTTAATTGCATCATTTATATAGATTGTTTTTGCTTCAACCTTCGAGATTGGAGATTGGAGTTTTTGGGTTAATTGGGTAATTGGGTGAGTTGTTAATTGGCTAGTTGGGTAGGTTTTTAAATTGAATGTGGGCTTAGACAGTTTGGACTAATGTTTTGAAATAACCAAAAAAATAAAAAATATGACATACTATTTTGGAAAAATTGCATATAAGTCACTTACACATGACTTGTTTCAAATTAGGTCAAGATATTTTTTAAATTATGATTAAGTCATACTTTAAGCAATATTTTAAATTAATTCCAAAATACCCATCTGATCCGTATTTTTCATCGGTGCCTTTTTCTATCTCCACAAACCTCTACTGTAGAGCTTGTAATCGAAAATTATAACTTCAATTCCGGCGACTATGTGTAGTGGTACCACAAGAATGGAGGGTAGATCAATGATACCACGAGAATGGGTAACTTCAATTTCGACGGAGGCGGAGGTGGAAGTGGAGGTGGAGCAATAGTAACTTCAATTTCGACGGAGGTGGATCAATGGTAACTTCAATTCCAAATGATCGTTGTGTATAGTGGTACCACGAGAATAGAGGGTAGATCAATGATACCAAGAGAATGGGTAACTTCATTTTCGGCAGAGGCGGAGGTGGAAGTGGAGGTGGAGCAATGGTAACTTCAATTTCAGCGGAGGTGGATCAGTGGTAACTTCAATTCAGGCGGAGGCGGAGGCGGAGGCGGAGGCGGAGGCGGAGGTGGAGGTGGAGGTGGAGATGGAGCAGTGGTACCACGAGAATGGGTCTGCCTGTGAACAGGTTGTGAATTCAGTGAAGCTTTTAGAAATATTCATCAGCTACTAGCTATTCCAACTGTTAATTCTTTGAATGCTGGTAGTCCTTCATCCTTGTCGGATAGTGTAGTTAGTTCTCTTTCTCTGGAAGATGTTTTGTCTCTCTTAAAAAAATGCTACTGACGTTGCCATTTGAACAAAATGTGAGGACAACAAAATATGGGATGAGCGTATAAGTTAATGTTTAGGAAGTATGTTTGTTGTGGCCATGATTTGTTTGTCATTAATAGTAGCTTTAATTTCGTAAGGATGAATCTTTGGTAGTCCTTAGATTATTTCTTTGTGTTGTTAGTCATGTATGTTGTTTGATATTGTATTATAAAGCGAAGATCACAAAAAGTATCATAACTGAAATTATATAGAATTCGCATACGTGTTTGATACTGTTTTAATCCATGATATTGTTTAATTATGGCAATGTTTGAACCTGTGATACTGTTTGAATGTCTTAGTTTTAATCCATGATACTGTTTTAATGTCTTAGTTTTAATCCATGATACTGTTTTTATCCTGTGATACTGTTTAATTATGACAATGTTTGAACTTGTGATACTGTTTGAATGTCTTAGTTTTAATCTAAGATACTGTTTTAATCCATGTTACTGTTTTGTTTAGGTAATTAGTATATTTTGATACCGTTTTAATCCATGATACTGTTTTTATCTTGTGATACTGTTTGAATCTATGTTATCTTTGATATTGTTTAATTATGGCAAGGTTTGAACCTGTGATACTGTTTGAATGTCTTAGTTTTAATCCATGATAATATTTTGTGTTAGGTAATGTGCATTAATATAATTTGATACTGTTTTAATCCATATTTTAATCTATGATCTTTGTTTTGCATAATCTGAAGATCAAACAAAACATATGACTAATTAAACAATATCAAAGATAAAAGCATGATATCATAGTCATGTGTGTTATTTGATACTGTATTATGCAAAACAGTATCACAAAAAACAGTATCATAATAGAAATGATCATAGAATTTGCATACGTGCTCAGAATTTTTATTATAATATGTTTGCGGAATGGTCTCGACGAAACGGTCAAGACTAGCAGCTTTGCCACTGTGTATGATGGATTTTACTCGTTTGAAGTCGTCTATTTAGCTTAAAATGACAATCTTTAATTTTTTTTTCTCAAAACAGTATTACAAATCCTCTAAAACAGTATTACGGATTAATGTACATCCTTTTGCTGCAAATTAAAGCTCTTCCAAGGTATCTGAGTCTCTTAAAAGCAAACACATACTTCAGAGCAATGCCAAGATGAAGAAAGAAGAACTGTCAATCATTCTCAAGTTAATAGGAAGTCATGCAAAGTGTTCTCATCTAAAGCTATGAATAATGTTTCTAATTCTTCCCTTGAATTAGAACATGTTTGAAATTCAATTAGGATATAGATTCTCATTGGATAGATAAGTATAAATATATAAGGTGTTTAATGGTAGGTAGACGAATTAATCAGTAGAGAATAAACAAGAGAATAATATTGTTCTTAAAATGTTTTATTAGTAGTACAAAATCATAAGTTTAACAGTATCACAACAAAATAGTATCACCACAAAACAGTATCACAATAAAACAGTATCACAAAAAACAATATCACAATAAAACAGTATCGCCACAAAACAGTATCACAATTAGCATTTTTTTACAATTAAGGGTATATTGGTCTTTTAGCTCTAAAATGTGACTTTAATTGAATTAAATTTTAAGCATATGACTTTAGAGCACATAAGTGTCCAAACAGTGACCGGCCCTGAATTTACCCTATTATTTTTTTATTAATGGGCCCCCAAATATAAATTATTATTTTATCTTTGCAATCCAAAAATTTATAGCATGTTTACCATCCAATCTTTTAAACTTTTTTTTTCTCAGTTTCATTTTCAACCACATATTTTATAGATCTATTTGGCTTGGTCCAATTTACACATCATCTGGCCCGATTTTTTTTCTTTCTAAATGGCCCTATAAAAATCTGGCCCAAGTCCCCAACCTTCCATCCCACATCCGCTAGATTTGCAACCAAGCGGGGATATTTACCCCCATCCCCCGGTGAATATTTCTCGGCGTAGTTGCCAAAAACAAAGACGAGAAATCTCTCTCTTTCCCTCCTCTCCTCCACCATTGGTCACAGGGAGAGGGTGTTGTGTAACTAGGGAGATCTCTCTAGTTTCGCGACCAACAGGGTGGATGGAGAATTTCTCTCCAATCGCCGGGGACCAGTTTGGTGATTGCGGGGTAGCGTTTTTGGAGAATGGGGTAGGGGTGGGGTAGGGGTAGGGGTAGGGAGATGATGATGACCCTTTTTATTTCTTTTTTTTTTTTATAATTGTTTTTAAAAGGAAAAAAAATTAAGGCCAGGTTGGCCCAAAATCGAATTTGCCCAGCAAATTACTGGCTCGTGTAAAATCTGGAGAAAAATTATTGAAAAGAGAACATATTTACAAATCAATGCATGTGTAAAGACATTATCCTTAAAACAGATTCGTCCCCTCACCTTAGGTGCTTGAGGATAATTGAACATTTTTCTCCTAAGATACAACGATGGAACCAGTAGCAAGCTTAACACAAAGCTTCTACTCCGACAATCTGAATTGTTTTATCTAAAAAGAATGACCAAGTACTAGAAGAACAAGGAAAACGGACTGCAAAGAACATGTGAATTTTCTGGATTTAAAAGGAATAGAGCATGATGAAATTCGTATGTTTCACTGTAGAAAAATCGGACTTGTTATATAAGCTCTCAAATGACCTTTCAACTTTTCCATAAACAGACTAGTTTCAGGTGTTACATAATTAACACCTCAATTAACCCAACAATAATAGCCTTCTAGTGTTAATTACAGAAATTGGAAGGTCTAGAATTAATTCAAATCTAAATCAAAAAAATAATGACAAAACGTGGACCCTACTAAGGGGCCAATTTCTGTCCTACATTCGTGTATGCAGGTTACGCTTGCACATGAGTTCAATGGCACAGGTGTTAATCGGTCCATGATTTACACCCCCAGGCATGAGCAAGAGAGTCTCTATGCTACACTAGATTACACATTTGTAAAGTGTGGCCATATAAATACTAGCAATAGTTTTGTCAAATTTTTAATGTGGGATAAACCACTTGGTTATCCCTCCAACCACTTACTTAATGAAGAAATTTGTATGTTTCACTGTAGAAAAATCGGACTTGTTATATAAGCTCTCAAATGACCTTTCAACTTTTCCATAAATAGGCTAGTTTCAGGTGTTACACAATTAACACCTCAATTAACCCATCAATAATAGCCTTCTAGTGTTAATTACAGAAATTTGAAGGTCTAGAATTAATTCAAAAATAAATCAAAAAAATAATGACAAAACGTGGACCCTACTAAGGGGCCAATTTCTGTCCGACATTCATGTACGCAGGTTACACTTGCACATAAGTTCAATGGCACAGGTGTTAATCGGTCCGTGATTTACACTCCCAAGCGTGCGCAAGAGAGTCTCTATGCTACACTAGATTACACATTTGTAAAGTGTGGCCATATAAATACTAGTAATAGTTTTGTCAAATTTTTAATGTGGGATAAACCACTTGCTTATCCCTCCAACCATTTTTCAACTCTACTTTTAGCTTCAATTTTTCATTCACCCCGAGCATCATTTTTGCTAAATAAATATATGATTTCGATGTTCAAATGGAGGAGAATACAAAACTATTTTTTCTTCTACAATGAAGAAATGGGTCCCACACAAAATTATGCCCAAACATAGCATAAAGTTCTAATTTTTCCATCAATCTCCCACATGAATAGAAATTGATAGAAACACGTGATAAAATTCAACGGTCAAAATTCATTGAATTATGGTGTGTGGTTGTTATGTTTCTCTTTTTGTTCTTTTGATTCACATTGAAATTCCTTTACGAAAAGATTTGATTGTGTTTTGGACTTCTTGTTTTACTTAGAAATTTGAAGAAAAGTGCATTATTGGGCAAATCTTCTTTATTCCCTTTGGTTTGGTCATGTTATAAAGAGTAGGAAGAATACAAGGAAAATCTAGTTTATTCAAACTGTGTGCTCAAGAAAATTGCTTTTAACACTGGTGAATTGTTACCGATAGGAGCATTCAAAGATGGGCTTCAAATGTAAAACAAAGATGGATAAATCCTAGAAAAATTTTAAACATTTGGGAGTTTTGGACAATTTGATTGAAGAGAGAAGAATAGAAATGGTTGCTAAGCTTTTACATTCGTTGACGGATGGAAAATCTGGATTTGCAAAAGAAAATTGGTTGTATGACATTGTATTTGAAGTAATTATTTCTCATTTAACAAAGTTGCCCATGAAATAAAAGAGAAAACAAAGGCAACGTTCAAAACTAACGACATTTTTGGATAGAATCTGTTGAAAAGGACCATTTGGCCACTAAATGCATTGGTTAGGGACGTTTCCACCCAAAGTTAAAGGTTAGGGGCCAAAAATGCATAAAAAACAAAGATTATGGACCAATTGTGCCAAAATTTTGATTTGTAAAGAAAAGTATTACATTTCGTCACCTTGGATTGTCACCACTCCAACTATTATTGGGACTATTCTTCCAACAAACAATAAGTGCATGATTGGTGTAGTTTAAAAATAATTTTTTTAAGAGTTTTTAATAAAAGTTGATAAAATGTATAGTTGAAAAATGGTTTTATTGCACAAATTGGTCCCTGACTTTTGTACTTACTACGGGTTGAGGACCTATCATTTTATTTTTGGCAGTTTAACCCATATTTCAAATGTTTTTGGCGACAATGGTCCTTTTCATTATTTCTGTCCAATTCTTCTGTTAAATTTGATGCTCAAATTTTTTGGATTTAAAAAGGGCTTTGAAAATTTGTAGCAAAAGTCCCAAATCAAACCTTCTAATCCTAACACATATGACCCAAATCTTTTTGAAAATTTTACCCCTAACTTTAATAAATTAAAAATAACTCCTAAACCTTTTCAAAAATACAAATAAGTCCTAAATTTTTTTTTTTTTTTACAGATTTACACTTAAAATAATAAAAAATGTGTCATCAAGTCCCAAAACTTTTAATTTTATTTACCAAAATTATATTTAAAATGTGTTTGATTAAAATCAGATTTTTTGGTAAAAGTTGATAAAAGTTGTTGAAAAATGTAGTTGAAAAATTGTGGGACCATAAAATGTGTGGTTAAAATTAATTGTTGACTTTGACTTTAACTTTTTAGCAAAATCAAAATTGAAAACAAACGGACTTTTAGAATCTCTATAGATTTTATCCAGTGATCTATTAATTAAAAAAAAAATTATACCCATGATCAAAATTTGACCAATTTAAAATTTTAATTTATTTTTTATACCAATTACTAAATAATAATAATAAAAAAAGGTTATTCCCCATCTCCAGCCCACTTTCCAAAATCCCATATTCTCAAAACTCCACCGCCTGAAAACCCCGGAGTCGCCGTCGCCGCCATTCCGCCACTCTTCATCGCCACCGACGTCTCCGTCGTGGGAAACCCATTCGATAGCACCACCCTGGCCGTCATCGGTGGAAGTTTGATTGCAGAGATCATGGCCGTGCTTTCCTCCTCAACCCCGAGGCGGCGGCAAATGCAAAGGAAGAGGTGGGCGGTGGAGACAAAGAAGTGGTTAAGGGGTACTTTAACAATGATGGGTTCCAACGGTGGCGTAGGATATATGGAGAGATGGATGATGTCAACAAAGTGTAGCTGGATATAAGAATTGGGCACTTGAAAACTGTGGAGAATGTGATGAAGATGCTGACGGATGAGGGTTCTTTGAAGGTGTAACTATGTGTGATGCCGGTTGTAGGACCAGGAGTTTGTCGATTTTCCTAGTGAATGAGAGTGCATTGGTGACGGCTAGTGATATCGTGGCGGCGACTCTGGGGTTTTCGGTGTTGGAGTTTTGGGAGTTTTTAGTAATTAAAAAATAAATTAAAATTTTAATTTGGTCAAATTTTAAAAATGGGTATAATTTTTTTATTAATTAATGGACCACTAAATAAAATCTGTAGAGACTCTAAGAGCCCGTTTGTTTTCAATTTTGATTTTGCTGAAAAACTAAAGTCAAAGTCAACAATTAATTTTAACCACACATTTTATGGTCCCACAACTTTTCAACCACACATTTCAACAACTTTTATCACTTTTACCAAAAAATCTGATTTTAATCAAACACATTTTAAATGTCATTTTGGTTAACAAAATTAAAAGTTTTGGGACTTGATGACACATTTTGTATTATTTTAAGTGTAAATCTGTAAAAAATAAAAAGATTTAGGACTTTTTTGTATTTTTGAAAAGGTTTAGGAGTTATTTTTAATTTATTTAAGTTATGGGTAAAATTTTCAAAAATATTTGGGTCATATGTGTTAGGATTAGAAGATTTCGGGACTTTTTGACACTTTTTGAAAGATTTGGGACTTTTGTTACAAATTTTCAAAGCCCTTTTTAAATCCAAAAATTTCAGCGTAAAATTTAACGGAAGAATTGGACGAAAATAACGAAAAGGACCATCGTCGCCAAAAACATTTGAAATATGGGTTAAACTGCCAAAAATAAAACGATAGGTCCTCAACCCGCAGTAAGTGCAAAAGTCAAGGACCATTTGTGCAAAAAAACCGTTGAAAAATTGATAAAAATTGTGCGTTCTATAAAATATGTGGTTAAAAATAAGTCTAAAAAAAAGAATTTAGAAAAAACTTAGCTAAACATGCTCTAAATTAGTTATTTCCGTCACCATTTAAGAGTCACCATTGTTGTTAATAAGTTTTATCGAACTTGTCAGTATCACTTATTTTGGACTTATCTTTTTGTTAAAATAATTTTAAAAAAGGGGAAATCAGAAAACTAGAAATTTTTTTGTAAAAAATAAAAGGGTAATTTGCAGCCGTCGTCTCCAACATTTGAACTTTTGGCACTTTTATCCCAATTCTTTATTTTTTGGCACCTATATCCTCAATCTTTTTGATTTTGGTGGCTGAAGTCCCCAACCTTTGAATGTTTGGCACTTTTATCCTTATTCTTTATTTTTTGACATCCATATCATCAACCTTTCTTAATTTGGTGGCTGAAGTCCCCAACTTTTGAACGTTTGGCACTTTTATCCTCATTTTTACACCCATATCCTTAACATTTCTTAATTTGGTGGCTGAAGTGTCCAATCTTTGGACTTTTGTATCATATTTTTTAATTTTTTAATTGAAACTTATGAAAAGTTTATTTAAAGCCAAGTTTTGTGAGTAATGTTGTTTATAAATGTTGGTTTATTTAAAAAAACTCATTTTTAAAAATTTTATGATATTTTTAGATTAATTTTTAATTTTTTAATTGAAACCGGGTCGACCTTGGTTCGATCTGGTTCGACCTTTTGACCATTGACCCATTATTTTTTTCGGATCAATGGCCAGTCCTGTTTTCTGAATATTGTATTATTGAGATAAATAGTTTTATTTAGATAACTATATTTTGATTAATGCTCCATTTGGAGATATGGGTGCAAAAAAATGAAGAATGAGGATATGGTGAAAAAAATTGAATTTTTATTGAAACCGGTTCGACCTTTTGACCCGTTATCTTTTTTGGGTCGATGACTAGTCATGTTTTCTGAATATTGTATTATTCAGATAAATAGTTTTATTTGAAAACTATATTTTGATTAATACTCAATTTGAGGATGTGGGTGCAAAAAAAATAAAGAATAAAGATATGGGTGCAAAAAAATGAAGAAAATCTCATAAAATTTGTAAAAATAAGTTTTTTTTAAATAAATCAACATTTATAAATAAAATTACGGCTTATTTGCACAAATGGTCCCTGACTTTTGCACTTATTGCAGGTTGAGGACCTATCTTTCATTTTTGGCAGTTTAGTCCCTATTTCAAAAGTTTTTGGCGTGAATGGTCCTTCCCATCCATTTCCGTTAAATTTTAACGGAACTTAATCGCGTGAAGTCCACACACTTCATTTCTTGAGGGCTTTTTTGTCAAAACACTGTATCCACTATTTCCCGCGTTGGTTGCTGACTTTTCCCCTACATATTACATGTGTATATATATACATCCATAGCTATGTAGCTGTGGAAAAAAATTTTGGACAGAAAAATTTCCTTATTTGCGCAGATGGATCCCCGTTTTTGTAACTGTGGCTTGCCAATCGAAGTCAAGACGTCGCGACGATGATGCTAATCCCTAAGAAGGTTTCATACATGTTCAAGAAGACGGGTTTGCCATTGCGTAAGAAGTTTTATGTTTTTGTCTAATCCATTGCTTTTGCTTAATCATGTTTATTTTTTTTGTTCTTGAACAGAAACAAAGTGGGTGTGGATTTTTAGTTGGTGTGACCCACCCATGTGCATTAGATCAACACAGATAATTCCCCGGCTTGCTTAGGTCAAGAATGAGAATGAAGAAGCAATGAAGATCTTAAAAATGAGAAAAGATGTGCATGGAAAATGTGGATGTTTGGGTTTTTATGTGGCATTATCACAATGTTCGTATTGCAGTCTTGATATAGTTCTGTAATATGTAGATTGTAGTAGGAGATTCTATCGTTGCAGTTGTATTTTTCCATCAACACTGTAAGGATCAGGATCCCCAAATGGAAAATGGAAATAAATGGTGTTTTGTTTTTTTTGGCACGTTTGGTCCCTATCTTATTCACTGTTTTGCATTATCGGTCCTTGTAGTAGAAATTGTCTTACATGGAATGTCATAAAAAATGTGTTTATTTGGCACATTTGGTCCCTATCCTATTACATATATTGCAAGTTTGGTCCCCACATTAACGCCAAATTAACATAAGTTGGTCGAATGTAACAACACAAAGGTAAAGAACAAAAATTTGCCATTTGATAATGAATGATCGCAATTGCTTTAAATATGCAAATTACACCACACGGAGAGACTTACAAAACTCCCAAAGAATTACAAAACCCAAAAAATGAAAACTAGACGATAGTAAGTACAAAATATGTCTGTTCCAATTACAATGAAGAAACCAAGAAGACAGGTGCCACAAAAAAATTTTAGGTTCTTCATATGTTCTTCTTCAACCGATTTCAAGAAGTTGAAGTCGGTGGTTCTACATCTTTGCATGTCCTTTTGTTATGACCATGTTGCCCACATTTTTGCAATCGAATTTTCAGACCAACCCCGCCAGACTCCTGGTCCCGGTCCTCGCGATTGTGGCACTTCTCCGTGCTCTTTCCTTCTTACTTTCTTAGCCTCCCGCCTTTCTTCCGAGTATGGATGGGAGGTGTCATTGGGTGCTTACCGCATTGGGCCATAATTCAGACCCGCAATGGAGAAATTGTAGAAGAGTATGTCTTCAAATAGCTTCCTTCTTGTAAATAACATGACATAATCCATTACATTTGCTTGCATTCCCTGAAGACAAAGATGCCATAACATGGACACAAGGTAGTCCACTTAGTTGCCAGCTTCTGCAAGAGCATGTCCTAGAGGATAAGGACACTGCATGTATAGCTCCATGATGAATATCTCTAACCTCAAACTTCATGTTCCCACAGTATGTTGCAATATGATTGCCACTTAGTTTGCCACATTTGTCAAGAATTTTCATTATCCGAGGGCCCACTTGGTGGGTCCATCTTTCACAACTTTCTAACCTAGCAACTATTCTACTAATTAAATACACCCTTATATGCTCCAACATGCTCAGTATTGGCTTCTCCCTAGCTGCAAGAATGGCGCAATTGAAAGCCTCGCAAAGATTGTTTAAAAGCATATCACAATCACTACCTTCCTTAAAATGAGACCTACTCTATTGATTAGCTTGCTTACCAGCAAGCCAATCATATGCCCCTCCGTCAAGCTCCATCAGTTTATTCATCTTAGTCTGCCATTTCACAATTGTCGTAGCCCTTGCTGCATGCCATAGGCAATTTTTAAGAGCCAATCCTTTGTGGTTTACACTGAAATTATTGTACAGATGCCTTACACATGTTCTGTGTTCTGAATGTTCAAACAAGCTTTCAATTGCTTGAACCAATCCTTTCTGTTTATCCGAGATGAAGGTCCATCCATGTGAATTGACAATCCCAACATCAATACTCAATAACTCCATAAACCATGTCTAGTTTTCTCTGTTTTCTTTTTCTACAATTGCATAAGCAATTGGATACATTCCATTGTTTCCATCTATTCCCACTGCACAAAGCAACTGCCCACCAACTTTAGTTTTCAAAAAACATCCATCCAATCATATGACCCTTCTACACCCGGTTTTGAAACCATCTTTCGATGCTCCTAAACAAACATACAATCTATGAAATTTAGGCCATGACCTTTCACCGGATCGTGGAACCTACATTATCGGGTCTTCAAAGCCTCCGGCAAGAATCCCAAAGTATTTTATATTGCTCACGGACCGCACTTCGATCTTGTCAAAACACTTATTCCTCGCTCATAAAATTGCCGATTGAAACATCTCCCAAGCATTCTTGCTTAACCCTATCATCGAAACCACCCCGGTGACCAATTTGGACCAGACTCGAAAACTCCAAAGATAACTATTTGACAAATAACTTGAATTCACTATCTCGGTTCTTGAAGACCATACCGCAAGTGTGTTCGAGATGTATGTCTTGATTTCAAGCTCATATTGCCTTCCCCGCTTCTTGCCATAAAGAACCTAGGGGCATGAATCTGCACACTTTGCTCTCAATCTGGTCTTGTCATTTTTCTTGAATCGGATGTCCCTATGTGTCCTTACAGCATGCTCAGTCACAGCTTGCTTCAGTATCTTCTTACTCTCAAACACTTGACCTGAAAACAAATTTTTTTGGGAATAAGTCAAAAGGGTATGACACACATATAATGCGACATAAGGGCTAGACTATGCCAAGAACGAGCAGATAAGGTCCTTCTCTTACAAAACATTACTATGTATAGGGACCATATCTTGAACAATATTATGAAAGGTAGGGACTATGTCTGCCAAGAAATTTGAAGTTTTGCATACCAATTCGGAAGCTTGGATTCTCCATTTCAGTATGTTGGTTGAATGTATATTGCCTCTTTCTTGGAACATTGTTACCCAAATCGTCATTACTTTCAAGACTTTGGTGTCATCCGATTCGCCGTAGTCTCAGGTCATCATCTACATTACCTTGATGGCCAGCCCATGTCATCCATTCCAAGATCCACATTTGCAGCAGAAGGTGGATGATCTTGTGTTGGTATAGGTTCTTCTTCAAACTCAAAGTCCGAGTCCACAAAACCTTCTTGAAATTCCTCAGTCTGAACCTCATGCTCTTCAGACTCAACTCCATGTTGATTGTTTTCTTCATTGTTCATCCCAAATCCATCTTGCCAACTGCTCCAAATATCTTCTTGATGATTCTCCAAGAATTCGTCCCACCAACCTCTCGTGTTGCAATCAGATTGCTTTCAAATTCGGGACATATGTACCTTCAAGATTGTCACTCTTGTCCCCAACATTATCACTTTCATCTTCAATATTATCAACTCTAGCATTGTCACTCTTGTCCCCAACATTATCAACTACATCATAGCCACTTTTATCCCTATCATTTCCATTCCCAACATCATCACCTCCGTGACAAATTTCGTTTCTAACTCTTCTCTACCAACTCCTCCACAATGTCACCTTCAATCCTCATTTGGATTTTTAAGAACATCACCCCCACATTATCATCAGAACATCACTTTCACCGCTCGAAAGTTCGACAATTTCAACCAACATCACACTAGTTTTGGACCCACGCCTCGCTTCTACTACTCATGTCATCTTTGTCTTGTTTAGACTTTCGCTTCTCATTTTTTTCTTTCGTCTGCAATTTCGAAGGATCCAACCTAGGTAGTTCTTCTCCAGTTTCAGGATCTATGATGACAAGTCCCTTCCTGACGTTGCTCATTTCTGGTGATGGTGGTCGATTTGGTATTGGAATTGACGAGTCCCATTCCAATTCATAAGTTCGTGAAGGAGGCACGAGGTAAATCTCAACTTCATTAGCTCCATTCCTATCCTTCAACAACATATCAATGTCTACGTTGCTACGAATTCTAACCAGCCCTTCCAGCAATGAAAACTTCTGTTTCTTATACAGAAACCCCATTGGCAGATCAAGACCTACACCCTCTACAAGTTTGTCCAATAGCTCTCTATTCAAATTGCTTGACTGAACATAGTCCATGTAGTCAACGTCACCATGTTCATAAACCAAGTTATTGGGCTTGGTGAACATGATACCTCCATGATGAATCTTCACAGTAAAGTATGTTGATTCCTTACCTGCATGCAATTAAAAAAATTTAATAAATAACTACATCGTCAACAAATTTGGTACATTACAAACAGAAACAAATAAATGTTCAAACACACTGGGCAAACAAATACAAACTTCAAGGATTACTAATTTTGTGGGAAACTTCAAAAAAATAACCGTATATAGGCGCTTCTTCATGATAAAGTCTTAATCTTGTTCTTGGGGTTTCGTTTGCTTCCGTGTTTGGAAGAGAACTCACCGTGAAAACACCAAATTTACAAACTCAATAACACCGTTCAAACATTTGGTTGATCAAAACGCTCCAAATGTACACTAAATCACAAAAATTTATACAATATACACTATATTACTTACTTTTTTTCTTCGTGAGTCATTTGGTATGTCGCCGCAATGCAAATGGTTTGTTGAATGTCTTCGATTTTCGGATACCAAATGATTTTTTTTCACTTTTTGGGAAATTTTTTATTCGAAATGCAATGGGTTGGTTTTCAACTTCTTCTAGACGCCTATTCATTTTCGCTGGGAAATAGTGGATACAGTGTTTTGACAAAAAAGCCCTCAAGAAATGAAGTGTGTGGACTTCACGCGATTAAGTTCCGTTAAAATTTAACAGAAATGGATTGGAAGGACCATTCACGCCAAAAACTTTTGAAATAGGGGCTAAACTGCCAAAAATGAAAAGATAGGTCCTCAACCCGTAATAAGTGCAAAAGTCAGGGACCATTTGTGCAAATAAGCTATAAAATTACTCACAAAACTTGGCTTTAAATAGACTTTTCATAAGTTTCAATTAAAAAATTTAAAAATATGATACAAAAGTCCAAAGGTTTGGAACTTCAGCCACCAAATTAAGAAAAGTTGAGGATATGGGTGCAAAAAAATGAAGAATGAAGATAAAAGTACCAAACGTTCAAAGGTTGGGGACTTCAGCCACCAATTAAGAAAGGTTGAGGATATGGATGTCAAAAAATAAAGAATGAGATAAAAGTGCCAAACATTCAAAAGTTGGGGACTTCAGCCACCAAAATCAGAAAGGTTGAGGATATGGGTGCCAAAAAATAAAGAATGGAGATAAAAGTACCAAAGTTTAAAAATTGGAGACGACGACGACAAATTATCCAAAATAAAACAATAATCCAAGAAGAAGAGAACTGCCATCACTATTCACAGCACCGCCACCACCCCTACTCATTAAAAATAAAGGTCTCACTTTTTATTCCAAATCCAGCTTCTCGTTGCACAATTGTGGGTTGTGAAAAACGTGTAAGACACATCCCACTTCAACGTTTCATCCATTTGAGACTTTTACTTGTACTGAAATTAAAAGCTTGAGGATGCATGTGTCGGGATAAACAAAATGGAGATCTAAATGTTGATTTCTCAAAGTTGAAGGTCTTCATATGCAATTTTCCCACAATTTCATTGTTATTGTAATATTGTACGTCATGCTTTAAGGGGTGTACCATTTCTTCGAGGACTCGTTAAGAAAAAATGTTTTGGGTGTTGACAGTAGGAATGATCTGATCTGAGATCTGCTGCTAAACCCATACCCAAAGTTTGTAGTAATTTCCTACTGATTCTATCTGTTATATTAGTTTACGTGGTGAATATATAGACATTTTGTGAAGACGACATTTTGTGAAGACAACAGTTTCAAGAAGATGACTGAGATGGCTTCCTATCAATCAGTGAGCACTTTTTTCTTCTTATTTCCTTGTAGCTCATTCTTCAATTATGGCTATACATACAATTCTTATATTAGCAAATAGATTTTATGCTGTATGACATGTGGGTGTGCATTATGTATATAGGGGGACACAGATGTAGGGCAGAGACCTGCCTTGGATTTGGGAGCCTTTGTTGGGGATTTGACCATTGAGGACGATGCTCCCAGGTAAAAACTTAAATTTTCATTTTTTGGGTTCTGTAATATATTTCTGTATTTTAATTTTTCATCAGTGTTCATTATAATCTTAAATGATTACTTGAATTTGGTGGGTTTATTGTGTTGTTTTTGTTAGTGATGATGTGTCATTTGAGGGACTAGAGCAAGAGCTTGAAGATTGCAAAACTGATGATGTAAGTAGAGTCATCATTTTTGTGGATCATAATATAATTTATCCAACATTTTTATGGGTTTTGTGATTTTTGTTATGAAGGTAGTAGCAACAATACTGTCTAAAGGTACGAAATTGAGGGATTACACCAAGGATGTCGAAAACAATCTGAGGAAAATTGAATTGGACTCTATTGAGGTCTGTGATTTAGTATATTAGTTTGTTTTATCATTTGGGTTTAAATTGTGATCATGTATTACTAATCCATGTTCATGTGGGTTCTATATCATATTCTTGCAAATTTATAGATTAGATACCTAAATTTGTGCCTTCTTCATGGACTCTGTATGATTGAAATACTATCAAAATCAGAAGCGTTGTAAAAATAGACATCCTCTTGATAGTTTTACTGCATGTGTCAAATAGGATGCCTTTGTTTGGGGCTCTATGTCATTGTCATGTGCTCCTCATCAAATTTCTTGTAGGGAATTCTTTAACTGTTTGCATATTTTAGTATAAATGATGTAGTAAAGCATTCATGATATGCTTATCCATGGCACTGTTTTGTTTACTTCAGGATTACATAAAAGAAAGTGATAATTTAGTCTCACTTCATGATCAAATTCGGGATTGTGATACCATTTTGTCTCAAATGGAAACACTACTAAGTGGATTTCAGGTATATTCCCTTATATCTAGTTACCACCCAAATGCTTCTCATTTTCTCAGGGACATTACTTGGGCATCAGGCATGCCAAATATTACAGGTTCCTAAATGAAATTGAAACCAATACTTGAGAAATATTAAATATAAATTTATCTTTATCCTTGTTTATAATTGTTTTCCTCAGTATATGAAGGGATAGACTTGGAGGTTCTTTTCTATTTGATGAATATTAGTGATGTATCTATAAAGAACTACTTTGAAGTTTGTTCTAATACTTATTTACTTTCAGTAAGTTGCTTACTATATTTTTGTGCAACTCTTGTTTTGATTTTTTTTCTTGAAGCATCTGGAAGCTCACTTTGTTTGTGCTTGTTATCATTTTGGTCTTTCTCATCTTTATAATAAATAAATTTGAGCAACTATATTGCTAGTTTGTTATTTTTAATGCCTGAAACTTGTGTCTGCAACATCATTCTTTTTTGTTGTCATTGTGTTAGACCGAGATAGGTTCTATAAGTTCAGATATAAAAATTCTTCAAGAGAAGTCTATGGATATGGGGCTGAAGCTGAAGAATCGGAAGGTAATGTTATTGTTTATGCCACTGTAGAATTTGAGTGGATTTATTGGATAAGCATAATCAGATTATAAGGAGATAATTATTAGATTCTATTGCTTCATTATATTTTTTGGTTTTGTAATAATGTTGGAATTTAGCATTGTTTTTGAATTAGCTATTTATATCTATTGAACTGAATATAGAGAAGTATAATATTGTTGTGTACTTGTAAGATGTCATGAATGTGCTTTGTAGCTTGGAGGCAGAATATATGTGTGTGACCCTCACAGGTGATGCAATTGCTTGATCTACTCTAATAACTAATAGAGAATCACCTGAAAGACACTTGATCACAGAAAATGACGTATTGCTCCTCTAGAGTCAATGAAGACCTTTTTTTACCCCAATTGCCAGCACTTTTTGGAAGTTTCATGCACTTCAGGCTTGGTTCGCCTACCGATGGCAACCATTTGTTAAAGTATTTTGGACAATTTGTCGCTCTCTTCATATTTTTTCACACAAGGCTAGTATAGATTGATGTCAAAGTATCTCACCTTTGTATATATTTTTTTCTCCTTTTTATCAATTATCATTAAAAAGTTAGGCATTAATTGCTTTCTTGTTTTTTGCTACCATGTGTCCTCTGCTTCAAATGAACCCTGGCCTTTTACTATTACCCTGAAGAAAAATTGAAGAGAATTTCAGACAAAAAAAATTTGAATTTTTCTTTGTATTTGATGAATGAAAATTTTGAAATTTCAAAACTATTTCTGTATGTAGTGAAAAGCAATGAAAAGAGGAAATGAAATGAAATACTCATAGGATAATCAGGACCTGTTGAATTATTATCTTCTTGTATATTCCTTCACATTTTGAAGGGGTGGAATTCTTAACGACTGTTCAACTTACATACCTAAAGGATTGGACTTGCTGATCTTTTAAGCTTATGTTACAAAATATTATATTTCAAAGCTTTAAAAAAACAACTTGATGTATGCATTTGTTTTTTTTCCCCATACATTTGTTATCTCACTCCTGTATTAGCTTTATCTAGTCTGTTGGAGACATTTTTTGCATCAAGAGATTGTTTGTTTTAGGGAAATTGGCGGAAATGGTTCCTAACCTATGTGTTTTGGTGTGTAATTGGTCTTTAATTGATGAAAAAGACAAATATTCTCTTATTTTTAATTACAAAAAATTTTAATTGGATTCTTAACTTTTGTAAAAAGTGCAAATAGGTTCGATGCTTTTATTTTTTCAGAAAAATTTAAAAGATCTAAACAAATTGATAATATAGTAAATTATTTTGTATATTTTACGAACTATTATAAAGTAACTAAAATTTAAACTCATAATTATTAACAAACGTGTTAATTAAAATTATTTTTTTATTATTAAATAATTATATTATTTAAAATTTAAACTTTAATTTTATCGTTACAATATAAAAAGAAAAATAATTTTGTCACAAACTTGATATTCAAATATTTTTATATAATTGAGCTGTTCGTTTATTAACTACAAATATTAGAGCTCAAATTGTATTCTTCATATTTTAATTTATCGTGTTATTATCATTCAAAATAAATAACATGTTATGTGTAAATTAATTTTTATTAGTATTTTTATGTTAAAAAATATATAATAAGATTGTTTTAATGTCATAAAATTATATATATCATTTTGTTATTTATTTAACTTAATTTTTATTCAATTTTTTCACATTATATAGCAATTACATATATCTAAAAGTGCAATAGTTTTATATTTTTTTCTTATGAAAAATTTAATTGACACGACTATAGTGATATATTTAATTTGCTAAATTAAATATTATTTAATAAATGTATCGGACCTATTTGCACATTTTGCAAAGGTTAGAAATCTAATTGCATTTTTTTTAATTAAAACTAAGGGTATATTTGTCTTTTTTCATCAAATAAGGATCAATTGCGCACCAAAATAAATAGGTTAGGGACATCTGTGCCAAAAAATAAAGGTTAGGGACCATTTCCGCACTGAGGACAAAGGTTAGGGACCATTCCGCTAATTTCTCTTCGTTTTATATTGATTGTACAGGGTTGTCTTCACAAAGTTTTCAAGTGTGTGCTTTTTTTCTTGCTTTGTCTTTATGCCATAGCCGTCTTGGGTTACATTGCAGGTGGCAGAATCAAAATTGGCTAAGTTTGTTGAAGACATCATTGTCCCTCCAAGGATGATAGACATAATAGTTGATGGAGAGGTACTTTAGGTTTTTCCTCAGTTCATTTGTCTTTCTTATTTTGAAAATTCAATGTGAAACATCAGTTTGTATGTCTTCATTGTGCAATTAGCTTACATCTAATGTCTTGTGCTAGCTTTACACAGCAATTTTTTTTCTACCTATTTTCATTTTTTTGTACATGTGACTTTCAATGTCAATACCAGTCTACTGTTGACTTAGGTAAGGTCATCAATCAACGTTATCTTTATGTCTAGTTCATAATAATTGAAGGGTCACTAGAATATAATATATCCCTTTTCCAAAATATAATGGTTTTACTATTTGTAGATCACAAGAAAGCTCTAAAGAGAGTTTCAGATATCTGCAGTGCTTGGATTTCCTTGCGCACAGAATTGACGTCTATCCATAATGACTCCTGAAAAATTGAATGTTAAGTTTTCAACGCCTCCCCATTCATGGTTAACAAGCAAATTATCTGCTTCCACAAATCACCCAGCAAAAAGCTTTTGTCTGCTGATGCTAATTGGAGCAGTTATTTAGAGAGTATTAACCTTTTCCATTAGCTACAATGGAAGTCAGCATATCTCTGAATTACATCAGTTGCGAATTCAGAACTGAAAATGTCAATTGTACAATGGATTTGAAAAAGTTGTTTTGGGTGTATAAGGTACCATACTACCGTGTATATATGTCATAAAATAATGATGATGTAGATGACGTAGATTGTATCAGTTGGTTTAAGATGTATGAATGTTAGTTGGCCCGTCCCTCGGTTTTATGTGGATGTTCACTGGAGTCTGGAATAAACAGATTCATATGTCAAACTATAAATCCACAGCATTGAGGATCAAAGTCTTTCAGGGGAACATGATTGTTACAACTCCAGAAGGGGATTATATCTAATGTGTTAGGGTTGCTATGTTTAGTTTTTGTTTTGAAACTTTAGAATGTTTGGGATTCTATTATTGGCAATATTAATTGCATCACTATTAGTGCTCACCATCTTAGTTTGCTTATACTGATGCTATCTTAATAGGAAATTAGGAATCTAAGTGCCTGTTTGGAGAAGCTAAAAATCAGCTTTTTAGCAAAAGTTGATAATTCCAATTGGTCATACTTCAATTTTAACCACACATTCCATAGGACCTACAACTTTTATCAAATTTTCAACCACACGTTACTTACATCAACGTTTATCAAAATCTGCTAAAACTTTTATCAAAAGCTTTGTTAAACAGACCCTAAATTGTTTTATTTTCAGATTGCAATAGATACTGCAGGATGGTTTGGCTTTTGAATGCGTTTTTTATTTAATTTATGTACTACCCAGTATAATGTATTCATCATAGGTTAATGAGGAATATATGAGGACTCTTGAGATTCTGAGTAAAAAGCTGAAGTTTGTTGAAGTGGACCCGATGGTTAAGACATCAAAAGCTCTAACTGATGTTCAGCCTGAGTTGGAAAGACTTAGGCAAAAAGCGGTTTCAAAGGTATGTGTACATTAATAATCACATCTACAGTTAATTAGCATTATCTCTAATTCTTCACTTGTTATAAAATCCTCTTCTATAGTTGGTGATAATCTTATTATTTTTCCTAACTGAACATTCCTTGATATTTTTTTTAATATTCTGCATTCAGAAAATTGCAAGCCTTTGAAAAGGCTATATTATGTATACCGTAGGCATCATCACAAGTTTGTGGTATAAAGTTCCAAGTCATAGAAATATTTTTTGCGTAGCTATGACTCCTTTCTGTGAAATATTGCTTGTGTGCAAAAGGGACCCTAAGTTGAATTTGTTTAGTGTATTTGACCAACAGACCACCGGTGTGCGTGATGAGTTTAATACCCTGACTTGTTTATAGTATTATCTAGTGTATCTAAACAGTATTGGACAGTTCATCATGATGCTTGGTTCCTCTTTTTTTTTTTTTTTTTTTTTTTAAGTGCTATAAGTTCACTGATAGTTTCTTGTTGTTGTTGTTTTACTTGTCACTAGTTTTATAACTTGCCATTGCAAGGAATATATTCCTCCATATAATTTATTTTTTTCCCTTGCACTTTCAAAAGGTATTTGATTTCATGGTTCAGAAGCTTTATGCATTAAGGAAGCCCAAAACAAACGTCCAGATCCTTCAACAAAGTGTTCTTCTGAAATACAAGTGAGTGTGTTTAGATTGAAATTCAACTGAATTAATATCTCATGTGCTTATATGAAAATGTTATTATTTATGATGAACTTAACAAAGTCTTATCCCAACTAGTGACTGATCTTTTCTTCTTTGCTCTCTGTCTTAGTAATTATCTTCTGCTAATTTAATTGTTACCTTGGGCCTTCATCATCTTAGCTGCTCTGCTTTTATCAGCAAATGCATCTCTTCAATTTATTTGTTTACATCCTTGATTAGTTAAATTTTGATGAAGTTGCCTTTCCTGCTGGAACTTGGTTTAATCTATTGTCATGGGTGTCAATTTTGTTTCCAATATGGAATATGGTTAGGTGCTTATATCTGATCTTCAAGTGCTTCATTCTTTTTCTAGTAACAGAATCTTCAGCTCATGGAGTTTTTCTATTGTATTTAAACACCCATATAAGTTATCTGATCTCCATTTATTGTTTGATATTCCAAATATACCTCCTCAACTCAGTTAAATATCTATGGCGTGGAAATGCCATTGGCTTGACTCAAGATTGATGAGTTGTAGTACCTCATTAGTGGGGTGAACTATATTTCTAGTTACCTATTGCATAAACTTCTTTGTATATTGCACGTTCCTTTGTTTGGATGTAAGGAATGCTTAGGCAACACCATTTGCAAATGAAGCTATGGTATTGCAAATGGGAAGTGAGGTTGCAGCGTCTAGTTGCCGTGGGATGATACAAGAAGGGAAGAGGAAGAGGAAGAGGAAGAGGAAGAAGAGGAAATTAGAGCAGAAGAGAAGGAAACAAAACAAAAAACCATTATTCAACTATTTGACAACATGAAAAAACCAAATGCTCTGCCCTCCCTCTCTATCCATGCAAGGGATGGAAAGGCAGAGGCAATAATAGAAAAAGAAAGGGAAGTAATGGGAGTAAAAGGGGAAGAGGCTATGCTGCCATATAAGTCCTGTCCAAACAAGCCTAGTATCTATAGGCTTATGTGAATGGCCCTATTGAGGCGGATAAAATACTTTAAAAACACATTCTATAAAAATCCGTATTTCCTAAAATAAAAAATGAGCAAACCCTTAAATCCAGGTTTTGCAGCTAAGGTAAAATGACCACATTAATCCAACCTGGGCTCTTATCCACTATTCATCATCATGCATCCCAGACTTCCAACCAAATGCACAAATCCCTCTTCTTTTGGTAGGGTGGAGTAGGAGGTTAATTGGCGGGATTCACTTGTTAAAGACAAGAGAGCTTTGGAAAAACTGATTTGCCCTTTGCAGGAATTCTCATTAAATAGGCAGATTGCCCGAATGCTTTACAAGGAAAATAGAAACTTTACAAGGAAAGTAGAAATTATAGGGATGTCCTAATGTCTAATGTATAATCCCTGAAAATTAGGATCTAAATATGGTTAAGAATATTATACAACTTGTACAAATATATAGACAATAAATAACATTAAACATGTGACAATTGGGCTCTTGGATTAATATTCCCCTCAAATTGATGCTGGTAAGTCAACCAGCAACAAGTTGCCAACAAGAAACTGATGTCGCAGTCGAGTTAAAGCTTTGGTGAAGATATCAGCCACTTGAAGGTCGAGAGAAACGTAAAGAAAGAGAGATCCCCGATTGTCCAAGCGCATCTGGACGGAATGACAATCAACTTCAATGTGCTTGGTGCGTTCATAAAAACAGGATTCGCTGCAATCTGAATAGCACTAGTGTTATTAGCATGAAGAGGGGTAGAATGAGTCTGAGAGAACCCAAGCCCCTCAAGAAGACCACGTAACTACACAATTTCAAAACAGGCAGTAGACATGGCTTAATATTCAGCCTCAGTAGAAGATTTAGAAACACGATTTTGTATCTTACATTTACAAGAAATTAAGGCATTATCAAGAAACATACACCAACCCGTAGTAGACTGACGTGTGTTCGGACACCCAGTCCAATCAACATCACTATAAAACAAGTTGAAGAGATGAGCCACTAGGAAAGAATAACCCACGAGTTGGCGACCTTCGAAGATAATGGATAATGCGATGAACGGCAACAAGATGGAGATGCCGAGGAGAAGTCATAAACTGGCTGACTTGATGAACCGCATAAGAGATATCAAGTCGAGTAATCGTCAAGTAGATAAGACTTTCTACAAGTCGCCGATAGAGAGTAAGGTCAGCCAAAAGATCCCTTGACCTTTCGATATTTGACATTTACTCCATAGGGATATCAACTGAAGTGGTGTCCTCTAAACCAGCCAAAATAATAAGATCTTGAATATATTTATGTTGGTTTAAGAAAATGTCATTGGGTCGATGATGAACTTCCAAGCCCAAAAAGTAGGTGAGTGGTCCAAGATCCTTCATATGAAAAGTTGCATGCAACATCTTTTGATGCTTGGTAATCAAGTCACAGTCAATTCCAGTTATAATAATATCTCTACATATACTAAGAGTAGGACTACACCAGCAGTAGACTTGTGAAAAAAGATAAGTTAAGAAGCGTACTACGGAACTTTTCAAACCAAGTCCGAGGAGCTTGCTTTAGACCATAAAGAGAACGCCTCAACTTACATACATCATGAGGAGATGAAGTAAGAAACTCTTGATGAGAGGAAAAATCATTACCTTCTTGATGTAGTAAGAACCCTTTTACTCGAGTCCTCCATTCTTCTTCGTTTTTGGTGTGAAGCACTTTCGACTGCTTTTAAAGATTGAAAAAACTTCTGCTTTAGATTGAAGAAAGTAAATCCAAGTAAAACGATTATAGTCATCTATAAACGTGACAAAATACTTATAATGTGCATGAGAAACAACAGGTGTAATCTCCCAAACATTACTATGAATAATATCAAAACAATGTGTTGCACGAGACGTATGGTTTGGAAAAGGTAGTACCATACTTTTGCCAAGTTTGCATGTAATACAATCAAAAAAGATATCAAAAGAGTAAGATTCTTTATTGCTTAGTAAACCAGAGTTGAACAAGTTACTAAGTACATGCGAGTTTGGGTGTGGCACAGACGCCTACGCCACACTGACTTCCATATCTAACAACATTACAAGCAAAGGAAAGGAACGGAAAACTAGGATTGATTGTGGAAGGAGAAATGTGTAGAGGAAAGAGTCGTCCCACTTTAGGCCCCTTCGCGATCATCTTCTGGGACAACGATCCTCATACAACACAACCAAAACGAGAAAATGGACGTTTCAATCATGATCAACTAATTGGCCAATGAAATAAGGTTTGTAGATAGATTTTAGACAGAAACATCAAAAGGAAGAAGAAATATCACCAACTGCACCGATAAAGAGGATTACCATCACCGTGTGTGAATTTTAGGTTTCCATAATAAGTTTTCACATTTGAAAGAGGAGCAGCAGTATTAGTCATATGATTAGAAGCTCCGGAGTCAAAATACCATGGTTTAGAAGTAAATGTGTGATTACGTGAGAGCCCAAAAGTAGAAAAGGCAAAAATTATCATTTGTTGTACCATTTCAGGAATGAGTGTGTTGGGTTTGGTTAGGTTGTAGGAGTAGGAGTAGAAACAATCTGTGAGACAACGGACATTGCAGCAGAACTTGAGGTATCAACTGAGGCATGAAAAGCAGTTCCTTGCTTCCTTTCAGGTTGAGTGGGACAGCTGGAGATGATATGGCCTCACTTTTTGCAGTAGTTACAAAATTTTTGTGTACAATCCTTTATAATATGACCAAATTTTTGCAGCTATAACATTGGACAGCACGCATGTCTCTGCCCTTATTCTTTCCTTGTGGTGCATAGGCCACTTTAATAGATGCATTAACAATAGCTCGATGTTCCATGGCAGCTTGAGTGACTATATGTTGTTCTTCTCGAAGAAGTTCACTCAAACAAGCATCCAAAGATTGTACAGGATCACGGTTCATCAAATTAGAACGCGTGACTTCAAAAAATGATCGCAGCTTCATAAAAAATTGGTCTCTCTTGCTAGTTTCATGTACTGCTTGAACAAAGACCGAGGCGAAGGCGGCAGAACACTAGCAAAAACGATGTCTGAATACTCAGCCCAAAGATTTTGATAACCAGAAAAGTATTCCTCAATGGAGAGACTCCCTTGTGTGAAATTACCCATCTCATACTCCAATTGAAACTTCCTTGCAGTGTTGTCTTGATTGTAAATCTTTTTTAAGTAATTCCACATATCCTTGGCTCTTTTGTAAGGCCTCATGTTTAGAATTAAATGAAACTCTACGGAGCTCAGTATCCAAGTCATAACTCGAGTATCTTTGATTTTCCACGAAGATAAATTTTTTTGCATCTGTAGGTGCAGGATTACTTTCATCTATATGACCCCACAATTCTTTCCCTTTAACAAATAATTGAAACTGAAACTCCCAGGCAGAATAATTTTTTCCATTAAAACGAATATGTAAAGAATCTAATTTATCAGACGACATAATGATGGGCAGCAACAAGAAAGATGAGCAGCAACAAAAAGGGAAAAAAAATCTGAGACAAACCACGAAGAATAGACACAAACTCTGAAACAAGAATTGAATACACCAAAATAAAAATTCTGCCACAAGAGTTTTTGCACAAGACGAGAGAAATCTCAATGCACCAAAACAGAATTATACAAGAATTGACCTAAGTTTCAGAGTTGTAGCTCTTATACCATGTTAAAGACGAGAACTTTGGAAAAACTGATTTGCCCTTTGCAGGAATTCTCATTAAATAGGCAAATTACCCTAATGCTTTACAAGGAAAATAGAAACTTTACAAGGAAAGTAGAAATTATAGGGATGTCCTAATGTCTAATGTATAATCCCTAAAAATTAGGATCTAAATATGGTTAAGAATATTATACAACTTGTACAAATATATAGACAATAAATAACATTAAACATGTGACAATTGGGCTCTTGGATTAACATCACTTTCATACATCTCAAATTACTGTGTAATTTTGATCTTTCCTTTGTCTTGATGAGCTTCACCTTTTGCATATGGATTCTAAACTGAAATTTTCAAGTTATTTAAGGCTTTGAAGTGCACATGTTTGTCGGGATTCCATTTCCATTGGTGTACCTCTTGTACACAGACTAGACTGCTTTCTCATCTGAGCATTTTTTGTGATGTACTTTATCGATGAGGAAGAATGGCTGGTTCAACTTGACAACCTGTGCCAAGCACATTTGGAATTCTGAGCTATTAGATTTTGGTTTCTGTTTGTTTCTTGAGGGTAGAGGTGATGGGCAAATTTTATGTGTCTTTATATGTTTTGTAAAACATGCAGATATGTTATTTCATTTCTCAAGGAACATGGAAAAGAGGTTTATCTGGAGGTTCGTGCTGCATATATTGACACAATGAACAAGGTAAATTCTTTGGAATCATTTACTACTCTGGGTTAAAATGTTGTGCCTATAAATTGTTCTTTCTTATTTTGTTTGGTTTCTCGGGAGAGGTAAGGATTTATTCCATTTCAAGTTACCAACAAATAACAACTATTTCACATCTCTTAGATGATTAGAAGGTAGACATCTATAATGAGGACATGGTCTTTTATACATGTTGAGGTGCTAGTTCTCTATTGCAGGTTCTAAGTGCCAATTTCCGTGCTTATATTCAAGCATTAGAGAAGTTGCAATTGGACATAGCAACATCTAGTGATCTGATTGGTGTTGACACCAGAAGCACTGGTCTTTTCTTGAGAGGAAGAGAACCTTTGAAGAACCGGTCTGCTGTTTTTGCTTTGGGAGAAAGGATAAACATCCTTAAGGTTTGATATTATATTAACTAGAATTATGTTTATTTTCACACTGCAAACTGGTTCATACATGAAATTGCAAACACTCTGCGATTATATATGTTGTACCCTTTAGGATTGTTTTTTTTATTTTATAACTAAATAAAATGTATGCATTCCATATTTTCTTATCTTCATAACCTTTTCATGATATACATGTGGAAACTGGACAGATATCTCTTATTATTGTGTAATGTTCTTAATCTATGTAAATTAAATCGCTTCCAATTGTAAACACGAACCACGCAGTGAATTGCTCACTGGATGTGTGGCTTATGTGGAAGAAGAAGTGATGATAACCAAGCATGTCCATATCTTGATGGGAAGTTGAAGATATTTATTGTTTGGTGGTGAAACTCTGAAAAATTCTCTGCAGAACCAAAATGTATTGAATCTGATGGAACTGAAACTGAACATATAACCAAAACTAGTCCTATTTTATAAGTCCTTAAGTCTAAATGCACAGATCTACTTAAATGGGGATCCATATCTTTGTAAGAAAAAAAGAATAAACTAGTTTATTAAAGCCTAAAACAACTAGGAATAAATGAATTTAATTATTCTTCAACCAACTAGTTAAAACACCTCATAAAACAAGTCCTAGAGGTACTGGGATAGTATAGCTTGACGACTAATTTCTTTTTGTTAAAATTGAATTTTTATCCGGACCAGGCAGGTTGTTCAGAAACGACAAGTTGGTTATTGATCCTGTAGGGACAACTTAATTGGGTTGTTTACAATCAAACCAGTCCAACACCTGTATAAGCTGGATGGGTTATGGAAGAACCGGCTACCAACGTGGTTAAACTGAATCCAGTTGTAAATATTTTTATCTCACTTGCTTTCAACAAGACTCAATCCCAGGTCTGTTGGAAGCTATGTGAAACTTCTTTCCCCTAGGTTGCAGGGCAGAGCCAAAAATATAATCTAGGGGCGTGAGTCAACTAAGAATAAATACTTTAAAACAAAGTAATAACATAAGAATACCGAAAATGCTGAAAAGATAATGCAAATAAATAATCAATTTTAAAATAAATTTCTTGGCGTAAGTCTATTGAACAATTCTTCTTCACTCTCTAATTTTGACAACTAATATATAATATGTTATGATATATTGTGAATAGATACATGGAAGGTTTCTGTAACTTTTGAAAAAAAGATATAGTACCACTGCAATGATCAAATCTGTCACGGAGATAAATATGATCATGAGTTCAAAATACTCCATTATATTCTGTCGATGGTCTCTGTTGCAGCTAACCATACAATAGACGTTAACTAAAATCAGGTCATGAAATTCCGGAAAAAGGCACTCAAGGTATTATCTTCTCATAGCAAACAGAATAGATAAACAAAAAAATAAAAATGAAAATCAGAACTGAACTTGTCAGCTGCATTATTTACTTTCTACAAATCCTATTCCTAGGGCCTTTCCAAGTTTACCATGTTTCTCATGGTTTTCCTTCCAATGCCTCCATTGCCTTTTCTCATCATTACCCTCTGTATCAATGTCGGCATATTATGTAATGGATTGCAGAATTCCTTTTTGTCCACCCGCACTGGTCACAATGTAGCTCCGCCCTGGCTACGTTGCACTAGTTAGTTGGTCACAATCTCCACTACAAAATAAATAACCACGCTTCAACTATTTTAAAAGAAAATTACATTCACATAGAAAACAAAATTACGTATTTATTAATATCTTTTCCTAATTAATTGTGAGTATTTTTCAATCCACGCCTACAGAGAATTGAAACAATATATGTTGGTGTGTGTTATATTAAATAATAATGGACTGATCAAGTATAAAATTTTAAATTAACTACTTTTTAAATTACTTATGTTAGCTCATACTATTACATATGATTGACTAAAACATGTATCATAATATATATCGTTAGACTGCCATTTTATGGTAATTAAAATGGGAATTGTGGTTACATTTATGAATGTAGGCATTGTCAGCTTGTGCCTTGTAGTATGTCTTAACTTTTAAACTAATGGTTATTTTTATGAATCACATTTTAATTTAAAAAAAAAAAAATTATCTAGATTTGGTATTCGACCATTGACCCACTAGATAAACAAAGTGATGTGCCTATTGGACGAGTGTCCCACTCCCCTAGCCTTCCCCTAGCCGGGTTAATGGTTTAGTCGAGTTTCATTACTATGGTTTTGAGTGTATTAAAACATTTATCAGAATATATATCGTTAGACTGCCACTTTATGGTAACTAAAATATGAATCATGGTTATATTTATGAATGTAGGCATTGTCAGCTTGTGCCTTGTAGTATGTATTTTTATGACTCATATTATAATTTAAAATATTTTTTTTATTTGGATTGGTATCCAACCATTAACTCACTAGATGAACAAGTGATGTGCTGATTGGACGAGTGACCAATTCCCTAGCAGGGTTAATGGTTTAGTCGAGTCCGGTAACTATGGTTTTGAGGAGGTTGTTATTATTGTTGGTTGCCATGACTGTTGTATTTATGAAGGAGATGATTGCATTGCATCTTTGAGTAACATTTACTATCATAGACCAAATGACTCGCAAAAAGGAGTTATATAGCCAACTCCAAATTTTTTGGGATTAAGTCTTAGTTTATTGTTTGTTTTTTTAGTGGTTGGACTTCCACAGAAGAGGATTTGTTACTAATTGCAGAATTGGGAATTATTTTAGACCTAGTGCTCTGACTAAAGGTTAAACATTTTCTGTTGAGAGGCTGCATCCAAACAAATTTATGCAGTTTATGTAGTGTGAGTGTATGACCTGTTGTTTTCTGAGATGCTTTCTTGCTCTTTTGTATTAAATGTAATAGATGATAAGCTAGTTGTGGAATATATAGATGCATAATCATTAGGGTGTCTAGGAGGTTCAAAGTTACTGTTTGACAAGGATCTTCTTTTCGGAAGTAGTCTATTGTCAATATGAAGGAAATTAAATCATCCTGAGCTACATTTTGGTGACACGAGACTTCTTTTTAGTTAGTGGCGGATACCTTGCTGAGTGGAATCATTAATCATACATGGTTCTACTTGCTTGTCTTTTTTGGGCAAGCAAAGGTATCATTAATAACCTAATATAACAACTTAATTCTTTAGAGGGGCATCGTGATGGAGTAAAACATACAAACTAAAATCATCTGCAACAAATTATCAGAACTTTCCGATCCAGTTGAGACTTGTTTCGTCATTGAGTACAACATTTGGAGGTTAGCTTCAGAATATTACTCTTTGAAGGGCTGTCCATTGCTGCATCCTGAGCTGAGAAACATTGAGGAACGGAATGGAATCTGGTAAAGAGTCCACAGTGATAGCTATGAACCACAAGAATTTGAGACATAATTTTGTCAAATGATTGAAATTGAACAAACAATCTAAGAATTTAAAATCTTTGGAGACAAGTATGTAATTTCCTGCTGCAGTTCAATCTTTGATTTTCTTATGAGACTAAATAACTTATGTACAGATTTAGTCTTATCTTCTATTAATAACACTGTGCATAAACAAAATTCTTGGCTGTTTTCTCTAAGTAATGTAATTGACTGTTCTAGTCTCTTTTCCAGGAAATAGATGAACCTGCATTGATTCCACATATAGCTGAAGCCAGCTCCAAAAAGTATCCTTATGAAGTCCTTTTCAGGAGCTTGCACAAGTTGCTTATGGATACTGCTACTTCTGAGTACTATATAGTTCTCTCCTTTCCTTTGTATTGAATTTTAGTGGTATGAGTATTAAATATCAGAGTATGCACGCCTTTAAATATGTCCATTCTCTATTGGCTTGTCATCTCCCAGATACCTTTTCTCCGATGAATTCTTTGGAGAAGAAACCATATTTAACGACATATTTGCAGGTATCCACAAACATATCCTGAACTTTTAGTTTATTATGTCTAGAACTCGTAGACTTGTAACTGCATATAATAACAAAGAAAATCTTTATAGTTTAATTTATTTTTGTTAAGACTAAATTTTAACTTTCAGCGGATGCTGGATATAATGCGTACTGCATCCACTATTTCCTATGAAGTTTACTATCTCTCTTTGACACTATGTATCAGTCAGAGAGGATACTGCAACCTTTTCCTATCTTCATTGAGTTCTGTTGACTAATTTTTTTTTTTTTTAAAAGACGCAAGGTTTTTATACTACCACTACATTACATGGTGGTTACTAAATACAAATATTTTGCTTCATGACAATGATGATTGAATAGTTTGTTTTTGAAATTATTAGGCCCCTTTGCAGTAGTTGACGAGCACTTCAATTCAATTCTTCCAAATTGTTTTGATGCAATTGGTCTGATGCTCATGATTCGCATTATACACCAGCACCAGGTAACTGTAAAGTTTTACCATTAGAATGGCTGCCTTAATTTCTTTGTTATAATGCATACACTATGATGCACCGATACGGATACACGTGTCTGACATGACACGCGTCGACACGCGATTTTTGAAAAAGTACCGACACTGATATATCGCCAACACCTCGATTAAATTTTTTTTTTTTTTTTTATATTTTAAATTTTATAGTGTAAAGAAAATAAAAATTTGAATACTTATTGCATAAAATATTGTAAAAAAAAATGATTGACACATTTTAATATTAACAAACAAATAATTGGCCCATTTAAAATTTTGACCGACCCATAAGGATTGACCTATTTTTTTGTAACTCTAAGCAAGTACTCGGCGACATGTCCGACACGTGTCAGTGTCCGATATGTGTCGGACAACGACACGCTAGTGCCGGTGGAGTGTCCATGCTTCTTAAGCATACAGGTCTGCAACATAAACTCTTGAATTTAGTTTTTTGTTGGAGTTTTTGTACTGATCAAATATTGATGTTTCTCCTCGGAAGACCCTGCCATAGTTTCTTCTGTGATTGAGATTGCCTGTAATAGTTTTTCGTTAGTTAAGGTTTTCAAGCATTCAATATCATTTGCCTTGGTCCATAAGTGACTAAGGGCCACTGCCCAGTTTGGTTCCTGTCAAGTGAGTACTTGGAGGGCCAGACTCGGCACAGGCCGCCCTTTTGGCATAATTGTTCTTCAAGTTGGCTGCCAATTGGGACTCAAAACCTTCCCAACTTGGCATAAATGTCAAGTTGGCTGATATTTGTAGTGAATATCTGTCGAGATTTTGAACTGCAATGGAGACTTATTAAGTGTTAGATGTTGTGTTTTACATATGATTGATGGTTACTCTATAAAGTGCTTTTTCTTTTTCATTGGCAAACAGAACCTGCAGATAGTAGTGGTGCTTTTTTACTGAAAGTGAAACGTTGATTTTTTACTATTCACTGTCAAGCTTGCTGTCCAGAAAATTTTTTTTGCATGTATTTATGATGGTTTAATCCTACATACTGTTTCTTCTTGAAGTATTTGAGTCCCTTGTTCTTGTTTTTCCCGCAGCTGGTAATGTCTCGACGCCGAGTTCCATGTCTAGATTCATTCTTGGATAAGGTATGTGTTCTGTAATTCAGTAAAAGAACCAATGTGTTGTGAATTTGAATGGACTGGCATACCCTATGATTGTACCCTGGAAACGTTAAATCAGTTGACTTTTTCAGTAGTTGTTACTACATATAACACCTGTCAACCTCAGGTTAAAAAAGAGAAGTAATTTGAACTTGCTAAAACGTCTAAATCATATGGCTGGTATTATTATGGTACTCAATAAACTATATGAAGATCTTGATATCTTTATATCTAACCAGGTCAACATTGCTTTGTGGCCGCGATTCAAGATGGTATTTGATATGCACCTTAACAGTCTCCGGACTGCCAATGTTCGGACTTTGTGGGAAGATGATGTACATCCACATTATGTCATGAGGCGCTATGCCGAGTTTACTGCTTCTCTCATTCACCTCAACGTTGACTACGGAGATGGTCAGGTTAGAGATACTAGAAGGTACTTAGTTCTCAATCCTTCAAACTGTTGATTAGATTATTAATCGTGTACACTGTCAACATTTACAGCTTGAACTGAACTTGGAGAGACTGCGAATGGCTATTGACGACTTGCTTGTCAAGCTTGCTAAATTGTTCCCAAAACAAAAGCTGCAGACAGTATTTCTGATAAATAACTACGACATGACAATTGCAGTCTTAAAGGTGTGGTCAAGTATTTCCATATGTAATTATTTTACATAAATACACATGATCGTCATTGGTATCTAAAAAAGTCTTACTTCTCACATGAGTTTCAGGAAGCTGGTCCAGATGGTGGGAAAATTCAAATGCACTTTGAAGAGTTGCTGAAGAATAATACAGCCATTTTCGTGGTAATTATACACATGGTTGCTTCAAAAGACTATATGCATTGCAAGAAGTTATTCCTTAAATCAAATTTTGACCACCCTTTTAAATTTTAAGTCGTGGTTTCTTTCCCCCCACTAAAGACCAAATATAATGCAGTATGATACTGTGATGTTTACTTAATGTCAGTTATAGGAACAAGACCATCTTTTATAGACTAAAAAATCATTTAATAGGTGGTACACAATTCTTTAGAATTGTGTCCTATGTGAGACGGTACCAGAAATAGTGCAACATCTGTTTTTTGAGTGTCCAGTTAGTTCTAATATTTGGAAACAGGTCAAGGAATGGCTAAGCATCACAAGGTCCATGACGACAATTAGTAGTGCACTCAAATGGATTAAAAAAGAGGCGAGAGGAACTTCTTGGCAAAACAAAGCAAAAAGAACTGCCTTAGCGTGTACGGTTTATCAGATTTGGACTTCCCGTAATAGGAAATTTTTTGAAGGTTTAATTCCACATCCTGATTGTATTACCAGACGGATTAAAACACAAGTATACAAGATCTTGTTTTCTTTATATCATAATGTTTTAATTCATTATGAGTCTGTTGTTTTGCGCATTTCATGATGATTTTTTTTGTAATCCTGGGTATGCCCAATGTATTTTGTACATATGTTTTGATCTATAAACATTCCATTTACCGATTAAAAAAAAAAAAAAAAAAGAAATCATTTAATAGGCAATATGGGAAAATAAATTACAATCTACTTCTGGTCATTGTATATATTTCAGGCACTTGTAACAGGTAGATTTTTGAGTTTTTCAATATGGATTTTATCCAACAGTTGGATGATTTTTTTTCTCAAATGATTAATTTTTCCATGCAGGAGGAACTGCTAGTTGAGCACTTCAGTGACCTTATCAAATTTGTAAAGACAAGAGCCTGTAAGTATCATAATGAATTTTACGGCATGTCAATCTTCGGTTATTTTCAAAGTTGGCTTATTTTACTTTTTGTTGATAGCCGAGGACCCAAGCTCTGGCTCAGAACGGCAAATAACTGTTGCTGAAGTTGAGCCTATTGTTAAGGACTTTGCTGGTAGATGGAAAACTGCAATCGAGCTGATGCATAATGACGTCATTACTTCTTTCAGCAACTTCCTCTGTGGTATGGACATCTTGAGAGCTGCATTGACTCAACTATTGCTGTACTATACCAGGCTTTCAGATTGTATAAAGAGGATTGTTGGTGGCTCTGCATTGAACAAGGATTTGGTATCCATATCATCAATAATGTATGAAATCAGAAAATACTCGAGGACTTTCTGAGCATATTTTCTACCTTCCGAGGAAGAAGGTTCTCTTTAAAATTGCTTCCAGTTTTGTATGTTTAAAAAGGATATCAAATGGAAATCTGGGTTATTATTCGGCTTGTTTTGGCATTGATTCTGGTTTGCCTTTCAGAAATTGAAGTAAAACAAATTGAATCCAGCATGTCCCCCTTTTTAGCTTGCTTGCAAGTTTGTTGCTAAATTTACTTAAATAATCGATTAGGGAAATTCTAAAATTATTTGGTGATTCTTATGATATTCGAGATAATAGTGCACATTATTGTAGATGATTAGAGTTATACAAAGGAAAAGGGAGCTGTGGCTTGTATATACATATAGTTAATGTTAAAACATTATGCATTTTTCTCTATCTTTTGCATGCCAATTTGGTTCAAGGAGTAAGTGTAAGAGCATTTTCAACAAGCTCTTTAAACATATGATGCTCTTTAATTTAAAGAGTATACTCTTAAATTTATGCTCCAATGGATTCTCCAATTTAACATTTTAATTTAGAAAGTGGATTTGGTTCTCCAAACCCACTATCTATTATTAAATGCATTGCATTGAAATAATTTTAATTTTCAATGTTTGATATATTGATTTTAATTAAATAATATATACAAATTAGAATATGAAAAAAATAGAAGAGATGAAAAGATATTAAATGTTTCTTAGAATAAGTAAAATGATGAGCATGGATAAAGAGGTTGTTGGAATATTTAAAAAAATTGCTCTTTAAACTTAAACTTATAGAGCTTGTTTGAAAAGATTATAATTAAATTTGGTTTAAGAGCTTGTTTTAAGGACTTTTAAACCATTTTTTAATTTTCATTTTTTGACTTTTTAGAAAATGACTCAAATAAACCTTTTATTTTTCAAATAGCCGTAAAATTGGTTTATAAATGGGGTTATTTATAATATTTTTCAAACGCTCTTAAACTTATAGAACTTTAAAATGCATTAAAATCTATTTAAATATAGACTAAATGTTATAGATGCTCTAACCTGCAAGTTGCTACTAGTTAGGACTAACTAATTCATCTCCCATGAGTACACATGTTTATTAGAACTTATAAGATGGTCAAATATTATATATATACGATCTACAATTTTTATTTATTTTTTATCAACATATTTTGTAAGATCCACAGCTTATAATCTACAAAAAACTTTACCAAACAATCACTAAAGTTTCCATTTAATTGCTGAGTTGGGTATGCATGGCAAGGAGTAGAGCTGGTGGTGGTGCAATTGCAAGGGTTTGTTGTGGTGCAGCTGATGCGCACTACAAGAAAATATATTAACAAAAATTCATTTGTCTCTTATGGTTAGGTAGCAACTTCACAACTCTTAAGTCAAGATCTAAAATAAAAATGCCAAACAAAACTTGGTGGGCTAGGTTGGTTCTTTGGTGGGTCGGGTTTCAAACCAATAGTTGGCAAGTGAGTCAAGAGTCTATGTTTATGGAACTATTTTTCTTTAATTGATGAAAATTTTTGACGCCTATAGAGATGACACTGTCGTCACTAAAGAAGTTGTGACTATAACAACGACAAAATATCTTCGCAATAAAACTATAATCACTAGCTCAGCTATAACACTATAGGGGCAACTATTCGATCTATAGAAACGACAAAAGTTGTCACTCTAGACAATATTTCTTGTAGTTATGCGTATCAGAACAATTGTTTTGTTGCCAACCAGTGCCGGTTGGTGGTAGGTTGTCAGCTGGTGCTGGGTGGGGGTGGTTTTCATGCGAAGAATACAAGATAATGTTTTTATTGTGATTTTTCTTTTATTTATTTATTTTCAACTTATTTAAAGTACATAAAGCATTTAGACATGAGTACTCTATCCTTTTCCATCATCTGCACCTCACATGACAATTTTCGGAATATTTGGACGGAAAATGCTTACTTGGGACTAATAGCGTCTGAAGGGGAGAAGGGTTGAGGACAAAGTATGTGTTCGAGTTGAGGATACGTGCAATTTAGCCAAGAATTAATGAGATGATCGAGTATCAATCTATTAACATGCATTTACTAGCTAGCTAAGGTTGAGTGTTTAACATCAGAAATATTGGTAGAATGGCTTTTCACTTGTCTTATTGTGAATATGAATGTTTATAATTTGATTAACAATCGTGCAGTTTTGAATAATGTTGACAAGTAATGGGAGCACTGAAGGAGAAAGCAGGTATGGACAAAATAAGCAGTTCTTGAATAAAATTACTCAAACAAGTTCCCATTCTCCATCAACACTGTTGAAGAATGAGCCTTCTTACTAGCTAGTTACAATCCAAACCATAGACTTGAATGTAAAGAGCATCAAGTTTGCTTCAACATATATAAAATTAAAGTTTGCGAAAGAGAAAGACGAGGTAGAGAGATCAGAATGAAGATCGATGAAGATGAAGATGAACCTGAATCCTAACCATGGTTGATAGTTGTTAGTGTAGGAAGTACCCAAGAGACCAAAAATATCATTGAGTGAACTTCCAGATGCAATTTGATTGAAACACCACAACCCTTTGGTGGAGTTTCTTAAAAGGCAAGTGCCCTTAATTAAGAAATTGAAAAACTATCCCTCCTAATCTATTCTTAGTGTTACAGGGGCAATAACTCCAAAAGTTTAGCCCGTACGTAAACGAATATACAAAGAAGAGAAAACGGCAGTACCATCACCCTTACCCTAAGGGGAGATGATCTGTTTTTCCAAGTAAAAATAACATTCGTAAAACGAGTTTAAAAATTGTGAATTGCGAACAAAAACTTGGGGCATCCCATGCCCCGATTCCTTAATCTGCCACTAAGTACATCTTCAAGTTAGTATATAGCCATGTTTAGAAAATATTGGAGGGATTAGCCATTTGAAAATCAAAGATTCCTTAATTAGTTGAGCTTTTGCAAATTTACAATGCCCAACAAAGTTGATTAAAAAGATGGTTTACTTAGCCTTTCAAGGGCTTAATTTTCAAAATGGATGTACATATTGCTTAGACTTAGCCTCTCCGGGGCTAAACTAAGAAATATTTTCACCAACTCAGACCTTCACATGGTTTGAAGAGTTGGGAATGAGATGCAAATGCAAGCTTCAGTTCTCTTGTAGGAACCTTTCCCACCAAGAGACCGAGTATCGATTTAGCCCCTATGGGGGGCTTCCATGTGTGGTAATGCCTGAATGCCACGCGCATCGGCTTCCACGAGAGGGAGAAAGAGAAACAGAACCATGGTTAGGCTAAAGGCACTTCAGAAGCTTCTGATGAAGTGAAGTAGATGGAAATGTATCTCTCTTGATTGATCACTGACATGAATCTCTTCATTAATGATGAGGAATTGGTGCATGCAGAGCCATGTTCACGCCTGCGGCACAGCAAAACAAACTGTCAAAGATATTAGTACCTCCTCCACAAGAAATTATGTTACTCTTATACTAAGAAATTAACAACCTGCTAGCTAGTGATTATACATATCTACAAACCTGATTGCAACGGAGTAGCAGGCGCAAGAGACATTGGGGTACCGTAATGCTGTGGATAAACCCCGGTCGAGTTAATCGCTGAGTAGTGAAGGAGGTGGTGTGGATACTGCATACCATAACCTTGAGTAGCCGAGTAGCCGCTTGTTGCTCCTCCTCCGCTCCCCTCTCCCAGGTTCAGATAGGGATAATAGGAAGTGGCAGCAGCCGATAACATTCCTCCAGCTCCACCTCCGTACATCGGATACTGACCCGTGGATCCTCCATACACACCATAGTAGCTCTAAACAAAAGGGAAAATTTGTGAACCTATTGTATTCTCCATATAATGAGTGGACAAACATAAAAACAGGAGAATCTTCAGATAATCGACTGAAAATTTTGTTCAGATTGGATCTTTGCTTCATTAAGATCATGTTTGGCTGTTTTAAAAGTTACTTTCTAAAAAGTAAGTTATGACTTAATATTTCCCGAAAAAGTAAGTTCACTTAGTAAAAAAGTAATTTCGACATGTGAAGCAAAATAAGAATAAGCACAGCCAAACATGCTCGAGAAACTTTAACTTTTCAGCCGAATGGATCTTACATTGGCATTTTAGGAGTCGAGATAAACATCAAAACAAGTTATCTTATATTGGATTTATCAATAAGTTGCTTAAGAAAAAAAAAAAAAAAAGAAACATTAGTTTGGCTGCTTATAAGCTAAGCCAAAATGTTGTTTGGCATGTGGGCTTGCATGCCATTAATTAAAGTACGCTTTTAGGGTTTACATTTTTGAAACATGGCTTAAATGGATTTTTCAACATGATTTTAATTCAAATCTCCACAAAAGTAACAAAAGGAAAGGTTTTTACAAACCGTAGGATATGCGTATTCTGCCGAGTACGGAGGGTACCTGTCGTTTTGTCACGAGAAACAACAAATAAATAAAAAGGAGAATATTTGAATTAAGCATAGTAGCAATTGTTTTTATTTAGTTATATTCCAATGCAAATGCATGCCCTAATGCCTTAATTCCATCATTTTATGTAGTAAATGTAATTTCTTGGCTGTATATGACAATGTGAGTTGTTCATGAAGAGAGAGAGAGAGTACAATGGTATTAGAATGTACGTAAACTACAATCTTCCTCGTCTTGGTCGGGTCCTAGATTCGATCCATGCGAGGGCCACGTCGAAGAGGAATTATTCATACTCATATTGATATGGCATATGTTTGTGTAAAGCTGTATGCAATTACTGAGAGATGGAGAGAGAGAGGAAGCATAATGATGGAAAGAAGTGTCATTCTTAAGAATGCGATATATTATTGCTTCTGATATTTTTCATGCGGGGGAGAGAGAGAGAGAGAGAGAGAGAGAGAGAGAGACAAGATAATGGAGGGTAGTGGGGTTTATTGTAAGATAGAGAGAGCATGCGTGAACAGGAACCCTAGTTGGCAATGCACGTGCACATGCAGCCTTGTTGAAGACTGTAAATAATAAAGCACATACCCATAAACATTGTAAGGAATTCCTTGTTGAATGGCATAATGTGGGAAAGTAGCTGCAGATGCAAAAGCTGCTCCCAATCCACCTCCTCCTGCTTGAAACCCTCCCTGAAAACCCCCCATCATCCTCATATTCCTTCCACCTCCTGCTCATCATCATCATCAACTATGAGTCTACTCATATATATGTTATTTGTATAACTAAGGTTGCACGGAAAAGAAAACGGGAACGAAACACGATACACGATACACGAGACGTAGAAACGTTATTTGAGTAGGACATTGAAGAATTAACACATGAAAAGCAAAAGTGTGTAACACAGTAGAATGAGCTGTCATGCTTTTATACTTGTGGCTGTAAAGCAATTATATTCTTTAAGTAGAGCCAAACAAGAAAGAAAAAAAAAATTAATTGGAAATTTTTCGTAACAATTAGAATCGAGATGTGAATGACATATCAATTTCTGATCTAATCAATGCATCAATTCAGTAATTGGAATAAGATATATACCGTGCTTTGGGGTGGAAGGCTTGGATCTTTGAACACCCAAGGAAGCAAGATTACAATTAGCCCTCCTTCCATCAATCACTGGACTGGCATCCACACAAGCTCTCATCGCCGATTCCGCTTCGCGAAAAGTTACCTGTTTTACAAGTAATCGCCGCCATTAACTAATTAAATTATACCTAAATGATGAAATGTTCGTAATTAGTAACAGATCTAAAATTACAATTAACTACATACAAATCCATAGCCCTTGGATCTTCCGGTAGTTTTGTCAGTGATGACAACAGCCTCCAAGATCTCACCAAACTGTTCAAAGTATTTCTTCATTGTGTCCTTTTGAGTCTCCCATGCCAATCCACCAACAAAAACTTTGGTGTAAGTCGTATCTCCGAACTGCCCTGCTACGTTTGCTGGAGTAGTCATCTTCAATCTCTTTGATCTAAACTTGAATCTAGCTAACAGTAATTCCTTCTGTATATACTAGATCTAAATATTTGAATCGAAGATGATTCGGGTTGAGATTTTGAGTAGAATTGAGAAGAGGATCTTGAGGTATATTTTGGTGTGAAGAGAAGAAGAGATGATAATGAAGAGACAATTAGGTCAGAGATCCCTGCGAGGGAAAAAAAGAAGAAATGGGAGGGAAGAAGACTGAGAAAGCAAAAGGTAGAAAAAGATGATAGGGGCAGGGACATGAATTATATACATCCCAGCCCCCACTTTTTCAGCAAATGTCTTCACGCGCTTCCACATTCCCTCCTCTTCAATTTAACTTGCATTGCTCCACTACAAAAGAAATGAGATTTAAATGTTTCGATAATCACCGAACTTTCAAATGATATTGTGTGTTTATTAAATTTTGAAAAGTTGCGCTCTATTGACAATTATGAAATCGTGAGGTGTGATTAACGAAACGTAACTTTCTAAAATTTAGTAAGCACACATCAGCATTTGAAAGTTCAGTGATTATTGAAAAATTTAACTCTGGATTTTAGAGTGCGTTTAATTGAGATTAAAGTTTATAAACCAATATTGGTTTATTTGAGTTGAAATTGTTGATTAAAAATGGGTTGAAAAATTTAGCTTTTTTAATCTCTACCAAACGATTTTAATCTCAAATGTGTCCACGTGGGCATTCCGAGTCAAAATGTGTGCACTTAGTCTGAAATTGTGATGAGTGATCAATGGAGCATAAATTTCCAAAATTCAATGAGTACGGAGCAACATTTGAAAATTTATTGTGTGATCGAAAACATGACTAAAAATTTAGTAATTATTCAAATATTTAACTCGTAAAATGACAATTAACGACAAACTTCTTTTTTTAAATGATGAGTAAAAATATGTCGTTTTAAGTGTTATTTTTTCAATAACAAAATTCTTATAGTGCTTAAAAACAAAAACCGATGGATTTTTATAAAAACCAATGACTCAAACTCATTAATCAAATAGATCACTGCAAAATAAAAATTTTAAAATTTTATTGTAAGATTTAAATAGTCGTTTACCTTTTTAAATTTCAGTTTTTACTTATATTTTTAATTTTTACCTTCTATTGGAAAATTAATGTAGAATTAAGATTATTACTATCATTATTTTATTATACAATAAAAATATTTTAAATTATAATTAACAAGAGTTGACATACATCTTCGTTCAAATTAGTAATTTAAACGAGTCCAAAAACTACGAAATTTAATATCCAACTACATAATTTTATTTCAATTAAAGAGCCATGTTGACTTACCAACTCTATGTATTAAAAATCAACTACTAAGTATACTATTTTAAAGAAACATTGAGATTTCATTGTTTAATTGGTTGATATATTTAATGAGATTTCGAAAAGTCATAGTAATTGTAAAAAGCATAAAGTCATTCAATGAGTCCACTGCTATTTAGACTGATGATTTATTCTCATTTAAATTAATTAGGTTTACAGATGGACCAAAAAAAATAAATAAGTAGAAATTAAATTGGGGGAGGCAACAAATTTAGTAGGGCAATGGAGAAATGATTCAATGAATAGAGCGGTGAAGTGGACGCGTTAGTTATGAGGGTGGGGCTTATTAGTATAGTTGTGGTGCACATTATTGTGTTTTGGCAATCGCTATTTGGTATTGATTTTTCAAGGTACACATATAATGAATGGGACCAGTTGCTGTCTAAAAATTACAAAAGAATATTTCATTTCCTAGGACTCTAGTGGCACAAACGGAACGGGCTTATTAAATTCAAATCGATAAATTCGACTGAAAAATAAAATATAAGTGATCGATTCGAGCACTGATCCAATATGGATTGCGGTAGTGAAGCACTTAGCAATCGGAAACGTAAAAGAGTAAAAGACCAAATGAGACAAGTTGTCATTAGGGAAATTTTGATTTTTTCGGAACAAGATCAGACTATAATCTGGTCTCGTCCTTCCTATCTCCGTCCCTAGTTGTACTATATATTGAAGTTCAACAAGAGTCAAATATGAGTATCTTACTCATAGGAGAACATTGGGCTGCAAACTAATAATTAGTCGTCGATAAATTTTGTTCAATCCAAAATTTGACATAGTGGAAAAAAAATACTTTTAACTTATATATATATTATCGAATGATATATATCGATCGGATACTTTGACCAGGTTATTGACAAGTCGAGGTTTTCCATAAAATACTTATAACAAATTTGTTACATATGATTAGATACATTCTCATTTTATGTTATAAATACTAAATGCATCACAGACAAAGGTTAGTTGAACTTGACCCCTCCAATCCTATCTGTCTACCAACTCTATCATTCACCTTATCTGCTTACAGCTTACGTACCTTTATTTCAATTTATATACCAACTGTATATATATGTTAGTAATTATTTATTTGACTTAATCAAAACTAGAAAATACTAAGAAATTAGAGTTTCGTCTCAAAAAATTTAACTTGAGAGCACAAACACATTAATTTCTCTTATAAATTTATTATATATCTAGTCGAAGTAATATTATTTTGTTCTTAATTTTTAACGATGTAAGATTTTTTTTCTAATTTTTAAAAATTAAGAAAGCTAATATTATAAGTGTCATCTTCAGTACGATACGATATGATTGAACGATTCAATACTATTCAATTTATTTATTTCAAAGGTAATTATCTCCTAAGATTTGGACTCGCATTTGGACGAAAAATGTGAGATTAATGGGCAAAATAAGATCAATTTTCAAGTGAAAGAGTAAAAAATATTAACTATTTAATTAAATATATCATTAAATTTTTATTAAAATTATCTAAAAAAAATCTTTCAAACAAGCTCTAAGCTTGAAAAATGATTTTTTTTTTTTTTTTTTTTTTTTGGGTTCTTTCTTCTAATTGAAATGTCATTCAAGTTAAGACGGGACTTTTAGATCTCCGCCTCGACCCAATAACAAGATTTGAATATACCTACTTATTTGAAAAAGGAATTGTTATATGTATATAATAATATATAAATAAAATAATATATGGGTTGTGATGGTTTGAGCTGTCTCCAACTTTCTTTTAAGAGTTTTGACCACAAAGTCAGATTCTTCTCTTATGTGTGCAGTGGGCGCATGTGGAGTGGAGTGGAGTTGTAATTCACACTGTTATACACATGCATTTGTCCTGACAGTTTGATTGCCACTCTGGGGGCTCGTTTTAGCCCATATTTGTCACCGTATTGTAATTTTAATTAGTCAAATATATTTTTATCTACATATTTTATCGAATATAGTATTAAAAAAAATTAGAAAATTATGCCATATTTTGAGCATAATTTTATATGAGACCCATTTTCTATTTGATAAAAACAAAAATTGATTTGTGTTCTTCGAAAATATCGAAATCATGTATTTACTTGTCCAAAATGATGCTTGGGCGAATGAAAATTTGAGACTCAAATATGGAGTTGAAAATGGTTGAAGGGAAAGAATTTAGTTCTATCCCATATCGAAAAAATAGAAAAACTTGGACTTATATATATATATATATATATATATATATATATATATATATATATATATGGCCACACTTATTGAAATGTGTAATCATGTGTAACATAGAAGCTCTCTTTTGCGCGCGCCTGCAGGGAGGCAAATCACGGACATGTTTTGCAGTTTTTTTTTCCCTCCGATTTAATTACAGAATTAAAATTCTGTCTTTTCAACTACCTTAAACTCCTAAATTCCAACAGGCAGCAGTTGAATATTTATTGTTACTAAAGACTGGTGTTTATGGAGGATTAATGGTGGGTTAATGTTATAACACCTGAAACTTACCTGTTAATGGTGGGATTGAAATGTCATTTGAGAGCTTATATAAACAAGTCTGAATTTCCACAATCAACACACGAAATTCAGTTGTCTACTCCTCCTTTTCTGTTCCAAAAATTTCATTCAAGTGTTCTTGGTAATCATGTTCTGGCAGTAGCTCAGTTCCCTGTTTTAGCAGCTTCGTGCTAACAATTCATCCGTTATATCATGGGAAGCAGACGCTAAGTACCCTCAAGAACCTACGATAGGAGAGCGAATTTGTTTTAAGGAAACTATGTTTCCACAGGCCTCGGTTTGCATTTTGTTTATCATTTTCTTTTCTTGCAGTTTATTTGTTCTGTTTTATCTTATCTTTTGGTATAATAATATGTACTTTAACACGTTTATTTTAAATCTTGTAATAACAATCTTAAAACAGATTTGTAAAGACAAATTATATTAAAAGAAAAACAGATTTTATAATAGAATTTGAGAAACTGAAATAGTTTTAATTGGCAAAGTTTTTTTCAGCAGTTTGTTTATACTGTCTAGAACAATATTTATTAAAAAAATTCAGAAGATTGTATAAACTAGAAATCTGGTTTTCATAAACAGTATTACTTATACTGTTTATTTTTTTTTAAGTGGAACTGAAATTTTCTTCTTGTTTCAGAAAATGACAACTCATCCAATTACTGAAAACCAAATTGTGGCTATTGTGCCAAGTCCATCTGTAAACCAGACTGCGGCACAAGTGCCAAGTTTTGCTGTGACCCAAACTGGTTATGTAACTATTCCAATTAATCATAGAGAAAAATAAAAAAAGTTCACTAGATTGAATTTCGAAAGGTGGCAGTAGAAAATGTTATTTTATCTGACCACCTTGAATCTTGCGAGATTCTTGAATGGAGATGTTCCGAAACTCAAACAGGGTGAGGGAGACATACAAGCTGTCAACGTTGTTGAAGCTTGGAAACATTCTGATTTCTTATACCAGAATTATGTCGTGAATGGCTTGACAGATTCACTATACAACGTGTGTATAGTACAATGAAAACGGCTAAGGAATTATGGGAGTCTCTAGATCGAAAATATAAAATCGAAGATGCAGGGGCTAAGAAATTCATTGTCGGCCGCTTCCTGGATTATAAAATGGTGGACTCAAAAATCGTAATCAATCAAGTACAAGAATTTCAAGTGATCTTGCAGAGATTCATGCCGAGGTGATGGTTTTGAGTGAAACTTTTCAAGTGGCAGCAATGATTGAAAAACTGTCTCCGACTTGGAAATATTTCAAGAATTAACTGAAGTACAAGCGAAAGCAAATGAACATTGAAGAACTGATTGTCAGACTTCGAATTGAAGAAGACAACAAAGGTTCTTAAAAGAAATGGTTCAATATTCCAAGGGACAAAACAAATGTTGTGAAACATGGTCAAAGTTTTAAGACAAACAAGAACATGTTTGGGCTGTCTGGAAAATGGATGAAATTGGGTCCAAAATGGAAAGTTTCCAAAAAGAAATTTTCAGGAAAATGCTACAATTGTGACAAAGTAAGTCATAAATCTTTGGAGTGCAGATTGTCAAGAAGAAACAATAAGAAAGAAGCAAATGTGATTGACGATATTGCACACGATGTGTCTAAAATGAACATAGCGACAGTCATTTCTGAAGTGAATCTGGTGGGATCAAACCTAAGGGAATGGTGGATTGACACCGGTATCTCTAGGAGAATTATGGATTGACACCGATGCTACCAGACATGTTTGCTCGGATAAAGACCTATTCAATTCTTTTGAAGCAACTAAGAATGGGAAGAAGCTGTTTATGGAAAATTCAGCTACATCTAAAATCAAAGACCAAGGCAAAGTGGTTTTGAAGATGACGTTTGAGAAAGAGCTGACTCTTAACAATATACTTTTTGTGCCAGAAATCCAGAAAAACCTGGTGTTCGGGTCACTGCTGAACAAGCATGGTTATCATATGGTATTTGAGTCAAATAAAGTCATTTTGTCTTAGAGTGGAATATTTTTTGGAAAAGGTTATGTGTCTGATGGACTTTTTAAGCTCAATGTAATGACGGTTAAGCCGAAAATTAATAAAGTGAATAATTCTTGTGCTTACTTGCTTGAATCTTTCAATTTATGGCATGGTAGACTAGGACATATTAATTATGATACTTTGCATAGATTAATTAACTTGAATTCCATACCTGCATTCCATATTGATTCTAAACCCAAGTCTGAAACATGTGTTGAGGCAAAATTGACAAGGTCATCATTTCAAACTATTGAAAGAAGAACCGAACCACTTGATCCAATTCACACTGACGTGTGTGATTTAAAATTTGTACAAACAAGGGGTGGCAATAAGTACTTCATTACTTTTGTTGATGATAGTACAAAATATTGTTATGTCCGTCTACTTAAAAGTAAGGACAAAGTTATAGAGAAATTTGTTCTTTATAAGAATGAAATTGAGAATCAACTCAACAAGAAAATTAAGGTGTTGAGAAGTGACCGAGGTGGTGAATATGAATCACCATTTGCTGAATTATGTGCACAAAGCAGAATCACGCATAAAATAGCACCTTATTTATCTCTACAAAATGGTGTTGCTGAATGAAAAAAATCGTAACTTAAAAGAAATGATGAATGCAATGCTATTATGTTATGGGTTACCTCAAAACATATGGGGAGAAGCTGTATTATTAGTAAATTACCTTTTAAATAAGGTGTCCCGAAAGAAAGAAAAGAAGACCCCATATGAGTTATGAAAAGGAATGAAGTCTTCCTATAAATACTTGCGAGTGTGGAAGAGGTGTCTTGCCAAAGTAACTGTATTTACACCGAAAAAGGTGAAGATATGTCCAAAACTGTTTATTGCATTTTTATTGGTTATGCACATAACAGTAGTGCTTATCGGTTTCTAGTGTATGAATCTAAAATCTTGGACATACACAAAAATATGATAATGGAATCAAGAAATGCTTCATTTTTTGAACATGTATTTTCGTACAGATCCAAAGAGAAAGCAGCACATGTTTGCCACTACTTAAATTATAATTTCAGCTGGTCAAACATATTTTTTATCCACACATTTCATAAGACTCACAACTTACAACTCATTTTTATCTACACATTCACCAAGAACTTATAATATAAGTACTTAAAATATAATTTCAGCACTACTAAACATATGCACAAGCTCCTCTAAATGGACACATGAAGCAACCGACCAAGAAGAACAAGAAGAAGAAGATGATGAGGTTGAACTAAGACGTAGCAAAAGAATAAAACTAAAAAAACTTTTGGTCCAGATTTTCTGACTTATATGCTAGAAAGTGAATCTCAAAACTTTAAAGAAGTTGTGAACTCTTCAGAAGGACCTCAATAGAAAGAGGCAATTAAAAGTGAGATAGATTCTATTCTACAAAACCATACATGAGAGCTAGTGGATCTTCCTCCGGGATGCAAACTACTAGGCTACAAATGAATTTTCAAGAAGAAAATGAAAGCAGATAGAACAATCGAAAAATATAAGGCCAGACTTGTTATAAAAGAATACAGACAACGAGAATGTCTTAATTACTTTGATACATATTCTCCAGTAAGGAGAATAACATCCATCAGGATGGTACTTGCAATTGTAGCTTTGCGAAATCTCGAAGTACATCAAATAGATGTGAAAACTGTCTTTCTAAATAGAGATTTAGATGAAAAAATTTACATGGAACAAAATGAGGGTTTTTCTGCTCTAAGGTAAGAGAACAAAGTCTGTAAATTGGTGAAGTCGTTGTATGGCTTGAAACAAACTCCAAAACAATGGCATGAAAATTTTGATCATGTCATGATGGAATGCAGATTTAAAATCAACGAGTGTGACAAATGCGTTTATATCAAAGATACTGAAAATGGCTATGTTATTTTATGTTTTACGTTGATGACATGCTTATTGTTGGAAGCAACGATAAGATAATTAAATCTACTAAAGCCATGCTAAATTCAAGATTTGACATGAAAGATATGGGCTTAGCAGATGTGATACTTGGGATTAAAATTTCAAGAACATCAGATGGAATTGTCTTAAGTCAATCACACTATGTGGACAAAATTTTTGACAAATTTAACAAGGATGATTCTTGCATGGTTAGAACATCGATAGATATCAGTCAGCATCTATCGAAAAACAGAGGTGAGAGTATTTCTCAAGTAGAATACTCTAGAATTATCAGAAGTGTAGTGTACTTGATGAGTTGTACAAGACCAGACATAGCCTACACAATTAGCAAACTGAGTAGATACACGAGTAATCTAGGAGCTGACCATTGGAAAAGAATAATAAGAATACTAAGATATTTGAGATATACTCGTGATTATGGGCTGCAGTATACCAGATATCCGACAGTTATTGAAGGATACAGTGACACTAACTACATATCTGATATAAAAGACTCAAAGTCTACAAGTAGATTTGTGTTCACACTGGGAGGTGCAGCTATATCGTGAAAATCCTCTAAATAAATGGTTATAGTCAAATCCACTATGGAATCTGAGTTTATAGCCTTGGACAAGTGTGGTGAAGAGGCTGAGTGGTTACGTCACTTCCTAGAGGATATTTCTAGATGGCCAAAGCCTGCCAGCAATTTGCATACATCTTGATAGTCAATCTACAATTGGTAAGTCACCGAGTAATATGTATAATGGTAAGTCTAGACACATAAGTCGTAAACATAATACCATAAGACAACTACTCCCAACTGGAGTTATCTTTATTGACTATGTGAAGTCAAATGATAATATTGTGGATCCACTAACTAAAGGTTTGAATAGAGAGTTAGTTGGAAAGTCGTCGAAAAGAATGAGACTTAAGCCTTTGGAAGAATAAGTTAATACAATAGAAACCCAACATAATTGACTGGAGATCCCAATATCTAGGCTCAAAGGGACAATATAATTGTAGATACTTAATTAGATCACTGTGGGGGTTATCTCATGTCCATTCCTATGATGAAACAGTGAAACCTGTAGAAGAGAGTATAAACTATAGGCTTTTAATGATTCTTACGAGCGGAGTAGAACGGGCTACTCTTAATTAAGAAATCACTTATGTGAGAGAGAAGTGGGGCCGCTTCTAAGAGAATTGTATGAGGCGCAATTCTTAAAAACTCTCGCAGAACCAGGCATATGTTCACGGCCACAAATGAACATAACAATGAGAACTAAACTATGTGAGAAAGAAGTTTGTGTGAGATATATCATCTTTTACACAAACGGCAGAACAATTCAAGGATATCGCGTCTACTTATCAGCTCGTAAAGGTTCAAATGGTAACACCTACCTATCCTATGCAGGTTTCAGACGTTGAACTTTATCACCAAATCTTCTGTGTCTTGGTCAATTTCCATTCATGTGGGGGATTGTTGGAAAAAAAATTAAAAAATTGTGCCATGTTTGAGCATGATTTTACGTGGGATCCGTTTTCGATTTGATGAAAACAAAAGTTGATTCGTGTTATCCTCCACGAGAACATCGAAATCATGTATTTACTTGTCCAAAATGATGCTTGGGTGAATAGAAAATTAAGGCTCAAAGATGGAGTTGAAAATGGTTGAAGGGAAAGGATTTAGTTCTATCCCACATCGAAAAAATAGAAAAAGTTGAACTTGTATATATATGGCCACACTTATTGAAAGGTGTAATAATGTATAACATAGACGTTCTTTCTTGCGCGCTCCCGTAGGGGGGCAAATCACGGACTGATTAACACATCGGGCCATTAAACTCATGTACGAGCGTAACCTGCGTACACGAATGTCGGACCAAAATTGGCCACATAGTCAAGCCTACATTTTGCAGTTTTTTTTTTTTCCGATTTAATTACAGAATTAAAATTCTATTTTTCAACTATCTTAAACTCTAGAATTTCTAAAGGCAGCAACTGAATATTTATTGTTATTAAAAACTGTTGTTAATAGTGGGTTAATGTTATAACACCTGAAACTTACATGTTAATGGTGGGATATAAAGGTCACTTAATAGCCTATATAAACAGGTCCGAATTTCCACAATCAACACACAAAATTTAGTTTTCTACTCTTTCTTTTCTATCCCAAAAATTTTATTCAAGTGTTCTTGGTGATCATGTTGTGGCACTAGCTCGAGTTCATTGTTTTAGCGACTTCGTGCTACATGAGTTCCTCCGTTGTATCACGAGAAATAAATGCTAAGTATCCTCAAGAACATACTTTAGGGTAGCGAATCTGTTTTTAAAAAGCGTGTTTCCACATACCTCGCTTTGCATTTTGTTTATCATTTTTTTTTTTTTTTTTGCGGTTTACTTGTTATGTTTTATATTATCCTTATGTATAATAATCAGTACTTTAACACGTTTATTTTAAATCTTGTAATAACATATACAATTTATTATTTATTTATTATTCACACATTTAATAAAACTAATAATTTATAAGTATTTAAAAATAATTTTAACACTACTAAATATATACTTAAAAAGTGCTTTTAAGATGTGTTCTAATGAGCTCAACAGCTCTACATTCAACTGCAAGCTCGTCCTCACATCTACTCGTATTAGTTGATGTAGCCAAAATGTGAATGACTAAGCTCTTGTTTGACTATATTTAAATTATGATTTAGATTTGTCAAACTAATCAAATATATTTTTTATCCACATATTTTGTAAGACTTATAATTTATTATTCATTTATTATCTACATATTTTATAAGACTCATAATTTATAAATACTTAAAATTGATTTCAAAGACCAAATCAAAGGTGCATTGATTACACAAGAATTGACGAGAATTTGACAAAATATTGAGACAAATAATAGTGTATTTATTTATTTAAAATCAAATGAGATTTTGGCGTAAATTGTCTCTAACATTATTTTTAATATGGAAATGGTTCCTAACATTTATTTTTTTTAGCACACAAATCTTTAACCTATGTATTTTAGTGCATAATTGGTCCTTATTTGATTAAAAAAACTAATATATCCTTAATTTTAATAAGAAAAAATTGTAGTTGAATTGCTAATCTTTGCAAAAGTATAAATGAGTTCAATACTTTTATTTTTTATAAAAAATTAAAGAAAACTAATAAGTTCAATTTTTTAATTAACATTTTTATTGACCAAATTGATAATATAATAATATTGTTTTTATATATTTTACGAACTATTATACAATAACTAAATTTAAACTCATAATTATTAATAAACATGTCAAATAAAATGTTTATTTTTATTATTAAGTAATTACTTTATTTAAAATTTAAACTTTTATTTTATCGTTATAACAAAAACAATAACTTTGTCACAAACTCAATACTCAAATACTTTTATTTAATTGAGTTATATGTTTATTAACTACAAATATTAGAGATCCAACTGTATTTTTCATATTATAATTTATCGTTTTATTTTCGTTAAAAATAAACAACACAAAATGTGTAAATTAATTTTATTAGTAATTTTATGTTTAATAAAAATATAATAAGATTAGTTCAATGTCATAAAATTATATACGTTATTTTGTTATTTATTTAATTTAATTTTTATTCAAATTTTTCACATCACATAGCAACTACATATATATTTAAAGTACATTAATTTTATATTTTTTTCTCTTATGAAAAATTTAATTCACACGATTATAAAGATATATTTAGTATGCAAAATTAAATATTATTTAATAAATAAATACCGGATCCATTTGCACATTTTGTAAATATTAGAAATCTAAATGTAATTTTTTCTAATTAAAACTAATGGTATATTTATCTTTTTTATCAAATAATAACCAATTGAACAGCAAAATACAAATATTAGAGACTTTTGTGCCAAAAAATAAACATTATAAAACTATTTTTACATTGAAAACAAAGATTAGAAACCATTTGCGCCAAATTCCCAAACCAAATTGATAAAAAGAACATATCGTCTTTATAAAGCACTACAAGCAAAATCATAAATTGACCCAAAAATAAAGATAAATTAAAATAAATACGAAAAGTTGAACTTGTATATATATGGCCACACTTATTGAAAGGTGTAATAATGTATAACATAGACGTTCTTTCTTGCTTGGCGCCCCGTAGGGGGCAAATCACGGACCGATTAACACATCGGGCCATTAAACTCATGTAACGAAAGCGTAACTGCGTACACGAATGTCGGACCAAAATTGGCCACATAGTCAAGCCTACATTTTGCGCTTTTTTTTTTTCCGATTTAATTATGTAATTAAAATTGCTATTTTTCAACTATCTTAAACTCTAGAATTTCTAAAAAAGAATCGAATATTTATTGTTACTAAAAGCTGTTGTTAATAGTGGGTTAATGTTATAACACACGAAACTTACATGTTAATGGTGGGATATAAAGGTCACTTAATAGCCTATATAAGCAGTCCGAATTTCCACAATCAACACACAAAATTTAGTTTTCTACTCTTTCTTTTCTATCCCAAAAATTTCATTCAAGTGTTCTTGGTGATCATGTTGTGGCACTACTAGCTCGGGTCATTGCTTTAGCAACCGTGCTAACAGTTCCTCCGTTGTATCCTGAGAAATAAATGCTAAGTATCCTCAAGAACATACTTTAGGGTAGCGAATCTGTTTTAAAAAAACTGTGTTTCCACATACCTCAGTTTGCATTTTGTTTATCATTTTCTTTTTTTTTGCAGTTTACTTGTTATGTTTTATATTATCCTTTTGTATAATAATCTGTACTTTAACACGTTTATTTTAAATCTTGTAATAACATATACAATTTATTATTTATTTATTATTCACACATTTAATAAAACTAATAATTTATAAGTATTTAAAAAATAATTTTAACACTACTAAATATATACTTAAAAAAGTGCTTTTAAGATGTGTTCTAATGAGCTCAACAGCTCTACATTCAACTGCAAGCTCGTCCTCACATCTACTCGTATTAGTTGATGTAGCCAAAATGTGAATGACTAAGCTCTTGTTTGACTATATTTAAATTATGATTTAGATTTGTCAAACTAATCAAATATATTTTTTATCCACACATTTTGTAAGACTTATAATTTATTATTCATTTATTATCTACATATTTTATAAGACTCATAATTTATAAATACTTAAAAATTGATTTCAGCACCAAATCAAAGGTGCATTGATTACACAAGAATTGACGAGAATTTGACAAAATATTGAGACAAATAATAGCTGTATTTATTTATTTAAAATCAAATGAGATTTTGGCGTAAATTGTCTCTAACATTATTTTTAATATGGAAATGGTTCCTAACATTTATTTTTTAGCACACAAATCTTTAACCTATGTATTTTAGTGCATAATTGGTCCTTATTTGATTAAAAAAACTAATATATCCTTAATTTTAATAAGAAAAAATTGTAGTTGAATTGCTAATCTTTGCAAAAAGTATAAATGAGTTCAATACTTTTATTTTTTTATAAAAAAATTAAAGAAAACTAATAAGTTCAATTTTTTTAATTAACATTTTTATTGACCAAATTGATAATATAATAATATTGTTTTTTATATTTTACGAACTATTATACAATAACTAAATTTAAACTCATAATTATTAATAAACATGTCAAATAAAATGTTTATTTTTATTATTAAGTAATTACTTTATTTAAAATTTAAACTTTTATTTTATCGTTATAACAAAAAACAATAACTTTGTCACAAACTCAATACTCAAATATTTTTATTTAATTGAGTTATATGTTTATTAACTACAAATATTAGAGATCCAACTGTATTTTTCATATTATAATTTATCGTTTTATTTTCGTTAAAAAATAAACAACACAAAATGTGTAAATTAATTTTGATTAGTAATTTTATGTTTAATAAAAATATAATAAGATTAGTTCAATGTCATAAAATTATATACGTTATTTTGTTATTTATTTAATTTAATTTTTATTCAAATTTTCACATCACATAGCGACTACATATATATTTAAAGTACATTAATTTTATATTTTTTCTCTTATGAAAAATTTAATTCACACGATTATAAAGATATATTTAGTATGCAAAATTAAATATTATTTAATAAATATATACCGGATCCATTTGCACATTTTGTAAATATTAGAAATCTAAATGTAATTTTTCTAATTAAAACTAATGGTATATTTATCTTTTTATCAAATAATAACCAATTGAACAAAGAAAATACAAATATTAGAGACTTTTGTGCCAAAAATAAACATTATAAAACTATTTTTACATTGAAAACAAAGATTAGAAACCATTTGCGCCAAATTCCCAAACCAAATTGATAAAAAAAGAACATATCGCCTTTATAAAGCACTACAAGCAAAATCATAAATTGACCCAAAAAATAAAGATAAATTAAAATAAATACCCACATAAGAGCACCTCCAGGGCTCAAGTGGATTATAAAAATAAAATATGCTACATAAGCAAAATAAATAATGTTTAAACAAATTGTTTTCCAACGCATAATTTAACATTGAAACAGACGTTATATAGAATTACATTTTAGATTTAGAAACTTTGTTAGAGCATCTTGACTCAACAAAATTTATTTTTTTCTATACAAGTTAAAATATAATTTTGTTTCTATTTAAAAATAAATAAAAGACACGTAGACATTATTATTGAGTCGCAGATAGAATTTATTGAAAAACAATTTTGAATTTGAGCATCTATTCATTAGACATCAATACTACTATTCATTAGACATCAATACTACGTAGACTAAAAATCTTTCAACTTACATACTACTTAGATAACAATCTAGAGAATGCATTGGAGTCGCTCTAATGACCCTAACCAATTAAAGTCGCCCTCAAATTTTTTGAGCCTCAGGATGGTCTCTAGGGGCCATTGAGCCTCTCACCTTGAGCGTTGCATCACTTAACATCTAATGATGTCGAAATATACAGTCTCTTGGATGTGTCATCCCTGTACAAAATCCTTTTGGCCTCCAATTTAGAATGCTCGTGAGGCTGAAGAAGAAGAAAACCACCACAACCAAAGACTCGAGGACCTCTACAATCAAGATGAACACGATAAGTCTCCCATAAAGGGTAGTAGAACTAGAGCAGTACCTATGTTTTGGTCCATACTGGTATCCATTGGTTGAGTTCTTAAGCAAAATGGCAATAAGTAGATAACTCGCAAGCAGGGCTAGAACCTGAGTGAGGAATAGATCAAAGAGTGGAGTGCGATAGGCCTTCAGCATTGCAAGATAGGTTCCCATAGAAATCAACTCGGCGATATTGATGTGAGCAAACAAAGAAAATGATTGGTGGCAATTCAATCTTACTTATGATCTATCTAGGTCGATCCCCACAAATCAAAAAAGCAATCCCGTAAAGTTAAGAAAAAGATCCAACTCACTAATTTACCTGGTTGTTAATCGACGGAAACATACGGTATATTCAGATGCACAGAAAAACCAAAACTAGCATTCTTATAATTACCGAACCAAAACTAAATTCAGGAATTAGTTATACAATCAAACTACATGAAACAACAGAACAGGTTTCATTTGTTTCCACTAAGTTATACAGTCAAAATCTTCACTGAAGCAGACATCCTAGCTGTAAAGACACGAATCTCTTAATTGTTCCTGGGCATAAACTGAACAAGCCAGCTTATTGCCACACTATTGCACATCTTCATGGTAAAGATGAAGCCCCAGCCCAAGACGAGCACAAGCTCGACGAAATGCCATTGCTTCTGCCTTCTGCACAGGGTCCCCATAACCTGGTTCACTGGTTGAAGCAGTTCCTGTTGATTCCCGATAGATCTAGTCCAGATAGAAGAAATAGCAAAACAAGTCATTTCACCTATACCTTCACTCGAGTTATGCTGCCAGTCTGTCCATTTAAGTTCCTTTGAGTATAATCTCATTCTAGTTAATCTAATCTAAGAATCTTAAATTCAGGTAATGTGGATGAGAAATATTCGACGACAGATTTATATGAACCTTATCTTACGCAACAGGAACATCGCCCTCAGCACTCGACACCCCTAATTAAATAAATAAAAGAATGAAGGTATGATTTCTAACAATCGTTTCCTATCTTGTTAAATCTTGTCCAAAGTAACTTTTAAAGGCACGTAAACTGTCAGTGCAATACTACAATATCAACGTAAAATGAATGTTTTAATTGGAAAACAAACATATAAACAATCTTAAGCATAAGTGAATATGATACCTCTGCATCAGTCCCATAAAGTGTTACACGATAGACAACAGATACGGATTTTCCATCAGCTGAATAAGTGATGCTTCGGACTTCGCCAGACCATTCTACAAGTGGTAAAGATTAAAAGTCATGTAAGAGTGTCCATTGAAATCAGAATTTACTCAATGGAAGACATACCTGGAGCATGCAAGTTCATAATCCTATTCACTATGTGCCTACAAAGAAGAAAAGTCCAAAGTAAATATGAACTAACAAAGAATAAAATCTACAGGAGAGCTTGATGCTGAGGAATGAAATGAAATTGCACACAATTTATGACTTGTGGTAAACACATATAGATAGATAGCTAAACCTAAAACAGGGGGGAAAAGATCGTAATGAATTTTTCTTTTGTTTGTTTAGAAGGCAAAAGTATACACATTTCGTTTGCAAAAAGACAGTTTCCAGCAGTGCATGCATCAGACAGACAGCCTTTTTCTCTCTTGCTTTCTTTTTTGGTCTAATGGCTCAGGCTGCATGATATTCTTTCCTCAAATGCCTACCCTATAAGACTTCAAACTGCAGGTGCAATAGAACCTTAAACAATGGATCAACCATAAACAGAGGCAATATGCATAAGCTAGCGATCAATTCAATTGGACCTAATAGAAGGGTGTTAGACTTCAGCAGTACTAGTAATTGTATTGCTCATTAATTATTATAACAATATCACAGAGTAATACACCACTCTCTGAACCTTCTTCAGACAATTCTCTTTTGACCTCTTTCCTCTCTCTTTTCTTCTGCTTCTTTCTCATTCTTTTTTAATCTATTTGCAGTTCTTTCCAAAAATTGACTTATTTTCATAGTTTAACTTGTTGCATCCCAGCCATCAGCTGCAACTACGAAAATTGAAGATCGTTCCATTCTCCATAATAAAGTAACTTCAACAAAACTAACAACTGGCGGCATCATTATCCTACTTAAGCCTTCAGCATCCCCATTTTATAAAGGTTAGGATCCATCTAGCCATCACCAATTACCACATGAAATTTAATGCACATATTGGCATATCTCTCGTTGCCTCACTTTGTACTACTTGAATGAGAAAAGGAAATCAAGATGACTCAACAAGGCCTTCTTTTAACCAAATAGACCAATGTCAATGCTCAACTACACATCAAAATGAAAAATTTAGGCAAAGTTACATGAAAAATTAATGTCTAGCTAGTAACATTAGAAACTGCTTCCAGAGTATGAGCAACCGACATATACCCATCTTGGATTCAAATGTATATCAATAGAAGCACTAGCCAATATAAGTATGGTTAAATTGGTACATATCTTTTGAATATTGAAGGTTAAATGACAGAGTGTACTACTATGAGAAGGTAAAAGAAACATTAATTTCTTATAGGTAGATGAATCAAGATATACAGCTTTAATCAAGTTTGACAAAGACAAAAAAGATATATGTATCTCCCCATAATTGCTCCCTTATTGGTGGCAAGGGGTTAGAAAAAGTGCAACTATGCAATCCTTTTTTTTCATCTCCTTGGTCACCCTTATTTTGTTCCTCTATTAATCCACCCTCTTGCATATAAAATGTTTTCTTCTCCCGATAGAGGTCTTTGTAAGCTAACCACCACTTGTGTTTTAAACTAGTAAAGACATCCGATCATCAAACTCAAGCCAAAAATTTTCTTATCGGCAAGCATTTGCAACACAAAGAAAGTCTTCTTTGTTGGTTCTTATGGTTTTCGTTTTGTTTCACAATATTAGCAATGATGAAACATGCCTTGTTGGATCTTTTGGTTTCTGTTTTGTTACACAAAATTCGCAGAATGTAAAATCTGAAATGAATATTTTTAGTAGAAACATATCATGTATGTGAATGGTATTCATTTGCAAACGAGCGTAAACTATAACATGACAAGAATTCAAATAATAACGATCGAGGCGAGAACCAGCTCTATGTCCTTAAGAGCGTTTTATCCCGCTTTTCGGTGCTAACGGAATGTGGTAAAGCGCCTCAAGATATACAACGATCGGCACGCGAAGAGTGACTATCACCGCAAGGACGACGAACCAAAAATATGGAAGAACTCTTTGGAAATGTAAACCGCAGATCGTTGTTGTATTGCTTTTTCTCTTGTTGAATGAAAGCCCGAGGAACTTATTTATGGATGAGGGAAGAGCGGTTGATCGGTTTCCAAGCACGCCGCCCACTCTCCATTACGGACGCACGGCCTCCACTATACGGATGGAATGGCGGTTTTGAAACCGTTTCTTTGGAGGAAAATTATCGACAATTGAATAAGTTTTATCAAAAAAAAATTAATATTTAACAAGTGCCCGACCCGACCCCGGACCGACCCGATCACGCAGCATGCATGAAAAGCCGAGCCGGGACGGACGGATTTACAGCCTTGACGCAATGATGTGGGCTTTGCTCGATATGAGCATGCCTACGTCCTCTCCTCTCTAAAGACTTGCGGTTCCCCTTGGGGCCCAAATCCATTTCCAAAATTGAAGTTTATTAAGTGGTTCAAGTTTGAGTTTGCAACCAATGTGGGACAACCACTTTCCAATTATCTCCCATTTTATTCCTCATTTATTGTCCAACTTTCAACCATAATTTTTCATTCATAATGGAATGTTTTTGTACAATTAAATATACTACGTTCATCTACTCGAAACGTAGAATTTAATCAACTATTTACTTTGACCAATCGAAGTTTAGGTCCCACCCAATTATTATGCCAAAATGGTCTATTTCCAACAATCCTCCATATGAATGGAAATTATCACGAATATGCTAAATGCAATGCAGACTGGATTTAGAGAGTACGAGCGAAAGACTTATTGCATCAAGAAAGGTAGCTTTTGGCTTTGAACTGTCTTAGTTGAATACTATCGAGTTTACTTAGCTATTCAAATGAATTTGATATCTCGAATCGCCAATTTGTTAATGTAAACCAAGACAACAAAGATCCACACAATAACCTTCCTATCAATTCTTTGGTTCTCATAGTTGTGTTCATTTCGCCCCGAGCAGGTTCTTGGTATTCATAAGTGCTCTAGAGAGTTTAAGCTCTCAAATTCTCATGAAGCGGCCCGACTTCACACTTATGTAGGTGATCTCCTATGAAGAGTATTCGCTATACTCCACTGGGTTTATCCAAACTATATGAATCATTAAAAGTTATAACTTAACATTTTACATTCTGCAAACAACACTTTTATAAAGAAATAGATAAGTGCTTAACCGAGTCTTAATAACTTAGTTGTCCTATTGAACCAAAATCTTGAAATCTCCAGTCAACAAAGTTGAGTTACCATTATTAAGATTCATGCATATTAAGCTTTAATCCCATTCTCTTTGATAGATAATATACTTAATCTCTTGGTAGGCCTTTTATAAGCGGATCCGCGAGATTCTCCTTCGATTTCACATAATCAATGGAAATAATACCATTTGAGATCAACGCTTAATGGTATTGTGTCTCACTGACGGATATGTGTCAGATTTACCATTATACATGCAATTTTATTGCCACTTGCAATAGCCGATCGATTGTCGCAGATGAATGCTAATTGCAGTGCACCGACTTAGTTCAACACGGAATATCCTCTAAGAAGTTATGAAGCCATTCTGACTCTTCTCCAGTTTTATCTAATGCTATAAACTCCGATTCTATTGTTGATCGAGCTATGCAAGTTTGCTTTGAAGATTTTCAGGACATAGCTGCACCACCAAGTGTAAAAACGTAACTACTTGTGGATTTAGAATCTTTCATATCAAATATCCAGTTTGCATCACAATATCCTTCTAATACTGCTGGACATCTCATATAATGAAATCCAAATTTTAAGGTATGCTTCAAATATCGAAATACCCTATTCAATGCCTTCCAGTGATCATTGTTTGGATTACATGTGAACCTACTCAATTTATTAATCGCGAACGCAAAATCTGGACGTGTGCAGTTTATTAGATACATCAGACTTCCAATAATCTGAGAATATCTTAATTGATGTATAGGTTCACTTCTATTTTTGGCTAAGTGTAGACTTGTGTCTATAGGAGTTTTAATTAGACTTTCATCAAAGACTCCAAATCTCTTTAGTACAGACTTAATATAATGAGATTATGAGAGAACAAGGCCATCTGGTGTTTTAGAAATTTTAATTCCAAGAATTACATCTGCTACACCCATGTCTTTCATGTCAAAATATTTTGTTAACATTTTCTTAGTAGACATGATAATGTTATGATTGCTACCTAGAATTAGTATATCATCCACATATAGACATACTAAGACATATGCTATGGGTGTATTTTTATTGTACACACATTTGTCACACTCGTTAATTTTAAATCTATTTGACAACATCGTTTTGTCAAACTTTTGGTGCCACTGCTTTGGTGCCTGTTTTAATCCATATAAGGACTTAACGAGTCTGCAAACCTTTTTCTCTTGTCCATGAGCAACAAATCTTTCAAGTTGCTCCATGTATATTTCTTCTTCTAACTCACCATTTAAAAATACTGTTTTAACATTCATTTGATGAATTTCGAGATTGTATATCGCAGCAATTGTAATGAGGATTATTATCGAAGTAATCCTCATTACTGGTGAGTAAGTATAAAAAAAATCAAGACCTTTCTTTTGTTTATATCCTTTTGCTACCAAACGTTCCTTGTATTTATCAATAGATCCATCTGATTTTAACTTTTTCTTAAAAATCCACTTGCAACTTAGAGGTTTATTTCCAGGTGGGAGATCAACCAACTCCCAAGTGTGATTTTGCATTATTAATTCAATTTCACTATTGATAGCTTCTTTCCAGAAAAGAGTCTCTAGTGATGACATTGCTTCACTGAATGTCTTAGTTCATTTTTGATCATGTACGTTAGAAATTCTGAACCAAAAGACGTAGACTTTCTAGCCCTTTTACTGCGTCTGGATTCTTCTTCGTTTTCACTATCATTTGTATTATCGTAAGTTCGTTTTGTTGAACTTACATCAATTTTGTCTTTACGAGGAAAGACATCTTCAAAGAAACTTGCATTCTTCGATTCAATGATCGTATCTTTATGCATATCAAGTAATCTCGGACTTACGCACAAGAAGCGATATGCACCATGTTATGAGCATATCCAATAAATATGCAATCTATGTTTTCGATCCTCTATTTTTATTTGTTTAAGTTTTGGCACTTCTACCTTTGCCAAACACCCCCACACTTTCAAGTATTTATATGAAGGTTTGTGACTTTTCCATAACTCGTAAGGTGTTTCATCCTTTACTTTGTGTGGTATTTTATTAAGAATGTGATTTACAGAGAAGATAGCTTCCCCCCACAAATTCTAGGATAGACCAGAACTAATCAACATAGCATTTATCATTTCTTTAAGTGTGCGATTCTTTCGTTCCGCAATACCATTAGATTGAGGTGAGTAAGGAGCCGTTGTTTGATGAATGATGCCAGAACAAAATTCTTCAAACGGCGCTCCATATTCTCCACCTCTATCACTTCGAACAATTTTTATTATTTTGCTAAGTTGATTTTCAATTTCATTCTTATATCGAACAATTTTTATTGTTTTGCTAAGTTGATTTTCAATTTCATTCTTATAATGTCTAAACATTTCCAAAGCCTCATCTTTGCTTTTTAATAAATAAACATAGTAGTACCGAGTGAAATACTTTTTTCCACCTTTAGTTTGTACAAATTTCAAGTCACATATATCGTTGTGAATTAATTTCAAAGGTGAAGTATTTCTTTCAACAGAAGGAAACGGTCTTTTGGCCAACTTAGCCTCAATACAAGTTTTACATTTGTGATTAGAATCGAAACATAAAGAAGGTAGCAAATTTAAGTTCATTAATTTGCGCAAAGATTTAAAATTTGCATGTCCTAATCTGTTATACCATAAACAAGAAGATTCAACAATATACGCTGAAGTAGTAGCTTCATTAATCTTGTTCAATTTGGGTATAATAGTAAAGACGTTTATCTTGAACATCCCATCAGTCATATATCTCTTTTTCACATACATTCTATTTTTAGTTAGTACAAATTTATCAAATACAAATGCTAATTTAAACCCATTCTTGCTATAAAAAGAACTAGAAACAAGATTTTTTCAAATATCTGGTACATACAGCACATTGTTGAGGACGAGTTCCTTACCAAACGTCATCGTCAAGGTCACCTTTCCTTGTCCTTCAACCTTTGAGCTTGAAGAATTTTTCATGAAAAGTTGTTCTCCGTTAATAGTTTTGTAATCAGAAAACATATTTTTTTCGCACATATATGGCGAGTAGCACCAGTGTCCACCCACCATTTCCTGAAATTTCCAATAGAATTACATTCAGATATTACAGCAGATAGGTGCATTTTTTGAACACCTTCAGTCAGATTATCAGTTTCAACTACATGTGCACGATCATGTTACTTTTTAGGCTTGCGACAGTCAATTGAACGATGTCCAGGTTTGCCACAATTGTAGCAATCTCCTTTGAACTTCTTGTTCTTCTGGTTGTTCTCATTTTTCTTAAGAGCATAACTTGAGTGCTTCCTTTTCATGTTGTTCTTTGAACTTGATTCAGCTATGTTTGCTTTAGCTTCCATGCTTCGTCTCACATTCTTCCTTTCAGACTTTTTAGTGTCTTCTTCGATCCTCAAGTGCACAATCAACTCCTCCAAGTTCATTTCTTTATGCTTATGTTCGAGGTAATTTTCGAAATCTCTCCATAAAGGTGGGAATTTCTCAATTATAGCTGCTACTTGGATTGACTCACTTACAGTCAATTTTTCAGCATATAAATTATAGAGGAGTACCTGCAAATCTTGAACTTGGGAAATAACAGATTTAGAGTCAATCATTTTATAGTCCAAAAATGTACCGACAAGAAACTTTTTAGTTCCAGCATCTTCTGTTTTATAATTTTTCTCTAAAGATTCCCATAATTCTTTTGCAGATTTCATTATGCTATATACACCATATAGTGAATCATTCAGTCCATTCAGTATATAGTTTTTGCATAGAAAATCAAAATATTTCCATGCGTCCAAAGTAATAACCGAAGCTCGATTATTTCTCCTTGTTGAACAAAAGGAGGATCCTCTGTAAGAAACATTGCTCAAGTTTAGCGTGATTAGGTAAAACAACATCTTTTGTTGCCACCTCTTAAAATCGACTCTATTAAATTTTTCAGGTTTCTCCCCGTGAAGAATATGAGTCGATGTAGACGGACCAGCCACAATAGGTGTCACAGTAGTTGCCACATTAGGCGTCACAGTAGGTGCCATATTAGAGTGAATTGCATTAATCCCAATATTAGCCATTTCTGTTTTCAAAAAACAGAAGATCAACAAATCAGAATTCGTTGTTATATATTTCAGTTTTGAAAACTGAACCAAAATCCCGCATTAATAAGAAACAAGATAATTTCGGCAGTTGAACTATCATGTACATTAGTAATTACGAAATTTTACAATAAGCATGCAAAACTTTGCAATTTTCGAAAATTTGTAGGAATTGTGTACAGCAGTACACTTTTGAAACTTGCAATGTATATAACAGAATAAAAAAAAAAAAGCAAACTTGTCTTAAGATTATTGTATCTGTTTTCGAAAAACAATTGTTGTTTCTATTTCCAAATTGGACAGTAATCTGAACAGTAACAAACTGGATTAGAATCTAACAGTAAGCATGTACAGGCGTAGCAAATTCAAGATTTAACAGTATGTATGTACATTTTTGGAATTTACAGGGACAGCATTAGAAATTCGAAAATTTGCATGAAATATGAAATGTATATACAACTGTAAATAAAAAAAAACCCAACACAAAATATGCACGGCATTACAGTTTCAAAATTTTCGAGTAACAGCAGCATTAGTATTTCAGAAATGTACAGAGAACGTGCAAAGCAACATACTTTCGGAAACAAGAAATGTATATAAAACATTAAAACCATAAAAGTAATAAAAACGTCTTAAGCTGTTGGTTCTTATGGTTTCTGTTTTGTTTCACAATATTAGCAGTGATGAAACATGCCTTGTTGAAGCTTTTGGTTTCTGTTTTGTTTCACAAAATTCGCAGAATCTAAAATCTGAAATGAATATTTTTAGCAGAAACATATCATGCAGGTAAATGGTTTTCATTTGCAAACGAGCAGAAACTATAACATGACAAGAATCCGAAATAATAACGATCGAGGCGAGAACTAGGTTCTCTGTCCTTAAGACGTTTTTACCCCGCACTCGGTGCTAATGGAATGTGGTAAAGCGCCTCCTAAGATACAACGATCGGCACTTTATAGTAGCAGCACTATCACCATAAGAACGACAAACCAAAAATATGGAAGAACTCTCTGGAATCGTTTCTCTCTTGTTGAATAAAAGCCCGAGGAACTTATTTATGGATGAGGGAAGAGCGGTTGATCAGTTTCCAAGCACACCACTTACCCACGGCCTCTCCATTTATGGATGCACGATTTTGAAACCGTTTCTTTGGAGGGAAATTATCAGACAATTGAATAAGTTTTATCTAGAAAAAAAAATTAATATTTAACAAGGCCCGACCCAAGCCCTGTGCCCACGACCAACCGAACTCCGACCACGCCAAGACGCGCGTGCCTACGGCAGCGGCGGGCGGCGGCGGCAAGACGCGTGTGGACTTTGCTCGATTATGAGCATGCCTACATCCTCTCCCCTCTAAAGACTTGCGGTGCCCCTTGGGGCCCAAACCCATTTCCAAAATTGGAGTTTATTAAGTAGTTCAAGTTTGGGTTTGCAACCAATGTAGGACAACCACTTTCCAATTATCTCTCATTTTATTCCTCATTTATTGTCCAACTTTCAACCATAATTTCTCATTCATAATGGAATAGTTGTGCACAATTAAATATACTACGTTGATCTACTCGAAACGTAGAATTTAATCGACTATTTACTTTGACCAATCGAAGCTTGGGTCCCACCCAATTATTATGCCAAAGTGGTCCATTTCCAACATTCTTTTCATATAACAAAGGTCATTTGGTCGAGCAGATGGTATGCCATTGGCCCATTGCTATCTTTCTCATTTTTCCATATTACAAACAAACTGCTACTAATATTTATCTAATAATCATAAACTATATAGAGAGTACAAAGTACAAATAATAATCTAACAATCATAAACTATATGTCTCTCTGTATGTGCGCGCGTGTGTAGATATATATATATATATAGAGAGAGAGAGAGAGAGAGTACAAAGTACAAACCAGGGAATGTATTTGACAGAAACCCCATCAGGTTCAGTGCGGACTCTGATTAGAGAATCTGGTACTTTCTTGTTGAGCTCTTTGAGTATTTCTGAAAGCGGCCTGCTTATCCCGGAAGTTGGAACTTGTTCGTCGCCCTCATTACCATAGGTGTAGTTGTTGTTGTTGGTATGAACCGAAGAAGAAGTGGTCTTAGCAGAGAATGGACGGTTGTGATTCTTACATGATGTTTTCAGTTTTGACAAAAACGACGATCGCATATAGTTTGTCGCTGCCATTTCCCTCGAACTCTCAAAATCCTCAAACGCTGCTTCTGTGTTCTTTGGTCCGGTTCCCCTTTTCCAGGAGAAATGTACCCCAGCTCTTCCTCTTTATTTTATTTTCTTCTTAATTTAATTTTTAGTTATATCAGACTATAATGCTTAGTCGGGTGGAATTCGACGATATGATCTGTTTTAAATAAAAATTATGATAACAAAAATAATATCAATAAAAAAACTCAAAAAAATCTATTGTCGTAACCAAAACAAAAATAAGAAAGAAAAAAACTCAATTTAGAGTTTTAGGATGATGGATTGAAATGGTGAGTAGAGCTTGGAGATAACGATTTAGGAGAGAGGATTGTGGGAGAATTTAGTTTGAAGGGAAAAATTGAAGACGTAGTGACACACGAAAATAGTCTTTTTTTTCCATAGTGGAGAAAATTTCCCTATGATCGGTGATAATGCTTAGTTTGGTATCGACGTGCTTTTAAAAGAATCAGTTTTTGCTGTGTTGTAGGAAGAATCAGATAAGTATTTGGTAAACTATTGTTTCAAAATCTATGTATGTTTGAAAATCTATGTATGTTTCAAAACTAGCATTTAAGCATTTGGTAAACAAAAGTGATTTATTGTTGTGATTATATTAGTATACCGTCTCTTTTGTGGTGGAATCCGACTGTATGCTCTATTATGATAATGGATTGAGGTAGTGAACAGGTTTTGGAGATGATTGATGGAGGAAGATGATCGATTGAGGGGGATGGATTGAGAAGATAAGCAGATTTTGGAGATTCGTTGAAGAAGATAATTGAACAAAGTAACATTTGGAGGAGATGAAATTGAAGACGTAATGACACACGGACGTGATTTTTTCTTTCCCTAGCGGAGAAAATTTCCTACGGTCGTAATAAAATTACTAAATTAGACACTGATTATAATAATGTCTGTTGTATTATTATTATCATGAGTAGTATTGTAAAATTATTTTTACTTTTGTAATAATATGTAATATTATCAAATATGTTTTCAAGACAATGTATTCACCATATTTATTTTAAAATAAAAATATAAACATTTATTAAATCTCAAATTTTATAAAATTTATAAAATAAAAGCATAGTCATATTGTACAAAAATTAATTAAATTTAATTTAAATTATTCATAGATATGCATTATAATTACAATATTAATAAATCTAGGACATAAAAAGAATTACTTCAATTAATTAATGTCAAAATTAATATTTTAGAATCAGATAGGTGGAAATGCCAAAAGCAGAATATGAGAATCTACCATTTTACTGCTTCTCAAAATCTGCTGTAAGGTGATACAGGTTTTTTTATAATTAATTTTTTTCAATTTTACTAAACATTTAAAACAACACGTCCCACGCGCCTCATGGATCCGTCTCTTTGGCCAACCCGACCCACCAGATGGTCGGGCATAATGAATCGACCCGCCACGCGCGTCCATCCCAGCTCGCACGTGAAGCGTGCACCTTATCCTAGACCGCCACGTGTCACCCCTGCTGCCACCGGTCATCTCCGACCACCTGTTTTGCTATAGGAATCTTAGTTTGCACTGAATTCAGGAAAATTAACTTATGCCGCAGTTGTCACCGATCGACAGAATATTTCTTGAGCTGAGCGTAGTTTGAAGAAGTCATTTGCTTCTGTTCTTAAGTCTTCTCCTGATTCTACTTGTCACCAGTTTGTGGCTAAAGAGTCAAAATTGCATCGTGGTGAGCCCGCATTGATTATTTCTTCTTATGAGGAAGCTTCTCTTGCCGAGCCATTCAAGTTCACACTTGTTGGCAAGTTTTCGCACCGCAAACCCAAAATGGTGGAGGTGCGTAATAGAAGTTTGATTTTTACAGTGATTTTAAACTTGGGCTTATAGATTACAAGCACATAGTGATACACTTAACGCGTGAGGATGATTATAGTCGTTTATTTTTTAAACAACTATGGTTTATTATGGATTGCCCTATGCGTATACTTAAGTGGACTTGTGATTTCCACCCTGATACTGAGACCCCAATTGCCGTTGTATGGATATATTTTACTTTATTGCCTGTTCATTTACATGCAAATGAATTTTTATTTGCTTTATCTAAAATTGTGGTGGTTCCGTTAAGGATTGATGATTTATCGAGGCCTAGTCAAGCTAGAGTTTGTGTTGAGATGGATCTGGAGCATAAGCTCCCAGATAGGATTTGGATTGATCGGGGTGAATCCCGTAGTTTTTGGTAGTTTATTGTGTATGAGAGGTTGCCACACTTTTGTGCTAAGTGTCGTCATATGGGCCATATTATTAATCAGTGTATGGTGGGTGTCCCACCAGTAGATACTTTTGTTACCCATGTTAGTAAGCCTTTTGTTGATCCGACTCCTGAGTTTGCTGTTACTCCGGCTCCAAAGCCTGTCGTTATTCTGGCTACTAAGTTTGTTGATGCTTCGGTGCCTATTGTTGAAAGAGCCGGGAAGGGTAACAGGAAGGAGGTTGTTGTTGAGGTTCCTCGACAGTGGGTCCCAGTTGCTCTATACCACCTCAAGTAGTTCATATGGGGCCCATCCATTAGCCTAGACCTACTATTCCCACAATTGTGGCTTCAAAGCCCTTTCATGATACTGTTTTTTCTAATCCACTATTAGATCACACAATATCCGTCCCTCGTGAGTTTTCTATTTTTTTAGAGTAGAATGCTGACCCGCTTTTTGATCTTGATCCACATGTCAGCCCATGCCTCAGTGTAGAGGCTTCGATTCCTTCAGATACTGCTAGCTCTATTGAGATAGAGGTTCATCAGCACAGGCACCTTGGCAGGAATTTTTCTGATGACTTGGTTCGTATGGATAAGCAGTAGGAGGCCTATGGTTTTACTACAGTGTAGAGGAAAAAAAATCCAAAAGTTACTGATATCACGCGTCCAGTCAAACGGGTGACTCGTAGTCAGACAAGTGCTTCGTCACAGAGCCTATTTTTTTATGAGTGTTATCATCTGGAATGTGAGAGGTGTGGGTAGTATTGCCACTCGTAGACGACTTAAGAAATTGGTTCGGCTTCATCAGGTGTATTTTTTGGTGGTGTTGGAGCCGTTTGTTTTGAGGAAGAACTTTGACTTTATCCGGTGATTTCTCTCTTTTGATGTGGGATTACAGAATGGGTCGGATAAGATTTGGTGTTTTTGAAATTTGGAGACTATTGTTACTTCGATTGTTGATCATCTCCAATTCCTATTAAAGTTGAGGATCCTAGATTAGCCGGACTATTGTTTATTACTCCAGTCTATACTTCTTGCTCATGGGTTGGGCGTAGGGATTTATGGGCGGGTCTTTACCAGACATCCCTTCAAAGCTGGATGGGCCGTAGCTAGTTGGGGAGACTTTAAGTCGATCTCTCATGTCTTCGAGCGATCGGTAGGAATACTTGTGATAAGGGCACTTCGACTTTGCGATATGATAATGGATTGTGGTTTAATAGATGCAAGGTATTCAGCGATCAAGACACGTGGACAAATGGGAGGGTTTGGAAGCTTTCGAGTTTTGATTAGCTCACCGGTTGCATCCTTTTGTTCTCGATTTTTAGTTCGTCATCAGAACCGAAACACTTCTGATCACTTACCTTTTCTGATTCAGTGGTCTTCTGACGATGATTTGGGGCCTTGTCCTTTTCGATTCCTTAATGTTTGGTTTAGGCATCACGATTTTTTGAGCTTTGTATCTCAGAAGTAGTCATTTCTTACCCATCTTACAGGAATGGCTGCCCTCTGGGAGAAGATTTTAGGCTCAAATAGGGCTTTCGTTGGTGGAATCGACATGTATTTGATGATATTTTTCAGAAGGTTAGGAATGCAGAGTGTAGGGTGGACGAGGCAAGAGTTAGACCATGATAGAGATCTTTCTCCTTCCCATCGTAATACTTTGCATTAGGCTTAGGTAGTTCTATTGAGGATGGGTTTTGGAAACAAAAGGCGTGCATGTATGGCAATGAGCCGAACCGACATGAAAACGAACTTGGGCTCGCCTTAAAGGGATGAGCAGAGCCCCAAGCTCGCCTCGTCTCCAAAAGTGTTGCTTTCGGTTACGCCCCACGAGCTCGGCTCAAATTTCAAATTTTTTTTTAATTTGAAAATGAAAATGAAAGAAAATATCGGAATCCTTTATATTAAAAACTAAAGGTTGAAAACCCTCCTTCTTTTTGGACTTGGAACCGACTACTTTGAAAGTAAGCGGAGTTAAAATTGTACACGAACAAGATATTAAAATAAGACAAAAAAAATATCAATTACTAATGCAAAATAATACTTACTACAAATATGAATAATCCATATTCAAATCTTCAAGTTCTTTGAACATTATTCTATCCACTTTATCTTGGATTCGAAGTTCGGTATCATCTCAATCCTTTAGACACAATAAACTTTCTAAAATATCGACTTTGAGTTTTAACCTGAAATCAGACAAAACCCTGTCACTTATACTAAATGCAGCATCCGATGCTACAGTTGATACCAGAGGTGTTAGTAGATCACGTGCTATTTTTGAAAAAATTGGGTAGCTATGTTGATGTTGTCTCCACCATCGTAGTATATCAAAAAAATTTATCTCTTCGTAATCTAAAATACTAAGCATGTCATGCGTGAAATACCTAACTAACTCTACTGTGTGTATCACTAGAACGGAGAAGAGAAAAAGAAGAAGAAGAACTAACTAATAGTTGACATTGATGACGAGGTACATGTTGGAACATGGGGTCATACAACGTTTGTACCGGCCTTTTCAACATAAACCTCATACATTTTACATAATGTTTGTTCTAAATTACCACGTTCACATGGATTTCTATAAGTTAATTTTTGTGAATTTTTATAAGTGTTATCATCGGAATGTGAGAGGTGTGGGTAGTATTGCCACTCGTGAGCGACTTAAGAAATTGGTTCGGCTTCATCGGTGTATTTTTTGGTGGTGTTGGAGCCGTTTGTTTTGAGGAAGAACTTTGACTTTATCCGGTGATTTCTCTCTTTTGATGTGGGATTACAGAATGGGTCGGATAAGATTTGGTGTTTTTGAAATTTGGAGACTATTGTTACTTCGATTGTTGATCATCTCCAATTCCTATTAAAGTTGAGGATCCTAGATTAGCCAGACTATTGTTTATTACTCCGGTCTATACTTCTTGCTCGCCGGTTGGGCGTAGGGATTTATGGGCGGGTCTTTACCAGATATCCCTTTCAGTGGATGGGCCGTAGCTAGTTGGGGGAGACTTTAAGCTGATCTCTCATAATGCTGAGCGTACTGGTAGGAATACTTGTGATAAGGGCACTTCAGACTTTGCAGATATGATAATGGATTGTGGTTTAATAGATGCAAGGTATTCTGGCAGTCAGTACACGTGGACAAATGGGAGGGTTTGGAAGCTTCTGAGTTTTGATTAGCTCATTGGTTGCATCCTTTTGTTCTCGATTTTTAGTTCGTCATCGAATCAAACACTTCCCGATCACTTACCTTTTTCTCGATTCGGTGGTCTTCGACGATGATTTGGGGCCTTGTTCTTTTCGATTCCTTAATGTTTGGTTTAGGCATCACGATTTTTTGAGCTTTGTATCTCGAGTAGTCATTTCTTACCCATCTTACAGGAATGGCTGCCCTCTGGGAGAAGATTTTAGGCTCAAATAGGGCTTTCGTTGGTGGAATCGACATGTATTTGATGATATTTTTCAGAAGGTTAGGAATGCAGAGTGTAGGGTGGACGAGGCAGAGTTAGACCATGATAGAGATCTTTCTCCTTCCCATCGTAATACTTTGCATTAGGCTTAGGTAGTTCTATTGAGGATGGGTTTTGGAAACAAAAGGCAGGCATGTATGGCAATGAGCCGAACCGACATGAAAAACGAACTTGGCTCGCCCAAAGGGATGAGCAGAGCCCGAGCTCGTCTCGTCTCCAAAAGTGCTGCTCGGTTCTGCCCACGAGCTCGGCTCAGCCCTGAAATTTTTTTTTTTTAATTTGAAAATGAAAATGAAAGAAAATATCGGGAATCCTTTATATTAAAAACTAAAGGTTGAAAACCCTCCTTCTTTTTTGGACTTGGAACCGACTACTTTGAAAGTAAGCGGAGTTAAAATTGTACACGAACAAGATATTAAAATAAGACAAAAAAAATATCAATTACTAATGCAAAATAATACTTACTACAAATATGAATAATCCATATTCAAATCTTCAAGTTCTTTGAACATTATTCTATCCACTTTATCTTGGATTCGAAGTTCGGTATCATCTCAATCCTTTAGACACAATAAACTTTCTAAAATATCGACTTTGAGTTTTAACTTCGAAATCGAGACAAAACCACATCACTTATACTAAATGCAAAGATCCGATGCTACTGGTTGATACCAGAGGTGTTAGTAGATCACGTGCTATTTTTGAAAAAATTGGGTAGCTATGTTGATGTTGTCTCCACCATCGTAGTATATCAAAAAAATTTATCTCTTCGTAATCTAAAATACTAAGCATGTCATGCGTGAAATACCTAACTAACTCTACATGTGTATCACTAGAACGGAGAAGAGAAAAAGAAGAAGAAGAACTAACTAATAGTTGACATTGATGACGAGGTACATGTTGGAACATGGGGTCATACAACGTTTGTACCGGCCTTTTCAACATAAACCTCATACATTTTACATAATGTTTGTTCTAAATTACCACACGTTACTGGATTTCTATAAGTTAATTTTTGTGAAATTACCATTATTATTACTTTCGTACTCTCTAAGTTAAGTCTAGGATCTACAATACATGCTAATTAAAATAACATAGACAATTGTTCTCAATATTTTCTAAATTTAGCTTCCATGACAGGTATAATATTAGGAAAAAAAACAAAATTCTTATACCTAGTAAAATTGTTAACAATATAATAGAAATGATTTAAAATAAGTGAAGTAGTTGGATAATATACACAGAATATACAGTTGTTACGTCGTAAAAAACATTCAAAAATTTTCTAACATGAGCACATATTTTCCAGTCATATGCGTCCAAATAATATTTTGAGCATTGTGAGTGTCAGCTATTATAATATACAGTAATACAATCTTCATAATCTTCACAAGATTCAAGCATGAGATATGTTGAATTCCATCTATGGCCAACATCAGTACAAAAATATTTTGATTGTAGCCCATTTTCTAGACATAGGCAGCAAAAATTTGTTTTCTTGCTTGTGAAACCGTAATATAATCAATAGTATATCTAATTTTTTCTAATTGGTTTTGTATAAATTTTAATCTGTCTTGCACAATTAAATTAAACACATGATATACACAACGAATGTGTTTGTTGGCTTTTCGTTTACTGCTAGAACCGATAGTTATTTGTATATCGACATTTTCTTGAACGTCTTCCAAATCAATTGGATCAGTGCTACCACCAAACTGATCAATAATATCGTCTAAAATTAGAATGTCATTAAGACCACTGAAATCATCATCACTTTGATTGTAGACTATTTGAAATAATATAATAAATAGAATAGGAGAAGATGAATATGTAGTAAAAACTAGAAAATAGAAACATAGAAAATTAGTAGAAGTAGAAAATTAAAACTTAAAATTATAGAGTAATATCTAGATAATGAGATATTAGATACTAATTATAACACTAATATTGAGAGAATGAAATTTGAGAATTGTTAATGGATTGAGTATATAATAGAATGAGAGATTGAAGTGTGAAAAAAATGAGTTTAGAATAGGAGTATTTATAGGAAAATAATAGAATTTAAAAAATAAAAAAGTAAAAGTTGGCCAACGGTCACATTATCATGACCGTTGTACAAGCCACGAGCCGGCTCATTTTTTTATCGAGCCAAACGGGCTCGACTCTCTTCTTTTTTGGATTCAGTCATTGCCTGTGCTCATCCCTAGACAAGCCCGAGCTCAATATGGGTCGAGCTTTTATGGGTCGAGCCGACAAACTTTTTTACCACACCTAGACAAAGGGTATATTGGACTTGTGAGGGTGATCATAACACCCGATACTTTTCTATAGTTCAGGGACGACATATTCGAGCTAGGATTCGGTCTATTACTTCAGCTTCGGGCAAGGTGTTTGAGTCTTCTGAGACTATTCAGCCTTCAGCAGTATCTTTCTTCCAGGAGCTTCTGTCGGCTTCTTCTCAGCCTGTCGACCCTATTTGACCTAATATTATACCTAGATTGGTGTCAGGTGAGGACAATTTACAGCTTAATCAAACTCTTACTTTGACTGAGGTGAGAGAGGCTAATGCAGACAATATCGTTGGGCTAGATGGGTTTTCATCTCACCTTTTTCAGGTCTGTAGTATCAGAAGATGTGTTTCAGGCAGTCTTGGACTTCTTTGCTGGAGGCACCTACCTAGGGATTTTGCAACTACTTCTGTTGTCTTGCTTCCAAAGTGGGACAATGTCTGTAGATGGTCAGAGTTTCGTCATATTAGCTTATGTACAATGTTTAATAAGTTGATTGCGAAGCTGATGAACTCACGACTAAGTACCTTACTACCTTAGATCATCTCAGCTCCTCAGAGCGGATTCATCTCGGGACGGCTCACTGGGGATAATATCCTCTTGCACATGAGTTAGTACATACACTTGATATGAAAGTACGAGGGAGTAATGTTATCCTCAAGCTTGATATGGCTAAGGTCTATGACCGCATGGATTGGAGCTTCTTGATATCTATTATGGAGGGTTTTGGATTCGATGCTCTTTGGATTGATCGATACGGAGGTGTATTTCAGAGTGTCGATTCTCGGTCTTGCTTAATTGCAGACCATGTGGTTTTTTCTCATCATCTCGGTGGCTCAGATAGGGTGATCCCTATCTCTTTCGCTGTTTATTATTGTTGCAAATTATTTTTCACGAATACTCACTCAGCAGTATTAGCATATTTATTCGATGGCATACAGACATGGGAGTGATGCTCTTATCTCTCATTTGTCCTTTGCAGATGATATGATTATTTTCGCCAATGGCCAGAAGCATTTTATCAGACAAGTATAACAGTATATTGAACACTATGAAGAGGCTTCTAGGCAGTTGGTGAACAGAGATAAGAGCAGAATTATCTTACCTAGGAGATTTTCTACTAGTTAGATACACAGTGGAGAATCTGACAGGGTTTCATCATAAGCAGCAGCCCTTCACTTATCTTGGTGTTCATTTATTTAAAGGAGCCAGTAAGATCTTCTTGTACACGATGACTTAGTCCAGAAATTTCGGAGTAGGATTTCTGGCTGGGCCTCGAAGCTCCTATCATTTGAGAGACGGATTACTTTGATTCAATCGGTGATATCCTCTATTACTTCTCTATCTCTTTCAGATTATGAAACCTCCCAAGACTATCTTTAAGAAGTTAGATGGTATATTTGTTAGGTTCCTTTGGGATTCTAGAGACAATGCATATAGATTATATTGGAGGAGATGGAGGGACCTTTGTATTCCTACTGAGGAGGGTGAACTGGGCTTTAGGAGACTGCAGGATCTTGTTGATACATTCTCCCTAAAGCTCTGGTGATTATTTAGATCTCATCGGTCATTATGGGCTCAGTTTTTACTGAGTAAGTATTGTTAGGGTACCCATCCGTTGCTGGCTACTATTTCTTACTATGCTTCAGCTATATGGAAGAGGTTGAAGCACATAGGTTCACATGCATGAGACATACATTGCTTGGCAGTTAGGGTGTAGATAGATATTCTTTTGGCATGACTGCTGGATGGGCGAGTCTACATTAGCTGATCAACACCCACACTTGACACATTCTTCTATCCATGTTAGAGAATTATTTGATGATACTGGATGGAATATTGATAGATTTCTTCATCTAGTACCATATATTATTGCTGAGCAAATAGGGAGCATCTCTATCACTGCTGAGATGCACGATCAGATTATGTAGAAAGATACTTCGGATGGTAGATTTGCTACCATGTCTGCATGGCAGCTAGTTTGCATGGGGCATACTATTCAAGTTGTATACAACATGATTTGGAGTTCTATTATCCCGACGACTGTCTCTTTCTTCTGCAGGAAACTATGGTAGGGTCTTCTCCCAGTTGATGTTGTGATTCAGAGGCGGATTGAGAGTCATATGGCTTCTCGTTTGTTAGTGTTGCTCAACTATTGAAACTATTCAGCATTTATTTATTGACAATTGTATTGTCGACCAGTTTGATGCCACTTTTCTGATATTTTTCATATAACCCTTCGACCGATGGAGAGTTTTCAGTATCCCTTTCAGTCTTGGCGTTTCTCAGGTCTGTTTGTCAGGTAGGGTCATATTCGCATGATCATTCTTATTTTGATTCTTGGTTTATTTGGACTACGATGAATGATGCGAAGTACCAGGATATCTCTATGGAGTCGAGACAGATCATCTGGAGAGTATACCATACTATCTCTCTACTACAGACATGCCGTTTATTTCAAGTTATTCATTGGCGAGCAGATATGGATATTGCTCCTCTTTTTGGTATCACCCTTACTATTCCATCACTTCTTCCATTTGTTTTGGTTTATTGGAGTACTCCACCAGTGGGATCTTAAAGGTTAACACTGATAAATGCATCAAAGATGAATTTGCGAGTGGATGGGAGATTATTAGGGATTCATCAAGTCAGTGTGTTCGCGTTTTCTTCTCTTCATATGGCTAGTGCCCTATTATAGAGGCCAAGCTTAGTGCTATTCTTGACGGTATCATTCTTGCTCAGATGATTGTACTCTCAGATTTATGGATTAAGGCAGACTCTACTTTGGCCATTTACTGCATCACCAGAGGTAGATGACCTTGGTCTATTCAGACCACTCTTCGCCACATTAGACATCTCATTGCCTTCGACAGTGATAAAATTTCTCATATTTATCATGAAGACAACCAGGTGGCTGACTTACTTGCTTCAGAGGGTTGGGATCGTCGTTGCTATTTTGAGTACAGTACTCAAGACTTACCACGGCACTACCATTTTATAGGGTTGGAATCGTCGTTGCTATAGGTTGAATGCATACCATTTTATAGGGAAAATGAGGGTTGAACTTCTTAATTAAGAGTGGGAAAAGAATTGTTACCAACTAAATTGACCTTGTTCTATCTAATTTTTAAACGAATTTATATTTTAGAATCAAGAACTCGATTTTAGTTCGATCTGGATTCTCGTATTTAGAATCAAGAATCGAGAATCGATTATGACCCAATTTTTCTTTTTCTTTTTTTATATTGAGGCTAGTGAACATAGGTCAATTAACTTATTTTCTATTCTTTTTTTTTTTTACACTACAATAAACTTAAACTAAAGCACATAACATAACGTCTTTTACACTTCTTCAAACTTTAAAGCCTTAATTTGCTCATTTGTATACATTGGTGAATGATATTTATTAGAAAATGTTTTAAATGAAGATGGAACTCGTCGATTGTGGTTCTAAATTTGTAATATGTTTATTTGTTAATTTGGTGAATGATTTTTATTATACAATATTTCATATGAAGATGGAACTTGCCATTTGCATATATTGTTTTGATCTTGAATGTACTTAAATTTGCATTAATAATTTGGAAATTTTAGTTATGGAAACGAACCAAACAAAACCATAACCATTCAATTCTGGTTTGGTTCCATAATTACAAATATAACCAATGGTTCTATTATAAGATAACAATTGGTTCTCGATTTGGTTCCCTTCATAATCGAATCGAACTACATCCACCCTTATTCCTAACATTTTCACTTATATTGTGAATTGAGGTCAACTTGTTTAAATTTGTGAATCTAGGTCCTCGCGTAATAAAAATCATCAATGTGCATGTTAAAATTGCACTATTTCACATGATTTCAAGTTAGAGAGCAAAATCGTCAAATCACTTAACATTCAACTTTAAGTCATGCTTGCAATTTAACGTCCAAATTAAAAAAATTCGTCACGTAAAGACTTAGATTCACAAATTTAAATATGTTGATAATTCAAAACCCCAATTTTAAAAATTAAAAACCTAAAACTACATTACTTGAAAGGTTGGAAGCCCAACTTTAATTTTCCATTTTTTATAATACTCTTAATGTGTGTTTGATTTGGATTAAAATCAGATACTTTTATAAAAGATGATAAAGTTATTGAAATGTGTGATTGAAAAGTCGTGAGTCCATGAAATGTGTGGTTAAAATTAATTGTTGACTTTGACTTTAACTTTTTAGCAAAATTAAAAGTGAAAACAAACACGCTCTTAAAGATGTTTGTTAATATGTGGAGAAAAATAAAAAACGAACTTCTGAATATGTAATATAAGTTGTTTATCATTTTCATTAGAGATGGAGTATGACTTAAAACTTCGACTATTAATAAGAAATTAGTTTTGTAATTTTCTTAAGGTAACTATGTTGACATTATAATTTCTTATAGGTGCATTTTTTTTAATTGTACTTAAGGTCTTTAATTTTGTTCATTGTAGCACTTTGGTTCTTAAATTTTTTTTGTCGAATTCTTATTTTAACTTTTATTAATTAGCACATCTCATTATTAATGATGCTTTTAGTCAAAATATTCTATTGATGTGCTTTGAAATAAGGAAAAAATATTTTATCGCACTTTTGTATTTATTATTTTGTTAAAAATAGATGAAAAAATAAGTTCTTTTACGCTCTTCCAACATATTTTTTGGATGGAAATATTATCAGGATGTGCTAATTAATCAAAAGTCGAGGATAAGAATGCGATAAAAAAATTGGAGACATGAGTACTACAATAAGTAAAAATTGAGAATGTTAACTACAATTAAAATATAGTACAACAAATAAAAAATATAGTGTGAATATAATTACCGTTTCCTTATTCTTATTGGAGTTGATTTTAGACTAATTACCCCACCCAAAATTTGAGTATGCGTGTTTTATTTTTTCTTTTTATCTTTTCTACTATTTTAATAAGTTTGTATTTTATTTTAGTTTTGTACGAGGGGTGAATTGACACTTTGTAGTACTTGTGAATCTCTCAAATATTGGAAAATATAAAAAATAAGTTCTTTACTTTATTGTGCAGACAATCCATTATACAAAAATCAATTTAAAAAAATAAGTTCTTCACTTTATTATGCAGACAAACCATTATATAAAAATCAAATTAAAAAATAAGTTCTTTACTGCAAGAGAATCCACAACTTACATTTTACTTACTTTATCAAACGCGTTTTTATTATCTACACATCCAAATATAACCAACAACTTATAAAAACTTAAAAAATAATTTTAGCACCTTCAAACATATGCTCAAATAAAAAAATCACATCCTCGAAATAAAAAGAGGGCTATTAATAACATCCTCAATGCATTCTATAGATTGTAATTTAAATGTATTTTATTTTATTAAAATAAAAATTAAATTACATTTAAATATATATAGAAAATTTAAATTTTATTGAGTGAGCATATCTAACGATGCTTTTGAATTTAAACAGAGCTATAGATATTGTCTATTTTTCATGTCACGTCAGCTTAACAAAGTATTTGACAGTTTGTATTGAAAATAAATTATTTAGATAATGTCTATTTTACTTATGTGACATAAAAATTTAACAATCCACGATTGTATTGGAGATGCTCTAATGGTGATCGAATACAGACTCCTTTTTTTTCTAAGCCACGCATTAGATTTTGTAAATCAACCTCTATTTAATAAACAAAATATTCAAAAATTTAAAGAAACAATAATTTTAGATCCATCTATTGGTGTATTTTTGGTAGTGTTGAAATTATTTTTTTAGTGTTTATAAAGTGTGAGATTTATAAAATGTGTAGATAATAAGAACATGTTTGGTAGAATTTCTTTTAAACTCTTTTTTTTTTTCCAAACTCATTTTCAACCACATTTAATGAAACTTACAACTTTTATCAACTTTTCAACTATACATTTCATTAACTTTTTTCAAAATCTCTTAAAAATTATTTTTAAATTCCACCAAACAGGTACTAAATGAAGAGTAAGTTGTGGATACTACAAAATATATGAATTAAAAATATAGGGTAAATTATACTCACTGTCCCAATTTTTTCAATTTTCTAAAAATATCATCCATATTCAATTTTATTCACAGATATCGTCTCAATTCTTTCATTAATTCTCACATATCATTCTCACTCGCATGCATCATGTTTTTGACTTTTAAACACGATGTCATTTTATTCAAGCCACCTAAAACAATTTCTTACTACCCTCCATTTGTCGTATAATGGAATGAAAATTTTTATATTAATGAGTCCAATTTCAGATTTGTTAATTCCTCTCTCATATGTCTTCTCTCTTCTACTATTTTCATATTTCTTCTATCTTCTACTTTTTTCTCTTTCCTGCGTTGTGCCACTGCAACAAAGACATAGAAGACATATGTGGTAAACTCATGGATCTGAACCCAGGAAGAAGATTCTTTGTCTATGACCAAAATGTAACCTTTAGCACAAATTGCTGATTTTTCCAATTTCTAATGTTAATGTGTCTTCTTATAGGGATATCGTTGATGCTTTGTGTGGTATGACCCACCCACGTGTGACTAGTCAAATGAAGTAATTTTAGATTTGTCGAGGTCAAGGCGAAGATTGGAAACAAAAAATTCTACATTACAAAAAGAAAATAGAATATTGGCAACAGGCGAACAATAAATTAGAATATGACAATACAATAATTCAATCTCAGAACAGAACACTACAAGCCCAGACTAGAAGACTAAAAGCAGAGAATGAAATATTACATGCTGAGAATAGAAGACTATAAATACACAACGACGACATCCGAGCACAAAAAAGAAACGTTGGCAGCTAGAAACAGTCGAACTTGAATTATTTTTAATATAATTTTGTTGGTTATGGCCTGAAAATTGGTTTGTTAAGTTATATATATATATATATATATATATATATATATATATATATATATATATATATATAGTAAAATAGAATGAATGTACAAAAGTGATGTTGTTATATTCCAATTTTGAATGGAATGAATTAAATGAAGTATCGTGATGTTATTGTCCAATCTTTAATAGAATGAATGTATGAAATGTAATACTAAACATGTTATATCTATTATTACATTTTGGGGATCTATGTTGTGACCTTATGTAAAGGATTAGGGATGGCAAAAAAACTCGCCGCCTCGAACTCGACCCGCCAAGAGCCATCCCGCCCCGCCCAGTAATAGAGGCGGGTTTGGAGCAGAATTTTTTGCCCCGCCCCCTCAATTTTTTTTTTGAAAAATCATAAAATATAGTAGAAATTATAATTTTCACTAAAAATTGCCTAAAGAAGAATCGAAGCCGTGTTGAAACTTATAAACTACCGACGTTAACCACTACACCACAACCCAATTCTTATAATTTTTTTTGTTTTGTTTGGTACAAATAATTAAAAAATTTGTATTACGTTTTTTAATTATTTTTCAATTTTTAACAAAAAAACGGACGGGCGGGTCAAAGGGTCACCCGCCTCATGAATTAGAGAATTTCTAAATAAACACCAAAAGACAAGAAATTGTCAAACTCTTTGAAAGTTGTTGTTCGAAAATCATTTAGATCCAAAGATCAACAAAGGAACTTTCACAAACAAAAATTGAAATTCTAGAAGAATTTAAAGGAAAAATCATGGGGTGGCGTGGGGTGGGGTGGGTGGGGGGGGTGGGCGGGCGGGCGGGCCGATCCACCCTAGAGACTGTCCCATTGCCATCCCTATAAAGGATGAGGATGGCAGCAACGAGTTTAGTTGAAGAATATGGACCTGTGACTACATATATATAAGTTGGGGACATACACCGCCAAATTGTAAGAGGATGGGGACCTAAACTATTACACATTTCGAAGAAAAAATTGAACGTGTACAAGCAACAAAATCCCTTCAATAAAGTAATAATTACACATGTTTTACATTCAAATATATCAACATAGAAGCAAAAAATAAGACTCAGCAATAGTGATCATAAGGATGTCATATGAACAAGGCAAAAAACAACAATGTTTCACTCTTCTAAAGTTAAGGATTGATCTAAGCTAATGTACGTACAACCAAATACTTACAACAAAATAACTAAACAACCAATCACAATTGTAAGCCGAGATAATGCATTGAACAAAAAAATCTTAACTTCTTCCACAGATCTACAAACAGGTAACAAGTCAACTGTTCTTTTTTTTTCTGCTTCGTCAGTATTGGTGGTGACTCTTGAAGTGTTCTTACGAGTACGTTTGTTTTTATCTAGCTTGGGCCACAATTTTTACAGAACATTCAAATGCCAAATATGTGGCTTTTATTGCTCGACGAAGTTGCCTCGTCAGCTTCTTTTCTTCTCACTTTCTTCTGCCTTCTAGGTGTTTTGATGTTGTGGTGGATGTATTGGATTCTAATTACTGTATATCCAAAATTTTGGACCCGCCATTAGAGAAATTATTGGACGGATACGTTCATGAATGATCCATTACTGTAGCAACTATCCACATAGTCTTCAAGCCGTAAACTCCTACTAAAAATGGAGCTAATTGCATGGGAAAAAGCTGCATCCTCCTATATGTGCATGTCATTTTTTGTAAGTCGACGACATAAATGAATCTATTAGAATTATCCCTCGCTTCAAACTTCCTGTCTTCTGCATACGTGGCTTGACAGTACCTCGCTTCAAGCTTCGTCTTCTCCAAAATTTTCTAAATTTTAGAGCCAAAAGGTTGAGCACATTTCGTAACACTTTCCCTCCTTGTAGCCAAACATGTCATTAGATTATACTTTATCTTCTCCAGTAAATAAATTATTGGTATGTCCCTATCTTGTACAATGGTTGCGTTGAGTGACTCACATAGATTATTCATAAGGATGTCACACTTATTTGTTTCTCTAAAGTGTGAACGACTCCATTGCATGGCCAGTTTCTCAATCAACCAATTGTACGCTTCCACATTTTCAAGCTTCATTTATCTCAAGTTGGCTATGTAGTTGATCTTCCAGTAGCCTACAACATCCGTTTCAACGCCATCCCACTAAACATGCCCCTGAAATTGTACAAACGCAAAAACAATGCTCGACATTTTTCATAATACATCTCCAATGCATCAACCAAACCCATTTGCTTGTCGCTAATAAAAGTCCAACCATGACTGTTCATCAACTAATATCTCCAAAAATACCTCCAACTGCTAGAGTTTTCACTCTCCACAACAGCATACGCAAGGGGATACATTCCAGTATCTGCATCAATCCCAACAATAGCAAGCATGTGCTCACCATTTTCACTCTTTAGAAAAACACCCATCTAGCTCAATCACTCGTCTACACACTGCTTTAAACCCTTCCTTCAAATCTCCCAAGCACATATACATCTTCCTAAATTTTCTACAATCTCCAACCATCTCCGTCTTCAAAACTACTGTGCTCCCAGCATTACTCATATGCAACTCCACCATATAATCTGAAAGCATTTTATATTTTTCTTTGTTAGACCCTCTTATTTACTTTCAAAAACTTTGTCCGAGTCCTATAGAATTGGGACATTGATGCATTCACAACACAATCTTTCTTTACCATGTCCTTGAAACTGTTGAATGTCAAATTAGGATGATTTCTAAATATGTTCATATACTTTGTCGAAAAATATGTTGAAGTTGCATACTTATTTTCAAAAACCATGCTACAATTGTGATTCATGTCTAATGTGTTAATCTGGAATGTAGATGTCTTCGGTATCACCATTGCATATAACACCCATGGACAACCCTCTCCACACTTAGCCATTAATGAATTTTGTCATCCTTAATAAACTGGATAGCTCCTCCGTGCTTTACAGAGTATTGGTTGATCAAGCTCTTCAACTGTGCATTGCTTTCAAATTTCAAACCTGCATGTTATAATCAACTCTCAATAAACAATGTAATGTTAGTTTGAAATTAAGTAGGGACTGAAAATGCTAAGAAGTAAAAGAATGGAGACAATAACCGAAAATTAGATACCTTTTTCAAATTGTTGGTCTTCGTTGTCAGTTCTACATGTGTAGACATTATCACACTACTTTCTTTTTCTTTCTTCGTCGCTGTCTAAACTTCGCAACTCATCAGAAACATTATCGTCACTACCTTCAACTTTATCACTCTATCATCATCCCAATTGTAATGTGTCTTGAAATTGGCATCATAGTTTAGAATTGGAACCTTCTGCTCGTAGTCCGAGTCATTGTTGTCGTGGTCGCTTGGATCAACACCATGATCAGCTTCTTCATTCTGTTGTTAACCAACTTGTTCGTTATGTTGTTCACCGGAATCTCCAACATCAATTTCTTCATTATGTTCTTCACAATCTCTTCCCACCTCACTTTCTTCATTCTGTTGCTCAAAATCTTCTCCAAATTCACATTCTTCATTCTGTTGGTCACCATGTTGTCTAATTGCACATTCTTCATTTAATTGATCATCAACTCCTACACCATGATCATAAATAGATCCACAAACTGCATCCCAAAGTCCTAATTAGTGGGTAATATTTCTTTCCACTGCATTATTTCTCCTGCGTACTCGCTGTTACCACAACTGCCATCTTGGAATGTAACATGGGGCTGTGAACTTGACAATAGCTAACTTTGTGCAACATCTATTGAATAACTTGTTTCTCTTTCAACTTGAGAAATTCCTTCATTGCATCATTCATCAACCTCTTCCACAATTAGCTCATTTTGTGTCTCTAAATGCATTTTTTCCACGTCAACTTCAACACTATCATCTACTTCACTAATTTCTACATGTTTCTCAAAAGTGATGCTTAAGAGTAGTGCTGGTGGGAGAATAAATACATGTCTATAATCTTAAACAAAATAAGGTCTTTAAGTAATCCCAATACATCTTTGTCACTCATCAACTACATGAGCTCGTCGGCGAGGGACAACTTAGGCATCCTATACACATATACTATTGGTTGAGAAAGCCCTCAAGCCTCAACAATGACATTTAATTCAAATTTCAAATAAGTCAGAATCAATCTCGTCAATGTAATCAACATTGCCATGGGAATATAACACGTTCCTCATTCTCTTAGAAAAAATTTCCACATGAAAGCATTTCATAGTAAACAAAGTGGATTCATCTTCTTTGTAAAACACCAAAAATAACAAAACATTTAGGGAATCAATAATTACAATGGGGTAATTTTCTTCGAAAATTGAAAAATTGCAATCGTAACAAAACCGAATTTCAAAAGCTTTACAGTACTATGGAATACTATCAGACTCTCTATGAAATCGCATTTTTAGTTCCTAGAAATTAGATGAACATCGACGAAGTTTGAAGAATAGATTTTTCAACACAAACTACAAACAAAGAAGTTGGACGTTCATCAATGGAGATTTGGCGCAGATGTTTCAAGAATGTAAACAATCATCAATATATTTTTCACACGCAATGTCTGACAGTTTAAAATGGGAAGAAATTGTTTTAGGTGGCTTGATTAAAATGCCCTCATGTTTAAAAGTAAAAAACATGATACCTGACCTAGTTAACGATGATTTTGGACAGTTCATGTGAGTGGTGACCATATATGAAAATTAATGAAATGATGGAGACGATATCTGCGAATAAAATTGAATGAAGATGATATTGTTATAAAGCTGAAAGAATAAGAACATGAGTGTAATTTACCCAAAAATATATTTGACCAATTTGATCAATTTAAATTAGGGTAATTTGCAGCCGCCGTCTCCAACCTTTGAAAATTTGGCACTTTTATCCTCATTATTCATTTTTTTGCACACATATCCTCAACCTTTCTAAATTTGGTGGCTGAAGTCACTGTTGATGGATTTACCTTTTGGTAATTTGCAGCCTCCATCTCAACCTTTGGAATTTTGGCACTTTTATCCTCATTCTTCATTTTTTTACACCCATATCCCCAACATTTCTTAATTTGGTAGCTGAAGTCCCTGTTGACGGATTTATCTTTTAATATATTATCAATTTATTAGTTTCTTTTAATTTTTCATATAAAATAAAAGTATTCGGACTCATTTGTATCTACAAAAGTTAGGAATCCATTTGAAAATTTTTCTAATCAAAATAAGGACATATTTTTTTTTTTCATCAAATAATGATCAATTGCGCAACAAAACACATCAATTAGAGACTTCTGTATCAAAAAATAAAGGTTATGAACCATATGCACAAATTTTCCGTTTCTTTTAATTTTTCATATATAATTTATTAGTGGTAAAACTATTCATTTTTAATAATGAGAAAACTATTTATTAAGTATTATTACTTAAATAGATAAATAGTTTTATCACTATTATTCAAATAAATAGTTTTATTCAGATAACTATATTTTGATTTTCACTTTTAACAAAAATGAATAAAATCTAATAATTATCTTAAAGATCCGTTTGGCTTGTAGATAAAATTATTTATTTGAATAATAATTATCATGATAATAAGTTTATCATTATCCTGCTTGGTTTAGCTTTGTATAAGAATGAGAAAAGTCAATATTAAAAAATTAACTTTTCGTTCTACCCTTGTTATTAATTAAATGAAATAAAAAAATAAATAACGAAAAATTTATGCAAATGGTTCATAACCTTTATTTTTTATACAAAAGTCTCTAATTGATATATTTTGGTGCGCAATTGATCTTTATTTAATGAGAAAGACAAATGTCTTTATTTTAATTAGAAAAAAATTTCAATTAGATTCCTAATATTTGAAAGTACAAATGAGTCCGAATACTTTTATTTTATATGAAAAATTAAAAGAAACTAACAAATTGATAATATATAAAAGGTAAATACGTCAACAGGGACTTCAGCCACTAAATTAAGCATGGTTGAGGATATGGGTTCCAAAAATGAAGAATGAGGATAAAAGTGTCAAAATTTCAAAAGTTGGAGATAGAGGTTGCAAATTACCAAATGATAAATCCGTCAATAGGGACTTCAGCCACCAAATTAAGAAAGGCTGAAGATATGAGTGCAAAAAAATGAAGAATGAAGATAAAAGTGCCAAAATTCCAAAGATTGGGGACCGCGAGTGCAAATAATCCTTTAAATTATCACGACTGTAGAGTTTTCTTTACTTAGAAGAAAAATACACACACACACATATATACACACACGTTCGTGTGTTTCTACGTCTTCAATCACTCTCAAACGAAATTCTCGTTACTTTACTATTTGCCTTAATCATAAAATCATAATTACTGTAACTCAGATTGTTCGCCTATCAAGACTGAACAAAACAATGATCTATTTTCATAGATTCTACGGTCGAATCCACCGCGATAAAGCGGTATATTAGTAATTTAAAAAACAAAATCTTAAACAAGAAAATTTTAAAGAAAAAGAATTTACAAGAAACACAAATGGAACCGAGCGCGGCCCTAAAAACAAATCATTAAAAGGTCTCTGCGCTTTCCCTACAGCAAAATATGAAAGAAAATACATGTATTCAAATATCCGAGATTAGTGTAGTGTGTGAGTACTGACTGATTCGACAACCTTAAGGAAGTCTCTCCTTCTTCCTCCATGTTCAAGCTATCGAAGCTGCTTTTCCACTCTAGGTATACTTCTAAATCTCTTTTCCTCTTCTTGTAATTGTTTTTTTGGTGGTGGTTTCACTATTCTCTTGACAACGAAAGGAAAAAGACTTTAACTTGAAATATTATTATTTTTTCCTTTGTAAAAGTTGGAAAAAAGATTTGGGTTATTTTTACAATTATAGTTTTGCCTAATTGTTTAACTGGGTTGTTGAAAAACCTTGCGTTGATGGTGTAGTTTCCAGTTTTTTTTTTCCTGGGTATACGGTGGTAATAGAACCAAGGTTCTCTTGAGGGCTTCATTTTTTATTGAAAGATTCAGGTCATTTATTTTGAAATGGTTGTAAGAGTAAAGATATTAATTGAAGGTGTTGATTATTGGGTTGGGGAGATTGAAATGCAAAGTGAGGTTGGGAAGTTGAGCTGTTCTTCGTGAGTGTGGGGTCAGGGTACCTGTTATTGGCTTGAAATAATGTAGGAGACTGAGTTCACCTAGTACAGCATTGCTCTGCTTGGTCGGGCTTTCGGGTGCCTGACTTTCTCTGGTTTGTCTTTCGTTTAGCCCGTTATGCACAGCCTCTTCTGGTCATCTGTCGCACATCTTGTGCTTCTTTTTGAGACGGGCCTCAAGAGTCTGGGCTAATCTAGGGTTTTGATAGAATATACTAGAATCAACTTTGGAATCCACTCTTCACCGGAATAGGTAGTGTTCTCCAAAATCGAGTCACAATTGTTAAAAATTGAAGTACGAGGCTTTTTTAATGTAATTTAGCTGTGAACTAATGAGATTTGTTGGAATTAAGTTGGATGCCATGCAATCTGATGGTTCCACTAAAAGCTGGGTTGGAATTGATGTTATCTATGGAATAGGTGAATTTTAGAGAAATGTGGTTGCAAGCCACAATTATTGTACTTTAAACGAAAGGGAGTTGATTTGCTAAGGCCTAAATGTAAAAGGATGGGCCACAATTGTTAAAAAGGGTATAATATTAGAATGTTCAAGTTATATTTATGGTATACATATAGGCCGTAAAAGAGAGGTAAATTATGGTGAAACAGTTCGTACGTATGGTATTTTTATTCAACCTTATTGCACGCTTACAACATTGTAAAAATGTTTATAACACGAAGGTCGTATGTGCAGGCTTGAAACAGCACATCTTCAACACAGGTGAAGCGTTTGGATCACTATCTTAGAATCTAGCTTATTATGGCCCATTCTAGGTTATCTTGTGCTAAACTGTCAGATTTTGAAAAGACACAAATACAGCGTCAATACCGATGCCAAAGCAACCTTTCATTTTTCTCATGAAGTTTCATGTGAATTCTACTTACAGCCATCTTGATCTTAAAATGTTAAATAAAATTGTCACGCCAATCAAGCTCTGTCAATCAGACCCTTAGTCCTAGCTATCCTCCATCATTTACACTAGTACCTATCTTATCAGTCGGTGTTACATTGTATCCTAACATTTTCAGTTTGTCAATAAGCAAACTGGATTTGTTGAATAATTCTATATTTAGTAAAGTGTGGTTCGTGTTTGTTTAATCTTCTCAGCTTCATGGAATTAATTTGTACTGACAGTCAGTTTTTGTTGACTGAAAACAGGAATCAATTGACCCAGAAGAGGTTATTTGTGGAAGCTGCTAATGATTATCAATGGTTGAGTGGTATGAGTACCCAGGCGGGCCTATCTACTGCTAGACAAAATTTTATGCCTGACGGTAACTAATGATTTTGGCATACAATTCTTCATTTTCTCATCTTCCCAAGGGAGTTGAAGTTGTCACTTATCATTTTGAATTGCTTTTGGTGCATTCAGGGAGATCTGCAGCTAAAATATTTGCACCTTATTCAATTTACAAGGGGAAAGCTGCACTTTCTGCCTCCCCTATTCCTCCGACATTTAGTAAATTGGAAGTACAGTGTTCAATACCTTTTCTGAGATCTTTTCCCCGAAACAATATCATTGTTTCTTCAGAGTTGGATGCTAATTATATGCTTTTCTTTATTTTTTATAGTCTGGAGGTTTCAGAGTTGATCGCCGTGGTGTCATTGCATTGACGTTCTGGCCTGCTGTTGGTGAGCGCAAGTATGATTGGGATAAGAGGCAGGTAAACATATTTTGTTCTTAGCTAAATATCTAGTCTTTCCTTAGCACAAAAGTTTGAAATTATTGTTCCTGGATGCCTCTTGGAAGAGTGTAAACAATTCACTCTTACTTGGAGTCTCTTGGAAGGATGTGGCAGTCTCGAGGACATTTGTAACTTTTGCATAAGTTGCTGTCACTAACTCTCAGCAGTTGCCTCAAAATGTACTTGCAAAAGATTTAAACTCTCTCTCTCTCTCTCTCTCTCTCTCTCTCATACATAGAGGTGTCAAGACGGACGGGCGGGCGGGCCGAACCGGCATCGGCCCACCCACCTCGACCCGGAACCGCGGGCCGGCCCGTGAACTGGGCGGGCTGTTCACGGGCAGAGGAGGCCAACCCGAGGCCAACCCGCGGGCCGGCCCGTGAACCGTTTTGATTTTTTTTTTTAAAAAAAAAATATAGGCAGAAAATTCAAACTTTCATATTTGAAATGATATTTAAAAAAAATAAAAAAACAAATGGCAGAGAACCGTTTAAAGTGAAAGATGTAACATATGTGTGATGTTTTAGTCTTTAAATATATAAATAAAAAATAAAAATTGAATTAAAAAATTAACAAATGTGAATTTATCATTGTTATTTATTTTTTATTTAGTAATATAACACATTTTTTGTTATATATATAAACATTTTTTTTTTGAATTACAATAAGTAACTAAATTTTTTTAGTAATTTCAAAAAAAATTAATTTTTTATTCATAAGGGCCGAACCGGGTTGAACCGCGGCCCACATGGGCTAGACCCGGATGGGCCAACGGGTGGGCCAGGCTCGTGATCAATTTTTGTGGGGTGGGTTGACCCGGCCCGCAACCCGTCATGGCGCGGGCTTTTTCTAGTGCGGGCCGTTACCGGGCTTCATCAGAGTCGGCCCGCCTGACCCGGATTGACACCTCTACTCATACATTGAAATGCACACACAAGAACGCCCTCACACAAAGGCAGGCAGGCAGGCATGCATTCACACAATCTGTGGCTTGACTGACTATTATAATAACATATTGTAGACTTTTGCTTTGTCGGCCACGGAGATTGGATCCCTAATTAGTTTGGGTTCAAAAGATTCCTGTGAATTCTTCCACGACCCATCGATGCTGTCAAGGTTGATTTTCTAATTTAACGCTTAACTTTCTAATTCCTATAAATTTTTCCATGATCTTCTGTTCACAATATTTGAATCTTTCTTTTATTTATTTTGATTTTTGTACTAACATTGATTTCAGTTTTTGGCTTTAACTGAGTTCTAATGTACAGTAATGCAGGTCAAGTTAGAAAGAGCTTTTCAATTAAGGCACATGACAATGGTGGTGGCTACTTCATTTCTCTGAGTAAGTCCTTTACTTATTAATATACTAACATTCCCCTTTCTTGATCAAGATGTTTAATTGAATAATCATGTCCATCAACGATGAATATCGAGTGTAGAGTGGATATTAAATATCCATATGCACGAAATAGCAGAATGTTATTATGCAGATACGAAAACAAATAACTACACTGAAAAATTTTAAATTTAAGTGATCTTGACCTGTGTTTTCGAGGAATCCAGGAATTTGGTAAGTACCTTATGTAGCACCTGGTGAATTCTTGTTATCTTACACGCGTTCTCTTTGCAGGTGTTGTCAACAACATCCTCAAAACCAATGATCGGTTTGTTGTCCCTGTCACTACTGCTGAATTTGCAGTCATGCGAACAGTTTTTAACGTATGGCACTGTATCTTTATGTTCTTTGTCGTATTGCATTTATTCTGGTAGTGGAGTACTTCTTAAAAGCAGTACCGTTTGTGAATAGCTTGAGTTTAAGGATGCTAACACCATTTTGCATTTCTCAATGATTTAATTCTGTAGCCTGAGAAAGAGAATACTTAGGTACATTTGTACTTGAGCAAAAACATATTTTTAATAGATAATGGATTAGGCTTGAGTTTATAATTGTTTAGTGTCGTGGGTGCATTTGTCCTCCATGAAAGGTTTCGAGTCTTTCTTCAGTGATAGAAGAGAACTAAATATAACAAAAGAAAAGGTTGAGTACATAATAACCGGCCCAGAAAATGTCATCCATTATTTAGCATTGTTTTTCCAGTGGACTAGAAAGGCCTGTTGATAAATTTCTGTCATTCAGAGAACTCAATCAGATCGGACTGTGGTGACTATTAATTTTTCTCTATGGAATGGAAAATAACCTGCCCCGAAAGTGCCATCCATCTAATAGATGATGAGAAATTGAAAATACTGCAATTTTTTTTATTTTTATTTTTCAAAATTCAAATTATGACCTCTGCTTGATGCTTCTAGAGGGTGAACATGAAAATAAGCAAGTCGTTGCCACATCTAGTGTTACTTTTGATTTTGCCTGCCTAATAAATGAAAGATCATTTGCTTGATTGATGTAATCCATGTGCAAGCTTTTGTTTCGATCAAATTCATTTTCATTCTGGCCATCTCATTTTTTTCCATGTTATTTTTGCAGTTTGCATTGCCTCACATCATGGGATGGGACCATTACACCAATCAGCCTCCCAAAAGCATCGATGAGAATCCACCAAAGGTTGCTTCGGAATTTATGGCGACTGAGTGGGATAGATGAAGTTCTGTATGTCTCAGATTTCTCGAGGAAGACAACCATGCTGTTTTTTTTTTTTTTTTTTAAACTAATTAATGATCTTTCTGTTTTAGCCGCAGAAAGGGCAACAGGTTTTTAGGCTATGTAATTGTCCCTGATTTTGAAAATGTTCACAAACTCATGTCAAAATGCTTGATGTAACCTTGAATAGGGGATGATTTCCATGATGGTTGTCTTTCAAGTACCTTGTTTGCTATTAATTAAGAATGGAGTGGGGCACCGTGCATGTGTGCAATGTAGTTTTTACCGGTTTTGGCTACATAATGCATGTTTGAAGCTGTTTTCTACACGTAGTAAATCGAGGTGTACAAACATGTATAATTATGCCACAACAAGGCTCGTAGTAAACCAATCTTCTTTGTTACAGTACATCAAAACACCCTTAAACTGAGGCCATTTTACTTTGAAATGGTTGATTACACCACCTATTTCCACTCATGCTATTTAAGAGATGCAGCTAATTGATCTACGTTCAATTTTGCCAAAGCCACATCTCATCACATCTACAAATTTTCATTTTTATAAAGAAGCTATAACCCAAACTAGCTTTATTTCGTTTCAACGTGATGAATGAAGACTCTGCCCCTATGGTGGTTCGATTAAAAAAAATAGATTATAATGACAACCTCTATGTATCATAGTAAGAACTTGCCCGGCCACAGCCCCCGCCCCCGCCCCAGCAAGTGGAGCAACAAGGTGCGGTATTTGATATCAGCAACAAACACTCAGAGAAGATATATGGGCTATTCAAATTGCAGAAGTACAGCAGAAGCATACGGGTTGCAGGATTGTTGATCCATGGATTGCAAATAAATGTCAGGATATAATAGACAAGAAAATCGACTCGCAAGTGCAGCATGGAATGTGTTTAGCCAATCACAGCGCCTCCAAAATCTTAATTGAAACCACATCGGTGTATGCATAGGTAAAAATACGATAATTGTAAAAAAGATGGTCTAATTATGATGCCACAACCTGAAATTTGAAGCTGATACCTTTAGATATACATAAAGTTCCTCGCATATGTCCAGCTGTTTACACGGGAGACTTGATTTGGATTGAATTTTCCCAAACAAAGCCTCGAAGTCTTGGATTGGTTACTCTGGCTTCCATTCGAGATGGTGATAAAGCTCAAAAGTCAGAGACGAACAAAAGGGAATTCTTAATGAATGCACTTCACACCACCACATATACCTAACCAAACTACAAATAACACAAGACACACTAGAGCATCAATGGCAAGAACAATCCGCACTTGGTGACACCACTTCTTTTGTAAGTTTTGAGAGCTAGACCGTCTCCTCATTGATCCAATATCCTTATGTAATGAGACTGGAGAAACTGTTGAACCTTGGTCGTTAGAATCTATAGCTCCGGAATCAACCTTCACTCTATCCGTAGATCTCCTATGTTCCTCCAATTCAATATGTCTCATAGCAATTACATGTTCCTTCATTTGCTTTTTGTCTTGCTTGCTCGGCTTTCCCAATAAAGGGGCTTTTGTAGAAGCACCGGTCTCTATCTGACCATTGGCGTTGTTACATGGCGAAGGAGAGAGCTCACTAGTCTCAGCCGGCCACTCAGAACCCGTAACTGAGAGTTGCTCCAATGATGCAACCATTCGGTGAATAGCCGGCACCAACTGTTCTTGTAAACACGCAGAATTCAAATTAGATACACTCCTATTTGAGCCTCTTTTAGCCACCTTCCTAAATTCATCCTTCAAATTTTCTAGAAACCGATGAACTCCCAGTTTGCCAAGACTCTCATTCACTATAGCAAAATACACATAGCCATCCTCTATCAAGAACCCAAAGGTTTTTTTATCCATGGTCTGAAAATACCATCTGTGATAGGGAGGAGTCATCTCCAAGCACAATGCAGCCAAGTTCTCAATCTCATGGTCTGCACCATTATACGCATACAAAACTCGACCCCCCTTCGATACACAGCAATAATAAACAATATTTTGAATTGAACCCATAAGCAAAAAGGCCAAAACCAATCTCAATATCGGAGGACTGAACACAGCTCCTGCCAAATAAGAACCAATCAAATCGCTACCAACCAATTTCAGAAATTCACGAATCTAAGCAATCAATATTTGGCAAAACAAGTAGTAGACAACAAATTCATCAATTAAAGAGGCACACACCAAGCAAAGGGCTAATATTTCATAGCGAAGAAGTAGCAGAACAATTCCTCAACTAAATATTGAAACTCAAGAACGATGCCCTTATCTTTTAGCAAACCCACATAAACAAAAACTCCCAAATTCAAAAAACCCATAAGTCAGAAGTTCAAAAAACAAACCCAAAAGTCAGAAAGTTCAAATCTTGGATAAGATCAAGTGATGAACAATAGGAGTAGTGTCTGGTCAACGACAAAGCAGAAAAGCAAGAGTTGTAGCTTACCTGAATTCAAGATTTAAGCTGATTGGAGTTTTCTACGACCTGGAACTTCCCCACACAACGACTGAACTCAAAGAGGAAGAGAGAGGGGTGGGTGGAGGGTGTATGAGGGGGGTTGGACTGAAACAACAAGATCAAAATATAATTACTTGATACTATTATAATGGTGATAGGTGATTGATGAGGTCATGAATTTTACCCTTGACTTCTTCTTCGTCGGCTAAAGTCAAAATTTGAATTGGTTCCCAACCTATTGCCTCAGTTTCAAGTTAGTTCCAACTTTTAAAAGGAAGAAAGTATATCTGCAACCCAACATATAATCAGTTCTCGATGACAGGAAATGTCCAAATTTATGTTAAATCGTCACGCAACCATCATATGTTCAACTTTATAAAGCTAAATTTTGCTTTTTAATTTGGCCCAATATCCAAAAAATTTCAAGTGATATATGTTTTTCGTGAGAATTGCATGATAATTTAAGGAAATATTTAGATTTTTTTTCTATTATTGGTGTAATAATGGTGAAATGTTAGAGATTAATTTTTTAAAAAAATTGGGGACCAAAAATCTACTAGAACGTAATTGGAGACCAATGATGAAAATTTTCTTATAATTATTAATTTATTACCACAAAACTTGGAGATAGATGTCTCAAATGTCACTATATTTTGCTAAACATTTCTGGAATGCAACTGTACTTTAGAACGTTTTTGGAATGTCATTAAACTTTCAAAGTAAATTTCATATGCTACTCCGTTACATTTTAGTTTTTAAAATGGGTGGCATATATAATTCATTTTTGAAAGTTCAATAATATTTCAAAACATTTTAAAGTACATTGGTATTTTTAAAATATTTGACAAAATATAGTGACATTGAAAGTATTTAACTCACAAAACTTGTAAATGAATAAATAGGGACAGATGCAAACTAGTAGTTAGCTACCATGACGTGGGGAAATATATGAAAATAGTCCAAATGATCATATGGCTTTTCCATAATAGCCTTTGACCATTTTGATAATAGGAACTATTCAAAATACCCCCTTACATAGAATTTGCAACCAAAGCCACTAAAAAATTTAGAAACTTAAATTAGTCCAAAAAATTTATGAATCTAGAATTTTTGATATATTTAACCCATGAAATTATACAAAATTTTATTGATCTAAGAACTACAACATATAGCATATTAAATTATCAAAGAGAAGATCTAAAAAGATTCTTTATAGAATATTTAGATCCAATATTAAAAAATAGAAATGCTCATATAGATAATCAACCAATCAAAATTGAAAAAGATATACAAAGGAAAAAAATTTCATCTAGAAAAAAGAATCGAAGAATTAAATATAATTATTGAAGAAAAAACTTTAACAAAAGATAGTCAATTTTACGTATTTTATTGTAATCTCTTAATTATCTACAAAGATAATTCCGCTGTGCCCTCTCAATAAAAATGGTATCAGAACCTAAGATAATTATGAATATAATGGATGAAGAAAATATAATTGAAGAATTTTTGAAAAAAAGTTGAAAAACACAAAAAACCAAGTTATCCTTATTTACCTAAAAATAGAGTAAACGAAAATTTTGAAGATATACATAAAAGATTGAAAAATCTGGAATATAATATACAAATAGGTAATGCTCTTTAGATAAAAATCTTAAGGGAAAAGATAGGATTATAATTAATCAACCTCAAGATTTCAGGATAACATAGAAAAATTTAGATAAAGGAAAAAAATCATGAGATAAAACAATATATGATTACAGAGGTTGAAGAATTGGAACAAAAATTCTTAGGATCTACTGGTGAAAAATATAATGAATATAAAAAACAGTTAGAAGAATTAACTAAAAAAATAGGAAATACAAAGATGAACACCAATCCATCATCTAGTCATAATATAAAAACATAATTTTGTAGTGATAAAGAATATGAATATAATTATGGTACACCAATATCTAATAAAGATGGTATTAATCAATACAGAAAAACACAGAAAAGATGTACTGGGAATATAAGAAAACAATCCATAAAAGAAATAAATCCAATGAAATCTTACAATGAACAAATTTCACAACAGAGATATGGTTAGATCTTAACTGTATAGATAAAGAAAAAGCTGTTGAAACATGGATGAAAAGTACAGACTTAGCTATACAATTTAACAAATGGGAAACATATACAGCCTTCGGGTTTATAGAACATACATTCAGAGGAATTGTATCTAAAAGGTGGAGGAAGTTACCATAAAATATAAAAAAGAGAATAAAATATGGAGAAAATACAACTAAAGTATTAGATAACAGAAATGCATTGAATGAGCAAAATATACAAGAAATATTAAAAAGATTTGAAAGAGCCCTGAGAACGAAATTCTTAGGAAACAGATTTACAGCTAATGAAGAAACTATGAAACAAGAAGAGTATAATGAAGGAATAATAGCAATAGAAAATATAAAGATATGTGATATGTGTGAACTAGAAAGATACACATGTAAATTCAAAGAGATATACTATATAATGAACCAGAGAGACTATCAAGAAAATAAACCTATATTAAGGCCTTATTTTACGAAGTTACCATTCCCATGGAGAATTAAGTTACTAAAAGAATATGAGAAACTACTACCTCTTGGAGAAGAAGAAGGTGTAAATATAGATAGTCTTGGAAGTAGGATTGAATTTACAAAAACAATGATAAGTACCTGGTGTAGGGAAGCTTTAGAAAGCATGAAAGCATACAAAATAAGAAGAAACTCTTTGTGTTGCTACAAAGATATATGTCAAATTGAACAATTTGGATGTTACAAAAAGAAATATAAACCATATAAGAAACATAAAAGAAAATTCAAAAACTACAAAAAGTTCAAGAAAAGAAACTTTAAACCACATAAAAAAATTTCAAGAAAAAGAATTGGACTGAAAAGCCTAAACCAAAATACATCAAGAAATGTAGATGTTTCATCTGCAATGAAGAAGGACACATTGCTCCTCAATGTCCTAAAAGGAAAGATATGCAGAATATAAAAACTCTTAGAATTTAGAAGAGTTTCAAGATGATAGTGACATAGAGCCAATTGAATATTTTGAAAATTTAAGTAGTGAATGGAGTAGTATTTATGAATTAGATATATCTTCATCAGAGGAAGATTCTGACGAGATTGTATATATGAATCAAGAAATACAAGAATTAGACCAGGAAATAGAAGTAGAAACAACTGAGAAAGTTGAAGACTCAGTAGAAGGAATAAACCAAGAAATTACCTTTGATGTTAAAAGATACAAAAGGATAACCAAGAAAATATTAAATTTACAAGAGAAAGATGTATTCTATCAAGGATTTTTAGGGATACTACTAAGAATAAATAAAACAATTGTAAGCATGAATTACAAAGAAATATTTATCAATATAGAAGATACAATAAGAAAGGCAAGAATCCCCATAATCACAAAAGAATGGGTAAGACAAAAGTTATCTACAATTTCAGAAAATATAAGAAGCAAGTTAAAACGTGTTGAGATAGAAGGAATCCAAATCATGATAAAAGGATTCTTTAGAGAAGGTATGAATATACCAATAGAAATATATTGCATGGACATTAGAATCTTACAAGATCCTATAGATGCTCTATTAGGACTGTTGTAGGAAATCTAGTTTACCAGAAGATAATATTTACGGTAAAACCAAACTATGCTGTATCACTAATTGATGAAAATATTGACCAAAGTTTCAATCTATATTATAGAATTGAAAACCTACAAATGTTGCGAAAAAGTAAGGCTATTAGTATTAGCATAAAATCAATTTTTGCTTTTAGTACTAGCCATCACCATAATCTAAGAAAGATAACAGATAATATTATCATACATAAAGATTTTGAAGAATTAGCTCAATATATACCTCCCAGGAAATATCAAGAACATGAAATTACCATACCATAACAAATAATGCTTGATTTTCACAAACAAGCAAGAGAAATCAATTCTGAAGGAAAATTGATAAGAATGAATAGTGTCAATCTAGAAAAAGATAATCTCATTGCAAGATTCCCTTCCAGACAAGGCCCTAAGATAAGCCAACTTAGAAAACTAAGTATTGCTGAACCATCAAGTTCTCAATATTACATCAAAACAAGGTATGTTATTCAAGAATGATACAAAAAAAATCTTCTTGTCCTTATAGATACTGGGGCAGATAAAAGTCATGTAAATGCTAAATTTGGTAGCCATTTATTAGATTTTGACTTACCAGAACCATATATATTCAAAGATTATTTGAAAAATAATCTTGAAATATAAAATTATGTGAAATTCCCTCTTATATTTGTAGGAGAGGATCAGAAAGAATATACTAAAGAAATAATTCTATATAAGGATGAATTATATGGAGCCAATTGTTCACCAATACTATTAGGGATGAACTTCCTTGAGAAATTTAGTCCTTACAAAATTTGTCAAGGATATTTGAAAATAATAGTTGATGACAATCCAATCATCATATCAAGAATAGATGAAAATATAAAATCATTGTTATCATGAAAAGAGTATTCAGTACTAATCCTATGAGTCCATATATTGAAATAATGCTCAATATTAGAAGTTATTGCAGAGTTAAATTTCATGCTTATCTAGATACAGGGAGTACAATAAGCTTATGCTTACCAAATGTACTACCATCTGAATATTGGAAATGTGATTCAAAAAAGGTTGTCACCGCTACAACAGTAGGTGGAAACGAGGTAATATATAGCAAATATGCTACACAAGTACCTTTTCTAATATCATTTAGGGAAGTATTTGTTGATACAATATATATGTCAACTACAATTGGATGTGATATTTAACTAGGACAAAATTTTCTACTAAAATATTCACCATTTACACAATATATTGACAGCTATATGTTCACAACTCCTTGTACACACAAGATACCTACACCAAAAATAACTAAAGCTGTTAGCATAGCATACAAAAAAATTAATCATCAAAGCTCCTCAACCCAGCGTGGTGGATGTTGGAATAAAGAAAAATTTAAACTAATTACAGTTTTGTAGATGACAACAGAAGATAAATTAGAAAAATTGAAAAAATAAATTTCTAAAACCTATTCTGAAAACCCATTAGAAAAATGGAACACATATAAAATAAAAATAAAGATAGAACTAATCAATCCAGACACTATAGTAAGGGTCAAACCAATAAAATATAGTGTAGAAGACCAAAATGAATTTAACGACCAGATAAAAGAACTACTAGAAGCCAAATTAATTAGGCTTAGCAAAAGCCCACATAGCAGGCCAGCCTTTATGGTTAGAAAACATAGTGAGATAAAAAGAGGAAAAGCCAGGATGGTGATAAATTACAAGAAGTTAAATGAAGTTACCAAGTTTGATGGAAATTATTTACCTAATAAGGACACCCTTATTAAACAGATACAAAATAAGAAGATATTCTCAAAATTTGATTGTAAGTCAGGATTTTGGCAAATTGTACTTACAGAAGAAAGTAAACCACTAACTGCATTTAGCATCCCCAATCCTTTAGGACAATAGGAATGGAATGGAATGTCATTTGGGTTAAAAAATGCACCACAGATATTTCAAAGAAGAATGGATGAAGTAATCAAACCAATCACTCATTTTTGCATTGCTTATGTAGATGATTTACTTATTCATTCAAATGATATAAATGAACATATTGAACAGCTTAAGAAATTTTGTTACGTTATGAAAAAACATGGGATTACACTTTCTCAAAAGAAAGTTGAGATAGCCAAAACAGAAATAGAATTTTTGGGATTATTCATAAAAGAAAGAGAATCGCAATTACAATCTCATATTGGTGAAAAACTTCAAGAATTTTCTGAAGAAATCAAAGATAACAAACAATTACAAAGTTTCCTTGGTATATTAAATTATGCTGAAGGATTCATTGAGAAATGTGCCAAGTTAAAAAATTATTTTCTTCTGAAGCTAAGAAAGAATGTAATATGGTCTTGGGAAGAACAGACTGCGAAAATATAAGGAAGGTAAAAGAAGAATTAAAGGTCTTACCTAAACTTATAATTCCACAAGAAGAAGATTTCTTTATTCTTGAAACTAATGCTTCAGATAATTACTGGGATGTGGTACTAAAAGTTAAAAAGAACCATAAACAATATAAATGTGAAAAGAATTGTTCTTGTCCTGAAGTACTTGCAGGTTACACATCAGGAACATTCAAAAAGTTGAAAAAAGATATGAGACGAACATGAAAGAACTCATTGCTGTAATGCGGGGAGTACAAAAATATGAGGATTATTTATTACCAAAGAAGTTCTTAATTCGAACTCACAACACTCAAGTTAAATCATTTTTGAAAAATAATGTTGATCCATCTATTGCCAACATATATATTATCAGGATTCAAATTTGGTTTTCTTATTTCAAATTTGATATTGAACATATAAAAGGTGAAACTAACTTTCTTCGTGATTATCTTAGCAGGGATGGAGCTAGATCAAGTAAGGGCAAAAATCCAGATACTTGAGATAAAAGTCTCCTAATTGGAAGCACAAATTCAAAATATACAAGATAGCCTTTAAGGCAAAATGAATATAGCCCATGAGGCAGATGTTACTTGTACCAAGTCTAGTATCCCTTCATGGGGATCAGTGAATACTAGCACTTTTCCCGAAGATAAAGAGAAAAAAATAAGGTAATAAGAACTCCTTCACAGGGAATACTTAAACCTATTATTGGTAAGGAAAAGATGAAAATTCCTATCAGGGAAGATATACAAGATATCAAAAATAGCGAAGGTAGCTCTTCACCAAGCCAAACTTTACCTAAGCTAACTATCAAAAATATTGATCCGAAGGATATTGTCAAGATATGCCATGAAGTAAAAATTCCTAAAAAAGATAACCATGAAGAAGTAATATTCTTTATTGTTATTTTTAATATCCTGTCCGATTGGTACTTTGAGATAGGAAAGTGGATGAAAACTCTCTACTAAGGAAAATATAACAAGATAAACTTTTATCCAGGAGTACCAGCCAATTGGGTGCGAAATTACTTTGAAATAGGAAATATACTTTGTATATATCCGAGTAAAGATCTCAGAGAAATAGCCCAGCTTCCAATTGATGTCAGGAAAGCGGTAAAAAGATTTACTGAAGTCATCAAAAGCACCAACATATATATCAGGTTCCACTAAGCAACCATGGAATTGGATCATGTCCTTCAATTTATGCAGCCATTATTCCATGTTATTAAAATAGGACTTACAAATCAACATTACTTGCCAAATAGTCAAACAATTGTTAAAAATGGTTACCAAGATATCATAAATATGATGCCCTACAGAAGAGACTCAGATAATTACTGAAAAAGAAAAGATATGGATTTATCCTTTTGAAGAACACATAATTTACTCCAATGCTAGGATTACCACAAAGGAAGAAGATATATGTTTTCTTGACCATTTATTATCCACTATAATCTCAAACCAAGTAAGTGAGTCAGAAGATATGGCAAAAGAACTGTGTAAAATATTATGGGACTACAGTGATCACTATTGTGAGCATTGTGTCATAGAAGATATGAGCCAAGCATTTCTTAACAGTGAAGAATTCCCCGCGGAGTTCTTTGATTCGCGAATGGAAAAGTAATGGAGCCAAGATAGTGACCACTACTTTAATAATTTACTTTATAAAAGAAAAAATGTGGTCACTAAAAGACAAAAGATAATGCAAAAAAGTTGCTGTGATTATGATCCTTCACCCACCAGTGGATAAAAGTCACGGACCAACTCAAAAGATAAGGCCAGCTAACACTACCAAACAAAAGAGGATGGCAGACAGCTTTGAAGATAAGATTCCTCAAGACCTCTATAAAAGGAAGGAAGATGGAGAAGATATGATCTCGGGAAAAATCTACTTTTGTAATACACCACTTGTATTCAGAAATATTTTGTATTCAGAAATATTAGATAGTTTGGAGATAGCAAAGCTTGTAATAAGGTAATCACTTATGGAGTTTTAAGCTTCATAAGGTGAGTACCAAAGGTATGTAAATATAGTGTGTAAGCATGTACTATTTCAATTTATGAATATTAAGATGAAGTTTGTTATGAAAAGCTTTCATAAAATGATTTCTTTAAGTTTCTCATGATTCCTCGGCAATACATATAGATTTTAAAAGATTTTCAAAACATTGTTTTGAATAGATGTTAGACATGCCAAAAGTACCCATCCTTGATGAATGTTTTAGGAGAAAAGGGCAGTTTTCTAACAAATTTGTAACACCTTGTGTGTGAGTTTATCTTTTAAAATTTCGTTCTAAGTAAGAACTTGATTCTGAAAAGAGTTCGAATAGAGGTGAAAACAGAGACTCTGAATACTGTTAGATAGCGTCTGTGGAAACACGACTAGTTCTCTAGAATGAGAAGTGGAACCTTAATTAAAAAACCTTTTACGGAAGTAGTTGTGGACCCAAATGATTTCAAGATATTTCAAACATTCATTTGATTCTAAAGATTGATTAAGTACATGCAAGACAACTATAAGAACATACTGGAGGGAAAGCCTAGTTATTTCTACTAATTATTATAAGTTATTTACCTGCTTTTGTATGCTTATGCTTTAAAAACTGTTGATCTTTATGAACATTTCACAAACATCCACATCCAATGATTGTTGTTTTAAATTATATTTAGATAAAAAAGAGATTTCATTTTTACTAAAGATAATTGGAAAATCTGAAGATAAACTTCTTGTTGGCCAATAAAAACTTGAAGAAATATATTTTGATATAGACTATGCTTGTAAACATAATATAGAATTTGATCATGTAGAAACTTATAAAGAAATAAAGAAGATCAGAGATATCATAACTGAATACGAAGATATAGGAGAAGAAGTTTCAAAAGGAATTGCTTTTGGATATATAACTAAAGAAGACCAACCTTGAGATTTTGAAAAATTATCAAAATATAAAGAATATTTAATACAAATTGAAAGGTTGAAGAGAAAGATCTAATAACTAAAAATACAGGATATACTTTGCAAATATAGAAAGCAAGGGCAAAATAGTATTTTTAGCAATAAAGCCCAATAGTATTGTTAACTAGGCTATTTTGGAAAATCCCCCCATGACGTGCCTTTGAATTTGACAAGGAAAAGTGATTTAGAGCATTTCTTCTAAATTTATTTTTAACCACATTTCACGAAATCTACAAATTTTCAATTACATGTTTCATTAACTTTTATCAAAATTTTATAAAAAACAATTTTTTTTTATCTATTCTAATGTATGTATGGTTTTGTTAAAAATTAATGAAAATTGATGAAATGTATGGTTAAAAAATAAATAAAAATTGTGGATTACATGAATTAAATGGTTAAAATTAGTGGATATTACATCCACTACTTATCAATCTTAAAATAATTCTAAATCCAACAACTTAAGCAAAATTTATTTTGTAAATACTACATACTTAAAATTAGATTAATTAATTTAATATTGAATTTATAATGTATTAAAGTCATTTTTAAACCCTTAATTCCCACGTGAATTGTGATGAACTTTGACCCAAATTTGTTGGTTGAGTCCTTGATTATTTTCACGGTAAGTTCTTCATCTTTATAATATCTCCACTTTAGTCCATGTACTTTCTCTTTCATTTTATTTTTGCCATCTTTTATTTGTAACCCAAGTCCTTCAACTTTTAAATTTTTGTAAGTTGACCTCCAAATTTATACTTTTATGTCAATTTAGTCCTTTATAGTATCACTATTTGATACATATGTTACAAATAATATTTTATATCACTGAATATGTTACTGAATATGTTACAGATTATATTATGTTATTTTATACAGTACATGTTACATGAATTGATATTTTGTATCACTGATGTTACATATATTACAAATGATGAAATCATAAGTTTTATTTGTTAAATTTGGCATTGTGTTACATATCTATATCATATTGATATTACACAATATCGATAGGTTTTTAGAGTCCAATGTGTACGTTAATACGAACTTGTTAAAATTTAGAGTTGGTTTTGTAGTTGTAACAGTTTTTGTTTAGTATTACGGTCTGATACAGATGTTACAAATGATATTATGTATCACTGTCTCATACAGATGTTACAAATGATATTTTATATCACTAAATATATTACAGATTATATTACATTATTTTACACAACACATATTACATAAATTGGTATTCTGTATCACTGATATTTTATATCTCAATTTATAATACAAATTGTTACAAATGTTGAAATTGAAAACAACATAAGTTTTGTTTGTGTCATATTTCTGATACAAATGATATATATTTGATAGTTATAACAATAAAATAATATATATATATATATATATATATTCCAATCAATTCTGAATTTTAAGGATTCAGTTACTATAATTAACAATAAAAGATTCTATAATATATGAATTTCCATCAAATTCGGGAATTAATGATTTAATTACTACATGTAATAAATAATATAATAACTTAAAATAATATTTTTTTAAAAATAGTATTTTAGAATAAATAAAACAAAAATGGTTTTTTGGAATTAGTTTAGAAAAGTGGCGCATTTATGAAAAAATCATTTAAAATTAGTTGTTAACTTTGATTCAAATTTTGAAGCAAAACCAAACGAAAGCGTAAAGTAAATTTTTCGTATTTTTGTGTATTTATAATTTATATTAAGAGATTTTACTATTATGAAGACCATTCCTACTACTAATTAATTTGATAAATAATAATAATTCTTTATTTAAGTTAATTTAACAATTTAGATCTATTAAAATTTTTATTGGGGGTGTGTTTGGATGTGAGTATAAAAATGATAAAATGTTTTAATACATTTAGACCGTTAGAATATCTTAAATTAAGAAATGTGATTATTTGTCAAATTTATTTATCAAATTCATTGGTGTTTCGCACGTTTTTTATTCATACTAACAATTAAAATATTACTCAAACGATGTGTAAAGAACGAGACCTTTTGAGATAATGTCCTATCAAGGAGTGTTTGAATTGAAAGACTATATTATACAACTTGCCTCCAAATGGCACAAGCACACGAAATTACAGGGTTCGTAAATAGAAAGTAAAAAACTTCAAACGTAAATTCACATATTTCTTTGTTAGAGAGTTGTTATGATATTCTTTTCAATTGCTTTGTCTCATTTATACCTTGATCACCATTTGCATAATTTTTGCCAATAACTGAACACTACTTCATAGAACTTCTTCTAAAATAACTTCATATAACTTCTCATAACGTCTTTTCCATTAACAAACGGTATCTTTGGATTATGGGCCACGTGTAAAACTGCTCCATTAGCTGCGCGATGCAGTTATTGCTTCATTCGCCCAAGTCTTGCCCCATTTCGTCTTGTCGTTCAGGCTTTAGCATGTTTGGACAATTTTGGGACTCGTCTTAATAATTCGTTCAAGCTTCATGATTGGGCCTCCTATTTTGAGGTTTTGTTTTAGGTCTTTATATTGGAAATATTTTATGTATCAACAATTAGTAAAAATAATTGTCCCCTAAAATAATTGTATAACATAATTAGAATGAATAAATAATAAACAAGGATATCGTGAGATGTGAGATATATTGAAGATAAAATGAATTTAATTAACCCTAAATCTTAATTCGATTATTGTGGCATAGCCACATTAGGCACGGGGGAAAAAATATTTCTTCGAGCTCATTATAACAACTTACTTTTAGTATTTTATTATTTAAGCGAAATTAACGTTAAATAATTTTTTTATTAAATTAAAATAAAAAAACAGAAATGAAATCGAATTATTAAATTATTTTTAATGGTCATCTTTAACTCGTTATTTTAAATTTTTAATCCAAAAGATATAGTACTAAGTGTATGTTTAGTGAAGTTTAAAAGTAGTTTTTTAATAGATTATAAAAAAAGTTGATGAAATGTGTAGTTAAAAAGTTAATAAAAGCTGTAAGTCCTGTAAAATATGTGGTTAAAAATGAGTTAAAAAATGTTTAAAAAACTCAACCAAACATGCTCCAAAAAACTACTCCGAGTGAAGAACATTACTCTAAAATAAGCCAAAAAAAAAATTGATGCCAAAGTAGAATTTTTAAAAAAAACTAAGATTATAAAATTATTTCTAGTTGACTCATTATTTTGCACTGTTCTAAAAAACTCGTCTAGACGCCGCCTCACGCCCCGCCCTTACGTCACCCTCGTCTAAGCCTCACTTAGGCACAATTCAACAATTTTTTAATCAAAAATATGTGTCTTTAAATTACATTGTTAATTTATATATATATATATATATATATATATATATATATATATATATATAGGAATGATCTCCTAAGCACCGGTGTTTAACTTATGCTTTAGCGATGACATGTATACATGTCTATTTAATGGATAATGGTGGATCCCACATATTTAATGTATAAATAAAATATACATTAAATAGACATGCCATATCATTGGTGCTTAACTTAACATATATATATATAGATCATATATATATATATATATATAAAGAGATGGACTTACTTAAAATACGAACAATTAGCACAAATTGAAAAATGCAAAATGAATTTTTGGTAGACCGAGGCTAGAGTTCGACTCTATGTCTTTAAGACGAATTTGCCCCGCCAATGTACTCACGGTAAATAGCAATAGTCTCTGAAGATACAACGGCCTTCTTTAGTAGAAGTACTTCAAATAGCAAAATCAATGAACTCGAATTTTGCTATGTACTCTCTATGTAGAATATGGATGGATGCATAATGCTTTGAAAGAATGCAAGGCAAAATAACAAAGTTTGAAAGATGATTTTTTAATTGATTAAATTCGCAAAAGTATGGGGTCTATTTATAACATACCAAAAGTTGTGTCTGAAAAGACACAACACCTGAAGGATTCAAATGAATAATTGTGTTTGTATTTCTGTGCACGTGACACGTGTCAAAATCGGATATTTTTATTGGATGATGAAATTAAATTAAAATAAAATAAAATAATTATTTTATATTTATTTTGTCCAAAAAGAATATATTGGACCAAACATGACCCACGACCCGGCCCCGGCCACGGCCACAAGCCACGAGATTAACCTGGCTGGCGGCGCGCGTGTGAGATTTGAACTGAACCTAATAGCATCTAAGCCTCCTCTCCTCTGAAGACTTGCAGTGCCAAATCTAAACTAGATGTATATTAGTTGGTTCATGATCATGTCATCTTCCGATGTGGAGTACACTTCTCCACTTATTACAATATCCAATTACCACTTTCAAAGTGTCAACTTTTAATACTAATTTCTCATTCATTCGAAAATAGTTTTACGAAACCAAATGTACCACGAGCATTTACTCACGGAGTAAAATGCAATCGACTATTAATTTTTAACAATCGGTTATCGAGACTCTCTCGAATATTTTGGTCAAACCAATTTATAAATAACTTATTTCTAAAAATCTCCCACATGAATGGAAATTATCATAAATATGCAAATGAAATGTAAAATACTAATAGAGAGTACAAGCGGAAATATATTGTATCAGGAGAGGTAGCTTCTTGCTTTGAACCTTCCTTAGTGAAGAGTGGTGATATAGCACCCACAATGGGCACTAATTATGGTGACTACTATCCACGTGGCATCACTACATTGGTCACTTTTTAAAAAGTTGTTGACAACCTTTTTAAACTTTTTAAAAAATGACCAATGTGGTGATGACACGTGGACAGTTGCACCATAATTAGTGCCCACTGTGGGTACTATATTACAACTCACCATAATTAGTGCCCACTGTGGGTACTATATTACAACTCACTTAGTGAAATACTATCAAATTTACTTGGTTAATCAGTGAACATGATGTCTTGAACTGTTCAGCCGTCAGTATAAACCAAGACAACAGTACTCACACAATATGTTTCCTAACAATTTCGGTTCTTATGGTTGTGTTCATTTTGGCTATGAACAACTCTTGAGTTTTATAAGTGTTTTAGAGAATTTAAGCCTCAAAATTCTTATAGAAGCGGCCCTACTTCACACTTACATAGGTGATATCTTATTAAGAATATTCTGCCATACTCCACTTGTTTAATCCAACATATAGGAATAATTAAAAATATTACTTATCTTAATATACTATGCAGATAACACTTTTCTTATTTATAGAAATGGGTAGGAGATAACTCCTAAGTGCTTTAAACTGAATCTTCATAACTTAGTTGTCCTATTAAATCAAGATCTTGTGATCTCTAGTCAACAAGGTTGTGGTTACCATTATAAAGACTCATGCGTAGGGGTATTTAATCACATTCCTTTCGATAAACAGTATACTTGATCTCTTGATAAGCTTTTTGTAAGCGTATCCGCGAGATTTTTCTTTGATTTCATGTAATCAATAGAGATAATACCATTTGAGATACTGCTTAATAGTATTGTGTATTCAACGTATATGTCTAGACTTACCATTATACATACTATTTTGTGCATTTCCAATAGCCGATTGACTATCACAATGTACATTTATTGTCAAAAACTGACTTAGGCCAACATGGAATATCCTCTAAGAAATTACAAAGCCATTATGCTTCTTTTCTAGCTTTATCTAAAGCAATAAACTCTGATTCCATTGTGGATCGAGCTATATATGTTTGCTTTGAGGATTTGTAGGAAACAGGAGCTCCAACAATGGTAAAAACATAACCACTCATGGACTTTGAATCATTTGTATCTAATATCCAATTGGCGTCACAGTATCCTTCCAATACAGTTGGATATCTTGTATAATGTAATCCAAAATTTAAGGTGTATCTTAGATATCTAAGAACCCTATTTAGAGCCTTCTAATGATCATTTCTTGGATTACTAGTAAATCTACTCAATTTGTTAACTGTGTATGCTATATCTAAACGAGTGCATTTCATAATATATATTAAACTGCCTATTATTTGAGAATACTTCAATTGAGATATAGATTCACCTTTATTCTTAACTAAGTGTAAACTTAAATCAACTGGAGTTTTAACTGGACTGTTGTCATATATATTAAACTTTTGAAGTGCCGTTTTAATATAATGAGATTGAGATAAGATAAGTCCATCAAATGTCTTAGAAATTTTAATTCCTAGTATAACATCTATTATACCCATATCCTTTATGTTAAAATATTTTGTCAACATTTTCTTCGTAGTCATGATAATATCATTATTACTATCCATAATAAGCATGTCATCGACATACAAACATACTAAGACATAAGCTTTTGGTGTGGTTTTGATATAGACACATTTATCACACTTGTTAATTTTAAAACTATTTGACAACATCGTTTTGTCAAATTTTTGGTGCCACTATTTTGGCGCTTGCTTTAATCCACATAAAGACTTAACGAGTCTACACACATTTTTATCTTGTCCATGAGCAATAAACCATTAAGGTTGTTCCATGTATATTTCTTCTTCTAACTCTCTATTTAAGAATACAGTTTTTACATCTATTTGATGGATCTCGAGATTATGTAATGCTGCAATTGCAATTAGAACTTTGATCGATGTGATCCTTGTGACCGGTGAGTATATATCGAAGAAATCAAGGCCTTCTTTTTGTATATTCCTTTAGCTACTAACCGGGCATTGTATTTATCAATAGATCCATCAGATTTTAACTTCTTTTTGAAAATCCACTTACAACCTAAAGGCTTATTTCCAAGTGGGAGATCAACTAACTCCTCAAGTGTGATTTTGCATAATAGAATCCATCTCACTATTGATAGCTTCTTTCCAAAACGGAGCTTCTGGAATAGACATTGCCTAATTAAATGTCTTATGATCATTTTCTACCATGTATGTTAGAAAATCTGGACGAAACAATGTAGATGTTCTGGTCCTTTTACTACGTCTAGGTTCTTCATCGCTTAGATGAGTACCACTAGCAGTATCATAAGTTCGTTTATTTGAACTTATTTCTTTCTTGTCTTTGCATGGAAATACATCTTCAAAAAATGCAGCATTCATAGATTCAATAATAGTACCTTCATATACGTCTGGAATGTCTGACTTGTGAACAAGAAATCGATATGTACTACTATTGTTAGCATATCCGATAAATATACAATTAATTGTTTTAGGTCCAATTTTAACTTATTTAGGATTTGGCACTTCAACCTTAGCCAAACAACCCCACACTTTTAAGTGTTTATAAGTGGGTTTATGGCATTTTCATAATTCATATGGAGTTTTATCTTTTTTCTTTGTGGTATCTTATTAAGAATAACATTTGTTGAAAGGACAGCTTCCCCCCACAAGTTCTGAGGTAAGCCCGAACTTATCAAAATAGCATTCATCATTTATTTAAGAGTCCAATTTTTGCAATCAGCAATACCATTTGATTGAGGTGAATAAGGTGCCGTTGTTTGATGAATAATATTATATTCTGAACAAAATTCTTCAAATGGTGCTTCGTATTCTCCTTCTCTATCACTACGAATAATTTTTATTCGTTTGTTAAGTTGATTTTCAACTTCATTCTTATAATGTTTAAAAATATCTAAGACTTCATCTTTGCTTATTAGCAAATATACATAACAGTATCTTGTACAATCGTCAATAAAAGTAATGAAGTACTTTTTACCACTTCTAGTTTGTAAAAACTTTAAATCACAAGTATCGCTGTGAATTAACTCTAAAGGTGATGTGTTTCTTTCAACAGAATGAAATGGAGTTTTGGCTAACTTCGCCTCAACACTAATCTCACATTTATTATTAGGATCAAAATGTAGAGAATGAAATAAACTTAAGTTCATTAATTTACGCATAGATTTAAAATTTACATGTCCTAATCGATTATGCCATAAACAAAAAGACTTAACGATATAAGCAGAAGAAGCTATATTATTATTATTATTATTGTTTGTTTTTGGTACAATAGTAAGGACATTCATCTTGAATAGTCCATTAGAAAGGTAACCATTTTCCACATACACGTCATTTTTGGTGAGTACAAACTTGTCAGATACAAAGCCTAATTTAAAACCATTCTTGCTAAGTAAGGACCCAAACACAAGATTCTTGTGAGTGTCAAGCACATGTAACACATTGTTGATGACGAGTTCTTTGCCGGAAGTCATCTTCAGAGTTACTTTTCCTTGTCCCTCAACTTTTGAACTTGTAAAATTTCCCATAATCAATTGTTTGTTGACTGTCTTGTAGTTTGAGAACATTGCCTTGTTAGCACAAATGTGTCAAGTAGCACCAGTGTCTACCCAACATTCTCTAGGATTCCCAATGTTGTTGCATTCAGAAACAACAATAGACAAGTTCAGTTCTTGAATATCCTCAGATAGTGCATCACTTTTTGTAACATTTGCTTGAGCCTTTTGTTTCTTTAGCTTGTGACATTCACTTGCAAGGTGTCCCGCCTTTCCACAGTTGTAGCAATCACCTTTCAATTTCTTAACATTCTTTTTGTTGTCTTTCTTCGGTGCCTCACCAGAATGCTTTCTTTTCTTCTTAGTCTTTGAATTAGACTCTACAATGTTGGCTTTTTCTTGTCCAAACTATCTTCCAGATTTCTTGTTAGACTTTCTGTTGTCTTCTTCTATCCTTAGTAAAACGATTAATTCTTCCAAGTTCATCTCCTTGCGTATATGCTTGAGATAGTTCTTAAAATCTCTCCATAAATGACGAAGTTTCTCGATCATTGCAACAACTTGGAATGACTCACTTAAACTCATATTTTCAGCAAGTATGTCATGAAGAAGAACCTGCAATTCTTAAACTTGGCTAATAACTGTCTTGGTGTCTATCATTTTGAAGTCTAAGAATTTTCCGACAATGAATTTTTTCGTGCCAGCATCTTCAGTCTTGTATTTTTTCTCCAAAGACTCCCAAAATTCTTTTGTAGATTTCACAAAACTATAAACATTGTTTAGTGTATTGTCCAAACCATTCAAAATGTAATTCTTGTATAGAAAATTCGAGTGCTTCCATGCATCTAAAGCTATAAGAGACTATTTATTAGTTGGTCCTTATTGAACTGGAGGAGCATCTTCGGTGATAAACTTTGCCAAATTTAAAGTAGTCAAATAGAATAGCATCTTCTGTTGCCATCTTTTGAAATCCACATCGCTAAACTTTTCTGATATTTCTCCATGGAGTATCGAAGTTGACTAAAACGGAATAGTCACAGGTGGAACCATAGTGGTTGTACCATTAGTCGGAAAAATAACTTTATTCCCATTCAAATTTATTTCTATTACGAAAATAGAAGTTCAACAATTTAATTAAATAATACAAATATATAATTATTATGAACAAACAGTAAATGCACTACTGAAATAAGTGCCAAATATCAATTAAAATTGGATGTAATTGAAACTTTTAATTTTTGCTCAAAGTTAAAATGCATTAGCGTGATTACCAATTTGAAGCATAGACTTGACTAACAAATAATATGTAATCAGATCTTTTGAAATTGATTTTATTCAACACGTTAATGAATCAATTTTATTGATTATGACCATGACCTAAATCCAACAAAAAAGGCAGAATAAGACTATTTACGATTACTTAATAAATGAAGGCAGAATAATGAATTAAAGTTAGTTGAATATATATATATATATATACTCACTGCACACTGTTTTTCCAGATTTCAATTAGCAATCCACACTGTTTTTTTTTTTTTTTTATTTCTTTTGAAAGTGAATGCTAAAGTCAAAAAGAGACTTAAATACCAATCTTTAACAATTAATTGCATGCACGTAAATAAGGACAGAACTTGAATATTAATTGTAATAGCATGCACACGATGAAAGAGATGATTTGAATATATATGATTTTCCAAATAACCAATATTAAAATGACAATAAATTGTTAACTGTTAAAAAATCAAATGCAATAAAATTTAACAGATTGATTTTTTTTTTTCCGATTACAGAATATATATAAGGCCAAATTCTGACTTAAATTTGTTGTTAATTTATATATATATATATATATATATATATATATATATATATATATATATATTTATTTATTATTTATATATATATATATTCTATAAAGAGATAGGTTTACTTAAAATACGAACATTTAGCACAAATTGAAAAATGCAAAATGAATTTTTGTTAGACCGATGCTAGAGTTTGACTTTATGTATTTAAGACGAATTTGTTCTGCCTAGGTGCTCACGGTAAATAGCAATCGTCTTCCAAGATACAACGGTCTTCTTCTTGCATTAGAAACATTTCAAATAGCAATATCAACAAACTCGAATTTTGTTATGTACTCTCTCTATGTAGAATATGGATGGATGCATAATGCTTTTAAAGAATGTAAGGCAGAATAACAAAGTTTGAAAGACGATTTTTTAATTGATTAAATTTGAAGAAGTATGAGGTCTATTTATAACATACCAAAAGTTGTGTCTGAAAAGACAACACTAGAAATGACGCAAATGAATATTTGTGTTTGTATTTTTAGAGGTGTCAAGACGGGCGGGCAGACCGAACCCACATCGGCCCACTAGTCTCTATCCGGAACCGCGGGCCGGCCCGTGAACCGCTAGCATATTTTGATTTTTTTAAGGGTAAATTCAGGGTCGGTCACTGTTTGGACACTTATGGGCTCTAAAGTCATATGCTCAAAATTTAATTCAATTAAAGTCATATTTTAGAGCTAAAAGACCAACATACCTTTAATTGTAAAAAAAACGCTAATTGTGAGTGATGATACTGTTTTGTGGTGATACTGTTTTGTTGTGATACTGTTTTTTTGTGATACTGTTTTGTTGTGATACTATTTTTTTGTGATACTGTTAAACCTATGATTTTGTACTACTAATGAAATATTTTAAGAACAATAGTATTCTCTTGTTTATTCTCTACTGATTAATTCATCTACCTATCATTAAACGCCTTATAAATTTATACCTATCTATCCAATGAGAATCTATGTCCTAATTGAATCTCAAACATATTCAAATTCAAGGGAAGAATTAGAAACATTGTTTATAGTTTTAAATGAGAACCCTTTACATGAATTCCCATTAACTTGAGAATGATTGGCAGTTCTTCTTTCTTATTTTAGCATTGCTCAAGTATGTGTTTGCTTTTAAGGGACTCAGATACCTTGGAAGAGCTTTAATTTGCAGCAAAAGGATGTACATTTATCCGTGATACTGTTTTAGATGATTTGTGATACTGTTTTGGGAAAAAAATTAAAGATTGTCATTTTAAGCTAAAGAGACGACTTCAAACGAGTAAAATACATAATAGGCAGTAGCAAAGCAACTGGTCTTGACCGTCTCGTCGAGACCATTCCAAAAACATATTATAATAAAAATTTTGAGCACGTGTGCAAAATCTATGATCATTTCTATTGTAATACTGTTTTTGTGATACTATTTTGCATAATACAGTATCAAACAACACACATGACTATGATATCATGCTTTTATCTTTGATACTATTTAATTAGTTATATGTTTTGTTTGATACTGTATTATGCAAAACAGTATTATAGATTAAAACATAGATTAAAACAGTATCAATTTATATTAATGCACATTACATAAACAAAACATTATCATAGATTAAAACTAAGACATTCAAACAGTATCACATGTTCAAACCTTGCCATAATTAAACAATATCAAAGATCACTTAGATTCAAACAGTATCACATGATAAAAACAGTATCATAGATTAAAACGGTATCAAAATATACTAATTACCTAAACAAAGCAGTATCATGGATTAAAATAGTATCATAGATTAAAATTAAGACATTCAAACAATATTACATGTTCAAACCTTGCCATAATGAAACAGTATCAAAGATCACATATATTCAAACAGTATCACAGAATTAAAACAGTATCATAGATTAAAACGGTATCAAAATATACTATTACCTAAACAAAACAGTATCATGGATTAAAACAGTATCATAGATTAAAACTAAGACATTCAAACAATATCACAAATTCAAACATCGCCATAATTAAACAGTATCAAAGATTACATATATATATATTCAAACAGTATCACATGATTAAAACAGTATCATGGATTAAAACATGTTTCAAATGATAGTGAAATATTATGATAAAGTTTCAACATATTAAACCTTGCCATAATTAAACAGTATCATAGATTAAAACTAAGACATTAAAACAATATCATAGATTAAAACTAAAACATCCAAACATTAGATGATGGAACATTCAAGCTCCTATTTACAACAATTCTATGTCCATTTATATTGTGATACTGTTTTCTGTGATACTGTTTTGTATAATATAATATCAAATAACATACCATGACTAAACATTAGATGATGGAACATTCAAGCTCCTATTTATAGCAATTAGATGGTGGAGCATTCAAGCTCCTATTTACATAAGATAGTGGAGTATTCAAGCTCATATTTACAGCATTCTATGCCCATTTCTGTTGTGATACTGTTTTGTATAATACAATATCAAATTGCTATTCTATAATATAGTATCAACAACAGATGTTACCTCATTGTTTATATAACTCGAAAATGCTCATTGTTTACATAACTGCTAAAATACTCAATCCAAATACTCAACCCAGGATAATCATATTGGTCAGCCTCTCTTGCAGTACGGATAGATTAATGCTAACTGTTAAGACATTAAGAATTAAGATTAAAACAAAGACATTAATAACAATATTCCTACGTTAATTTGTTACCTCAATCTGGATTCTATGAAGTAACTTGTCATTTATTTTTGTAGTTTTACAGCTAACAACATTCAGTCCCCAACTGGAAATTGATCGAAAATCTTCACCAAAAAATTGCCTAAAAAGTGACACTGTGTCGTAGAAGCACTCGCCGGAGGTCGCCGGAGGTCACCGAAGGTGGAAGCAGTTCTAGCTGGAGGTCACCGGAGGTCGCCGGAGGTGGAGGTGGAGGTGGAGGTGGAGGCGGAGGCGGAGGCGGTTGTTGCCAGAGGTCGCCGGAGGTGGAGAAGTTTGTTGCCGGAGGTGGAGGAGGTTTGTGGAGTTGGAAGATTGTGTCAATGAAAAATATGGTTAAAAGGTGTGATTTTGGAATTAATATAAAATATTGATGTGAAGTATGATTTAATCACAATTTAAAAAAAAAATTTGACCTAATTTGAAATAAGTCATGTGGAGATGACTTATTGACAATTTTCTCTTTTTTTAATAAATGGCAGAGAACCGTTTAAAGTGTAAGATGTGATATATGCGTGTTGTTTAGTTTTTAAATATATATATAAAAAAAATAGAAATTAAATTAAAAAATTAACAAATGTGAATTTATCATTGTTATTTATTTTTTATTTAGTAATTTAACACATTTTTTACTATACATGTAAACATTTTTTTTAAAATTACAATAGGTAACTAAAATTTAATTTTTTATTTATACGGGCTGAACTGGGTTGAACCGCGGCCCACATGGGCTCAACCCGGATGGGCCGACGGGTGGACCGAGCTCATATTCAATTTTTGTGAACTGTGTTGACCAGCCCGCAACCCGCCGTGGCGCGGGCTTTTTCTAATGCAGGCCCTCATCGGGCTTCATTGGAGACGGGCCGAGACCAGGATTGACACCTCTATTTATTTCTGTGCACGTGACACATGTTAAAATCGGATACTTTTATTGGATGATAAAATTAAAATAAAATAAAATAAAATAATTATTTTATATTTATTTTGTCCAAAAAGAACATATTGAACCAAACACGATCCACGACTCACAACCTCGAGCCTGACCTGGCAGGCGGGCGGTGGTGCGCGTGTGAACTTTGAACCAAACCCAACAGCATCTAAGCATCCTCTCTTATAAAACTTGCGATGCTCCTTAGAGTCCAAACCCAAATCCAAACCAGAAGTATATTAGTTGATTCAAAATCATATCATCTTGTGTGGAATATACTTCCTTACTTATTACAATATCCAATTACCACTTTCAAAGTGTCAACTTTTGATACTAATTTTTCATTCATTCAAAAATAGTTTTGAGAAACCAAATGTACCACAAACATCTACTCACGGAATATAATACAATCGACTATTAATTTTTAATAATAACTTATCAAGTCTCTCCCGAATATTTGGTAAAAAATCGGTCAAACCAATTTAAATAACTTATTTCCAACAAATTCGCCAAGAATACCAGTTACGATTTGCACGAGTCATGTCTCTTGATTTTATTTTATTTTTCTAATATTAACCATGTTTCTTGATTAAGCACACATGGTACTGGTAAACTATGATATAGTTTCTCAATAAGAATACAGTAGTGATGCTGCCTTAAAATAAATATGTACAAGGTTCGGGGTCAAGGCCAAACTCCCCACCACCTAGTTGCAGGTGGTATTCGGCCAAAAAAGAAAATAACACAAAAAGCAAAAAAGAAAACGAAAACAAAGTGAGTCTGCCTTGTGAGATTATCAGCAGATACAACAACTCCGTCATCGAATATTCCTTTCTTCCTTAGCCTCAAGAGCGTCCACCTCCTCATTTGACAGGAGATCAACAATGGGTTCATACACATCCCACTCCTTTCTCTTCCTGCAAGGATGTAAACTGTGATTACACTACATGGAAATATAAATAAGCAACGATGATAGTGTTTACGAAGAAACTGAAGCATAACTACTGAAAAAATCTGCACTGCACGGACAAATTTGTCCTATGGTTTCTTGCCGTTTTAGGAAGCACAAACCAATTGATTCACTCACTTTGGTTCAAAGAATAACACAATAAGAACTTGGCAGTCACAGAATCATAATGAAGCCCTTCGAAAGCCAATGACACAAATTCATCATTTCACTCCAGCATATTAGCATTTTTCGTGCATCGAATACTTTTTTAATTTTTCATTCTAGAATAAATAAAAGCATGTTGACTTACCGAATGACACTTGATTTGTTACCAAAAAGCTTTACCAAGTCCACAGCATTTCCACCTGTCTTGCTGACAGTGATGAGGGGGGAGAGCAAAGAGAGGCATTATTTTGTCAGTATAATTGAGTGGAGATAACTTGACAGATGCACAAAATAATTCGTCTGTTCCAACAATGCTCGCTCTTTTTTCAAAGCTGAAAGAGAGCAAAACAATTTGAAATCAATATCAAATACCTGGCAGAGAAAAATTCACCCGCCCGTCGCCCTTTCTTGCTTATTCTGCTTTCCTTAGCAGAAGTCACGCTTTGTACTGCAATCTAAACATTAGAAGACATAAATTATAAATGGAGATAACTGGATTGCAAACGAATTATGTGATGGGATAATAAGACGAACAAAAACTATAGCGAATACAAAATTGAATTCTAACCTCGTAAAGTTGCTCCCTAATTGCAATAGCAATGGCAGGCTACAAATTCAATAGGCAATCAGTTTTCAAGAAGCAGATACTCTCCATAGTTGAAGTGCAAGTAAAATTAACAGTGACAAATTCATATGCCAAAGAGAACAGGTTAACCGGACGTAAAAAACTTCATACAAAAATATTGATTTGTTAATCCAAAAGCCATTATAAATACAAGAAGTACTGCTGAATGCAACAAAAATCAACAAACATAAGTTGGAGACATCATCCATAAGAGAACAGGAGACAACAAGAACAGCATGCACCACAAAAGCAACTACATGCATGCACCCCCACAGAGAAATATATATATATAGAGAGAGAGAGAGAGAGAGGTATTACTAGTTGCCTGAACACACGGTAAAGATTATGTTCCTCATTTGTCAGAAATTTAAATACACACTCACATATATACAAAATAGGACACACCACGTATCAGAAAAGTGTCCTGGAGTGTCATATCAGTGTTCGATATATGTTGGACACTAATACTCCACATTAGGAGGAATGTGAATGCTTCACAAGTAACGACATATCTACTAGATCAGAAGAAAAGATTGCTAGTTGGTGGACTTGGAGCTAAGCAAATAAAAACTATCCCATGCAGGGAAGCTATAATTGTCCGAAGAACTTGGAGTTACACAAATAAAATCTAACCTATGCAGGCCGGATACAATTAGTATAATTTGTCCTCTTTAATCATATTCCTTTTTTCCATAAGAAGTAATTCATAATATCGAAGCTGTACTCAGACATTTCTTGTGCTCTGGCCCTCTGTTGAAGCACAAATTAGGAAGAATCAACTGTTAAGTGTCTGTAAGCCTTTTGAGGGTGATTAGGCGTAAAAAGAATTTCAGAGTAAAGATGCCATGGCAAAGCAAGGTATGGACACCCTGTGGGTCAAATGGATACATATTTACGGTATTTAAAACTATAGTTTCAAGGCATCGTGTTACCCCAAAGACTGAACTGGAATATGGAGGAAATTTTGGGAGATTTGGCTGTCAATTAAGACATCATTCGCAATGGTAAATTCACCTTTTACTGATATGATATTTAAAGTTAAATTAGAGGGGCCACCTTAGAAAAGGACTTATCATAACTTAAAGAGGCTGGTGGCCCTGCTGCAAGAAATCGGAGAGATAAGTCTCTACCTGGAAAAGTAAATGTTTCAGCGAGTGGGAAGGGCCTCCTCACACCCTACAGGGTCCATCGTTACCCATCTTTTCTCATCTTTATCCTTTTCACAACCTCCCTAACTTATCGAACCTGAATCCATCTAATATAGGAAAGATCCCCAACGACTACAATATACTTTTCATTAAATAACTTCTCAAAATTTTCTGAATGAGAAACCTTTAACTGCTGAGAAGGGGGAAGAAAATCTATAACATTATTCCAAGTCCATAATAAGAAGTATATTACCTCAAGACGAAAACTATAACCAAAGATGGACCCTATATATAAACTATAAGGAGAAAAAAAATTATTTGTCCAATTCGTAATAAACCTCTACAGGAATAGTGCTTGGAATATCTTAAAATCCGTTACAACGCAAAGGAAATCATTAAAATCCTCAACAAGGAGATGTTATTCACTAGGAGATCTGTTGGAAACATCTATCCTGTTATCGTAGAATACCCAACAATTTAGACAAACAAGCAAGACCTTATGGTAATATATAGGCCATGAGAAGGCATGCCATCTCTTTGTTTCTAAAAATCAATTTATTTTCAACTTCCTTCCAATGCATGCATTGTTACATATTATTGGTTGAAACGAATTAGTTGTATTGATAAGGAGTTGCACATATTTATACAAGTGGACCAACAAATCAAATCCCAGAAATAAAGCTATTCCAATCAAAATAGATCAACTAAATGATGTACAACAAATTGGATCCCAATCTTAGGGTATCTGTTAATTTCTTTCTGATTTTAGAAAATCAAATCTACTTGTGATATCTATCTTAAAGCTTGCATATCATAGTGTCAAACTTAAAGCTTGACTTAGCCACAGCCACCCATTTAGTGAAAATATCAACCAACTGCACTTCAGATGAAACAAAAGGAGTGCATTAGTGTTTGATATCAATCTTTTCGTTGATGAAATGTCATTCAACTTCAATGTGCTTGGTACAATCATGTTGGACTGTATTATGAGCCGTGATTATATTATCTTCTCTTTGCAATACAACCTTACAAGTACAGTCATGCCTCACCTCCTGGAATGTCACTTTTCATAGTTCATAAATTCATTTACAAGTGAAGTAAAATCTTTTATTGTCAAGTTGAAGTGCATTGAACAACACGTTCAACACCAGTGCTAACTATTCTGGTAAAAGTTTTGCACATGTAGCACTCAAATTCAAAATGAATTTCGTTACTAACACCATTTGTCTCATCTATCAGAATACTGGCACTGACTAAAAGTTCAGATTCACGTGTAAATTATCAGTATGGAAAAAGTAATAAAAAAAGAAAACCACGTGTACATCCTAGACAGGACAGGTAGCCTTGCCATGTTCGTGAATACATACTGATCACCCGGAATTCTGCATTTTTATGACCTACTAAGGCTCCATTTGTTCACACTCGATGAATTTTTCATTTGAAAATCATTGTTGTTGGAAGACATAATTCCATGTTTGACAAACCCTGTTCCCATAATCACTAACGACTAGGATGTCCTCGTTGATGGCTGACTAGTTGTCACTACTGAGACTTGAAATCATCAAGGATCAGTTAGTGGTCTTCGACGACTACCTAGTGGTCATTAGCAACACCCCATTTGTTCAACAACTGGTTATTGGCGTTCAACTGGTGATTATCAATAGTAACTAGTGATTTGTTGCACTCGGTGGTGGTTGATTGGTGTATTTATCTCTCATATAAGTTGGTGTAAGTTGTGGACACCAAAAGGACAAAACATGATCAGTTAGAACAACTTTTTTTTTCCTTTGACAGCAAACATTTTCTGTTTCTCGATTTCTCCTTAGCATACCAAATATTGAAAATGCGAAAACATTGCAAGTACTTACTCCAACTTCTGGGTCTTCAATGCCCATATCTTTGCAAAAATTTCTAGCAAATTCTTCAGGATCGCTCTCAAAGTTGTTCAACTCCTGAAATTCATTATATATATATATATATATATATATATATATATATTCTTGTCAAATGACTAAAGCAGCACATATCAAAACCACTGCTTATTTTCACAAGAGCTGCACAATTCTCATGGGGCCATTCAAGAAATAAATAATAGAACGTGGCTGTACTTACCCACAAAAAATGGTCCTTGATGAGAGTATGGTTAACACGAAGGTCAAGCTGGATCAGAATACATAAAGAGAAGAACAAAAAATTACCACCACCACTTTTGGTTAATTGACCAACCAAAAGAAAATACAGAATTGTTACAAATAAGTACATTAAAAGAACACATTTTATTCTTAAGGGAGGAGCAACTGCAATCAAAAGTTACTCTTGCCAAACCTTGATGGGGACAACTCTCTCTCCAGTGTACATATCCTGCCCTTCATATGACCGAAATTCTGTTAGCTGTGTCTGCAATAAGTGTGCTTTGAACATCAACACTCAATCACTCATAAATTAGTGTGAAACTTTTTTGGACTAATTTATGAAATGAGCATACATGATGTTTTCAAACCTATCCCACATAAAACAGGGACGTTCAATACCCAATTTTCATTGAAATATGGAGCACAAAAGAAATATGGTGTGCCAATATAGGGCAAAAAAGCAATTTAAGGAATGGATTGTTAAATAATACTTGGATAGATTGAGCAATCTGTGTGACAAAAGCAGGCGGAAGCTTCAAGTCTTTCACTGTTCTTTTTGCAAATACCACAACTTCAGAGTCAGGATCTACAGTAACAAAAATATAAACTTAGTTCATAGTTTTGCAAAATGCACAAGTAATGAGATATATTATGTGAACAAATTACTAACACAGAAAATTCATTACTTTTAGCTCATGCGAGGAAAATTACGGGTAAATATTTAGGTGGTTTGAAGATCCCCTCTCTCACATACCATAAACTCGCCTTGGGTTGTTTTCAAGGAAAAAAACGCCATTATAGTTGGTCTTAGGGTGTAGTTGGGGGACGAGGACCATAGTGTAAAGGACAAAGGGAATAATCCTCTAGTCCACTTGTACTAAATGCAGCATCCGATGCTAACCGGAGGTGTTAGTAGATCACTGCCATTTTTAAAAAATTGGGTAACTACGTTGATGTTGTCTCCACCATTGTAGAATATCAAAAAAATTTCTCTATTCGTCATTTAACATACTAAGCACGTCATGCGCAAAATACCTAACTCTACAGATGTATCATTAGATCAGGAAAGGTAAGAATCAACTGATTGTTGACCTCGACCACTCCTATGTGTACTCACGTAACTCTATAAGTCCATGTCATCAGTTAATGACAATGTACATGTTGGAATAGGGGGTCGTACAACGTTCGTACCAACCTTTTCAGCATAGACCTCATACATAGAACGTAAAATTTGTTCTAAATTACCATTAATGTTTGTGAAATTGCCATTATTATTACTTTTATACCCTCTAAGTTAAGTCTAGAATTCATAATACATGCTAATGGAACTCAAGGACTCCGTGCACTAGTTTACCAGTCGGCACTAACTCAAAAAGCTGCCAGCACTTAGCTTTTTGTTTGGTCTCTTTTCGTTTAGTGCTAGAGTTGATGGTAGTTTATGTATCGACATCTTCTTGAACGTCGTTCTAAATCAATTGGATCAATGCTACCACCAAACTGATCAATAATATCATTTGAAATTGGAATGTCATTAAGATCATTAAAATTATCATCACTTCAATTGTATGCTATTTGGAATAATAAAATAAAGAAAATAGGAGAAGATGAAGATGTAGTAAAAAATAGAAACTAGAAAATAGAAATGTAGAGAATTAGTAAAAGCAAAAATTATAATTTAAAATTATAGAGTAATATCTATATAATGAGATATTAGATACTAATTATAACACTAATATTGAGATAATAAAATTTGAGAATTGTTAATGGATTGAGTATATAATTGAATGAGAGATAAGAGATTGAAGTGTGAAAAAATGAGTTTAGAATAGAAATATTTATATGAAAATAATGAAATTAAAAAATAAAATAAAAAATAGTACGACCGTTGGCCAACGCACAAATGTGACCGTTGGATGATCATCCAACGTCACGATTAAGTGACCGTGGGAACGAGCCCAGGAGCCGAGCCAGCTCGTGGCTCGTGGCTCGTGCTTTTGGGCTCCTGGGAACGAGCCCATGAGCCGGCTTGTGCTGGCACATATTTTGGCCGAGCCGAGCGAGCTCAGTCCTCTTTTTTTTTTTTAGCTCGGCCCTAGCTCATACTCGTACCACGACAAGCCCGAGTCCGAGCTGGGCCGAGTCCAAGAGCCGACAAACTTTTTTACCATCCTAATCCTCTCCACTCTATGATCTTAAATAAGGTTGAGACTACTATTGTTGCAACCCGTTTTAAATTAGTCAAAGTCAATAAAATTTTTGGGTCAAGTCTAAGTCAAATAGTTAAAATTGGACTTAAATTAAGTAAATAAATTATTTTGGGGCTATTTTATAAAATATGGTTGTTTAAGGATTTAAATATCATTGTGTATGTAAGTTGGGGACTAAGTTTGCAATAAAGCCTAAATTGAAAAATGAAATTGGGACCCTTTTATCCAGAGACTTTGGGAGAGAGAGAGAGAGAGAGGAAATTTATTTAGAGAGAAGAGAAAAAGGAAAGAAAAAAAAGAAAAGAAAAGAAAAGAAAGAAAAGGGAAAAAGGAAGAAGAAAAGGTGCGAGCGTAGGATATGGAAGGGGTTGTCCAAAGTTGCAATCTCGAGAGGTAAGTAAGAAATTATTTATTTAAGAAAACTTAAATAATTTGATTTTTGTTATGGGTTGAAATGAACGTTATGGAAGGAGAAAAGTTATTTTTAGTGATATGAGCTATATTTGCATGTTAAATGAAGAATTTAATTGATGAAATTTTAGAGTTCTTGACTTAGTGGGTTTAATTAGAGATTTAAGCTATTTTAAGCATTTTAAGATTTGTATTGGTTTATTTATGTTAAAAACTTGGAATGGTGATTTTAGCAAACTCTAGAATTTCTATTTGGGTCCTTTAAGCAAATGTAATGTGAAAAAGGTATATTTATGAGCTTTATAGAAGATTAGGAATGGTTGAGAATGTTAAAGAGTATTATACTATTATATGTTATTGAATTAATAGGAATAGGTTTCTAGCTTGGTGACCTTAGTAAGAAAGTTAAGAAAATTATTCTTAGTGTTTCTTGAGATGGTTATTTATTAATTCAAGTAAATATATTTTATTTCAGGAAATGACAAGGAGGTTGGTGCCACGTATCGACCAACCTAGTTCTAGTTAAAAACTCTGTGAGTGAAAAAATTTATTTTTCAGAAATAAGCATTTCATTATATTATATTAGTTAGTAAAGTTATATGAATTGTTTCGTTATTTCAGTATTTCTAGTAAATTATATAAATTACAAAAATGAATTATTTTTCAAACGTTGGACAAAGCATGATTTTTAGTACAAATTAGTTTTTATAAATGAGAATTTTAGTAAAGTTTATTTTAAAAACCACAAAAAAGTACCCAGATGACTTTTACCCGCTCTGCACTGGTGTGAATGTGTTTCCACAGTGTATAACCAGATATAGTGATTTTACCTACTCGGAACTGGTGTGAATGTGTTTCTACTCTGCATTAGTGTGAATCTGTTTCCACAGTGTATAATCAGATTATTAGAGATCTTTGGGACCCACTCTCGTACACATATAGGCTTTGGGCCATGTACCGGGGTACTTAGCCCTTTGGGAGCAGCTCTGCGTGTGTATGACCAGATTTCAGATTACAGATTATCAGTTATTCAAGGAACCTTTTTGGTGTCATATTATATATATTTCAGAATAATCAGTATATAGATTTGATTTCAGATTTGATTTCAGATTTCAGTTTTCAGATAATAGATCATGCAGTTTCAGACTTTAAATTACAGCTTACAGTTGAATAAAGTTGTGCTTTATTTGAAGACTACATTTATACTAGCATTTCTCAATTTTTCTATGCTTGCAATTATTTTACTTGTACAAGAATAAAGAATTCTTAATCCTTACTGCTTAAAAGTATTATAGAAAAATTCAGAATTTAGTAAATATTTTAAACAGGAAAAAGTATAATTATTTGCAAACTCTCCACTCACTGACTTATAAAATCACGTATTTTTGTCATTCTTTTTCTTATTAGGACGCAATTGAGCTATTTGAGCAACTTTTGGGAGATTCTGCAAGAGCGACAACCACTTGATCTAGTTATTTGTATGATTACATTTTGTTAGGCAAGTCATTATCATACAATTGTCTCATGTCCACTAAGTTTAGTATATTTCATTTTGGTATTGTTGTGGCATGCGAGTTAGAGGGCTTGCCGCCTTTTGATGTAATTGTTATATTTTGGGCTGTTTTGTAAAGAATAGTAGAATCGATCGAGTTGGCTATATTTTATTTTTGATTGGTTCATATTTGGGTCAGGTGGACTCCATTTGATTTTGTTTATACATTGTGTTTGAAAAATTATTGCTTTTCAGGTTTGGTTTAGCTCAACTTACAAAGAAAACTCTGCCAAAATTTTTATAAAATTTTTTTAGTCAAAGAAAAGTCAATAAGCTCTAGAAAAGTCTAAGTAGCCTTAATGGTAGGTCCAGCATCTAGCTGGCATCCATCATCGGCGTACGGCATATCTTGGGTCCACTAGGGTGATTCAGTACAGGTCGTGTCAACTATACTATCAATTCGTAATTGCATCATGTTCCTAGTTCTGATGGGATTCTAGAACTTCATCTCCTTGATTTTGGATCCTACCTCATACTTAGTATAACGATCACGGACTTTCCCCTACAACCATATCGCCTAAAGGTTATTCCGTGTACCGTTAACTTACGTACTGTCCACTAGAAGTTGGGCTCCAAACTGGACTTCTGTCGCATCCCCAGCAATTCCATAAGTTTCTCTTAAGGGGGAGGTGAAGAATTCGAATTGCTGGAAATGCGACAGAAATCCAGTTTAGAGTCTAAACTCTAATAGACAGTACGTAAACTAATGGTGCACGAAATAGCTTCTATGCGAGAGGGTCATATGGAAAAGTTCGTAGTCGTTACAAAATACTGGAATGCGAAAGAAATCTGTGAGGAGTAAGATGGACTCAAGCTATCTCAAAGCGAACAAGTATGGATGAGTAGACTGGGGCAAGATCCCGATCGTTACACGTAGTAAAGCATGTCATACATTGGAAAAACCTGATTTGATCCAAATCCGAACGGGAACTAAGTACAATTGACCACCCCATTTCATAATGATCATTGTTATTTTTCACAGTGCTGAATATTTACCGTTGCTACATATCCTTCACAGCTGGCAAATATCACTTTTATCTGTTTCTTTTAATTTTTTGATAGAACGTTCCGCAGTTGGCACCCAAGGTCATGACTAATAAGAAGTATGTAGGCCATCGTATCGTATAACTGGGTAACAACTAATAACATCATGCGTGAAACAAAATAAATCAATCAAAATGCACAATATAAATGTGGCGTGGGTTCAAGAAAGTATAGTTAGGAGTTACCAGAAGGATTCCAGGTGAAAGCATCTCTAAATCTCTGGCCGTCGATTTCAATATCCAGACGTATAGGAACTAGGTTGTCCGAAGTCGGACTGCCGTACATAGAAATTACAAATCCGAAAATCATAAAAATAAAAAACACAAGCAGAAGAGAAGTAATCCAATTTCTGATCCTACTAAGTATAATTGTGTTTACTTACATTCTGAACTTGACGAGGCTCTTGGATGTACCCCATGCCGAGTGCGATTTCATGTTTCTGCACTATCCTTTCAAAATTTCTTCGATTATTGATAATTCGCTCAATTTCTCGATTAGCGTCCGGTCACGAATTTTAGGGTGAAAATTGAAGTACAGAAGGCACCCTCGGAACACTTAAAACACCTTGTGTTAATGCAAGTTTGGCACGTGCTTATAGATTGTGGGCTGGTTGTGGGTATTACTTCAAAAAAAAAAAAAAAATTAAAGTATTAACCAATGTAATCAATTTTATTTATAATTTAGGTTCAGCCAAACAAACCCAAATTAGTATATCGCTTACACGCGGTGGGATCCGACTGTAAAATTAGAATTCCAATCAATGAATAATAGCAGATGAAGAATGAGATAGATTTGATGAGATGAGATTTGATGAATAGAAGAAATATGATAAAGATAAGAGTAATTTTTATCTAAATTTTTTAAAGACAGGCGTACAATATTTTTTATCGTAAATGGAGATGAAAAATGATATTGAGCTTTCATTTTAACTGTGATGCTTTGTCTTGAATTTTTAAAATACATTATGTCATGGCAAAAGTATATTTCCAATGTACAATTTAATATAAAATTATGATAGAATAAAAAATAAATATATAGTAAAATATAGTCATAATATTGGGACCAAATTACTTTTATTATTATGAAGAGGTTATAAATAGAGATGTATTTACACAAATTATTATTTTGACTTAGTTATCTTTAGTGCAAGTGATATAGATGTAAAGTATGCACTAAATTAATAATTAATTAATAGAACATGTCAAATCTAATGTTTTTTTTAGTCAACACATTATCACATTCTCAGTGTGGTTGTCAGACCTCCACAAAAAGGATGGGGGTTCGGATACCCCAACTATATATAAATAACTTATAAAAAATACATGAGAGTGGGGCATAAAATCTGACATCCAATCATAAGATCTAAAGCAAACAAATAAATAAATAAATAATAAAGCAATAAATAATGAAGTACCACCTCACAAACAATAAGTTCTAAAAAAACTATAAATCTCTAACTGTAGGAAGTCCATGTCTATCAATCTGAACTAAGCTGCACAGCGTCATGCAGAAGTCCCGAAAGGCCAGACTCGAAATAGCAACGACGATCCCAACCCTCTGAAGCAAGTAAGTCAGTCACCTAATTGCCATCGCGATAAATATGATAAATAGAATCACGGTCGAAGGCAAGGATATGTCTGATGTGGCGAAGAGTTGCCTAAATAGACAAAGGTCCTCCACCTCTGGTGATGCAGTGAATGACCAAAGTAGAGTCGGCATCAATCCATGAATTTTGATAGCACAATCCTTTGAGCAAGAATGATATTGTCAAGAATAGCCCAATCCTTTGAGCAAGAATGATACTGTCAAGAATAGCCCTAAGCTTGACCTCTAGAATAGGGCACTTCCTATATGAAGAAAAGAAAGCACGAACACACTGACTTGATGAATCCCTAATAACCCCTTATCAACTCGCAAATTCATCTTTGACGCATCTATCAGTGTTGACCTTGTAAGATCCCACTGGTGGAGCACGCCAATAAACTAAAACAGGGGGATGAAGGGATGGAGTAGGAAGAGAAATACCAAAAAGATTAGCAATATCCATATCCCCTCGCCAATGAATAATCCGAAATAAACGGCTTGTATGTAGTAGGAAAATAGTATAGTATACTCTCCAGATGATCCGTCTCGGCTCCATAAAGATATCTCGGTACTTCGCATCATTCCTCGCAGTTCAAATAAACGAGAGAATCAAAAGAGGAAGGATCGTGCGAATATAACCCTGCCTAACAAATTGACCCGAGAAACACCAAGACTAAAAGCGATATTGAAAACCCTCCATCGACTGAAGGGTTATATGAAAATGTCATAAAAGTGTCGCCAAACCTGGTCGACAATATAGTTGTCAATAAATAAATGCTGAATAGTCTCAATAGCCGAGCAACACTGACAACGAGAAGCTATATGACTCTTAATTTGCCTCTGAATCACAACATCAACTGGGATAAAACCCTGCCATAGTCTCCAGCAGAAGAAAGAGACAGTCGTCGGGATAATAGAACTCCAAATTATTCTGTATACACCTTGAATAGTATGCCCCGTGCGAACTAGCTGCCATGCAGACTTGGTAGCAAATCTACCATTCAAAGTATCCTTCCACATAATCTGATCTTGTGCTTCAACAGTGATAGGGATGGTACCTATCTGCTCAGCAATAATATATGGTACTAGCTGAATAAGTTTGTTAATGTTCCATCCAGTATCATCAAATAAGTCTCTAACCTGTATAGAAGAATGTGTCAAGTGTGGGTGTTGATCAGCTAATGTAGACTCACCAATCCAGCAGTCATGCCAAAAGAATATCTGCCCACGTCCTAACTGCCAAGCAATGTGTGTCTCCGCCTGTGTGCTTATGTACTTTAGCCTTTTCCATATAGCTGAAGCATAGTAAAAAATAATAGCCATCAACGGATGGGTATCCTGACAATACTTACTCAGTAAAAATTGAGCTCATAATGACTGTTGAGATCTAAAAAACCACCAGAGCTTAATGGAGAATGTATCAACAAGATCCCGCAGTCTTCTAAAGCCTAGTCCTCCTTCCTCAGTAGGAATACAAAGGTCCTTCCATCTCCTCCAATGTAATCTGTGTGCATGGTCTCTCGAATCTCAAAGGAACCTAGCAAATATGCTCTCTAAGTTGTTCAAGACAGCCTTGGAAGGCTTCATAATCTGAAGGAGATAAAGAAAAATAGAGGATAGCACTGATTGTATCAAAGTAATCCGTCCCCTAAATGATAGTAGTCTCGAGGCCCAGCTAGAAATCCTACTCTGGACTGTCTGGACCAAGTCATCATACAAGAATATCTTCCTAGCTCCTTTAAATAAAAGAACACCAAGATAAGTGAAGGGCTGCTGCTGATGAAGAAACTCTGTCAGATGCTCCAGCCTATGTATCTGACTAGTAAAAAATCTCTTATGTAAGATAATCCCGCTCTTATCTCTATTCAACAACTGGCCAGAAGCCCCCTCATAGTGCTCAATACACTGTAATACTCGTCTAACCATTGACAAAAATAATCATATCATCTACAAATGACAAATGAGAGATAAGAGCATCACCTCCATATCTGTATGACATCGAATGAATATGCTGATACTGCTGAGTGAGTAGTTGTGAAAAATAATTTGCAGCAGATAATAAACAATGATGGAGATATGGGATCACCCCTCTGAGCCGTCGAGATGATGAGAAAAAACCATATGACCGAGAATAGACGTTCTGAAATACACTTTTGTATCCGATCAATCCAAAGAGCATTTAGCCCAAAACCCTCCATAATAGATACCAAGAATCTCCAATCCATGTGGCCATAGGCCCATTACCCCATCTCACTCTCGTATCAAGTGTATGTAGTAACTCCTGTGCAAGAAGGATATTATCTCTAACGAGCTGTCCCGAGATGAATCTGCTCTGAGGAGCTGAGATGATCTGAGGTGGTAAAGTATTCAGTCGCGAATTCATCAACTCGTAATCAACTTATTAAACACTGTACATAAGATGATAGGACGAAACTCTGACCACCTACATGCATTGTCCCGCTTTGGAAGCAAGACAATAGAAGTAATTGTAAAACCCTAGGTAGGTGCCCTCCAGCAAAAAAGTCCAAAACTGCCTGAAACACATCACCTGATACTATGTCCCAACAGACGTACAAAAAATGAGATGAAAACCCATCTGGCCCGGCTACACTGTCTAGATCAATACTGAAACAGCCCATTACATCTCAGTCAAAGTAGGAGTCTGATTAAGCTGCAAATTGTCTTCATCGAACAACAACTTTCGTGTTGAGTTGTGCAAATGAAAGAATCAATCCTCAACTGGAAGCAAAAATATTTTGTAAAGTGGTTAAATAATACTCATGATTTTAAAGTATCATAAGCAACAATATCTAAAACACTCAACGATCAACCGGCATCCTTCCTCATCCAGTATTATTGAATCAAAATAAAAAATGTTCAAAGATGGTAAAGTGCCAAGCAATAAGGTTTGTCCTCTAAGAATGGTTTGTATGCCATCAAGAGCATGTCAATATGAGTGGCGAATTACTAAAAGATGAGAGAAATATTTTTCTAAAGAAACTATCATGAATCTACCTCATTTGAATTTTCAAATGGATTGTTAGAAAAGTTCAAACAACGACATGCAATTCATTTCTTTCGTCGTTTGGAGAGATTGGATCGGTTGATATGGAGAAAATTGAAGCTAGTTTGCCACCAATGAGAGAACAATTAGACAAATGGACTTGGAAGGACATTTATAATATGGATGACACTACCTTATGTTATCGAATGCAAGCCGATAACTCTCTTTGAACAAAACAGTTGGAGGGCCGAAAGCAAAATAAAGAGAGGATTACAATTGTTATTTGTTGCAATGGTGATGGCTCTGACAAACTTCCACTTTGGGTCATCAGTAAGTTCCTTAATCCAAGATTATTTAAGAAATTTAATCATGATAATCTCAACTACAAGTATTGAGCGAATTCAAATGCACGGATGACATCTTTGTTTTTTTATAGAATGACTTAAGTTGTTTGATAACTGTTTAAATAGAAATGTCTTGCTTATCATGGATAGCTGTACTACATGTTGTGCGATATATATCCCGCAAGTGGACGGATCGTTGACAAGTAATATAGTGATAAAATAAAGTGTCGAACCCACGAGGACTAGATACTAAATTACCAATTAATTTCACAACTCAAATTTTAACAATGGAAATAAACACAGATTCAAATTTCTGATTCTTAAGACTATAAACTAAATTAACTATTTTAATTAAATTGAAATTCACAATAAAAAGCAACTTTGAAATATGAGAACGAATTAAGGTTTAACAATACTAGGATTCACGAATCCACCGACACGTTCTACCCAATTATCTGTTAAACACTTTTTAGCTTTTAATTACCTTGGACTGAAAATCGGCGTTCCTAAATTAATCGAAAGCCTCTCTCGATGGTCAATCAAATCTATATGTTATGCGAACTTCATTATCTCTAATTAAGCTTCGAGCATAAACACATGCATTAAAATCTCAAGATCGCCTAAATGGATTTCATAAGGCATAATAGTAATCTCTATCTATTATTGGACCCTATGTCATTCAATACCACGTGCTTAATCTATATTGAATCTCTCGACTTCAATACAGATCACAATATATTCTAATGGTGCGCAAGCATTAAAATAATAAAGAAACTGAATAAAGAATAATCAATCCACGGCAATTAATTACTAAAAAGGGAAAAACTGCTTAATTAATCAAAACGTGAGGTTTCATCGTTCATCCTAGATAAAGAATTAGGGACATGATTTCTTCAATTAACGAAAAGGATTGAATTCATCATGGTCCCGGGAAAGGAAAACAAAAGTAAAATAAAATCCGTAATCTCGACTTGATGATCTTCGATTTCGCGCCTTGATCTTCGCTTTTGCCTTGTATCTTGTTCCTCCAAAATTCGCCTCCGCGAAAAGTCTATCTTCTACCTTTATAGTACTCTCTCCGCACCTCCAAGCGTGTGTTTGGTTGTTCAAGTTATTTTGGTGGTAGAATTCTATTTGAATCGTGTGTCTCGCAAAAATTGCATCACGATTAGGTGTGCGATCGCATGGCTTTGATAAAATGCGATCGCACGGCTTGTCTGCTTAACATTCTCGCTATTTTTTTCGGTGCGTTTTGCGATCGCATCAGATAACACCATGCGATCGCATGGTTTATCCCTGGTTTTGAATTTGAATTTCCGCCTATGTATTTGCACATCAAGTCCCCTCAAGTTCCATTTCTTTAACAATTAGGTCCCCTTGTCTTCATTTTGCTCTCTTTTCATCCCATTTATACTTGACTTTGATTATTTCCTAAATTGATAAGAAAACATATGCAATTAGATCAGAAGAACCAAAAGAACTTATAATTGTCCATTTTGTGAGCCCGATAAGTACAAAATCGTACTTATCAAATACCCCAAACTTGAACTATTATTCGTCCTCGAATAAACTAGCTAAAAAAAAACAATCTTGTACTAGATGGAATAAGCAATAATAAAGTTCACAACATAAATAGCTTGCCGTCTTTGCTTTGATTTTGCAAAAGAAAAACTTATAATTCATGACTTAGTGTTCGTGTTATACTGCTTGTAAACGTGATTCCACTTAAACATATTTCAATCGTGTGTGAGGCGCTCATCCGATCGCCTTTAATTCTATGGAGGTGATAGCCCAACCACTTAGTCAATTTTTCCTTACCTCTCGTAAGATACACATCCCCCAAAATAATTGTTTTCTCTCAACATTTCGAGATTTCTGGGTCTAAGGTTGTTCACTTTCTTTTTTTTTTCTAGAGGCTGGTTGAGAAAACTAATGATTTTGACAACCTAAGCTTATGAAGATTCTCCAATTTATGAGCACCCTTGACCGTAAATTTCCTACTAAGTAAGTCAAACCCATTAGTCATCTAATCCTCGTGTTACTTTGCAAAGAAATTTTTATTTTATTTTATTTTTTATTTTTATTTTTAATCTTATGTGCGTAACTCATCCATTAAGCTTTCTAAATGACCCATGTAACGAGCTTTAGGTCGATGACTCCCGAGCCTTTTCGAACTTTAGGGCATCGGGTTTTGAGAAACCCCTACGGGTCTTTTCACTCGAATCAAATAGGCTACTTAAAAGAGTTATAAGATATTTAGTCAGATATGCTAAACTCATTCCATTAAGCTTTCTAAATGACCCATGTAACGAGCTTTTGGTCAATGACTTTATCACTCGAGTCAAAAAGGCTTCGAAATGAGTTATATAAAAATAAAAGCCTTGTTCTTTGCTTGCAATAAGTTCATGCTGAGGGATTAGATTCCTAACATTCGGTCATTACTTAGTTTCCTCTAACTGGTCTAAAGTGCTCCACACAATTTTATTTTTTCGACATACACGGAATCAAACATAATCTAGATAGCCACTATCACAGTTTACTCACTACAATCACTCACTTCATTCAATCACTCACTTCATTGGTTACTTAGTTGGGATACAGATAATTTGAAGGTTTTGGGGATCCTATTGTTTCCAACTTAAGTGCACCAACATAGCTACTTATCATTTTCACGGCCGACACAACACAATATCGGATATGATTTAACAGCCTCACATTTAAACAACAATATATTACATTCATGTGTCATGATTTACAAAGTGAAAATTAAATAAAATTATCATCATTAGCCGCAAGGCTATTCATACCACACAAGCATGCAAACGAATAATAATTTTTTTTTTTTAAGAAAATAAGTAAATAATAAAAAATCGAACTAAGTCAACAACAAATATCATATCATCAAATATCATGAATATGTCGATTGAGCAAAATTTTATCAACCACCCCCAAACTTAAACGTGCATTGTCCCCAATCGCATGTAAAATAAAGAAATACATAAAAATTTAGGTACTTCCTGAGGTGGATCTGAGGTGCCCGAATGAGGAGTGTGGAGGGTCAACTGGTGGAGGAGTGGCGTGGGTGTCGGGCGGCATATCCGATCATGGAGGTCATCCACCGCTCGCACATCTGCCTAGTCGCCGCTGACCGTCACAGCCACCGAATCCGACTACGCGCCAAGAGAAGTCGACCGTGGTAAACCCATAGACGATCGAGTGTGTCCGCTGCATCCACTCGAGCCCGTAGAGTCGCCATTCTCGCCGACCCGGCGGAGCTCGGTCCGGGTGGCGATGATGAGCCGTGTCCGCTCACCGACCTCTAGTAAGCGATGTAACAAGGCGGTGTTATCTCCTGTGCCGCTGGCCGGGATGTCTTGGGCCGGGTGCGGCCGGCCGCCTTAGAGGGTGCTCGCTCGCACTTGGGCTGCCCCATAACTCGTGCAAAGGCCCATCCGGCATTCTCCAAGGCAAAGCGGTTGATAGGTCCCTTTCTCGAAAAACCGGCTCCGTCGGTGAAATCGGGACCCCCGTCAAGACAGATACCACCGATCGTCACTGGGAAGACGGCCGTGTGTGCCTCTTGTCCGTCTGGGAAGCCAAGAAGTCGATCGTGGTGTAGATGTAACTCCCTGTGTCGATCTTCCTCCCGTGAGCTAAATGGTACAGCAATGAGCCCCAGCATCATTAATGGTGGTGCGATGCGTGAGTCGGGTCGATGTTGTGACTCACAAACACGCTCGGGATGAGGAGGGAATCTGTCACCATCTGCGTGCTCAAGTCCCTCCGGGCAAAGGGCCATGCATCCGCTAGACCATATAAGAACCGCCACCTCGCCCATATCCCGAATGTCGGGCGTAGGGTGAACATCGTCGTAAGATAGGCCATAGAAATCGTCGATGACCCTCGGGGTGAACATGAACCATTTGCCCCGGACCCAAGTTCCGCCAGTAGTGCTCTCGTCCCATGAATGTCTATCTCCGGTTGAAGTTCGTGTAGAACTCATGGACGAGTGGGAGTACATACGATGTGGAGTATCGCCACCTGGTCCATCTCCACGCGTCAATAAGGTTGAAGAGCTCGGAATGAGGGAAGTCGCCCAGGTGCACTCTTCGCTCCCCAAAGGGACCACCGGCTCACGGCATTGGTGAAACCTCTTTATGCTCTTCGGATAAATAAAGGTGAGAGGCGGCGGTGTCTGCCAGACGACCCGAGCCCTCTTAGAAGTGCCGCCGGTAGCCTTCTTTTTCCCTTTTCGGTGGCGAGTCTATGGTCGCTTTCGGGGCCATAATCTACAAAATGAACAAAAATATGTTAGAAGTGTATTAAAACATGTAAGGATCAAGATAGAACCCCAAACTTGTTGAAACATTAGGTAAAAATTCGACAAAAACATGATAGACGAGGCTGCTAATTCGTGTATCGAGAAATATACTTAGGAAATTGTAAAGTAAAACGGCCAAGTGTGGCATGAAAGTGCATGATAAGGTCTATCACATAGTCAAATTTGACATGATTCCGAGGTCATTAGGGTCAAACGGATGGTGGACGGTTGCTAGCAGGCAGTTGTTGTGTGGCAGCATGCCCTGGTCGCCATGGCACCGCAGCAGAGCTTGTGATTACGTTTGGAACTATTTCGTCCTAAACACGTGTTCAAGCTAAATTGCATGACCCTAGATGATTGCTTTAGTGTAATGGATTAGCCCAAGGTGTGGTTTACAACAAATTTGGCCAAAAACGTGGATGAGGCAATATATCAAACACCTAGTATGCATGTGATGTTCTTCAAAGAAATGACAACTATGGGGAAGGAATAAAACCAAAAATTTTTCCAACTTAATCAACTAAAACCCAATCCAAATACACTTCCCAAGTCGGTTCAAGCTTCAATACTACTCAACCATTTCTCCACATTCATCAAATTGCAAGAATATTCTAACATTTAAGTCAAAATCAGGAAATAACTTGAGAAAAGAAAATGAACTTACCGTTAAATTCGTGAATTAGGAAGTGCAAGATGGTTTGGTTGTGTGGAATTGATGCCCAAAGTGCTCTCGAATGGTGTTTAAGATTAAGGAGAGAAGAGGAGACGATTTTGAAGTTCAAAAGTTGAAGAATGACAAAGAGTGTTGATTCCCGCCTTTAAACATTTCGATAGTCCATGCGATCGCATGGACTAAAAAATCTTGCGATCGCACGGTGAACAAAATCAAGCGTAATGTAATCGCCCGATTATATCGATCGTTAGGTGTGTGAACCATGCGATCGCATGGTTCAACACCGATTTCAAAAAAATTTTTTTTTTTTTTAAACATTACTTAAAATAAGTAAACATGCATGTGCAACATGACGATGATAAAATCCTCGAATCCTAAGAATTTAAACAAAACTATTCCACAATTAAAACCACAAAAACGTGCAAAACGTGCTCGAACTCCTAAAACTCGAAATCATGTCAGTAAATGTAAATAAAAGGAAGAAAATGGGTTGCCTCCCATTGAGCGCTTGTTTAAAGTCTATAGCTCGACTTTGTCGCAGATGATCACTCCGGATTGCTCAACGTGGTAAATGACTTTTTCTTTCAAAAATCACCTCCAAGTAATGTTTGAGTCTTTGTCCGCTCACTTTGAACCTGCCCTTCGTGTCATGAGCCACCTCCACCGCTCCATGTGGATAGACTTTCACCACCGTGAATGGTGGGACCACCTTGAACGCAATTTCCGTGGAAGAGCTTGAGTCGAGAGTTGAATAAGAGGACTTTTTGCCTCGCTAAAAACTCCGCTGCTTTTGAATGTTTTTGTCATGCCAATTCTTGGTTTTCTTTGTACGGTTTGGCATTTTCATAAGCCTCGAACCTCGAATTCCTCCATTTCATTCAATCGAGCAGTCTTTTCTCACCGGCTTCCTTCAAGTCGAAATTTAACTTCCTCAATGCCCAAGAGGCTCGGTGCTCCAACTCACCCCAGAATGGCACGCCTTCCCAAAAACTAGGCGATAAGGTGACATTCCAATTGGAGTTTTGAATGCGAGTTCGATATGCCCAAAGGGCATCATCTAGTTTTCTCGACCAATCCTTCCTCGATGAACTCACCGTAAGCTCCAAGATCCTTTTCAACTCCGGTTTGATATTTCCACCGCCTCATTGGTTTGTGGATGGTATGGAGTAGCCACACGGTGCTTCACACCGTATTTTGCCAAAAGAGTGTCAAACTGTCTATTGCAAAAATGCTTGCCCTCGCCACCGATGATTGCCCGAGGAGTCCCGAAACGCGTAAAAATATTCTTTTGAGAAAGTTTACCACCACCTTGCCATCATTGGTTGGTAAGGCTACAACTTCTACCCATTTGGACACGTAATCCACAGCCACCAAAATGTAAGAATTTGAGAAGGATGGTGGAACGGGCCCATGAAGTCAATACCCACACGTCGAAAAGTTCAACCTCTAGAATGCTTCGTAGGGGCATTTCTCGCCCGAGATATGTTCCCCGTCCTTTGGCACTGTCACATTTTTTACCGATTGTAAGCATCTTTGAATAAAGTCGCCAATAAAACCCAGATTGTAGGACTTTGGTCATTGTTTTGGTAGCCCCGAAAATGACCTCCAGTATGGCGAAGAATGACATTGCTCCAAGACAGTCTCCATTTCTTCTTCGTGTAGGCATCTCCGATTACGATCGGCTCTCCTTCAGAAAGAATAGGATCTTCCCAAAAATAGTGTTTAAGTTCGAAAAGAACTTTTTCGACGTTGATGATCATAATCCGGTGGCATGATATTGCTTGCAAGGTAATTCACATAATCTCAGATACCACGGTGCAATCCCCAACCGCTCAATCCCAAAAATCGCTCTATCCGAAACTTCTCATTTATTTCACCTTCCTCATTGCCTTCCGTCGCTTCGATTCTTGACAAGTGGTCGGCTACCACGTTCTCAACCCCTTTTTGTCTTTAATTTCCAAGTCGAATTCTTGGAGAAGTAAGATCCACCGAATAAGTCTTGGCTTTCAGATCTTTTTAGCAAAAGATACTTCAACGCCGCATGGTCTCGTGTGTGCACTATCACCTTCGACCCAATGAGGTAAGATCGAAATTTTTCAAGGCAAATACTACGCCTAGTAATTCCTTCTCTCAGAGTGGCATAATTCATCCGAAAGCGCCATTAAGAGTTCGGGTGGCATAATAGATGGTATGTATGACTTTTGCTCTCACGCTGCCCCAAAATCGCCTGATAATGGCAAAGTCACTTGCATCACACATGAGCTCAAAAGGTAGATCCCAATCCGTGGTACAATGACAAAGTCTTTGAGATTAGACTTTTTTTGAGAGTGTTGAAAGCTTTGAGACAGTCAACAAAAATTCGAACTTGGCATCTTTCTCCAAAAAACCGCATAACGGTTTGGTTATTTTTGAGAAATCTCGTATGAACCGTCTATAGAAACCCGCATGTCCCGTAAAAGATCAATTCCTTTAATCGATGTCGGAGGAGGCGGCTCTATAACTGAATCTTTGCTTTGTCGACCTCAATGCCCTTTTCTCGATATCCCGTGTCCCAACACGATGCCTTCTTGGACCATAAAGTGGCATTTTCCCAATTCAAGCATCAAGTTGGTTTTTCGCAACGTCAAGTACCGTGGTCGATTTACGAGGCAATCGTCGAATGATGCTCCAAAAGCGAAAAATCATCCATGAAAACCTCAATGAATTTTTCGACCATATCCGAGAAAATCGACATCATACAACGCCGAAATGTGGTGGGCGCCAGATAGGCCAAATGGCATACGCCTATAAGCAAACGTGCTATAAGGATGTGTAAAGGTAGTCTTTTCTTGATCTTCCCAGCGATATGAATCGATTGTAGCCTCGAATATCCATCAAGAAAGCAATAATGGGAATGACCGCCAATCGCTCCAACATCCGATCAATGAAAGGTAGAGGAAAATGGTCTTTTCGAGTGGCATCATTCAACTTCCCGTAGTCAATACAAACCGCCAACCGGTGGTCAATCTGACCGGAATGAGCTCGTTTTATCATTCTTCTCAACCTGTAATCCTCCCTTCTTTGGCACTACCGGACCGGCTTACCCAAGTACTATCTCGAAATAGGATAGATAATACTGCCAAGCCAAGGTTTCAACACTTTTCGGACCACTTCTTGCAAATGGGGATTCACCTCTGCTGATGTTGCACTGTTTGTCGGTTTATAAGCCTCTTCCATTAGAATCTTGTGCATGCATAAAGATGGGCCGATACCTCCGATGTCCGCTATAGTCCACCCAATGGTCGATTTGTAATTTCTCAACACTGGAGTAATTTATCCTCCCGATCCCGATCAATAGAGTTGGCGATGACGACTGGAAGGGTGGATGACTCACCAAGATAAGCATACCTAAGGTGAGAAGGTAATTGCTTTAACTCGAGAATTGGTGCCTTTTGACCGAGGGAGGTGGCCGAGGAAGTGTGGTACCCAAATCCATAAATCTACTCCGCTCGCTCAACTGCTCGCTCCTTGTAAATATCTCGCACATTCTTCAAGAACCGGAGATTCGGAGTTTTCATCTTGAGAATGCATAATACACGCTTCCCATGGATTTGTAGGATTTTCCAAGGCAAATGTGTTAGCAGCCTCGTGGTCGATGATATCGATCCGAAAGCATGAGTCGAGGAGCTTGGATACCGAATCGCTTTGAATACGCCAAAAGTGACCGCCTCATTCAATCTCAACATCACCGCCCTTTTGCACATCAATGAGGGCCCTTCCAAGAGCTAAGAATGGACACCCCAAGATAAGTGGCACATCTCTATCCTCCGCCATATCGAGGATAATGAAGTCAGCTGGGAATATGAACTTGTCCACCTTTACCAAAATATCTTCAATAACTCCACGTGGGCGTTTAACTGACCGATCAGCTAGCTGGAGTGAAATTGTGGTTGGCTTCACTTCTCCGAGACCTAGTTGCCTGAAAATAGAATAAGGCATCAAGTTAATGCTAGCACCTAAATCACATAGTGCTTTTTCGAAAAAAGAACTACCAACAGTACAAGGAATAGAGAAACTCCCCGGATCTTTTAACTTTGGCGGTAGCTTGTTTTGCAAGATAGCACTACATTCTTCAGTAAGCATAACAATTTCGTGCTCTTCCAACTTCCGTTTATTTGAAAGGATTTCCTTCATGAATTTAGCATAACTCGGCATCCGGGCTAGAGCATCGAAGAAACGGAATGTTGATCCGAGTTTCTTGAACACATCGAGAAATTTCTCGAATTGCTTGTCCAAATTTTGTGTTTTCGCAGACCTCCGAGGAAATGGGATAGGAGGGACGAAGTCGGTGGTGGAATATAAGTCGGTGGAGAGTCCTGCTCGTGCAACTTCAGCATCTAAATTATTTTCTCTCGCTTTGTCGGACACGCTTCCTTTTCTACACCGCCTAGTCACATGAATCTCGGTAATCGAACCCCGCTCCTCGTGGTAATTGCATTTACTTGCTCCTTTGGATTGACTTCGGTATTGCTTGGCCATGTGCCCGGTTGTCTCTCATCAACAATTTAGCCAACTGCCCCATCTGATTTTCTATATTTTTGATGGCAACATCCTGTCTTTTCTGCATCTCCTTTATTTCAGTGACAGCTTCTTCCAATCCTCCTTTTTTTTCTTGTGGCCTCCCTTGATTTGGCGGATTCTGGATATTCTGGTTGTTGCCATAGGAGAAGTTTGGATGATTTCTCCATCCTGGATTGTATGTCGTGAATAAGGATTATTCTCGCCGACGCCGAAAATTTCGAGCATATGCAACTTGCTCGGGAGAAGGCATATCAACCTTTGTCAATGGGCACCAAGATCGATGGTTTGCACCGCATGTCACATGTGATTGGTGGAGACATCCGAACCATATTAGCTGAATAAGAATATTTCATCGTCTCCATCTGCTTTGACAATGCATCGATCTTCGCCAGTAAAAGCGAATTTGAGTCTACCTCATGTACCCCTGCTGCTTTCCTTTGTACTCCTCTGTCTGGCCACATAACGAATTGTTCACTTATTGTTTCATACAAGTCATGGAGATCGCCGGCAGACCTATTTTGGATAGAGCCACCTGCTGCAGAATCAACTGAAGAACGACTGCTAGGAACTAGACCAGAGTAGAAGTAGTGATTCTGAGCTGCTAAAGGAAACCCGTGGCTTGGACACTTCCTGAGCAGTTGTTTGAATCTCTCCCATGCTTTATGAAAGTTTTCCAACTCGCATCGTTGGAAATTGGAAATCTCGTACTTCAACTGCTCACCCCGGCCGGAGGAAAGTACTTCAATGTGAACTTTGGATCGAGATCACCCCAAGTTGTGATGCTCCCAAAGCAGAGTGAATCCAACCATTCTCGAGCTTTATCCTTCAGGTGTGTGTGGAAAAGCCTCATCTTGATGCCTCTTCATTAACGCCTTGAGTATTTGAAATTACCACAGATTTCATCAAAGCGAGAAATGTGGTAATGAGGGTTTTCATCTACTCTCCGTAGAAAGGCGATTGTTCGAGAACAAGTTGATTACATCCGCCTCAACCGGAAGTTGTCGTGCCCATAAGGCGGGTATATAATATCGACCGATTTTCAACTATCGATGGCATCATATATTCACCCATAAGAATGTCTCTCTCATTAACTTCAACAGTCGAGCTATTGGTGCATGATTGTTTCGCCATCTGCGTGCAACGGATTCGGATTCGGTTATCCTCCATTGTGGCTTCTTCATTGTTGCTTCTTTTCTCTTTTTCTCGTTGTCGCGTCGGTGAAAGCTCCGCTCAATTTCTCGGATCTAAATCAAATAGATCAAGATCTTTTGTCTGGCGCATACACACTTAACACCGAGAATTTAGAAAGCAGATAAAATTCAAGAAAGATCACGATTTAATTGAAAATAAAAATAAAACTAAATAAAACTAAAAGAATTGTTAAAAGCCAAATTATAAATTAACGTAGCAATTAATAAAACTAGTCCCCGGCAACGGCGCCAAAAACTTGTTGTGCGATATATATCCCGCAAGTGGACGGATCGTTGACAAGTAATATAGTGATAAAATAAAGTGTCGAACCCACGAGGACTAGATACTAAATTACCAATTAATTTCACAACTCAAATTTTAACAATAGAAATAAACACAGATTCAAATTTTTGATTCTTAAGACTATAAACTAAATTAACTATTTTAATTAAATTGAAATTCACAATAAAAAGCAACTTTGAAATATGAGAACGAATTAAGGTTTAACAATACTAGGATTCACGAATCCACCGACACGTTCTACCCAATTATCTGTTAAACACTTTTTAGCTTTTCATTACCTTGACCTGAAAATCATGCTCCTAAATTAATCGAAAGCCTCTCTCGATGGTCAATCAAATCTATATGTTATGCGAACTTCATTATCTCTAATTAAGCTTCGAGCATAAACACATGCATTAAAATCTCAAGATCGCCTAAATGGATTTCATAAGGCATAATAGTAATCTCTATATATTATTGGACCCTATGTTATTCAATACCACGTGCTTAATCTATATTGAATCTCTCGACTTCAATACGATGACAATATATTCTAATGGTGCGCAAGCATTAAAATAATAAAGAAACCGAATAAAGAATAATCAATCCACGGCAATTAATTACTAAAAGGGAAAACTCGCTTAATTAATCAAAACGTGAGGTTTCATCGTTCATCCTAGATAAAGAATTAGCCGGACATGATTTCTTCAATTAACGAAAGGATTGAATTCATCATGGTTCGGGAAAGGAAAACAAAAGTAAAATAAAACCCGTAATCTCGGCTTGATGATCTTCGATTTAGCGCGCTTGATCTTCGTTTTGCCTTGTATCTTGTTCCTCCAAAATTGCCTCCCGCGAAAAGTCTATCTTCTACCTTTTATAGTACTCTCCGCACCTCCAAACGTGTGTTTGGTTGTTCAAGTTATTTGACTGGTAGAATTCTATTTGAATCGTGTGTCTCGCAAAAAATTTCATCACGATTAGGTCATGCGATCGCATGGCTTTGATAGTCTGCGATCGCACGGCTGTCTGCTTAACATCTCGCTATTTTTTCGGTGTTTTGCGATCGCATTCAGATAACACCATGCGATCGCATGGTTTATCCCTGGTTCGAATTTGAATTTCCCGCCTATGTATTTGCACATCAAGTCCTCAAGTTCCATTTCTTTAACAATTAGGTCCCCTTGTCTTCATTTTGCTCTCTTTTCATCCCATTTATACTTGACTTTGATTATTTCCTAAATTGATAAGAAAACATATGCAATTAGATCGTAAAGAACCAAAAGAACTTATAATTGTCCATTTTTGTGAGCCCAGATAAGTACAAAATCGTACTTATCACTACACAACCTCAACCCACTTCATCACATAACTATTCTGTCTGTGCCACCAAATAGCACTTCCAAAGTCCAGCCGTGTGGTGCAGGCATCATAGAAATTTCAAAAGTTATTATTGTCAACGTTTTAATTGTCTACTTTTGAAATGGATAGAAGACTGTGTCTTGAAACCAGCAAAGATAAGTGTCCTTAATGGATTTGTAAATGCAATTGGTGCATGGTCAATTGATGTGAAGCCACATACAATTACCAATTATTTTAAGCACTACAAATTTAGGACCTCCGATGTCAATGAATTGCAAGTTACAAATAAAGTGGATGAGGAGAATCAAATAGTCATTGCAGAATTGTGTGATCAAATTCGACAACTTCACTACACTAATCGAAATGGATATTGTGTTATTCACGTTTTGAAATAAAAAGGAGAAACTTTATATTACATGAACAAGAAACAAAAATTAAGGAAATTGCAGAATTAAAATTGAAGAAGAAAGTGCAAACCGAGGCCTGTACGTGTACAGTTTCCTTAAAACAGATTCGTCCTCTACCGTAGGTTATGAACGTCTGTCTCCCAGGATACAATGGTAGAACTGGTTGTACCAGCAAATCGACCTACTGCTCGAACTTTATCACCTCTAAAAGAAAACTTGGAGGAACAAAAAGGAAGAGAGAAAATGTTTGAATTGTTGTGTTGAAATGAGGGAAAAATGACTTGTTTATATAGGCATAAGAATGACCTTCCAATTCCAATTCAAATTCAACCATTAAAACAAGAGTTACAAAAGTTACAAAAATGAAAAGTTGAGAAGATGGAAAGTCTCAAATTGAAAGCTTTAATTTTTTCATTCATTTTACAAATTTTCCAACAATCTTCTACATGAATGAAAAATTGAAAGAGACACGGAATACTAGGTGATAAAATTCAACGTCTCGAATCCTGTATAGGATAGGTAGGTGTTATCCTTTGAACCTTCCCTTATGAAAGCATATTTACTTTACTAGCTGATCAGTAGACGTGATGTTCTTGAACTGTTCTGCCTTTTGTGTAAACGATGATATACTTCACACAGAATTCTTCCTGACATAGTTCAGTTCTCATTGTTATGTTCATTTATTGCCATGAACATATGCCTGGTTCTACGAGAGTTTTTAAGAATTACGCCTCACACAATTCTCTTAGAAGCGGCCCCACTTCTCTCTCACATAGGTGATTTTTTAATTAAGAATAGCCCGTTCTACTCCACTCGTAAGAATCATTAAAAGCCTATTGCTTATCATTTCCTCTACGGGTATCACTGTTTATCATAAGAATGGGTAGAAGAGAACCTCCACAGTGATCTAATTAAGTATTTACAGTTAGGTTGTCCTTTTGAACCTAGATCTTGGGATCTTCAGTCAACTAGGTTGGGTTTCCATTGTATTAACTTATTCTTTCAAAGGCTTAAGTCCCATTCCTTTCGACGACTTTTCAACTAACTCTCTATTCAAACCTTTAGTTAGTGGATCTGCAATATTATCCTTTGACTTCACATAGTCAATAGAGATAACTTCAGTTGAGAGTAGTTGTCTTATAGTATTATGTCTATAACGTATGTGTCTAGACTTATCATTATACATGTTACTCTGTGCCCTACCAATTGCAGATTGACTATCACAATGTATGCAAATTACTGGCACAGGCTTTGACCATCTAGGAATATCCTCTAGGAAGTGACGTAACCACTCAGCCTCCTCACCACACTTATCCAAAGCTATAAACTCAGATTCTATAGTGGATCTGGCTATAACCGTCTGTTTAGAAGATTTCCATGATATAGCTGCACCTCCCAGTGTGAACACAAATCCACTTGTAGATTTTGAGTCTTTTATATCAGATATCCAATTAGCGTCAACTGTATCCTTCAATAACTGCTGGATATCTGGTATAATGCAGCCCATAATCACGAGTATATCTCAAATACCTTAGTATTCTTATTATTCCTTTCCAGTGGTCAGCTCTTGGATTACTCGTGTATCTACTCAGTTTGCTAACTGTGTAGGCTATGTCTGGTCCTGTATAACTCATTAAGTACATCAGGCTTCCAATAATTCTAGAGTATTCTAATTGAGAGATACTCTCGCCTTTGTTCTTTGATAGATGCTGACTGGTATCTATCGATGTTCTAGCCATGCCAGAATCATCCTTATTAAATTTTTCAAGAATTTTGTCTACATAGTGTGATTGACTTAGGACAATTCCCTCTGATGTTCTTGAAATTTTAATTCCAAGTATCATATCTGCTAAATCCATATCCTTCATGTCAAATCTTGAATTTAACATGTCTTTAGTAGATTTAATCATGTTATCGTTGCTTCCAACAATAAGCATGTCATCAACGTAAAGACATAAAATGACATAGCCATTTTCAGTGTCTTTGATATAAACGCATTTATAGCACTCGTTGATTTTAAATCCACATTCAATCATGACATGATCAAACTTTTCATGCCATTGTTTTGGAGCTTGTTTCAAGCCATACAATGACTTCACCAATTTACAGACTTTGTTCTCTTGCCCTGGAGCAGAAAAACCTTCAAGTTGTTCCATGTAGATTTCTTCATCTAAATCTCCATTTAGAAAGGCAGTTTTCACATCCATTTGATGTACTTCGAGATTCCGCAAAGATACAATTGCAAGTATCATCCTAATTGATGTTATTCTCATTACTGGAGAATATGTATCAAAGTAATCAAGGCCTTCTCGTTGTCTATATCTTTTTATAACAAGCCTTGCCTTATACTTTTCGATTGTTCCATCTGCTTTCATTTTCTTCTTGAAAATCCATTTGTAGCCTAGTGGTTTGCTTTCTAGAGGAAGATCCACTAGCTCCCATGTATGGTTTTGTAGAATATATTCTATCTCACTTTTAATTGCCTCTTTCCATTGAGGTCCTTCCAAGAGTTTACAACTTCTTTAAAGTTTTGAGGTTCGGATTTCTAGCATATAAGTCGAAAATCGGGACCATAAGATTTTTCATCCTTTCTTTCTCGCTTGCTACGTCTTGGTTCAATCTCAACTTCCTCTTCTACTTCTTGGTCCTGACTATTCTCAATCATAGTCTCATATGTCCATTTAGAAGAGCTCACTTCTTCTTTGGACTTGTATGGAAATACATGTTCAAAGAATGATGTATTTCTCGATTCCATTATCGTGTTTTTGTGTATATCAGAAATTTTTGAATCAAACAAGAAATCGATAAGCACTACTATTATGTGCATATCCGATAAATATGCAATCAACAATTTTTGGTCCTATTTTCACCTTCTTTGGTATAGGTACCGCCACTTTGTCACGACACCCCCACACTCGTAAGTATTTGTAGGAAGGTTTTCTTCCTTTCAATAACTCGTAGGGGCTCTTATCTTCTTTCTTTCGAGGCACCTTATTTAAAGGTAATTAGCTGATAACACAGCTTCTTTCCACATGTTCTGAGGTAATCTAGAACTTAACAACATTGCATTCATCATTTCTTTCAATGTTCTATTTTTCCGTTCAGCAACACCATTTTGTTGAGGTGAATAAGGTGTTGTTGTTTCATGTTTAATTCCGTGTTGTGCACAGAATTCAGCAAATGGTGATTCATATTCACCACATCTATCACTTCTCAACACTTTGATCTTCTTGTTGAGTTGATTTTCAATTTCATTCTTATAGAGAACAAATTTCTCTATAGCTTCGTCTTTACTTTTAAGCAAATACACAAAACAATATTTTGTGCTATCATCAATAAAAGTAATAAAATATTTATTACCTCCCTTTGTTTGTACAAATTTTAAATCACATACATCGGTGTGAATTAAATCAAGTGGTTCGGTTTTTCTTTCAACAGATTGAAATGATGACCTTGTCAATTTTGCCTCAACACAAGTTTCACACTTATGTTTATTGTCAATTTGGAATGTAGGTATGCAATTCAAGTTAATTAGTCTACGCAAAGTGTCGTAATTAACATGTCCTAGTCTACCATGCCACAAATTGGAAGACTCAAGCAAGTAAACGGAAGAGTTTTTCATTTTATTCATTTTTGGCTTAATAGCCATAACATTGAGCTTAAAGAGCCCATCACTTACATAACCCTTTCCTACAAACATTCCAGACTTAGACAAAATGACTTTGTCTGACTCAAACACCATACGAAATCCATGCTTGTTCAACAGCGAGCCAAATACCAAATTCTTGCGAATCTCTGGCACATAGAGCACGTTGTTTAGAGTCAGCTCTTTCCCAGATGTCATCTTTAGAACCACCTTTCCATGGCCCTTGATTTCAGAGGTTGCTGAATTTTCCATATACAGCTTTTCTCCATCTGTTTCTTCAAAACCACTAAACATCTCCTTGTCAGAGCAAACATGTCGGGTAGCACCAGTGTCAATCCACCATTCTCTTGGATTTGATCCCACCAGATTCACTTCAGAAATGACTACAACGAGGTTTATTTCAGACACATCATGAGTGATGTCATCAACCATATTGGCTTCTTTCATGTTGTTCCTCTTCGGTAACCTGCACTCCAATGATCTGTGACCTACTCTGTCATAGTTGTAGCATTTTCCAAGAAATTTCTTCTTGGACACACCTCCTTTCGGTCCCATCTTTGGCCCTTTTCCAAACTTGTTTTTGTTCGTCTTAGAACTTTGACCATGCTCCACAATATTAGCTTTGGCCATTGGAGGATTGAACCCCTTCTTTTTCGAACCTTTGTTGTCTTATTAAATTCAAGTCGAACAATCGGTTCTTCATGTTCATTTCCTTTCGCTTGTGCTTGTGTAATTCTTGAAATCTTTCCAAGTCGAAGGCGACTTTTCAATCATTGTCGCCACTTGGAAAGTTTCACTTAAACCATCCCCTCGGCATGAATCTCGTGCAAGATTACTTGAAGTTCTTGTACTTGACCGACATGTTTTTGAGTCCACCATTTTATAATCCAAGAAGCGGCCGACAATAAATTTCTTAGCCCCTGCATCCTCGGTTTTATATTTACGGTCTAGAGACTCCCACAATTCCTTCGTCGTTTTCATTGTACTATACACGTTGTATAGTGAATCGCCAAGCCATTCATGACATAATTCCCAAGATAGGAAATCGAATGTTTCAAGCTTCAACAATACGACAAAGATGTATGTCTCCCTCTCCCTGTTTGAGTTTGAAGCATCTTGATCAAGAATCTCGCAAGATTCAAGGTGGTCGATAAAATAGCATTTTCTCGCGCCACCTTTTGAAATTCAATCCATTGAACTTCTTCTGGTTTTTCTCCATGATTAAATCGTAATGCTTATATGACCGATTGGAGCCATAGTTTGGGTCACAACAAAACTTGGCACTTGTGCCGCACGGTTCGTTCACAGATGGACTTGGCACAAGAGCTACGATTTGGTTTTCAAGAGCCACAACTTAAGTAATTGGATCGATTGTCATTTTTCAAACAAGAGAATAATTTTAGTTCCACTTTTAAAATAAGCAGTAATAAACAAATGCTTTTTCAATTTAGTTACACTTGCATTTATGAAATTATGGAAAATCTAATCCAAAAAAACAAATGTTAACCAAATTTTTTGTCTTGTTGATTTGAATAACACGCAACTAAAAGACTTCGGTGAGGAGGGGGGTCACAATTGGACCACTTAAATCACAAGCTCTCTTTAGACAGTTTAGGTCCTTTTGACAAAGCCTTCCGGTTTTGTGAATATACAAATCAAGAAAACTCCAACCAAACTAGTTTCATACGTATGTAATTCACTCGACTTTATAAATCAACTAGTTTCATACGTATGTATTTCAATTGCTTTTACATGTAATATAAGTTTATCTAAAATGCTTTTAAGATTGTTATTCACGTTTTGAAAAAAAAGGAGAAACTTTATATTACATGAACAAGAAACAAAAATTAAAGAAATTGCAGAATTAAAATTGAAGAAGAAAGTGCAAACCGAGGCCTGTACGTGTACAGTTTCCTTAAAATAGATTCGTCTCCTACCGTAGATTATGAATGTCTGTCTCTCAGGATACAACTGTAGAACTGGTTGTACCAGCGAACCGACCTATTGCCCGAACTTTATCATCTCTAAAAGAAAACTTGGAGGAACAAAAAGGAAGAGAGAAATGCTTGAATTGTTGTGTTGAAATGAAGGAAAAATGACTTGTTTATATAGGCATAAAAATGACCTTCCAATTCCAATTCAACCATTAAAACAAGAGTTACAAAAGTTACAAAATGAAAGGTTGAGAAGATGGAAAGTCTCAAATTGAAAGCTTTAATTTTTTCATTCATTTTACAAATTTTCCAACATATTGTGCCTTCCTCAATCATCTAAATGAGCAACAAGTCGTATATGCTTTAATGAAGAAGAAATCATTAATGCAACTAGACAATAAGAGAAATAAGATAATTTTGAGGTTGATAGTATAGAAATACCAAAGGTTTTGTGCTAAGAAGCTCAAAAGCTAGAAATATTTCTGGCTTCAACATGAAGATGTCTTTGCTGACGAGTTATTACGTAGCTGCAAGTTCGAAGATGTGGTAACAATTCTAAAGAATTTATCATTGTCCGAAACTACTTCAGATAAATATTTTATTTCATCTTAAACTTTTAATGGAAGATAGCATATATTTTTTATAATATAAAGATAATTATTACTATGTGGAGGCAAGTTCCTTAAGACTGGACTTAGAAAAATTATAACTTATCACAACGTGGAGTTTATTCTTATTTATAACTGGCTCAATTTGGAACAAAAATTTTTATAACCACATGGAGATTATTCCTATATAGAGTAACACTATAGAGAGGTATTACTGTATAACAATTTAGAAAAATCATAATAAAATACTTAATTATAATCTCCACATTTATTAGTGAAAATTTGTGATCTGTCTATGGAGGTTTGCTAGACAAATTAACAAATCAAGTAAAATTCCTTTATATATCTTTATGCTATTTTAACTCTTCCACTTGGCTGTCTTTGTAATCGTCGTTCCATCGTCATAATCCATAACTTTTTTATAGTATTCTAAAAGACGTAAGGTGTGATAAGACAGCAAAGTCAAGCCTCAAGTTTTACAACCTAAGTGTAAAATAGGATTTTTTATTTTTAATATTATTTTAATTATTCTAAGACATTAACTAAATAAAATAATGCATACCAAATATATAAAATTATAAATACTATAATTACTTAATAATTTCTATAAATATATAATTTCCAAGTTTTCAAAAACTAGACAATTTTCAAGTTTCCAACTAGACATTCCTACTCAATGTATTGTGATGAGCCGAAAATTTTCCTTACAATAATTTTTTTCTTTCTCGAGAAGGTATGTTACATCTATTTCAGGGTATTGATATCCTATCGTGCAGTGAACAATTTAATCCTTAAATTGTTTTTAGCCAAAGTTGGATTTCTAAAACACTTGCATTTCAAATATATAGTGTAAGTTGTTTTACAAGTACAATTTGAAAAATTTCAAACAAACAACACATGCTCCAAAGCTATGAATAGAAAAAAAAAACCTCGAGTCGAGTTAGAACAACTACATGAAATATTATTCTTTACAAAATTCTCTTTATTGCAACTATTCAAAAATACAACTTGAAACTGTTTATGAGTCCAATATCTCATAAGTCATCATCTAACGTACCATCATCTGTCTTGTAGTCGAAAAGCTCGCATCCAACCATATTATCTTTTAATTCCCTAAAAGGGGTGTCATGATATGACAAAGAATATTGACATTCAGTGACTAAAGGAGCATGATGTTCGTGCGATAATGCACGTGATATATCTTTTATCTTACTTAAGATCTGTTCATTAAGTCACCTTGGTAATAATATTACATTCATGTGCATGTATGAACAATGGACTTCACATTTTCCACAATAATTTTTCACATATGTCGGTTCATTTTATCGTGCTTTTAATATTCGCAAATCAAACACGTGATAAAATAGACTTCAAGATAACATAGAACACAAATGAACCTAGCTTTCAGCCAACATATAATTTAACCCAAGTTTTAAGTCATCAACTTGCATGGACACCTAGTCTCAAATTCAAGTTTGGAACTAAACTTCTTATCAAGAATCAAGTCGCATGTAAAGATGAAGCAACATATTTCACAAAGATCAAATCATATACTTGCTCACAGGATGAGGTGCTTTCTTTACACATTAATTAAAGATTTTGCATGTAAGACAATTAAGCATATCTCCATATTCGGGACCTCCTTCTCACACTCGATTTCAAGCCTTATTTCTTGGTCGATTTTGTACGAATTTCGTACCATGTTAAAGGTCTTATCATATACTTTGCAACGCTATATGAATCGTAAAATATCAACAATCTCAGAGATCGTAAGACTCCTTAAAAAATAGCTGCTTGGTTGGGTTGAAAATGGGTCTCTTACTTTTTCAACTTTTTGGTCCTTAACCCAAAGTTTCATTTATTTTTAGTTAGGTCACAAAATGAATTATAAATTCTCAATGGATGTCTAGGCAAAAAAACTCGCCACCCCCCGCCTTGTCCCGCTCCGATGGGGATCATGGTCCCCGCCTTGAATCTATTTATTTTATTAAATTTTTATATTTTAAAATTTAAATCGTATTTAAAAAATATAAAATAATATTAAAAATTAATTAATTAATTAAACGGGATGATAAATGGAGATTTTTCTATCTTCTCTCCGCCTCCCAAAAATCCCCGACGGGGCGGGAACGGTAATGGCCACCTCGGCCCCTCCCTATCTCGTTGCCCTCCATATTGATGTCCTTTTAGTCCCTAAATAATTTATAATAGGAAAATTAGTGCCATTTGTCCCTAACGTATTGGGTCTTTTGTAATCTTGTCCCTACTTTCAATCCACTTTCGATATCAGTTAGCACAATTCTCCTTCTTGTTTCTAGTTCTGGTGGATTTGGGATGGGGCCATTCCATGGCAATTCCAAAGTTGGTACAGGAGGTGCATGATATATGTCTAACTCTCTTGAATTAGCAAGATCGTTAAACATGTCAATGACATCCTCATCAGTTTTAATCCTAATCAACCAATTTTTCAAAGTCAATCTCATCATTTTATATAGATAACTTATTAGAAGTTCATATCCCATTACTATTACAAACCTATCCAATGTATATCTGTTGAAAAATTCTGGATCTAACTAATCCAAATAGTCGACATTACCATGCAAATACTGAATATTGTCCATAGTCAGAAGAAAGTCTCATCTATGATTAAAATTAATGGTTTACAAATTTGACTTTACAACTATATTTAAACATTAAATAATTAGAGTTCTAAATCGTTATTGCAAATCAAATTTAAACATGTTGTAGGAATTGAATACAACACCAATATGCACCATGAGTCATTCTAAAATTTTAAATCCAAATCCTAAATGTAAAATATGGTCATGAAAATATAAAAACCCCAAACATGTGTAAACTATAGTTAACATAAAAATGATAACGTACTATCCATGACAAAAATGAGCATTTGTCATAAATCTTCTTTCAAATACACAATCATTTTGAAACAAGGATGAAAGAAATATTGAAAAAATAAAGAATATAAACTCACGATGTATTGGAGCAAGGTCATCAAATCTTCGATACATTGTGATGCTCAGAACGATCTGCACAAATACGAGATATGAACAATTTTAGTTTCGACTGTTGTACAACAACATGATACCCTTGATTACTCACATAAATAACTAGAAAAACACACACAAAATTATTAATTTGACGACTTTGTATTATGGGTTTGTTAGGCTGGAAACTCCAATTTCTCCAACTATATAAAGGATTTTTTTATCTCACCAGGAAGGAATGCTAGGGCTTCTATGCTTAAGGTAACTGGGTCCAAAAGTTTTCTAACGTTTAGTTTGACGAAAGAAATGAAGTTTGGTTTTCTTGCAAAGATGGCAGAGTTGTGAAGACGAAAATGCCCCTTAAAAGATAATCATGTGCTGCTCAGCGGGGAGTTAACAGTGGAAGTTGATAGTTTCAGTCAGAAAGGACGAATGTCGCACCAATCTCCATAGGTTAAGGATATCGCTACCAAAATTTAAAGGGCAAAAGACTTTATACGTTAGAGACAAATGGCACTATTTTCCTTTATCATATTTTGATGTTCTTTTTATAAATTATTTCAAATAAAGGGTAAATGGTACTGGGGTCCCGAACTTTTGAACATTCTGACGACGGAATCCCGAACCTTCAATTTCTAGCACCCCGGGTCCTTAACCTTAAAAAACATGCGAGCAAAGTTCTTCTGCTAAAAAAACTGTTAATTTGACTGTTAAATGGTCATTTTTTTAAAAAAATGATAAGATTACCCTTTTTCGAATTAAAACAAAAAAATAGAAAAAAAACAAAAAGAAAAAAAGAAAATTATTTCTCTCTCTCTCTCTCTCTCACACACACACACACACACACACACAAATCAAAGACTATAGAGGAATGGCACCCCATAGTAATCCACAACAAGAATTGCAGAAACTCCACCCCACCCATGGACAAAAAAAAGAAAATTCAGCTCCCCCAAACAAACCCATCCACCCAACCCCAACCCCAACCCCAACTCAAAAGCAATAGCAACCGGGTTGGATCTTATTGGTTGAGTCAGTTATCGAACGACTCAGTTTCAGTGGGTTATGACCGATGGCGATTTTGGAGTAGAAGATGTTCTAGAATGGGGGTTGATTGCAATTTTTTTAGTTGGTTGAGTGTTGGTTGGAGAAGAAGAAGTGAGGGAGGGAGGGGGTTTGTTGTAATTTTGTTTTTTGTTTTTTTGTTTTTTGTTTATTCTTTTTGTTTTAATTCGAAAAAGGGTAATCTTGTTATTTTAAGAACATTTTGACCATTTAATGGTCAAACTAACAGTTTTTTTAACAAAAGAATTTTGCTTACATATTTTCTAAAGATTGAAGACTCGGGGTGCTAGAAATTGAAGGTTCGGGACTCCAGTGTTATTTACCCTAAAATAAATTATAAATTTCACGATTTTTGATGTATTTTACAGACTAAATTTTAAATCCTTATTCATTCTTTTTTTATTTAAATAAATTATAAAATTTACAAATTTTCGTAGCATAGATTTATAGAAAGTTCATACATAATTTTCAAATTTCTAAAAAAAATGGGCCCATAAATTGTCCAAGAGTAATTTAGTGCATAAGCACACATTAACCATTGGGTCTACGAATATGATTAATCCATATTCAAATCTTCAAGTTCTTCAGACATTATTCTGTCCACTTTGTCTTGGATTCGAAGTTCGGCATCATCCCAATCCTTTAGACACAGTAAACTTTCTAATATGTCGGCTTTGAGTCTTGACCTGATATCAGATAAAACCCTGCCACTTATACTAAATGCAGCCTCCGATGCTACAGTTGACACCGGAGGTGTTAGTAGATCACGTGCCATTTTTGAAAGAATTGGGTAACTACGTTGATGTTGTTTCCACCATTTAAGTATATCAAAATTTTTTCTCTCCTCTTCATCTAACATACTAAGTACATCATGTGCAAAATACCTACCTAACTCTACAGGTGTATTATTAGAATAGGAAGGAAGAAGAACTAGAAGAAGAACCAACTAATTGTTGATTTTGAGTGGTCCTATGTGTCTTCGACGTAACTCCATAAGTCAATGTCATCGATTGATGACGAAGTATATGTTGGATTAGGGGTCGCATTACAACGTTTGTACAAGCCTTTTCAAAGATAAATCTCATACATAGAACATAAAGTTTGTTCTAAATTAGAACACGTATTTGGATTTCCAAAAGTTAATTTATCTGAAATTGCCATTATTGTTACTTTTGTACCCTCTAAGTTAAGTCGAGGATCCATGATACATGCTAATGGAAATAACATAGGTAATTGTTCCCAATATTTTCTAAATTTAGCTTCCATGACATCTATAATACTAGTAAAAAGAGCAAAATTCTTATACTTATGAAAATTGTTAGCAATATAATAGAAATGATTTAAAACAAGTGGAGTAGTTGGGTAATAAACACCAGAACATGCATTTGTTGCGTCGTAAAAAACTTTTAAAATTTTCTAACATGACCACATATTTCCCAATCATGTAATTCTAAATCATATTACGAGCCGTGTGAGTGTCGACCATTATATAATATCTGAGAATGCAATCTTCATAACCTTCACACGATTCAAGCATAAGATATGTTGAATTCCACCTATTGCCAACATCAGTTGCAAAACATTTTGATTGCAGCCCATTTTCTATACATAAAGCAGCAAAAACTTGTTTTCTTGATGGTGAAACCGAAATATAATTAATAGCAAATCTAATTTTTTCTAATTGTGGGCGTATAAATTGTAATCCATCTTGTACAATTAAATTAAACACATGGCACACACAACGAATATGAAATAAAATACCATCAAATTGTGGATTACAATGTTGCATTAATTTTTCAATTACTATATTATTTGGGCTGCATTATCAAATGTAAAACTACGAGCTTTAGAATCACATTTAAATTCATGTAACACACTTAATAAAACTTGATAAATATTATTTCCATTATGAGGATAGTCTATTTGTTTAAATGCTATTACTTTTTATGCATTAACCAAGAATTATCAATGTAGTGTGCGAGTTGCTACCATGTATCCTTTTTGGTTACAACCTGTCCATAAGTCTGATGTAAAAGATACAACACCATTGTAATTATTAATATCATTAATAATAGCTTGTTTTTTAGTATTATATCTAACAATAGTATCTCTACGAAGTGTATTTCTAGAAATACTAACGTACCTTGGTTGTAGATATTTTTGGATGAATGTAGTCCAATGAGGATTGTCCACCAAGCATAGTGGAAACCCGACATTTGCTATCAATTCGGTAGTCCTTCGTGTCGTGAAGTTCTTGTGAGTACATCCAGGTTGTTGAGAGTAGGACCACTAGACCCGGCCCCGGAGATCCAAAGCGGAGATGTGCCACGATTTGTATCCACACCTCCATGTTTGTATTGACACTTTTTGAAGTGTCTGTTTAGATGGGTCGTGCAATCCCCTTACGCCAAGCAAACTTCTCTGGCGGTGTTTGTTTGTGCTTTTGAACTCTGGGGACTCCGTTCACTAGTTTACCGATTGGCACCAACTCAAAATGCTCCCGACATTTAGCCTTTTGTTTTGTGGCTTTTCGTTTGGTGCTAGAGCCAAACGTCTGGCAGCTCGTGCAAGTGTCGACGAGGAATGGGTTCTAAAAGCGAGCGTTTTGCCACCCCTTGTGCAAGGAATGGGTTCTAAAAAATGTGATATTTTGCCACGTACTTAATTTTATATTATAATTTCACAATTATTTTTCAACATTTTAAATTATAAATATAACAAATGTAACGCATGTAACACATATTTTTTATATGAAATGTAACAAACATAACAAAGTGTTACAAAAGTAAAAACAGTATTTTTAGAATAAAAAAAAAATTAGAAAATATTTTTTAAATTATTTTGTATTTTATGGTGTATGGTAAAACTATCCCCAAAAATTTAAAAATAAGAATAAAAAAATGTACGCGTGCCTTCTGATGCCTAGACTCGCATTAAACGGTCAAAAGAATAGTGAATTAATTACATTTTTCCACATCTTGTCCATATGCTTGGCATTTTAAAATCATCCCATACATAAGCAGCGTCTTTTCACACTTTTAAAACGCTACTTTTTTACTACCTGTCTTTTCTTCGAATTTTTAGATGGAATAATTAGACAAATACCCCTAAAATCAAAAACATTTTCAAAAATCATGTTAAAACTAATTGAAATAATAAATACGGTTATAAAAATAACAAATACGGTTATAAAGCTTGAATACCGCACTATGTATTAATAATTACGTATATGACTCTAGCAAAAATGGAGGATCATGGACCCCACATCAATAAATAGCTATGACACCAAATTAAAAGATTGGAAGAAATCTATTATTCTAGGATACATTATTAGTATTTGGTGGGGCCATCCATGAATTAAAAAGAACAAGAGTTTTTGAATTTTTGCTTTATTTTTTCATGTGTTTAGTTTTTTGTTTTTAATTATTTCTTTTCTTTTTGTTGCTAATCTCATTTTTATTTATTTAAAAACATCATATTCTTTGTGTAAGAAAATTAAAATTCTACATTAAAAAATAATATGTTGTGTCACTTTTTAATTGAAAGACACAAGTTGTTTAAACTAAAATTTTCTAATAGAAATATATAACTAAGCCTACAATGTGTTTTAAAATTTTTTTAAACTAATATTAGATATTACTATAATAGTTTTTGTGTTTGACATGAATCAAGTTCTAGATTAAAAAGTCGCAAGTTGTTCACTTTTCAATTCAATGACGTAGCATACTGTGTAATTTGACATTTCTAATAGAATATTATTGAAGCTTACAATGTTTTTATATGAATCTTTAAACTAATATTCATATATTACTTTCATTTTGTATATGTTATGTTGGATGTGAATTAAATTTTCACTATAAAAAGTCACACGTTGTGTCACTTTTTAATTAAAAACGTGTGACTTTTTAATTAAAAAGTGACACAATGTGTAAATTGACTTTTCCGACTAATTTTTTTAATCAAGCTTACAATGTGCTTATAAAAATTTATTAAATTAACATTTTGCTATAAATATTATTTTTATTGTTGTGTAGAGCTTAATTAAGATTTTAGATTAGAAAGTAACAAGATGTGTCACTTTTAATTAAAAGACATTTTTTTCCAGAGAATGTCATTAGCTAAGTTTACAATGTGTTTATAATAACTTTTTAACTAATATTTAGATTTTATTTTTATTTTATTTTATTTTATTTTTGTGTTGGATGTGAATTAAAGTTTTGCATTAGAAAATGACATGCTATGTCACTTTTTAATTAAAATGTCACACACGTGTAATTCACTAATTTGACAAGTTCAAATAGAATATTTTGGCTAAACTTACTATGTATTTTGACAAGTTCAAATAGTAAGTTTAGCCAACAATTTATATTTGAACATGTCAAATTAGTGGATTCTTGAGTGTGTGACATTTTAATTAAAAAGTGATATAATATGTCATTTTCTATTGTACAACCTTTAAACACATTCAAAGCTTAGCCAATGATTTTTGTGTTTGTGTTTTTGCTTATAAGCACATTGTAAGCTTCCCTAATGACGTTTTGTTAAGAAAACAAACAAATTATATAGTATGTGACCTTTTAATTAAAAGTGACATATTTGTCACTTTCTTATAAGCACATTGTAAATAAGTTTTTCATTAAAAATGTCAATTTAAACATCATGTGACCTTTTAATTAATGATTGGGTGCCAATAGATGTTTTACAAAGGAAACAAGTGGAGAATTACAACACTAATAGTGATTGGGTGCCAAATAATGTTTGACAAGATTGAGAAGGTGGAATATTTTTGTAAACAACTTTTTGTAAGATGAGATAACTAGAACTACATGTTACGTGTAAATATAATGTATATGGTGGATGTAGGTATATGGGATTAAAAGTGTAGGTTTTGAAAGTTTCTTTGCAAAGAATATAAGTACGAATTATTTTTGTATAGAAGTGACATGTTATTCATGTCAAAAGTAACAACACACAATTATATTAGATGACTTTTTTTTTCAAATGTTGAATATAGATTGTGAAAGTGCATCTAATTGATACATTACTTTAATTATGGAAATCATGTATACATTTTGACAACCAATTTAGAGGTTTGTATAACGAAGAAATGACATTGTAATATCATTTATACATTGTGTCACTTATTGTTCTAAAAGTGACATATTGTGTCACTTTTTATTCTAAAAGTGACATATTGTAATTTCAGTATTCATCAAACTCCTTTAATCGTTGAAGTATCATATATACAATTTAGTATTAAGTGATAAGTTTTACATGTCATTATAATGTCAGGACTTATACAAAAGCAAAGCACATGAATGTTAATATTATTTTACATAGAAAAACCAATATGTATGAATAGTGAAATCGTGTCACTTTTTATTAAAAAAGTGACATAATGTAATATCAATATTTATCAAACTTCTTTAATGATTGAAGTATCACGTATACATTTTAGCATTAAGTGATATATTTTACATGTCATTCTAATGTCAGTACAAAGCACATGAGTATTAAGTCTATTTTGAATAGAAAAATCAATATATATAAAGAAGTGACATATGGTGTCACTTTTTTTTCTAAAAGTGACATATTGTGTCACTTTTTTGTTCTAAAAGTGACATAATGTAATATCAATATTTATCAAATTTTTTTAATGGTTGAAGTATCACGTATATATTTTAGCTTTAAGTGATAAATTTTACAAGTGATTCTAATGTCAGTACCTATACAAAATTAAAGTACATGAATATTAAGTCTATTTTGAATAGAAATACCAATATATGTGAAGAAGTGATATTGTGTCACTTTTTTGTTCTAAAAGTGACATAATGTAATATCCATATTCATCAAAGGTGTTGGAGTTTCAGTTATGTATTATATAGTTTCAAATCTAAAAAATAATCAAAAATGAAAAAACTCATAAACCTTGCAATTTTCTTTCTTTCGTGGCGTCTTCTTCAAAGATGCTGGAATTTGATACGATTTTCGATTGTGGCCATACTTTCCACATCTACCATATTTTGTACTTTGCTTTTTTTCTCCTTTTGTGATGGTATTCTTTCTCTTTAGGTTATCCGAATTTTTTCTTGGATCAAGAGCCAAAACTATTCTTGCTTTTACATCATCTGATATATTCTAATTATTGCGATCTCCAAGTGGATAAATTGTACTATTGTATGTTTGGATGTATATCTATGTTATGTAATATTTTGAATAATATAAATATGAGTCGTCATTTATCTTCGCAATAACTGCCAATGCGTGTGCACATGGAATTTTGTCCATTTGGAATTGATTACATGTGCATGTATTTTCTTCAATATTTACCAAATATGAGGCACAAACATCACTGACTTGGTATATTATTGAACTTGAAGCTGATGCATGTAAAAAATGATGCAAGAAAATACTGTATTAATAAACTATGACTATTAAATGCTTTCATGTCATTTAACTCCAACTTGTATCTAATTATATGTAGACTCAAAGACCATATGAACCTCATGAAATTTTAAAAACTCAGAAAGTGACACACTATGTCATTTTTTATTATAAGCATATTTTCATTACGATAAGACTCAGCATATAATAAGATTACAAAAGCAAAACCTTCCAATCAAATATTAATTCAAATGACAAAGAAGAAACAACTAAATATTATATTTTAATGCAATGCCAAATGAATGATATTTAGTTCATGTAATTTATAGTATTTTACCTTCATTTTCTTTGACACTGAAATATATACATTATTATCAAATTGAAACATCCATATGAGACACTGTGTGACATTTTGATTAAAAAGTGACACACTATATCACTTTTCAAATACTCAAACTTAATTCATATCTAACACAAAAAGAGTAGAGATCAATATCGAAATATCAATTAAAAGATTTTAGTTATAAGATCATTATATCTTTAAGAAAAGATGTTCTATTAAAAAAAACTTAAATTTGATTTTTTTGGTACTTTTTAAGCCAAACAATGACAGAGCATGTCACTTTCTTATCCAGTAGATTAATTCGTATTCAAGAAAAAAATGATATATTAATGTTTGATTATCCTCACTTATTCATATCACTCAATAATACACAACAAATATGTAGTTAAATCCAGCAGTTAAATCAATCATAGAAAAGTTTGTGATCTAAATTTGTTGAGTCACTTTTATACATTGTTCTGTCATTTTTTAAAATAAAAGTGATAGAACATGTCACTTTATTATCCAGTATATTAATTCATATTCAAAACAAAAAAAAATGATACAATAATGTTTAATCATCATCAATAATTCATGTCACTCAATAATGCACAACAAATATAAAGTTAAATCCAACAGTTAAATCAACAACAGAGAAGATTGTGATCCAAATTTGTTGTGTCACTTTTATATATTATTCTATAACTTTTTAAGAAAAAAGTAACATAGCATTTCACTTTTCTATTCAAAACCTCAATTCATATTCAAGACAAAAAATAAGATACATTAATGTTTGACCATTCTCAATAATTCAAGTTACTCCATAATACACAATAAATATCAAGTTAAATCTAGCAATTAAATCAATCACAGAGAAGATTGTGATCCAAATTTGTTATATCACTTGTATACATTATTCTGTCTTTTTTAAGTAAAAAGTGATAGAACATGTCACTTTTCTATCCAAATTCTCAATTCATATTCAAGACAAAAAAAATAAAATATTAATGTTTGATCATTCTCAATAATTCATGTCACTCCATAATGTACAACAAATATCAAGTTAAATCCAACAGCTAAATCAACCACCACTACAACAAAATTGTGATTTCGCGACAAGATATTTTGCAACATACATAAATTTGTCACAATAAGTGATTTAGTGCGACACCTTTCTCAAGTTTGTCGCAAAGATTGTGGTGGAAAAAATAAGTATCAAAAAAATATAAAGCGACATAAAAAGTTGTCGTGAAATGTCAAAAGGCGCGACAAGTAATAAAAATTGTTGCCAAAAACATGATGGGAAGCATGGCGACAAACTTTTATTTCTTGCAATAAATTTTTTTGTGATGCAATAGATCTACTTTTTGCAACAATGAATATTTATTGCTAAAATTTCTAGAATGGAAGAAAAAATTTACAATACATATTTGTCATTGCTCTATCTTGTAGGGATGTTGGAAAATAAATATTGACATCCACATTCGTCGCCTATTAATCTTTGTAATGAACAATATTTTTCAAATTCTACTATTGTTCATAAATAAATGTTTTAAATTATTTAACAAATAAGTAAATTATTAATAAATATGTACAAACATGCAATTATATTTTTTTCAATAGGAATTTACTTTCTTAGTAAATTGTATTTAACGTATGAATTGTAAAAATTTCAAAATAATAAATTTTGATGAGCAAAGATGGGTGAAGAGAAAATTGTGATCCAAATTTGTCATGTCACTTGTATACATTGTTTTGTCACTTTTCTATCCAAAGTCTCAATTCATATTCACGACATAAAAAATGATACATTAATATTTGCTCATCCTCAATAATTCATGTCAATCCATAATGCACAACAAATATCAAGTTAAATCAACCACAAAAAAGATTGTAATCCAAATTTGTTATGTCACTTGTACATTGTTCTGTCACTTTTTAAGCAAAAAGTGACAAATCATGTCACTTTTCTATCTAAAACCTGAATTTATATTAAAAAAATGATACATTAATGTTTGATTATACTCAATAATTCATGTCACTTAATAATGCACAACAAATATCAAGTTAAATCCAACAGTAAAAAAATCAAATAGAAGATTGTGATCCAAATTTGTTGTGTTACTTGTATACATTGTTCTGTCACTTTTTAAGCAAAAGGTGACAGAGCATGTCACTTTTCAATCTAAAGCCTCAATTCATATTCAAAAATAAAATGATGCATTAATATTTGATCATCCTCAATAATTCATGTCACTCAATAATGCACAACAAATATCAAGTTAAATCCAGCAATTAAATCAACCACGGAGAAGATTGTGATCCAATTTTGTTGTGTCACTTCTATACATTGTTCTATCACTTTTTAAACATAAAAAGACATAGAATGTCACTTTTCTATCTAAAGTCTTAATTTATATTCAAAACAAAAAAAAAAAAATGATACATTAATGTTTGATGATCCCCAATAATTAATGTTACTCCATAATGCACAACAAATATCAATTTAAATCCAGCACTTAAATCAACCACATATAAGATTGTGATCTAAATTTGTTGTGTCACTTGTATACATTATTATGTTACATTTTAAGAAAAAGTGACTAAGCATGTTACTTTTCTATATAAAGGCTCAATTCATATTCAAAACAAAAATATCGATGCATTAATATTTGATCATCTTCAATAAATCATGTTAATCTATAATGCACAACAATTATCAAGTTAAATCCAACAGTTAAATCAACCACAGAGAAGATTGTGATATAAATTTGTTGTGTCACTTGTATACATTGTTCTGTTACTTTTTAAGAAAAAAGTGACAAAGCGTATCACTTTTCTATCTAAAGCAAACATTAATCTTTGATCATCCTCAATAATTCATGTCAATCCATAATATACAACAAATATCAAGTTAAATCCAACAGTTAAATCAACCACATAAAAAATTGTGATCCAAATTTGTTATGTTACTTGTATACATTGTTGTGTCACTTTTTAAGCAAAAAGTGACAGATAATATCACTTTTTCATCTAAAGCCTCAATTCATATTTAAAAAAATGATGTATTAATATTTGATCATCCTCAATAATAATGTCACTCAATAATGCACAACAAATATCAAGTTAAATCCATCAGTTAAATCAACTACGGAGAAGATTGTGATCCAATTTTGTTGTGTTACTTGTATACATTGTTATGTTACTTTTCTATCTGAAACCTCAATTAATAATAATAATAAAATAATGCATTAGTGTTTGATTATCATCAATAATTCATGTTACTCAATAATGCACAACAAATATCTAGTTAAATCAATCACGGAGAAGATTGTGATCTAATTTTGTTGTGTCACTTGTATATATTATTGTGTCACTTTTTAAGCAAAAGGAGACACAACATTTCATTTTTCTATAAAGTCTCAATTCATATTCAAGACAAAAAAATAATAATACATTAAAGTTTAATCATCCTCATTAATTCATGTCACTCCATAATGCACAATAAATATCAAGTTAAATCCAACAATTAAATCAACCACAGAGAAAATTGTGATCCATATTTTTTATGTCACTTTTTAAGAAAAAAGTGATAGAAAATGTTATTTTTCTATCTAAAGCCTCAGTTCATATTCAGAACTAAAAAAATGATACATTAACGTTTGATCATCCTTAATAATTCATTTCACTCAATAATGCAGAACAAATATCAAATTAAATCCAGTCGTTAATTCAACCAGAGTAAAGATTGTTATCCAAATTTGTTATGTCACTAGTATACATTGTTTTGTCACTTTTTAAGCAAAAAGTTACAAAGTAATTCACTTTTCTATCTAAAGTCTCAATTTATATTCAAAAAAAAAAAAAATGATACATTAATGTTTGATCATCTTCAATAATTCATGTCATTCCATAATGCACAACATATATCAAGTTAAACCCAGCAATTAAATCAATTACGGAGAAGATTGTGATCCAAATTTGTTATGTCACTTCTATATATTGTACTTAAAAAGTGACAGCGCATGTCACTTTTTTATCTAAAGCCTCAATTCAAATTTAAAACTAAAAAAATGATATATTAATGTTTGATCATACTTAATAATCTATGTCACTCAATAATGCACAACAAATATCAAGTTAAATCCAACAATTAAATCAATCACATGGAAGATTATGGTCCAAATTTGTTGTGTCATTTGTATACATTGTTCGTGTCACTTTTTAAGCAAAATGTGACAGAGCATATCAATTTTCTATCTAAAACCTCAATTCATATTCAATAACAAAAAATTGATACATTAATGTTTGATCATCCTCATTAATTCATGTCACTCCATAATGCACCACAAATATCATGTTAAATCCATCAATTAAATCAACCACAAAGAAAATTGTGATCCAAATTTGTTATGTCACTTGTATACATTGTTATGTCACTTTTTAAGCAAAAAAAGATAGAGCATGTGACTTTTCTATCTAAAGCCTCAATTCATATTCAAGACAAAAAAAATGATACATTAATATTTGATCATCCTCAATAATTCATTTCACTCCATAATGCACAACAAATATCAAGTTAAATCTAGCAATTAAATCAACCACGGAGAAGATTGTGATCCAAATTTGTTATGTCACGTGTATACATTGTTCTATCACTTTTTAAGAAAAATGTGACAGAGAATGTCACTTTTCTATCTAAAGCCTCAATTCATATTCAAATCTAAAAAAATGATACATTGATGTTTGATCATCCTCAATAATTCATGTCACTCAATAATGCACAACAAATATCAAGCTAAATTCAGCCGTTAAATCAACCACAGAGAAGATTGTGATCCAAATTTGTTATGTCACTAGTATACATTATTTTGTCATTTTTTAAGTAAAAAGTTATAGAACATGTCACTTTTCTATCTAAATCCTCAATTTCATATTTGGAATTAAAAAATTGATACATTAATGTTTGATCATTCTCAATAATATATGCCACTTAATAATGCACAACAAATATTAGTATACTACTTTCTTGTGATAAGATCCGACCGTAGACTTTATTATGATGATAGATTGAGGCGGTGAACAGATTTTAGAGATGATTGATAGAGGGAGATGGAATGAGGAGGTGAGCTAATTTTGGAGATGATCGGTTGAGGAAGATGATAGAATTAGGGAGATGGATTAAAGTGATCAACAAATTTTAGAAGAAATGATTTTGTGAGGGAGAAATAGAAGATGTAGTGACACACGGACGTTTAAATATTTTTTTCATCCCGTAGAGGAGAAAACTTCATACGGTCGTGATTAAGTTAAATCTAGCAGTTAATCAACCACATAGAAGATTGTGATCCAAATTTGTTGTGTTACTTGTATACATTGTTCTCTCACTTTTTAAGTAAAAAGTGACTGAGAATGTCACTTTTCTATCTAAAGCGTCAATTCATATTCAATACAAAAAAAAAGATATATTAGTGTTTGATCATGCTCAATAATTCATGTCACTCAATAATGCTCAACAAATATCAAATTAAATCTAGCAATTAAATCAACCATAGAAAAGATTGTGATCCAAATTTGTTTTGTCAATTTTTTATATTTAGAACTAAAAAAAATGATATATTAATATTTGATCATGCTCAATAATGCACAATAAATATCAAGTTAAATACAGCAGTTAAATCAACCACAGAGAAGATTGTGATCCAAATTTATTGTGTCCTTGTATACAATGTAATATCACTTTTTAAGTAAAAAGTGACAAGCATTTTACTTTTATCACGACCATAGAAAGTTTTCTCCGCTACTGAAAGAAAAAATTACTTAAACGTCCGTGTGTCACTACATCTTCAATTTCTCCCTCATAAATTTATCTCCTCCAAAATTTGTTGACCGCTTTAATCCATCTCTCTGATTAGATCATCTTCCTCAACCGATCATTACCAAAATCTGCTCACTTCCTCAATTCATCTCTCTCAGTCGATCATTTTCCTCCATCGATTATCTCCAAAATTCTTTCATCGTGTCAATCCATCATCATAATAGAGCCAACGGTCGAATCCCACCGCAAGGAAGCAATATACTAGTATCTAAAACCTCAATTCATATTCAAAAAAAAAATATGATACATTAGTGTTTAATCATCTTAAATAATTCACATTTATCCATAATGCAGCAAATATCAAGTTAAATTCAACACTTAAATCAACCACAGAGAAGATTGACATCCAAATTTGTTATTTCATTTGTATACTTTGTTCTGTCATTGAGCATGTCACTTTTCTATCTAAAGCTTAAATTAATATTCAAAACTAAAAAAAATGAGACATTAATGTTTGATCATCATCAATAATGCACAACAAATATCAAGTTAAATCCAGCCGTTAAATCAACTACAGAGAAAATTATGATCCAAATTTGTTATGTCACTTGTATACATTGTTCTGTCACTTTTTAAACAAAAAATTACAGAGCATGTCACTTTTCCATTTAAAGCATCATTCATATTCAAAAAAAAAAAAAATTGGTACATTAATTTTTTATCATTCTCAATAATTCATGTCACTCCATAATGCACAACAAATATTAAGTTAAATCTAGCAGTTAAATCAACCACAAAGAAGATTGTGATCCAAATTTGTTGTGTCACTTGTATACATTGTTCTATCACTTTTTAGGCAAGAATGTCACTTTTCTATTTAAAACGTCAATTCATATTGAAAAAAAAAAAAAAAGATCCATTAATGTTTGATCAGGCTCAATAATTCATGTCATTTAATAATGCACAACAAATATCAAGTTAAATCGAGCAATTAAATCAACCACAAAGAAGATCGTGATCCAAATTTGTTATGTTACTTGTACACATTATCTTTTTAAGCCTATCTAAAGCTGAGATTCATATTCAAAATTAAAAAAAAAATGTTACAAATGATTCATTAATTTTTTATCATCCTCAATAATTCATATCATTCAATAATGCATAACAAATGTGAAGTTAAATTTAACAGTTAAATCAACCACATAGAAGATTGTGATCCAAATTTTTTGTGTCACTTATATACATTGTTTTGTCACTTTTTAAGCAAAAAGTGACAAACATGTCAATTTTATATCTAAGGCCTCAATTTATATTCAAAACAAAAAAATGATATATTAATTTTTTATCATCCTCAATAATTCATTTAACTCAATAATGCACAACAAATATCAAGCTAAATCCAACAGTTAAATCAACTACAGATAATATTGTGATCCAAATTTGTTGTGTCACTTGTACGTAGACATTCTTCTGTCACGTTTTAAGCAAAAAAGTAACAGAGCATGTCATTTTTCTATCCAAAAAACCATATTCATATTTACATTTTTAGAAACACATTCTATGCATCTCTATAATTGGTAATTGATATTCACACACATGTTTAGAAGACTTTACTCAATATCATTGATCTAAAGTTAAAATTTGATAAACATTAACACAAACAAAAATATAAGAAATTACAAATTTATAATGAAGTGAATGAAGAAAAATGTGTCTAGATTGAAATCGGAATATGAGATAATTTACCTTTGGAGATTGAAGTCGGAATATGAGATAATTTACCTCAAAACCATTTGTATGCACTTACTAAGCATGTTATTGAATATTTCGAAACAAAAATCAGAAAATTATGTAATTCAAATAAAAACTACTAGTATACCACTTTTTGCAGTAGAATCTGACGGTTTGCTCTATTATGATAATGGATTGAGAGAGTGAACAGATTTTGAAGATGATCGGTGGAGGGAGATGATCGATTGAGAAAGATGGATTGAGGAGTTCATCAGATTTTGGAAATGATCAGTTGAGGGAGATGATCGAATCAAGAAGATAGATTGAAGTAGTCAACAAATTTTGGAGAAGATGATTTTTTGAAGAGAGAAATTGATGACGTAGTGACATACAGTCGTTTAGTACTTTTTTTTCTTGTAGCGAAGAAAACTCCCTACGGCCGTGATGAAGAAAAATAAAATTTATCATATTACCTGAAAATTTTAGATTTTGAGTTGTGAATTTGTGCTAAATTGAAGAAGAAATAACGAAAATTCGTTACAATAATATAGAAGAGATCCGTTTTTATTATGAATTTGGATTTGTAAGAAATTTTTGTTCATTTTTAATTTGGATTTTAGCGAGGTTAGGTTTTCCGTTTGATTATGGAGTTAATTTGGTTTTGAGCGTATGTAATACGGTTGTAATGTATAAATTACTTTTAGGCTGATTTTTTAAAAAGTCCTTAATTTTATGGGTGTTTGTGTAATTTGCCATTGTATCTAAATAAGGGGTGCTATTTTTAGAGGAAAAAAATGGTAGGGTAAGACCCTGAGCATAAGAGCTGGCCATTCGTCGGCCAAATTTGAACGGACCATGCCATAGGGCCGCTCTGCCCCCAATTGCCACCCAAACTCTATATCTTGTCTTAATTACTGAATAAACACAAAAACAAAAAACGAACAAATTTGCAAGCCAAGTCAGACATGTCGCTAGTAAAAGTGTAACTATTAAAATTTGAGTTCGTCTTAAGAGACCAATTTGTTTAAGAATAATAGGACAAATTCTTATATATTAGTTAATATTTCATATTTACTTTTAACATGCCCTGCAAGATGATAGTTCATCTGAACATACCAATCTTGAAATTTGAATGCTCATTTGAACTATAGACGGATTGAATTGTCTATTTGAGCTCATTAGAGTTGATACTATATTAGCCATTGGTCTAAATATTTAATCTATTATATATGATCACATGTGATATTTAAATTTTATCTTCAACATGCTCTCTCCTCACGTATAGGCCGAAAAAAAATTCATAAAATTTGACACATGTACAATTTTATTAAATGGATATCGACAACTTGAACTTAGAATACCTAGCTAGAAATCTAAAGTAAATAGAGCCTGAACTTTAATTGATTTCATGGACTCAGCCAGCAATCTGTATAGTTCTTAGCACAAATAATTAATACTACAGAATTCTAATTAGTGTTTCTCTCTTGCTGCAAGTAGACACTGAACAAAAGAATGAATACTAAGAATCCCTTCAGTGGCATATTATATATAGTCCTCTATTGTAGTCCGTGAGATCTAATACTGACAGACTTCATTACATCTATTCTCTCCAGTTCCATTCTTGGCATTCCTCGTATCACTGAAAATCAAGAAACTCTATCCCCTTCTTCACATGCAGTAGCAGGTTGTAACGATTCTTTCTTGTCTGCATTGCTCGATTCCAAAGGTTGTTGGCTAGTTTGAGGATCATCTTCAATGGACTGGGAAATAATTCCAAGAGATGCTTCGTATCTGTTATTGGTTTATACTTGGATATCTTCTTCTTCTTCTCCATCTGGAGCTTTAGAGGAAGCAAGGAGGGATTGGCGGCAGAGAGGGCATGTAGTGTGAGTGGCTAGCCAGAGGTCGATGCAATCCATATGAAATGTATGCCCGCAGGCTGGTATCTGTTGAAGTTTGTCGTCTGATTGGTAATCCGCAAGGCACACCGAGCATCTGTAATCAGGAAACAGGAAATCCTTTTAATTATATAACGGAATTTTGGAAATTGAAGATCCTAATATCTAAAGCTTGGACGAAAAACCTTTTGAAGGTGATAAAGAAACTAAGAGCCTATACTCGGCTAATTTTAAGACGAAACTCTCTAACTCAAGCAATCTTTCCAAACTGAGAAAAAATTCGCTTCTCAAGACTTGTTTAGACAAAGTACCGCCTTTAAATCAATCAAAATTCTTCATCGGAGCTAAATACAAACTACATTCACGTATTAGGTGAAATCTGACCATATGCTGCTGTCTGTCGTTCCAACTTAAACTGTTATCTGTCGTTCACTGATCCTTTTGATAATTTACAATACCGTATTTCTATTTTGATGCCCTCAAAGCGATCAATCGGTGAACAAAGTGTTGGAACAATGAATGATCTTTTCTACCAGGTTCTAAAGCTGATGATAACGAAAACAAAACCATAAATTATAATTGCAATCCATCTTTACAAATAGGGGTGGGCATGGGTTGGTTTGGTTCGGTTCGGTTTTGGGCCCAAACCGAAACCGAACCGACCAATTCAGTTTAGCCATTATCGAAACCGAACCAAACCGCGCGTTGGATGAAACCGATCCAAACCGAACCGACCAATCTTGGTTCGGTTTGGTTCGGTTTAAACTTTAATGTTTTGGGTTTGTATACACAAAAAAAAATTAATTTTATAATTCCAAATTCAAATTTTCTTTACAACATGCAATATGTTATTAACAAAAATTTACAAAAAATTTAAATATAACTCCCATTTATAAAATAACCTATTATTTACAATATGTTTTTTGACATGTTATTTATAAAAATAACTCTCATTTCTCGGTTCGGTTTTTTTGGCGGTTTGGTTCGGTTTTTGCCCAAATCGAAACCAAACCAAACCAAACCGAATATATTTTTAAATTAGTAAACCAAACCAAACCAAACCAAACCGCCAGGGTGTGAAAAACCGAACCAAACCGATCCGATTCGGTTCGGTTCGGTCGGTTTGAGCGGTTTGGCGGTTTGGATGCCCACCCCTATTTACAAAGCATAAGACAGATTGCAAACAAGATGTAAATTTTCAGAGAAGAGTTTAAACATTGGCTGTCCAAGTCTCAACATCAGTGAACAGATATTGCTTCACTATTGTATAAGCAAAATTCAGACTTATGTAGAATAAAAAAATAAAAAACGGAAACATAATTGAATGAGCACCATTGACATATGAGAAATTTCATGAACTTAACGTTTCCTTTGTTTATACATATTTACGACTAGTATAAAGATAGATGTTGTCCCCATAAAAGAATATGTTACAGCATGCCTAAACCGAACACGTGAAACCAAAAATAAAAAAAACAAATGTCCGCAGTAGTTTCAATGAAAACCAAAATCCCATGAGTGAAACTGGATAGCGGTTCAAGATAGACCATATTTACGCTATTTTCTTTCTCGTGCATGGAATTGATAGAAGCAAATCAAATGTACTAACATTCCACAACATTATGATTGTGATAGTAGGGTTAAGATTATAATGAGTGAGCCCTGCTGACCAAATTGATTAAAATTTCAAGTTCTCATAGAGCCATGATAGACGAGTTTTCAAACTGTTGCAGCTACACAACTAAGAATCAAAAGTTTCACAATCTTTCCTAAGAGAGAAATAAATGCAAAATATCTATTCTATTGAATGCATTTGTTTACCACAAAAATCATTAGGATTTGCTTCTCATGAAAAACATAGCTCTTTAGTTAACAAGCAGTCAGAAATCACTCGCTTCGTGCAAAGACACATAGTATTTGAAGAAATGGACACTTAATGGATGGTAGGTACTCTCAAGTGAGTGGTTGATAAGTTTTTAAATTCAATTACCGAATAGCATAAAATAAAATAAAAATTACAGAAAATAGAAAATTACAGACAAAATCGAAGGGCTTTTATGACGACGTTAATGATTTTAGGATGGCCTCAATCCAGTAAAATTTCATTACTCAGAGTAAGACTAAAAATATATCCTCCCTGTGACAACTTTTACCACCTCCTATCTTAAAAGTTCATTATTGGTAAGCTTTGGTCTCTTAATTAAGAGCACATACACATTAATCAATCTTCCAAATTGCTAATTTAGTATTTTACTCACTTTAGAGAACACTAAGTACATTTATCTTCCTCCCTTAAATCCTTCAAGCTGGGATATAACGCTGTTTTAGGCTCCATTCTCTAGAAAAAGGAGAAAAAGGATAGCCTATTTTTACAGAAATGATTGAAAAATCCCCCACCTCCCAAAAAAAGCATTATTTCAAAGCAGCGGCTCTTACTCAAGTAACATACGCATTAGTATATCTCAAAATTGCTTGCACTCACTTTTGAGAACGATGCACGTACAGTATCTTATCCAAACTTCTCCGCTTAAATCTTTCATGCAACACAGCTGTCATAAGCTCACTCCATTCTCTCAAAAGAATGGGATAAGAAAATAACATTTTTATTGCACAGATGTAAATCTGGACAGGATAGAATTAGGTTTATCCCCAGATTCCAGGTTCATTGGACATTTTAGTGGATGTAAACCTGGATCACTTGAAATGGAAAAAAAAGATTTATTGTACCGACCCTAATATTTATTGGGTTAAGTCTGGTTCTTGTTCTTGTACTTGTTGTCCTGTCACTATAGGCAAGGTTTGCAGTAGTCGTGTCTATTGATCTTTTTTTCTGAAACTAACCGCTTTTCTTGATTAAGCACCCAAACTTCAAACGATTTCACCCTCAAATCATTCTAACCAAAACCTAGAGCAATTAAAGACCTGCTGCTCCTGCTAAGTATCACATAGTGTTCACTCTATCACCTCTCCAGCAACCATGGGTACTAAGCTTTGCAAATCTGCAACTGTTGTCCAAAAGATACTTCAAAATTTCCTTGCCCAATACCATTATGATCTGGATGAATGTTGCAAAATGTGATAGGATTCAGCTGTTTGCGAGTTTCAAAATACAGATGGATCAGAATTTCAATCAGCCAAGATAGTTTGGATTGTGCCATGGTAACAAATTTACAGTATTTGTGTGTGTTTCAAACTAATAGCATATTTACAAAAGATAAGCCGAATGTGTGCAAAATATAGTAGTCTCCAGACTACGTTTTTGGAAATTCAAATAATTCAAATAGAACATGGGAGAATTAATCATCGGACCATGACCTACGAGTAAAGGAACGTGAGATTCACTAGCCAGTAGTTGCACCACGTAAAATATTCCCGTTTCCTTTGAACTGGAAAATGGTGAAGCCTGCTTTGGCCAGTTACCAGGTTGCCCCTTTCAGCATTCTCAAGTGGTAGGGACCAAGTCCAGTCCACATTCAGAAAGCCATGTCTTTTCAGAACTCAACATTAGATTGTGATTGTTTTGGCCTTCCTCTTTCTAGAAGTTTCACCTTGCATCTCCATGTTTAACGTCAAAAATGCATCTACAAGTGTTGTCTTCTAATTCTTAGACACAGCATTAAATGCACTAGCATATAGAACTGTCCTTCAATGTGGTTTGTCACAGATAAAATTATTTTAGCTAATAGCTTTCGATCCGTCAAAGTAATCCGAATATATCAATGCCTGTTCTTGAGTTATTATTATGAAAATAGCAGCAAAATTATTTAACCATGATTAAGTGCTTAGAGTCAATCCCATAAGAATTTTGCAACTCTCTCTCCCTCAACAGATCCTTTTCGCAACATACACGAAAAATGATATATCCACGGAAGACTTCTATCCTTCGGTCATTCAATATCCTTGAATGGGGTTTAATTATATAATTCACCACCAACCTATGCTACATACACGACAATCGAGTCCTCAACCACTCAAATAAGGGATGAAAAGAGGAAGAAGAAAAAGTAACTCTAAAGGAGGAAGTCTAGCATATCCACGGTGGATACCACAACTGCGACACTTTTTTCTGATTTTATATTTTTATATAATATGCATATAAATTTTTTGTAAAAAACATCTTTACAAAATATGACTTGTGAGTATGCTTACCCAGAAGGATAGATATGGATACGTCTTAACATGGGTAGGGGCAAGCCCGGTTCTAGGCCGAGGCGAGTGAGGCCATCACCTCGGGCCCAAAATCGAAGGCCCTATTTTTTTCCAAAAAAAAAAAAAAAAATTTATGTGAAGTACTTTTTTTTTCTCTCAGACAGACTCAGCAAATTATGTGAAGCCCATTTGTGAAACAAAGAAGAAGCAAGAAGGAAGATGGAAGAAATGAAAGATGAGGAAATATAAGAGATTGTTAAGGTGGGTTTTTTTTTTTTGTTTCCCTCAATGGTGGCGGTGCAAAATTTAATTTTTTCCATTGGCGGTGTTTTTTCTTTTTCCCTCAGTGGCAATTTTTTTATGTTTTCCAGCGGCGCACATTTTATAATCATTCCTTTAACGGTGCAAACCCTGGTGTTAAATGATTATATTATATATTATAATCAAAATGCTTGCATTAAGAATAATGAAGCAAATTTTTACCATTTTTGCATTATTATCTCCACTCGAAAGTGGAGTTTAAACTTTTGTTTATAATAAGTTAAGCAGATCTAGTGCAACTACTTGTCAAAATAAAATTAATTTGTTACTTACTACTCATAAATTCTCAAAATCTCTTCAATTCTTTAACCTTGTTAAGCAGATCTAGTGAAGTAAAATATGATTTTTTTTTTTTTACGTGTTAAGAAGAAAGCTTGGGAGGAGAAAGATTTTTTTTGTACAAATGGGCCATTTTTTCTTTTGTGAGAGATAGGAAAGATGGGACAAGTATTTAGCAATGACAATTAAGCCGGTGGGGTGCAGTAGAGTGGGGTGCCTAAGGTTGTGGAGGAAGAATGAGAATGGGCGGGGAGAGGAGAAAAGTGAGAAAGGTTACATTGAGAGACAACTTAAGTTTTAGACGATTGGTTCAACCCAATAAGAGACGTAGCCGTTAAATTTTATGTAGAAGTAGATATTAATCCAAATATGAGCATATAAACTTGAAAAAGTAAGGTTTTATTTTGTAGGTAGGCTTCCAAATTGGTGCGTGATTTCGCCTGTCTCAAATAAGATGCTAACCATATCGGTTACAATTGTATATTCAGATAGTAGTTTCTCTAAGTTAAAGTTGATCAAGACTTATCTCTGATCAACTATATTACAAGAAAGATTGAATTGATTAACTATGTTATCAATTGGGAAAGAAATGGTTGAACAATAAGATTATTCAAATTTGATTGATATTTTTGTTTCTAAAACCGCAAGGCGAGTATTATTTAAGTGATAGTTTAAAACATTTTCGACCTTTTTATTTAATTATAATATAAATATTTTGTATAATACATCTTGTTTGACGTTTTTTTTTTTTTGTTGTTTTAAGTTTACTAGTCTCGTAAAAGACTTGTAAATTTTGAATACATACTACAATTTGGAGAGGCCCTAATTTATGGAGTTCACTCAGGCTGTTACTTATAGGAAAGGAAAGGTGTGGGCATCTTTACCTATATTGAATATTAAGTTAACCTTAAAATCTCATTTTTGTGCTATAATATAAAACATCACAGAAGCTATAGGTCAAACCTGTGATGCTCGGAATCTCCATTTGGGATGAAGTACCCGTGTCGACACGACAGGGTACGGGTACGGATCTCGGGTTGGATCCTTGGTGAAAAAAGTGGAAACGGCAATGAAAAGGAAGAAGACAAGAGAAGGTGAAAGGAAGAAGACAAGGAAAGATTGACTTACCATTGTTGGCTGATTTGTTGCAGTGGAGAGAAGAAGAAGACGCTGCTGCTGTTGGAGAAGAAAATGCTGCATTTTGTTTTGTTTTGTTTTGTTTCTAGGGTTAAAAGGATATGGATTTAAATAGAATATGGGCTCTTTTTGGACAAAAAACTATTGGAATTTGGGTTGAGCTAAGGTTTTAGTTGGATTTTTTTTAGTTGCAAAAATATCTTCGTAATTTTAACATCAATTGCAAGAAGGTCCATGAAATTTTAAAGACTATATAAAGAAAAATAAAAAATAATTACAATATAAAAATAAAAACGAAAATTAATAATTAAATTAAAAATACTTTATTATTATTTTAAATTAATTTCTATAAAAAAAAAAAAATTTAAAATATGTAAGATGTATCTCCGTACCCATCCGAAACTTGAACCTTTTTTAGCCTTATCCCCGTATCTTAGATTTTAGAAGAAGAAGAATCTGACACTTAGATACGTACTTGTACCCGACACCCGTACCCGAGTCCAAGCAACATAGGGTCAAACCGTAGTAGATAATGTCGTACTTTTATTTCATCATAAATATAGTGGTATTACAACACCTTTATCAAAGGAGAAGTGGGTATAAAGTGACACAAAAATATATTTCTCTCTTCAAACATTTAACCCTAAGCCTTGAGGATAGCACAATCGTATATCTAATACTGGTATCCAATCAAACTCCCAGCCATCATGCATCAAAGCCAATTGTTCTTCCATTAAGTCATGAAGCATAATAATCTAAAAGGTGAGAAAATATGTGGGATGAGGATATCATCATATTCAGTGAATGGAACATGGCTCATGTGCAAACTATATGCATGAATCATAAATACGTGAATGCAATTTGATTAATTCTAATGCATGTGGGCCCCTTCCTATGAACCACGCGGTTGCCTCTTGAGCTCAATTTACGGCACAAAGTCATTACAGCACGAAAGCCAATTTCAGGCACTAAGCCAATACATTATATAACTGATCTGATATGTGGCGACTCTTTTGCCACCTAGGATACAACACAGGGATTGTCCTATGCAATGCTTCCTTATCATACATCATTTTTATCATCATGAAGCACGTGAATGGTACTTGGAGAAGTTTCATGATTACATTATGCTCTCTAACGTACTAAATTTCAATAACATATTCATGATGATCATACCGTGGAATTTAACCACAATTTCTTTATTTACATCCAGTCACAAATCACATGACCGTAAGTGGGATTTCAATAGAAAAAATTGTTTGAATATATATGTAAACTTTGATAAATAACTTGCATAAACATAATCATAACTCCAAAACTACATATCCCAGTCACAGTTTAGTGGCCATACTGATCTGGTACGATTCATGTCAAAAACATAACAATCGTATGTTTAATATTTAAAACAATATGTTTCTGTTCTGTTTCTGAGGTTTGGTTACCCTCAAATATAGGTACAAGTACCTACTAGACGAGTAAGGGAACATACTGAATGTTCTGCTTTTCTTGGGTAGACATACCCATTTTCTGTTTAATGATCAGGGTACGTGTACCTAGAGAAATGGGTATAGACACACCCTGATATAGCAGTGAATGCCATTAATGGCTCTTCACAACCTGCTTCTAATATAATTTTAATTCCAATTGAGTTTCTTCATAATAATTAGTATCTAAGAATCATAAAAATCACAACTTAATTATCTAAAACCTTGATAGAGATTCTTACCCAAAAAGATGAGAATCTCAACTTCCAACTTTGGCTTTTTCTACTTAATTTGAGCTTTTTCCTTCCTTTCTACAGCTTCTAGGCGTGTATTATGAAGTGGAGTGAGGGAAAATGAATGTCAACAGATGGGGTATTTATAGGTTGAGGTTTGGGGATAAAATACTAAAGTTAATTTCTCATTGGAGGCTAATGGAGGTGTCTTGAACCTCCTTGCCATATTTTATTCATTTCTTGAGGAGTAAGACTTCACTCGTGTTGGTGCCTCAAGAGGTGGAAATGAAATATGATTCTATATGTGGTCAACCTTAAGCCAAAAAAGTCGTGACTAAGCTACTTATAAGTAATTTTGTGTCCAATTCTTGTGATGCCAAGTGTCAAACAATTAGGGAATAAGGCAATTGGTCTTAGCCGCCATTTGCCTTTCTTCAAACCTAAGATTTTTGGGCTATAATCCAATGTGACAAAATCCTGCATGCAGCTATAATTACATAAAAGTTCCTCTATTTAATTCGTACGCACTTCCGTCCCTACCACTTAATTATAAACTTAATCCTCAACTTTCTTTCCTTTCTATCTCGGTCATTATAGAATAAGAACTTAAAATTTCTAATTGCTAAGTAAGAGAATTCCCTAATTACTTAAAATCTTGTAATTAATCTTATTTCAGTGACTATGTTGATTTTTAGTCAAGTTAGTTGTAGAACCTCGTTTGATTGCAATATTAGTTAAACAAAATTCTTATTTTTAGCAATTTAGAAGTTCAAGTTTTTATTCTTAAAGGCCAAAACATAAAGGGATGTGAATTTAAGGATTTAGCATTTGTTTGGTAGAGTTTTTAATCTAATTTCTAGTTTTTTCCTTTTGACTAGAGGGCCCCACAATCACATGCACACATTGAAAATGGGATGTTGAATCTAACACACATGGGTAATGTGAACAAAAATTACAAAATTGCCCCTCAACACACAGATAAAAAACATTTGCAAATACCAGATGGATAGGAGAATAGGTGAAACATGCTCTTGATTTGTAGGTGGGCCCATCGATCCGGTATTTGCAAATATTTTTTATCTGTGAGTTGAGGAATAATTTTATAATTTTCGTTCACAATACTCGTGTGTATTAGATTCTACCTTCCATTTTCAATGTTTGCATATGACAGAGGAGCCCTCTGCTCAAAACAAAAAAACTCGAATTCAGATTAAAAACCCTACCAAACAAACTCTTATTAGTTCAAATGTAATTTGTAAGGACCAAAATGTATAAGAATTAAATAAGGAACTTTAATGTAATTGTATTCAAGCTTATGGGATTTTATTACACTAGATCATGACCCCAAATTCTTGGGTTTGAAGAAAAGTAAAAGGCGGCTAAGACCAATTATTGCGTTCCCCAATTGATTGACATTGGCACTATATGAATTGAACACTAAGGAGCTTAGTTATGGTTGTGTGTCCTAAGGTTTTACCACATGAAAGAATAATATTTTAATTCTACCTTTTAAGCCACCAATGGGAATAAAATCTTACACCTAAACAAAAGAATAAAATATTTAAAAGAGGTTTAAACACCTCCCATGTGAACCAATAAGAAATTATTCCATTGTTATAATCCCCAAACCTCCACCAATAAATACTCCATGAGTTGAAGTTTAATACTCACTACCCCCACTCCCTATACTCACGCATAAAGCTGTGGCAAAAGAAGAATAAAAGCTGTCCAAGAAGAATTTAAGAAGAAAGAGAAGTTGGAAGTGAGATTCTCATCCTTTTGGTAAGAATCTCTACCTAACTTTAGAGGTAATTATTTAGGATCTTTACAACACGTTTACTTCAAGAAGAAAAGAAAGAAATCAGAGGCTGAACTGGAACGAAACAGGAACAGCTATTAATGGTGTTCACTGCAAACTCTAGGGTAACCATACCCATTTTCTATAGGTACCCTTACCCTAACACTTAAAACATAAAGGGTACACTGACCCGAGAGAAATAGAATTTTCACTGCTTAACCATAGGTACTCGTACCTATGCCGCAAGTACCCGTACCCTAGAATGAGAACCGAAAACAGTTTATTAGGTAATTAATTATATGTTTATCAAGCTACTTGACAGGACTTGAACCATATCTAATCTCAAATAATTTTGATAATTAAACTTCACATAATATTTCCACTCACTACTGATTAATGGCAATAGTGATCTGGTTCAGTCAAATAGCATGATAACATACAATTCAAGTCTTATTATTGAATTTCACAGTGCGACATGAATATATTTATTGACATTATGAGCATGGTAAAAGCATGTTAAAGAACACTTCAGTTGCAAATACATCTTCAAGTACCATTCACGTGTTCTTAAGACGATTTAAGTGAAATAAGTTTCATGAAGCATATTGGCATGAGGATTGCATAGTACAGACCATGTGTTGTAATCAGATGGCGAAAGGTCACCAAAGATCAAATCAATTATGTGTGTGTGTGTGTGTGTGTGGGGGGGGGGGGGTTGGGAGGACAATTCCTCGTACTCAATGAATTTAACAAATAATCACAGTCCTTAAATTAAGCTAATTTAACGATGTAGATCTATTAAAACCTTTTAAAATTCCTATACCCATATCCAAACCACTCCAATAAAGGTTTTAATAAATTTAGACTGTTAAATTAGCTTAATTTAAGAGTTAGTGATTATTTGTCAAATTTATTAATAGGATGAGCGGTCTCCTATATATATATATATATATATAATCCTAGACGAAATTAAGGTTTAATTGCTACTGGAACTAATCTAATATGAAGAAACTTATATTTCTTTTTATGGCTTATAATTGCTTCTTTTGAGAATAACCTAATTTGAGTTAGATCTTGTTTAACAGGTAATATTTGTTCACATATTTTGAACGGAAGTCAAAAGTACCTACTTCATATATAGCCTTTTTATCAACTTTAGGAATTGACCAGTTTTGTAATCTTTGTTCTATTTTAGCTATTTGAAGTTCTTGACTGTTGAAAGAATCTAATTCATTTTGATCTAGTTCTTCATCACTATCATTGAAACTTATATTGTTTGAACTAGACTGGTTAAAAATCTGTAATAAATATAACCATAAAATAATATGGCTTCACAAAATTTTAAAATCTTGATAGACTTTGAATATTTAAGAGACTTTGGTGGTCTCATACAGTACAAAATATAAAATCTTACAATGTTTGATAAAAACAACTTACAATATTTGAGTAAAGCTAAAATATAAACTTTAAACAAATATTCTACAAAATTACAATCACATAGCATCTCAATTATCAAAGAACATACTCACATGACTAGAATATATTAAAAAGCAAACAGTATAGATTCTTCAAAAAGGAAATAAGTCACATGGCAACAATACCTCAACTACCAAAAAGAAAATCACATGACAACAGCACCTCAACTACCAAAAAGCAAACAGTAAAAATTCTTCAACTCCAATTAGAATCTTAAAAAGAAAAGCTGAAGAATTTGCTCTGCATTTCTTTTTTGATCTCCTCCTTTTATAGAGCCTTCATCTCGGACTTGAATCCATTCTTAATTAGAGTTGAAGAATTTTTACTGTTTGCTTTTTTGTAGTTGATGTATTGTTACTATGTGATTTTTTTTTTGTAGTTGCGACATTGTTGCCTTGTGACTTGTTTCATTTTTTAAGAATCTCTTTTGTTTGCTTTTTGATATATTGTAGCCATGTGAGTGTGTTCTTTTAATAATTGAGATGCCATGTGATTGTGTCCTTTTGATAATCAAGGCATTATTGTCATGTGAAGTATATATATAGGCTTAGTGCGCACAATGGCTTTGTGCCATAAGTTGAGCTCAGGTGGTACAAAGGTGTGTTTCGTGGGTGGGGGCCCACATTTTAGATCAGTTATATGCATCACATTCATATATATTTATGAATCATGCATATGAACTACACATGAGCACCATATTGTATTATGTGTTGTACTCATTCCATGTTTATTACCACTTTCAAATCTTAATGGCTCGTGATGGTTTAGAGATTCACTAAACTAGTATACTGCTTATCGGTGGAATCTAATTGTAGAAAAATAATTGGAGATTGAAAGAAGTTGGTGAGCAACTAGAGTTGAATAATAAGGATGAACAAGGTTGGGAAAGAAAGATTTGAGAAACAATGGTGAAGAAAAAGAGAATTGGGAAGGAGATTTGAAGAGATTGAGAATTTGTTTTTGAAATGGTGAAGATAGACGTATATCACTTTTTTGTGTGAGTGGGGTACGGTCGGTTATAACAGTAGTAGACATTATAGATACATCTATCTCTAAGGTTTAAGAAGAAAGGAGAAAGCCACTTCCGTCTTTTGGTTTATGGGGTCTTTTGATATGGAAGTGTCGTTCGTTTTGTACAACTTAGCATTGTAAGGACACTCTCACACACGTATCCCATTATGTTTTGCAAAGCAAGTTATGTCTAGTGTTCGATATGGCTTTTAGACTGCACTTATGTAATAAGTTGAAGAATAAATATAGCATAATTTATGTCCATTACTACTGACCTTAGCTTCTTCATTATTTTCCTTTGTTTACTTGTGAAAAGTCAAATTTAGTAATAAAATAAAACTACATGTTATCGATATAGGTAAGGGTACCCAGTTTCTATGGTAGGCCTACCCATTTTGAGCAGGTACAAATACCCGTTTAAGAGTACATGTACCATACTTCAGTAGGTACGACTACCATTAGTTATCCATTAGGGTATGTTTACCCAGAGTCGCACAGTTCACAGTATCTTTATAAAAAAAAATGGTACAGAAATTCGAAAACTAGAAAGGGTGTCACAGTTGGTGGACCCTCATCATAGAACATCAAATGTCTTACAGAACACAACTCAAAACAAAGAATGAGAGACTATGGACCATTTATATTGGGGCGAAAATCAATTTATTAGGAAACACCGATCTTTCATTCTTGGTTTTTCACCCCATATAAAGTCTGAAAATTGATTATTAAGCCAAAATAAACCTGTAAAACATTGCATCATCCATCATATTCTCAGGTGGTGGGCATTCAGATATACCATTTGAAGCTACAGGCTATTTTAAGACACAGATTTAGGACCAAAAAGAAAAGAATATGTAACATTAAACGCATCAAAGGAAATCAAATTTAACAATAAAACTGCAAGGAAGATCACTCACAGTGTCTCTTTGACAGAAAAGCTCTCCTTGAATACAATAATGGGTAGCATCTCTCTCAACTCCTTCTTCAACCCCATTTCACACTGCCAACACAACAATAAGAAACTCAAAACTAATCATACATACAAACAAATGCTATATTGATCCAAAAACATCTACAAAAGCTTACAATTATGGCGATTAAAACACCAAATTGGAAAACAAGATTCAGATTGGATTCTCTTCCTCAATCAAAATATATAAATAAATCAGTTAAAGGGATCTTTATGTTGCCTACCCTGGAGATTTCATCAGTACTTTGAGAAGATGGCAATGAATTACTTGTCCTCATTCTCAAAGAAGTCCAGTCAACCCCCCGGCGGCGGAGATAGAACAAGTAAAACAGGAGAAGAAGAACGAATGTGAAGAAAATTGGCACTGAAAATATGAAAGCTTGGTAGAGTTTCAACTCAGCTGAAGCTTTTGTGCAACAATTATTACCACCATTACTGCTAGTACCATTTTGATTTGTTGCTGTTGTTTCTTGCCCTGAAATGCTGTTTTTAACATTACGATACATCCCCAACAAAAACAAAAAAAAATTCTTGAAATCCCACTTGTCAATAACAAAAAAAAAATTACATTTATTCTGAAGAAAATAACTTCACAGATAAATTGTAGAAACCCAGATGAGAAAACAAATCGAAATTGGATTTTAAGGTTGATTAGATGGGTTCTTGGGATGCCCAATTCCCAAAAAAAAAAAAGGAAAAAGACACCTAAATTTTATGCTTGTAGAAAAGAAGTGAATGAAAACAGTGATACAAGAAGTTTTTTCAGAATGATAAAAATCTGGGATTTTAATTTGGAGAGATAATAACTAACGAATCATAAATTTATGCTTAAAATGGCTGTCACTGCACTGTTCTTTATATTTAATTTTTGACATAGCTTTGTCTTTTGTTACAGTTTATGCCGGTGGGTCCCAATTAGCTGAGCTTCTTCCTCGTAATTTATTAACAATCTTATTGAATGAAAAACTTCGATTCGCAGCGTTTATGAAACCAGCTGTCTCACGCAATATATTAATATAACCTTAATAAGATTATTATTAAGTAAACACGCTGGAATTAGCATCTACGGTCAAGGATAAGCCTTTTCTTCAAGACAATTAGGAATTTTTTAATTATTTTATTTTAATAAATTATTGATTAAACTTTATAGTATGTTTTAATCAATGTTCTAAAAAGCGTAAAAATGGCTACCGACGCGTGGAGAAATTTGAGTTTTTTTGAATTTTAAGTGAGGCGATAAAGAGGACAATACGTAATGCATTATATGTGTAAAAGCGAGTTAAAAAAACGTAAAGTGATTAAGTATGGAGGTGAAACGAGCAAGCTTTTTTTTTTTAGGCGAAGTTTAGGCGAGGATGAGGCTAGAGCGAAGCGTGAAAAAAACGTTTTCTTATTTTTAATATCATTTTAAATATTTTTTAAAAAAAAGACAAAAAAAAAAAAATTTTTAACTAAAAAGCGCACACCTAGGCGTGACTAGGCGTGCATATACGAGCATAGACGCAAGTTTTTTATTTAAAAAAATAGTTGATCAAAAAAGCGCGCGTCTAGGGTCTAGGCGCGCTTTTTAGAACACTGTGTAAAAGTCGCTCCTCAAGTCTTGACAAAATTTAGAAAGAGCTTAAGCGAAACTTAGGTGAACATTTTAAAATAGTAGTTTTAATCCGAGTATGATTAATGTTTGGTTAGATTAGAAAGTTTTAGATCTTTTTTTAGAACCTAAAAGGATGGTTGATTGTAAAAGGAGATTGAATCTCAATGCACAAAGTGAGATCTTATCTAATTTTGTCAAGTTTTCAGTACATTTAATAAGTCTTTGAATCTATCCAATATTTTTTGAGTAACGTTATTTATAAATGCTCATCAACGACGATCATCATCTACGTCAGACATTCTTCGATTAGATAAATTATTTATAATTAATAGTTATAAATATATTACTCAATTGGTATAAATAATTCATCTAAATGTCACATAAGATAACTATCGATAGAAAACGAATGTAAATAGTATTATTCATATTTTTTTTTCACTTGGCTATGCATTATATGACCAAATCATTTCAACAAAATATTCTGATCAATTAACAATTGACTTAAGATTGAAATTGTTGAATTGACTGGAGATATTTTGTCAAATTCTAGATCGACAACTCTCGGAGAAGGGTCGACACATAAAAATTTCATACCCTTGGATATCCCAAACGGACTCTACCTCCACATAGGCATACTAGTATGAATCAGTCCTAAGATTTTATAAAAATGCAACTATAATAATCTGACCAAGTAACATCTAATATAAAAGTAAATGAGTGACAATCGCTTCAACCAACCTCTTCTCCACTATTAGAAAATGTGTTACTATTTCAAATCAGCCTCTCAAATGCAAGTGTCTCTAATAACTATAAATAGTGACACATAAAAAAGAAAAATACTAATTTGAACTTTTAATTTGTTCACAGTTTATACACTGTTGGAATAAATTTAAAAGTTGTGCCAGAAGTAACTCACTTGAAACTAGAATACTGCAGAAAATTAAAATAACAAAATTGGTGAACGAGATAAGAGGTAAATCCTTTGTTCTTAAGACGAAATTGCCCTGTACAGATGTTCACGATTTGATGGCAAACGTCTCTCAACTACAACGATCCCTTCTCGCGGTAGTAGCACTTCAGACCTCGAAAAAACAGCGAACCGAAAAGAAGTTTTATATTCTCTCTTTTATGCAAAGGTAGATGCAAACTATATTTAGAAATGCACGATGTAGAATGATATGTTTGATAGTTCGAATTTTCTTGTGCTAATTCAGAAACTAAAAGGACTAATTTATAGAATACCAAAAGACACAACACTTGGAATATCAATTTTGAAAAGTTGTTGTCTTAAACGTTGTGTCTCTTAAAGAGACAGATTCCAGAATCTTCTAGAAGACATGACACGTATTGTAATCTGATGATAGATTTATTTGAACCACGTGTCAACAATTGATTGGAGATATAATAATCTATTTGGAAGGATAATTAAATAAAATAAATAATTATTTAATTTATTTGTAAAAAAAATTATATTGGGCTAAGCCCAATCTCGATACCCATGAGCCCAGCGGCGGACAGACGTGTAGACTTTGGATTGAACCCAATAAGGTATAGGTCTCTCCCCTTCCAAAGACTTGTGGTATCCCTTGGAGCCCAAACCCAATTCCAATCTTGGGTTATATAAATAAATAAAAAAAAAAAACCTATTCATCTTCGAACGCGGGACAAGGTTTTTCACTTTTTCTCTAATTTACCTTTTATCTTCTAAGTTTAAGGTGCCCACTTTTGGCTGTAATTTCTCATTCACCCAAAAATAGTTTTGTACAACCAAATATACAATGACCATCTACTCCATTAGTAGATTGTGGTAAATCAAAGTCCCACCTCAATTGGTTAACGGAACCCACTCAAATATTTGTTCAAAGTTGGTCAAATCCAACTTAATAATTTTTAATTTTAAACACTATTTCCAACAATCCCCCACATGAATGAAAATTATCATGAAATAAATGAAATGCAGACACTAAAATAGAGTACAAGCAGAAAGGTATTGAATCAGGAGAGGTAGCTTCTAGCTTTGAACCTTCCTCAGTGGAACACTATCGGATCCACTTGGCTAATCAATGAACGTGATATTTTGAACTGTTTAGCCGTTGAGTGTAAACCAAGACAATAGTACTCACACAATATATTCTCTAACACTTTTGGTTCTCATGGTTGTGTTCATTTTGGCCTTGAACAGCACTTGAGTTTCATAAGTGTTTTAGAGTATTCAAGCCTCAAAATTCTCATTGAAGCGGCCCCACTTCTCACTTATATATGTGATCTCCTATTAAGAGTACTCTGCTCTATCCCACTTGATTTATCCAAACTATAGGAATCATTAAAAGCATAGCTCAACCTATCACACTTTGCAGAAAGCACTTTTTGTATCACGAGAATGGGCAGGAGATAACTCCTAAGTGCTCATTTGAATCTTCATATCTTAGTTGTCCCATTGAACCAAAATATTGGGATATCCAGTCAGCAATATTGGGTTACCGTTATAAAGACCTTACGTAGTAGGCTTTAAGCCCATTTCATTTGGTAAATAATGTATGTGATCTCTAGCTAAACATTTTGTCAGCGGATCCGCGAGATTCTCTTTTGACTTTACATAGTCAATAGAGATTAGACCAGATCAATTGTTTAATGGTATTGTATCTTTGACGAATATGTCAAGACTTGCCATTATACATACTATTGTGTGCCTTTCCAATAGCCAACTGACTCTCGCAATGTATAATTATTGCAAGCACTATCTTAGGCCAACATGGAATGTCCTCTAAAAAGTTGCGAAGCCATTTTGCTACTTTTCCATCTTTATCTAAAGCTATAAATTCAGATTCCACCGTGTATCAATCTATACATGTTTCTTTTGAGGACTTCCAAGACACGCATTGCACCACCAATAGTAAAAACATAACCACTAGTAGATTTAGAATCATTCGTATCTGATATCCAATTAGCATCACTGTATTCTTCTAATACAGCTGGATATCTGATATAGTGTAATCCATCCTTTAAGGTGTGTCTTAGATATCTAAAACCCATATTCAATGCCTTCCATTGGTCATTGCTTGGATTACTTGTAAATCTGCTTAACTTATTAACTACATAAGCAATATCAGGCCGCATGCAGTTAGTAATGTACATTAAACTTCCTATGATCTGAGAATATTTCATTTGAGATACAGGATTTCCTGTATATTTAGTCAAATGTAGATTCAGATCTACTCGTGTTTTAACTGGATTTTCATCATAGACGTTAAACTTTCTAAGTACCGTCTCAACATAATGAGATTGTGATAACATAAGTCCATCTGATGTCTTAGAGATTTTCATCCCTAATATGACATCAGCTACACACATATCTTTCATATCAAATTGTTTTGTTAACATTTTCTTAGTAGCTATGATGACATCAAGATTGCTACCCATAATTAGCATGTCATCAACATATAGACATACTATTACATATGCATTTGGTGTGCTTTTAATATAAACACATTTATCACACTCGTTAATTTTAAAACTATTTGACAACATTATTTTGTCAAATTTCTCGCGCCATTGTTTGGGCGCCTGCTTTAGTTCATACAAAGACTTAACGAGTCTACACACATTTTTCTATTGTCCAGGAACAATAAACCCTTCAGGTTGTTTTATGTATATCTCTTCTTCTAACTCACCATTCAGAATTGCTGTTTTAACATCCATTTGATGGATCTCAAGATTATGCACTACTGCGATTGCTATAAAAACTCGAATTGAAGTGATCCTTGTCATTGGTGAGTATGCATAAAAAAAGTCAAGGCCCTCATTTTGTTTAAACCATTTGGCTAGTAATCTGGCCTTATACTTATAAATAAATCCATCGAGTTTTAATTTTCTCTTGAAAATCCACTTGCAGCCTAAAAGTTTATTTTCCGGTGGGAGATCAACCAATTCTCAAGTGTGATTTTGCATTATAGAATCTATTTCACTATTTATAGCCTCTTTCCAAAACAGAGCTTCTGGAGTGGACATTACTTCACTAAACGTCCTAGGCTCATTTTCTAACAAATAAGTTAAAAAATCAAGACCAGAGGTTTTAGATGTTCTGGCCCTTTTGCCACGTCTAGGCTGATCATCACTTTGATAATCATTATTTGCAGCATCATAAGTTCGTTTTTGCGAACTTACTTCTTTCTTGTTTTTACATGGAAAGGCATCTTCAAAAAATGCAGCAATCCTTGATTCAATGATTGAACTTTCATGTATATGAGGAATGTCTGTTTTATGTACCAAGAACTGATATGCACTACTATTATTAGCATACCTAATAAATATGCAATCAACTATTTTAGGCCCAAACTTTTAAGTATTTGTACGAAGGCTTGACCTTTCCTAACTCATAAAGAGTTTTGTTCTTACTTTTGTGTGGAATTTTGTTAAGAAGTGGTTTGATGAAAGAATAGCTTTCTCCCACAAGTTATAGGGTAATCCAGAACTTATCAACATTGCATTCATCATCTCTTTAAGAGTTCGGTTCTTGCGTTGTGCGATGTCATTTGATTGAGGTGAATAGGGAGCCGTTGTTTGATGAATAATGCCAGATTCTAAAATTCTTCAAGTGGTGCTCCATATTCTCCACATCTATCACTACGAATAATTTTTATTCGTTTGCTAAGTTGATTTTCAACCTCATTCTTGTAGTGTTTAAACACTTCCAAGGCATCGTCTTTACTTCTTAGCAAATATACGTAATAGTATCTCTTGCAATTGTCAATAAAAATAAGGGTAATTTGTACTTTTGATCCCCTAACCTTTCCAATTTGTAACAAATCTACCCAGAACCTTTTTTTAGCACCAGACATCCTCAACCTTTCAATTTTTTGCAAATCACATCCCTATTGACATACTTTGACGATTTTGACCTCATCTTTAAATAAACAAAAATACAAAAAAGCTAAAAACAACAAAAAAATAAAAAATTTTGCAAATGAAGTCCTACAATTTTTAAAAAGTACAAAACAAGTTCATCTTCCCACCCCCACCCCCCACCCCCACCCCCCCCCACCCCCACCCCCACCTTCTCATTTGCATTTATATAAACTCCAAAGATCCCAAAACTACTTAATAAAGTACAACATTACATGAAAAACATTGTAACGTCCCAAAAATGTAGAAAATAAAGAATTGTTGTATTCTCGGTTCATTTAGTCAAGCTTCCAGTGCAAGCAAAGGCGTGGCCATGGATACTAGCTTCTCTAAACACCCACAAGAGTAAATCTAAAGACTAGAGCGTGTTTACGTTTGTGGGTTTTCCGTTTTACATTTGGATTCTCATTTTCTTGCATTATGTGTTGTTTTGCAACGGAAGATATGTTATTATTGATGATGAGGATTTCCTCCACATATCTGGAGTAAGGAGGCCGAGAGATGAGTTTGATCGATGCATGACTATACTTGAGCAATTCATAAAAGACATGTGGTTGATTAAGTCGAGATGAACGCGACGATTCAGGTTATGGTCTCTAAAGTTGTCCGCACCCCAGCTCCGACTCCAGCTCTGGCTCTGCCACTACATCCGAAAGGCTCCACGGTGGATGGGAAGGATAGAATAGAGGACGAGGCAGCGATGGCTACGGCATTTGCTCAAGAAAAGAGGGTGTCGTTTTAGAAAAATGTTGCAGCTACGTCAATGGCCGCCGAGGATTACGCAAGAAAGTTTGAGTCTGGTGATTTATCGGTGAGGGTTTATAAGCATGCAAGTGAAATTGTTGACTGAGTTTATAATTACATATTTTTTTTATTTGGATCTTTATATGTGAATTCTGAAGTCTTTAAAATTTAAAACTTTCTGAATTATCTTTATTGAAATTTGTTACTTTTACATCTCTGATTTGAAGTCAATTACATGTGGGAATCTAGCTTAGAATTATAAACCATATGCAGCAATTCTTTATTTTTTACAATTTTTGGGATGTTACAGTGTTTTGCATTTAATGTTGTACTTCATTAAGTAGTTTTTGGGATCTTGGAGTTTATATAAATGCAAATGGGAATATGGGGGGGGGGGGGGCGGGGTGAATTTTTGGGAAAGATGAATTTATTTTGTACTTTTTAAAAGTTGTAGGACTTCATTTGCATTTTTTTTATTTTTTTTGTTGTTTTTAGCTTTTTTGTATTTTTGTTTATTTAAAGATGGGGGAAAACTGTCAAAATATGTCAATATGGAAGTGATTTGTAAAAAAATTGAAAGGTTGGGGATGTCTGGTACTAAAAAAAAGGTTAGGTGTAGATTTGTTACAAATTGAAAAGGTTGGGAACCAAAAATGCAAATTACCCTAAAATAATAAAATACTTTTTTCCACCTCTAGTTTGCACAAACTTTAAATCATCACTGTGAATTAACTCTAAATGTATTGTGTTTCTTTCAACCGAGTGAAACGGGGTTTTGGTTAACTTAACATCTACACAAGTTTCGCACTTGTGATTAGGATCAAAATGTAAAGAAGGCAACAAACTTAAATTTATTAATTTGCGCACAGATTTAAAATTTGTATGTCCTAATCTATAATGCCATAAACAAGATAACTCAATCATATAAGCAGAAGAATTCATATTCTTATTACTATTGTTTGATTTGGGTACAATAATAAGAACATTCATCTTGAATAGTCCATTACTCAAATAGTCATTTCCCAAATACAAATCATTTTTAGTAAGTAAAAACTTATCAGCCACAAATACAAGTTTAAACCCATGTTTTCTAAGTAAAGACACATAAACAAGATTGTTGCGAATGTCGGGCACATGCAGTACATTGTTGAGGACGAGTTCTTTGCCAGAAGTCATTTTCAGGACCACTTTTCCTTGTCCTTCAACCTTTGAGCTGAAGAATTTTCTATGAATAGTTGTTCTCCATTAACAGTATCATAAGTGGAGAACATAGTTTTGTTAGCATAAATGTGTCGAGTAGCTCCAGTATCTACCCACCATTCTCTTAGATTTCCAACATAGTTTCATTCAGATACAACTGCCGACAAGTTCAACTCTTACACACCATCAGATAGTGCATCCATCTACTTCAGTCACATTGACTTGGGCATTCTTCTTTTTAGGCATGCTGTTGCTACTACATTCACTTTTGCGATGTCTTGGTTTTCCACATTTGTAACTGATAAGTGCATTTTGTGCACTTATTAGGACCATTAAACTAAGCTTTTATTCCGTCATTTTATTGAATTATTACTTAATTTTGTGTTTTAATCTTCATATTTCAGCTTTGGACCTGTTTATAAGCACATGGATAAGATTGGATGAAAAGAGCATAAAATTTGGTGAAATCAACGATCAAATGATATACCATTGGAAAGATAATCGAATTACGAGTCCACCACTTTTTACGGATCTCAATTTGGAGCTTTCTACAAGAAGTTATGGCGTTTGAAAACAGCCGTCCATGCTAACTTTTTTTGCTGCGGGAATTTTGTTTCTTTTCGAATTCTAATTCGATTAGGAAACCTTTTTGACGCGATTTGCATAATATTTTGAGATATTTTAGGGCACAATTAGGTAACTATATATATGAGTTATTAACTCATAACATGGATGGAATTTTGGAGAGCCGAATTTGGAGAGAAGAACGGAGACAAATCAAGAACGAAGATCAAGATTCATCCTTTCAAGATTAAAACGAAGATCAAGTTCAATATTTCATCTCCCAATTATTTTCTTCTTATCCGGGTGATGAACTCCATATTTTCATCTCTTCTTTATTTTTGTATTATTAGTATGCTAGGTTAGAATTAATTAGTGCTAGGATCGTGATGAAGTTTGTATCATGAATCTTTAATTCTTGAATCTAGTTTTTTATATTTAAGCATGTTTTTATTTTTGAACAATTGATATTGATTTTCTCTTCATCTACAATTATATGCGCAATAGTTGTATGATTCTTGTGGCTTATTTTACCTTCAAGAGATGGAAAATAAGTTATACAAATATTAATTGTCGTAGAGTCCGATAGGAGATAGAAATATACCGCTATGCTTTACGTGATCTCTAAGTATTCACAAATTCTAATGCATTCTTGTATGCTCGCATTCGTCATAGAAATATAGTCGGGTCGCATATAGGAATAGATTTAATTCTACTCGAAAGAGATTATTAAATTAAATTAGGAATATTGATCTTCATAAGTAAATCATGTTATCAAATTTAATGGTTCGGGTTAAAGATAATTGATATAAGTGGATTCGAGATCCTAGTACACTTTTCTTTTCTTTTCTTTTCCAATTTTGAAGTAATTCTCATTTAATTTAATTTCTTATTTGTTTGATTTATAATTAGTTAATTAATTTTAGTTCATGTTTTAATTAGTTTAAGAAACAAACATTCAAAAGTTCATTAGATTCGGTTAAGGTTAGTATAATTGAACTGAACTATCTAAATCTTCGTGGGAACGATACTTGGACTCAATATCAACTTTATTACTTGAGCGATCCGTGCACTTGCGGAATTATTAGAGACATAAAATCGCTATCAAGTTTTTGGCGCCGTTGCCGGGGATTTAGTTTTAGTTCTTTTCAGTTATATTAGCACTAATTCGAACTTTATTTAATTAAATTTTTTTATTATAATTTTTTTAGTTTATTTTAGTGTTCAACTTGTCTTGTTTCAGACCACAACACAAGATGGAAGACCAGGGGATTGATGAAGACAACATGCTAGTTGGAGACTTTTTGATTCCACAGATCTTTCAAAGACAATCTAGCATTGATGAGGACAACATGCTTGTTGGAGATTTTTTCGCAATGCACAAGGCTAATGTCATGAGATATGACTCAATTTCTAAGATTAATGAAGACAACATGCTCGTTGGAGATTTTATCGCAATGCAGCAGGCTAAAGAGATTAATGAGGAAGTAGACATTATCACGGTGCTATCTGCACAAATAAATTCTTTGGCACACAAAGTGGATAACATGTTACAATCGGTCCATGTGATGCAAACGAAGAAATCAACTTGTGAAGAGTGTGGGGCAAATCACAAAGACATCGAATGCCCTATTCTATTACACCAACCCGTGCAAGTTGAATATGTTCAAGGTGGCCATTATCAAGAAAATTATGCTTTCCTAATACATATAATCCATGTTGGCAAGATCATCCAAATTTCTCTTGGAATGATAATCGAATAAAATCATACCACAATTTCAAAGAAATTTAAAAGAGAAATTCACTAGAAGACGTATTTAATAAATTCATGGAGACAGCTGACCAGTGCCTAGGATCTAATAATCAATACATGAACAAGACGGATATCTCTTTTCAAAATCAAGGCGCTTCAATAAAGCATCTCGAGACACAAGTGGATCAGATAGCAATTGCTTTATCACCCAGAGTACCAGATACATTGCCAATTAATGTAGAGGTGAATCCCAATGAAAGTGTTACAGCTGTTACTATCAGACGTGATGTTCAATTATCAGAAATTCATGTGAAGAGGCCAGTTGCAAATAAAGAAAAGATCATCCATCGATAAGGAGCATGTGGAATGTGATCGAGTAGACATCGATATTAAAGAGAGTTCAGATACACCACAGGTTACGTCAACCGTTCCTATCAAACCATATGAGCCTCCGATCCCACTTCCTCAGATATTACAAAAGCACGAGTCAGACAAGCAATTCTCCTACTCTTCTATCTCTTCTAAAATTGATTTTGTGATCAAGATCGATGAAGAAGTTGAAATTTTCGTGGTTGTATTCGAGCAATGTGCTACACTAAAATCTTATTTTTATGGGGATCACAAATTCAAAATTTTGAGGATAAATGAAAAATGGCGCAAAGTCAATAGATACAAGCAAAGCAAGTCCTCAAAAGCACTATTTAGAGTGCCGTGAGCAATCGGACAATAAGTCAAACTAATGATCAGTAAATAAGCGCTTAATGGGAGGCAACCCATTTTCTAACCCTTTATTACTTGCTTTATGTTATAGTAGTTTTAATCGGTTTAATTAATTTATTAGTTTTTTTATTTATTATTTAATGCCCTTAAAAGCTTTACTATGTCAATCGCAGGATGTCCCACTTTGCAAGAGTCACACTCCATCTCGATTCCACTTCAACCGGACCTTGATCACCAGATCCATCTTCTCCACATCTATCTCCGGGAGTACCTGACTTTATCCCTCCTCTATTTGCTTTATTTTGCTATTATATTGGAGACAATGTAATATTTTAGTTTGGGGGTGGGTTAAGTATCAGAATACTTAATTATTTTGCATATTATTCGGGTTCCAAAAAAAAAATCGTTTTTTTTATTATTATATAAAAAAAAAACTCTTTCATAGTTATTGTTGAATATCTTGCTGCCAATGATGAGATTTATTTGAAGTCGAGTATATTTTTAGTAGAATATGGGACAACACTTGAACACATGCTTTTATATGAATACTTATCCATGTTAGACTAGATTTGAAGCACGTGGCCACTATTGACTTATCACTTATTGGAAACATGACTTGAGTGTATGTGTTGATATTATTGACTTAGATCATTATAAAAAAAAAATTCTCGTTCCTAAATCTTTAGACTAGTAACCAAACTGTTTGAGAACAGTTTGGGGGTGTTAAAGTTAGTACATGTTTTCGTGGAATTTTGATGGTTTGGGTTTTTTCGGATCTCATCTTTGGTTGAATAGGTTGTAGTCAAGGAATCAATCGAGCACTACTCATCTTTGAAAAAAATAAAAAAAATAAAAAAGAATAAATAAAATATCTGACTCGAGCAATTAAGTCTGTTAGGGTATTTTAAAACCTGATGCCCTAAAGTCATCTGACTTGGGAGTTATCGGCCCAAAGCTCGCTACATGAGTCACAAAAAAAAAATTACATCTTTACTTCTCTTATAGCCTGTGGAACTCGAGCAATTAAGTCTGTTAGGGTATTTCAAAACCTGGTGCCCTATGGTCATCTGACTTGGGAGTCATCGGCCCAAAGCTCGCTACAAGGGTCACATAGAAAGCTAGTGAGAGAGAAGTATTGCACAAGATGTAAGATCATTTATATTGGTTGAATAAAATAAAAGAAGTTAAAGTGCTCGGCAAGGATTGCTAGATTAGAACCTAAGAGACTGAAGATGAGAATTTAGAAATCACTCACCATCTTAATTCTGAGAATACAAGTTCTAATTTTTACCACTTTATTTGAGAAAGTATTGTGTTGATCAATAGGAACCAAATTTGCTAGAACACCTCGGGATTTGAGAGAAAAGCATAAGAAGTGTGTAATTTACGAGAGGTGTAAGGAATAAATGACTACAAGGGGTTCGAGGTTGTAAAAATATCAACAACACAATATTAGTAGTCGGGTCTAGTACATGTGTAAGTTCAACTTTTGGCTAATCACACACTCACTAAAGGTCGAGCATTGGATAAGTGAAAATATTTTGTGTTGTTTGATCTCTTTCTAATCGTGTTACTTTATTTTTCAAACTTGAGGCATTTAGTAAGAAACTTAACATTAACTACATTCCTGTTCATTCTTTTAGCTTAGTTTAAAGTTCTAGTTTATTTTTATTTTTGTTCGAGGACGAACAAAAGTTTAGTTTGGGGGTGTTTGATAAGTGCATTTTGTGCACTTATTAGGACCATTAAACTAAGCTTTTATTCCGTCATTTTATTGAATTATTACTTAATTTTGTGTTTTAATCTTCATATTTCAGCTTTGGACCTGTTTATAAGCACATGGAGAAGATTGGACGAAAAGAGCATAAAATTTGGTGAAATCAACGAGCAAATGATATACCATTGGAAAGATAATCGAATTACGAGTCCACCACTTTTTACGGATCTCAATTTGGAGCTTTCTACAAGAAGTTATGGCCGTTTGAAAAACAGCCGCCCATGCTAACTTTTGGTTGTGGGAATTTTGTTTCCTTTTCAATTCTAATTCGATTAGGAAACCTTTTTGACGCGATTTGCATAATATTTTGAGATATTTTAGGGCACAATTAGGTAACTATATATATGAGTTATTAACTCATAACATGGATGGAATTTTGGAGAGCCGAATTTGGAGAGAAGAACGGGAGACAAATCAAGAACGAAGATCAAGATTCATCCTTTCAAGATTAAAACGAAGATCAAGTTCAATATTTCATCTCCCAATTATTTTCTTCTTATCCGGGTGATGAACTCCATATTTTCATCTCTTCTTTATTTTTGTATTATTAGTATGCTAGGCTAGAATTAATTAGTGCTAGGATCGTGATGAAGTTTGTATCATGAATCTTTAATTCTTCGAACCTAGTTTTTGATATTTAAGCATGTTTTTATTTTTGAACAATTGATATTGATTTTCTCTTCATCTACAATTATATGCTAATAGTTGTATGATTCTTGTGGCTTATTTTACCTTTCGAGAGATGGAAAATAAGTTATACAAATATTAATTGTCGAGAGTCCGATGGGGATAGAAATATACCGCTATGCTTTACGTGATCTCTAAGTATTCACAAATTCTAATGCATTCTTGTATGCTCGCATTCGTCATAGAAATATAGTCGGGTCGCATATAGGAATAGATTTAATTCTACTCGAAAGAGATTATTAAATTAAATTAGGAATATTGATCTTCATAAGTAAATCATGTTATCAAATTTAATGGTTCGAGTTAAAGATAATTGATATAAGTGGATTCGAGATCCTAGTACACTTTTCTTTTCTTTTCTTTTCCAATTTTGAAGTAATTCTCATTTAATTTAATTTCTTATTTGTTTGATTTATAATTAGTTAATTAATTTTAGTTCATGTTTTAATTAGTTTAAGAAACAAACATTCAAAAGTTCATTAGATTCGGTTAAGGTTAGTATAATTGGTGAACTATCTAAATCTTCGTGAGAACGATACTTGGACTCAATATCCACTTTATTACTTGAGCGATCCGTGCACTTGCGGAATTATTAGAGACATAAAATCGCTATCAGTAACAATTACCCTTGAACCTTTTTGTGTTTTTGCCATATTTTTTGGGAGCATCTCCAGAATGTTTTCTTTTCTTGTTATTTCTTGAAGTTGATTCCACAACATTTGCTTTTGCTTGCAATGAGTATCCACCAAACTTCTTGTCGATCTTTCGTTATCTTCTTCAATTCTTAGGAGGACAATCAATTCTTCCAAATTCATTTCCTTGTGTTTACGCTTGAGATAATTCTTGAATTCCTTCCATAAATGACACAGTTTCTCGATGATTGCAGCCGTTTAAAATGTCTCGCTTTGAGTCATGTTTTAGCATGTAAGTCATGAAGAAGAACCTGCAATTCTTGAACATGGCTGATGACTGTCTTGGAGTCTACTATTTTGTAGTCAAGGAATTTGCCAACAATGAATTTCTTCGTGCAGACATCCTCGGTTTTGTACTTTTTCTCCAAAGACTACCAAAGTTCTGTTGCTGTTTTCATTGCACTATATACTCCATTTAGTGTATTGTCTAGCCGTTCAAAATGTAGTCTTTGTACAAAAAATCAGAATGCTTCAATGCATCCAAGATAATGAGTGACTCTCGATTATTCTCTCCTTCTTGCACAGAAGGAGGATCTTATGTCAAAAACCTCACCAAATTTAGTGTAGTAAGATAGAACAACATTTTATGTTACCATATTTTGAAATCAATTCTACTAAACTTCTCCGGCTCCTCTCCATGAGAAACATGAGTCGATTGGATGGAAATAGCCATTGATAGAACTGTATTGGGTGTCACATTTGTAGGGGGAACAATTTTAGTCCCATTTGTGTCTATTTCTATATTTAAAACAGAAGATCAACTCTTAAGATATAAAAATTAATGTAAATTTCTTATTTAAACCCGAATGCAATATTTTTTTTAATAACGTACAAATTACCAGAATATAAAATGCAATTAAACAAAATTCAGAATTAAGCTTGAATAAGATTTAAGCATATGATTGTTTAATAACTTAATGCATAGGATTATTTAATAACTTAATGCATATGAGTAGAACACTAAATGGCAAAAATTGGCAATAGATACGAAATGACAATTAAATTGCAGAAAGCTTTAAAAAGAGAACTTCAAAACAATTTAATGCATATGCAGAACACTAAATGACAAAATTTGCACCCAATTCCGAAATGACAATTAAATTACAGAGAGCTTTAAAACATGGACCACAAAATGATAAAATTTGCACCCAATTCCGAAATGTAGAACACTGTTTTTGAAATGCTACTAAGAATGCACACTGTTTTGAAATATCAATCAGAACATGTATATACAAATAAAAATGTGTTTCAGAATATATATGTTTGACGTCAAAATCTGTAATATCCATGTGTTAATAGATCTCTAGTCAATTTTCTGCCAACATGTATCTTACATGCACACTAAGACGATCGTTAGACACCAAGATCACCAGCAAAAAAGGGTCCGACGATCGTTGGTACTCCGACGATCAACTCAACTGTCGGTATATGTAAGGGATAACAATATACAGGAAATAATAAATGGGTGTGGGAGAGACAAGCAGGCAGAGATTTGAGCAGAGTTTAAAGGTGAGAATAATGTGTACCTTAGAACAACCGGAGACGTTGTATTTATAGCATCATAGTTCTAATTGATTTAAGAAAACAATCAATTAGATATCTGATTGGATCTTTCTTTCTTATGGGATAATGATAATTGGTTGTCAATGCAATCTCTCAGATTCTATCTCTTTTTTGAGTTGATTCTCTTTATCACATTGCATAGTCTTTAGGAGATTGATATTTGGTTTTTTTGTGAGAATTCATGTGCCAATCAAACACAATCTTTCTTTGAATATATCTCTGGTCATTATGAAATATCACAATGCCTGCAGCTTTGTGACGGATTCGGTTGCCGGCAAAGTGCCCGGGGTTAACTGTAAATGTCGAGGCTCTTCACGAACTTCGCCATGTGCTAATGTGTCACCGGGTCCTAAATGCATTCACGAGGCCATCACTAGGTACATGAGGCTTTTACAAATCTGGAAGGCCATCGCAGGGCTTATGAGGCTTTTGCGAAGCCTCATTTGGGCCTTCACTGGGCCTTTATGAGGCCTTGACTGGGATTTACTAACGTAGAGGCCTTACCTTTGAAGTAAAAGAAGAGATTTTTTTTTACGAAGGTGTCAGATTCCATGGTGGCCCCTCGCCTTAACCGAGATTGTTTGGTGGAGTTCTTCACGGATGCATGCTTGAATTGTTCAATCAGTATAGTCCCCAAAGCCCGAATCATGTTTATTCATAGTTGGTGAGGGCTTTGATTGGTTGTATTCAGGTGATGTGTCTGGGGTAGGCATGATTCTGGCCAAGCTGTCAATCAACATTGTCAGGTAAGGAAAATGATGAAACGAGACGTCAGCGTCATCATTGCTGCAGGCGCGTGGTGGACGTTTGGGAGCGCGCGTCATTTCTTTTTATTAAATGCCTAGGGTATTGATTCCCGTCTTTTGTCTTACCTTTGACATGTGCATGCTGAACGGATGGTTGAGATTTCATCTTTTGAATTCAACAGTTGAGATTGAGAAGGACTCGTCCATATAAACCGTTGTTTACTTCCATTTACTTTTCTTTTTCTTATGTGTCTTTCTTAAAATCGATTAAGTATTCCAATGAAAACCATTAAAGTTCAAGGAGTTTCAGTGACTGAGGAGTTCAACAGTATTTTTGAGCACCATGTTTTCTAGTGATTGCAGAGACATCTTTTTTTTTAATTGAGAAAAGTAGCAATGTCGTCTAAACACAATGATTCTCAAAATCAGTCAGCCGTCGGGACAGATCCAAACATTATGGGTGAAACTTCATCTTCATTTTGTGTCAAGGGGCAAGAAGAAGCTAATCAGGGACCCACTATCTCTTGTCCCTCCAGCATCCACGAATAGAAGGTAAGAAAACCCGAATGTGTCACCAAGGGAGAAGGCGGGGAAGAGACAACATGGTGCTGGGGTCCCTGAAATGAGGAGGTCGCTAGATAAACAGAATGCCCCTGCTGCCCGACGACTTGATGAGAAGCTAAAACATTTTGTCACTGAGGCCTCTATGGCTCTCTCGAAGGTCAGATAGGCTGTGTTACGATGTCCCAGCCTTAGTGGAGCTCAAGGCCACTGGTCCCGAGAAACGTGCCGACGACCCACCTGAGGGATTCGTCACCATTTATGAACCGACGATGCAATAAGGCCTTTGCCTGCATATGCATCCATTCTTTCACAAGGTTCTGCGTGATTGGAATCTGGCCCCATGTCAGATAATGCCGAATGGTTGGGGCCAGATGGTGGCGGCATTCCTGTTGTGGAGGGTTGCCGAGGCTGGTGGAGACTTAATCCCAAGAGAATTCGAATCAATCTATCGGCCCTGTCGGTCTGCGGGTTGGTTCAATATATCCCATCGGTCTGGAAACAAATGGAGGACGACGACCGACAACCCCAACAAAGTACACAATTGGAAAGAGTGGTTCTTCTTCCGCTGAAGGAGATTGAAAATTTATGTCGGAGAATCCCCTCTCAAATGTGTCTATTCCCCGCCAATTTGGAGAACTTGGTAGATCTTACTGTTTTGTGTGATTTTTGATCGTTGTCCCTGACTTAATACTTCGTTTACCTTTGCAGATTGTGGTAAGCTGCTAATCCCGAAAAGGGACCAGGGTGACTTGAGGCTGAAGTAGGGTAAAGTTCGCGCACTCGACAGCGACTTCTGGAGCCTCAGTAACTTGCTTAAGGATCACGACTTACTGGTTCGTTTTGGACTAATGGGTAAGTCTCGTGACTTGAATTATATGTGAGTTGTGTTCTTGGCTATTGTGGCATCAGCATTCAGGTTTAAGAGTGTCCCATCATTTCGCCTTATTCGATGTGGGAAAGAGTCAAGCTCTCCGGCCCAGCCAACTCTGTAAGAGACGACGTCGTCACAAGAGGTGCAGGATGCGATTCCACTGAGGACGATTCACCTTACGGCCCCCGCTGCCCAAGTTCTAAATTAGATTACTCTACCTCCGTCTCCGCCTTATCTTCATCCTCATGCCTCTAAAAGACTAGGAGAAGAGGATCGCATAGGGTACGGACGAGGCCGTCGGCCAGAAGATGAAGGTTTTTGGTGCTGTAGAGGAGCTTATAAAGGATGTTCGCAAGACCAAGCAGGTTGAGGAACGTCGTCAGGCCTCGTCGAATCCTACTGGAGGGGTTAAGGATGCTAGGAATTTTTTAGCCTCCTCCAATCAGGTGGGTCGTATACGTATCACTTATCACCACAGCAAGTTAGATCCTACCATGATGGAATTGCTCCCCGTGTCTCCTGCGATAATGGTAGCAAGTGTCCACAAATCCTGGACCAAAACGTGGGAGAAAGCTGCCGAGAAGGCTTCTATGAGCGAACTCTTACGGCTGGCGAAGATTAACTTAATCTGGGTAATGGTTTTGACCAATGAGGTGTACAATACCCTCGCAGGCTTCGATGGCAAGTTCAGCAAGGAAGAAGCCAAGTCAAAGAAGTTATCCGAAGATCTGAAGACGATGGGCCTTAAAAAAGCGCAGCTGGAATTGGTTAAGAGGGCCCTTCAATTCAAGTTGGATTTGGTGGTGGCCAAGGAGGTTGATATGAAGTGCAAGCATGAGATTGAGCTGAAGGCCGCGAATGAGAGTTTGAAGCAGGCCCAGGACTAGAAAAGGGCTACCGAGGCCTCCCAGAAACACGCTGAAGAAGCCCAAAAATTGGCCAAGGATCGGGCCTTCGTGGCTGAAACTACCGTTGCCACGGCCAACAACAACTTGGAGACAGTGGTTGCTGAAATAGATAAATAGCTAGCCGAGGTCAGAGAAGAGATAGATAGGGTCAGGACAGAGCATGTCGATGCCGATGAGAGGACAATTATGGCGTACCTGGATAGATTTGAAAACACGCATGAGTACATAGAGCTCGCCTATCGCTTTATGATAGCCAACGGAGAGCAGCTAGTTGAAAAGATTGGAGAGACCCATCCAGAGTGGGACATTTCATTTCTCAGGCATGCTCTTGATGTTAGAGAATCCTGCAGCCGTCGAGATCTCTTCGAATGCCGAAGGTCAGAGTGGAGGTGAGGCACAAACTACCACTCCCATTATAGGAAAATACCCATAATGTGCCGACCCTAAAGAGGCAGCGGGGCAGTAGGAATTGCAAATTTATGTTCTTTGTTTTTGTATTCGTTCCAACATTAGCAATGAAATTTATTTTCTATTGTTTCTCTTGCATAAAATTTCTTTTGCGTATTGTGAGTGATGGAAATATGCAATCAATAGAGTTCCTTACTTGTGACGAGGCCTAGTTGCCAAGGATGACATCCTTTGATAAGAGTATAAATCGTGCAATTATCCTTTTTTGTATCCTTTTTTGTTGGACACGAATAGTTGGATCTGAAATTGAGGAGTCATTTTTTCAAGCATTAATGGCGCCGCCTTTTTGTTGAATCTGAAGGATTAATGGCATTAATATCTGGGCAAGTGGAAGGGCGTGCGTGACATATGGCGTTCCAGTTGTCCCTTAAAAGACTATTCATTAATAGCCCCAGTTAATGCTCTGTGTTTCCTATGCAGTCAAGCTTTGTGTTTCCCATGCAATCCCTATATAAACACCAGGGGCCTTTTATTTCATTTTTCACGCATCCATAACATCTGTGTATCAAGTTAATTCATCCTAATTGCTGTAACATCTCCTGGAAAAAGATGCAAATAAAGCTTCCCTGCAACTTGTCCAATTGGTTCCAGTATTCAACTTAAGTATTTCATAAAGGAAGGGACAGAAAATCAATGTTCAGAGGACCAAGTATGTCCATACAAGTGTCCCAATCGTACTTCAAATCATTGGGGAGCATTGGATACCATGGAAAAAGTTGGGCCTAGCATCCTTAACAAGAAGTTCTCAAATGTACCTCTACAATAGACATCGATGATAAGTGCTTCGATGATCTCGATTCGGATGACGACGCTGAAAGCCATCTGCCAAAGGTGTCAACGGTATTTTTTGAGCAGTATGGCCTAATTAGACACCAAATCAACTCATATGATATCATCACAGTGATATCATATTTGGAAGACTTCCTATCATGGTGAAGTCAAACTTGTACTGCTGACAAAGCTTGACGAAGCCCACGTAATCTCGAAGACTAAAGGTTAACTAGGTAGGCAATGGACCCCCTTCTTGTGCCGACCCTAAAGAGGCGGCGAGGTAGTAGGACGATGTTTACGTTCATTTCTTTTCATTATGTAATCCAGACTTTTATAAATAAACGAAAAACAAGTTTGATTGTCCTTGTCTGTTGTATTATTGAGGTTGAAACGAGTTACTTTGAACCGTAATCTAACATGTTCATCCGTCGAAGCTTAGGAGATACCTTCGCGAACTATGTAAAGCCTTTTGATCTGGTAACCTCCGCGAACTATGCGAGACTTTCTGACTTGATCCATTTAGGAACAATGCGAGGCTCTTTGATCAAGATGCCTTCGCTAGATAAGCGAAGCTCTTTAAACATGAAGCCTTTGCCAGATAAAATAAGCGAAGCTCTGTGATTAGGATGCCTCCACGAATATTTTCGCGCGTGATACAGGCTGATGGCGTCATCGTTATGCAGGAGAGGCGCAAGTTCTCATGCGCATTTAAGTCATGCAGCCTTTACACTTTCGTAGGATTTTCTGGAGTGCAATTCTCCTACACGTGTTCGTTAACTGACGGTTTGCATTATGGGATCTAGATTAATGATTGGGATCAGGTGTTTCACCTATATATATCTGTACAAATTCTCATTGTTCCCTTCACTTTCTTCTTCTTCTCATAGCTTCAGAACTCAATCATTGTTATTCATGGCTGGTTTTTACTTTTCCAAGTTACTAGTGTTCAAAATAAGAGGTGCAAAAGTCATGGGTGAGAAAGAGACTCGTTCTCCACAACTTCATGTACCATGTACGGCACCTGTTCTGGTGGCTACTATCTCGTTGGTGTTAGAAGTAGATGTGGGTGTTTTATCCTCCATTCTTCTTGAGAAATCCTTGCTACCACTAGAAAATGTCCAACGACAGGACAAAGGAAAATGGATTGCCAAAGATGAATGGGAGAAGGCTGTGCCAAAAAAGGCCTTGGAAGATAAAGATGACGCAGTGGATTCTGAGAGGATCAAGAGAAGTCGAATGACTCCTCATCAAAAAATTGAAGAAACCACTCCATCTACTCGAGTTGCAATGCAAACCTCCATTCCTGGTCCCTATGGCTAGACCGAACGCATCAACATTGGGTCTCGTTAGGATGAATTAGATCCAGCCATTTTGGAAAGTTTACCAGTCCCATCTGCCATAGCGGCGGCTTCAGTTCATAAGTATTGGACTTCTACCTGGGCTAAGGCGACAGACAATGCAGACCTATTAGAGTTGTTAAAATTGGCAGAGATGAGCACCGCCTGGAGTCACGTACTCAATTGTGATTTGTACAAGGTGCTGGCGATGAAAATCGATAAACTGCCCTCAACGGTTACGGGTATAGAGGACATTGATGAGTTGCGTTCGGAGAACAAGATTATTCATTCAAGGATTGCTGTTTCTAAAGATGCCTAAGCACAAGCCGAGTTCAAAATAATCAAGTCCGAAACGATCCAAAGCTGTCTGTTAATGCTCTGAAGCAGGCTGAGTTGAAACTCAAAGTTTGTGAAGACATGGATTATGCTAAGCACAAGCAGTTGGCTGAAGCCCTGGCAGAGCTTTCGAAGGCCAAAGAGTTGTTGGCCAAATTAGGGGCCATGGAGCCTTCGATTATACCGATCCCAAAGATTCAGCAGAGACGTAGGAACCATAGCTTGTAATATTTGTTTACAATGTTTTCATCAAATTCATTAAAGAAAAATGTCAATGTTTAACATCATTTGTGATGATTGTAGTCATTCGATGCTTTTCTTTGCTTTTTGGATGTATACGCGTTAAATGTTTACCCAGCGAGTGAAAAGAGTTGGCCGCGAACCACATTCCCTCGCTGCCGTGCTTTTTCTACTTGCTTGAATGTGCGTTAGATGTTTACCCACCAAGGTAAAAGAGTTGACCGCGAATCTCACTCTCTCGCTGCCATGGTTTCTTTACTTGTTTGAATATGCATTAGATATTTACCCAGCGAGTTAAAAGAGTTGGTCGCAAACTACACTCTCACGCTGCCATACTTTCTTTACTTGTTTGAATATGTGTTAGATGTTTACCCAGCGAGTTGAAAGAGTTGGCCGCGAACCACACTCCATCGCTGTCATGCTTTCTTTACTTGTTTGAATACGCGTTAGATGTTTACCCAGCGAGTTAAAAGAGTTGGCCGCGAATCTCACTCTCTCGCTGCCATCCTTTCTTTACTTGTTTGAATACGCATTAGATGTTTACCCAGCAAGTTAAAAGAGTTGACCGTGAACCACACTCTCTCGCTGCCTTGCTTTCTTTGTTTGCATAACTGAGATGGAAATGTCATAACTTGAAAATTGTTGAACTTTATTAAAATAATGCAGCGGCTGAACAAAGTCGAAAAGAACATTGATATGCGACTTAGCGCTGAAAAAAAAAACGAAATGAAAACTACTGGTAGTACATGGGAAGATGTGTAATGTTCTAGGGGTGTTTCGTCTCTTTTCCATCCAAATCTTCTAATATGTAGGTCCTCGGTCGAACCTCCTCGAGGATCTTATAGGGTCCTTCCCAAGTGGGTCCGAGGGTTCCGGCCCCAACTTCTCTATTGGCCAGGAAAACATTTTCAAGACAAAGTCGTTGATGTGGAACGCTCTGTTTTTATCTTTTGAGTTATAGTACCTGACCATCTTCCTTTGATAAACTGCCAAACGAAGTTGCAAGTCGGCATGCCTTTTTTTCCTACAAGTCAAGATTTTCCTTACATAGATCCTCATTGACCATCTCGTCAAAATGTAAGCGTCTTGAGGAAGGTATTCCCACATCGATAAGAATCATTACCTCTGTCCCATACGCCAAGGCGAAAGGAGTTTCGCTAGTCGCCATTCGGGAGGTAGTTTGATATGACCATAGGGTCTCGGGTAGTTCTTTAGCCCATCCCCCTTTAGTAGATTCCAACTTCCTCTTTAGGGTTTGCTTGATAATCTTGTTGACAGCCTCCACTTGGCCGTTGGATTGGAGGTAATAGGAGGTGGAGAAATCCTTCCGAATGCCTAGCTCTTCAGAGTTTGAGTTAAATTTCTTCCCAAAGAACTGCGTACCGTTATCGAAAACAAGAGAATGGGGTATCCTGAAACGAAAAACAATGTTGTTCCACACAAACTTCCACGTGTTCTCCTCTATGATTTTAGCCAAAGGCTCAGCCTCGCACCACTTGGTAAAATAGTCCACTGCTACAACCGCGAACTTGACCCCACCCCTTCCAGTCGGGAGGGGACCTATGAAATCGATCTCCCATTTGGCAAAAGGCCATGGACTGGTGACTGGGCTGAGGTTCTGATCCAGGAGCTTTGGCACAACGACAAATTTCTAGCACTTGTCGCATTTCTTCGCATAAGCATGCTAGTGTTTTTTCATAGTTAGCATGTAATACCCTTGTTTCAAAGCCTTCTGTGCTAGGGCCATTCCACCTGAGTGATTATCGCCAGATTCCATCATGTATTTCCATCATAACATAATCGGCCTCATCCTTATTAATGCAGCGTAGGAGTGGGTGGTTGAAACCTCTCTTGTACAAGATCCCATCTTGTAAGATGAACTTTATTTGCCCTCCTGTGAAACTTCCAAGCTTCGTCATTATTGTACAGAAAAACTTGGTCGATCAAGTACGCGACGATCTCCTTCATCCACTTGGGAAATTCTATGATCATCATGACGTTCTATGACAGAGCCTCGTCAATGGACGGTCAGCGAAGCTTTTCAACTGTGATGGCTTTTATCAAGTCGGAGTCTTTGCTACTTGCCAACTTGGAAAGATAATCGGCATAGCTATTCTCAATCCTGGGAATTTGGAGTAACTTAAATATTTCGAAGTGGGATAGAAGATCTTTGGCCTTCTCTAAATAGGCAACCATAGATTGCCCGCGTGCTGTGAAAGTTCCATTGACTTGGCAAACTACTAGTACTAGCTGCAAGTCACTGTAGATCTAGATTTGTCTTGCCTTCATCTCTTGTGCCTACCTCACGCCTGCTAGGAGCGCCTCTTATACATCAACATTGTTTGAGGCTTTGAACTCCAGGTGAAGTGCGCAATTGAGATTATGACCATCAAGACTAATCAATAGAATCCTGGCTCCAGCTCCAGCTTCGCCCGAGGATCCATCAACATACAGTTTCCATGTTTATACCTCCAGGGGCTTGGCTTCGAACAAGCCTTCTGGGATACGAGCGAATTCAACCATAAAATCTGTCAAAGCCTGTCCTTTTATAGAGAGCCTAGGCTTGTAAGAAATGTCGAATTGGCTGAGCTCAATCGACCATTTCAGCAGTCTTCCTGAAGTATCTAGCTTTTGGAAAATCTGTCTTAGAGGGAGATTCGTCAGGACATCGATGTTGTGTGACTGGAAGTATGGTTGGAACTTGAGTTCTCAGAAGGCATTCTTACACTTCTTAGTCCATTCAAACCGCTTCTCTCCTTTGATGATCTGAAAAAAGGGCTAACAACGGTCGGTTGCTTTCGATATGAATCGGTTCAAGGTCGCCAATCTTCTTGTAAGGCTCTGGACCACCTTGGGAGAGAATGGCAATCGCATATCGACAAGCGGTTGATCTTCTCGGGGCTAGTCTCTATCCTGCGTTGATTCACCATATAGCCCAAAAATTTTCCAGATGCGACCCCGAAGACGTACTTCAGGGGGTTGAGCTTCATGCGGTATTTGCGGAGAATTCTGAACATCTTTCTCAAGTGTCCAATGTGGTCTTCGGCATTCACACTCTCCACGAGCATGTCATCAACATAGACCTCCATTGTTTTTCCAATCTATTCTGAGAACATGCAGTTCACTAACAGCTGATATGTAGCTCCGGTATTCTTTAGGCCGAAGGGCATCATCTTGTAGCAGTACAATCCTCGATCAGTAATGAACGAGGTATGTTCATTGTCTCTCATGAACATCGAGATATGGTTGTAGCCATAGTAGGCGTCCATGAAGCTAAGTAGCTTATGGCCGGTAGTCGTATCAACCAACTAGTCAATGCGTGGTAGCGGGAAGCTGTCTTTGGGACATGTCTGATTTAATTCAGAGAAGTCTATACATACCCTCCACTTTTTTTTGTTTTTCTTTACCAACACGGGGTTAGATACCCATTGAGGGTAGACTGCCTCTCTAATGAACCGTTAGCCAGTATCTTGTTAACTTCCACTTTCAAGGCACCATATCTCTTTGTACTTAGAGGCATTCTTTTTTATATCTTAGGGTGCATTTTAGGATCAACTTTCAGGGTGTGGTAGGCCACAGATGGATCTATCTCTACCATGTCATTGTACTTCTACACGAAGACATCGGTGTTTTCCCATAGGAACTGTTTCATTTCTTCCTTTATTTTTTCATCTAGTTTTTACCCTACTTGCAGCATCTGGGTAAGGTCTGAATAGTTTATGATGAACGCTTCTAGCTCCTCCGTCGGAGAGGCTAGGAAATCTGAGCCTATAATCCGATGGTCCAAATCCTCATCCAGCACCATCTTCTCCTTAATCTTTTCGAGGTCAATATCCATCGGCTCTATTTACATCATCACCGTAGAGGGAGCATCTTCATGTTTTGCTGCCTTTCAAAGCGCGTTCATGTAGCAAGCCCTTGCCTTTGTCTGGTTACCGTGAACCTTGGAGACCCCACCTAGCGTTGGAAACTTCATTGCCAAGTGTTGGACTGAGGTGACTGCCTGCAGGTCCTTGAGCACAGGCCTACCGAGGACTCCATGATATACGAAGCGAATATCGACCACCAAGAACTCCATGAATTTCCTTAGATGACACGGGAGCTCTCCAAAGTCCACCGCGATGGTGATTCTCCCTCAGGAGACAAGGCTATCTCCCGTGAAATTAAATAATGGTTCTGAAATGGCTGTCAATTCATGATCTACATATATCTGGTCGAAGGCGCTGCCAAACAAGATCTTCACGACACTGCTATCATCAACCAGCATTCGTCCTAGCCCATTCCTAGCTACAATGGTGCGAACTAACCAAGGCATCGCAATGTGGGTAGTGTATACCAGTTTCTTCTTCTTTTGTGAATGTGATTTGTGGAGCCCTGGGCAGGTGCTTGTGAACCTGCCAACTTTCTACTGGTTCTTCTCTTGCTGCCTTCGCGTAGTTTCGCCGCGAATTCATCATATGTCCTCTAATAATTGTGTTGATCTGTTGGACCAGGAGAGCTCTTGTAGGTCTTTCTGTCCTTGGCGGATCCCTGTTTCTGTCATTTCTCCATCATTGTGGCGAGGTCCATCGTCCTAGCATTGGGGCAGAGGTCTTCACCCTTGATTGTGCAGTTCTTGACGCTCTCATGTCAGTCAGTTCTCTTCTCATTGTCATTAATTTTCTCAGTTGATCAGTTCTCATACGTTGGAGCAATCTTCTGTGTTGTGTACCTGGGTCCTGTGTATGCGACAAAACTTGGGTGGAGGAACAGCTGGCTGAGAAACCACTACGGACAGTCTGGCATGAGGGGCTAGGATCATCTCCGTCTGATTGAATCTCATATAGTGGTCATTATGTGGCTCAGGAAAACACTTTCCTCAAAGCAATTTAAGCGAAGTTCAGGGAAACGCCACCCTTCTCTGTGATAGTGATCCTCCCTTTCTCTTTTCTGCTCTTTCTCTGTTTTGAATCGTCTCCTTAGATCGGATCTTTCGCTGGATCAAGTCTACCAGTTGACTTTAGGTTTTGGGCTGGCTATTTTGGACATCTCTCCAAAAAGAGGTACGCATGTGAAGCCCGGTCACCAACGCGTCCAGAGCTTTGTTATTAGTGGCGTTCTCAATTTTGTTGATAACAACGTTGAACCTTTTGAAATAGCCCTTCACCGACTCTCCCTCCTTTTGCTGAATGTCGTAGAGCTGGGTGATATTGGCTATCATTTTCTGGTTGCCAATGAAAGTGATGATAAACTCTAGCTTAAGTTGGGGCCAGCTCCTGATGCTTCTCGGTTTCAGTTTGTTGTAGCACCTCTTCGCATCGGATGTGAGGGTAGTCTGGAAATTCTTGCATTTTACCGCCGGGATATTACCTTGAAGCCTTGTCTTATACATGTTGATGTGATCTGTGGGATCACCTCTTTCGTTATATTTCTCTATATGGGGCATTTTAAAGCTAACGGGGAGCTCCATAGCCTTCAGCTCGAGGGAGAATGGGAGGTTCTCATCGTCGTCGTCGTCAAGATCGTATTCTAACTCTTGTTTTTTTGTCCTTGAACCTCGCAAGGACAAACTTCGGGTCCTTTCTTTCTTCTGTGTGGGCCTTCTGCGCTCGCTGTGCCTGTTGTGCAGCGATAGGGGTGGTGCTATGGAGGATCCTACCCCAACCTATCAAACACGCTGCCAGCAGGAGCCGGCTAGTTTCCACATGTCGGAAGGGATTTCTCATTTTGATTGTCTTGCGAGGGTCTCATATCACATTTCGAGGGTTTTTACCATTCAAAACTGGCAGGTCGTCCTGAGACCGACAGCTTTCTATTGAGCCGGACCTCGAAGGGCTTCGTCGAGCACGGCTACGCTTAGGTCCATACTGAAGAGACTGATTCTCCAATAGTTCAAGCGCCGCCTTCATTCGGGCATTGTCTAACTTCAAGTCCTGGTTTTCTTGCTTGACCGTCCGCTTATGTCGTTGTCTTCTTTTCTTGCGATGAGTTATGCTCTGAAGGTCTTGAACGCTTTTCTACCGCAAGTCAGTGTGATGGGGCTCTACTTCTTCTTCTAGGGAGTTTTCTGTCACCATGCTCTTTCGGGTAGAAAACACGTTTTTACCACAAGTTTTAGGTTGTGTAACATTTTTCGTTTCCCACAGACAGCACCAATCTGTTAACGTCAGAATCTGTACTATCTACATGTCAACAGATATCCAGTTAATCATCTACCGACCTATATGTTACATGCACACTAGGACGACCGTTAGGCACCAAGATCACTAGAAAAAAATGGTCCGATGATCATTGGTACTCTGACAATCAAGTCAACTGCCGATATATGTAAGGGATAACAATATACGGAGAATAATAAATGGGTGTGAGAAAGACAAGCAGGCAGAGATTTGAACAGAGTTTAGGGGTGAGAATAATGCGTACCTTAGAACAACCGGAGACGTTGTATTTATAGCCTCAGAGTTCTAGTTGATTTAGGAAAATAATCAATTAGATATTTGATTGGATCCTCATTTCTTATGTGATAAGGATAATTGGTTATCAATGCAATATCCCAGATTATATCCCTTTTTTGAGTTGATTCCCCTAATCACGTTGCCTAATCTTTAGGAGATTGATATTTGATTTCCTTGTGAGAATTCGTGTGCCAATCAAACACAATCTTTCCTTGAATATATCTCTGGTCATTCTGAAATATCACAATACCCCGCAGCTCTGTGACGGATTCAATTTCTGATGAATCGCCCGAGGTCGGATGTGAATGTCGAGGCTCTTCACGAACTTCACCATACTTAATTCGAAAGTGCTAATGTGGTAATGGGTCCTAAATGCATTCACAAGGCCCTCGCTAGGTACATGAGGCTTTTATGAATCTAGAAGGCTCTCGCAGGGCTTATGAAGCTTCGTGGGGCCTAATTTGGGCCTTCACTAGGCCTTTATGGGGTCTTTGTTGACGTGGATACCTTACCGAAATCTAGTGGTAACAATATATATAACAATAAATTTTGTCTTAAGATTGTTGGAACAAATTTAAAAGTGGTGCAATTTTTATTCTGATTATTAATACAAAGAAACAAGAAATAACTTACTTGAAACTAGAATAATGCAGAAAATTAAAATAACAAGACTGGTGGACCAAGATAAGAGGTAAACTCTTTGTCCTTAAAACGAAATTGTCCAGCACATGTGCTCACGGTTAGATGGCAAACATCTCCAAGATACAACAATCCCTTCTCGCGGTAGTAGCACTTTAGACCTCGAGAAACAGCGAACCGAAAAGAAGTTTTATACTCTCTTTTATACAAGGATGGATGCAAACTATATTTAGAAATGTAGGGTGTAGAATGATATGTTTGATAGTTCGAATTTTCTTGTGCTAATTCAGAATTTGGAGGGACTAATTTATAGAATGCCAATAGACACAACACTTGGAATATCAATTCTGAAAAGTTGTTGTCTGAACTGTTGTGTCTCTTAAGGACACAAATTCTAGAATCTTTTAGAAGACAAGACACGTGTTGCATTCTGATAATAGATTTATTTGAACCACGTGTTGACAATTGATTGGAGATATAATAATCTATTTGGAAGGATAGTTAAATAAAAAATGATTATTTAATTTATTTGTTCAAAATAGTTTATATTGGGCTAAGCCCAATCCCACGACCCACAAGCCCAGCCGGTCCGGCAGGCGGCGGTGCGCGCGTATTGGCTTTGGATCGAACCCAATATGATCTAGGTCTTTCATCTTCCAAAGACTTGTAGTACCCATTGGAGTCCAAACCCAATTTCAATCTTGGATTATATAAATAGATAAAAAAATATATTCATCTTCCGATGTGAGACAATGTTTCTTACTTTCTCTCCAATTTACCTTTTATATTCCAAATTGAAGGTGTTCACTTTTAGCTATAATTTCTTATTGACACGAAAATGGTTTTACACAACCAAATATACAATGAACATCTCCTCGCAGAGTAGATTGTGATAAACCAAAGCCCCACATCAATTGGTTAACGGAATCCACTCAAATATTTGATCAAAGTTTAGAATGTTTATTTCTTGACTTTTACATCCTCAATCTTCCAAGTATGTAGCACCTTGGTCCTTGAACAATTTTGTAATAAGTTGTGATTTGTACATTCAGAAGTCTAAAAAAGTTGGATAATCTATCAATATTAAATACTTAGGGCATGTTCGGTGTAGTTTTTTTAGAAAAAAAATAGATTTTTTTGGGTATTTTATTGATTTTTCAAATTTTTTGTAGTGTAAAAGGTTGAAAAGTCAAAAATTGTAATAAAAAAATGTGTTTTTAGAGAAAAATAACTACCAAACATGCCCTTAGTTTCTAAAATAAGAAACTTAGAAATATAGTTTTTAATACTCATATTACATTAGGTAAAACGAAAAGCCTATTTTCAATAATAAAGAACGTCACTTTTCAATTTTACCTGTATCCAGCACCTAATCATTCCCCTTCATATAATTAGGTTTCATTAATTAATTATTGGGATTTTGGCGCAAATGGTCTCTAATATTTTTTTTTTAGTGTGAAATTGGTCCCCTAACATTTATTTTTTAGCATACAAGCCCCTAACTTATGTATTGTGGTGCGCAAATTGGTCCTTATGAGATAAAAAAGACAAATATACCTTTGGTTTTAATTAGAAGAAATTGTATGTAGATTCCTAATCATTACAAAATGTGTAAACAGGTCCAATACTTTTATTTTTTTTTATAAAAAATTAAAAAAAAAACTAATGAGTTTTATTTATTTATTGTTGCATAAAAAAATAACTTTCTCACAAATTTGATGTTCAAATACTTTTATTTAATTGAGTTATATGTTTATTAACTACAAATATTAGAGATCCAACTATATTCTTTATATTATAATTTATCGTTTTATTTTCGTTCAAAAATAAAACGCATAATGTGTAAATTAATTTTTTATTAATATTTTTATGTTAAATAAAAATATAATAAGATTAGTTAAATATCATAAAATTATATACGTCATTTTGTTATTTATTTATCTTAATTTTTATTCAATTTTTTTTTTACATCACATAGCAATCACATATATTTAAAGCACAATAATTTTATATTTTTCTCTTATAAATAAAGAGGGAAAAAATTATTTCTCACAATGAATTCTCCATCTTTAATAAATGTATCTCTCTCTCTCTCTCTCTCTCACTCTCTCTCTCTCTCACACACACACACACACACATATATATATATATATATATATATATATGGCGCACTGCTTACTATTCACCCTTCAACCAACGCGACGTCGTTTTGATGTTGTATTAGCCTTAATTTTGTCCAAATCTCACCATTTTGTCCTAATCTTTTGACACTTTTGTATATTAAATTAATATCTTTGGCTGCATTTTTGACTTCTTCATCTTTTCTTTTCTTTTATTTGTTTTAATATACATATATTAGTATCTTTTAGCCATAATTATTGACTTCTTATGTATTATAGTCAATACATATTCATTTTTCCCTTAATAAGTCATCAAATTTGGTGCTTTTTTATCCCCAATTGCTATGGAGAACAGAGGACGAAATACAATCGATTCTTAAAGGTTTTGGTAAATTTCATTTTTCTATAATGCAGTTTTGTTGTCCAACATAAATATTTGCTGCAGCTTATACATTACGTATTTTTACATATTTCGGTTGGAGACGATATCCCTACGGGTTACCTAACCATTGGCTTTGGTTTCACATAATTTCATGTTCTATAACTCAAGTTATGGACACTTTTGTAAAGTGCGACAGCATGAATCCGAGAAACTGCCTTGGATGTTTCGGTGAGCATTTTAGTGTGTCAAAACATGCCGTCGGATTATCAAATTTTTATATGTGGTAGCTACATGGGTATTCTACCTTCCTTGAAAATTTCACATTGTTCGGTGATCGTTTTCTATGTCAAAAAATTTTCTTTGCTCCATGATTGGGTGAATTGTTTCTCCAAATTGCACTTTCTGTTGACCAACTCAAAAATATGCTGCACCTTATATATTAAGTATTTTACATAATTCCAGTTGGAGACGATAGATCTATGGGTTACCTAACCATTTGCTTTGGTTTCACATAATTTCATGGTATATAACTCAAGTTATGGACAATTTTGTAAACTGCGACCGCATGAATCCGAGAAACTGCCTAGGGTGTTTCGGTGAGCATTTTAGTAAGCCGAAACATGCCGTCGGACTATCAAATTTTGATATGTGGTAGCTAAATGGGTATTGTATGTTTTCTCAAAATTTCATATTTTTTGGTGATTGTTTTCTATGTCAAAGAAATTTTTGTTACTCCATGAGCGGGTGAAGAAATTTTAGTAACACTGCTCTTATTTTTAAAATTTTCTTCACCTGGTCATAGAGTAACAAAAAATTCTTTGACATAGAAAACGATCACCGAACAATACGAAATTTTTAGGGAACATAGAATACTCAGGTAGCTACCACATATCAAAAATTGGTAGTCCGACGGCATGTTTAGGCATACTAAAATGGTCACCGTGAAACCTCCTAGGCTGTTTTTTAGATTCATGCCGTTATGCGTCTCGGAATCGCTATTATAAACCAATCAAAAACTTTAATTAGTATAAATATCTTCTTAAACTTTTGTGGACCTTGGTTTTGTGGTAGTTTTAGTGGATTTCCATGTTTTGTTTACATGTTAATGATGTGAACTTGAAAGGTTTTGCTAAACTTCATGTTTCTCTAAGATGCAGTTTCTGTTGTCCAACTCAGAAATCTGCTGCACCTTATATATTAAGTATTTTTACATAATTCCAGTTAGAAACGATAGCCCTATGGGTTAACTAACCATTGGCTTTGGTTTCACATAATTTCATGTTATATAGCTCAAGTTATGGACATTTTGTAAACTGTGACAGCATGAATCGAGAAACTACATAGGATGTTTGAGTGAGCATTTTAGTAAGCGAAACATGCCGTCGAACTATCAAATTTTGATATGTGGTAGATAAATGAGTATTCTATATTCCTGAAAATTTCATATTGTTCGGTGATCGTTTTCTATGTCAAATAAATTTTTGTTACTCCATGATCGGGTGAAGAAAATTTGAAAATTCTTCTATTTGTTTGGTAGTTTAGATGAAGACCTAAAAATCCCATCCCGAACTTTGATGGTGTTTAAACTTAAAAGCAGTAGATACAAAAATGAAAATATACCAAACTACGAACCGAATAAGTAGTTTCAATAAGCTATTTACATTCCTTAAGCGAGATATAACCAAAGCTACCAACCTTACTTGAACAAACAAAATTTCAATTACTGATTCAACAAACTTATAAGAAATATTTAAATATTCACGCCATTAAAACCTAGCTATTGAGATCATATCTTGCATGCAATAACAATAATTATATTCAATATGGCCTTTTGGAGAAACAAAATGCCACACAAAAAGTTCATCCAATTGCTTTTCACTATCTCGATAATTATCAAGATTTTTGCGGTCGGGATCGGGAATATTTGCAAGCAAGAAGGCTATTTCTCATGCAGTTATCAACTTAGTGAAGGCAACAGTTGAAGGACAAGATGAAGAGATTTTGGAAAAGGTTGGGGAGGCAGCCATGGCAACAGATTGTAAGAAGGAAGAATATTATTGGGATTAGGGGTTACAAGTTTACATTGGCGGCTTGGCCAAGCTGAATTTGTCATAAGATGCTTTGTTCCGAGGACTTGTAAGCATCAAGATTCAATTCATTGACCAAGATATATATTTTTTTTATTTGTGTGTGTGTGTTTGTCGAGTTGCTCGACAAATACACACACATGAAGCCACTTTTTTTTTTTAAATATAATTTGGGTGTGTGTTTGTCGAGCAACTCGACAAACACACACCCACACACATGAAATGGGCTTTTTAGCCCATTTTGACTTTACCTTTTTTTTTTTTTTTTTTTTTTCAATTTTAATTCAGTTTATCTTTGAATTGTAAGGTAAATTTTTTATATTTTTCAAATTTTTTTTACAGATTATTCTAAATAAATGCCGAATATGTTTAAGAATCAATTTTTTTTTAACAAAAAAAAAAGTAAGAGTAAATTAGAAAATAACTGTTTACGCCATCGACAATATTACTTTTGAAATTATTATTTTTATATAGTTTTGTCGGGTGGTTAGACGTGGACTTTTGTCTTTTTTTTCGACTATATATAATATTACAATCTTAAATTTTTTCACTTTTGTTTTTTTTGTCATATAAATATTTACATAAATCTCTCATTATGTTATAAGTTCTTATTTCAGCATTGTTTGAACTATATAAAAAAAATGTGGACAAAATTGGATAATCCATAATTAGGTCAGACGAGTTATCATAACAAAATCCTCCACAATCAGGTCAGACGAGATAACCACAATCAGGTCCGACGAGCTGAGATTGTTGGTCGTCGAGTTAACTCGACAACCATTGATGTCGAGTTGCTCGACAACCATTGTTATCGAGCAACCTCAACAACAATGGCTGCCGAAAAATGAGTTCAGTTGTATTTTGTGTTTTTTATTCTAATTTGAATGTAAATTTGTAGAAAAACAAAGGATTTGATGCTTGAGATATTTACTCCAGTTTTTTATTTTTATTTTTTATTGGTGTATCAAATATGGTTATAATTTCTTGCTAGCCAAATATATGCACTCTATGCTTACCAAGTACATTTCATTGGGATAAGGTGCATTGAACTTTAGAAGAGTACATATATAAATTTTGAAATGCTACATATATAAATTTAATTTGTGGGTTTTGTGTTACCTATTGGGATTTTTTGTTTTAAATTTTGCAAGTTAAGGTAGAAATTGAACTATTTTGAATGATCGATGCTGGTATTTTACAAGAAAAGATGGAGCAATTGATATGGGCTTCTTAACTTTTCTTTTGATTTCAACTTCAAATTGTTTTGATTTGTGATTATGATATGAGGACTGATTGAGTTTCTATTCTTTGATACTTTTCAAGAAAATTTCATGTGATGATGGAGTGGGAAAATGCATTTATATCTGGATATACGGTAATTTTATTTTTACTTGACAGTTTTTATTGCCTTTCTTTGTACTCGGATGACATCTTTTCTTTTGTAATAATTTTCTTTTCAAAAAATTAGCACGCTATTGCGGTATTACCCTTGTAGTCCTGCCTATAAAGAAGTGACTTCTCCCATGAAATTGAATTGTTCCCTGTGGTGTGTGCGTGTTTCACATGGAAAACATTTATGGTTGGTAGAAATGTAAGAATTGGAAGGGAGAGAATTAGAACACCGTGAAAGCTCGATTTATGTTTGTTTTCCTTTGAATATACATGATTTGGATGTCATGACAAATTAATATCTTCTTTTAACTATCCTGCTACATAAATTGTCGTCATTTGCAATTTATTTAATTTTCTTTGAAGGTGTCATTTGCATTTTGAACCACATTTAGTTGCATAGTAAAGTTACTACAAATGAGCCAACTTTTTCAATTTGATGAAATTCACCTGTCCAGGAATGTGTTTTCCCCTTTTTATTGGTGAATGAGGAAGAGAGGTCGGGGAGTTGCTTGGAAAGATCAAATGACCTCTATCATTTGATTAATATAGGACATAAACTTGGCGAATTATTTATCGTATACTTTGTTGGGGAAGGGTTTTTTATTTTTTCTATTTTTACCAAGCAATAACATAGGAGTAAAGCTTTTACTCAAATACTGCAAATTGAATGTGTATTTGATAGCACACAATGTAAATTTCTATAGAAAATGAACAAGTTTCATAATTTTTCTCTATTATGTTCACTCTAAGATGCCTTGGTGGTCTTGTCTTTCTACAATTTATCTACGAGAATGTTGAACTTTTCGGTCATTATAAAGGGGTAAGCTATATCAGGCAAACGAGTTCTTGTTTGTAAACTATACAAGCGAGAGAGTGAGTTGAGAGCATCCAATAGAATTCAAGTGCATATTTCTATTAGTATTAGAGTGTTTTAATACAAATAGTTTATACTTTCTCTATAATTATGGCAACTTGCATTACTTGTCGATTCTTTAATTACAAAAAAAATAAAAATGTATATGAAGTCCTACAACTTTTAAAAAGTAGCCCAATTTTATTTTGACATTTTAAAAAAAAAAATATTTTTTTAAATTTCTCGAGTTATTCGACATTTTTTTTTTTTTACATTTTGTCGAGTTCCTTGAATTTAAAAATATATATATATATATATATATATATTTAAAGTTGTTGAGTTACTCGACAAAAAAATAAAAAAAATTTTTTTTTTTTAACTTTTGTCGAGTTACTTGAATTTTAAAAAAAAAATTTTTTTTTTTTTACTTTTGTCGAGTTACTCAATTTTAAAAAAAAAAAAAAAAATTTCTTAACTTGTGTCGAAAGTTAATCGAATTTAAAAAAAAAGAAAATTTTAACTTTTGTCGAATTACTCAAATTTAAAAAAATATATATATATATATATTTTTTTTTTTACTTTTGTCGAGTAACTCAATTTAAAAAAAAAAAAAATATTTAACTTTTGTCGAGTTACTCGAATTTTAAAAACAAAAAAACAAAAAAAAAAAGAAAATTTGAACTTTTGTCGAATTACTCAAATTTTAAAAAAAAAAAAAAAAAAAAAAAAATTTTACTTTTGTCGAGTAACTCGAATTTTAAAAAAAAAAAAAAAAAAAAAAAAAAAAATTTTACTTTTGTCGAGTAACTCAATTTATATAAAAAAAAAAAAAAAAATTTTTTTTTTTACTTTGGTCGAGTAACTCGAATTTATAAAAAAAAAAAAAAAAAAAAATTTTTTTTTTACTTTTGTCGAGTAACTTTCAATTTAAAAAAAAAAAATTTTTTTTTTTTTTACTTTGTCGAGTTACTCGACTTTAAAAAAAAAAAAAAAAAATTGTCGAGTAACTCGACAAAAATTTTAAAATTTTTTTTTTTTTTTTTTTAAAATTGAAAAAGTTTGTCGAGTTACTATTCAACTCGACAAACTTTTTCGAGATGAATAGTAACACGAAAAGTTATCATTCACGGAATTTTTTTTTTTTTTTTAAAAAAAATTCGAAAAAGTTTGTCGAGTTACTATTCAACTCGACAAACTTTTTTCGGGGTGAATAGTAACTTCGAAAAAGTTCTTGTTCATGGAAATTTTTTTTTTTTTTTTTTTTTAAATTCGAAAAAGTTTGTCGAGCTACTATTCAACTAGACAAACTTTTTCGAGGTGAATAGTAACTTTCGAAAAAGTTATTGTTCATGATTTTTTTTTTTTTTTTCAAAATTGAAAAAAAGTTTGTCGAGTTACTATTCAACTCGACAAACTTTTATGAGGTGAATAGTAACTTTCGAAAAATTCTTTGTTCATGAATTTTTTTTTTTTTTTTTTTATGGTGAGCTTTTACATTTCTAATTTTTTTTTTTTTCAATGAAAAAAATCAACAACATATTTTATTTTTATAACTATTAATTATAACATTCTTACCAATAATGTTACAAATATTTTTTTATACTAATTCCTAAAATAAAATAAAATAAAATATATTGTATTAATTGATTATGATATATATTCTATTTTACTATATTCTAATAAATGAAACATTAAATAAAATTTTGTATATGCTTTATTTATCAAGTTACTTGACAAATCCAAATTTAAGACTCACGAGTTTCTTGAAAAATAACAGCACTAAATAAGAATAAAAAATTATTTAAATGTATGACATCATTTAAATAAAAAAGAGAAACAAAAAAATGAAAATTTTAAATTTCGTTCGTTCATCGAGTAACTTCGACAACTCGATTTTCAGTTTGTCGAGCTACTTGAGCTATTGAATAGATTGATTTCATATCACATTTTTAATCGAGTTACTCGACAAACTTTATTTTGGGTTTATCGAGTTACTCGAGTAACTTCAACAATGCATATTGTTCATTTTATAGTTTACTTTTTGTATTTAAATTATGTAATACACTTAAATTTTTTTATTTTTTAGTTTTTTCGTGTTATTTTTTAACCAACTCGTGGAACTCAAATTTAGATTTGTCGAGTTACTAGATAAATTAATCATAATAAAACAATATATGATATATTGTATTGATTGATTATGATATATATTAAATTTATATAATATATATTTTATTTTGCTATATTCTAATAAATAATCATTTAAATACAATTATGTATGTGCTTCATTTATCAAATAAGTTAACAAATCCAAATTTCATGTTTACACGTTCCTCGAATAATAACATTACAACATTCAAATTAAACAAAATAGTCAATGTATTAAATAATTTAAATAAAATAAGCTTCAAAAATAAAAATTATGCATTTCATTAGTTTCTTGAGTAACTCGGAAACTCGATTTTAACTTTGTCGAGTTATGCTCTACAATGAATAATGAGTTCTTTTATATCAATAATATTTCATATTCTATAACCTAATATAATATGTAATAATAAATTAGCTATTATAAAAAATTTATATATTATTTTAAATTAATATAATATATCATATCTAATTTTATGAAATATAAAAACACAAATTGGAGTAAAATTTGTTATAATAATTATTTTATTTATTACAATAATTATATGAAATTATATTATGGAAATCATTTTTATTTATAATTACTATTTATAATATTCTTTATAACAAAATTTATATTAATATTCATGAAGACAATTTATAAATAAAAATTTAATAAATTTTATAACAATTTATAAAAATTTATTTAATATCAATTTGTTATAATAAATTGATTACACTCATTAAATCATTATAATTAATTAATAATCTAATAGTACAAAATTAATTTTGTTATGTTATAAATTTATTATAATAATTGTTTATTGTAGTATGTAATAGTAATTTCTAAAAGAAAAGAAAATATAATATATTGTATTAGTTCATTATGATACATATTATATTTATATAATATTTACTTTATTATAATTTTCTGCTTACTATAGTCTATTATACTAAATAATACATTAAAATTATTTTGTTTTTTTTTTACGTCTCCGTCAATTAACTAGACCAAATGCACGCCCAATATTTAAAATTTCCCATTCTATAGCTCGACAAACGTTTTCCACATAGATAGTCTTTTATTGTTAAAGGAAAATGTTAGTTTTTTTTTTTTTTTTTTTTTTATGGTGAGCTTTTACATTTCTAATTTTTTTATAAATTAAAATTTGATTAGAGTAGGTGTAAACAAAAATTAATTATATTATGACCCTCTTTCTCTGTCAGATATTTTTTCACTTTTTAATATTTAAAATTATTCACAAGGAAAAAGGGATGATTTTTGTCTTGTTTTGAGAGTTCATGCGTGCATATCTAAGATGATTCACCGCAAATCTTAAGAGTTGTATTATTTTTTGTCATTGCTTTTGGAGGGCGATTATTATTGCTTATTAGATTATTAAACAAAGAGTTAGAATTTTTAACTTAGCAAAGGCATGAGACAATTAGAAATAAAATCACACCATTGGAACAACATAACTTTACAAAAATTAAATCAATAATTTTTTTTTTTTTTTTTGTTTCGAGTAATTTTTCCCCTTTTTCCCCACTTTGCCTCATAACTCGGCAAATTAGTAAAAAAAAAAAAAAAAAAATTTGTTCTAAATAATTTTGACTTTCCGTAAAGTAAAAAAGAATAAAAAAAAAAAAATAAAAATTTTGGTGGCTTCTAGAGAAAGCCCAAAAAAAAAAAAAAAAAATTACAAACCAAAAAAGATTTGGTGGCTTTCTCGAGCAACCCGAGAAAGCCACCAAATAAATAATTTTTGTGGCTTTCTCGAGTACTCGAGAAAGCCACCAATTTTTTTTTTTTTTTTGTTTGCTTTCTCGAGTAACTCGAGAAAGCCTTATTTAAATTTTTTTTTTTTTTTTTTTGGTTTCTCAAGTAACTCGAAAAGTCGTTTGGGAATTTTTTTTTTTTAAAAAAATACTAATTTCGTCGAGTTTTAAGACAAAGTGGGGAAAAAGGTAAAAAAAAAAAATTCAAAATTTCACTTAGTCATGGATTAAAAAAATTCATTGATAGAAAGCGATCATCGAAAAATATGAAATTTTCAAGGAACATAGAATATTCATGTAGCTACCACATATCAAAATTTGATACTCCGACGACATGTTTCGACACTAAAATGCTTACGAAACATCCCACTGGAATAAGGAGGAAAATTTTTATATGTGGTAGCTACATGGGTATTCTACGTCCTTGAAAATTTCATATTGTTCGATGATCGCTTTCTATGTCAAATAAATTTTTTTACTCCATGACCGGTGAATTGTTTCTCTAAATTGTCTTTCTGTTCACCAACTCAAAAATATGTTGCACTTTATACATTAAGTATTTTTACATAATTCCAGTTGGAGACGATATCCCTATGGGTTACCTAACCATTGGATTTGGTTTCACATAATTTCATGTTATATAACTCAAGTTATAGATAATTTTGTAAACCTGATACAAGATGAATCGAGAAACCTGACTTAGATGTTTTGGTGAGCATTTTAGTATGTCGAAACATGCCGTCGGACTATCAAATTTTTATATGTGGTAGCTACATGGGTATTCTACTTTCCGTGAAAAATTTATATTGTTCGGTGATCGTTTTCTATGTCAAATAAATTTTTTTGCTCCATAACTGGGTGAATTGTTTCTCCAAACTGCACTTTCTATTGACTAACTCAAAAATATGCTGCACCTTATATATTAAGTATTTTACATAATTCCAGTTGGAGACAATAGCTCTATGGGTTACCTAACCATTGGCTTTGGTTTCACATAATTTCATGGTATATAACTCAAGTTATGGACAATTTTGTAAACTGCGACCGCATGAATCCGAGAAGTTGCCTAGGGTGTTTCGGTGAGCATTTTAGTAAGCGAAACATGCCGTCGAACTATCAAATTTTGATATGTGGTAGCTAAATGAGTATTCTATGTTTCTTGAAAATTTCATATTTTTCAGGTTATCGTTTTCTATGTCAAACAAATTTTGTTACTCCATGACCGGGTGAAGAAATTTTAGTAACGTTGCCCTTATTTTGAAATTTTTATTCACTTTGTCATAGAGTAACAAAAATTCTTTGACATAGAAAAGCGATCACCGAACAATACAAAATTTTCAAGGGACATAGAATACTTATGTAGCTACCACATACCAAAATTAGTAGTCCGACGGCATGTTTAGGCATACTAAAATACTTACCGCTGTGAAACCTCCTAGGGTCGCTTTTTTTCGATTTATGTTGTCGTGTGTGCGGAATCGCTATTATAAACCAATCAAAAACTTTAGGTAGTGTAAATATCTTCTTAAAATTTTGTGGACCTTGGTTTTGTGGTAGTTTTAGTGGATTCCCATGTTTTGGTTACACGTTAGTGATGTGAACTTGAAAGGTTTTGCTAAACTTCATGTTTTTCTAAGATCTGAGTTTCGTTGTCCAACGCAATAATTTACTGCACCTTATATATTAAGTATTTTTACGTAATTCCAGTTGGAGACGATAGCTCTATGGGTTACCTAACCATTGGCTTTGGTTTTACATAATTTAATGTTATATAACTCAATTTATGGACAGTTTTGTAAAGCTGTGACAGCATAAATCTGAAAAACTAACTAGGATGTTTCGGTTATCATTTTAGTAAGCCAAACTATGCCGTCGGACTATCAAATTCTGATATGTGGTAGCTACATGAGTATTCTATGTTCCCTGAAAATTTCATATTTTTTGGTGATCGTTTTCTATGTCAAATGAATTTTTGTTAATCCATGACTAAATGAAGTTTTGAATTTTTTTTTCCCCACGTATGTGCAACGGAAAAGTTACTGTTCAAGCAATTTTTTTTTTGGTAGGTGGACATTTCATGACAAAATATAAAAACAAAAAAAAAAAAAAAAAAGGATTTTTCCCCACTTTGCCGAGTAGGCAAAGTGGGGGAAATCCCACAGTTTATCCCACTTTGTCGAGTTACTCGGCAAAGTGGGAAACTTAAAATAAATATATATTTTAAGTTTCCCACTTTGCCGAGTAACTCGACAAAGTGGGAAACATTAAATATGTATTTTTTTATATTTTTTTTTTAATTTTTGTGGGCTTTTAGCATTTTTTTTTTGTAATTTGCACTTTTAATTCACAATCTTTTCATTTTATAACAAATTTACCCATAATCTTTTTTTTAGCTTTAGCCATCCCGACCTTTAAATTTTGTTGTAAATTTTATTTTGTCTACCTCTTTAAATTAAAAAAAAAAAAAATAACAACAAAATAAAATAAAAATGTAAATGAAGTCCTACAACTTTTAAAAAGTAGCCCAATTTTATTTTGACATTTTTTCATTTTTTTAATTTGCGCTTTTTGTCCGAACCTTTCAAATTTGTAACTAATCTACCCCAATTTTTTTTTTGGCCATTGGCCATCCAACTATCACTATTTTGTCATACAAATTTGCATTAAATTTTTATAAAATCAGCTTTTATTAACTTTGCTATTTTTTTTTTTTTTTTTAAGATTTGACTTTAGTTTTGTTGAGTGACTCTAAAAAAATACAATGAATAAAAAAATAAACAATTTGTCAAATAACTCGACTTTTTGTTAACTGGAGTTCGACCAAAAAAATAAAAAAAAATAGAACATGAACAAATGAGAATTATATTTATGTATTTTTTTTAAAATGTCGAGCATTTAATTTTTTTATTAATTTTTTTTTTATTTCAGTGTGTATTTGTCGAGCTAACAATCAAAATGGGACCATTTTGATCTTTCTTAATTATTTTTTTATATATATTTGGGTGCAAAATTGTCGAAGTTGACTTTTTTTATATATATATTTTTTATAGAATTGGCTTTGGTTTTGTCGAGGTTGGCCAATAGTTGTTTGGATTGATTGTCGAGTCGCTCGAAAAATTTTATTTAGGCCATTTTCTTTTTTCTTTTTTTCGAGTCACTCGGCATAGGCCAATTTTTTTTTGTTTATATTTTTTGCTATATGTCGAGTTACTAGACAAATGAAAACATGATAAAAAATTGAATAAAATATAAAGGTTGGGAGTAGATTAGTTACAGATTTAACAGGTTGGGACTAATTGTTAAATTTGCTATTTTGGTAATTGTTTTTGACATATAATTAATCGAGCAACTCAGTAATCTCAACTTTGAATTTTTCGAGTCACTTGATAAATTAAGAACATGCGTAGTTTTTTTACTCTATCATTTATGATAACAGTTTATATTAAATTATATATCATATAAAATTATTATATATTATATGAAATTATTATTATTGATTATATGTTATTTTATTTTTATCAACTAATATAACAAAGTGTAAAAAAAATTATTATTATAGTTATATACATTTTATTAATGGAAACAGTTTTTATTATAAAACATAGTACAGAAATCAAGAAAACCTAGAATCTTGGATTCTTCAAAAAAATCTGAGCTTTGAAGAAGTAATATGCTTTTTCTTGGGAGCTTCTAGCAAAGACTCGAGTGAAGATTGAAAAAAAAAAAATTAAATAATATTGGTTTGCTTGTCGAGCAACTCGACAAGCAAACCAAAAAAAAATATATTGTTTTGCTTGTCGAGTCGAGCAACTCGACAAGCAAACCAATAAAAAAAATTGATTTGCCTGTCGAGCAACTCGACAGGCAAACCAAAAAAAATTATTGGTTTGCTCGACAAGCAAACCACTAAATTTTGCTTGTCGACTCGACAAGCACAATAAAAATAAACGCCTATTTCTCGAGCTTCAGCGTCACCCGGCAACCATCTAACTCAAGTTCTGTCCTCCATGGTAAAAGTCTATTTTGTACGCCCGACCTGGACGTGACTAGCTTTTACAGTGTATCATCTTCTGCACCTTCAATTCAACAGTTTAGTTAAATCATACGAGGAATACAAGTGATCAGAGCATCATGAAAGAAATTCCATGTTCTTGCTCAAAAACTGCCAACAATGAAACATCGTCTAATAAATCAACAGTATTCCGAGGAGGTGATGCGACTTCATTACCTATGGAAACTCTATTAGGTAAAGGCCTGGCGATGAGACCATCAACAACCCAACCCGCAACTTCACCATCGTTTTGACATGGTTGAACTTACGTAGAACATAGTCTAAAGATATTTGCGGCCTTCCTCATGGTCTGCGGTCATCACAAGTCTTTGCTTGATTTAATTCCAGCATTTTTCTCCAACCAATACAGATAATTGACTTGAAATAACGACTTGAGCATGTCTTGTAGCGAGGAACTTTCTTTTAGTACCACACGGTCTAGGGAAAATTCGAGAATAAGAGAAGCAAAAAGCAATAGAAGTGAGTTCCTATCAAAGTTTCTTCAAGACAAGCATCAAAGAACACAACATTCATTCTTGTTCCATTTTTAGTAAAATTGTGAAGGATCAAATCTTGAGTGGAAAACGTTGGCATTCTCAAACAATCTCAAACCGGTTTGCTGGATCATTGGCTTTGGTTTCACATAATTTCATGTTATATAACTCAATTTATGGACAATTTTTTAAACTGCGACAACATGAATCCGAGAAACTGCCTTAGATGTTTCGGTGAGCATTTTAGTATGTCGAAACATGCCGTCGGATTATCAAATTTTTATATGTGGTAGCTACATGGGTATTCTACGTTCCCTGAAAATTTCATATTGTTCGGTGATCGTTTTCTATGTCAAAGAAATTGTTTTTACTCCATGACCAGGTGAATTGTTTCTCTAAATTGCACTTTTTGTTGACCAACTCAAAAATATGCTGCACTTTATATATTAAGTATTTTTACATAATTCCAGTTGGAGACGATAGCTCTATGGGTTACCTAACCATTGGCTTTGGTTTCACATAATTTCATGTTATATAACTCAAGTTATAAACAATTTTGTAAACTGCGACCGCATGAATCCGAGAAACTGCCTAGGATGTTTCGGTGAGCATTTTAGTAAGCCAAAACATGCCGTCGGACTATCAAATTTTAATATGTGGTAGCTAAATGGGTATTCTATGTTTTCTCAAAATTTCATATTTTTCGGTGATTTTTTTCTATGTCAAAAAATTTTTGTTACTCCATGAGCGGGTGGAGAAATTTTAGTAACACTACCCTTATTTTTGAACTTTTCTTCACCTGGTCATAGAGCAACAAAAAATTCTTTGACATAGAAAACGATCACCGAAAAATATGAAATTTTCAGGGAACATAGAATACTCATTTAACTACCACATATCAAAATTTGATAGTCCGACGGCATGTTTCGGCATACTAAAATGCTCACCGCGAAACCTCCTAGGCTGTTTTTCGGATTCATGCCGTCGACGTGCCGGAATCGCTATTATAAACCAATCAAAAAACTTTAAGTAGTGTAAATATCTTCTTAAACTTTTGTGGACCTTGGTTTTGTGGTAGTTTTAGTGGATTTTCATATTTTGTTTACACGTTAATGATGTGAACTTGAAAGGTTTTGCTAAACTTCATATTTCTCTAAGATGCAATTTCTGTTGTCCAACTCAAAAATCTGCTGCACCTTATATATTAAGTATTTTTACATAATTCTAGCTGGAAACGATAGCCCTATGGGTTACCTAACCATTGGTTTTGGTTTCACATAATTTCATGTTATATAACTCAAGTTATGGACAATTTTGTCAACTGCGACCGCATGAATCCGAGAAACTGCCTAAGATGTTTCGGTGAGCATTTTAGTAAGCCGAAACATACCGTCGGACTATCAAATTTTGATATGTGGTAGCTAAATGAGTATTCTATGTTCTCTGAAAATTTCATATTTTTCGGTGATCGTTTTCTATGTCAAAGAAATTTTTGTTGCTCCATGACCGGGTGAAGAAATTTAAGTAACAATGCCCTTATTTTGAAAATTTTAAAATAACTTTATCTTTCTCGAAAATCCATCCCGCCCCTTTTCATTTTTCATTTTTTTTATTTTCAGCAGAATTAGATTACTTAGAATTATAATTGGTCGAGCAGCTCGACAATTTTAACATCAATCATTCTCATTACTTTAAAAAAATTTAATGCTTCATTGTACACGACATTTTGAACTAAAACCATTATAATTGAGTTCCAAGAAACTAAATTTGGCTTTGGCATGGCATCAAATAATCGCCTTGCTATGTCTAGATTTTCCCTTCAAAAAAGGCAGCCATTTCAGTACAAGCTGAAACAATATAAATTAAACTCACTTCATTTGGTTCCAACCCCATTTCGAATCTCATTCTATGGAATGAATTTAAGCAATAATTCAATTCACCTTTCCGCGAAAAACCAGAAATCAAAGAATTCCAGGAACTCAAGTCCTTCTTTGGCATTTCATTAAACAAATTCCATGGTACTCAAAGAACCCCAGTTCTGTATACAAAGAAACCAGACGGTCACCAATGAATTCATCTTCGTAATTCAAGGATTTGACTATACGGGCATGAATTGTTTTGCAAGATGATATTGAAGAACATGAATTTATATCAGAAATAAGAAATAAGAGATCGAGTATCATAACCTGGGCAAATTGCATTGTTCTTGACTTTCTCAATAGTTGTCGAGTCGCTCGACAATCGTTATTGTCGAGCTACTCGACAATCATGAGTGCCATTCAAATGATCCATTACGCAAAACACGGTTTCTTGCCCACTAAAATTCGAAAAACAGAGGTCCGGTTACGCCCGAGATTTCATGGCAAAGTCCTTGACTTTGTGAAAAAATGGAATTAAATAAGAAGCAGGTTTGATGGTGAGCCATAATTTCCATAACAAGTTAGGATTACGAGGATTCAAGCAATTTACAAACAATTCCCGATTTCTTGAATTTGTGGGACTTCTTGATTCTCGAAGAAAGAAAAGGCGAGTAGTTTACTGGAACTAGAAGTAGAGAAATTCAAGAAACTAAAGGCTTTTAATGGGGAGTTTAAGAGTAGAGGAGAGTCCATGAAAACATTAAAGCGAGCGAGCTCGCATTGAATCGGATGGAGCGTTCGAGGCTTTTGAGGTGTGTATATATATATATATATATATACACACATATATCTGGATGGATATAAGTGAGGAACCTAATAAGTTGAGCACTCGACAACCATGTTGGTTGTCGAGTAACTCAACAACCACAAATGGTTGCCGAGTTTGTGGTTGCCGAGCAAAAGCGGTTGGCGAGCAAATCAAGCAAATGTTAGTGTTAACAAAGATAGACTACTCGATCCGGGTGCTGTAATGAGAATTTTATAGGATTACTTTCATTTTGGCATGGATATTTATTCCCCGGAAGAATTGTGTCTACATATTATTTTCATCTTTCCTTATCGTGGGCTTTATATTTCTATTTCATAGGAAACTAGCTCGCCAATTAGTTGATCCTTCTAGGCTTGGAGATTTTAACCGAGGCTCTAATGGAGCTTGGTGCAGCAGTATGCATAGTCCGATTGATTGTGTATATGAGCAGATAGGCGAATAGAGTAGAGTGAAAGAATTGGGAAATCGGTAATTTACTCGGCAATGAGCGGTAATTTCATCGTTCATTAGTCGAGTTACTAAACAATGAGTGATAATATATACATACATTGTCCTTCCCAATTCGGGTCCTTTTCACTCAAATCTTGCATTGCGCCTCTGGTTTTCCCCATCCCACGTAAAACCATCATCCAAGCTGGTTTTCTCTTATCTTCTTCAAAATTGGAATATTGGAATTTGAATAGAGAGAAAAGCAAAGAGTTTGATGGTGCACTATTTAGAACCTCAATTTGCTCCACATTTTTTACTCTGACTTCACAAAAACTATAGGTATATACATATAGATACAACCCTTTCAAGATTTACCTCTTGTTTACTTGATTTTTAAGTTGATAATTTAGATATGCTTTACGGGCTTTCTTTTTATTTCTCTTTTTCCTGTTCTTATGTGTTATTTTGCATAATACCTTCCTATGTTGGATGTGTTGAATTTTATTCTATTTCTTATGTGTTTTATTTCTTAATTGTGATACATCTACATGTTTAGCCCTTGATTTTCAATTTTTTATTTTTGCAAGAAGAAAATTCTTGGTGCTCATTTGCATATAATATTTTTTTTTTTTCATTTCACTATGAATGTTAATTGCAAATTTGAATTTGGTGTTGATCTCAAGTGTTTTTTTTCGAGCAAAAATAGTTTATGGTCCGATTACTTGGGGATTGCATTTGGCCCACATTAAGAAGATTCGGTTATCATTCGAAAAGGAAGTGATTTTGAGCAGTTTTTGTTGGCATTTGATTATCTTTGATTGTTCATATTCAAGTACAAATGAATCAAGATTCTTATAGCATTTTGAGATATTGGATAGGAAAAGAATTCGATCTCGAGGTACATTTAGGATTGGTATTTAGTATTTACACGAGTGGTTGTAGAAATTCGATCTCGAGGTGCATTTAGGATCGGTGTTTACACAGTGGTGGTTGAAGAAATTCTATAACTCGAAGTGCATTAAGGATCGACATTTCAATGATCACGAACAACTTCACGAAAAGGCTTCATGAATCGCAATATCGGTACTTTAATAGCATAATAGATGCGAAAGGAGTAATGAATCCTACTTTCTTGAAACGAGGTGGTGTCATCCCGTTAGTCGAGGGACGGCAATTGGAGTATTGCCAACCATTCTCCGAAGGGCATGGCCGGAAAATGTTACGTTATTTCACATTGGAATCGTTGTTTCTACTATTTTGCCTAATCGCATCATTGCTAACACCGCCATCGATACTTCCTCCATTGCCACCACCACCTTTGACGCTTCTGCTTTGCGCTCCCATATGCATTTGGCACTTCTAATGATCTTGGCTTTCATGTGTTCGACTAACGTTCGAGACGCGAGTTAAATCTAGCCATAAGTATGTGTAAATGGTGTGGAAACGAGCATCACATTTTGTGTGATTCAAATGTTGAAAACATATAATCTGAGTTCTTTTATTTCTTTTGATCATATATATAAGCTTTTGAATCTTCTTGTCTTGTCTTGTTGTTTAGTTTTCTTTTATGGGCTTCCTTGAATTGTTGCAATAGGCCATTATGAAACATTCCAATTTGAATCCCCAAAACCAGAAAATGTTGGGTAAGAAAAACAGTGTTAGTATTAATCAATGAAACATTATGTAACAGGGTTAATTTCACCACGGAAGTTTGTTAAAAATTTCAAAATGGTCATTGAAGTAATTTTCTTGCAGTACTAATAATTACTCAAGTTTTTAGTTGTTACACTAATTGTCTGATAGAAGTCGTTAACTTAAAATTTTGTATCACTATTAATTTTTTTTTAAAGCCATTTCTTTTGACTTTTTCTAATTTTTTTCACAAATTTTTTTTTCCTTTAGTTTATTTTTCCTTTTTTGTTTTTATTTTAACCTTTTCATTCAATTTTTTCATTAATTTTTTTTTATTTTATCTTATAAGCAAATAGATTTTTTTTTTTTTTTTTTATAATATTGTCGAGTAACTCGACAACATTGAATTTGAATCGTTTTTTTTTAAGTGTTGTTGAATAACTCGATAACATTATATTTGCTTTTTTTTTTTTACAATATTGTCGAGTAACATTGTACTTTGAATTTTTTATTTTTTTTTTACACATGTTAGGCATTGACCAATTTTTTTTTTTTTTTTTTAGGAATAATTGCATGAAAAGTCCCAATCATTTCATTAATACGTGTGGGGTATGTGATTAATGTGTAAGTCTTGAGTAAACCCAAGGTAACAATTCAAAGAATTATTAACATTTTCATAATCCTCTATTTCATATATGAAAAGGAATCAAAAATCAAGAAATATGCCATTATTCTACAATTTTTATATCAAGTGTACTCAAGAAAAAATATCAATATATTTTAAATAAATGGCGAAAATTAGACAAAACATTTGAAGAAATTTTGACCTTTCTTTATTATTTGTTAATTATTTATTTTTTTGGTGTGTATGAGCAAATTGTACACAATTTCGCTCTAAATTTGTTACATTTTTCAAATTTGTTTAAAAATTTTAATTTCATATTTTTTTTTTTGGTCATTTCAATTACATTTAAAACCTCAAATTTTTTCCTATATTTGTCACTTACGTGCAACGCATGCGGCTTTAAAACTAGTATATATATATATATATATATATATATATATATATATATATATATATATATATATATATATATATATAATTTTATGAAATTAAACTAATCTTAATACATTTTTATTTAATATAAAAATACTAATAAAAATTAATTTACACATTATGTGTTTTATTTTTGAACAAAAATAAAACGATAAATTAAGATACGAAGAATATAGATGAATCTCTAATATTTGTAGTTAATAAACATATAACTCAATTAAATAAAAATATTTGAACGTCAAATTTGTGACACATTTATTTTTTTTATACAATAATAAAATAAAATTTTAAATTTTAAATAATATAATTACTTAATAATAAAAATAATAATTTTATTTGACATGTTTATTACTAAAGTGTTAATTTTTTTAAAAAAAAAAACTCATAAGTTTTCTTTAATTTTTGGGATTTTGGAACAAATGGTCCCTAACCTTTGCCCTTAGTGTGGAATTGGTCCCTAACGTTTATTTTTTGGCAAACAAGTCCCTAACATATGTGTTTTGGTACGAAATTGCTCATTATGACAAATATGCCCTTAGTTTTAATTAGAATAAATTGTATGTAGATTTCTAATAATTACAAAATATGCAAATAGGTCCAATACTTTTATTTTTTATAAAAAAAATTAAAGAAAACTAATGTATTTTTTTTTTTGAATTAACACTTTAATAATAAACATGTCAAATAAAATTATTATTTTTATTATTAAGTAATTATATTATTTAAAGAGGGAGAAATCATTGTGAGAAATCATTTTTCTCCCTCTTTACCTATAACATTTTTTTCTCCCTCTTTACTTTAAAAATTAAGTTAAATATATAACAAAATGACGTATATAATTTTATGACATTGAACTAATCTTATTACATTTTTATTTAACATAAAACTACTAATAAAAATTACACATTATGTGTTTTATTTTTGAACGAAAATAAAACAATAAATTAAATTAAAATATGAAGAATATAGTTGGATCTCTAATATTTGTAGTTAATAAAAATATAACTCAATTAAATAAAAGTATTTGAACATCAAGTTTGTGAGAAAGTTATTTTTTTTATACAACAATAAAATAAAATTTTAAATTTTAAATAATATAATTACTTAATAATAAAAATAATAATTTTATTTGACACATTTATTACTAAAGTGTTAATTTCAAAAAAAAATCATTAGTTTTCTTTAATATTTTATATAAAAAAAAAGTATTGGACCTATTTGTACATTTTGTAATGATTAGGAATTCACATATAATTTCTTCTAATTAAACTAAGGATATATTTGTCTTTTTAATCCCATAAGGACCAATTTTGCACCAAAATACATAGATTAGGGACTTGTTTGTTAAAATATAAACGTTAGGGACCAATTCCAGACTAAGGGCAAAGGTTATGGACCATTTGCACCAAAATCTCTTAATTTTTTTTTATAAAAAGTAAAAGTATTGGACCTATTTGCACATTTGTAATGATTAGGAATCCACATTCAATTTGACTAAGAGCATATTTGTTATAAGAACCAATTTCGCACCAAAATACATAGGTTAGAGACTTGTATGCCAAAAAATAAACGTTGGAGATCAATTCCACATTGAGGGCAAATGTTAGGAACCATTTGCACCAAAATCCTTTAATTATTTAATATGTTTGATCAAAGCCACCAATAATCTAAGCTTTTGCTTGTTGCGTAGATTCTAAATTCTCAGTCCTGATCTAGTCCCCACTGTAGGAAATCTTATAGCTCCCACAGCTTATGTGGCGGCTGACTAGGATGCCCACTGGGATTAATTCTTTTGTGCCACCAAACCCCTCTCCTCCACCCACCCTCCCATTACCAGCAATCTCTCTCTCTCTCTCTCCTCTCCCTCTCTCCACGATTCTCCCCTAATTTTTTGTGCCCTAGCTCCCCGCGTCCGGCGCCGTTGACCACCATCGCCATGGACAACCATCACTGCCGGAGTCTCCTCTATCTGCCTCTGCCACGCGCTCCCTTCTTTCGCCGTGTTTCCTCTCTCTGCCGCGCGCACCCTCCATCGCCGTGTTTCCTCTCTCTACGGTGACCTCCTCACCGTGACCTACCATTTTCAGACGTGGTCCTCCCACTGTCATCACTGTCGTCTGTGTTTCACCCACTGGTACTGATAATTTTTTTTAACGTGTTTTGATCTGCAATGGGGATAAATTATACAAATTGAAAATGACCATTGTTTATTGTTTGAAAAGTAGCTGCAATGGCGATTAAGAGCTTGACTCCTGATATACTAAGTAGCTGTATAATATTATTGTTGAAATAATTTACCGTATGTAATCGATAAATTTGTGTTGATAATGGTGTTTGTTTGTTTATTGTTTCTATTTGATAGGAATAGAATCACAAAGTTCATACAATGTGTATATTCTTCAAGTTTCTGTTCATCGTATCCCTGCAACTGGACAAAAATTTGAATCACATGAGGCAGCCTACATTTTCTACAATAATTATGCCCGGGAGGCTGGATTTAGTACACGAATTGAGAACAGTAAAAAAAATAAGGTTAGTGGTGAGACATACTGGAAATTGTTTGTATGTTCGAAGGAAGGGAAAACAAATGACACATATAAGAAAAAACATAAAGAATCTGTGCTGCATGCTATGAAAAGAAAGCGTGGGCAAATACGATTTGGATGTTGTGCTAGATTAACCGTGGTGAAGCAACAAACGGGACAAATGTGGATAGTTAACAACTTTATCGAGGAACACAATCATGCCCTTATTACTCTTAGTCGAGTGCATTTGTTACGATCTCATTGAGTCTGTGTCGAGTACAAAGAAAGCACTAACTCAACAATTTGCTGCTGCTAATATTCCAACGTGCCAGCAATTAAGGCTTATGGAGATAGATTCAGGTGGTCCATCATCTATTAGGTGTATAGAGAGAGATATTAGGAACCATGAAAGAAACATTCGAGAAGAGCAAAGAGGTCATGACGCTGAAACACTAATAGAGCATTTCACATTTGAGAAAGAAAAAAATCCGAACTTCTACTTTGACTACGAGATAGACGAAGCAAATAAATTTATTCATTGTTATTGAGCTAATGCTGAATCTATACGGTCATATCGTTGTTTTGGCGATGCTGTGGTATTCGACACAACCTACAACACGAATGAGTACTCAATGGTATTTTCCCCTTTCGTAGGTGTAAATCACCATGGTCAGACTATTCTGTTTGGGTGCGGCTTTTTGAGCGACGAAACAACATAGTCATTTGTCTGATTTTTGTCGAAGTTCATGGATTCGATCTCCATCATGCTCCTCCGTTGATTATTACTGATTAGGATGCTGCGATTGCGAAGGCCATATCAATAGTCATGCCGTTGACATTCCATAGGTATTGTATAAAAATGTTTAAAAGTTCCAATTAAATACACCTCTTTAATTTTGTTCTTTTTATATTAATTAAGGCGAATATAGTGTCTTATAAATATTTGGTATTATTACATATTATTATAAGAGTAAATAAAAATTTTAAAATACTAATAAGAATTATAGTAATACAAAAATATATTATAATTAGTATTCATTTTAATAATTGTATATATGTACAAAAATAAAGTACTTTCTTATTTACCAAACAATTAAATACTAATTTTAACGTTGATTATTTCTTCAACACAATTAAAACTCAAATTCACAATAATATTAAATCAAGCCTTAATTGCAATACAAATTACCACTGGAAGGTTGATTGTTTGTAAACGGCTGTACCTGTACGTGGCCATCCTGACGTGACCTTGGACTCCAGTTTGTATGCGAAACCCATCTTGAATTGAAAGATATCAGATCATGCCAATATGATATTTGCACAATGATTGGACCATTCAGTTTTCTATACTATATTTCAAGATTATAAATATTTTGTAAATAATAAACTACAAAATATCTTATATCTCTAAAACTTATGATTGGAATCCATCACCAAATAATCGAAGTATCGTCTTGTGGTTTAAGATCAGTTTCGTCCAGCCTAGTAAGACCATAAGGATAGGCAAATCTGCAGAAGAGTCTGGCCATAACCAATACGGAAGAGAAGTAGAAGAAGGTCATTTAATCAATAAATATTTCTTCATAGATCGAGTTGGAAACAAATATTCATATATACACACACTGATACTACAAGTCTGCCAAAGTTTTATGTACAAGCAGTATTACCAACAACAGATTTGTGCCCCTTTTATGGTAAAGAAAAGTAGTCATTGCTCATAACCTGTGTTGTGCTCATACATCCCTCACTTTTAGCTTGACTTCTGTGATGGAGTGGAGTGGTTTCTTTGGGCTTGAAGGATTGGTGCTGAATTTACGAACCAAGATCTTGAAACATGGCAATAACAATATATAGAGTGTTCCCAAGATAAATGGTGCAGCAACAACCCATCCCAACAACTGCATATATTTTTTAAGAAATTACTCTATGAATAGACTAGAGTATAGTAAATAAATGGAGATTAGACATCAGGTTAAGCAAATGTCGAACTTCAAAATTTCTAATGAGAGACACAGAAAACAGTACAAAAAATATAACCACATCAACTATGTTAGAACGCTATATTTATAATGTTCACCATCTTAAAAGCTTAATATTTACTGAAAATAAGATGGAAGAGTATGATATCGCTTCATGGAACCTTTTAGACTTCAAAAATCGCAAATATGCACTTTCTGAGAAATTGTAGAAAGCTTCTTGATGTGCCAAAATTCAGGTCACATACAATATGTCTCTCCCTCAACCTTAATAGCCTCTCCATTTTAAGTTATTGTATGTCTGAATTGTGTTACTGCTACTGCAATACAGCATTCCTAGAACTCTGTGCGGCAATTCATATATGTAAAAATGACGGACTACCCATGATGTTCCTTAGATAGAAAACCAAGCCAATCTGGTTAGGGCTTATTTAGATGGGGTTAATATGATTATCTTCCTTAAATTCTTGTAAGCATGTGAAGAGTTTTTCAGTATACCTATTAATCCTCACATGCCTTCTCTATTTGCACTTGTAAATAGAAGTGGTAAAACCTCCAACCCTCGTGATTCACAAAATGATTTGTAGACGAGTATAGAACAAAGCAATCAATATATTCCCTGGAAGACTTTAAAAAGGTGCCTGAGGGAGAGAGGGAGAGAGGGGGGGTGGGGGTGAGATGGAAAAGATTGGAGAGAAAAAATTGGTTACATACTGCATGGAAAATGCTCTGCAAGACTTCTCGTGAAGCTTGGCCAGTCAACACCTTCTTCAAAGCATCAGACGTTAAAGGAAAATGAGGCCCACCAGCAATGAATTCACCAAAGCGTAAAAATGGAACCACCAGACTACAACATAAAAAGCGAAAAGAAACAAATTAGGATCTTAAGACTCAAGACATTTGTCAAGAAACAATCAGGGATTAGATGAGGATGTTAGCTGGAAAATCAGTGCTGAAAAAGAATTGACCCCAAAAGGAAGTCATTACTTCTACTATTTCAAACAGAAGTTACACACAAAAATTATCCCACTAAATGTCCTGTTTTCTATCAGTTACATCAATAGCTAGCCTATTCACTCGGATAAAAAGAACATTAATCATCCAGACCAGGATTCTGCATCCTGGAAAACTCTATCAAGAAATCCTAGTAGCATGTGATCTCTCTTGTTCCTGTTTAGTCCCTTAATTTCAGAAGCTGTTTCTATTTCTACATCTTTCTTCCTCAAATTCCACATTTTCTTCCGTTTTTGAGGTTTCTTTCCATTTCTTATTAAGAAAGGGTGACAGTATTCTGCCTAAGTAGTAGACACTGGTAAGAAATAAGAGAGTACTAAAGATCCGAGCCATAGAACTTCTCAATTCTGACACAAGGTAGACTAATGAATTAAAAATTTGATTATAGATACCAAAGTGTTCTGTGTGGAACTGTATGTCAATCATTAAGTCATTCTCAATTCAAGATAGCATGAGTGGATAACCTCTGACTTGTGCTTTGCAAAAGGTTACCTCAACTCAACTGGAGTAGCAATAAAATTAGTCAGCATTACAGTTGGAGCATGACAAAAAGATCCCAGCACTGCAATCGCCATCCCGCATAGAAACACAGTAACCCCTAGCAAAGATGATTAAACGCAAACATAAGGTGGTCATTCAAATTATCTGTGGAAACCCCATGTACTCGACAAGACAAACTGCATTTTAACGCTCCCTACAGTATCCAAGTAAAATCAGCAAATAACCGAACATAATAAAAATCGTATTTAGGGAACAATGAAAATCACCCAAATCAGAAACTAAATCGAAAAAAGAAATAGAAAAAATACTAGTACATCACTCTGAACATGAACCTAATTAATGAGATCATGACACTTCCAAAAATATTACGATCTGACTTAAAGGCTGCATCACTAATAGATGCATCAATTTTTTAAATGAAAAATGCAATGTCAATGAGAAATACAGCAATTATAACTTCCTTGTTTAGGAGAGTGAAAATTGAATACATCCAAGTAGCTTTAGAGCCTGACAATGTAATTTAGAGTAAGTGAACTTCGAGAACAATGAATTATTTCAGGTGCATAGATAAAGGTGAAATAAAAACCAAATTGAATGGATGTGTGCATTCTAATTATCAGAAACAAAAAAAAAAAAAAAATAGAAAGCAGTGGAGAAATACATGGAAATCTACTTTTGTGTTCGGTGGAGAGATACGAGGAAATCTACTTTTGTATTCCATAAATTTCATGGCATTAATGCAGCTCTATCCCTACAAATCAAGATACATCTTGTGCATTTCTTTTGGATCTACTTCGCCAATTAATTCATTTTTCTCATTTAAATAGCAGTGCAGCTGAGTCCACTTATATTACCCACAACTAATATCACCAATTTACATCTCTATTCTTTTCTAAGTGCTAGAAAATGCAGCTACTTATATTACAGACACTATTAGCTATTCCAGCTGATCTTACAAATTAAACACTATTTTCGGAGAAGTAATTATCTCAAAGAGTCTATGAGCTAATGAGCTATTCAGCTACTGAGTTACAGGGTAAATGAACTCAAGAATCTTTTCCATATATGCTTGAAAAACCGGAGAATTTAATGGACAATGCCCTAAAAGAAACAAATATTAGCAGCTCAATCCATTCTCGAGTTTTCAATAATAATTAAATTAAACGTCAACATACCACAGATGGGGAAGACGCCCAAGGTGATCCCTAAAGCCCCTGAAAATGCCAATTGCTTTGGCTCCGCCCCCCTATTATTATTTTTTAATAGAAACAACAAATTCATGAAATAATTCACTAAAACACAATCAACCGACCCTATTTCCACTAAATAAATAAATAAATAAAGTCATCTTTAAAATCACATTCATAGACCTAAACGAAAATTACCTGCGTAGTATTTGGAGAAGCGGGTCGACGATCCTTTTCCGGAGCCATGGTCCTAACGCGAATCCGAACCGTTTCAGCACGCTCGTCATCTCTTCAAGTATTGATCTTGATCTTTCAGTTTAAATTGATTTTTTTTTCAGGAACTCAATCGGAGATTTGATTTATTTATATATGTATAACTTAAATTATCCTGGGGAGCTTGCTAATTTAATTCAGTTGACAGGTAGATCACACAGATTGATGCACTACTGAAAATGCTGAAATTGAATTAAATTCTTGATAATTTGTAATTAAATATATCAGTGGATTCTGACAAAGAGTTGAATTTTGTTACTAAAAATTCAGATTCAGATAGTGAATTTGACAGAGCGAGGATTTGTGAAGAGTTATCGACAAGAAAACGATGTCGTTCATGTGTGTACTTGCATTTTTCCTTTTTTATACTGATAAATTTGTTTTTGTGAGGAAACGTAAAGGGGACGGAAGATGACAAGAAAGTTGGAATCTGGGGTCAAGTGTGAGGTACCCGCATTTCCGCGCCACCGTTTTCTTTATAGAATGAAGGGAAAATTTGCACCTGGTATCCCCAAACATTCGTGAAATTTTGACTTGCATCCTCATTCTTAATTTTCTTGGCGATCACATTTGTAAACTTGCATAATGGATGCACATAGGTCGTTTGATCATTTCCATCAAAAAATTTCATTTCCATTTCTTCTAACACAAATAGAAAAAGAAAAGGCAAAAGAGAAGAGAAGAGAAGAAGAAAATAAAAAAGAAAAAATGTAGATTTAAGAATAAAATAGAAAAAAAGTACATGAAGTCGGAATCACTGTACCTACGCATGATTTATTTATACGAATCTCTCAATTATAAATTAATTTATATGAATCGACATACGTATTCACTTCTAATCTGGGATTTTGGTGCAAATAGTTCATAACCTTTGTTCTTATCGTGGAAATGGTCCATAATGTTTATTTTTTAGTACATAAGTTCTTAACCTATGTGTTATAGTACATAATTGGTCATTGTTTGGTGAAAAGACTAATATACCCTCTAAGAGAAAATTGTAGTTGAGTTGGTAACATTTATAAAAAGTGCAAATGGTTTCGACACTTTTATTTTTTTATAAAAATTATAGAAAACTAACGATTTTTTTAATTAACATTTTATTGACCAAATTGATAACATATTAAATTATTTTGTATATTTTACGAACTATTATAAAAATAACTAAAATTTAAACTCATAATTATTAATAAACATGTCAAATAAAATTATTAATTTTATTATTAAGTAATTATATTATTTAAATTTTAAACTTTTATTTTATCGTTGTAACAACAACAAAAAAAAAACTTTGTCACAAACTTGATGCTCAGATACTTTTATTTAATTGAGATATATGTTTATTAACTACAAATATTAGAGATCCAGCTATATTCTTCATATTTTAATTTTTTTTTTATTTTCGTTCAAAAATAAACAACACATAATGTGTAAATTAATTTTTATTGGTCTTATTATGTTAAATAAAAATATAATAAGATTGTTTGAATGTCATAAAATTATATACGTCATTTTGTTATTTATTTAACTCAATTTTTATTTAAATTTTTCACATCAAATGGCAATTACATATATTTAAAGCACATTAATTTTATATTTTTCTCTTATAAAAAATTTAATTCACCCAACTATAACAATTTTTATTTAAAATTTTCACATCAAATAGCAATTACATATATTTAAAAGCACAATAATTTTATATTTTTCTCTTATGAAAAATTTAATTCACCCAAATATAATAATATATTTAGTATGCAAAATTAAATATTATTTAATAAATGTCACGCACATATTTACAGGTTTGTAAAGATTAGGCATCAAAATGTAATTTTTTTTAATTAAAACTAAATGCATATTTATTTTTTTCATCAAATAAGGATCAATTGTACACTAAAATACATAGATTAGAGACTTTTGTGCCAAAAAATAAATATCAGATACTATTTCCATACTGAGAACAAATATTATTGACTATTTACGCCAAATTTCCTTTCTAATCTTGCACACCTTGTCGCCCCACCCTATCATACTTCACCTCACACTACGTTTCTCTACCCTAGACTACTTTATCTTACTTTACCTTATCCTACCCCCACAAAATAAATAAATAAAATATTTCCGCTTTTCATGTTATGTGGGGGAGAAGTAACCCCTGATTTCATATCCAATTTTCACAAAAATCCCCATAGTTGCGAATGTGGTGGTGGTTGAATCATGAATGTAGAAGAAAGTAACTTCTTCTTTTCTTCCCTATTCCTTTTTTAGTTATATTTTAAAATAATAAATTTTTGGCTAAAATAACCTTAAAAAAACAAGCCATGTGCCCTAGAAATAATATTTTAACATAATGTTGGACGAAACCATCCAAAAGGATCGATGAACTGTATTTGTAAGCTTGCGATGTGATTGTCAAAAAGTTAAAAACGATCCTCGAAGTGCAATTAACAATAATATTTCGAGACCAATTGCAAATGTCCCTAGATTGAAGGGCGTGGTCGTGTGGTGAATAATACTACATCCGTTTCATAAAGATAAATTTATTTTATTTATATACACATTAAAAAAAATTTAATTATTATAATTGAAATAATAAATATTACTTACGTTATATAATGATAATTCATATTTGTTTATAACAATTAATAAGGCACATTAGATAAGAATATATTAAAAAATTAAAAAATAAATTAATAAAATTAATAAATAAATAAATTATAATTTGAGATAAATAAATAAAAAAATTAATTAATTATTTTGTCTTTATGAAACGAATAAATTAATAATTATAAGAAAAAAAACTATTATTATTTAGGAAATGTCAGGAAAATGTTAGTTGTCAGATTAGATGCTCTGGCTTTCACTTGGGATTGGTTGATGACAGTTTTTACTGTTAGGCTGTGTTTGATTGGAAGCATGGAAAATGGGTGGAAAGAAAATATTTTCCAAGGAAATGATTTGTCGAAAATATTTTCAGGGGAATTGTAAATGTAGTCGTTTGATTGGATGAAAATTCATCTTAGAAAATGTTGTAATTTTCCAACTTTTGGTGTTTGATTGTCTTTATTTTCCATGGAAAATGTATTATTTTCAACTTTTGTTATTTGATAGCAACTATTTTCTAGGGAAATTATCACATTTTCCATGACTAAAATATTGGAGAGAAAAATTGAAAGTTTACTATTGACAATTGTTAAATTATAATTTACCATTTTTATGCATATTTCCACCATACATTTTATATAATCTAATACAAATTTTGAAAAAATTATATTGTACGTTGAATTACCACAAGCATATGGGTTTGTTAAAAGTAACTAAAAGTGAGTTAAATAGTAAGCATTCTCATGAGGCCTACGATTTACACTTACGTAAACTAAAATAAAATGTCCTATATTTTGAATAAACACAATGGACTAACTTAGCTAACTACATTAAATTTACTTTTAATGATTTAGAGCAACTTAAATTTGCTTAAAAATTAAAAATTTTGCCGAAAAATTATTTTACCAACTTAAAAATTAATAATTTTGCCAACTTAAAATTAATAATTTTGCTTAAAATTATAAATTTTAAGCAAATTTAATAATTTGCTTAAAATTAATAATTAATAATTTTGCTCTAAATCATTAATAAATTTAAATTGATTTGGAGCAACTTAATATTTGGTTTCTTGCTTTGGAAATGATTTGGCCAAGAAAATTGATTCTCCTCCTAGCCAAGCAAATGTTTTCCCACTTTTCATGGAAAACACCTCACGTGCAAGGAAAATGGAAAAAATTTTCCATGGAAAATTTTACCAATCAAACAAGTAAAAGATGGAAAATGGGTGGAAAATATGGATTTTCCATGGCAAATTTTGCCAATCAAACGCACCCTTAGGGTGTGTTAGATTGAACCAAAAAATTTTGAGTAGAAAGAAAATAAATTTTAGGAATTTGAATGGTTAAAGAATTGTTAATTGGAAAATGTTAATTTAGGGTGTGTTTGATTGGCAAGGATTTTTTATGGAAAATGTCTTTTTTCCACCTATTTTTCAACTTGTTTGTTTGATTGCCAAAAATTTGCCATGGAAAATGAATTTTCCTACCTATTTTCTTTGTTTTGTTTGATTGCAACTTTTTTTTTCATGGAAATTTTTTTTCTCATTTTTCCACTTTTGGCCACATTTTCATTGTTTTCAAGAAAAATATTTTCTTTGTGGGATATGATAATTTATTTTCTATGGAAAATCTTTACTTGTTTTCCAACCCATAATTTCTTGACAATTCATTTCTATGAAAAATATTTTCTTTCCACCTAAATTTTCCACTTGCAATCAAACACATCCTTAGAAGACAAATTTTACGCGGAAAATAAAACCTCCTCCTCCCCTTAAGAAAACATTTTCTTTGAAAACAAGGAAAATGTGGCTATTTAGGGTGTGTTTGATTGGCAAAGGTGGAAAAGAAAACAATTTCCATGTAAGGTGGAAAAAAAAATCCACCAAAATAGTGAGAAAACATTTTTTTCAAGAAAGTGGCCAAATCCATGTTTTAAGTTATTGTACCTTAGAAAATATTTTCTTTTTCTACCTTCTATCATACAGTTAAAGTTGGAAAACATTTTCTACCGAAGTGACATTATTGTCCATGGATGTGACATTGTCCATGGAAAATGGTGCAATCAAACACAGCCTTATTTGAAAATGAGAAAAGGTTCTACCTGGAAAAAAAGGTTGCAATCAAACGTGTAGTTGAAAAATAGGTGGGAAAATGCTTTTTCAATGGAAAATAATGTCTACCAAACATATCAGTTGGAAAATAGGTGGAAAAAATGCTTCTTTCATGGAAATTTTTTGGCAATCAAATACAGCCTTAGATTTTTTAGAGCTTTTTAAATGTGAAAAAAGGTGTCGGACCATTTCGAATAGACAACCCCACAGGCAGCCTGTTAGGCTTAGCAAGCAAAACATCCCCTCTTTTTGTACTTTCTACGTTTTAGCATCGACATTACACATTGTGTTTGCGGAAAAAGAGAGGCCGCCAATTGAAATGACAACAATGAAAAACAAAAATAAAAAAATAAAAAAGGGATTATATTGTCACTAATTTTTATTGTTGTGCCACTTTTAATTGCAATAAAAATTTTAAGTTGTGATCATTGTCATAGTATGTGTTGGTAAAATTGGTGCATTATTTATATTCTAACAATTTAATCACATGCATGCAAAATCGAAAAAAATGACAACTTACAAAATATCGAGAAATGAAGAATTAGATTAAGTACTTATATTATTTAAATTTTAAACTTTTATTTTATCGTTGTAACAACAACAACAAAAAAAAAACTTTGTCACAAACTCGACGCTTCAAATACTTTTATTTAATTGAGATATATGTTTATTAACTACAAATATTAGAGATCCAACTATATTCTTCATATTTTAATTTATCTTTTATTTTCGTTCAAAATAAACAACACATAATGTGTAAATTAATTTTATTGGTCTTATTATGTTAAATAAAAATATAATAAGATTGTTTGAATATCATAAAATTATATACGTCATATTGTTATTTATTTAACTCAATTTTTATTTAAATTTTTCACATCAAATGGCAATTACATATATTTAAAGCACATTAATTTTATATTTTTCTCTTATAAAAAATTAATTCACCCAACTATAACAATTTTTATTTAAAATTTTCACATCAAATAGCAATTACATATATTTAAAGCACAATAATTTTATATTTTTCTCTTATGAAAAATTTAATTCACCCAAATATAATAATATATTTAGTATGCAAAATTAAATATTATTTAATAAATGTACTGCACATATTTGCACAGTTTGTAAAGATTAGGCATCCAAATGTAATTTTTTTAATTAAAACTAAATCATATTTGTCTTTTTTCATGAATAGGAATAATCACAAGACTAAAATACATAGATTAGAGACTTTGTCTTAAAAAAATAAATATCAAGTACTATTTCCATACTGAGAACAAATATTATGGACTATTTACGCCAAATTTCCTTTCTAATCTTGCACACCTTGTTGCCCCACCCCATCATACTTCACCTCACACTACCTTACTCTACCTTACACTACCCTATCTTACCTTACCTTACCTTATCCTACCCCACAAAATAAATAAATAAAATATTTCCACTTTTCATGTCATGTCATGTGGGGAGAAGTAACCCCTAATTTCATATCCAATTTTCACAAAAATCCCCATAGTTGCGAATGTGGTGATGGTTGAATCATGAATGTAGAAGAAAATAACTTCTTCTTTTTCTTTCTTTTCCTATTCCTTTTTAGTTATTTTTAAAATAATAATTTTTGGCTAAAATAACCTTAAAAAAAACAAGCCATGTGCCCAAGAAATAATATTTTAACAGAATGTTGGACGAAACCATTCAAAAGGATCAATGCCAACTGTATTTGTAAGCTTGCGATGTGATTGTCAAAAAGTTAAGAACGATCCTCGAAGTGCAATTAACAATAATATTTGGAGACCCAATTGCAAATGTCCCTAGATTGAAGGGCGTGGTCGTGTGGTGAATAATACTACATCCGTTTCATAAAGATAAATTTATTTTATTTATGTACATATTAAAAATTTAATTATTATAGTTAAATAATAAATATTACTTACGTTATATAACGATAATTCATATTTGTTTATAACAATTAATAAGACACATTAGATAAGAATATATTAATAAATTAATTAATTAATTAATAAAATTAATGAATAAATAAATTATAATTTGAGATAAATAAATAAAAAAATTAATTAATTATTTTGTCTTTATGAAACGAATAAATTAATAATTATAAGAAAAAAACTATTATTATTTAGGAAATGTCAGGAAAATGCTAGTTGTCAGATTAGATGCTCTGGCTTTCACTTGGGATTGGTTGATGACAGTTTTTACTGTTAGGGTGTGTTAGATTGATCGGAAAAAATTTGAGTGAAAAGAAAATAAATTATAAGAATTTGAATTGTCAAAAAATTGTTAATTGGAAAAGGTTAATTTAGAAGACAAATTTTACCGGAAAATAAAACCTCCATCTTCCTCCTTAAGAAAACATTTTCTTTGAAAACAAGGAAAATGTGGCTATTTAGGGTGTGTTTGATTGGCATAAGGTGGAAAAAGAAAACAATTTTCATGTAAGGTGGAAAAAAAATCCACCAAAATAGTGGGAAAATATTTTTTAAGAAAGTGGTCAAATCCATACTTTAAGTTATTGTACCTTAGAAAATATTTTCTTTTTCACCTTCTATCATACGATTAAAGTTGGAAAACATTTTCACCAAGTGACATTATTGTCCATGGATGTGACATTTTCCATGGAAAATGGTGCAATCAAACATGCCTTATTTGAAAATGAGAAAAGGTTTTACCTGGAAAAAAAAAAGATTGCAATCAAACGCGTAGTTGGAAAATAGGTAGGAAAATATTTTTTCCATGGAAAATAATGTCTACCAAACATATCAGTTGGAAAATACGTGGAAAAAATGCTTCTTGCATGGAATTTTTTGGCAATCAAAAACAGCCTTAGATTCTTTAGAGCTTTTTAAATGCGAAAAAAGGTGTCAGGCCATTTCGAATAGACAACCCCACTAGCAGCCATTTAGGCTTATCAAGCAAAACATCCCCTCTTTTTGTACTTTCTACGTTTTAGCATCGACATTAAACATTGTGTTTGCGGAAAAAGAGAGGCCGATTGAAATGACAACAATGAAAAACAAAAATAAAAAATAAAAAAAGGGATTATATTGACACTAATTTTTTATTGTTGTGCCACTTTTTAATTGCAATAAAAATTTTAAGTTGTGATCATTGTCATAGTATGTGTTGGTAAAATTGGTGCATTATTTATATTCTAACAATTTAATCACATGCATGCAAAATCGAAAAAATTGAAAACTTACAAAATATCGAGAAATGAAGAATTAGATTTGGTCGATGCAAGAGTTTGACTATTTCTTTTTAAGACGAAATTGTCCCGCACAGATGTTTACAGTTTCTTGACATACGTCTCTCAAGATACGAGCACTCCAAATTATCAGAACAACGAACTGAATAGAATTTTGTTCTTTCTTTAAATGAAAATTGGATTTGAACTTTATGTAGAAATTATTTTTATACTAAAATAATTTATGCATAAAATGTAGAGACATTTGGTTGAAAGTGGAGTGATTTAATTTGCAATCATAATGGGTGTATTTATAATATTTGAAAAGTTGTGTATTAAAAGACACAACTTCATAAAAAAACACGTCCAAAAGACATGTCTTGTTGAAAAAATACATTTCCAAAAATACGTCTCTAAGATGAAAAGATATGACTATTAAGAAAAGACACGTCCAAAAAGACACGACTTTTCATCCAAATAGATTTTAGAATATTCTGTAATATTCTAATTCTATTTTTCAACAATATTCGTGTATTTAAACGGTTCACTTTTGACCTTAATTTCTCATTCATCCAAAAATTGATTTGAGCAACTAAATATATTATATTAATCTACTTGTGTAGTAGAACATATTTGGCATTACAATTCATGTACTCGACTAACGAGTCTCACTTAAATAATTGGTCAAAGTTAGTCAAAACCAACTTCTTTTTAACCAATTTCCAACAATCCCCCACATGAATGAAATTTAATGTAAGCGACTATGCAAACACTAAAAGAGAGTACAAGTAGAAAGCTATTCCATTAGGATATGTGGCTTCTGGCTTTGAACCTTCATTAGTGAATACTATCGGATTTACTTGGCTAATCAGTGAACGCGATGACTTGAACTATTCAGCCGTTGGTGTAAACCAAGATAATAGTATCTACATAATAACCTCCCTAAAACCTTCGGTTCTCACTGTTGTGTTTATTTTGGCCATGAACAACTCTTGAGTTTCATAAGTGCTTTAGAGAATTCAAGCCTTGAATCATTCTTATAAAAGCAGCCACACTTCACATTTACATATGTGATGTTCTAGTAAGAGCATTCTGCCATACTCTACTTGGTTTATCCAAGCTATAATAATCATTAAAAATTATAACTTAACCTCATATACTTTGAAGAGAACACTTTTTTTTACAATAGAAATGGGTAAGACATAACTCCTAAGTGCTTAATTGAATATTCATAACTTAGTTGTCCCATTGAACTAAGATCTTGAAATCTCCAATCAACAAGGTTGCGTTACCATTACAAAAACTAATTCGTAGTAGGCTTTTAATCTCATTCTATTTGATAAGTAGTATATTCGATCCCTTGGTAATCCTTTTGTAAATAGATCCGCGAGATTCTCCTTTAATTTTACGTAATCAATGGAAATAATTCTATTTGAGATCAACTGCTTAATGATATTATGTCTTCGACGTATATGTCTAGACTTACAATTATACATGCTATATTATGCCCTTCCGATAGCCTACTAACTATCACAATGTATGCATATAGCAAGCACTGGCTTAGACCAACATGGAATGTCCTCTAAGAAATTACTGAATCATCATGCTTCTTCTTCAGCTTTATCTAAAGGTTTGAACTCAAATTCCATCGTGGATCGAGCTATACACGTTGCTTTGAGAAAATCCAGGAATTTTTGAATAGATCATACATCTTTCTAGCTTCACTTAAAGCTCAAACTTCAAATTATAACATGATATTTCAATATTCAAGTTATTTGGAAGATTTTCAAGAAACAACTGCACTATAAATAGTAAAACATATTTACTAGTAGATTTTGAATTTTTACATTGGATATCTAATTTACAACATCGTATGATTTTCAAGTTTAACAAAGATTCATCACAATGCAATTCAACATTTTAATGTTGTTTCAAAATTTCAATACTCTAATTTGAAGGCAACAACACTATCTCTCACAAATCTTGAGTAATATTTAAATTTAAGTTGAGGATATAATACAAACAATCCTACCCCCACAAATCTGAGTAAAATTGTGTTTAGCAATATAATTTCATCAATATCATACAGCACAAGTATTCTTTTCATATTAAACAATCCATTAGCTAAGTACCCTTACTCACGTACATCTCATTTTTTATAAGTACACATATTTTTTTTTTCTCACACTCAAAATCTAGTCCGAACTCATTATTGCTCAATAAACCTTTCCACTACATAGAATATTAAAGATGCACTTATATTGATAATCTAATTAAATATTCATAATTGAAATAGAATAACATGCAGAAGACATATATTATAGAATTGCATATCATAATATATATCTATCTCCTCCAATCAGAAAACCTTTATTTATTCATGTGCTACCAAATCTAATTCTTCATTTCTCGATATTTCTGTAAGCCGTCATTTTGTTCATTTTGCATGCATGTGATTAAATTGTTAAAATATAAATAATACACCAATTTTACCAACGATATTAAGACAATAATGTCCCGCACTGGTGCTTACGGTTTATCGGCACACGTCTCCCAAGTACAACAACCACTTATCGTAATAAAAGCATTCCAAATTACGAGAACATCAAACTAACTATAATTTCTCTCTCTCTTTAAATGAAAACTGGTCTTGAACTTTATGCAGAAATTATTTCTATACTAAAATAATTTATACAAAAAGTGTAGAGACATTTGGTTGAAAATGAAGTGATTTAATTTGAAATCATTATGGGGTCTATTTAAAATATCTGAAAATTTGTGTATCAAAAGACACAACTTCATAAAATAGCACGTCTAAAAGACATGTCTTGTTGGAAAAGTACATGTGTAGACATTAAAAATTAAATTAAATTAAATGAGTTTGACCTATTAAAAAGAAAATAATAGTTCACTTAAATTGATTAAAGTCTAAGTATATTATGACTCGTACGTGTTAAAACAAGCCCATGTAGAAAGTTCGTCCCACTTTTTTATTAATATTTATTTTAAATATAATAAGTGGGCGGTTATAAATGGAAAGTAAGTGGTTTGAGATTTCTCTATAAATAGGACATTAAGTCCAAGAGAAATCATGAGTAAAACCTCCAAGAGAAGCAAATTTACAAGTCTAGAAGAGAAGAAAATTTACAAGTTCAGAAGCGAGTCCAGGAGAAATTCCACAATCCTAAAGAAAATCCAAATTATGGAAAATCTCAAAAAGATCAAAATCTTATTAACAAATCAAATTAAAGTAAAGTCCAAGTATTGATGGTTCAAGAAAATCAAATTTTCAACAAACCTCAAAGTCCAGGATTCAAGCCACGTGTCCCCTCATCTTCAACATTTGGATCGTTAATCTGAGGATTCTGCAGTTACGCACTCACAAGAAGATCATCCACTTTGTAATTTTATAAAATTCTAATTTGTAGCAATTTCTGTATTTTAATATACGAAATTCATTGTATAAATTTCTTGGCACGCCCAGTGGGACCTTTTGCCCTCTCATCTTCCGATTCCGTGAAATCTTCAAGTCAACAACTACATCAATTATGATATGCGAGAAATCAAAGGAAATCATGACTCCGTTTGAGAAAATACTTGCTAAACTTTTCCATGCAACTAGAGCCTAGACGAAGACCAGGAAAACTAGTTGATTTCACCACTGAGGAAGTTTTCTAACAAAGACAAGGTCAAAATTTTCCAAGTCCAGGAAGTCTGGTTCCTGTTTTGTAGAAAAATCCAAGAACTTATCAAAAAGTTCTCATTCCGGCTCTGATTCCAATAATAGATCCATGTTCGGATCCACACATGTCACTTATCCATGAAAACAAGGTAATTATATCATCTCTGAAGAATCTCTCGACCCAGTGATGGTCATAGAAATGACACCTGATTCTGATAATCGAATTCAGCAAATGGCCTTGGCCATTGAAAGTTAACAAAATCGCTGGAAGACAAAGAGGCACAAATTTTCACCCTCATGCCCCGACTTGAATTGCAAAGTCTATTGGCGAAAGATAGTCTAAAAAATGCAAGCTCTTCCAGAACTAAAGATCCAAAATCTAAGAGCACCAACAGAAACAAGATATGCATGACCAGACGATAGTGCAAAATGTGTTGCATTATATCACTCAACTCTCTGTTGGCTCTCTGTCTATCCAACAACTCCAGCATATGATTGCTGACACAATCCGTGCCTAGTATGGTGGTTCACCACAATCTTCACTAGTTTATGCTAAACCTTACAGCCATCGGATTAAAAAAATAAGGATGCTACTTGGTTACCAACCTCCTAAAGTTCCAATGTTTCGATGGAAAGAGAAACCCAAAGTAGCATGTTGCTCATTTCATTGAAACATGTAACAATGATGGCACTTACAATGATACCATGGTGAAGCAATTTGTACATTCTCTCAGAGGCGCATCATTTGAATGGTATACAAACTTACCGGCTGGATAAATTGATAGTTGGGATCAACTTGAGTAGGAGTTTCTAACACGCTTCTATAATACCAGGCGAACAATCAGCCTTCCATAACTTGCCCAAACAAAATAGAGCAATGGAGAGCTATTCGTAGAGTATATCGAAAGATGAAGAAACTTTGTTCTTATATGCAAAGAACGCATCAACGAAGCATCCTCTATTGGCATGTATGTCAGAGGTATGCATTGGGGACTACTTTATAATCTCCATGCAAATATGTCTCACTCTTTTGAACAGTTGGCTACGCGTGCCCATGATCTAGAAATCTAGATTGCAATACACGGAAGTTATTTACCGAGTGATCTACGTGATAAGAAAGATCCCAATAAGGAAATCAAGATGAATGGTAAGTCAGGTAAGCCCAAAGAGGCCATGACAATTTCCACTGTTTCTAAAAAAATCACTTTTCAAAAATCAAGTTCAAATTCGGGCCTAAAGCTAAAATCGGAGTTCAGGCCTAACAAAGTGCAAGTCCAAATGAAGGGTCTTGACTCTGAAAAAACTTGAAGAAAAATGAGTATCCATTCTCAAACTCTGAGGTTTCTAGGATTTTAGATCAACTCCTTGAACAAAAGATAATCGAACTTCTAGCACCAAAAAGGAGGGAAGAGGCTGGTCAAGTTGATCATCCTAAATATTGTCGATTTCATCAAATCATTAGTTATCCAGTGGAAAGGTGTTTTGTGCTAAAGATCTTATTATCCGCTTAGACAAAGAAAATAAGATCAAATGTAAAACTGGTGAAAACCCAACTGCCAACTGTTCGATGGTTTCATTTGAATCATTTAACCCAATTTCCATTTCAAGTAAATGGCAGACATTCCCTACTCCATATGATGCTGGAAAGTCCTTGTCCGAGGTAATTGAATTTGGACCTTAACTTTTGAAAGTAGCTATTTCGGTTGAACTCAAAGTAGATGAAGAAGTCACCATCACGTATGTCTGTCCAAAGATGGTCAAACCAGATAGTAATAATCGTCCAACCTTCTATGAAATCATGACTGCTGATCTAGACATTTGGGATTCCGACTCCGAGTCTGAAGATGAAATTGGTGATTGATGGTCTACCTTCATAAGTAAGAAAGAGAAATATCGGAGATCAAACGAAATAGGTAAAAAATCATCTTCTATACCACTTGCAGGACTGTCAATGGGGGCATAGAGTACGAAAGTTCAATCAATTGAGAAAGTATCATCAGAAGAAAGTCAGAGGGCATGGACTCTCGTGAAAAGACGCTACCAAAAAGCTCCACAACTTCCAAGTCCTGACACCCATGATGAGAAACCAAGATCGAGAAGAAAGCTAAAAAATAGTCAAAAGAGGAAAACCAAAGTTAAAGCAAGAGCAACCACAAAATCAACATAAGTGAGGGCTACATCATGTCTTTTTTCTAGATCAGTAACCATGAGAGAATATTTTCCTAAAAGTTTCTTTGACGATCAATGTTTCACATCCAATGTCATCAATGTAGATGGATGAAGTGAGTCAAAAAATGTAGGATGAGAGAGTTCGAAGACAAGGAAGATCATTTTACAACTCAATAACATTTCTTTCGACACGAGCCTGGCAGGTGCTCTTAATTTCTCTTTTGATGATCGTATGGCCCTAATCGTAGTATTGATTGATCCGGAAGCTTACCAAGGAAAAGTAGTTGAACCAATTAAATTTGCAACTTACCATGATTGTATGAACACCATCACGTTCAACGATGATGATTTACAACTTGGATCTCTCTTGCATAATATACCAATGTACGTTAGTGGTTGTATCCAAGAATGTAAGTTACATCGAATAATGATTGATCTTGGCTCCACCGTAAACATTATGTCAATCAAAACAATGAAGGAGATTGAAATGAAATGAGAGACAATATTAACTATTAAGTGCCCATTTGCTGTTGGCTGAACTCTTTTGCAATTTTTGAAGCTTTTTTTTTGTGTGTGTGTGTGTGTGTGTATATATATATAAAATTTCTAGCAATTCAATACTAGATTTTATTGTGTAGGAAGAAATCAGTAGCCAGCGTAAAGAAAATTGAGTAAAAATACACTTATACCCTTAAAGGTATTTTGCTTGCAATTGTGTCATTAATTTATGTTTTTGCATTGCTGGCCTATTTTGTTGCTTTGTATGCTTATTATTGAATTGTTGTGCCTTGTTGGATTATGATTAAATTGTTGTGCTTTGCCGGTCTATTTGTGGATTGTTGATAGATTGCCATTTTTTTGTGGTTTTTCTTGTATAATACTCTTCATCCAACGAGAACTTACTGAGAAAATTGATGTATATTTTATCATAGATGAATTTTATGTTTCAAAATCTCGTCGGGAACAACTTCAATAAATAATATCATTTTAGTGATTTTTTATGTTATATATAAATTTTATTATATTGACTTTTATATATTTCAGCCCCCACGGAATAAATTCCTAGATCCGCCCCTGCCGTGAAGGTGAAGATTTTGTATTAGACTCTACGATCAAATTCCACCATTAGAAAAAGCGGTTAACTAAAAAATTGTTTTTTCTTTTTAATCGTTTTAGTATTTTTCACCACTTAGATTGAATTCCGATTCAACCTTCAACCGCTTTGCCTTATCTAGATCTAGACATGTCAATGCTTGGCTTGGCCTATTCAAAACGAGCCCGGTTCGTCCAAAGGGACGAGCCCGTCCCCAAAATGTGGGCTCGGTTCGGCCCACGAGTTGAGTGAGCTACCCACGAGCTCGGCTCGGCCTTGATTTTTTTTTTTTTGATAATTTAAAAAATAAAAGAAAGAAAAATATCGGAAATGCTTCGATTGAATTGAGTATATAATAGATTGAGATATTAAAGTGTGAAAAAATGAATTTAGAATAAAGTATTTATAGGAAAATAATTGAATTTTTAAAAAAAATAAAAAAAGGTAAAAATATGACCGTTGGCACGAGCCATAGCTTATGGGCACGAGCCCATAAGCCCAAAACGAGCTCGACCCTAGCTTATGCTCGTCCTAGACGAACTCGAGCTCGAATTTGAGTTGGACCGAGCTTTTACGAGTCGAATCGACGAACTTTTTTGCCACCCCCTATCCAAATCCAAGGTCGGACATTTCTAAAAACCGTGATTCATAGCCCATGGTTTCATCCAGCGATTATTTTACATCCAATCCAATGCATCTACAAACTTCTTAATCACAGTCCAACATATCTCCGTTCCCGCCAAAACCTTCACTTTTTCACGCACTATTCTCGCTATAATTTTTCTTTCTCAAAAATCAAAATCCGGTAAAATTTGAAATACATGTGCATATAGATAAAATTTCCCAAAGATCTTACTGGTAATTGATCCGAATGTTATGTATCGTGTGATTTTACGTGTAGGTATCAGCGAACGCAATGGAGGACTACCTTCAGTACATGAAGACTCTCCGCTACCAAATGAACGGTAAGAAAATTTTCTTCTCGGTTTTTTAATTTTTCAAATTGTTTGATATTTTGTGGTTAATTTTATGTTACATTTAAATGAAGTGAATCTAAATATGTTTAATTAAGTTCTTATGCGAAATTCAAATAGAAATGATTATAATAATACAAGGAATTGCAGATGTTGAGGATCAAGCGGCCAAGATTTCAGTCGAAGAGCAAATGTTCAGCACCACTATTCAAACTCTGGAAAAGGATCTCGAGTTAGGTTGTGTCATGGAATTTCTATTTTTACGTTATCTATCTTTTTGTTAATCTAAGAAAATTGGCAGTATCAACGAGTAGTACTTTTCTAAAAGAGACTCTTATAGATGATGTAATAATTGCTAGTTATTCGTTAATTTTTCTACCTTTTTCTTTTGATTTTGTTAAATTTTTTAATTTGAATCTGTTTTGGTATATATTCATACATTAACTCTGAATCCACTGATCAAATTTCTAACTGAGATTCCCTTAGCTTTAAGACTAGCTTTGTGCTAATCTTCAGTAATTGGTATCAGTACCTTTTGAATTTTTTTGTTCTTCTCTCTTTTTCTCTGAATTATTTTTGCAATTTTGATTCAAGTCATGGGCGTTTAGATTTATTCTTTGGAATTTACATAGATTCTTCCCTTTCATTCCGATCCATTAGGTATTTGTTTTACTGAATTAGGTGTTCAATTGGAACTTATGGTTTAAGAATTAGCTTTTCTATTTTTAAATTAAGCATAAATATAATAGCTTTTCTTTTCCTTTATTGATGTTGAAATGATTCAGCAAAGAATGAAGCGAGGCGATTGAAAGAGGAAAACGACCAGATGGCAAAAGCTAAAGGACAGATCTGTTTGCAGATTCTGGAAAAGCAGAAGAAAATTGCTTATTTGGAATGCGATTCTTCTACCCTTGGTCAGGTACCATGTTTTTGGTTTATTTATGTTCAAATTTTTAGTATTCAATGGAGATACAATTATTGTCAAGTATTTCTAAACCTATGTTCTCCCCCACACAGCAATGGAACAGAAACTTGAAAGTTGTCTTGCTATGGTGTAGTATTGTAATAATAATATCAACATAAATAAGAGGTTGGCCAAAGATGTCATAGACATCTGCAGGCCACATATTCTCATTCACATCCTTGGGCGTACCGTGCATGTTGATGTGCTGTTATATGATTTGTAAAGAACAAGACTGATTGGTGGTTTAATGATGTGAAAAGTGGATTTCCATGGTGTACATTCTAGTCGTATTTGTGCTTTCTCTTCATTCTATCATAAGGTGGACGAAGTTGGATCCAGATTTTATCATTTGACTTTTTAGGCTCTTTCTTCCCGAAAAGACATATTTTAAATACATGTTAGTTTCATGTTTCTTAATTTCAAACTAATTTTGTGCTAATTTTTGTCATCTTCTGATTCCTTCTTACATTTTCACTTAAGCTGGTTAATCATATTACCTATTGCTTTCTTCTTTTAGTATTTCATCTATTAAATATAAGTTCAAAAATCACTGATCATACTTTTTATAGATATTTGTCATCCTCACCTGTCCTTGAGGTCATTCACCTTTCAAAAATCAAGCCATGAATCGCAAATATTAGGGGTCTCGCTGCATGCATTAGCAATTCGAACAGCAATTTATCTGTAGGTTTTTGAAGAGAGAAAGTATCACTTGATACTTGAGACTTATGAGAGACTATAGACTAGTGAAAAGAACGAAACATGATAAAGAAAGAAAAATGATTTTTTTTTGTGCTTAGATGCTCTTACACAACTGGGGAAGTGCTTCTACCTGAAGTTCGAGAAGTTATTCTTGTCAGTTGTCATAGACACTGTGAAGGCACACATAGATGAGCATGCTATTTTATGCAACTAATTTTAACTGACTTGCCAACGCACTTCACAAGAGACAGGACTAAGCAAAGCTGTAGGCCACAAAGAACTCTCTCCAACTCATGGATGAATTAGATTTACTCTCTTCTTGCTTCTTGGGCATGCAGACATTTGAACTTTTGCAACAAGAAAGACTCAGCCTGTCAGCAAAAATTGTAGAAAGAAGGTAATTTGAAGAGCATATATCACAAGATGTAGCGGAATATTGTATAATGGTAGACATATTTGATTATCATAACAGTGCATATTATGCCAATGTTGCCGAGGACATCACTATGCAATTAAAACAACAGCAGGTTTGAATCTTCTGCTGCATTATCTAGATTATGCATGCTGTATTATGTTATTCTGATTTCTGGACAACTTTTTACTGTGTAGGAGTGGATAAATGCTCACAACTTTAGCTCACCGATTGGAGAGACTGACTCAGTAATTCTCTAAGTACTTCCTCTTTCAGTCAAAGCATGTACTATTAACTAATTAATTACATGCACATACCCACTTGTATGAGGTTTACAATGATATTATTTAGTAAACAAGTATTTCACTAATTTAGGCATGTAACAGATTTTTAATAAATCAAACTGTATTCAGGTGCCAGATGAATCTGGCAGAAATTTAGATGTTTTAAATACAGTAAATTGCCCAAGTATGTTATCCTTTTTATATTTCGACTTCAATGGCACATAATGTAGAACCTGTACTACCTAAATTAACCTTTCTTAACTGTTAAATGTATTACATGTTTTATGTTCCCCTGATCTTCTTCAAGTTTGTTTGTTCAAATCCATGGGCACTAAATAGTAATGCCAGTTATCAGGTCTCTACATTGTTCTTGCCGCCAGTTGCTCTATATCGTGGAATTTGGTATTTTATTCCCTGTTTGATCCTTCACTGACATATAATTATATGTCAATTTTTCATTCTTAACATCCTTACCCGAACGATTCTTCTTCTCTGACACTTCAATAGATGTTGATGTGAAATATGTGCCTAAATGTTTGTGATTTATAGTTCTCATCAACAACTACAAATATATGTACATGAAAATTTGCTTTAAACCATCTGGTTAACTTAAGTTAAACTTGCACTGAATTTTTTAGCTGGTTGTTTCCTGAGTGAGCTGCTAAATTTGAGCTACTTCAATTTTTCAGTATTCTTGTCATATTTACTTCATACTCTTTCTGGATGGAGATATTTTATATCTAATTTCTGATGAATGCAGGTAAAGGAGAAAGCAGGCGGCGACGGTACAACTAATAGATTCCTGCCATTATGCTATTGCAATAAAAATAATAATTTCCATTTCATTGGTTCAATGTCCTATTTTATGAATGGAAACGAGTGTCATGAACACAGTTTTTCCTTCTGTCCTGTGGCCAGATTTTCATGCTGGATAATATTTATAGATTCGGAAGAACCATTCACTTCCATCAGCTTCAAGTCATGCAATTTCACAGTAGACTATTACAATTTCCAAATCCCTTGGATACTGAACAAAGCCATAGAAAGTCACAGTACCAGCGTTTATAAGTTTAATAAGCAGAACGCAAGAGTGTGTAACTAGTGTTAAAGTGCCTCTGTCTAAAGCATATAATTTTATTACTTTAGCACAAGGAAAATGGTATAGGCTTCTTGAAAAATGGCCCTAAATTATGATTTTGTGCATATATGTGGGGCAGGATATAGTTTCCAAATTTTACTTATCAGAGGATCTCTGTCTCTAATTTATGGTTCTCACATGCTTTCAGTGAGCAACATCATGAATAACTATTTTTTTTACAGCATCGCTGTGTGATATTAAACATTTCGATGTAAAATAGAAAACACTTGCTAATCCTGAGAACTTAGGGAATATGTGGCTAATACTGTAATGATGAATTTAAAACTATGGCAAAATAAGTAGTTTTGAAGCATATACGCAGGGCGGGGTGAGTTTTCAAATTTTATCTAATTGGAGAACTGATGTTTCTAATTTATGGTATTTATATGCTTTTGGTAAGACTACACTAGAAATAGCTGTTTTTTTAACATCTCTGCATGTTATCAAATGTAAGATGTAAAGCAACAAACTATTGCTAATCTGCAGAGTCTCAAAATGATGTGGCTAAAAGCATAATGGTGAATTTGGATGCTGCTAAAGCTAAGTTTGACCAGCTGACACAACTGAAATCCAATCTTGTTGTGGAGAATAGAAAGGTCTTCATCTGCCACCTGGATGCTCTAACTGCACGCGGCAATTAAAATTTTCATCATATTTTGTTGAACTATTACATAATAAACAAATACCATGTTAAAATCTTACCCTCCCTCCCTTCCCCCTCCCCTGTGCATGCACACAGAAAGAAAAATGTGTTTCACTAGCACTGATTAGTGGGACATTTTTTTCCTCGTCAGTCATCTATTTTGTTTTAAGTTCAGATGTGTATATATGTAATCATGAGATCTGCTTTACACTTTGCCCTTTGTTTTCCCTTTGAAGTTTTGATTTTAAACCTTTGGAGCAATTGAATCTGTGATCTTTACATCTTAAGCTATTGTTTCTCGAAGGAGATTTGTTGCAGATGACATACCCTTCTTTTCTTCCCTAAAGTGCCTTGATAGAAATTGGTGAATTTCAATCTGAAATTTGACCTTTAAGATATTATTTATTTGCTATTTTGCTGCCACAGCTGAGGGAGTCTGTTGACCTAGTGAAGAGTAAAGTAAATGATTTTAAGGTACATTGCTATCTATTCATCATTTTTTTCTCCTTTTTTTTCTCCTTATTATTTATTAGTGCATAGAATGTTTTTTAACTGATCCAACGAAATATGCTGAACTCAACAGCACTACATGATGAAGTCATTGGATTGTCTTGCTTTTGGACTTTTTGTAAATATTTTTTGCTCTATAAAAAATGGATTTACGATGATTAACTACCTAATGCATCATCAGAGCAGATTAATATTTCTTGAATGGAAAGTGTTAAGCTTAAAGTAGTCGATTTTAATTTGTCAAGCTCTAAATGTAGAAATGAAAATAATAATCTCGAAGTCTAATCAATTATCCTCTCATGCTATTCTACAACGGTGGAGAATGGATACAGCCCGAACTTAGGGAGATGGATGTGAAAAGCTTGGAAGAGGAGCTTCAAGCGTTCTTATCAGACAAAGCTGGAGAAACTGAGTATATGCAGTCTCTGCAACTCCAAATTATGAAATTAAAGGTGAATCTTTCCAACTCTTGCTTTGCATTGTTACTTAGAGCATGATTAGTTGTGCTTACAAGTAAATAACATTGAAGCTAGTTAATTTGTCTAAACATGTTTGACAAAATTACTCATTTTACTAACAAAACTTACTTTTCTGAAAAACTACCTCTTAACTTAATTTCTAGAAAAGTACAACCAAACATGCTCTTAGTCATCTATTATATAAGCGCATGAAATTACCAAATGTTCTAGGCATAAGAGTTGGCTTGAGAAACTCTCTGATACATCTCTATTTGATCACCTACATTCTAGGCAATCACAGACATAGAAGTTGTGATTAATGAAAAAAATAAGATAAGCTACCTGAGAATACAATTTTATCATCACTTCAATATAAGGATGTTTGATTGGTCGTTTTTATTTATTTATTTTTTCCCCTTCTTTCAGGAAATTTCCCGTATTGTTAGTTGTTGTTGCGGAGAGGAATACAGTGTAGAATTGGATCTTTGTGTATGAGATTTAAGGAGGCCAAAAAAAAAAAAGAAGCAGCAGCAGAAATCTAATAGGAAATGTTAATACAATTGTTCAACAGGAGATTACAAGGTAAATGTGCAATGCAAGAGAACAGTGCTAAAACTGCTCATTTGTTTCGATGTTGACAAATTTTGTACATGAAACTTAATAGTAGTTATTAATGTTGATCTATATGATTTGTCTTTGTGCAGATGTTTCTTTCTTTTTGTGTAGATGTTTCTTTCTTTAAGTGTCGTTTAATTTTGCTAAAAATCAATTTTTTTAAAATTTTGAGAAAAGTTAATGAGATTTGTGATTCAAAAGTATTGAAAAAAATTATATTTCTGTTCTAAAACTATGAGATAATTATTTATGACTATTTAGACTTATGAAGATACTTAGGGTCCGTTTGGTACAGCTGTTGTGAGTAGAGCTTTTGGTAGTAGAATTTTTAATAATAGAGTTTTTGTTAAAAAATTGTTGACTGTTTAGATATGAATCCAAAAAAGGGAAATTGGTGCAAATGGTCTCTAACGTATGACATTAGTGTGCAAATGGTCCCTTATCTTTCATTTTTGGCGTAATTGTCCTTAACCTTCATCTTGTTGGGTGTGCAATTGGAATTGGCATAAATGATCCCTAACCTTAGTTTTAATTACGAAATTTGCAATTGGATTCATAACTTTTACAAAAGTGAAAATGAGTCGATGCTTTTATTTTTAAAATTAACACCATCTTCTACCCCACCCCACAATTTTCAATCCGACCAGAGAGGAGAGAAATTCTTCTCCTTTCTCGTGAAACCGGGGGGGAGAATTCCATTGGTTTTGCCGCTAAGAGGGAGGAAAAATCTCCCTCCCCGTCAAGATCGAATAGGAGGGATTTCTTTTCCCATGTTTCGTGGCCACGGCCGGAAACAAGGGGGGAGAAATCTCCCCGTCGCCGGAAACTCCCCCTATCTGTCACAGCAAATAGTGGGTGGGTGGGGTGAAGATGGTGAAGGGCTTTTTTTTTTTTAATAAATAGAAAAATAAATTAAAATTTAAAATTAGGCTGGCCTAGTAGTCCTGTGACTCAAAAGCGGGCTGGGTTAGCCCAGTAAATGTGAAACCGTATAAAATCGGACTGGGTTGAGCATAATTAAAATTTTTATTTGTGACAAATTTATTTTTCTTTTTATGTTGAAATGATAAAATTAAAGTTTAAATTTTAAATAATATGATTACTTAATAATAATAAAATAATTTTAATTAGCACGTTTGTTAATAATTATGAGTTTAAATTTCAGTTATTTTATAATAGTTTATAAAATATACAAAATAATTTAGTATATTATCGATTTTTTAGTTTTTTGTAATTCTTTTTAAAAAAAATAAAGTATCGAACCCATTTTCACTTTTTGTAAATGTTAGGAATCCAATTGTAAATTTCTTTAATTAAAACTAAGGTCATGGACCATTTGTGCCAATTAAAAGGTCGAAAAAAATGCAAGGTGACAATTTTACCCCCAATAATAAAGACAAAAAAAATGACAGGGACATTTGCGCACCTAAATGAAAGGTGTTAAAGGATTTTTAACAAGATCCGTCCAAAAAGACATAGACTTATGAGAATACTAGTGAGTGTTGCACGTGGTAGCGTAGTAATTGAGTATGATAAAGCACCCAATATATCACGAATAAATTTTTTCATCATTGTGTACAGATGAGATAAATTAAACTAAGAAAGTAACTAAAACATATACAATAAAAGTAATCTAGCGAACAAAAAAAAAAAGCTCAACTGAAAACGCAACGCAGCAACATTGGATTAAAAATCTCGAGATACATTCATTGGGGTTGATGCATGCATCCAGGGTTTCCATTCCTTGCTTCACTTTCTAGCCCACAGCTGTGAAGATAAAATGCATCACTTTCTAGCCCACATATACACGCCCAACACATACATATACAGTTTTCGTCTTGAAGTATGACCTGCAGAAGGATAAGCTCTACCAAATTTTCTTGGATGAGGGGTACATGTGACTTCGTTACCCAATTTTAAAGAACAAACACACAAAATTTAGTCCTTCCAATCCACAAGGCTAGACAGCAATATAACTCCAAGAATTGCACAATGAACCAAAATCAAAGCATCAGAATAATCCCTATAGCCACCAAGACAAGATCATCAATAAATGTTCGCCATAATTAAAAAAAAAAAAAAAGATAAAGAAAAGAATACCTTTTATCTGGATGGAATGTCACTGTGTGCTGATATTATTCTAGATGATACACCATTCAAAATGGTAATAAACAAACTCAGCAGTTCCCATGACCAAAAATAAACTTGAACAAAAAATCAGTAAGATTCCTTATAAATACATGCATTTGGACTGCTCAAAGTCAAGACATATAAGGGCCACATGTAATCAAAATTAATACAGTGCAGGAAACAAATACACAGAAATGAGCGCAACGAAGAGACAGTAGCAAATTCCACGTCATCATGCACGTGCTACCTCTTTTAACATTCGCACAAGTGAAAAGATAACGGATGACGCACATTTCAGCTTGGATGGGCTAATATCAATACATAAGCTTTAACATGGTACTTACTTCTTCAATTTCCCATTTTAAAGCTTGTTTATTCACGCAACCAACATACAACTTGTGCACAGCTGAGCCAAAGCTCCCTAGAGACAGAGAAAGATTAAATAAGGAGAGGCAGAAAATGTTTTCCTAATATAATGGGTGCAATTTTATTAGACATCATATCCAGAAAATTATCCAGAAGATGGTCGATGTATGCAAGAATTTCCCCTTTCCATTAAATCATGGGATCCAATATTCAAACAATCCGCATATTTAACAAAGAAAGTGGAACATATAAATTTCAATTACTAAACAACAATATTCAATAACACACAAGAAGTTATAGTCCAATTTTCTTGTCTCTAAACCCACCAGCATTCACAGTAAACCTTATACTTAATATAGCTTAGATTAATATGTGTAAAAATATGTAAAGTTTGATCAAACAACATAATTCCAAGAGATATACGTACACACAGAGAGGAGATAATATGAAAAACAATGAAAAGAAATAGTGATTGACTATATAGTGAAAAATTCATGCAAAATAATAAAATATATTCTCCAAAATACATAATGGACCTCAAGAAAATCAGGATCCTGAAACAATTAAGCCTAAAACCATAAGAAGCCATGACTATGAAAAGCATTACAAACAAAACCAGAAAAAATGATTTTATTACAAACAAGTAAAATGCAAGCACGTCACTAAATTAAAAATTGTAGTTGAAAAGATACCTCGACAATTTTATTTTCCTTAGTGAGATATAATCAAACAGCCAAATGGCAATTCTGGCAATTTAACAAATATCTTGATTAAAAATTCAGTCAAATGCGGCAATACAATTGCAATTCATCAAACAGCAAGACAATTAAAATTCATTAAAGTTTAAATTCATTCAAAGTAGAAACTAACTCAACTAAATATACCTTCAAATTTTCCATACTCATATTTCACTATTGCAATGTCAACGCTATTCATTGGCAAAGATCACTTACTTTTTCCCCATCTTTTCAAAGAAAGCTTTATCGGATATACGCATGCACAAATGATCATACTAATAACAATATAGTGCAAAATAATATCACTGGAAAAATTTAAAGGAAAAATCAATGCTTGGAATTTAACAATGATCCAAATAATGTACTTGATAGAATGCAAGTTTTCAAAACCCTCACCTTTACAATTGATTGGGTGCGAAATTGTTAGATAACTTGTAGAGCCCCCGCATTTCAAAAACACATGGCTCCACTCTATAAGAAATGTAATGCAAGAAGAAACATATATCGTAAATAGTCAAACGGCTATTAGGGAAGAAAAATTGGGGACAAGTACTAATTTACGCAAAATAGAAAGAACAACATAATACAATAATAATTACATGAAAACAAGATGAAAACACAAAGAATCGGCCACATGACCTGCACTCCAAGAAGAAACATACACTCGTGAATAGTCAAAACGGCTATTATGGAAGAAAAATTGGGGACAAGTAGTAATTTACGCAAAACAAAAGAACAACACAAAACAATGATAATTACATGAAAACAAGATGAAAACACAAAGAATCGGCCACATGACCTGCACTCACTAAGAAATTTAAATGAGGCGACAAAAATTCTAAGGAAGAACAATCATGAGAAAATGGTCGACGGCAGCGACATGTGCAAAGCAACAAACACTCTGGATTTCGATCGATTGGATTGCAGTTAAAGTGTTGATTCTTGCTATAGAAAGAAACCCTAGCACCATATCCAAGTGTAGACCAACAAGAATCGAACAAAAACCCTATACCCAAGCCTCGATCGATGCCAAATTCACTCAAATCGAAAACAAACTACAAATTCACGAATATTGCCATGAGACGACGGTTTTGAACCCGAATCTCACAACAATGTCTCAAGAGAGTATCGGGAGAGAGTATTGATTAAGAGGCGAAATCACAACAATGAGAAGAGAGAAAAAGTGCAAGCAAGGCGTGTGTAATACGATGGCTTAGACGGCTTCAGATGATTAAGCGCTTACACGGCTTATGAACAAGACTTTATTCACTCTTATAATATAGTTTAGACTTAGGTCCGTTTGAGTACAATTTGTTGTGAAGTAGAGCTTTTGGTAGTAGAATTTTCAATAATAGAGTTTTTGTTAAAAAGATGTTGACTGTTTACATATGAATCCAAAAAAGGAAAATTGGTGGAAATGGTCCTTAACGTATGACATTAGTGCTTAAATGGTCCTTTATCTTTCATTTTTGGCGGAATTGTCCCTAACCTTCTACTGTTGGGTGCGCAATTGGTCCTTTTTGAGGGATTTCGTTAAAAATCCATTAAAACCTTTCATTTAGGTGCTCAAATGGTCTATTTCATTTTTTGTCTTTATCAGTGGGGGTAAAATTGTCACCTTACATTTTTTTTCAACATTTTAATTGGCGCAAATGGTCCATAACCTTAGTTTTAATTACGTAAATTTACAATTGGATTCTTAACTCTTACAAAAAGTGAAAATGAGTCTGATGCTTTAATTTTTTTAAAATTAACACCATCTTCCACCCTACCCTACAATTTTCAAATATGACCAGAGGGGAGAAATCCCTCCCCTTTCTCGTGAAACCAGGGGAGAGAATCCCCTTGGTTTTGCCGCTAAAAGGGAGGAAAAATCCTCCTCCCCGTCGCATCGAATAGGGGGGATTTCTCTTCCTTGTTTCCGGCCACGGCCACGGCCGGAAACAAAGGGAGGAGAAATCCCCCTGTCGCAACGAATAGGGGGGGGATTTCTCTTCCCGAAACATGGCCACGGTCAGAAACAAGGGGGGGAGAAATCCCTCCATTGTCGGAAACTCCCCCTATCATACAATGAATGGGGGTGGGTGGGGTAAAGATGGTGAAGGACTTATTATTTTTTTTAATAAATAGAAAAATAAATTAAAATTTAAAATTAGGCTGGCCTAATAGTCCTGTGGCTCAAAAACGGGCTGAGTTAGCCCAGTAAATGTGAAACTGTATAAAATCGGACTGAGTTGAGCATAATTAAAAATTTTATTTGTGACAAATTTATTTTTCTTTTTATGTTGTAATGATAAAATTAAAGTTTGAATTTTAAATAATATGATTACTTAATAATAATAAAATAATTTTAATTAGCACGTTTGTTAATAATTATGAGTTTAAATTTCAGTTATTTTATAATAGTTCATAAAATATACAAAATAATTTAGTATATTATCAATTTTTTAGTTTTTTTAATTTTTTTTTAAAAATAAAGTATCGAACTCATTTTTACTTTTTGTAAATGTTAGGAATCCAATTGTAAATTTCTTTAATTAAAACTAAGGTTATAGACCATTTGCGCCAATTAAAAGGTCGAAAAAAAATGTAAGGTGACAATTTTATCCCCACTAATAAAGACAAAAAATATGACAGGGACCATTTGCGCACCAAAATGAAAGGTTTTAATGGATTTTTAATAGAATCCGTAAAAAATGACCATTTGCGCACCCAACAGTATAAGGTTAGGATCATTTTGCAAAAATAGAAGGTTAGGGACCATATGCGTACTAATGTCATACGTTAGGGACCATTTGCGCCAATTTCCCTCCAAAAAATTAAATTGAATATTTGGTTACATAACTATAAAAGTACTTTTGTATAAATTTTATATTTATTTGATTAAACAGTAATTAATTATTATATATCTCATATTATTTGTTTTAAAATAAATAATTTTTTTCTATATCCTATAATAACTATTAAAATTAATATATTAATTTAATTATAATAACACGATTATTTTATTTTATTTGACTAAACAATAATTAATTATTGTATAACTCATATTATTATTTTTAAAAGAAATCATATATTTTTACATCCTATAATAACTATTAAATTTAATATATTAATTTAATCATAATAACATGATTATTTTAGTATATTTGATTAAATAGTAATTAATTATTTAAATCAAATATATTATGTATAATTTGCATTATATTATTTAACACGCCAATATTTTTTTTTCCACTTTATATAAGTATTTGAATTGGCAATTTGATATAAGTAATTAATGTAGTAAATAATTAATTTTTTTTTATGTATTAATGGTAATTTTGTTAATTTTAAAGTTCATTAAATGTTAATTACAATTTTTCGTAAAAGCTAAATTAGAGCTTTTTAGTGAAGTTCAAAATTTAAGCTTCTCTAAAACAGTTTTTTAAAGTTGTTTTTTAGTTCAAAAATGCTTGTTGATTTTAACCAAACAACAATAAAAATAACTAAAAGTACTTTTATTCTTTAGGAAGTGTTTTTAGACTTCAAAAAAACTCTTCCAAACACTGTTAGTTTTATCAGTATATTTAAATAAGCCTTGTTTGATTGTATCTATATCACTTTGTAACTTACTCTGAAATCCTATATATATAGGTTCATAGTTATAATAAAAGACAATTCATTTCGCACCTCTTATAGTTTTCTATCTTCTTTATTTTAATTTTATAATACATTATCAGCACGAAGTTATAGTGATTTGAATTAGTGAAAAAATTATTATTTTCTGTTCGAAAGAAAAGACAGTAGGCACTGGTGCTCTCACGGGATTCCAAAAGAAAAGAACATCCAATTTATAATACGTTATCACACCATCTACTACTAATCCATGTTACAATTCTTCTTTTGTATGTTTCTCTCGCCCTCTCAAAAGTTATGTGGATGCCATTTCTTTTTCGAGATTATAATTATTACAGAAAATGGTATTCCATGAATTATCAGAAAATTAAGGGTATTTTACTAAACTTTACCTAACATACGTAAGCATTCATCTATTTAAATAATAGTTTTTGTTTGTACTAAGTGGTATCATCATTATATTGCATAAATTTCTAATATACACTTGTGCAAGATTTGTTTGTTTTATTTTACTGTGCTTTATTTTTAATAAACACAATTTTACAATTCAAGAATATTGTATTGTATGTCACAACTTAACATATAAATATTTTAGAAGAATATTTCATTGTTGCTTCAGAATAAACAAAGTTTTATATTACATTAACATTTTAGTAGAATATTAAGTGCTCCCGAGTAGGCAGTAGCCAAATTCTATAAGATATAATATTCTATAAGAATATTATAATATTGCTCCTGAAGAGCAAATCTTTACTTCAAAATAATAATTTGTTGTTGTCCTTGAATAAACACAACTTTATAATATTCTAATAGGTTATTAGTTGCTCCTAAAGAGCATGACATTACAATTTAAATATTTTAAAAGAATATTGAACTATTGTTCCTCAAGTAATGATGAGTCTAAATATATCAAAAAATTAAAAAATATCTTATTGTGCTCTTGAAGTAGCACATGTCTCAAAAGAATATCATATCACATAATTAAATTGTGATATAAATGAGTAATTAATGAACTAATGCTTATACACGAAGGAAAGTGATAAGTACAATTTTGTACTTATTGAGAGCTCAAAAAATGGATAATTATGAGTACTCTTGCATGTTTTCGGCCTAATGACGTGTTGTTTTTTATTATTATAGGATAATAACCAAATTCAAGTGTCGATCAAACGAAAAGAAAGCAAACGGAAGAAAAATGGACTTAATTGAACAAACAAAGAGATTTAAGAGGCTTGACATACAAATATCAAATAAAGAAATTCAAGAACTTCATCTAAAATAACCATGCGAACGCATGGGTATTTCGAACAATCTGATAAGTTGTTTCACGATGGAAATAGAACTCTACCAAGTCTAGGATAAAATTCTACCTAAAACACGTTTTGAAGAGTTCGGGAGAAATATAAAAAGCGTAGAATAGAGCACATATCGCGGAAGACGAATTTTGGGAAGAAAATACAAGAGAAGAATCGAAGATCAAGAAACGGATTGAAGATTCTTGGGCCGAAATCACGGGTTGTATCTCTAATTTCTTCTTTTTCATCCGAAACATGATTAATACAATTATTGTATTATTTTACGAAACCATGTCCGGCTAAATTACTTATTGCTAGGATGAACGATAAAATCTCATGTTTTTAATTAATTAGAAGTTTTTCCGTTTTAGTAATTGATTGCTTCTTGATTGATTATTCTTTATTCATTTTTTCTAATGTTTTAATGCTTAATCACCATTAAAATGTTTTATAATCTTTATTGAAGTCGAGAGATTCAATATAGATAAACACATGGTTTTGAATAACACATAGTCCAATAATAGATCGAAATTACTATTATGTTTTATGAAATCCGGTTAGGTGTTCTTGTGATTTAAATGCATATTTTTATGTTCGAAAATAGATAATTATGTTCGCATATCGATATAGAATTGATTGACCATTGAGAGAGGCTTTTGATTATTATAGGATCACCGATTTTCAATCTAGAGTAATTATAAGCTAAAACGATTAAACGGATAATTATTTGAGGAACGTGTAGGTGGATTCGCGAATCCTAATGTTAGTAAAACTCGAATTCGTTCTCAATAATTTACTTTGTTTGCTTGATAATTTAGATTTAATTATACATAATTAGAATATTTTTAGAATTAAAATCAAAACGAATTTGTGTTCTTTACATTGTTAAAACTCGAACTATAAATTAATGGTTAATTGATAATTAGTCATCGTGGGTTCGACACCTTTCACACCATTTTATTACTTGTTAATGATCCGCTCTACTTGTGGGATTAAAATATACAACAAGTTTTTGGCGCGCCGTTGTCGGGGACTAGTTTTATTACTTACTACGTTAATTGATAATTTAGTTCTAAAATTATTTTTATCCATTTTATTTTATTTTCCTTATCAATTCTTCAGACATCGCTAAATTTCAGCCATTTTCTAAAGTTTCGTGTGTCGAGTGTGTATGCGTCGTAGTATAAAAGATATTGATATATTTGATTTAGACCCGTAATTGAACAGAGCTTTCACCAACGACAACGTGAGTGAAAAGAAAAGAAAAAAACAGCAAAAGAGACACAATGGATGACAACCGAGTTCATGATCCATTTAGTTTTAAAATTATTTTTATCCATTTTATTTTTATTTTTATTTTTATTTTTATTTTCCTTATCGTTCTTTCAGACATCGCTAAATTCCAACTATTTTCTAAAGCTTCAGGTGTTGAGTGTGTATGCGTAGTACAAAAGATATTGATCTATTTGATTTAGACCTATAAATCGAACGGAACTTTCACCAACAACAACGTGAGCGAAGAGAAAAAAAAAAACAGCAAAAAGACACAATGGATAACAACCGAGTCCATGATCTATTACCTGCAGATGTGAGAAATAATCTTGCACCAATGTCTCGACCAGTTAAAGTTAATGAACGAGATATTTTTATGGGTGAGTATATGATGCCACCGATTGTTGAGAATCGGTCCAGCATAATATTTTGTATATTAATATTTTCATATTGCTCATGAAGAATCACAAATTTATATTATATTAATATTTTTCTAAAAAGCGTAATTTTATTATTAAACTATTGTTCCTGAAGAGCAATTTTTTATAAAATTTAATATTTTAAAATAATTTGTTGTAGCTCCTGAAGAAGTACAACATTATAATATTCTGACAGAATATTACTTGCACAATATTTCAGAAGAATATTGAGCTATTGCTCATGAAGAGCAGTAGTCCTGTTGACGTCGGAACCTGCACTGTCCACGTGTCAACAGATCTCCAGTCACTCTTTTGCAATCTATATGTTACTTGCACACTTAGACATTTGTTAGGCACCAAAGATCTCTGAGAAAAAGGGTCCGGTGATTGTTGGTACTTCGACGATCAAGTCAACTGCCGGTATATAGAGTAGTATACTGGGATGAAAGCAATTGGGTGTGGGAGGGACAATCAGTGAGAGATTTGAAACGAGTTTAGGGGTGAAATTATTGCATAAAAGAGCATAACTTAGAATAACCGGAGACGTTGTATTTATAACACAAGAGTTCTAATTGATTTAGAAAACAATCAATTAGATATCCGATCGGATCTTCCTTCCTTATGGGATAGGGATGATCGGTTGTCAAGACAATCTCCTAGATTACCGTCCTTATTTGAATTCATCACGCTTGCCTAATCTTTAGGAGATTTCCATGAATTATCAGAAAATTAAGGGTATTTTACTAAACTTTACCTAACATACGTAGCATTCATCTATTTAAATATTAGTTTTTGTTTGTACTAAGTGGTATCATCATTATATTGCATAAATTTCTAATATACACTTGTGCAAGATTTGTTTGTTTTATTTTACTGCACTTTATTTTTAATAAACACAATTTTACAATTCAAGAATATTGTATTGTATGTCACAACTTAATATATAAATATTCTAGAAGAATATTTTATTGTTGCTTTAGAATAAGCAAAATTTTATATTACATTAACATTTTAGTAGAATATTAATTGCCCCCGAGTAGGCAGTAGCCAAATTCTATAAGATATAATATTTTATAAGAATATTATAATATTGCTCCTGAAGAGCAAATCTTTACTTCAAAATAATAATTTGTTGTTGTCCTTGAATAAACACAACTTTATAATATTCTAACATGTTATTAGTTGCTCCTAAAGAGCATGACATTACAATTTAAATATTTTAAAAGAATATTGAACCATTGTTCCTTAATTAACAGTAGTCTAAATATATCAAAAAAATTTAAAAAATATCTTATTGTGCTCTTGAAGTAGCACATGTCTCGAAGAATATCATATCACATAATTAAATTGTGATATAAATGAGTAATTAATGAACTAATGCTTATACCTGAAGGAAAGTGATAAGTACAATTTTGTACTTATTGGAGCTCACAAAAATGGATAATTATGAGTACTCTTGCATGTTTTCAGTCTAATGACGTGTTGTTTTTTATTATTATAGGATAATAACCAAATTCAAGTGTCGATCAAATGAAAAGAAAGCAAACGGAAGAAAAATAGACTTAATTGAACAAATAAAGAGACTTGAGAGGCTTGACATACAAATATCAAATAAAGAAATTCAAGAACTTCATCTAAAATAACCATGCGAACGCATGGGTATTTCGGGCAACTGTTAAGTTGTTTCCTGATGGAAATAGAACTCTACCAAGTCTAGGATAAAAATTCTACCTAAAACACTTTTGAAGAGTTCGGGGAGGAATATAAAAGGCAGAATAGAGCACATATCGCGGAAGATGAATTTTGGGAAGAAAATACAAGAGAAGAATCGAAGATCAAGAAACGGATTGAAGATTCTTGGGCCGAAATCATGGGTTGTATCTCTAATTTCTTCTTTTTCATCCGAAACATGATTAATACAATTATTGTATTATTTTATGAAACCATGTCCGACTAAATTACTTATTGCTAGGATGAACGATAAAACCTCATGTTTTTAATTAATTAGAAGTTTTTCTGTTTTAGTAATTGATTGCTTCTTGATTGATTATTCTTTATTCATTTTTTCTAATGTTTTAATGCTTGATCACCATTAAAATATTTTGTGATCTTTATTGAAGTCGAGATATTCAATATAGATAAACACATGGTTTTGAATAACACATGGTCCAATAATAGATAGAAATTATTATTATGCCTTATGAAATCCGGTTAGGTGTTCTTGTGATTTAAATACATATTTTTATATTCGAAAATAGATAATTAGGTTCGCATATCGATATAGAATTGATTGATCATTGAGAGAGGTTTTTGATTATTATAGGATCACCGATTTTCAATCTAGAGTAATTATAAGCTAAAGCGATTAAACGAATAATTATTTGAGGAACGTGTAGGTAGATTCGCGAATCCTAGTGTTAGTAAAACTTGAATTCGTTCTCAATAATTTACTTTGTTTGCTTGATAATTTAGATTTAATTATACATAATTAGAATAGTTTTAGAATTAAAATCAAAACGAATCTGTGTTCTTTACATTGTTAAAACTCGAACTATAAATTAATGGTTAATTGATAATTAGTCATCGTGGGTTCGACACCTTTCACACCACTTTATTACTTGTTAATGATCCGTCTACTTGTGGGATTAAAATATACAACAAGTTTTTAGCGCTGTTATCGGGGACTAGTTTTATTAATTACCACGTTAATTGATAATTTAGTTTTAAAATTATTTTTATCCATTTTATTTTTATTTTCCTTATCAATTCTTCGTATGACTGCTAAATTTCAGCTATTTTCTAAAGCTTCAGGTGTCGAGTGTGTATGCGTCGTACAAAAGATATTGATCTATTTGATTTAGACCCAGAAATTGAACGGAGCTTTCACCAACGACAACGTGAGTGAAAAGAAAAGAAAAAACAGCAAAAAGACACAATGGATAACAACCGAGTTCATGATCCATTTAGTTTTAAAATTATTTTTATCCATTTTATTTTTATTTTTTTTTTATTTTTATTTTCCTTTCAGAGATTATCGCTAAATTCCAGCTATTTTCTAAAGCTTCGAGTGTCGAGTGTGTATGCATAGTATAAAAGATATTGATCTATTTGATTTAGACCTATAAATCGAACGAAACTTTCACCAACAACAACGTGAGCGAAGAGAACAGAAAAAACAGCAAAAAGACACAATGGATGACAACCGAGTCCATGATTTATTACCTGTAGATGTGAGAAATAATCTTGCACCAATGTCTCGACCAGTTAAAGTTAATGAACGAGATATTCTTATGGGTGAGTATATGATGCCACCGATTGTTGAGAATCGGTCCAGCATAATATTACGTATATTAATATTTTAATATTGCTCATGAAGAATCACAAATTTATATTATATTAATATTTTTCTAAAAAGCGTAATTTTATTATTAAACTATTGTTCACGAAGAGTAATTTTTTATAAAATTTAATATTTTAAAATAATTTGTTGTAGCTCTGAAGAAGTACAACATTATAATATTCGACGAATATTACTTGCACAATATTTCGTAAGTATATTGAGCTATTGCTCATGAAGAGCGATGAGTCCTGTTGACGCGGAACCCCGACCGTCCACGTGTCAACAGATCTCCAGTCACTCTTCTGCCAATCTATATGTTACTTGCACACTTAGACAATTGTTAGGCACCAAAGATCTCGAGAGAAAAAGGGTCCGGTGATTGTTGGTACTCCGACGATCAAGTCAACTACCGGTATTTAGAGTAGTATACGGAGGATGAAAGTAATTGGGTGTGGGAGGGGCAATCAGGCAGAGATTTGAACAGAGTTTAAGGGTGAAATTATTGCATAAAAAGAGTGTAGCTTAGAATAACCGGCGACGTTGTATTTATAACACAAGAGTTCTAATTAATTTAGGAAACAATCAATTAGATATCTGATCGAATCTTCCTTTCTTATGGGATATGGATGATCGGCTGTCAAGACAATCTCCTAGATTACCGTCCTTATTTGAATTCATCACGTTGCCTAATCTTTAGGAGATTGAGTTTTGATTTCCTTGTGAGGATCCGTGTGCCAATCAAACACAATCTGTCTTTAATTACTTCTCTGGTCATCTCAAAATATCGTGCTGCTTGCTAGTTATAATAAGAGTAAATAGCACTAGGGGTCCCTAACCTTTGAACTTTGTGATGGGGTCTCTATCCTTCCATTTCTAACCCCTAAGTCCCTAACCTTTAAAAGAACCTTGAACAAAGTCATTACATTAAAAAAATCGTTAGTTTGATCTGTTAACTAGTCAAATTTTACGTAAAATGTCCAATTTACCCTTTTCAAATTAAAATACAAAATAAAGAAAATAAGAAAATAAAGAAAACATTGCAATCAAGTCCCTAATCAACTTCTTCTTTTCCAACTCACCTTTACCTCAATCACTCATCATTCACCTTCACCAACCGGGCGCAAGAAGAAGCACCATTCACCTTCACCAACTCGGTTCCACCAACTCCATACAAAACCCACCCCACCGCAAGGCCTCGTGACGCGCTCTTGCACGCGACGCCATTGGCCCGACTCCCATTCATACGGAACACGCTGAGCTCCTTCAGACAAAGCGCCGTCTTGGAGAGCGACACACCGGTAGCGCTTTATGCATATCTTGGATTTGTGCGGCGGGTGTGCCCTCGCAGATCCAAGATTTGTGCGGTCGAAGAGTACTGATCTTGGATCTGTACTACTGGCGAGTGTGGAGATCCAATATCTACGCGTGGCACGGTCGAGCAGATCTCAGATCTGCTCAATTTTCACGCCGTGATCTGGTTGACTTTCGTGCTATGCCAGAGAGATCTGCTTCGTTGGCCCGCCGTGCCGGAGATGACACATATCCGACTCTGGAGATTCAGGCCATGGTGGATTCCGGTGGCTTGTTGTATGAAGAAATGGGAGGAGTTGTACAACATTTTTGGTTTTTTCTCTTGCGGTGGGGGTTGGTTTTGTGCGGAGTTGGTGAAGGTGAATGGTGCTTCTTGCCGGCGCCGGAGTTGGTGAAGGTGAATGATTGGAGCCGACGCCGGAGTTGGTAAAGGTAAGTTGGAGAAGAAGAAGTTGATGAGGGACTTGATTGTAATTTTTCTTTATTTTCTTTGTTTTGTATTTTAATTTGAAAAGGGTAAATTGGTCATTTTATGTAAAATTTGAATAGTTAATGATCAAACTAATAATTTTAATGTATGAAGGACTTTTTATTGCGTTCTTTTTAATGCGTTAGGGACTCGGGGGTTAGAAATGGAAGGTTAGGGACCCCTAGTGCTATTTATCTTTATAATAAATACGAAGCTCGGTGAGGCTCTCTGGATCGGACATGAGTGTCGAGGCTTTTCATGGGCTTCGCAATGTTCTGATTCAGGAATGCTAAGATGCTCGATGGGCCTCCGAGGCCTTTTGAAAATTTACGAGGTCCTTGTAGGACCCCCAAAGCCTTCTTGGGGTGTGTGGGATCTTTATGAATCTGGAGGGCCTTCGTTGGGCCTATAAGGCCTTAACGAGGGCCAACTTGAGCCTTTACGTTGGGCCTATAAGGCCTTAACGAGGGCCAACTTGAGCCTTTATTGGGCTTTTCTGGCGTTGAAGTCTTATCAAAATCTGGTGGTAACAAGTCCAAATAGTTAATTTATTGTGTTCTTTGAAGAAGTACATGCCTTGAAGAAGAATATTGAGTTACTGCTTCCTGAAGAAGTATAATTTCTACATAATAATATGGGATTTTGGCACAAATGGTCCATAAACTTTGTCCTTAGTGTGGAATTGGTCCATAACGTTTATTTTTTGTCAAACAAGTCCCTAACCTATGTATTTAAGTGTAAAATTGGTCCTTACGACAAATATCCCTTTAATTTTAATTAGAAAAAATTGTATGTGGATTCCTAATCATTACAAAATGTGTAAATAGGTCCAATACATTTATTTTTTATATAAAAAAAATTAAAGAAAACTAATTAGTTTTTTTTTTGAATTAACACTTTAGTAATAAACATGTCTAATAAAATTATTATTTTTATTATTAAGTAATTAGATTATTTAAATATGGAGAAATCATTTTTCTTCCTCTTTATGTATAAATTTCTTTCTCCCTCTTTACTTTAAAAATTAAGTTAAATAAATAAAAAAATGACGTATATAATTTTATGAGATTGAACTAATCTTATTACATTTTTATTTAATATAAAAATACTAATAAAAATTAATTTACACATTATGTGTTTTATTTTTGAACAAAAATAAAACGATAAATTAAAATATGAAGAATATAGTTAGATTTCTAATATTTGTAGTTAATAAACATATAACTCAATTAAATAAAAATATTTGAATATCAAGTTTGTGACAAATTTATTTTTTTATACAACAATAAAATAAAATTTTAAATTTTAAATAATATAATTACTTAATAATAAAAATAATAATTTTATTTGATATATTTATAACTAAAGTGTTAATTAAAAAAAAAAAACTCATTAGTTTTCTTTTATTTTTTTATAAAAAATAAAAGTATTGGACATATTTACACATTTTTTAATGATTAGGAATCCACATACAATTTCTTCTAATTAAAACTAAGGGTATATTTATCTTTTTCATCCCATAATGACCAATTTCGTATTAAAACACATAGGTTAAGGGACTTGTTTGTCAAAAAATAAATGTTATAGACCAATTCCACACTAAGGGCAAATGTTAGGAACCATTTGAGCCAAAATCCCTAATAATATTATCAAAAATTATTGGTTTCATTTTTTTAATAATCACGACTTTATGAATATCAATATTCCAGAAGAATATTGTATTGGTGTTTCTTCAGAAACACGACTTAAATTTATGCATATTTTAAACGAACATTGAAACTTGTATCGTATGTATCCACATTATTGTATGATTTTAGAGATTTATCGTTCTAATTATCGATGAAACTGATTAATACATCTTTATCCGCTTTCCACTGATAAAATTTCATTTTTAAAAAGAAAAAGAAAAGATGACAACAGTGGTCATCTATGTGTATTTTCAGGGGCCCTAATAACAAGTGATTTTGTAAAATTAAATGTTTGTTCTTACAAGTAATATTGACTTGAATATGTTTTCTAACGAGTAATTCTATATGAGCTACCATAATTACTCATGTTGTCTTAATATCACAAATTATCATATTGAGAAAATGTATCAAGTTTTAGACTTTATTTTGCATTATCAAACTTTTTTATGATTGATTGAAGTATTACTTTAATTTTAACTTCCTTTTGATTATAAACTCATTTTTTAAAAATATGTACCTGATCATGTTTATAGATTCAGGATGAATTGTCATGATATATGTTTAGTTGATAGTGCAACTACACATACTATTCTTCAAGACAAATATTATTTTTGGACTTAAGATTATCATAAAATAATGTTAATACGATATCCGGTACATCGAATATCGTTGAAGGCTCTGGAAGAACTGGTATTATCTTACCAAATAATATGAAATTGCATTTATACGATACACTTTATTCTAGTAAATTCAGAAGAAATTTGCTTAGTTTTAAAGATATTCGCTGCAATGGATACCACATTGAGACGATGCAAGAAAATAATTATAAATATATTTGCATAACTTCTTTTGTATCTAGCCAGAAGCAAATAAAAGAAAACTCATGGCACTCCCATCTGACATGTTACATTCATAAAAATATTTGAATCAAACAATGTCACGAACCCGAAGTCCGTTGAACCAAAAAGCTTTATACTTTGGCATAATCAACTTGGACACTCAGGAGCAATAATGATGTGTCGAATAATTAATAACTCACATGGAGATCCTCTCAACAACCAGAAGATTCATTTACCTAATGATTATCCATGTGCTGCTTGTTCACAAGGCAAGTTAGTCATTAGACTTTCAATTACGAAGATTCGTGTTGAATCTCCAACTTTCTTGGAAAGAATTCGCAAAGATATATGTGGGCTGATACACCCACCATGTTGACCATTTCATTATTTTATGGTATTAGTTGATTCTTCTACTAGATGGTCACACGTCTACTTACTTTCAACTAGAAATGCAACTTTTGCTAGACTACTTGCTCAAATCATAAAACTACGAGCTCAATTCACCGATTACTCAATCAAGACAATCCATTTTGATAATGCTGGTGAATTTAGATCACAAGCATTAAATGATTATTGTATGTCAATCGAGATTGTCATTGAACATTTAGTTGCCAATGTCTATACATAAAATGGTTTAGTAGAGTCGTTTATCAAACGTATTCAATTAATTGCTAGGCCTTTACTTATAAAAACAAAAATCTAAAACTTCTATTTATGGTCATGCTATATTACATGCTGCATTATTAGTTCATAAGAGACCAACTACTTATCATGAAAACTCACATTTACAACTTGCATTTGATCACAAACCTAATATTTTTTATCTACGAGTTTTTGATTGTGCTGTCTAAGTCCCAATTTCACCCCCACAATGTACAAAAATGGGTCCCCAATGAAGACTTAGAATTTATGTTGGGTTTGACTCACCATCTATTATTAAGTACCTTGAACCTTTAACATGTGATTTATTTACTGCACGTTTTATTGATTGTCATTTTGATGAAATGTCTTTCTCAACTTTGAGAGGAGAAAAACAAGGTAAAATTTGTTAGACTGAAACAATTTTATCTCATTTTGATCCCCGCAGTAATCAATATAAACAAGAAGTTAAGAAAATCATTCACTTGCAAATAGTTGCAAGTTAATTACTGATGTATTTATTAATACAAAGAAAGTGACAAAGTCATATGTTCTAGTAGAAAATACTCATGCAAAAATTGATGTCACTGCAGGAAAATCTACCATAGTAAATGAATCTCAAATATGTCAGAAGCGTGGTTGACTAGTTGGTGCCAAAGACTATGTACCTCGAAAAAAAAAAGTACAATAGAAAATTCTACTAAAAACTTTTAATGAAACAATGGTAGAAATGATTGATCAGTCAAATACTGATAATATAATTCCTTAAGAACCACAAGTGTCCAAAAATAATTTGATTTCAATAAATTATCTATTATCTCATAAATTATAGGAACGAAATAATATTGTCGTGGACAATATCTTCCCCTTTAATGTGGCACTTGATATCATGCAAAATGAGGATCCTGAACCACAATCTATTAAAGATTGTCAAAATAGAAATGATTGACCAATATGAAAAGAAGCCATACATGTAGAGTTGAATTCCTTAGAAAAATACAAAGTGTTTGGATCTGTAGTTTAAACCCCCTGAATATGTAATCCTTATAGGATATAAATAGGTCTTTGTAAGAAAAATGAATGAAAACAATGAAATTACAAGATAGAAAGCCCGACTCGTAGCCTAAGGCATCTCACAAAGACCTGCGATTAATTATGAGGAAACATATTCTCCCGTAATAGACACCATCACATTTTGACTGTGTTACAAAAGCACGATATGTGCCTTATGGATGTAGTAACTACATATCTGTATGATTCACTTGATAGTGACATATACATGAAAATCCTTGAAGGATTGTTGACATCAGAATCTGCACATCTACATGTCAATAGATCTCCGGTCAATCATCTACCAAACTGTATGTTACCCAAACACTAGAACGATCGTTAGGCACCAAGATCATCAGAGAAAAAAGGTCCGCGATCGTTGATACTCCGACGATCAAGTCAAGTGCCAGTATATTAAATAATATATGGGAGAACGAAAACAATTGGGTGTGGGAAGGACAAGTGACAGAGATTTGAGCAGAGTTTAAGAGTGAGAATAATGCGTACATTGGAATAATCAGAGTCCTTGTATTTATAGATGCAAAGTCCTAATTATGTGTAAGCAATTAATTAGAACTCTGATTGTATTCTCCTTCCTTATAGGATAAAATGGTAAATGGACATTTGACACAATCTCCTAGATTTCGGTCATTATCTAATTGGATTTCCAATATTTTGTTGCCTAATTATTGAGAGATTGATGTTCGTTTTCCTTGTGAGAATTCTTATGACAATCAAACATAATCTTTCTTTAATTACTTATCTGGTTTTCTCAAAATATCAGATTTCTAGAATACGAAGACCAGCGAAGTGCTCCAGATTGGCCAGGAATATCGAGGCCCTTCATGGGCTTCACTGTGATAGATTCAAGAGTACTAAGATGTTCGATGGGCTTTTGAGACCTTCAGAGAATTTTCGAGGCCCTTGCTGGGCTCCTGAGGCCTTCGCCGGGTCTATGAGGCTTTTGTTGGGTGTTTTGTGATTTTAATCCTGCAAGTGGATGGATCATTAACAAGTAATATAATGATATGTAGAGTGTCGAACCCACAATGACTAGTTATCAATTAACCAATTAATTTATAGCTCGAATTTTAACAATAAAAGGACACAGATTCGTTTATGATTTTTGATTCTAAAAATATTCTAATTATATTTAATTAAATCTAAATTATTAAACAATCAAAGTAAATTTGTGGAAACGAATTTAAGTTTTACTAACACTAGGATTCGCGAATCTACCAACATGTTCCTTAATCAATTATCCGTTTAATCGCTTTAGCTTATAATTACATTCGATTGAAAATCGGTGATCCTAATATAATCAAAAGCCTATCTCGATGGTCAATCAATTCTATATCGATATGTGAACTTAATTATCTCTAATTAAGTTTCGAACATAAAATATGCATTTAAATCACAAGAATACCTAACCGAATTTCATAAGGCATAATAGTAATTTCTATGTATTATTGGACCCTATGTTATTTAAAACTACATGCTTAGTCTATATTGAATCTCTCGACTTCAATATAGATTACAATATATTCTAATGGTGATCAAGTATTAAAATATTAGAAATAATGAATAAAGAACAATCAACCCAAAAGCAATTAATTTCTAAAACGTAAAAACTTCTAATTAATTAAAAATATGATATTTCATCGTTCATCCTAGTAATAAGTAACTTAGCCGGACATGATCTCGTAAATTATTACAATTGTTGATTTCATCATATTCCGAAGAAAGAAAACAAAAAAGTAAATGAAACCCGTGTTTTTGGTCGAAGAATATTCAATCTCTTGCTTGATCTTCAATTCTTACTTGTATATTTGTTCCCAAAATTCGTCTCCCGTAATTTGTGCTCTATTATGCCTTTTATACTCTTTCCCGAACTCTCCAAGACGTGGCTTATGTAGTTATTTTATCCTGGACTTGGTAGCGTTTTATTTGGATCAGGACACAACTTAACATCAAGACGAAATATCCCGATCGCATGGTTAAAATCGCATGGTTTTGTCCATTTACGTTTGTAAAAAATCTTGGAGGCTTGCAATCGCAGCACTAGGATACTATGCAATCGCATAGTTGTTTGAACGCAATTCTTGAATTTATTTCTTTGATATTTACCTGACAATCTCTCAAGTTTCTTTGTCTATTCAATTGAGTCCCTTTTTCTTCTATCTGCTTTCTTTTCGTTTGATCAACACTTGAATTTGGTTATTATCCTATAATGATAAAAAACAACACGCCATTATACTGAAAACATGCAAGAGTACTTATAATCGCCCTTTTTGTGAGCTCCAATAAGTACAAAATTGTACTTATCATTGGGCATTTGATGACATGGAGGCCTTACCAAAATCGGTTGGTAACAATAATCCTCCAAGTCCAAGCCTATTATTTATATCAGGCGTGGGACTTTAAGAATGAGTATTAAATAAGGACGAAGGACTTTAGAAGGTGAACATCCTATGGAATCTTTGGGATCACCTCTTCCATTATATTTCTCCATAGGAGACATTTTGAATCATGCGGAGAGTTCTCTAGCCTTCAACTCTTTGGAGAATGGGAGGTCCTCGTCGTCGTCGTCGTCAAGGTCGCATGACCGTTCTGGTCTTTCATCTTCGGCTTCACATCGTAGCCCTGGAGTCCATTCTCTTCTCTTCTCTTGGTGGTCATTGCTGGGCTCGCTACGCCGGCTACTCAATGATTGAGGTCGAGCCACAGACGACCCGGTCTCCAACCTATCGAATACGCTGGCAGAGGTGACTGGCTTTTCCACTCGCGAGGCACGAGGTCTCTCCTGGTTCTTGGGATTTCGTCCGTTGAGGATTGGTGAATCATCTTGAGACCGAAGGCTTTCGATAGAGCCGGACCTCGAAGGGCTTCACCAGGCACGGCTACGCTTGGGTCCATATTGAAGAGATTGATTCTCTAACTATTCAAGCGCTGCATTCATCCAGACATTGTCTAGCTTCAAGTCTTGGTTTTCCTACTCGACCGTCTGCTTCTGTCGTTGTCTTCTCCTCTTGCGGTGGGTTACGTTCTAAAGGTCTTGAACGCTTTCCTGCCGCAAGTCAGTATGATGGGACTCTACTTCTACTTCCATAGAATTTTCTGTTGCCATGCTCTTTTGGGCACGTTTTTACCATAAGTTTTTGGTCGTGTAACATTTTTCGATTTCCACATACGGCGCCAATCTGTTGACGTCAGAATCTACACTATCAACGAGTCAACAGATTTTCAATCAATCATCTACCAACCTGTATGTTACCTGCACACTAGGACGACCGTTAGGTACCAAAGTCACCGAGATAAAAGGTTCTGACGATCGTTCGTACTCCGAAGATCAAGTCAACTGCCGATATATAAAATAATATATGGAGAACGAAAATATGGGTGTGGGAGGAACAAGTAGACATATATTTAAGTAGAGTTTAAGGGTAAGAATAATGCGTACTTTGGATTAATTGGAGTCCTTGTATTTATAGCTGCAGAGTCCTAATTATGTGTAAACAATCAATTAGAACTCTGATTGGATTCTCATTCCTTATAGGATAAAATGGTAATTGGACATTTGACACAATTTCCTAGATTTTGGTCCTTATCTGATTGGATTTCTAATATTGTTGCCTAATTATTGAGAGATTGGTATTCGTTTTTCTTGTGAGAATCCTTATGGCAATCAAACACAATCTTTCTTTAATTACTTCTCTGGTTATCCCAAAATATCAGATTACGAAAATGCGAAGACCAGCGAAGTGCTCCAGATTGGCTAGGAATATCGAGGCCTTTCATGGGCTTTGCTGTGATGGATTTAAGAGTGCTAAGATGTTCGATGGGCCTCCGAGGCCTTCTGAGAATTTTCGAGGCCTTTGCTGGGTCCACGAGGCCTTCGCCGGGTCTATGGAGCTTTTGCTGGGCCTTTGATGACATGGAGGCATCACCAAAATCTGGTGGTAACAAGGATTTAAAGTGCCAGATGCAAATGATTCATTCCCCAGAACAATGTTCTCAATTAAATTACAAATATCATTGTATGGATTAAAACAATCTGTACGAATGTAATATAATCGCCTTAGCGAATATTTTTTGAAAGAATGTTATAAAAACGACGATGTATGCACTTGTGTTTTCATAAAGAAAACATATATTGTATTTGCAATTTTCGTAATTTATGTTGATGATTTAAACCTTATAGGAACTCCTGAAGAGTTCAACAAAACTGCAGATTATTTAAAAAATGAATTTGAGATGAAAGATTTGGAAAAAACTAAATTCTGTCTTGGATTGCAAATTGAACATTTCTCAGAAGGATTATTTGTTCATTAATCTTCTTATACAGAAAAAGTCTTAAAATATTTTTATATAGATAAAGCACATCTATTGACATCGCCTATGGTTGTTCGATAAATTGAAGTGAAAAAAGATCCATTTCGCCCACTTGAAGATGATGAAATAACTCTTGGACCCGAAATATCATACTTAAGTGCAATTTGTGCATTAATATATCTTGCAAATTGCACTCGACCGGACATAACTTTTTATGTAAATGTCCTTACAAGATATAGCTCTACACCCACTCAAAGACATTGGAATGGTGTTAAACTTATTCTTCGTTACCTAAAAGGTACAGTTGATATGCGATTATTTTATTCACGAAAATTAGGATTGTATTTAGTGGGATATGTAGATGCAGGTTATCTCTCCGATCCACATAAAGCTAAATCACAAATATGATATGTGTTTACACGTGGAGGAAAAAGCTATATCATGAAGATCTGTGAAGCAAATATTGACAGCAACATCTTCAAATTATTTTGAAATTATTGCAATGCACGAAGCAAGTAAAAAATGTGCATGGTTGAGAAACATGACACATCATATCTAAGCATCATGCGGATTAGCTTCAACAAAAGATAGTTCAACAATATTGTATGAAGACAATGCAGCTTATATTGTACAACTCAAAAGAGACTACATCAAAGAAGACAAGACAAATCATATTTCTCCAAAATTCTTCTATCCACACGAGCTTCAGAAGAATGGTGACATCGATGTTCAACAAATTCGCTCAAGTAACAATTTGGCTGACTTATTCACAAAAGCATTGCCGACATCCACATTCAAGAAATTGGTGCATGAGATTGGAATGCGTCAACTCAAAGATCTTCAGTGATTAATTTTAGGGGAATAACTGTACTTTTTTTCCTTAGGCCAAGTTTTGTTCCATTAGGTTTTTCTAGTAAGGTTTTAATGAGGAAGCATTTTCTTAATACTCCAAAACTCTAACAATTAACTATACTTTTTTTTTTCGTTTGATATTTTGTCCATTTGATTTTTATCAAACAAAGTTTTTAGCGAAATAGTTATTGTAGAAATAGTTATCAAATTTGTAAAATTATAGGATAATTATTGATGACTAATTAAATTTATCAAGATATTTAGTCTATTCAATATATTTAAATAAGTCTTGTTTGATTGTATTTAAATCACTTTGTAACTTTGAAATCCTATAAATATAGGTCCATAGTTATAATAAAAATCAATTCATTTCGCACCTCTATAATTTTCTATCTTCTTCTTTTTAATTTCATAACAATTCCCATAATATATGTAGTTAAAATTAATTATTGACTTTGATGTTAATTTATTAACAAATTTTCAATAACTTTCTTGATTAATTACAAATACTGCCTTCTCTACATGCTGGGAGTCCAGTGGCTGAGGAATCATAACCTACGCGAAAGTCTTGTTCATCAATGCTACTCGAAAATGTATCCCAGAAAATGAGCAAAAGTATTCTGCATTAAGTCGATAACAATGAAGTACTGAAAAAATAGACCTGTAATATGCAAAAGAATTAATAAATTGGAATGTTTACAAGGATAGGATGATCAGAGTAACGGTACTGCTCACTAATAGGTAAAACCAGGAAGACCCATTCGAACAAAATTTCCCAGAATTCGACCCATAAACACTGAAAATCATATCCGTCAATAGCCTCAGAAGAGCTAAGAATGCAAAAGACATACATAAAACAAATATAACAATTCCTTTATTCTCCATGTGTAACTGATTCTCCCGAACCCTTTCGACATCCAATCTGCAATTAAATACACACAGACTCACCATATTAGTCACCAAACAAGGAAGTTATTCAAAGTGGGAAAGCAAACAGATTGTCGACATAATCAGATAAACCACTTAGAAGCAATTAATTGAGACGCCAAATGTGTACGTGTAGATAATAGAGAGATTTTTTTTTTTCAATAAGTGGATGAATAGAAGCTTCCATAAAATGTTTATTCACGCAAGCTTATGAGGCAAGGATGAATAGAATCTTCTACAATACCTTAATGACCGGTATGCATTCAAACAATTTCTGGTTTTTTTCTTTTCTAAAGACTAGGACATACCCATTTGGTTGAATGAGATAAACCGAAGCCCAGAAAATTGCATTGTTTAGGTCTGTAGTTATACTTAGGTAAGTCCGAATTTCATTTTCTCGGCAAGTCATCACAAAACTTCAGCACAATTATGCCAAATTCTTTTTAAATAATTAAGGAAAATGATTTGATTTCTACACAGAATCTTTCTGTATTAGAACAGCAGGAAGATTTGCTCCATTTTTTTTTTGTGTGTGTGTGTGTGTGTGTGTGTGTGTGTGTGGTGGGGGTGTAGACACAGACAAAAAAGAGTTTAATCTCAGAATTATCTGGTTTCTAGGTAACCTGTGAAGGAACAAATTTAGTCAAAAAGAAATGATGCACCCAGTAGAGTTCAGCACAAAGAACTACCACAATGTAAGTCAGAAAACACATATTATTAAGGAAGTAAGGAAACCTGAGATCAGCATTGTCTCTGATTATATCATCTAGTCGTGTGGAAATAAGATATTTCCAAGATAAAAGATCGTTAATCTCCTTACTCTGCAAATGTAGTAATATTAGAATACATGTACAACAATTGACTACTGAAAATACAAATATAGCTATAATCACGGCAAAGATTTACATACCATGGTCTCCTTGCTGTCAGAGAAACTCCTCATGTCTAATTTGATCTTCTCCAAAAGGACATCTTTTTCTCCAATTTCTTTATCAAATTCTATGAAAATGTTACCATATCTGGAATTTAACTCCTCCAAGTATCGCTCCAGAACCAATAAATTCAAATCCAGGGATCTAACTTTTTTCATTAGAATTTTAAGAACACTATCCCCAGGCATCCTGTTAACCTGCTGACGACGAATTTCTTCAACTGGGTCTGGCACATCAATTCCAGTGGCTCCATGTTTCCCGTTAGAGTTTCCAAGTTCAGTAACAGGTTCATCAACTGCATCTTGACAAAGATCACTCTCTGTAGTCACGTGCTGGTTAGATGTGGGTTTCTGTTCGTTAACCAGTTCCTCAGACACTGCTAACTTATCTTGAACAGAGACCAGATCCTCAAGCATTTTCTCAACAGCATCCACTCCATACACTTCCAGAATACTCAGTGTACAGTAGAACTCTGAACCATAATGATTCAGTAAATTCAGTTTAACATATCTCACCCATTTTGGCTCCGTAAGAACAAATCTATGTTCATGCTTCACATTCCCAGCAGTGAAATTTCCAAGTTTAACCCATGATTCAGTTGGATAAACAGGACTCCCATGTAGCTCAAAATCTTTGGGATTAGATGAGTAGTGTTCAAAATTTGCTATTTCAATTGTATCCACTAATGTTTCTTCAGAAAGTTCTATGACAACAAACTTTTCCTCGGCTGAGCAAGGATTTCGAAGGTACTTGTCCTTATCTCGACTTAAGATATTAGAAGCACCCTTCGCTTCCTTGTTGTACGCCAAGACCTTCGCTCCTTTTGAAGCAGAAGCGTAATTGTACTCAGCCCCTCCAGGCTCCACTCTGTGAATAATGCTTCCAGCCTCACCACTTAAATGTCTACTTCTAGAATTTAATGCCTTGTTCTTGAATTCATCTAGACCTGGAGGCACTGAACGAGACAATCTGTCAGTTTTAGAAGTGTCCTTCTGATTCTCCAGTGAGTCCAATCTGTTGGCCCCAGTTTTCTCTGCAATGGCTGGTTCAGACTTAACATTTGCTGACTTGATTTTTGATTCACCCTCTGTATCCAAATTAATAATAGATTCTTCAGGATGCATTCCCACTACACGATTTTCATCCACCTGTAATATGGAACTCCTATCGGACCCCATTTGACCTTCAACCCCCGTTCTTGTACCCAAAAGGAATTCACCAGATTCATCTGCATCCATTAAAGCATTCAAAATTTAGCAGGTGAGTGGGAAAAAAAACATCAATACAGAAGGTGATTTCATCAATGAAGGGCAGATTATGTTGGATTAGAATCATTTTAAGAACAGCCACAAGACTAAAAAGCAGATGCAATCATCTCAATTACAGCAACTGTCCAACCTTGTGACCCAACATCCAATTAGGTATGTAAATATGATCAGGCAAATAGGGATCAGAAAATTTAGAGCGTGTTCAAGATCAGCTCAAGAACAAAGCAAGCTGGAAATGAATATTTCTTTACAATCCCAACTTTTGAGCTCAGCCAAGAGGACTGCATTCAAGCTCCTCTTCAATATTAAGCCAGCCAAGCTTTAACATTTTTAAGACCCTTTTACAATAACAAGTCCAGCTTGAGCACCCTAAAACTCATCTCAAACTGGCTCATTATACACGTATGCTTTGCATTAAAGAACTAATTTACCAAAGAGCTAGCCACCATAGAACCACTAGTGTGCACAACTATTATCCAAAAGCATTGTCATATAAACTGATGCGACGCAAAATTAAAACTGCAAGAGAAATATAATCCAATACGAAATCCAATGGAGGCCAAAACGGAAAAAGTGGACTAACCTTTGTGACCATCACCACGGCCAAACCATATATTCATGAGGAACACAAGGCCCCAAAGAACAACAACAAGAGAAAGAGAAACTTTATACAAGTGAATCCTTCCACCAATTGCCTTCTCTAAAGCTCTTCTTTGCAGAAGAGCTCTGCGTGATCTCTGCATTGCACATCAATCCAATCCAATGCTACAACAACAGCTCTAATGAGAGGAAACAATAGGAATAGCCTACACGAAAAATAAAAGACGAACTTTTATACATTACAGTTGTTAGATACAAGCAAAACAGACATATAATTTCCATATAAGAGGTCAAAACGACATGCTAGTCAGCGAAATATAGCAGCTACTCAATTGGATCTTCATAATTATCAAGCAACAACAATTCTTTGATTGAAAGAATTTCCTAGTCCCTAACATTGAATGGAGATATAAATAATTAAATAACTAAAAGATAACTAAGCCAGGAATAAAACATTATGAATCACACATCAGATCATGACTTAAAGATGACCTGTAAATAATCAAATCGATAAGAAAATGAATTAAATTGCCAAAACAAAGACCATGAATTTTGCTTCTTATTAAAGCTTGCATTCATGAAACAGTCAACAGATTGAAATGGTACATACTGAATATACATACTCGAAAATTTATTCCAGTTAAATTTCGACAAAAAATCTCTTAGATAAATTTCCAGGCAAATTTTTATGAATTTCAAGAAAATAACCTGAAAAAATCTTGATCAGAATCAAGAAAATCAAATTTGATTGACCAAGAAAGGGTTCAACACCGAGATCCCAGAATTCTTATTAAGAATTCAACTGAAAGAACACGATCTGAATCTAGAAGAAAGAAGTTCACCTGAATTTCGTATCAAGAAACAGGTCTTGGAATTAGGAAAGCCTATATATACTAATATTAAATCTCTCTCCTTCTTTATCAAGTAACAGATCTTGGATACATATATACATAGTAATATAAAAAGTAAAGTCTACTCCCCCACCCCACTCCCTCTCTCTACGCAATTGTAACGGCTTTCTGTGCTGGCTTCCACCGAATCTGCGGCTCTTTTCTTGGTTTTGTCCCTCTCTCTATATGTTCAAACAATTGAATTTGAAAAAGAATTACTTCTTTGTTTATTGAATTAACCGGCAAACATATGTGGGGTAAAAGTCTAAGGAAAAAGAAAAAAAAGGAAAAGAAAAAGAAAACTTGAAACAAGATGACGGTTAAATTCAGTAAAGAAAACAAAGAAAAAGACAAACCTTAGAAAAATTCAGTTCAGTCTCTGCAAAACCGAAAACATAACCAATCCCAGTTCTTGATTCTACTTAAAGAGAAAAAAAGAAAAAGAACAAGAAAAAAGAGGGAATTTGAAAATTTTGATTGGATTGATTTCAATTCCAGTCGTTACTTGTAAGAGAGGTGTAATAATTAATAATTTAATTATTTAATCTGGGAAGTTTAATTATTAATTAATATGAGAAGAGACAGTCGACAGAGTCCGAGACGGACGTGTATTATATGCGTGGAGGGATATGATTGAGTGGCGGGTAGGAATTGAGGTGTGTGTACGTTGTAGAATATTGTAGGCCGTCCGCGTCGGTTAGTGAATGAATGTAGTAAAAAGTGCTGTACAGCCTCAGTACAGCCTTGTGTTCCAATCCCAAGATATGCATACTTTTAAGGATCATTTTGTTGGTAAATTTCAAATCTCGATTGAGTTAAATTTTAAAATTTATTGTCTTAATTATGTTACCGAATTATAATTTAAGATATGTTAAAATTTTTTTTTGAAAAAAAAAATTGATAAAATGTATAGTTGAAAAAAAATAAAAAATTGTAGATTTTTGAAATGTGTGGTTAAAATTAATTGTTGACTCTGATTTTAAATTTGCAGCAAAATTTAAATTGATTTCTAACAAATCCTTAGTTTTAGATTTCATGGTTCCTTCACATTGCATAATCTAATTAACTATTTATCATCACTTATGTGGCGTGTTATGTGACATTAAATGGTTAATTACACTAATTGCCATCGAAGCTTTACACTTTCTGTCACTTATACCACTGAACTTTAAAATATTTCATTTACCTCACCAAAGTTTAAAACTTGATTAAGTTATACCACTACATTACTCAACCATCTATATTTTAACAGAAAATCCTACATGGCATTAATGTTCTGTTAGTTTCGCTGATATAACTCGCCACATGAGGTTGAGTTACTTAAATCAATTGCCATCAAACTTTACACTTAGTGTCACTTATACCACTGAATTTTATATCATTTCATTTACGATACTAAATTTTAAACCATGTTTCAATTATACTACTATGTTAATTGGCCGACCATTGGAGACCACTACATAGTATGGATTTGAAAATTTGTTGCTTTTTTATACTTTATACTTTTATATATTTTATTTACTATCGGTTTGTTAGTTTCATGCTTTTTTTAATAGAACAAAAATATTAATGAAAAAGTGATTATATTTCGTTGGTAACTACACTATAATTAATTTTCAAGAAATTGTTAAATAAAGATAAAGGTAACGGTAACGTCTTTATGTTAAAAGGTTAAGATTACATGTTGTAATGGTAAGTTGGAATACCACAACATTTACATGGAAGATTCGTTGCGGTATAGAACAATTTTCATCAATTTGTGATACGGCAGATAAGAGAGTAGTGAAATTTGAAATAAAAATAAAATTCAACAACTCAATTGAAACTAAATTGAAGTTCAATAATTTAGGTAAATGAAATTGAATTTTTTCTGAAAGTCTGCGATGAAATTTATCCAAATTATTTAAAATATTATTATAGATTTTATATTATATTGCATTGGAAGAAGTTTTCTAGATCTTTTTATTTTTTGTGTATAAGAAGTTGAGTATAGTGAATAGCCAGATTTATTAAGTATTTTGATTTAATTATTTTTCAAAAAAAAAATGAACCAAAAATTAGCAAAATAATTGTAAAAATTTAAGTTCACAAAAAATGAATAAACAATTAAATAAGATTGAAATCTCTACTACCCAAAAAGAATCTATAGAAACTATTTCTTTGAAAAAAATAAGTTCTCTCGTGATACTTTAATCCTTAACAAGAAGATTAAAGTGTTAATAAGTGATTAAGGTGGTGAGTATGAATCATCATTTTCTGATTTTTGTGCAGAACATGGAATTACACATGAAATTACAATACATTATTCACCTCAACAAAATAGAGTTGCTGAACAAAAAAAAAAAAAAAAACCATACCTTAAAAGAAATGGCGAATGCAATGTTGTTAAGTCCTGGTTTGCCTCAGAACATGTAGGGAGGAAGCTGTATTTTTAGCTAATTATCTTTTAAATAAAATACCCAAAAGAAAGAGAAAAAGAGCATCTATGAATTATGGAAAGAAAAGAAACCTTCTTACAAATACTTAATAATGTGGGGGTGTCTTGCCAAAGTGTCCATACCTATACCAAAGAAGGTGAAAATGGGTCCGAAGAGTGTTGATTGTATTTTTATTGGCTATGCGCATAATAGTAGTGTTTATTGGTTTCTTGTGTATGAATCTAAAATCTCAGACATAAACAAAAAAATAATAATGGAATCGAAAAATGTTTTATTTTTTGAACATGTATTTTCGTACAGATCCAAAGAGAAAGTAAGATCCTCTAAACGACACATGAAACAACGGACCAAGAACAAGAAGAGGAAGAGGATGTTGAATCAATATGTAGCAAAAGAGTTAGGACAAAAAAATCATTTGGTCCAAATTTTGACTTATATGCTAGAAAGTGAATATCAAAGCTTTAAAGAAGTTGTAAACCTTCAGAATGAGCTCAATGGAAAGAGGCAATGAAAAGTGCAATAGATTCAATTCTGCAAAATCATATATAGAAGCTACTGGATTTTCATCCGGGATGCAAACCACTAGGATACAAATAGATTTTTAAGAGAAAAATAAAAGAAGATGGAACAATCGATAAGTATAAGGCTAGACTTGTGATTAAATGTTGATTTATTTAATCCATACTTACATTCTAACTCATTCTTAAACACCATCGAATTAAACCACCATATTTCCATAGAGTTTTATTGCCTCCTATTTGCATAAAAATACAATATATGAATAGTCATTCGATCCAAAATTCTTTATTTGATCAGAATTTGGATCAAATCACATATCGCAGTATACTAGGCCTTCAAATTCTTTAAAAAGTTTATCTAAAAGATTCACAATATAACTAGGAAGATGTTTTAAATACCACACATGGGTTACTGGGCATGCGAGTTAGATGTAGCCCATTTGTGCATTCCCTTGCTAAGAGAAATGGTAGGATCCTTGTTTGTTTAATATTTGCCTTTCTTCATTAGTACTGAGACACATATATCAAAAGCTCAGTGTGAAATTTGAATGAGATAGATTTTTTTTTTTTCAAATTCAAAATTAGTAATTGAGGTTACACAAAATCGGAGCCAGAAAAATAAATAGTTTAATTTGTAAAAGATAAGGTGTCAAGAAACAGCTAGGATCGTGACGACATACCTTCTCTAGAATTCCAATGCAGCGGCCGGACAAAAAGGACGAGGGGCATAGAAATAGAAAGCCAAAAGTGGAATGATTCGATAAAAGAGATGTTGGAAGATGCTGAAATGTAAGACAGACAAACTAGGCCTACAAGATAAAGCACCTAAGACTTGAGCCCTCCTTCCCCGAGCCTGTTCAATAGCCCAAATCTAGTCCCGCTCCCAAGGCTATAGACAACGAGAATGTTTTGATTACTTTGATACATATTCTCGAGTAACAAGAATAACCTCCATTAGGATGATACTTGCGATTGTAGTTTTGCGAAATTTTGAAATACATCAAATGGATGTAAAATTACTTTTCTAAATGGAGATTTAGATGAAGAAATCTGCATGGAACAACCTAAAGGTTTTCTACAAAAATAAGATCTGTAAATTGGTGAAGTCATTGTATGGCTTGAAACATGCACCAAAACAATTGCATGAAAAAATTGATAATGTCATGGTGGAATCTGGATTTAAAATCAACGAATGTGACAAATGTGTTTATGTAAAAGACACGAAAAATGGCTGTAATTTTATGTCTTGACATTGATGATATGTTTATTATTGGTACTAATGCTAAGATAATTAAATCCACTAAAAACACGTTGAATTCAAGATTTGATGTAAAAGATATGGTTTAGTTGATGTGATACTTATAATAAAAATTTTAAGAACATCAGATGGACTTGTTCTAAGCCAGTCACATTATATGGACAAAATTCTTAGAAAATTTAACAAAGATGATTCTAACATGGTTAGAACATCGATAGATACAAGTCAACATCTATAAAAAAAAAAAAAGAGGTGAGAGTATCTTTTAGATATAGTAATCTAGAATTATCGAAAGTCTAATATACTTGATGAGTTGTACTAGACCAGACATAGCCTACACAGTTAGTAAACTGAATAGATACACGAGTAATCCAAGAAGTGGTTCACTAGAAAAGAATAGTAAGAATACTAAGGTACTTAAGATATACTTGTGATTATAGGCTACATTATACCAGATATCCCGGTGGTTATTGAAGGATATAGTGATGCTAACTAGATATTTGATATAAAAGACTCAAATATTCTCAACTAGAGTTATTTATGTTGACTGTGTGAAGTCAAAGAATAATCTTGTGGATCCGCTAACCAATGGGTTAAATAGATAGTTGATTGGAAAGTTATCGAGAGGAATATGACTTAAACATTTGAAAGAATTAGTTGATATAATGGAACCCTAACCTAGTTGACTGGAGATCCCAAGATTTGGGTTCAAATGGACAATCTAATTGTAAACACTTAATCGAATCACTGTGAGACTTATCTCTTGTCCATTTCTATGATGTTACAATGATGCATGTGGGTTACAATGATGCATGTGGGTAAAAAGGATAATCAATAGGCTCTTAATGATTCTTATGCGTTGAAAATTCGAGCATAGTAGTGCGAGTTATTCTTGATTAAGAAATTACCTATGTGAGAGAGAAGTGGGGCGACTTTAAGGGAATTGTGTAGGGCATAATTCTTAGAAACTCTTATAGAACCATGCATATGTTAACAACCACAAACGAACATAACAATGAGAACTGAATTGTGTCAAGAAGAATCATGTGTGAGATATATCATCATTTATACTAAGGGCAGAATAGTTCAAAGATATTGCATCTACTGGTGAGCTAGTAAAGTAAATGTACTTTCACAAGGGAATGATCAAAGTGTAATAATACCTATCTATCCTATGCAGGTTTCGGCCGTTGAATTTTATTACCAAGTCTTCGTGTCTCTATCAATTTCCATTCATGTGGAAAATTGTTAGAAAATTAGTGGTGTTATGCCATGTTTGAGCATAATTTTATGTTGGATCCGTTTCTTCATTGTAGAATATAAAAGTAGATTCGTGTTCTCTCTCTGCATGAACATCGAAATTATATATTTACATGACAATTGATGATCGGGTGAATAAGTAATTGAAGTTTAAAATAGAGTTGAAAAAATGGTTGAAGAGTAAAAACAAGTCAGTTATCCCACATTGGAAAATGACAAGAAGTTTGACTAGTATTTCAATGGCTATATTTTACAAATGTGTAATCTTTTGTTGCATAGAGGCTCTCTTCTTGCGTGCGCCCATAGTGGTGGTGTAAATCACGGACCGATTTACACATGGGCTGTTGAACTCGTGTGTGGGCGTGACCTGCGTATACGAATGTCGAACTGAAATTGGCCCCTTAGTAGGGTCCACGTTTTATCATTCATTTATTTTTATTTAATTACATACCTTTCAACTTCTCTAATTAATTCGAGAAAAGCTTTTATGCTATGGTAGAGTTGAATGGTCATTGGAGAGCTTATATAACTGGTCGGTTTTTTCCATAATAACATACGGATTTTATTGTGCTTCACTTTTCTTAAGTCCATAAAATTCTAGTGTACCCTACAATCTCTCTTTCTTTGTTTTGAGTACTTGGTGATTTTATACATGCCAACACTCAGTTTGTCATAGCGAAAATTTTGTGCTAAACTTGCTACTACTTCCAAGCTCGATCCTAGAGACATACACTCTGTAATCCTTAAGCACTTATATTGAGGGAGCGAATCTGTTTTAAGGACCATATGATTACACATGCCTTAATTTGCATAAATATATTCTCTTTTAATTATTGTTTCAATATTACAATTGTAATCATGTTCTAATTTTCAACTAAGTTAATAAATAAATTTATTATTTATTATTTATTATTACTGCATATATTTTCTAACACATACCAAAGTTGTTTAAAAATTAAATTAGAATTTAATTCCTTACATTACTTAAATATCGACAATTCAAATTGGTATAAAATTATTGAAACAAATGCTTCTAAACTACGTTACAAAGGTATTTTAAAACATCAAAACCCTAAAACCCAAAATCTCATAAAGAAGAGTTGGTCTGATTTATGTCCGAATATGAACAATTCTAGAAATTATATCCATTGTTCTTTGTATTATAAAATTCCAAGATGACTTGTTGAATCAAGAATTTCTTGTTAGAATTGAATGCAAATCTGCTAAAGATATGAAAAATTTTACATACAAAAATATTTTTTTCTAGATGAAAAGCGATATTATTTTTCTTTGATTTTTAGAAGAATATGATAAAATTTAGCATACAAAAATATAAAGAGGACATTTTTCTAGATGGAAAGCGGTATTATCTTTCTTTGATGAGGAGATTTAAGATTGAATGGAAAGTCTTCTCAAGAAACTCCTGCAAAATACAAGGATAAATTATATTTGATTTTCTTTAACAAGAAAGAATTTGACTTTGTTTGGGAACATTGACTCGTGTGGAAATGAGAGATAAAATGTTGGCATCGGAGAAAACAATTATGTCCTTTGTTCCTTTGTACTCTTTACGGAAAGAGGACAAATGAAGAAATAATTGTTCTAGAAATGAAAGAATTATTGAACAACAAAACAAATTTGTGAATGAATTATCCATAGAAAAGTTAATTGGGGCTAAGTAAAATACAATTGAAAAATATCTTTGGAAAAACACACTCTAGGTTTAATTAAAGGTCTTCAAGATGTTGGAGAATGAATCGCTTTTCCATATTTGTCAACTTTTGACATTTTGAGAAAGGAATACATTTTTTCAAACGTCCTTTGTAGATGATTGATTGTGAAATCTTTGAAGAGAGCTTTTTCCCTACATTGTAGAGTAATGATAAAGGGATAAGCACAAAAAAAAATTGAGATCAACACGGATCGGGTTCATCATCGTAACCAGGGACGGAACCATAGCGATTCGGCATTTGCCATGGATGCGACTTTGTGCAATTTTGTGAGCAGGACATCAAAGACCTTGGTTGAACATTGAGCCATTTGCGCCATAATTTTGATTTTTACATTAAGAAATCACTTTGAGAAGAATTTGGAACAACCTTGGATTTTATTTCTTGATTGATCCATGATTGAACGACTTTAGAACAAGCGTTTGAGTCATTGAAATTTTCCCACCACTTTACCTTACATCGACGAAGGATTCTTTTGAAGGAGAATGGTTCGGTGGAGGTTGGAAGGACCTAGAAATCCCAATAGAAGATCCAAACGACTTTGAAGATTTGGCAAAATTGGAAAAGGAGACCTTCATTTGGGTAAAGATCGTGATGTTGATTTGAAGAGATTGAAGCCTCAAAATCGAATTGGAAAGGATTTCTTCGGAGGCACCAAAGAAATGCCACCAGATTGAAACTAGATCGAGGAATTTCGAGGACAATTTTGATCAAATAAGATTTTGTGGGGACGAAAATAAAGACATTGTGCCAAGCTTTGATGTAGTCGAAATAAAAATTTTTGGCCATTTTTAGGGAGAAGACTTTTGGTTCCCAAGGTTCTTGTCCCCAATCGAGAAAAGAGAGAACATGGAGAATTTTGAAGTCGATCCAATCTTGGCTTATTTGGGGTGTGAGAAATAATTGCAGATTTGGTAACTTTGAGAATAGTTTCATACCACATTCTTGACTGGTGGATCGATTGAGGAATATAGAAGAATTCATTGAGGACATGGTATTTTTGATCAATGAAATTGAACGGATCATTATCTTTCAAAAAAGGAGGAAAGATTCTTGAGAAGCATTCATCGAGGGAGGGGTATTTAGCCCACTCATTCTCGAAATCAGCGACATGAATCGTATTGGCTTAGTAACATATTGATTTCTTTGGTTGTTGATTTACGGAAGCTTGCACGATCCGGGGGCAGTATTAGGTTTAAGAGCATTTTTGTAGTTTGCCGGGGTTTTGATTTGGGAAGGAAAGGTACCAAGAACGGTGAAAGGGTTTGATGTTCGATTAGAATGTTTGGATTTTTGAGAGGCGAGAACTTTTGAAGTAGAGGAAGAGCTTAAGGAGGTAATCCTCCGGAGTTGAACTCTCGGGTAAGATAATCGGGAAGAGAGTTATTCTCTCCTTTTATAAACTCAATTGAGAAATCAAAACAAGATAAGATTGCATGTCATCGACAAAGATTTGCTTTGAAACAAGATTCTTAACGTCTTTTGTAAAACATCTTTTGACACTTTCTGATCGGTTCGATAAGAAAAGATTTATTGATAAGATCGTCTTGAAATTTTGAAATACATAAAACAATAGATAAGCATTCTTTTTTGAAAGTAGAATAATTTTTTTGAGGACCAAGCCAAATACCTGAATGGTAACGAACAAGCTGCTCTTTTTCTTGATCAATTGATTGTTTGAGAATACCTCCTTAGCCAATGTCAGAAGCATCTGTTTCAACAATAAGGAAGACTTTTGGGTTAACAATATTAAGACATGGAAGGGTCTTGACATTTTTCTTGACAAGTTTGACTGCTTTGGTATGTTTATCGGACCATTCGAGGGGGACTTTTCTAAGTCTTTGATACAGAGACTCACAAATTTGTCTAATGTTTGGAATGAAATCAGAAATATAATTGACACATCCTAAGAACCTTTGAAGACTTGTTTTATCTAAAATTTGATCGGGAAATTTTGAAGCAAACTCGAGACTACGTTTGACAGGGGTAATGGTTCCCCTAACAATTTCATGACCTAGAAACTTAATCCTAGTCTGACAGAGGACAATTTTCTTTTTCGAGCGCTAAGCCATTTCTTTTAGCAATTGAAAGGAAAATTTGAAGATGCTTAAGGTGTTGTTCTATACTATTGGAATAGATAAGAACATCATCAATATAAACGATAGAGAAGTTTTGATAAGGATTGAGAATATCATTCATAATCTTTTGGAACTCAGATGGGGCATTTTTTAGGCCGAATGGCATAACATTCCATTCGTATTGACCAAAAGGGACATTGAAGGCTGTTTTGTGTCTATCCTTTTCGCTAATTTGGATTTGCCAGAAACCTGATTTAAGGTCAAATTTTGAAAAGATGACAGCATCAACAAGTCTATTGAGAAGGTCATTTTTCTGAGGCATTGGATATCTAATCCATTGAAGCACTTGATTGAGGGGTTTATAATTGATAACAAGTCTAGGGACACCCATCTCAATCTCACCATGATTATTGACATAGAAGGCGGCACAACTCCAAGGGGATTTGCTAGGTCTAATTAGACCCTTTTGAATAAGATCTTGAATTTCTTTAGTACAAGTTTCTAAGAGTTCTTTATTCATTTGAATTGGTCTAGCTTTTGTTGGAATTTGTTTTTCATCAAAATTTGGAATGTAGGGAAGAGTAACAATATGTTTCTTCCTGGCCCAGAAAGCATTAGGAATAGAAGAACAGACTTCAAACCTAATGGCTTTATCGATTTTCTCGATTTGATCTTTGATATTTTTGGTTTTTAATTGTTCAGAGATTCTAGTGAACCGAATGTCTTCTTTTAGATATTTGATATGTTGTTTTTTGAGATTAATATTATTGATAATGTTAGAAATAGAATGTTCTTTGATGAGATTAATATTTCTAATTGAGGGAGGATTGATGAATTCAAAGAATATTTCTTAATCAAGATATCTAGATTTTAGACCCTTTTCAGTAACAGAGATTGGGTATAATTGGACTAAAAAGGGAGTTCCCAGAATCACTTCTTGGTCTAAATTTTTGACAAGATAGAAGCTATTTTTGAGACATACATTACCATTGCAAACATGGGCTTTTGATAATTTATAATTGATGTTAAGACTCTTGCCACTAGCACCATAAAGATCCTCGATGGTTTTTTCAAAGTATTTGGTAGGGACCAATCCTTCCCTAATGCAGTTTTGATCAGCTCCAGAATCAAGGAGGACTCTAGAATTGATTTTGAATTCCTTGTTAATGACAATAGTAGCCTTGGTGTACCATTTTTGTAACCGAATTTGGCTAATGATATTCATAGATTGATCTTCATTAGGACTTTGAATCTTAAGCGGAGAAGACGAAAAATTTGATTTGATGGTTTCATTTTCGGAAGAGGAATCAGAACTTGAAGAAGTTTGGATAGGGGTTTAGAGTTTTCTTTTCCTTTTGATTTAATGATGGTGACTTCAAATTTTAGTTGAGAGAGTTCGTTTTCGAGAGTGGAAATTTGATCTTTCATTTGATTAACTTCAAAACGTAAATCTTGACTAGAAGAAGCCTTATTGGATTTTTTGAATTTATCGAAAACATCATTGAGATTATAAGTTCTAGGGGGAGGTTTGGTTTCAACCGGATTGAGAAGGTTTTGGAATTTTTGCTTAAGATCGGGATCATCAATTTGATTAATAATTTCTTGGATTAATTCCTTTTCTGAAGTAAGGACATTAATCGTGTTTGTATCACAGGTACAATTGTCTTTGCAATTACATATTTCCTTTGAGCCAGAGGACTGGGAAGAAGAGAACGAATTATTATTATAATCAGAATCTTCTTGAATATGATAGATAATATCTTCTGAGTCCGAAGAACTGGAGGAATTGATGAGAAAAAGCAATTGATTTTTAAGATCTTTGTCAATTTGAAGATTATTAATTTTTTATTTTAAAGGGCATTTATTAGCATAATGGCCTTTTTTTTGACATTTCCAACACGTTGCATCTTTGGGATCACGAGGCTTTTTTGAAGATTTATTTTTATCTTTGGAGTTTTCACACTTTCTTTTAATTTATTATATTTATAAAATCTGTTGGGACTTTTGTGTTTTTTGTAATATTCAGGAGAGGAATTCTTATAAGATTTTTTATTTTTGAAGGGTTTTTGGTGTTTTTTGAAACTTCTAGAAAGTGGAGCATGAATACGTTCGTATCCATATTGCTCACAGAAGGAACCGAGTTCCTTACGACCTTCAATCCTATCGGATTTGAGTTTTGATTTAAGCTTGAGATCATTGCAGAGGGAAAGTCCCTCTTTATTGATGAAACCGATGATTTGACCATATGTGAGAGAGTCATATGGAAGAGAGGCGAATTCATCTTTGATTGCTCCACGAACTCTTTCAGCAAAGAGTTTAGGAAGACCAGCAATAAACCTTTCTTTCCAAAAGGCAGAATTGCAATCATTGCGAAGCATGGCTTTTTGGAGGAAGATATCTTTGTACCATCTGAAATCTTGTAATTTGGGACAGGATAAATTCATAAGAATATCAGAGGCTCTTTCCATGAAGGAAGAAGGTTCTCCGATGAAATGTTTCAGGATTGTAAAGAGTAAGGTGTTAACGACATCTTGTTTTGTTGGGTCGAGGAAATTATCCCCTTCATTTTTGACAGCTTGAAAGATTTGGGTACGATCAGCTAACGAGAGGTAGTTATACCACCAATTTTTTAATTGACCAACAAAGCGGTTAACAACGTTAAGCTGCGGCTTCTTTGTCGAGTTTCCTCACGGCACCATAGAAGCAGCAGCGACCATGGTCATTTCGCCAAACAACTTGAAGGAACACACACACACACACACACAATGGGTCCAATAATTTTCCCTAATGAGTAAAAGAAAAACAAAGTGAAAAAGATTTAATTTTATTATAAAACAAACTACAATTATAAGTGTATAGGGAAAACTCTTAGATTCCATATCTTCTATCCCTCTTTACTATACTTGAGAAAAGGTGATGGAATAACAGGATGAGGCAAAATACGAAGAAACAAATGGCGGTTTAAATGGAAATATTGTCTCCGGAAGCCTATTTGCAATCTGAAGTAAAGAATCTTGCACTAACTGCAAGTTGCCAATGATCTGCACCCAAGTATTGGAAATTATGGATAGAAATACAAACTTGTAAAATGAATATGCATAAGAAAATTGAACAAACCAAACAATTGAGGCAGATAAATACAATTGAACAAGCACTTTCCGCCATTGAATTTGATTATTATTGCTTAGCTTCTAAACATCGAGAGGCAGAAAGATGGATCAAGAGCTAAATAGAAGCCAATAGATAATAAGCATAATAAGCAGCAAAGCACTGCATACACAAGCTTATTTGACATTTTCTTTCTGTGGGAAATCCCAAAATAATATCAACTTTTCGACTTTCACTTGGACAGATCTAGCAGATCATCCTCCAATTAGACTATGTGGTAACAAAATTACATTATGTGTGTATATTATAATAGACAACCAAAATATACTCTTTGCCACACAATTCATCACAACAACATTATATTTTTCCACTGGAGATCAATTATGCAGCGACACAAATAAGAATAAGCACAAGTGTTATCATTTTTCGGGAAAAGGTATTGTGAAAATGAGTCATATCTCCCCACATCTTTTCTCTTAAATTGAGTTATTTGTCTAAAAAGTGTTGATATCTGAGCATGATAGCCCTATTCTTAACGCAATTGGTTATCAAGTGGAGAAAACAATAAAAAAAAACCTTGAATTTTGGGACACATGCATGGTAGAGTCATGCAGATACCAGACGTGTTCTTTGACATTTTCAATATTATTCAAGAACTCTCAAATTAATAGCACTAATGTACTCAAACCCTAGCCACATTTATCTAACAACTTAGCCAAAAAATTGAAACAAATAAATGATAAAATAAAAAGTAAATAAGAGAATTATATTAAGGGTAGGAGCATTGGAACTTTTTCAGTCTAGCAAAATTGATTGCAAAACTTCAGATGATGCTTGATGGCCTTCATCTGGGCGTCAGAAGAAAATATATTATGTTTATGATTCTAAAATCTATACAAGTTAAAAATCTTTATCACTTAAATAAAGAATGTTCTATGAAAGGTATACGAAGAAAATGGATAAATCCGGTACAAAGATTATGGGGGAAAAAATCATAGGCAAAATCATTCTTTATGATATAAAGAGCAACCTCAGATAGAAAGTTTCCATTTCAAAAGAACTTTAAATGTGAGCTTTAATTATGGACATAAGCAAATTGAATTTCACCACCCATAGTGCAATAATTTTAAATTAAGAGTCGCTTTATCCATAATTCTTTACAACATCAATCATATTATTCAAAATTTAATGTCTAGAAAATTATATACTTCAGATAGCATAAGAAAAATACATCATGAATAATCCAGGTAATTAAAAATCTAAAGAAGAGAGAACATCCACTGTCGACTAAAAGCTTCCCAAACATCATAATAATGTATGTGCTTCTTAGTTCATAACCATAACTATAAAATCAAAGACACATATTTACATGAATTGTCCAATATAGAAACCCTCATTAAAGACAATAAATACTAATTACTTAAATAGTATTGTCTACAGACTAGTCATCATCATCATCTTTAGCAAAACAAATACACAACATCAAAAACTAATTATTCCACCTCCCAATCTCTCTCTCTCACACACAAAAGAATACTCATAATAACACATACAAATATCAAAACTCAAAAACTCAATAAAAATTTATCAAAAAAAAGAAATATAATATCAAAATTATAACAATAGAGAATAGTCACCTCTTTTGAAGAACTTCTCCTCATAATTACACCATGAAACAGAACTGCAATATCATTGAAAATCATTTTTTCTCTCAATAATAATCGCATCAATTGAATCCAAATTAAATTCCAATCACAAATTAAGATTCAAAAAAAAAAAAAAAACACTCCAATATAACTGGAAGAATTTCGCACCCAGAAGTGAATGTGCAATTACAACGCAAGTTTTCAGAAACTGGATTCACTATAGAGTGAAAATGAAAATTATTATTAATTAATTTAAAAAAATCAGCTTCAAAACGATGTCGTTTTGGTCGAAAATGTGAACAGTATGTTCCAAACTATTCTAGCCTTCTCTTCTTCCATAGGCTATTTCAGTAGAGTTCCATAGCCATTTTTTGATAAGACAAAGGCAAAAACATGATTCAAACAAGAAGTTAATAGATGATGATACACTAAATCAAATATATGGACTATATCAACATATGAAAAGAGTGAGATTACCTCGAATTGGAACCCTAGCCTGCGAGATGGAAATTGACGACATAGGAGAGGTGAGGGATGGAGTTATAGGATTTGGTTGATACAATGGCTACATTTTGGGGCGTGGCTAGATTTTTGCATTCCATATATGATGTGCGGTGAGAATCGAAAAGAGCGGTTTCATGGGTAGATTTTTTCTTGAGAATAAAGAAGGTGGTTTCAGGTAATCTCTTTATTTTTAGAAAGAAATTAGGCGACATCATTGGTGGCGTGCTTGGGCAGCAGCGGTGGCGACGTTTGTGAGCTTAGGCGATTTGTAATGGTGGCTGAGAAGGAAAAACTTGGTTAGGGTTCTAATTTTCAATTGAAGAACTAGGTGAGCTGAGAAAAATGGCGTGCAAAAAAAAAAGGCCAAAACGGCATCGTTTTGGACGAAGGGGAAATGCCCCATTCACACTTATATTGTAGTAAGGATATAGTTTAAAGAGCTTATCATTTATTTGGAAAAAGAATATCTCGATACTTGAATTTAATTTATAAATATTTTGTGGAGATATTTATCTATACTACATATATAATAATAATAATAATAATAATAATAATAATAATAATAATAATAAGGACAATTATATTCACACAACACTTTTTATTTTTTGCACTACATTTTAATTACATTTAACATTCTTAATCTATAAACATTATATCACTCATGTCCTCAACTTTTTTTTTATCACATTTGTATTCTCCACTTTTTATTAATTTGCACATCTTATGTTTGATAACGGTTTCCGTCTAAAACATTTGTTGGGAATTCAGTAAAAAGACTTATTTGTGTGTCATATTTAAAAAAAATAGATACAAAAGTACGATAAAACATTTTTCCCCATTTTAAAGCACGTAAACAAAATATCTCAACAAAAACTATTATTAATGATGAAATGTGCTAATTAATGAAAGTTGAAGATAAGAATTCGATGACAAAAAGTTAAAAATATAATTGCAACAATGAACAAAAGTTGAGGATCTTAAGTACAATTAAAATATGGTGCGCTTATAACAAATTGTAATGTAAATATAATCAGCCTATATTAAAATTTTTACCATTACATTTTATTTATTTTCATTAATTACAATATATAATAGGATTTAAAGGGGCAATCCACCTTCAAATACAATATTTATTTGGTATTATATAATTTAAATTAAAACAAAAATAAATAATACTAATTGAAAGAAGATTTTAGAAATTATAAGTTATTTGCGGGGGCAAAATCGTTCACAAATATTTCTCTCACATTGGGACTTTTACATGTTATTATTATTAGACTGGTTATATTCACACTACAATTTGTTATAAGCACACCACATTTTAATTATACTTAAGATCTTCAAATTTTGTTCATTGTTGCAATTATATTTTTAACTTTTAGTTATCGAATTCTTATCTTCAACTTTCATTAATTAGCACATTTTATCATTAATAATAGTTTTTGTCGAGATATTTTGTTTACGTGCTTTAAAATGGAGAAAAATATTTTATCATACTTTTATATCTATTTTTTTTAAAATATGACAGACAAATAAGTCTTTTTACGAATTCTCAACAAATGTTTAGACTGAAACCGTTATCAAACATAAGATGTGTTAATTAATAAAAAGTTGAGGACAAAAATGTGATAAAAAATTTGGGGTCATGAGTGCTATAATGTTTATAGATTAAGAATGTTAAATGTAATTAAAATGTAGTGCAAAAAATAAAAAGTGTTGTGTGAATATAATTACCCTTTAATATATTGAAATTATTATATTTAATTGTAAACACTCCGAGTGTAACGCCGCATGTCCACTTACACAATTATTGGATGTTATGATGATGATTGTTCTAATATTACATTTAATTCTTAATTCATAAATTATCGTTCTTGTGCCTAACGATATTTTTTGCAGTGAGAATGCACTATGGACGCCCTAGACAATTGACGTGCCTATTAATTTAAATTACAAGACGCTTATGATTTTATTTAAACTTGAATTAAAGTATATAATATTTGGGTAATTATATTCACACTACAAGTTTTTATTATATACACCACATTTTAACTGTAATAAAGGTCTCCCAACCTTTGACATTTTGACATTTATTTCTTCCATTTTTTTTTTTCGTCGTATTTTTATCATTAACTTTCAATAATTTTCACATTTTGTCATTAAAATGTGGAACAAATATTTTTTCAAACTTTTGAATTTATTATTTATTTTACTTATTTAAAAATACGAGAGGTGAAAAACTCTTTTTACGCCCTTCTAATTAATTTTTGGATGAAAACCGTCATAAAAGACAAAGATAAGATGTGAAAATTAATAGGTGGATCATAAGAATGTGATAAAAAATATTGATGACATAAATTCAAAAATAGTAGTAGTTTGGGACTTTCATTGCAATTAAAATGTAGTGTAATTAACAAAAGATATAGTGTGAATATACCCAACTATAATATTTTTAGTTATTTGTCAATCTTATAGAGATTAATGAACCTAGACATGCCCCTTGAACATATCTATTTTTTTATATGAATTAAAATCTATTTAAACTAATTTACTATATAAAGCATGAATTGAGCCTTAAAAACCGTGAATGAAACCAATCCAGTAGAGTTTTATTCACATAATTTGCATAATTGATTTTTAAATGGGTATCCTAAAATTGAAAATAGTAAACCTTCTTATTTGAGCACTTTTCCTTATAAAATAAAAACCACACCCATCATTTTTTGAAGATCTTCTCGGATTTTGGTCACACTCAACCTTTGAAACGTACTCAATTTTATATTATTTTATTGTTAGATTTATATTTCATTAATTAATGGCTTTGTGCAATTTAATTGATTTATGGGAATAGTTGTATTATTCAAATCCAAACACACATGTTAATATATATGCATATGTGTGTTTCTGATTTTATATTTTTTTTATATAGATTTAAACTCATATAAAGATGACTGCATCACTTCTTGAATTTTCTAAAAAAATGTTAAATTTTATTAATTTATTTCTTCGATTTCCTTGTTTGTTTAATTTACTCATTCTGTCATAATTTAGTCCCTTGAAGAATAATGAATAATTAAATAAATAAAAGTTTTACATTTATTTATCAATCTATATATTATCCTTATACCTATATATAAGAGAAATATAATTAATTATTTGTTTGTGTTACAAATATTGAGACTATTGTCCTTTTAATTGATTTATGTAAAATGTTATTTTAAGACAACTTTGTTAATATGTGTAAATACTTAATTTCAAGAACAATAACAAGCAAAGAGATATTTTAGGTTGAAGTGGATCATAAAAATCCTTTGGTATATATGTAATGCTTGTCATTGTTAATTATTGCAAATATTTACTTAGGTCTGGGCGTCGGTTGGGTCGGTTCGGGTATTTCAATACCCGGAACCACCCGTTCTGATTCAGAGATATTTCGTAAATGGAACCGTTCGGTTTCATGTAATTATTGAACAAACCCAACCGGACCCGTCGGTTCGGGTTCGGGTTCGGGTTCGGGTCGGTTCTACCCATAATATTTTTTTTAAAAAAAAATATTTATTGACAACATGTTTTGAAAAAAATTAAAAATTACAAACCCGTTAACATTAAAGTATGTTAGATATTAAAACAATTTATGAAAGATATAAAACATTAACCGAAAGAATAGACACCAAAATTGCAAACTCATAATTGAGGATTCGTTTCGGTTAAAAATGAGTTTCGCCTACGCAGTCTCACTGTGTGTCGAGCGAGAAAGAGATATGAGGAAAAGTGCGAGACAGACGATAATGTTTGTATTGAGCATCTCAGTAAATAACGATTGAAAATTTAAGATTTGAGTAATTACAATTGGGTTAATTGAGTTTAAGCTTAAGAGTGATGAGTTTTGTACTTTTTGTTTGGATCTTAGACATTTGGACTCTTGTTTTTGGTACCGTGGTGTTGTCATGAGTTAGGGTGAATAAATTGTAAAAAATAAAAAATTATAAAAAATGACAAGTTCGGTTCCAATCGGGTACCCATGGTTCTAGTTCAAGAACCAAGAACCGACACGAACTGGTCGGTTCTCAGTTCCGGTTCCTAATTTAATTTTTTTGGAACCGGACCGGAACCTCCGGTTCCGGTTCGGGTTTGGGTTCGGTTCCGGTTAAAATGCCCACCCCTATATTTACTTATTAATAATTTCTTAGATTAGCCAAACATGCCCAAGTAAATTGGATTCTTGCCTTAATGTCATTTTAGAAACAATTTATACATGGAGGCACATAGTTATAGGTTTTGATTCTTGTTAATTGTTGAAAATGGTAAATAAATGGTATGAATATGGTCCTGGCTTTTGATATAGTGATTTGCCCAACCATTTTAAGACACACCAATGTAAGTTTTATGTCTTTTAATTTATAATCCTATAGTGGTACTCACGGTAGGACAATACATGGTCGGGCTATTATAATAATAAAAATAAATGATATATATAATTTATTTTAATCAATGGAAATAAGTTAGGGCTTTGGGCACGTTGACTTTGTGGGTGGCCAAGGACAACTCCACTTGCAATTCCAAAAGTAAATTTCTACATATTCAAGGTAAGTAAACCTCTCCTAGAATTCATTTGTAAGGTGCAATGTTAAATATCTTTTGAATATGTTACATAAATAGCTATTATGTGAACATGATATACTTTGATATAGTTTTATATGCCATTAATGTTTCACACGATTTATTCTTGCATGTATATTCATGTTAATGCATCCACAAGCATGCATGAAGTATAGTTTTAAATGGTAATGTTGAGAAATATATTTTACTCAAAAAAAAAATTATGTATCCTAATTTTATAAAAGAAATGGTGTATGCCTATGCCATGAAAGATGTGAGTGGAAAATGGGGGGTGGGGGACCGGCGCACCCGACGAATGATAATGTTGATTGTTGAATGTTTAACCTCTTTGCGGTACTACAGGTATATGAAACGGGCTCCAATTAATAATGGCTCACTGCATCCTGATTGGATAAACGATACACAAAAGTGAGCTTACAATGTTAAAGTTTTTAAAAAGGATAAGAAAAGATGGGATACATATTCTAGAAAACTAATTGAAATCAATGCATATCATAAGCATACAATATCACGTGCACGAGGTTTGCTCACTGGGCGTTAGCTCATTCCATAATCTACTTTTCATATAATGAGAGCTAGATGATTTGAGACGATTGCTTGGGGCGAGACGGACTCGGTATTATTTAAATCAAAGTCTTATTTTTGTTATTATTTTAGAAATAAAATGTCTTAGACTGATTAATGTTATTAGAGTACTGTTGTTTTACTCATTTTAAATAGACAAACTATGAAGTTTTTCGCATTTATTGTGTGCATTCAATAAAGAATTTTGGCACAAAATTTATTTTGCAAATTATTGTTTTTAATAATAAAGTAGACTGAAAATTTGATCCACTTTTCTGTATATATATATATATATATATTGGTAATTAAATTATAACACTTATAAGTCTAGAGTTTCTAGATTTGGGGTGCTACACCGAGAGTCAATCTTATTATGCATGAGAATTTAAGCAAATTCATTCATCAACATAACAAAACAAGAGGAATTCGACTTTGCATTTCAGCTTTCTTATTATTGATTCATAGTTTCTTCATCTGTTGTTATTCTTTGTTTTTAATTATGCCGGAATTGTTTTTTTCTCTTGCATGGACAGTTTTTAATCTTTGATTAGTTTGATAGTAATGTGGTAATAATGGATGTGTTAATTTTTCATGAAGGATTCATTAATTTTAAGAATATGATGGTAATATTCATTTAAATTTTAATTTCTATATCTTTTTTCTTGATTAAGAATGTTTGTTTGAGGTAAAAATGTTAATTATTGTAGTAGTCTTGATAGCAAAGGGATTTAAGCTCGAATGATATTTTATGTCATTTTGTAAACAATTAAATATATATTTATTGAAGAAGAACGAGTACGCTCATTCTTCTGGTTGGCCAACTACTGTCGAAGATTTGTGAAGGGATATTCAAAAATCTCACTGCCGCTAATTGAATTAATGAAGAAAGAAAAAGATTGGGAGTGATCGGCACAATGCTAGATTGTTTTTGAGAAACTGAAAGAGTCTATGTGGACGGATTCAGAGTTGGCCTTGCTAGATATAACTAAAGCTTTGGAAGTGAAGACGGATGCATCAGATTTTTCTCTTGGGGGAGTCCTAATGCAAGAAGGGCATCCGTTGGCATATGAGAGCCGAAAGCTGAATAATGCATATCACCGTTACTCAGCGCATGGAAAATGAGTTTTTGGCGGGAGTCCATTGCTTTAGAGTATGGTGTCACTATCTGCTTGGGTCTCCTTTTATTGTGAAAGACTAGACAATACTGTTGTGAGTCACTTAATGCCACAATCGAAACTTTCGAGCAAGCAGCGTGTTGGCAGGAACTTATTTCGGAGTTCAACTTTGTGCAGGACTACCGTGTCGGTTCTAGTAATCAAGTAGTAGATGCACTAAGTCGAAAGGCTGACTTGGCTGCTATCTGCTCAATGGTTGCTCTTTCAGGGAGCTATGTCACTACAACTACAAGGGACCGGATACGGACACTTTTGGAGAAAGACCTTGTATCACATTATTTGGTCAACCTCATCAAACAAGGTAAAACTCGACAGTTCTGGATGGACGAGGTTCTATTGAAGACAAAATAAATCCACCTCTATGTACTAAAAGGTTGAGATTTAAGAAAATTCATAACCACAAAATGCCATGATACGCTTTGGGCAGGACATGAGAGAGGGGAACACACTTGTGCGTTGTTACATCGTGCATACTATTGGCCTCAAATGAGGGATGATATTGCGACTTATGTGAAAACTTGTTTGGTTTGTCAACAGGATAAACCAGATCATCAGAAAAGGTGGGCTTACAGAGCCCATTCCCATCCCAACTAGGCCATTTGAGATTGTATTGATGGACTGCATTATTTGCTTGCCAAAGGTTGGAGATCTTGGCACTATTATATTCGTGGTGGACTATTTATCAAAATATACGACATTCATTGCAGCACCTAGGTATGTATCCACCGAAGAGACCTCTCGCCTCTTCTTCAATCACATTATCAAATACTAGGAGCTGTCTAAAGATATAGTCAGTGATCAAGATCTTTGATTCACCGGCACATTTTGGACCGAGTTGTTCAAACTTATTGGTTCAACATTGAGCATGAGTTCTTGTTTTCACCCATAATATGACGAATAGACGAAGTGTCTCAATTCTATGCTGGAACAATATCTTCGACACTTTATCTCTACTTTGAAAAAAACTTGAGTGCAACGTTTGGATGCGGCTCAGATTTGCTTCAATGCCCAAAAGAGCTCTCTACCAACAAGAGTCCTTTTGAGATTGTTACTGGCTAGAACTGTTACTCCCTCATACTATAGATATTGATCAACGTACTATGTCTCCTCAAGCTAAGAGCTTCTCTCAGGAATGAAAACGAAATATTGAAATTACTTGGGGTTATCTTGAGAAAGCACAAAAACGGTACAAAAAGGCTAATGATAAAAACATCGTTTCTTATAATTCAAAGTATGAGTTCTAGTGATGATGAAACTCTTCGACAAAAATCAGTATAAGTCAACAAGAGAGAACGATTCTCGATTGATGCTAAAATATATCGGGTCACTACCCATCATAAAGTGGATTGAAAAAGTTGTTTACAGAATTGAACTTTCTTCATGATGTAAAACCCACAATGTCTTTCATGTTAATGTATTCAAACCATATTTTTCAGATAAGGAGCACGCATCCAGAAATAAGCCAAAGCGACCTGAATTTGAATTGAATAAAACATGTAAGAGGATTGCTCAAGCAATTCTTGATCACCGAGTTACCCGGACTTCCAAGAAAAATCATCAGGAATACTTAGTGAAATAGAGAGGTTGCAATAACGAGGAGAACGTTTGAGAAAAAGTTAAAGACCTTGGAGCCTTCAAACCTCTACTTGAAGAATATCATACAATAATGGCACCGATGACGTCACCAAAACAAATGGGAGAGAATGTCAGGGCCCGCAATTATACTTAGGCCGTGACCACTCGTAGCTGCATTTTTCCAACTTCGACCTCACCTTGTAAATATTAGTTCAAGTTGTTAGTTCTTTTCAGTTGTAATAGTTTATTTGCATTTGTAAAAGAACTTTGATGTTTGTAAATATTTATTATGATATATTAGCTTTTAAACATCAATTTCTGTAAGTTAGGTTTTTTTTTTTTAAGCTATTATAGAGGGTAGTTGGTATTATAAGTCTTATCAAGCTCACTAGTGTTCACCCCATGCACTAGCAGTTGTAATTTTCTATTTTCATTAATCAATGAACAAGCTATTTTCAATGTATTCAAATCTTCTGTTACAAAATTTTCTTTAAATTGTCTTTCATTACTGAATCGACCAAGAATTGAAAAATGTAGTCTAGCGGAGTAGACTATTGCCCGATCAGTGCCCCTTTATGCATTAGAAAGAAATGCGTCCCGTGATACTTTGGGCTTTGTTCGAGGATAGAGTTTGGGATCAGTTTAGGGTATAAATAACGGGATGGTGGGGGTGGTAGTTGTGGAGAAGAGAGTGATTTATTTGTACACAAATAATAGCATATTTGGCATTTCCTTATGTGAGCTAAATTACTGACGTGGAAGGGACACATCAGCGGTGGGCACAATAACTCTTACCCACTATAGACAGGAGAATGAGACTTTTACATCCAATTGTTTTACAAAATGTTTATGGTTCAAAACTGAGATATGAAACATACATGGATGATGCGTAAAGAAATTAGCTAGAAGATATTGCCAAGATTTATCTTAAGGGTGGCAATACGCCAAGCTGGGCCGGCTCGGTCCATGCCAAGAACGGCCCAACTCGGCCTTTAAAGGGATGAGTCTAACCATGGCTCGGCTCATCCCAAAATCACAAGCCTTGACTAGCCTGTGGCTCGTGGGCCACACTACCGAGCTACGGTCCGGTGCACGTGAACTTTTTTTTAAAGTTTTTTTCGTGGAGTTTAAAAACTTAAAATGAAATAAGTTGTGATAAAATTGACCATTAAAACCCTCCTCATTTTTCGGGTTTGGGACTGATTACTTTTAGCGTAGACAGAGTTAAAATTGTACACGAACAAGTTGTTACATTTACAATTTTTTGTAAACTTACATTTCAACACTTAAAATTAAGAAAAAAATAATTAAATTTACACAAACTATAGTTACATTTTATATAGCCAGTCTTGTACCTTTTCGACTAATATGAGATCTACTTTATCTTGGATTTGAAGTTCTACATCATCCCAATGTTTTAGACACATTAAACTCTGTAATATGTCTAGTTTTAGTCTTAATTTCATATCATTCAAAATCCTGTCATCTGTACTAAAAGTAGGCTCCGATGCTACAGTTGATACCAGATGTGTCAGTAGATCGTGTGCTATAATAGAAACAATTGGATAATGACGCTCACTTTGTCTCCACCACCTAAGTATATCAATTATTTCTTTCATCTTCATTTAACATATTAAGCATGTCGTGACCTAAATATCTAGCTAAATCTAAACGTATGTTTGTACTACTTGTTTCTATATTTCATGGCACGGGAAAGCGAAGAAAAAGAACTGGATTGTTGAGTTCTCCTAATGGAATTAAGGAAACTTCAATAATCGTTATCATCATTTGATGACGAAGAAGGGATTGCTACAAGAGGTCTTCTAACGTTTCTATCGATTTTTGTCGTATAAATTCATACATTTCAGGTAATATTTTCTTCTAAATTATCGTAAGTTATTGGATTTCTATAACTTATTAGAAATTGTCGAAATAGTATGTTTTGTACCTTCTAAATTTACTCACGAGTCCATAATTGACACTAACAAGAACTAAATAGGCAATTGTTCTCAATATTTTGTAAAATTAATCTCCATTGCTAATACAATATCAGAAAAAAATTGAAAATGTCTTATACTTATTAAAATTATTGGCAATAAAATAAACATGATTTAAAAGCGAATTGACGTTTGTGGTATCGAAAAAAACTTTTAAACATTTTCTCACATGGAATGCAATTTTTCAAACATATGTTTGCAAATCATATTCTAGACCGTGTGAGTGTCGACCATTATAATAGGCAGTTATACAATTTTTATTACCACCACATGATTGAAGCATTAAATAAGTAGTGTTCTATCTATTGCCTATATTTGTACATAAACATTTTGTTGGAAGTGAATTTTCTATGCATATTTCATTAAATACTTGTTTCCTAGAACGTGAGACAATAATATAATTTAAGACATACCTAATTTTTTCTAATTGTGGGTCTAAAATTTTTAAACCATATTAGACAATTAAATTAAAAATGTGACATAGACTTCAAAATGAAATAAAATTCTACCAAAATCCAAATTTAATTCTAGAACTAATCTATATATTACTATATTATTAGGCGCAGCATTACCAAATGTAAAACTACGAATTCTAGATTCGTAGTTAAATTCTCTAATAATATTCATTAAATAAGTAAAAATTTGTATCACATTATAAGGATAGTCAATTGTTTTAAAAGTAATTATTTATTTATGCATAATCCATAGTTTATCAATATAATATAAAGTGGCAGCAATATATCCTTTATAATTTATATCAGACCATAAGTCTGAAGTGAATGATACGACACATTAAATTATTTATTATATTTATTTTCTTTTTATTATATAAAACAATAGTATCCATACGAAGAGTGTTTCTAGCAAATGGCATATACATTTGTTGAAGATATCTTTGTATGAATTTAGTGTAGTGAGAACTTTCCACTATGCCAAGTAGAATTCACCACTGGCCACCAACTAACTGAGTCATGTCTAGAAGATCCACCGGGAGATCCAAACTGAATTTGAGCTTGACTGGTATCAACTTCTCCGTACTTTTGCATACACTTAGGAAAATGTCGGTTTAGATGGCTCATGCCACCACCAATTTTTTGTTTACAATATTTACACATTGTCTTGAAGATTTGTTGTCCGTCTGCGGTTGCACCGATCTGCACTAATTTGAATTGATCCCAACACCAAGCATTTTATTTTGCGACTCTTCGTTTAGTACTTGACCAATCATTGTAGTAGTGTTGGTCGTTTTTAATTCTTCATCGATATCCTCTAAATCGACAATGAGATCAGTGTTCCCAATTCCATAATCATCACCTAAATTAGAATGTCATTTAATCCACTAAAATCATTATGAATTTGGTGGTCGGCATTTCTTTGTGTGTTGTATTGATCCATGTAGAAAATAAAAATGTAGACGTAGAAAACTAGAAATGTAGAAATGTAGAAATTTAACTATAAATTGCACAATAAAAGAGATAATATTAACAATATAATTTTTTGAAATTGTGCATGTTGAGAAAGAGTTGTGAATTTATGAAGAATATGAAAGTTTAGGAGGTATTTATAGAAAAAAAAAAAAAAAAGAAAAGAAATAGGGACCAAAACGGTCACAAAAGTGACCGTTGGGATGCAATGGTCACTTTTGTGACCGTTGAAATTGCTCACCGACTTTTTAAAAGCTAGAGACCGTGGCCCACAAGTAGGTCTAACAGGCCGACTCGTCATTTCCAAGGGCCGAGCTGGTTCGGCCCTTGTTTTTTTGCAGGCTCGCCCAGACCGAGCTTTTATCGGCCAATGTCGCCCACGCTCACAGGCGGTCCGACCCAATTGCCAACCCTAAGTTTAAGGGCCAGGTCTATGGACAAAGTGACGGGCCGGCCCATGGATGAACTCCACGCACCAATCCAATGGGCCGGTCAATTTTTTTCAAGTTCGGCCCTTGAAAATTTTTCTTGGTTTTAGCTCGGGTCTATAATGGGCCGAGCTTTTGGGCCCAGCTCATCGTGCCATGACGACTTGAAAACCCAATTGCTATCATTAATTTATCTTAATAATATTCGAAACTCAAAATAAAATTTTGAATTATAAACACAAAGGAAATGAGTCATTCCCCGAGACTTTTCTTGTGCTGCCACTGAAGAAATAGGACAAGAGTACCTATCAAATGCTTCAAGAAAATTAATCTTGAAGAAGAGAAAATGTTAGTACCATTTCATGTTTCATTGTTGTCTCATAATTCCTTTCTTCAAGATGAACAGAGAAACCCCTTTAAATTAGTTTGTCAAAAAAAAACATTTGAATATAAAGTAAAAAGTTACGTATGGTGAATACTGAATAGCCAGAGCTCTTAAGAGCTCATTTGGTTTAGTTTATACACTAGTTTATTTGATACAAATAGTTTATTTGACCAAAAATTGTCAAAATGTCAGCTATCAAGACAATTTTTGATCAAATAAACAATTTTGATCAAATAAACAAGTTTATAAACTAAACCAAATGGGCTCTAAGTATTTTGATCTAATTATTTTCTATTTTAATTCTAATAAATAAAAATGAAGCACCAAAAATTTGATTTTCAAATATTTTGTTATTTCATCAATGAAGTGTTTCAATTTGATACATTATTGTGCTAATTAAATACTAAATTGAAGTTTTTTTTCGTTTCTCGATGTTGAAGTAAGATAATAAGCTCATGAGCTTATTGCTTATTATCTTAAATCGAAACAAGTTGATAGGATTCCCTTTTTACGTCCTCATGTCCCCGCCCCGCCCTCGCCCTCGCCCGCCCCGCCCGGCCCCTGCCCCCCGCCCACGAGCAGAGAGGCGACAAAGGGGTGAAAAAAGGAAAGAGAATATTTTGTCATCCCTAGGTCCGGGGTAGCCTCGGCCCCCCCTTCAATTTTTTTATTTTTTATTTTGTAAAATTATAAAATAGAATACAAATTAAAATGTTGCTAGAAATGGACTAAAGAAGAATCGAACTCGAGTTAAAGTTATAAACTACAAATCTCAACCACTACACCACAATCCCAATCGTAAATTTTTTGTTTTGTTTGGTATAAATATTTAAAAAAATTATTTCTTTTTTTAATTATTTTTTTAAGTTTTACAAAAAAAAACAAAAAAAAATTCGTAGGGCAGTTGGCGGGTCAAAAAATTGCCCCACCCCCACCTCGCGAATTCGTGGGTCGCGGGACGGGGCGGGGCGGGGCAAGGCCGACCCGTCCCATTGCCATCCCTAACAATAACTCGTACCCGCAATGGACAGAAGAACGAAACTGTTACATCTAATCGTTTTACAAAATGTTTAAAGTTCAAAACTGAGATATGAAACATACATGAATGATGTGTAAAGAAATTATTTATAAAGAGCTAAAAGACATTGCGAAGAATTATCTTAAGGATGGCAATGGGCCGAGCTGGGCCGACTTGGTCCGTGCCAAGAACGGCCTAGCTCGACCTTTAAAGGGATGAGTCTAACCATGGCTCGGCTCGTCCCAAAATCACAAGCCTGGACTAGCCTGTGGCTCGTGAGCCACGCTGGTCGAGCCATGGGCCGGTGCGTGTGAACTTTTTTTTAAAGTTTTTTTTCCACGAGTTTAAAAATTTAAAATAAAATAAGTTATAATAAAATTGACCATTAAAATCCTCATCCTTTTTGGGCTTAGGATCGATTACTTTTAGCGTAGGCAGGGTTAAAATTGTACACGAACAAGTTGTTACGTTTACAATTTTTGATAAACTTAAATTTCAACACTTAAAATTAAGAAAAAAAAATTAAAATTACACAAACTATAGTTACATTTATGTAGCCATCTCTTTTACCTTTTCGACTAATATGAGAACTACTTTATCTTAGATTTGAAGTTTTGCATCCTCTCAATCATTTAGACACATTAAACTCTGTAATATGTCTAGTTTTAATCTTGACCTCATATCATTCAAAATCATGTCATTTGTACTAAAAAGTAGACTCCGATCGTGTTATAATAAAAACAATTGGATAATGATGCTCATTTTGTCTCTACATCTAACATATTAAGCATGATGTGACCTAAATATCTAGATATATCTAAACGTATGTCCGTACTACTTGTTTCTATATTCATGGCACGGAAAAGCGAAGAAAAAGAATTGGATTGTTGACTTCTCCTAATGGAATTAAAGAAACTCCAATAATCGTTATCATCATTTGATGACGAAGAAGGGATTGCTACAAGAGGTCTTCTAACGTTTCTACCGATTTTTGCTGCATAAAATTCGTACATTTCATATAATGTTTTTTTCTAAATTATCTTAAGTTATTGGAATCCCGTAACTTAACTTATTAGAAATTGCCGAAATAGTATGTTTTTTACCTTCTAAATTTAATCAAGGATCCATAATTGACACTAACGAGAACAACATAGGCAATTGTTCTCAATATTTTCCAAACTTAATCTCCATTGCTAATACAATATCAGAAAAAATTGAAAATCTCTTATACTTATTAAAATTATTGGCAATAAAATAAATATGATTTAAAACTAATGGATTGGTGGGTAATATACTCCAAACACTTGCGTTTGTGGTATCGAAAAAAACTTTTAAAAATTTTCTCACATGGAATGCAATTTTCCAAACATATGTTTGCAAATCATATTTTGGACCGTATGAGTATCGGCCATTATAATAGGCAGTTATACAATTTTCATTACCTTTACATGATTGAAGCATTAAATACTGACCACATCTTCCTCCTCATTTCGTAATGTCCCTACTCGGATACTTTGTTAATCCAAAGGTGCTCCTACGGAGGCAAAAAAAAAGCAGCGAGATGATGGGGGATGTTAATGATGCTTAGAGTATAAGAGAAAGGAAAGAAAGGCCGATCTCCAAGTTCTATCTATTGCCTATATTTGTACATAAACATTTTGTTGGAAGTGAATTTTCTATACATAATTCATCAAATACTTGTTTCCTAGAATGTGAGACAATAATATAATTTAAAACATACTTAATTTTTTCTAATTGTGGGTCTAAAAATTTTAAATTATATTGAACAATTAAATTAAAAATGTGACAAACACTTTGAACATGAAATAAAATTCTACCAAAATCTAGATTTAATTCTCGAATTAATCTATCTATTACTATGTTATTAGGCGCAGTATTACCAAATGTAAAACTGCGAATTCTAGATTCGTAGTTAAATTCTATAATAATATTCATTAAATAAGTAAAAATTTGTATCCCATTATAAGGGTAGTCAATTACTTTAAAAGCAATTATTCATTTTTGTATAATCCATAGTTTATCAATATAATATAAAGTGGCAGTAATATATCCTTTATAATTTATATCAGACCATAAGTTTGAAGTGAATGATACGACACCATAATATTTAGTTAAATCATTTATTATATTTTCTTTCTTTTTATTATATAAAAAGAATAATATCCTCACGAAGAGTGTTTTTAGCAAATGGCACATACATTTGTTGAAGATATCTTTGTACGAATTTGGTGAAGTGAGAGCTTTCCACTATGCTAAGTAGAACTGACCACTGGCCACCAATTGAGTCATGTCTAAAAGATCCACTGGGAGATCTGAACTGAATTTGAGCTTGATTGGTATCAACTTCTCCGTACTTTTGCATACACTTAGAAAATGTCGGTTTAGATGGCTCATGCCACTACCATTTACTATACAAATTTTTGTTTACAATATTTACACACTGTCTTGAAGATTGGTTGTCCGTCTGCGGTTGCATCGGTCTGCACTAGTTTGAATTGATCCCAACACTGAACTTTTTGTTTTGCGGCTCTTCATTTAGTACTTGACCTAGTCGCTGTAGTAGTATTGGTCGTTTCTAATTCTTTATCGATATCATCTAAATCGACAATGAGATCAGTGCTCCCAATCTCATAATCATCACCTAATTCAGAAATTGGAATATCATTTAATCCACTAAAATCATTATGAATTTGATGGTCGGCACTTCCTTGTGTGTTGTATTGATCCATGTAGAAAATAAAAATGTAGAAGTATAATGTAGAATAGTAGAAAACTAGAAATGTAAAAATTCAACTATAAATTGCACAATAAAAGAACTAATATTAACAATATAATTTTTTAAAGTTGTGTAGGTTGAGATGATTGTGAATTTGTGAAGAATATGAAAGTGTAGGAGGTATTTATAGAAAAAAAATTAGCCGTTGGAAAAAAGAAAAAAAAAAAAAGAAATAGGGACCAAAAGCGGTCACAAAAGTAATCTGATTAGCTGCAATGGTCACTTCGTGACCGTTGAAATTACTCCCCAACTTTTTAAAAGCTAGGGACAGTGGCCTATGAGTAGGTCTAATGGGCCGGCCCTTCATTTCCAAGGGCCGAACTGGTTCGGCCATTGTTTTTTTTTTTTTTGCTGGGCCGAGCTTTTACTGGCCTAGCCGCTAGGACCACAGGCGGTCTAACCCAATTGCCATCCCTAGGTTCGTGGGCCAGGTCCATGTGCAAAGTGACGGGCCAGCTTGTGGACAGGCCCATGCACCATTCCAACGGGCTGGTCAATTTTTTTCAAGCTCGACCTTGAAATTTTTTTCTTGGTTTAGCTCGGGTCCATAATGGGGTGACCTTTTATGGGCCCAATTGTCGCCACAAGCGACTCACCCATTGCTATCATTAATTTATCTTAATAATATCTGAAAGAGGTTTTTACATAAATAAGACACTTTTTGAAAATAATTCTAAAAAACTATTTTTGTTTCATTTATTTTTAAAATACTGTTTTTTAAAATACTATTATTTTAATTTATTATATTAAATAATATATGGTAACTGAATAAGTAAATTTGCTACTTGAGTCCTTGATTATTTATACGATAAGTCCTTCATTTTTATAATATATTCACTTTAGTCCATATACTTTCTCTTTCATTTCAATTTAGTCCTCTCTTTATTTGCAACCCAAGTCCTTCAACTTTTTAATTTTTGCAAGTTGATCTCTATATTTATACTATTATATCAATTTATCCTTTATAGTATCAATATTTGATACATATGTTACAAATTATGTTGTGTATCAATGTTTGATACAAATGTTACAAATGATATTTTGATACAATCTGTATTACAAATTGAGATGTAAAATATCAGTGATATAAAATATCAATACATGTAACATGTGCTGTGTAAAATAATATAATATAATATGTAACATACTCAGTGATACAAAATATTATTTGTAACATCTATATTAGATTGCGATACTAAATAGAAACTGTTACAACTGCAAAACCAACACTAAACTTCAACAAGTTCGTATTAATATACACATTGGACTCTAAAAATCTATTGATTCTGTGTAACATCAGTATGATATAGATATGTAACACAATACGAAATTTAACAAATAAAATTATTGGTTTCATCATTTGTAACATACGTAATATCAGTGATACAGAATACTAATTTATGTAACATGTGATGTGTAAAATAGCATAATATAATTTGGAACATATTCCATAACATATTTAGTGATACAAAATATCTTTTGTAACATCTGTATCAAAAATTGATACACAATATCATTTGTACCTTCTGTATCAAATAGTGATACTATAATGACTAAATTGATATAAAAGTATAAATATGGGGACCAACTTACAAAAATTAAAAGTTGAAAGACTTGAGTTGCAAATAAAAGAGGACACATTTGAAATGAAATATGAAGTAAAGGGACTAAATTAGAAATATTATAAAGATGAAAGACTTATCGTACAAATAATCAAAAACTCAAGCAATAAATATGAGTAAAAGTTCTTTAGAATTCATGTGGAAGTATCTATTTGATTTTAATTTATTATTTTATTAATTAATATAATTTTAGGAATGTAGTATTTTTAAAATAAATTTGTTAAGTTGTTAGATTTGAAATTATTTTAAAATTGATAAGTAGTGAGTGTAATCATTCTTATTCAAAATTCAAAATAAAATTTTGAATTACAAACACAAGCAAATGAGTCATTCCCCGAGCCTTTTCTTGTCCTTGCCATGAAGAAATAGGACAAGAGTACCTATCAAATGCTTCGAGAAAATTAATCTTTGAAGAAGAGAAAATGTTAGTACCATTTCATGTTCCATTGTTGTCTCATAATTCATTTCTTCAAGATGAACCGAGAAACCCCTTTGTTTGTCAAAAAAAATAAAAACATTAAATATAAAGTAAAAAAGTTACGTATAGTGAATCTTGAATAGCCAGAGCTATTAAGTATTTTGATCTAATTATTTTTATTTTAATTCTAATAAATAAAAATGAAGCACCAGAAATTTGATTTTCAAATATTTTGTTATTTCATCAATGCAGTGTTTCAGTTTGATACATTATCGTGCTAATTAAATACTAAATTAAAGTATTTTTTCGTTTCTCGATGTTGAAATAAGAAGAGCTTATTATTATCTTAGATGGAAACAAGTTGATAGGATTTCTTTTTTTACGTCCCCATGCCCCCCCCCCCCCACCCCACACACACGCACAAAAGAGTGGCGACACAGGGGTGAAAAAAGGAAAGAGAAGGATGGATTTCTCTCGCTTTAACAATTAATGTTCAGTTGAACACTAGCCATTTTGATTTTTGGTCAACCAAGTATCATTTTTTAAGAGAACAAATAATTTGATAGAATAAATCATCCTCGATGCTTCTTAAAACTACCATTTCGATATTATTCGCATGTTCTTACAAATATTATGAGGTGCTTAAAAATAGTTGAAGCAACTCGAAAGGGAAAAACTTCCACGATCGTTCAACCTAGATGTTGAAATTGAATATATTATTGCTGGAAAAAATAGTAGTATGGAAATATCGATGTTACTTTTATGGAATACAAAACTATGATATAACTAGTGAATTTTGTCAATATGTGCCAAAAAAAAAAAAATACTACTACTGACAAATAACGTTTTTTTTTTTCTTTCAAAAAATTGTTTAATACTAAAATTACTACGTGAAAATACAAAGAAAAATAATTGAACCTATTTCCCAACAAGTGCCCACAACCAATCGATTATCTATCTTCGTAACCAACCCACTACTGTGTAGAAGTACATGAAGTCGGATAATAGAACTTTGATTCGAATAAGTATAGAAATCGAATCCTATACTCTACAATATTATATGTATTGAGATCAATTTTTATTATGTATTTTTCACGAACCCACGAACCACAAAAATTCACACGTTCATAATACTCTACGAACAACTCATCAAAAAATAAAACATAAATATGCATACCCATATCATCATAATCTCACAATAATATATTTATGATTACAATAGGATTGTTGTACCTATTCTATGTACTTTATTTCAAATAAAATTGACACCTTCATTATATTATTTCATCACGATGAAATATTATTTGAATGGGATGATATATTTTATATTTGGCTTGCTTGATAAATAGGGGTGTAAACATCTAACAATATTTGTTTGATTTCAATAAGTTATAAGTTGGTCGTGTCCAACTAAGAACATATTTGGGATTACAATTTAAAGAACATTATTTTTATTCATACATTTTTTTAAGACTTACAATTTTTATTAATTTTTTATTTACACATTTCGTAAGACCCACAACTTAAAATCTGTTAAAAACTTTACCGAACAAATACTAAAATTAATAAACGAACAACACTCTCTCGCGAAGTGTGCATTTTCTAATTAACTTATACCTCTATTCTAAATTAAAAAAATTATAATGAAATATTCTCAATTATTAAAAAATTACATTTTAGAATTAATTTTAATACAATTAATTTTGGAATTTTAAGTATTTATAATGTCCAACGTCCTCATAAGTTTATAAGTTGGTTGTGCCCAACTAAAATTAATAAAAGAACACTTTCTCGTGCATTTTTCAGTTTACTTTTTTCTTTATTCATATAAAATTTATAAAATTATGTCCTTAATACTATTAATTTTTTGTATTTCTCAGTTATCTATTTCTTTATAAAAATTTATAATTAAATACTAGTAATAAAAGCACATAAATAGTATTTGCTATGTTATATATTCATATATTTATAAGCGTTATTTATTTCAAAATAATTACCACTCTCATGCATTTTCCAAATTACTTATTTCTATATTCTAAACTTAAAAAATTTATAATTAAATACTCTCAGTTATTAATTTTTATTGAATTTTAAATGTTACATTTTTTAATTAAATTTCATATAAAAGGGAGACTTAAATTAACAAAATAAAATAATCCATTTATTTATAGGGATTTTGGCACAAATAATCTCTAATGTATGTTCTTGGTACATTTTTTGTTTCTAGCATTTTATTTTTGGCTTGGAGATCCCTAACCTATGCCATTGGGTGCGGAAGTGGTCCCTATGGACGGATTCCTTCCAAAATCTCCGTCAGTTGTGTGCGTGGTTTTAACTCTCTTTTAATTTGTCTTTATAGCAAGGGCAAATTGGTTAAGGCACTTTTTTTTTTTTTTTTTTTTTTTTTTTAAAATTTTGTTGATCAGTTTATAACTTTTTATGCATTTTCACTTGCCTATTGTATGCAAATATTGTCTGAAAAATGTAGTATATGTTGTTACAAATGTGTTGTAGGTGGCTGGTATATGAAATGTAATTTAATTATCAGATTTTTTGTATTTCTTAATTATCTAATTGTTTTCATGATTGATGTTTGAAATGTAATGTAAATATCTTTTTTGGTGACTATATATATACTTCTCATTGTTTTAATTTCAATACATTTTTAGTTTTTAAGTTTGCACATAGATGGTTTGAGTTGAGAGATTGTTGACATGGTTGACCGATAGTGGCTAGTGTATAAATGTACATTATTGTCGTGATAAATTGCAGGTGAATATTAGGACTCATTGAATAGAAAGTAATATTTGTGCAATTTTTTTAATAGGTTATGGATTAACTAAACATCAATTTATGTACGTTAGGACCATTTGAGCACCTTAATTGTAAAAAATTATAACAATTTGCGCATCAACACATAAAGATTTGGGATTTTATTCACACCCACCTACAAATGTTTATGACGATTTGTGCTCCACATTTAATAGTTATGGATGGTCTATGCATCATCTCCACACATTCCACGTCATGCTTCACATTTAATAGTTACGGACGGTCTATGCAACATCTCCACACATTCCACACATCATTGATCCACATTATAGCAACTCCGTAAATAAAGTCCAAAAACCAAATCCTCCAATGAAATTCTTTTTTATTGCCGCTCTTAAGGTACATGTTTTTTCTTCATTCCCAATGGTAGTCCACAGTGACAAAGATTGAGTTAATTTACTCTTTGTAATTCCTGTAAAAATACTTTCTTCTAATTTTGGTAGTTTTCTCCGAAATCATAGAATTAATGGGTATGGTTTATGTTATATAGGTGTTACCACACGATTACGACATGGCTGCCACGTCAGCACATGCCCCATCCAAGCCCAGTAAGGGCCCAGTCCATAATCTGTTAAGAACCCTATCTGGGCCCTGCTAGGGCCTTGGAAGGGCCCATCACACGCTTGGGCCTTCGGCAGCCAGAAATCCGCGAGTCATGTGGAGGGCCTCGGTGCCCTCATGCGAACCATAGGGCCTCGTCAGGCTAGCACCATTCGTAACCAACGAGCAACTCGATATGCCGGGGCAACCAGAGAAGTAATTAAAGAAAGATTACGTTGGATTGGGCGCACGAATCTCCACAAGGAAACACAATCATGATCTCCTAAAATCATGCAACGTGATAAACTCAAGGAAGGAAGGCAATCTCGGGTATCCTTATCACATAAGGAAGGAGGATCCGATTGAAGACCGAATTGATTTGTCTTCCAACTCAATTAGAATTCTTGCGCTATAAATACAACGTCTCCGGTTGTTCCAAGGCACGCACTTTTTATGCTTAAGAATCCCACCCTAAACTCGCTTTCAAATCTACTGCTTGTCTCTCCCACACCCTTTTCGCTTCCGCCCGTGTATCTCCCATATACCGGCGGTTGACTTGATCGTCGGAATGCCAACGATCATGGGACTCTTTTCTCCCGGAGATCTTGGTGCCTAACGGTCGTCCTAGTGTGCGAGGTAACATACGAAATGGTAAAGGATTTGGAGATCCGCTGGCACGTGGGTGGTGCGCAGTTCGAGACGTCAGCAGATTGGCGCCGTCTGTGGGAATCGAAAAAACCTTACACGACCAAGTGTTTGTGGTAAAACGTGTCTTCTACCCGAAAGAACATGGCACCAGAATATCGATGAAACGGATGGTGGGGACCGGGAATCGGGACACAGAGTTGGATGGCCGGATGGAGGCAGCGCTTGGGGCTTTGGATGATCGCCCCTCAAAGAAGGACCCAAGCTTAGTCGCACTACTGGAGAAGCCCTTCACGCTCGATTCATTGGTCTGCCGCCGCTCCTATGACATGGAGGAATTGTAGGAGGCTACCGAACGCGAGGGCGCCTCCCCAATGGTGATGACCACACACTCAGAATCAACGGAAGTTAACGGCGAAGGATTGGATGAAGAATTGATACTGGACGAAGGTCTAGATCCCCGAATCATAGCCTCGGATTCTCTCGCTTCCCCAGCTGAGGAGCTGGAAACATTTCCGATAAGCCCCTCGGAACCAACGCAGATGTTGCAGGTGGGAGAGAAGCTCGAGGAAAAGACGAAGGAAGAGCTGAAGCAGTTTCTCCGAGAGAACGCAGACGTCTTCGCATGGAAACACAGCGACATGGTCGGGATCGACCCATCGATCGCGTGCCACGTCTTGAAGATAGATCCGAAGGTGCGCCCCAGGATTCAAAAAATGAGGCCTCTAAGTGCCGAGAGGTACCAGGCCTTGAAAGAGGAAGTCGACAAGCTACTGACCAGCGGGTTCATCAGAGAAGCGATTTACCCCCAGTGGGTATCCAACCCGGTGTTAGTTCGGAAGAGTACCAAGAAGTGGAGGGTCTGCATCGACTTCTCTGATCTAAACCAGACGTGCCCTAAAGATAGTTTCCCATTACCGCGCTCGACCAGCTCATCGATGCGACCGCCGGCCACAAGTTGCTTAGCTTCATGGACGCATACTCGGGCTACAACCAGATCCCGATGTTCACAGGAGACGAGGATCACACGTCGTTTATTACGGACCGAGGGCTATACTGCTATAAGATGATGCCATTCGGCTTGAAGAACGCGGGAGCCACATATCAACGGCTGGTAAATCGTATGTTCGCCGGACAAATTGGGAACACGATGGAGGTATACGTCGACGATATGCTGGTGAAGAGCGTCAACGCAGAAGACCACATAGATCACTTGAGGGGAATGTTCGAAACCCTTCGCAAATATCGCATGAAGCTTAACCCCTTGAAGTGCGCGTTTGGGGTCGCATCAGGAAAGTTCTCGGCTACATGTCAATCAGCGGGGATAGAGGCCAATCACGAAAAGATCGGGCGCTCATTGAGATGCGGTCACCATCCTCGCCTCAAGGAAGTCCAAAGTCGGCGGGGAGGTTAGCGACTCGAATCGGTTTATATCCAAGGCGACCGATCGTTGCCAACCTTTCTTTCAAACCATAAAAAGGGGAAGCGGTTGAGTGGACCGAGGAGTGCGAAAAGGCCTTCCAAGACCTCAAGGTCCTCCTCGGAAAATCCCCAGCGCTATCCAAACCCAAGAATGGGGAAACATTGCTCGTTTACCTCGCCGTCTCGGAAAAAGGCGTTAGCTCGGTGCTAATCCGTGAGGAGGGTCCAAGACAATTCCACATCTATTACGTAAGCAAAGCCCCGCAAGACGCGGAAGCGAGATATCCGGACATGGAAAAACTCGCTCTGTCATTGATCGTCGCCTCAGGAAGCTTCGACCATACTTCCGGTCCCGGCAAAGATAGATGTCTTGACGAACCTCCCCTACGGGAAATACTCCGAAACCATATACTTGAGGACGATTGATGAAATGGTCGGTAGAACTTAGTCAATTCGACATCGATTTACAAGCTACGACCGATAAAAGGACAAGCTTTAGGCGATTTTGTGGGTGAATCGCTCATATCCACGATGGTCCGCTGAAGCCCGACCTTGGAGGCACCGACATGAAAGTTATATGTCGATGGATCTCGGGCGAGGGCGGGCTGGAGCCGGATCTACTAATCACCCCAGATGGCCATAATCTCAGCTGGCGCCGCACGGAATTTAAAGCCTCCAACAACGCAGTGTAGAATCACGAGGCCCTACTAGCGGTGCTTGAGACTAGCACGGAGATGAAGGCAAGGAAGCTCCAAATTCATAGCGATCCTGACTCGTCAGAAGTCGAGGTTAATGGGACCTTGGCGGCACGTGAACAATCCATGGTGTCCTACTTAACAAAAGCTAAGGACCCGTTGTCCCACTTGAAGAATACGAACTTCTCCGGATCCCACGAATGGAAAAATGGCTATGCCGACGCCCTCTCAAAGTCGGCAAGCAAGATGGGGAGGGACTCGACCTAATGAAGGCCATCCCGGTTGAGAAGCTTAACCGACCTTCAACCGAGGACGCCATCGCAGCCCTCTCGTCCTAACCATCTCTCGATTCCCGAAATGGATGAAGGAGATTACCGAATATCTAACTAGTCGGGTGTCACCCGAAGACAAATTGGAGACACAGAAGCTCTGCAGAAGGGCCGCCAAATTCGTATTACAAGACGGAATTCTATATAAAAGGGGATTCAGCCACCCCCTCTTACGCTACCTAACGCAAGAGGAGGCGATTATGACGTGATGAAAGAAATACACGAAGGGATCTGCGGCAATCACTCGGGAGGGATGGCCTTGGCACAGAAAGCCTTGAAGCAAGGGTACTATTGGCCGACCATGAAGAAAGATTCCCACAATTTCGCGAAGAGGTGCGACGGATGTCGAAGTTCGCGACGATCCCAAGCTCCCCGCTCGAACCTTACTCCGATCACTAGTCCCCGGCCGCCCGCCAAATGGGGATCGACTTCACCGGTCCCCTCTCGACGAGGAGGAGGGTGGGGTCAAGTTCGCGATTGTAGCGGTAGATTACTTCACCAAGTGGTGTGAAGCCGAGCCTCTGGCCAAAATCACAGAGGAGAATGCCTCGAAATTTGTATGGAAAAATATTGTCTGCCGCTTCGACATTCCCCATTCTGTCGTCTCCGACAACGGCACGCAATTTGCTGGGATGAAATTTAACGCGAACTGTGAGAATCTTGGCATCCGAAGGGATTTCTCCACCCCTTATTACCCACAATCCAACGGCCAGGTGGAAGCCGTGAATAAAATCATTAAGCACACCCTTAAGCGAAAACTAGAGTCGGTAAAAGTGGGATGGGCCGAAGAACTACCCGAGACCCTGTGGTCCTACCGAACCACCTCCTCATGACGGCCACAAAGCGAAACCCCGTTCTCCATGGCATATGGGGCAGAGGCAATGATCCCCGTTGAGATAGGAATACCCTCGCCTAGACACCTGCACTTCAACGAGGTGGCCAACGAGGATTTACAAAGAGCGGGCCTCGACCTGCTAGATGAGAGACACACGGAGTCGCAACCGCCTCGCGGTTTACCAACGGAAGATGGTGCGATATTATAACTCCAAGGTCGAGGCGGAAGTTTTCGTGTCAATGATTTTGTCTTGAAAAAGATATTCCAATCTAATAAGGAAGCGGGGACCAGGAACTCTAGGGCCCACTGGAAGGACCTTACAAGGTCATCGAAGAAATTCGCCGGAACTTATAGGTGGAAGATCCCGAGGACGAGAGGCAAGACACCTTTGGAACATCGCCCATCCGAGGTCGTATCACCAATAATACCGCTTTTAGCATTGTTTTGGTCCTTTTTATGATTACGTGGCGACGCCGCCAAAACGCGTGGCCGTTTTATAATATTCGTCCTTTATGAATCCAAAGTGCTCCACATGAAGAGTAACAATCAACATGGTAGCGAGGGTGTGGTTCGCGACCAACTCTATTAACTCGTTGGGTAAACATTTTACGCGAAGAAAGCAAGTACAAAGAACACGGCAATGGCGGGGTGTGGTTCATGCCAACTCTATTAACTCATTGGGTAAACATTTTACGCGTAAGAAAGCAAGTACAAAAAGAACACGGGCGAGAGAGTGTGGTTCGCGGCCAACTCTATTAACTCATTGGGTAAATATTTTACGCGTAAGAAAGCAAGTACAAAGAACACGGCGAGGAGTGTGGTTCATGCGCCAACTCTATTAACTCATTGGGTAAACATTTTATGCGTAAGAAAGCAAGTACAAAGAACATGGCGGTGAGGGTGTGGTTAGCGGCCAACTCTATTAACTCGCTGGGTAAACATTTTACGCGTAAGAAAGCAAGTACAAAGAACACGGCAGCGAGGAGTGTGGTTCACGGCCAACTCTAATTAACTCGCTGGGTAAACATTTTACGCGTTAGAAAGCAAGTACAATTAACCCGGCAGCGAGGGAGTGTGGTTCGCGGCCAACTCTGCCAACTCGCTGGATAAATATTTTACGCGTAAGTAAGCAAGTGTAATCGACTCGGCAGCGGGAGAGCGTGGTTCGCGGCCAACTCTATCAACCCACTGGGTAAACATTTTACGCGCTATTAATCAAATATAATCAAATTGGCAGCGGAGGAGTGTGGTTCGCGGCCGACTCTATCAACCCGCTGGGTAAACGTTTTACGCGTAAAGCAAGTAAGTACAAAAAGCTCTGCAGCAAGGGAGTGTGATTCGCGGCCAAGTCGCTAGATAAACATCCAACGCACGTGCGCGCAATTGTGGTTCATTGGGTCGCGAGGGAGCATGGTCCGCGACCAACTTTACTAAACTCGCTCGGTAAGGTATCAAGTACGTAAACATTTGGAACAAACGTAAAAGCTTCTACTAAAATCTCATTACTCGATTACATAAAATATCCATGCAACAGCATGGCTAAAGAAGTATGACCTATACACGTAATCCTACGTTTCGGTATAATCGGGGACCCCCAGTTTTGCTAGGAGGCCTTTAGCCTTCGCTAGCTCGTTCGAAACCTCGGTCAGTTCTCTATCTTTGGCCTGTATCATACTCTGGCAAGACTTCAAATGAGACTCGGCCTTCTTCTGGGCAACGATACACGCCTTCTGGATCGTCTGGGCCTTCGTAACGTCGTACGTTGCGCAACTCCGCGCGTCTTCCGAAAATGCGAGTCGTGCCCGAAGGCGTTTGATTTCGGCCCTCATCGCTTCGGCATTTTCATCTTCTCCAAGGGCGCATCGTATTTCAAAGAACCCTCATCTCCAGCATTTTATACAACTCGCAATTCAAAACATGACTGCGAGAGGTGTACATTTCGGCCAGCTTCATCAACTCCGTCACCTCCGCGGTATCTACCGCCTTCCCAAAGGGAGATGTCCAATATTTATGGACTGAAGTAGCCGCAAGGGCAACCGCCGAAGGTAACTTCTCTACGACTGACGGATCCAGCTCGTCTTGGCGGGCCCCATTGTTAATGTACTCACGCCTGCCGGGAGGGGGAGAAACAGGCGTCCGAGACGCCCGTTCCTCACTCTCGACCTTTGGTTTCTTTCCCGCTGACGACCTAACGTTCCCGGAAGAGGACCCACGTCTAGCAGGATTCGTCGGAAACGGAACGTCTCCTCTCACCTCCGACGCAGGGGAAACAGGCTTGTAACCCATCCCTGTCTCCGGGCCCTACAACACTGTGGGCCTAGAATCAGATACCGCAGATGACGCCAAATGGGGAGGAGAGACATCCTCCACTATTCCCCCACGCCTAATCTTGAATTTAGGGACTTTGGAAAAATGGAAGCCTGACATGGCCGACAATAATCAAAGGTCCAGGTATGACGGCAAAATGGCTGGGAAGTGGTGAGTTAAGAATGCCCTATCGTATTTATAAGCCCAACGGGGTACCAGCAGTCGGGTGGGCCGACACGTGGCGTGGAATTAAAAACACGTTTAATAAACCCTAGGGGAATATATCTAAGCGCGTGGGGGCGTGATTACGCGAACGCTAAATCATGATAACAATATCGCCCACGGTAGGTCAAATTTGTTCGACGTTCGCCCCAACCTCGTCGAAATTTCTACATAGCAAAGGAATGTTGATCATGACGAGGCCCGAAACAAGTATGTAACATATGGGCACACACACGCAAATATGGAAGTAACTCGGCACCTTTTTATTAAATACGAAATACAATACAGAAGCATATATAACTGCAATATACTCTAAAACCCCCCCTGCCTCATTGGGCCAGCACATAAATGGGGTAACTAGATCTACTAACTCTATCCCCTGGTCTACGCCGGCTCCGCCCAGGTTGGGAAACCTGACTTCACCACGATCGGGAGTCTCCCGAGCCAACTCGAGTTAATTTGGTGGCTTATTAGACCATACTGCTCAAAAAATGCCGTTGACGCCTTTTTCTGGCAGTGGGAGACCCCCCCAGCCCCACCAACCGTTCAGGAGAGGGTCGGGCTAAGGTTGCTAAGCCTAAATCCCCACCTCGTACGTTTGGTCCCTGAACGTTGATTGGCCGGACTTTTGGTCCTCTCGAATGTTGATTCTCGATTGAGCGGACATCTTGGATGCCGACCCCAACCGCACCACCATCACTGCGTTTTCTATCTCTATCTCGATCACACGATAATGGCGGAGTTAAACGCAAGCGATCTCTCATGATGGAAGAATCTTGTTCGGCTTGCATCCTATTTATAAAAGACTACGTTGGAAAGAGGTGTAATGCAATAAATACGGTCATAACCGGAGTCTCGGAATGGGCTGACGGACGTTCTACCTCCCAGGCATTGAAGACGCCAACCTTCTTAGGGTTCCACTAGGTGTCTGCGTCGTCAATGCTGGGGAATGATTCTCATATTTAAAGCGTCATTCCCCCCGCCGCAGACGAAAAAGCGTTAGATAAGCAAAAGGTCAATTCCAATTTTGTTTTCAATCAATTCGGGCAAAAAATAAGGATTACAAAATATATATGTCCCGCCGCCTCTTCAAGGTGGCGGCACACCGAGACCTCCCTCGGTTGGAGGGTCGATCACCGCTATGGTAATGGGCGAGACGTCGCGAACCGAGCCTCGGAGGAGTCCCGCAGAAGGAAGAAAGGTCCCGCTCCGGATGAAACTCCATGATGCTCTCCACCGCCCGACCCTTGAAGCCCTCACCCGTCATGAATGTTCGACCCGGACTTGGGGACTATATCTTGGGTAGGTTGAATTACTTCTTGCCGAACCACCTTGAGAGTATATTTCCTGCGAGGCACATCAACTTCTTGAGAGTATATTTCCTGCGAGGCACATCAACTTGTGGATATCCTCAAAGTCCCACGCCCATTATAAATAATAGGCTTGGACTTGGGGGACTATTGTTACCACACGATTACGACATATTTGCCGCGTCGGACAAGCCCCATCAAGCCCAAGTGGGGCCCAGTCCATAATCTGTCAAGAACCCTATCTAGGCCCTGCTAGGGCCTTGGAAGGGCCCGTCACACGCTTGGGCCTTCGGCAGCCAGAAATCCACGAGTCATGTGGAGGGCCTTGGTGCCCTCATGCGAACCATAGGGCCTCGTCAGGCCATGCACCATTCGTAAAGCGAGCAACTCGATATGCCGGGGCAACCAGAGAAGTAATTAAAGAAAGATTGCGTTGGATTGGGCGCACGAATCTCCACAAGAAAACACAATCATGATCTCCTAAAATCATGCAACGTGATAAACTCAAAGAAGGAAGGCAATCTCGGGTATCCTTATCACATAAGGAAGGAGGATCCGATTGAAGACCAAATTGATTTGTCTTCCAACTCAATTAGAATTCTTGCGCTATAAATACAACGTCTCCGATTGTTCCAAGGTACGCACTTTTTATGCTTAAGAATCCCACCCTAAAACTCGCTCAAATCTCATCGCTTGTCTCTCCCACACCCTTTTCGCTCCCCGCGTGTATCTCCCATATACCGGCAGTTGACTTGATCGTCGGAGTGCCAACGATCGCCGGACCCTTTTTCTCCGGAGATCTTGGTGCCTAACGGTCGCCCTAGTGTGTGTGTAACATCTGAGTGGCGGAGGAGCGTGGAGATCTGTTGGCACGTGGATCGGTGCGAGGTTCGAGACGTCAACAATAGGCCGTAATGAAAAAAAGAAAAAATGATTCGACCAATTTGCTCTTGCAATAAAAGACAAATCGAAAGAGAAAGAAAATCACGCACACAACTAATGGAGAATTTGGACGGAATCCATCCATAGGGAACCTAATGATGTAGGGTCGGGGTCTCTTGGCCAAAAATAAAAAGTTAAGGACAAAAAATGTACTAAAAATATACGTTAGACAATTTTTGCCAAAATCCTTTTATTTTTAACAATTGCTTTGTTTGATAGGAAAATGTCACAAAACATAGATTCGTTGTGCAAATTATTCTTAGTTTTTAAATCTTGACAATTGCACCTCTCACTTATCTATCTAGTGTACAAATCATCCCTTTTAACAGAATCCGTCCACTATTGCCAATAAATATACGCGTGGCAATCACGTGAAATTAAACAAAATAAAATTTATGGACAAAATGGTCCATCTAATGCCATCAACTATTTGCTTGGGCTATTTTTGTTGAAATTCAATAGATAAGGGATGATTGCTGTCAAGAATAATATAAACATAATGATCAATTTGAGTACTTCAACTTAACAAATTTTTCCTCATATACTGCATTTTCAATTTACCATTTTCTTCGGCTTTTACGTGAATTAGGTGGGCGTGGGTAGTTTTTTTGGTTCGACCCACCAATGTGCCCCAGTTCTGTTGAAATTAGGGTGAGCATTTTAACCAAAATCGAAACTCCCAAACTGAAACCGAAAGTTTTAGTCCAATTCTAAAAAAGAAAAATTAAGAATCAAAACGGTGGGTACCCAGCTTGGAACCAAATTTGTCTATTTTCGATAAGTTTTTTTATTTTTTACAATTTATTCACCCCGATCCAATGACCTGACCCGACACTACGGAACCAAAGGCAAGAGTCCAACTCTTCAAAACTCAAACATGGAACCAAAGACAAGAGTCCAACTCTTCAAAACCCAAACCAAAAGTCCAAAACCCACCACTACAAAATCTAAACACAATTGACCCAATTTCAAATACTCAAATATCAAATTTTCAATTGATATTCACTTATATACACAAAAATAATGTCATCTCTTTCGCACACTCTCTCATTCTTTTTCTCATCTCTCTCGCTCAACATACAATGCGACGACGAAGGCGAAGCTTGTCTGTAACTATGACGAGTCTTCAATTTTGAGAGGTAATTTTTCTTTTCCTAATCCTAATTTATAGGTTTGCAATTTTTAATTTTTTCCAAAGCAAGTTGTTATCTCACGGTTTTTTTTGAAATGTAACGGGGAGAACCAAACCAGAACTAGAACAGTCGATTCGGGTTCGATTTTAGCAATTACGTGGACTCGAATTGTTACATTTACGAAATACCTTAATGTAATATATTTTTGATGCAATTGGTCCTTATGTTTATATTATTCTTAGCGGCAATCATTCATTACTTAATGAATTTCGATAAAAATAGTCTATGCACATAGTTAATGACATTGGATATACCATTTAGTCCTCGAATTTTATTATATTTTATTTAATTTCAAGCGACTTCCACGTGCATGTTTAACAACAATAGTGGATGAATTCTATTAAAAATGATGATATGCGCACTAAATAGATAGATGAAGGGGTTAATATTTTATTAAAAAGTTGATTTCAAAGTTCACAATTAACTTTAACCATACATTTTATGGGATTCACATCTTTTATTAATTTTTCAATCGCACGTGTTATTAACTTTTATCAATATATAAAAAAAAATATGATTTTTAACAAAATCGAACCGATATTATATTGTTCATTTTTGGCCTCGTGAGACAAAAACTACATCATTTTAAGCATTATCAAGATCAAAATAATTACTACTTTTATGTCGAAATAAGCAATTTAGTTAGTTTTATGTACACGTAAAATGAAATTTATTTAGTGTTTGTTTGCTATTGTTTAAATTATAATTTTAATTGATTAAATTGATCAAATATATTTTTTATCTAATATTTCGTAAGATTTACAATTTACTATTTACTTATTAATTAAACATTCTATGAATTATAATTTATAAACACTTAAAATATAATTTAACAACACCATCAAATATGCGTTTATTTTATTTACTTATAAGTCATCTTTTTAAGATCAGCCAATTATGCGAATACTTTGACAAGTCAAAGTCGGTGATGATAAAACCTCCAAAATCCCGGTTATATATTTCGACGAGGATTAGGATTAAAAAAGTAAACAAAATAAATACCAAATAGAGCACAGGCAATTCAGCAAATCGAAGCCTCCAGAACTATAAAGATTTTTTCCCCCCAGTAATGGCTGAAAATCCCAAGTCCTCTGTTTACATTGGTAAGTTTTTCTCAATTCTTTGTTTAATGTCTCTCTTTAGAAGTTTAGTTTAAGCATTTTTTTGGTTTCCTTCAATTAGATTTGAATATTTTCTCATCATATAAGTGAATTCCTTTTATTTGCGCGAATTGATTCCGAATATATTCTATTTTAATTGTTTCATTTGGGATCTATTGAGACACGATGCACTTAGGTTTTTTTTTTCTTTATTTTTTTTATATGTCACGATTTGCTAGTTGTGCAATCTATATATCCTTTTAAGCGTGGATCTTTCGGAATTTCATTGTAATGTTACTGTACAATCTCGAATTTGAAGTGCGCGGGGATTTTTTTTTTTTTTTTTAGGTTTTAAGCCATTATGTATGACTGGTAAAAATAAGTTTAAGCATTTTTTTTTGTATTTTAAAGATGAAAAATAATGATTTTGAAAATATGTTTGAGGGAAAAGAAGCATTACTAGTTGATGCAGAACTCGACAAAGAAAGAGAATAAGAGAAGAAAGAGATAGAACAAGAGAGAAATAGAGAAGAATAGACAGAGAGAGGGAAGAAGAAGAATACAATTTGGGGAAGAAGATTTCAATAAATCAATAACCTGAATACAATGAAATACCAGGGTCCCTTTGGCAGGGTAAATATCTTAAGTATAAATGAAATTCTAATATATCAAAGCTAATCAAAATATCAAAATCCTTGTTAATCAAAACTAATAAAAGTTCACAATCCTAGTTAATCAAAACTAATAAAAGTTAGTTTAAATCGTACTCTTTATTTAATCATGATCTTCGGAGATTATCTTCGATTCCCCATCATAAGCTTTGCCTTCAGATTTTTTACTATTTGCTTCCCATGGGGAAACTATCTGATTGTTGTTCGTTATTCTCCCATTGGTCAATTCATCGAGAGGATTGTATTGTCGACTTTGGGTTTGATATTCTATTTATACAGGTAATTTGGATGAGAGAGTGAGCGAGAGGGTATTGTATGATATTCTAATTCAAGCTGGGCGTGTTGTGGACTTGTATATTCCTCGTGATAAGGAAACTGATAAGACAAAAGGTTATGCCTTTGCACAATATGAATCAGAGGAGATAGCGGAGTATGCTGTCAAGCTTTTCACTGGCCTTGTTACACTGTACAATCGGACATTGAAATTTGCGGTAAGTCAAATCCTAAACTAGCTCAATTTATTGATGGCGTTGATTCACCTTTGTCAGTTGGATGCTTCAAATATTGGCCAGTTGTTCCATTTGAATTTGACTTTACTCTTCTGTCTTAGTATTAATTAATGTATGCTGCTTGTATAGTTTTTTTTTATTGTGGCTTTATTCAGGCTTAGTTTTTACTCCTCAATGGGTTATCAATTAAGTCAGCCCCTATACAGTCTTCATCAAGGATCCTATGGATGGAGCGTTGATGGACTTGTGAATCTTTATTGGCTTCTGCTTGCAACTTGCAAGTGATAGCAGGAATTTGCTTGGTGTTCTTCTGCTGATGGTTGTGGGCTGGCAGCTTGATCTCCTGTTGAGGGTTGAAAAACTATATAGGAGCTTTTTTCTTCATTTTTTTTAGTAAATAGTGATGAAATCAATTTTGGAAAACAGATTTCCGGGCAAGACAAGCCCTCAGCAAATTTGTCCATCGCAACCCCACATGCGGTTAATTCTTCTCCCAAACCAAGGCCTTACCCTGAACCATATGACAGTGGGGAATTTTCTCCACAATCTGCAAGGTTATCAACATCGTGCCGGTTTTCAGAGCACCAAATAAATTATGCACAAGGTGATGAATGCTTTTTTGTGGAGCCACTTTCATTTTTTTCTATTATGCAACTCTTATTTGGATTTACTTTTGTTATTTCACCTTTTCTTTTGAATCCATTCTTAACTTTTTGACAATGTTCTTTTCTATTCAGTGCCAGTTCCATCTGGTGTATCTGTACACCAACCTAATGGATATAGGTCAAAATATGACAACACCAATTATGATTACGGACGAAGAGTATTTGGGGCAGCGTTGGATAGTATTAGTCACGCTAGACCGGGACGCTATGATGATAGGCGTAATTCGACCAATTATTATCCTTATTGATTTTTCCAAGGACTGGAATAGACGCCAACTCTAGCAGTCTAACCTGTTGTTTCAGATGGCGTAACTCAATAGTTTGGTTATCTTATATCATGTGTTTGTTTCTAAGTTAGTCTTCTTGTTAATTTATGCTTCTTAATTTCCAACTTCTTGGTGCCAAGCATATCTTAACATGCACACACAGTTATTAGGTCTGGTATGAAGAAAGGTTTCTTCTTCTTCAGTTAGGTGTTGAAGTTTAAATAGAGATTTCTGGTGTGTTGAAGATAATTTGTCTTGACAGTTTTACATATTTACTTTGCATGATTAGTTCTTATGTTCAATCACGTGTCCACTTCAGTTAATCATTGAAGTTTAAACAGAGATTTTTGGTGTGCTGAATATAATGTTTATTTTGACAGTTTTACATATTTACATTGCATGAATAATTCTTTATGTTCAATCACACATCCACCATCACCCTATCTTGTCAGTCTTACACCATGTTCAAAGAGTTTCATTGTGCCCCATTGATGAGAATAATCTCAATCACAAAATATTTGGCTGCTTAAAGACAATGTATTTTTTATTTTTTATTATTGTTTTGAAATTTTAAATGCTACTTTTCTTGTATAAGGTTACTGCCGGGGATATTTTCCATGTGCAAACAGTGGCAGTATAGACGCGTGATTAAGGTAGGAATGAATTTAAGTTGTTGTGAACACAATGCTGAATTTATATGATAAGTGGAGCAGCATTTATTTTATACTTCTCTGAAGGTTTCTTTTCTTTTCTATAACTGTGGATGCTCCATCACTATTAAATTTTTGGGCCCAATTTAGAGGACTTAGAAATAAGCTTCTTTTCTTGCTCTTGGTAGAGGGTGGAAATTTATTCCCTTTTCCAGCCTCTTATGCAGACTTGTATCCTTGTGCGCAAATTCTTCGTCTTTGAAGCTGACAATGTATAAAGTTGGGTAATGATGGGGGTTCTAGGAGAAATAGGATTAAAATAGAGTTGATTAGACTATGGTTGGTTAACTAGGATTTCATAATTGGTAAGTTTATGATGTATTAGAAGTTCCCCTACGTGCTTGTTTGGTAAAGTTTTTTTGTATATTATAAGCAGTGGGTCCTACAGAATGTGTGATAAAAATGATGTTTGATCGACTTATATGCTTGAAAAAGTTCACCCAAATGGTACACTATTAAAGGAGAGCTAGGGCTTCAATTTAGATATTGAATTGATTGATCATTGCTATTAAAATTTCTTGACCAAATTTTATTCTCTCTTTCCTTACCTTCCCTTGTCTTTTTTTTTTTTTTTTTTTGGTCTGGTAGTTCTGCATCAATTGGTACTGGTGTTCCTCTGACCAAACCTCAGTCACAAGCTAAAATTTGTGTTCTTTTCATCAAATATTGACTGTTTGTGGGTAACTATTTACGTCTAGTGTTCATCTAACAGTACTCCTAAGATTGTCATAGCAAAAGAAATTATTGTCTGTAGGTTTGTTTTGGCTGGGTAGCAACAAGATCAATCCATCAAACAACACCATTTTGCCAATTGAAGATCAAAAGTAGGCCTAGTAGTCTGGAAATAGAATACAAAAAAGTCGAAAGTGAAAAATCCTGAAGTGTAGCAACAATACATTGTTGCCCCTCCATTGTAAACTGTCTAGCCTTGATCCGTAGCTTCCAAATGTCGTGCCGCCACCATACATGCTTCTTGATTCATTTATTTGTTTATTTTTGAATGTTGGTTGTGATTGGTGTCAGTGAGATTGTGCATTTCTTCCTTTGTCATTAGCATAGACATCATTTTCTCTTATTGCATCTTCACATGTTTCTATGCCTTTAAGTTTATGTGGAAACTGCTGCCGCTTTATTAGAATTCTTTGATGCTAAGCTTCTAGTATTCCAAACGTGCAATGTTGTCAATCCACTTCTCTGTACTCCATTGGAGATACTTTTTCCACTTCTTGTTTACTGTATTAGATTAGATTCTTCATTACATATCTGGGCTACGACTTCTTTTGCCGTTGTCTCAACTGAAGATGATGAAATTGGTCGTTTACAATCACCATCCTGTATTGAAAGAGGGATGGTTAGCTAATTCTTTTGTTCTCTTTCATGTATAGAAACCCCTTTCGTACTTTTGAGAATTCCAATTTCTGAGATAGTCATGGACTATCTTGGAGGCTAAGATGTAATATTCTAGAATTTTATTTCTTAGCTTGGTGTGTTTGGCCTAGTTGAGACGAATTCTTGAGGTTTGACCCACCTAAGGAATAATAGCCCGAAGTATAATTTTGGTTTAAGCTTAGAAGTTTTAAGTTGTTTCAAGTGGTTTTAATTTTAATTTTTGCAAGTAATGTAGTTTAGCATAATGTTAATTTACGTTTTAGAGCCAATTTTTAAACATAAGATGTTTTCTGTTAGAGAGCCAATTTTTAAAATTATTATATGAGAGAGTCTAAATTAATTAACTTTTTAAAATAGATAGTGGGTAAATTTGGAGATCCAAATCTATTATCTATAATTAAATGCATTTAAATAATTTCAATTTTCAATATTTCATATAATGATTGAACTAAATAGTGTATACAAAATAAAATAGATAAAATAGAGGAAAATTATGTAGAGTATGTTTGGTAAATTTTTTTATTTTTTGTAAATTATATGCAGTAGGTCTTATAAAATGTGTGGATAGAAAGTAGATAAAAATTGTAGATTTTATGAAATTTGTAAATGAAAATGATGTTTGATCGGTTTATAAGTATTTATAAGTACACAAACATACTCATAATAATCAACGGGGGAGAATGTGGAAAGGAAATAAAGAAAATAAATTAATAAATACGTATTGGGAGAAGTAAAATAAAGTGTTATAGATAAAAGATGGTGTTTATTTTAAAAATTTTATATTTTCTAAAATGTCAAAAATGCTATTTATAAATAGAGATTTTCTTTGCAACTCCATGTAACTGTGGATATATGGATGGTAATGGAGTGGGTTGGGTTACTGCTTTGCCACCGTCCCCCCCCGCCCTTGCCCCAAAAAAAATTGACGCGCCCCCTCCTTGCGAATCCCATGACTTGCCAATTCACGGGGCGGAGTGTAGGTCTTCCACGCCAATAATTGTCTCTATTAATTTTTTTTAATAAACTTAAAATAGACATTTAAATAAATTCGGGTGGAAGAATTGATATATGAAAGATTATGAATGTAAAATGTTAGAGCATATACAACAGTTTATGTATATTTAAAGAGTATCTTTAGCATTTTAAAAAGTATCATTAAATTTAAAGAGCAATTTTTTTTTTTTTTTTTTAAACATTCTAACATTCTCTTTATTTTTATATTTTTTATTTTACGTTTTCAAGAAGTATTTAATATATTTTCCTCTCATATGTTTTTATCATATATTTCCATCCAATTTGTATATATTATTTAATTAAAATCAACATATTATGTATTGAAAATTTAAATTATTTCAATGCATTTAATAATAGAGAGTGAGTTTGGTTCTCTAAATTAAAATGTTAAATTTGAGAATCCATGAAGAAGAATTTTAAGTATTGACTCTTTAAATGAAAGAGTAATATATGTTTAAAGAGCTTGTTGGAGATGCTCTTAGGATTAACAAAATAAGAATTTGTTATAATATTTGTAGCAAACAAAATACAATATTGAAGTTTTAGTGTAGTGGTTAGGATTTATAATTTCATAGTTTCAACTTGGGTTTGAATCACATTCAACTTATTTCTAGCAAAAATGATATGATTTTTGAAATAAAAATAAAAAAAATAAAATTTGGGGGGGGGGGGGGGGGGCGGGGCCAACTTGGACCCGTCGTGGGGCATGTATCTTTGCTCCAGACCTGTCCCTATTACCTGAATAATTGGGGTGGGACAAGGTCTGGATTGGCTGGTTAAATTGCCATCCCTTCGTGGATTGAAAAAAAAAAATAAATTTAACACGTATTTTTTTTAAAAAAATATTCTTTGAAAAAAAATAGACAATATCTAATGTTCTGAAATTATGTTGGACATGCTGATTCAACAATATTTAAATTTATTGTGCATATTTAAATGTAATGTTGTATTTATTTAATAAAATAAAACTCACATAGATAGCAATCCATAGAATGGATTGGAGACTAAATTTGAACTTAAATATTTATTACTTAGAGGCATAGTTATCAAACCCGGACCGGCCCGGTCGGTTCGAATTGAAAAATCGGCTACCCGGTACCCCAACCGGTCCAGTTCTCCTAATTGGACCGCCCAACAATCGAACAGTTTACAATCCGGAAAAACCTACTGGGTTTTAACTAACCCGGTGACCCGGCGACCCGTCCGGGTTATTGCATAATGAAATTTTTCATTTTTTTTAGTATCCTATTCTACCTAAAAAATGTATCAATTTTTTTTCCACTCTATTAATAAGATTTTGATGTAATAAAATATAATAATTTATGCTAATTTTTTACAAGAATTAGTTGATAATACTAGTAGTCTCGTACTTATTTTGCTAAATACATTTGTGATAGTGATGATTTTCTACTATATATGTAGTTTTTTGTTTGATTTGGACTTGTAGGGTGATATTTAGTAACAAAATTAATATAATGTTTATTAGAGTGTAGTAATTCATAATTTTATGTTTTATTTAACAAAAATCTAATAACTATGCTTAGAGGTCGATGTCACGTAAATTAGAAGTTTTTGAATATTTGTTTCACGTAGATGAATTGGAGATGTTCTAAACTACGTAAACAACACAAGTTAGAATCACTTTTAAATGATTTTATTACGAGTCTTTTGAGAGAACTCTTCAACTTCCATCTTAAAGTTTATTAAACCATGTTAAAAATCTTGCAATAATCCCTCATTAGTTTGGATCTTTATGAAAAGGTGATTTCAAAGAAAGCAAGTTATTTTCTCTCCATTTCTCTCAATGAAAAGCGTAACTTCTGTCTCTTTTTTTTTTTTTTAATTAGCTTGTTTCAAGAAGGAAGATCAATTATTTTTTGCTTGTTTTGGTTGGGGTAAAAAAAAAAAAATCTGTTTTTGTGCTTCAAGGAAAAAGATTATAATTTGTCCATATCAAGAACAAAATAGGAACAAAATATAACTTGTTTTGGTTCGGTTAAATTCTTATGTTTAGTTATTTCTTATAATGAAATTTTCATTTTTCGGAACATGAATTTTGCCTGTAGTCGTTGAAAGTTTCAATGTTAACAGTATATAATTTGGTTAAATATTTGAGCATTATATTATTTCAATTTGAGTGCATTATTTATTGTTTATACTAACTCTTTCCAAATGTTTTGCTACAGATTAAATGATGGTTTGTGGATTGTAATGATGCGTTGAATACGTGGGATTGATTAAACTGGATGGCAACAAGTAATGTTAATTAATTTCAAGATATGTTTCAAGTCCCGAGTTATTATTAATATCGTTAAGTACATCTTTTTCAATACAGAAAACCATGTTGTTGTTTATCTATCAATTTCCAAATCGACACTATAGAGACATTCTTCATAATATTCATAGTAGAAAATACTTTTTGTGTAGTATTAATAACAATCAAATGAATTAATGTCAAAGTTGCAAGGTGAAATGGTAGTGAAAAGCAAGTGGTTATATATCTTTTCTCACAAATCTTGAAGCGTGTTTTGTAGAAGATAAAATGCTTTCAGACACATTTGATATTGAGTGCTTGTTTGATGTAGATTTGTAGCAAATAAAATTGATAAAAGTTGGTGGATTTTATGAAATGTGTGGTTAAAAAGTGGATAAAAGTTGTAGGTGGAATGAAATGTGTGTTTAAAAATGAAGTTTAACTAATTTTTTAGCAAAAACATAATTAGATCAAACATGCTCTGACTTTAGCGGACGTAAAATCTTTAGATTCCAATTTGGGGGGAGGTTTTATCGTAAAAAGTCAACTTATCAATGGATAAAGTTAAATTTTTATTCTCAACGGAATTTTTCATTGTCGGCATTTCATTTTTATATGTTATTACTTAGTTGGTTGATGAGATTTCTTTTGACAAATTAAATTTAGTGTATGTTTGGTAGAGTTTAAAAGTAGTTTTTGAGTAGATTTTGAAAATAAATTAGTAAAATGTGTGGTTGAAAAATTAATAAAAATTGTAGATCCTTTGGTTAAAAACAAGCTGAGAAAAAAAGAGTTTAGAGAAAATTAAACATATTATTATTAAAATATTTATTTTTATAATATTACTAACTAAAAATTCATTTGTAATCTTAAATTATATTTTAATTATTATTAAATTATCAGCAGAATATCACATTAAATAATTCATTTTTTAAAAAAAATTTATTACTCTATTAAATACCTTGAAAATTCAGTTATTTTCCCGTTATGAATAAAAACCAATTAAATTTTACCCTAAAAGAGTTCAATTTCACAGCCTCTCTTTCTTTCTATAGATAACCTATATCAGATTCGTAACATCAATATAAAAAAGATACAAGAAAATCAATTATGGAGACATCGCAGGACCAAACGGCGCTGTTATGGCTAGGGGTGGTCGGCTCGGTATATTGAAAATGAGCTAAGCTAGTCCCAAAATCTGGGCTCGGTTCGGCCCACAAGCTCGTGGGCCGATCAAGCCGGGCTGCCCACGAGATCGAGCAGCTCGGCTCGATCGTGTTCTGAATTCTTTTTTATGGATAATTTTAAAATAAAAAAAAAAGAAAGTATCGGAAATGTTTTATGTTAAAAATTCAAAGTTGAAAATCCTTCTCATTTTTCCGGGATTGAGACTGACTATTTCGAACGTAGACAGAGTTCAAATTGTATACGAACAAGTTGTTAAGTATACAAATTTTTATTAAAATAAGACAAAAAAAATATCAAATACTTATACAAAATAATACTTACTACAATTCCAAATAATATATATTCAAATCTTCAAGTTCTTTGGACATCATTCTATCCACTTTGTCTTGAATTTGAAGTTTGGAGTCGTCCCAATCCTTCAGACATAGTAAGCTTTCTAAAATGTCGGCTTTGAGTCTTGACTTGAAATCAAACAGAACCCTGCCATCTGTACTAAAAGCAGACTCCGATATTACAGTTGATACCAGAGGTGTTAATGGATCATGTGCAATTTTTGAAAGAATTAGGAATTGACGTTGTCTCTACCATCGTAGTATATAAATTTTTTTTTTCTCTCTTTGTCATCTAAAATACTAAACATATCGTGCGCGAAATACCTAACTAACTCTACATGTATATCACTAAAACGGAAATTGGAAGAAGAAGAAGAACCAACTAAATGTTGACCATCTCTATGTGACTAACGTAGCTCCATAAGTCAATGTTATCAGTTGATGACGAAGTATATGTTGGAACAGGGGGTCGTATAACGTTCCTACTGGTCTTTTCAACGTAGACCTTATACATTTGACATAAAGTTTGTTCTAAATTACCACACGTTAGTGGATTCTTGTACGTTAATTTTTGTGAAATTGTCATTATTGTTACTTTCGTACTCTCTAAGTTCAGTCTATGATCCATAATACATGCTAATGGAAATAACATATGCAACTGTTCCCAATATTTTCTAAATTTAGTTTCCATGACATGTATAATATTAGAAAAAAGAGCAAAATCCTTATACATATTAAATTGTTAGCAATATAATAGAAATGATTTAAAACAAGTGGAGTAGTCGGATAATATATATCAGAACATGCATTTGTTGCGTAAAAAAAACTTTCAAAAATTTTCTAACATGGGCAACTATTTTTAGTCACATGCTTGCAAATTATATTTTGAGCTGTGTGAGTGTCGGTCATTATAATATGTAGTAATGCAATATTCGTAACCTTTACAAGATTCAAGTATGAGATATGTTGAATTTCATCTATGACCAATATCAGTACAAAAATATTTTTCTTGCAGCCTATTTTCAACACATAGAGCAACAAAAACTTGTTTTCTTGCTGGTGAAGCCGTAATATAATTAATAACATATCTAATTTTTTCTAATTGTTCTTCTATAAATTTTAATTCATCTTTCATGATTAAATTAAACACATGACATAAACAACGAATGTGAAATAAAATGCTATCAAATTCTGGACTAAAATGTTGAATTAATTGTTCAATTACTATATTGTTGGGGCCTGCATTATCAAATGTAAAACTACGAATCTTAGAATCACATTTGAATTCACGTAACACACCCAATAAAACATGAAAAATATTAACTCCATTATGAGAATAGTCAATTTGTCTAAACGCTAATATTTTTTTATGCATTATCCAATTACTATCAATGTAGTGTGCAGTAGGGGCGGAACCAGGATATGGCAAAGGGGGTGGACTGGGAAAAGGGGAACCACACGGGGGTTTGGCCCGCTAAAATTTTTTGAGTCCATTTTAATGAGAATATAATATTTTCAAATAAGTCATAATCTTTAAAAGCTTACAAGAAGTCATTGCACAAAAATTTCAAGATCTAAAATTAGCAAAAGAAAGTTGTGCCCAGCGATCTTTTATAGCTGCGAATTCATTTATAATAGAATCTATATCTATCCTAACAAACATTTTCATCAGCAGCAAAATGAAAATTTTTAGCAGCAAAAATAATCAATGAATAGCACTAAAATTAATTGATGAACAACAACATGTCAAAAATTTCAACAACACAAACTAAAATTTCAGCGACAACATTTCTAGCAATTCAAACATCAGAAGCAAAATTTTAGCAGCAATTACTTACTAGAATGTCTGAAATGCTGATGAAGTGATGATTTCAAATGGATGCTGCGATTTGCGAAATTAAGGCACGACCAGGAGATGTCTATTGCAAATTTTTGTAGCTAGCAAGGGCAGATTTAGTAGCCAAGTGAGGATTTAGCAGAAGCAAAATTTTAGCAGGCAATGGATTGCTGCTATTTGCGAAGACTTCGAACAAATTAAGGCATGAGACGTTGCTGATGATTTGAAATTGGGTAAACGTGAAAATGACTGATTTTGAATGTGAAAAGGGCTGGTTTGGGCTTGACTGCTGATTTTGAACATGAAAAGGCTGCTAGTTTAAACATATCAAACATTTATTGGGCTGAGCCGCAAGTTTTCATGACTGGGCCTTGATTTTTTATAAGCATATATATCTTGTGGTTTAGAACAGGGTTGGGCTAGGGCCCAGTGAGGCCAAGCCCTAAATCCGCTCCTGGTGTGCAGTTGCAGCCATGTATTCTTTTTGATTATTACATATCTATAAGTTTGACGTAAAAGATAAAACACCGTTATAATTATTATATCATTTGTAATAGATTTTTTCTTTTTATTATGCAAAATAATAGTGTCTTTACGAAGAGTGTTTCTAGAAATAGAAACGCACTTTGGTTGAAGATATTTTTGGATGAAGTTCGTGAAATGAAGATTTTCCACCAAGCTCAATGAAAACTCGGCATTTGCCACCAATTTCGGTAGTCCTTCGCTGCGCATGCTATCTTATAAATATACCCAATTGTTGAGATTGAGATTACTACTGGACCCAGCTCTAGGAGATCCAAACTGGAGTTGCGCCTGATTTGATTCCAAATATTCATGTTTGAATTGACACTTTTTGAAATGTCTGTTTAGATGGGTCGTGCATATCCCCTTTTGCCAGGCTAGCCAGGCTATTTTCTCTTTACATTGTTACACCTGTGCTTTGTGCTTAGGGACTCCGTCTATTAGTTTACCATCGGCACCAACTCAAAATGCTGCCAGCACCTAGCCTTTTGTTTGGTGGCCTTTCGTTTAGTGTTAGAACCGGTGGATGTATGTGTCACCATCTTCTTGAACGTCATCCAAATCAATTAGATCAGTGCTACCTCCAAACTCATCAATAATATAGTTTGGAATTGAAATGTCATTAAGACCACTGCAATCATCATCACTTTGATTGTAGACCATTTGGAATAAAATAATAAAGAAAAAAGTAGAAGATGAAGATGTAGTAGAAAATAAAAATAGAAATGTAGAGAATTACTAGAAGAAGTAGAAAATTAAAATTTAAAATTATAGAGTAATATATAGATAATGAGATATGAGATACTAATTATAAACTAATATTGAAAGATTGAAATTTGTGAATTGTTATTGAATTGAGTATATAATAGATTGAGAGATTGAAGTGTGAAAAAAATGAGCTTAGAATGAGGTATCTATAAGAAAATAAATGATTTTTTTTAAAAAAATTTAAAATCTGTTCAACGGTCACATTTTTGTGACCGTTAAGCACGAGCCACGAGCCACGAGTCACAAATCGGCTCGTATTTTTGCCGAGCTGAACGAGCTCCGCCCTAGCTTGGGCTCGTCCTTAGACGAGTTCGAGCCCATTATGGGCCGAACCGGCGAGCTTACGAACCGCTCAGCCCATTTGCCACCCCTAGTTATGGCCACGGTAGGTGCCAAGGCACTCGCCGTTATCTGCGAACCAAGCCATCAGAGTGTGGTCTTTAGCATGCGAGAAGTGAAGTTCTCCATCCCTATTCTATTATAATATAAAAACATCAATAGCCTCGTGCCCCTTCATCAATGTTGGCCTCATCTTTGATCAATTATTAATACAAAATCAAATAAATCTCATTTTCTCTTTTCTTATGAAAGAATGAGTGAGAAACCATAGTTGTGCTTTTTTATCTGGGTGCGGGATATTAGTGGAGTAGTTTTAAAAGAAAACCTACTCAAGGCATATGAAAATGATTTGAGATCTAACTTATTCCAAAAGTCTTTTGGATGTATCTTTTATGTTAAAAGATTTGAACTACCCTTTTCTATATTGTGAAAATGTCTTAAATACCTTAACAAAAAATGATAGTAACACCCTTACATGTCTAAAATGCCATTTACTATTATAAATAACATTCGGCATTTTTCTCCCTTGAAAATTTGAAAAAAATAACATTCTTCTTTCTCTTTCCATTATTCTTCTAGGGATTAAATCGAAATATAAAAAAGAATTGAAAGTCAACAACACTATATTTTTATACGTATTGTATTGGTAAGATATTTTTCTCACTTTTATGCATTTCGAGTTTGTTTTGCTTTATTTTGTACATATCCATTGCACTTTCTGTTTATTTTAGTGTGTGCTTAACTAATGTTTGGACTGCAATGATGCTGAAAATCAGAATCCCGTTAGGTTAGACTAGTATTATTATGTTGCAATTAAAATTATTGGTCTGTTAACTATTCCATATCTGTTAACAAACAAAGAGGTATGTTAATTGACCCCTGAGTCTATTAACAGACTTCTTTCCTTTTAATCGACTGCAGTATGATAAAAGACCCCTCTGTCTATTAACAGACTCATGTGTAGGATGGCAATGGGCCGAGCCGGCCTTGCCCAGTCTAAGGGACGAGCCAAGCTCGGCTCGTCCCAAATTCATGAGCCCAAACCGGTCCGTGGCTCGTGGGCCACACGGGCTGAGCTACGATCCGCACGTGAACTTATTATTTTAAATTTTTAAAGATTTTTTTTTAATTTAAAAACTTAAAATAAAATAAGTTATGATAAAATTGACATTTAAAATCCTCATCCTCTTTTTCGGGCTTGGAACCAACTACTTTTAGTGTAGACGGATTAAAATTGTACACGAATAAGTTGTTACGTGTACAATTTTTGGTAAACTTAAATTTCAACACTTAAAATTAAGAAAAATTAAATAAATTTACACAAAGTCACAAACTATACTTACACATTTTATGTAGCCAGTTCTTGCACCTCTTCGGCCAATATCAGGTCTAATTTATCTTGGATTCAAAGTTCTGCATTCCACTATCTTTTAAACACATTAAACTCTCTATTATGTCTAGTTTTAGTTTTGATCTCATATCATTCATAATCTTTCTATCTGTATTAAAATCAGACTCTGATGCTACAATTGATACCAGAGGTGTTAGTAGATCGCGTGCTATACTAGAAACAATTGGGTATTGATGCTCATTTTGTCTCTACCACCTAAGTATATCAAAATTATTTCTCACATCTTCATCTAACATATTAAGCATATCGTAACCAAAATATCTAGCTAACTCTAAAGGTGTATCTCTACTACTTATTTCTACATTCGTGGCATGGGATAGTGAAGAAGAAGAACTAGATTGTTGAGTTCTCCTAACGGAACTAAGGAAACTCTGTTATCGTCATTTGATGACAAAGAAGGACTACAAGAGGTCTTCTAATGTTTCTATCGATTTTTGCTGCATAAAATTTGTACATTTTATATAATGTTTTTTTCTAAATTACCATAAATTATTAGATTTTCGTAACTTAACTTATTAGAAATTGTCGAAATAGTATGTTTTGTACCTTCTAAATTTACTCTATGGTCCATAATTGACGCTACCAATACTACTACAATATAAAAAAAAATTACAAATGTCTTATACTTATTAAAATTATTTGCAAAAAATAAAAATAATTTAAAACTAATGGAATTTTAGGGTAATATACACTAGCACATGCGTTTGTGACGTCGAAAAAAACTTTTAAAAATTTTCTCATAAGAATTGCGATTTTTCAATCATATGTTTGCAAATCATATTCTGGACCATGTGAGTGTTGGCCATTATAATAGGTAGTTATAAAATTTTCACAACTTTTACATGTTTGAAGTATTAAATAAGTAGAGTTCCATTTATTGCATATATATGTACACAAATATTTTTTGGAAGAAAATTTTCTATACAAAATTCATCAAATACTTGTTTTCGAGAAGGTGAAGCAATAATATAATTTAGGGCATACCTAATTTTTTTTAATAGTTGGCCTATATACTTTAAAACATCGTGGAAAATTAAATTAAAAATATGACAAATATATTGAACATGAAATAAAATTCTATCAAAATCAGGATTTAATTCTCAAAATAATCTATCTATTACTATGTTATTAGGCGCAACATTATCAAATGTGAAACTGTAAATTCTAGATTCGTAGTTAAATTCTCTAATAATATTCATTAAATAAGTACAAATTTGTATCCCATTGTGAGGGTAGTCAATTACTTTAAAAGCAATTATTCTTTTATGTAAATCCATAATTTATCAATATGATGTAAAGTGGCAGCAATATATCATTTATGATTTATACTGGACCATAAGTCCAAAGTGAATGATACAACACTAGAATATTTAGTTAAATTATTTATTATATTTTCTCTCCTTTTACTATATAAAGCAATACGAAGAGTGTTTCTAGCAAATGGCACATACTTTAGTTGAGAATATCTTTGTATGAATTTGGTGAAAGTGATGACTTTTCACTATGGTAAGCGGGAACTCACCACTTGCCATGTCTTTCTGTCGCATAGAGTCTTGTGAATACACCCAGTTGTTAAAATTCGGACTAGAACTAGAAGATTCATCGAGAGATCTGAACTAAAGTTGAGCTTGATTGGTATCAACTCCCCCACGCTTTTGTATACACTGAGAAAAATGTCGGTTTAGATGGCTCGTGCCACCACTTTTTTGCCATGCAAATTTTTGTTTACAATATTTACACATTGCCTTGAAGATTGGTTGTCCATCTACGGTTGCATCGGTTTGCACTAATTTGAAATGATCCCAACATCGAGCTTTTTTTTTTGCAGCTCTTTGTTTAGTAGTCGAACTAGTTGTAGTAGTAGTGTTGGTCATCCCTAATTCTTCATCGATATCCTCTAAATGGACAATGAGATTTGTGTTTCCAATCCCATAATCATCACCAAATTCAAGAATTGGAATATCATTTAGTATACTAAAATTATCATGCATTTGGTGGCCGGTACTTTCTTGTGTGTTGTATTGATCCATGTAGAAAATAGAAATGTAGAAGTAGAATATAAAATTGTAGAAAATTAGAAATGTAGAAAGCTAGAAATGTAGAAATTCAACTATAAATTGCGCAATAAAAGAGCTAATATTGACATTATAAATTTTTTTTTTTCAGATTGTGTAGGTTGAGAGAGTTGTGAATTTGTGAAGAATTTAGAAGTTTAGGAGGGTATTTATAGGAGAAAAAATTAGCTGATGGAAATAAAATAAAAAATAAAAAATAGGGACTAAAAAGGTCACAAAAGTGACTGTTGGGCTCTAACGGCCTCTTTTTGTCCCCAGCTTTTAAAAAGCTGGGGTTTGTGGCCCACAAGATGAGCCGTGGACCTGGTCCACAAGTCCACTGATGGGCCGGCCCATGGACCAACCCATGAGTCGATCCAACTGGCCGGCTCATCTTTTTCTAGGGCCTCGATTTTTTTTCTTGATTCGTCCCAGGCCTAAGCTCTTTATTCGACTAGCACGGGACCATAATGGGTCGAGCTTTTATTGGCGGCTCATCCCAATCGCCATTCTTACCCATGTGTCTATTAATAAACTGTTGTCTATTAACAAATCCATGTCCTTGTCTGTTAAACTGACCCTGTCCATTTTATGCATATAAAGTAATTGAGATTGTTTAGTTAACATTTTAATTTTAAATTATTGAATTGTAGATATGGATTCGACTATATAGATTGCTGCATTTTATTTTGGTGAGTTTGTTAAGGATGATGAAGACAAATGGACATGAAAATGGAATGGGAGTGATGGAGAAGTTGTGGGAGGATTGTCTATATTTGCTAATATTTCATATAAAGAGCTATATTAGAAAGTACTAGATCTCTGCGAGGTTGATTCCTATTTACATGTAATATAGTTGGGATTTTTTCTCCCTAGAAATATATATTTTTTAGTTTCAATCAAGTTTTTTTCAGACAAACAAGTGCAGTGGTTTGTATCTTTTAATGAGCAAGGCCATTATTATCCCATTTGCGTAATACTCGTGAGCAAATTTCTAATCGAGCATGCACACATAGTAGTTAATGTTCCATTTGAGTTTCAATTTGATGCCAAAGATGGAGTAGATCGTGAATACAAATGGAATGTAGTAATCTTCATTGTGAATTGTAAACAAATGATGACAATGAATTGGACCGAAATGAAAACGATTATTGGGATGGATTGGAGATAACAATGTAGATATTCTCACTCAAAATTGTAACAATGTTTCTTTCTCTATACATGGACCCGAGATGGTTCGAGACAACGGAGAAGAAAATTACTTTAAAAATGAGTACATTGTCGCTTCAACTCATACATCACATATGATTCATGAGGATGAAGCTTTGAAGACTACCATGTTTTTAGCAAAAAAAGATCTTAAAATTTTCATACACATGCTTGTATTGAAGTACAACTTTGAATTCATAGTAAATAAATCAAATAAGGAAACATACACAATTCTTTGCATAGATGTCAATTGCAAATGGCATTTGCAAGTAAAAAAGTTCAAACAACATGATTATTTTCATGTTCGCGAATATACACGTGAACATACTTGCTCTTTGATTATTCGACACAATGATCATATACATGCAAGTTCGTGGGTTATTGGAAAACATATCATGCCAAAGTTTCAAAACTCTAACACTGTATATAGACATGAAGATGTCATCAAAAACATTCGTCGGGACTTCGGAGTGGATATAAGTTATCAAAAGGCGCGTGAGAATGTGCTTTAAAAGATCTAAGGAGTTCACATGAGGATAATTATGCTAAATTGGCCTCATATAGCCATAACTTGGTTAGAACTAATCATGGCATATCATTATCTCTAGAGATTGACACTGTCAATTGCTTCAAGTTCTTTTTTAGGGCTCTCGGACCTTTCATTTACATATTTCACTCTTCAATATAGTCGGTAATTATTGTGGATGGAACATTTCTGAAAGAAAAAAATATAAAGTTATCTTGATTGTTGCTACTTATAAAGATGCAAATATTTAAATATATCTCCTTGGCATAGTTGATTCCGAGAATGATGCGTCCTGGATTTGGGTTTTTACGAAGTTGAAAGAATTAACATGTGATAATGAAGATCTTATTTTGATATCGGACCGGCATTAAAGTATTATGAATGATGTTCAAAATGTTTATCCTAATGCACATCATGGCCTTGCATTTATCATATAAAATGCAACATAAGGACCAATGCTCAAAAAATTGAGATTTTGTCATTGTTTAAGAAAGCGACGGTGGCTTATATTGTAGAAGAGGTTGGGAATTATATTGAGCCAAATTAACAGTATAGATATGAATGTTGGAGATTATTTAGACAATGAAAATCTTAAAAGTTGGGCCAGGTTAAATTTCAAAAAGAACCATTACAATATCATGACATCAAACAATGTAGAGTCACTGAACTCATTGTTTAAGAAAGATCGGGAGTTTCCAATACTTGCATTGGTTGGGAGTATTAGAAAAATTTGCAAAAATGATTTTAGCAGTGGCATGTAGATGTACAAGCACTCCTCCAACAATGGAAGAGAAACTTCGCAAGAATCATGATAAGGCCAAGAAGTTTGTTGTAGATCCCATCGATCAAGTTTCGTATGCCGTGAGCAATAGAATCATGACTTGTACTATTAAATTGGATGAAAAAACTTGTATATGTAGGCAGTTTCAATTAGAACATTGACCGTGCAAGCATGCAGTCGCAGCGGCAAAAGAATGTAGGTATTCAGTCCACATGTTGTGCTCTCCGTATTATACTGTTGATTATTGTAGAGTAGTGTATGCTAACACTATTTTTCATGTGTCAAATGACGTTGATTGGGAAGTTTCTAAACATGTTAAGTTTCTCAATATGTTTCTACATATAATTAAATGACATGATGGATGTAAACGAACAACAAGGATACCATCAACTAGAGAGTTTTCCAAGAGACATAAATGTAGCAGGTGCGGATCAACTGGGCACAACATCGACTAACATGTACAAATCAGATACCATTGACTAATAGAAGATTAACAAATTGATAATATATGTACTATAATACTCAAGCTTCACACTACTCACTAGTCACTTGGACAATATAATTCATACATTACATGCCATTCATATGTTATTTTCATTGCATCATCATGCCATGACTCATTCTTACTTATGACAAGTATGACAGGTAGATTTTATATATATTCTTGTATGGTGTTAATTGTCAATCTTTTCCAATTTAGTGATGATTTTGTATTGGAATATTGAAGAATGTGTGGGGATTAAGGTATTGGATAAGTGTTGGATACTGATTGGATAAGTGTTGGCAGTTTTGGAAATGCCACAAGCATAATCGGTAATCTTACACACTTTTTACTCAGTTGGATCAAATTGGCTCAAAACCCTAGGTGGATAATCAATATGTTTTTGGAGATATTTTATTATATGAATCATTTTTTTTTTAATATAGGATAAGGATAATAGGTACTTGTGATGATGAAAGTGCAATTTTGCCGATCGAGCGAGAATCAAGTATAGTCGGGTGCAATCGGATAAGAAAGTTAAGCGAGCGGATCAAATCTATTGTTTGGAATTAAAAAAGGATCTATTTGAAATTAATAAATTTTGTATTTGGATCAAAATAATATGAGTACACTGGATTTTATCTTGCAAAGGCTGAATAAAAATCATATTTTTACTATAAGTTGACACCTCAAGCTTAAAAACCACCTCATGTTTGTCTAACCTTTATCTTAGAGCCCTTTTCTTAACCTCTAAGTTGTTTTCAAAACCATAAACCACTTACAAACCTTATCTCACTCTCTTAACTCTCATCTTGACCTACTCAAATTATCTCCAAGTGGCCCTAAGTGAAAGAGAAGGAAAAGGAAGTAAAGACCATTAGAACCAAGAAACTAAAGTTGAATTCTGGATAGGTGAGTATAGTTCAGGTTTTGGTGCACTTGACGGTATCCTTGTGATTGAGTATTGGTACCGCAGGTGGGATACTTCTTGGGTGATCACATGGGGAGATAGATGGAGCTTCTGGTGGTCCAAGAGGATGGTTCACTCGACTACGTTGATATGATATTGGCCATTTGATTATTGATTATTGATATTGATATTGCGCAGAACTCTTTTTCGGTGCATAATAGTTGGGTCAGGGGCCCCAAAGAAAAGAAAGTATTTTAAAATAAATGTTCTCAAGATCATTTTATGCATATTTGAATATGTTACATTTCTATTTGATGTTTTAAATAGAAATAACAGTACATCCTACATTCACACTCACTACATATATGGTTTTTACTTATTAGGCATTAACTCATGTAGTTCTTGCATTGTAGGTGATCATGGGAAGCCTAGTGACTTGTAGAGAATTTGGCTGGCTGTTGGAGCTCGTGAATGTTTTCGAGGCTCAATGTACATGGATGATGACCAGTTGGATTACTTTTGTGGGTTGTGGTTTAGGTTATTAAAGTATTTTGTTTTATGATTTTAAAAGGCGATATTATAATATATTACTTTTGTAACCTTATTGTAAATAAGTATGGTGTAATGTATACTTCATGCAATTTATTATGTTTAGTATGATTTTTAAAATATACTAAGTTATTTGTGTAAAGTTGGCTATTATCTTTCGTAGTGGGAAAAAAAATGTTCACACATGGGTACACATGATTATGAAAATGTTTTTCAACAAGTACATATACATGTTAGCATATAAGGATGAAAAGGGAGTGTTCCAGAGAGTGGTATCAGATCATAGTTTGAATGGTTCTGTAGACTATCTATGTACATGAACTCAGAAAATAAAAGTGCACAACCATGCCATTAAGTTTTATTTGTTAAATTATTTATTGCATGTCTCATGAAGAATATTGGCTAAATTTTGTTACAATTTGTGCAAAAACTATTGTTTCCATGGTGAGGACACGAGGCAATACTAGTAGTGTATCTGGAACCCCAAGAGGTACCTAACTCATATAATAATCGCGATGTTGTTGTTATTAGACTTACAGAGCTTGTTGAGCGTCAATCACAACATATCCAACAATTTATGCAGCAAATGGATATGGGAGAACAACACATGGCTGGATTTGTACAACCACAGCAAATAGAAGGGCAGTTGGAAACAGTTGGTGAAAGATTTCGAAAGCTGAATCCACAGATATTCGTGGATACATTAGACCCTATAGAAGCAGATGATTGGTTAAGAACTTTGGAGAACATGTTCAGATATAGCAGAGTTTCAGAGGAAGAAAAAGTAATATGTGCATCTTTTATGCTTAGATGTAGTGCTGGACTGGTGGGATACTATAAATGGTATAGAAGACACCAATGCTATGACTTGGGACAGATTTAAAGAGTTGAACCACAATAAGTATTTCACAGCCTCAGTTCGTGCTATGAAAATGAATGAATTCATACTGTTGTGACAGGGAGGTATGACAGTTGGAGAATATATTTGCAAATTTGAACAGCTATCTAGGTTTGCTGCACATATGGTCAACATTGATGTATTGAAAGTTGAAATATTTCTCGAGAGGTTAAGGCCTGAATTATATCGAGATGTAAACATGGCTGGAATCCAAGGTGTATCTTATTCTCAAATAGCTGAAAGGGCACTAGTAGCAGAACAAGTTGAACAAAAGAATCATTCGTGCTCGAGAGAATTAGTGACAATTTAGAGAGGTTCGGGGACAACGTTGGGATAGAAATGAAAAGAAGAGAGCATTTCAAGACAAGGTTCAAAAACCTAAATTTTAGCTAAGACAAGGACAACACAGTGGGATTAGAACAAACGTCCCAAGACTGACCAAGGTAAAGTACTGACGCAATCTTCTTGCCCTAGATGTGGATGTCAGCATACTGGAGCTTGCTCTACTGAGACCAGGACATGTTATGTATGTGGAAAGGTAGGACATCTGGCTAGAGCATGCCCCAATAATTCCAATAATATAGGACATGAGATAGTGCCATCTAGAGTGTTCACTATCACTAGAGCAGATGCTGAGATAAATCCAGATATGTAACAGGTAAATTTTGTCTCTGGCATTCCAGCATTTGTACTATTTAATTCTGGAGCTACAAATTCATTTGCATCAACTGAGTATGTGAAGAGGTTGGGTAGGACGCCTGATATTGAAGAAATTAATTATTACGTGACTATTCCATCTGGAGATATGCATCAAACTAATCAAATATTGAGAGCTTGTGTTATCAGAATAGAAAATCTAGAACTCTATATTGATTTAATTGTATTAAAATTGAAGGATTATAACGTGATTTTGGACATGGATTCATTATCAAAATATCAGGCTACTATAAAATGTAAAGAAAAGTCAGTAACATTTCAACCTATATGGAAGGAAATTTTCACATTTATTGGGATTAGAAAGGACTTTAAGGTTCTAATCATATCAGTACTAAAAGCACAACGTTTATTAGATAGTGGTTGTGATAGATATTTGGTTAGTGTTATGAATACTGAAGTACAACAGAGCCCGTTCCTTAGTGATGTACTAGCGCATCGGTACAAGAATTCTTAGAGGTATTCCCTGATGATCTACCTAGTATACCACCTAATCATGAGATAGAATTTGTGATTGACTTAGTTCTAGGTACCTCACCAATATCTAAAGCTCCATCTAGAATGGCCCAGCTGAGCTAAAAGAGTTAAAGATACAATTATAAGAATTGTTAGATAAAGATTTTATTAGACCAAGTTTTTCTTCGTGGGGTGCACCTCTACTCTTTGTTCGAAAGAAGGATGGTATGATGAGGTTGTGTATTGATTATCGAGAATTGAACAAGATTACAATAAATAAAAAAAATAAGTATCAATTGCGGAGGATTGGTGACTTGTTTGATCAACTACAAGGTGCATCTATATTTTCTAAGATTGATTTGCGATCAGGGTATCATCAATTAAATATAAAGAAGTGGACATTTCCAAGACAGCCTTTAGTACAACATATGAACATTATGAATTTTTGGTTATGCCATTTTGGTTAAAAAATGCCCCAGCAACTTTTATGTATTTGATAAATCTAGTATTTAAGGATTTCTTTGATAAGTTTGTCATTGTATTTATTGATGATATCATCATTTATTCACGTACTAAAGAAGATCATACTGAACATTTGAGAATGGTACTTCAAATCTTGAAATAAAAGCAGTTTTAAGCTAAATTTAAGAAATGTGAATTTTGGCTCATTCGAGTAGTATTCTTGGAGCATGTGATATCAGGAGAAGGAATATCAGTAGATTCAAGTAAAGTACAAGCTGTCAATAATTGGCCACAACCCACGAACCCTTTAGAAGTACAAAGTTTTATGGGCTTAGCTGGATATTAGCGTAGATTTGTTGAAGGGTTCTCTAAAATAGCTACTCCTTTGACATAGTTGACACGGAAGGATGTGACATTTAGATGGACAGATGCTCGTGAACAAAGTTTTCAAGAATTAAAGAAGAAGTTAACATCAGCTCCAATCCTTTCAATACCATCAGGTACAAGAGGGTTTGTGGTATATATTGATGCTTCAAAGCATGGTTTGGGATGTGTATTGATGCAAAATGGCAAAGCGATTGCATATGCATCTAGGCAACTCAAGGAGTATGAGAAAAACTACCCTACACATGATCTAGAACTTGCTGCAGTAGTGTTTGCACTTAAAATATGGAGACATTATCTGTATGGGGAACGATGTGAGATATACACTAATCATAAGAGTTTAAAGTACTTCTTTACACAAAAAAAGTTGAATATAAGACAGTGGAGATGGTTAAAGTTGGTAAAAGACTATGATTGTGTTATCAACTATCATCCTGGAAAAGCTAATGTCGTAGCTAATGCATTGAGTAGAAAATCAACATTAAGTGCTGCAACTATAACTGTGACTCAAAAATCAGTATTAGTTGATTTACAAAGAATGGGTATATAAATTGCACCGCCAGCATCGTTGGAGGCCAAATTTGTGGCCCTTACACTTCAGCCAACATTGATTAATAAAATTCAACAAGGTCAACAAGTGGATGAGTATTTTCAAAGGTGAAGAAAGATATAAATTTTGGGAAATCTGCAGATTTTCAGCTATCCAAGAACAATATTTTACGATTTAGAAGGCAGTTGTATGTGCCAAATGTGGAAAACATTCTAGATTATATTCTAGCTGAAGCAATGCGACACCTTAATCAATACACTCGGGAGCTTCCATGATGTACAGAGATTTGAAAATGCATTATTGGTGGTCGAACATGAAAGGTGACATAGCTAAATATGTGGAACAATGTTTAATATGTTAACAAATCAAAGCAGAACACAAAAACCCGTGGGAACTTTACAAACATTGCTTATCCCATAATGGAAATGGGAAAGAATTACAATGGATTTTATGGTAGGGTTACCAAAGACTGTTAAGGGATATGATGCCATTTGAGTTATTGTTGATAGGTTGACTAAATCTGCTCATTTCTTTCCAATCTGCTCTACTTATTCAATGGATCGATATGCACAACAATATATACAAGAAGTGGTTAGACTTCATGGGTGCCATTATCTATTGTATCCGATAGAGATTCTAGATTCCTATCTTCTTTTTGGAAGAGTTTATATAAGGCTTTGGGAACATAGTTATATTTTAGCACAACATACCAGCCCAAACTGATGGAAAATCAGAGCGAACAATAAAAACATTGGAAGATATGCTCAAGGCTTGTGTATTGGATTTCCAAGGTCAATAGAGTAAATTTTTGCCTTTGGTGGAATTTTCATACAACAACACCTATCATGTTACAATTAGAATGGCTCCTTACGAAACATTATATGGTAGAAAATGTTGATCTCCAGTTCAATGGGATGATGTTGGAGAAAAGAGATTATTAGGCCCGAATATGGTCCAAGAAATGACAAAAGCTGTAACTCAAATACGTCAACGTATGCAAACTACCTAAAGTCGACAAAGCTATGCAGATCGAAGGAGAAGAATGTTGGAATTTTCAGTAGAGGATAAAGTGTTTTTAAAAGTAGCACCAATGAAAGGTATTATGAGATTTGAAAAAAAGTGAAAACTTAGCCCGACGCACATTGGATCATTTCAATTGTTGAGAGAATTGGAGACGTTGCTTATAAATTGGACCTACCTTCATCATTGTTACAAGTACACAATGTATTTCATGTATCTATGTTAAGAAAATACATTGCAAGTCTCTCACATGTACTAAAGAGTGAACCTATGAATTTAAAGCCATATTTGAGCTATGAAGAAAAGCCTGTTGAAATTCTTCAAAGAGAAGTAAAGCAACAAAAACAAGAAAATTCCATTAGTTAAAGTACTGTGGCAAAATCAGCCAACAGAAGAAGCAACTTGGGAAAGGAAAGATCAAATGTGGAATAAATATCTAGAACTTTTTCGGTAAACAAATTTCAAGGATGAAATTTTTATAAGGAGGGAGAGATGTAATACTCAAGTTTCACACTGCTCACTTGGACAATATAATTCATGCATTACATGCCATTCATGTGTTATTTTCATTGCATTGTCAAGCTATGACTCATTTTTACTTATCACAAGTGTGATAAGTAGATTTTATATATATTCTTGTATGGTGTTAGTTATCAATCTTCTCCAACTTAGGTGATGATTTTGTATTGGAATATTGAAGAATGTGTGGGGACTAAGGTATTGGATAAGTGTTGGATACTGATTGGATAAGTGTCGGTGGTTTTGGAGATGCCACAAGCATAATAGATAATCTTACACGCTTTTAACTCGGTTCGATCAAATTGGCTCAAAACCTTTATTTGGATAATCAATATATTTTTGGAAATATTTTATTATATGAATGATTTTTTTGGTTATAGGATAAGGATAATAGGTACATGAGATGATGACAGTGCAATTTTGACGACCGAGCGAGAATCAAGTATACTAGAGTGCAATCGGGTAAGAAAGTTAAACGAGCAGATAAAATCCATTGTATGAAATTAAAATAAGATCTATTTGCATTTAATACAAGTTGTATTTGGATCAAAATAATATGAGTACACCGGATTCTAGCTTGCAAAGGTTGATTTGAAATCATATTTTTACTACAAGTTGACACCTCATGCTTGTCCAACCTTTATCTTGCAGTTCTTTTCTTAACTTCTAAGTCATTCTCACGAACATAAACTACTTCTAGACCTCATCTCACCCTCTTAACTCTCATCTTGACCTCCTCAAATTGTCTCCAAGTGAAAGAGAAAGAAACGGAAGTAAAGACCATTAGAACCAAGAAGCTGAAGCTGAATTGTGGACATGTGAGTATAGTTCAGGTTTTTGTGCAAAACTTTGGGTGTTTTCAGGAATTTATGATTTTTTAAACCCCTGGGAATCTTTATAAACATGTTGGGGGTGCTGTTTGTGGTGTTATCATGATTAAAATTGGATATATAGCTGTAAGAACTTGAATGAAACACCAAGGGCAGATATTGGATGATTGCTGAATTTAAGTTGTTCATTCTATAATTTTGGATAATATCTTAAATAAAACCTATATTTATCAACATAGATGATTTTATATAAGAGTCAAAGATTTGGATATGAGCTTCCACGGGTAAATACCTAAGTTAGATATGTTAATTCAATAAGAACTCAATAACAATCATCTAGAGGTATCACGTGTTCTATGTTTTGTTTAGGAGCTCATCTTGCTGTTGTAATTACATTATTTTAGACCAGTTATGACATGATTATCTTCATATATATGTTATATAAGTATGGTGAAATTTTGGGAGTGACTGAATGTGGAAAAGGGTGTGACTTGACAGCAACCGAATGCCAAAAACCTGAATCTGCCCATGTAGAAATTTGGCATTTTCCAACCTTTTCATGTTGTTATTGAATTTTAATGCTTGAAGAATTGACTTGGCTATCCTTTGGGGTCCTAGTACATCAATTTTATGGGAAATTGTTAGAGTTATGGTGATGTTTTAGGATCTACTTTATAACTTGAAAAGCTTGATTTCTAGTTAGTGTATTTTGGTACTAAATGTCTTAATATGGGATTGTGTGTATTAAGCTTACCAAGTTGAGGGATGGTATTACAAGTTGTGTATCCATTTACAACTACAATCCAATGACATAATTTGTCTTGAAGTAATTTTTATTGATCCTTTTCGTGACACTTTCTATATCTTTTTTATGAGTTTATTATGCATTTGACGTTGGTCACGTTAATTGAGAAGTTGTTTCTAAAGCACATTGCCTATCATTTTGATTGAGCATGCCATTCATGAGAATTTACACATGCATGCACGTCATATGTGCATAGTTGAGAATATTGCATGCACGATGTAAAATGAGAAATGAATTTACATGATAAAAATATTTTATTGACCACTACTAGTGCACTGAGGCATGCGAGACATGCTTATGTGATATTTGCTAGTACTGCAAGTGGGGGACTTCTCAACTGATCACAAAGAGAGATATGAGGAGTCTTTGATGATCATATGAGGATGATCCACTTGACGATATCCTTGTGATTGAGTGTTGGTGTCGTGGGTGGGATACTTTTTGGGTGATCACAGGGGGAGATAGGGAGAGCTTCTAGTGGTCCCAAGAGAATGGATTACTCGACTGCATTAATTTGATATTGGCCATTTGATTATTGATATTGCGCAGAGCCCTTTTTTGGTGCATAGTAGTTGGGTCAAAAGCCCAAACAAAAGAAAATATTTTAAAAGAAATGTTCTCAAGATTATTTTATCCATATTGCATTAGCTCATGTAGTTCTTGTATTGTAGGTGATCATGGGAAGCCTAGTGCCTTGTAAATAATTTGGCTGGCTGTTGGAACTCCTGAATGTTTTCGAAGCTCAATGTACATGGACGATGACTTGTTGGATTACTTTTGTGGGTTGTGGTTTTGGTTATTAAAGTATTTTATTTTATGGTTTTAAACGGCGATATTATAATATATTACTTTTGTAACCTTATTGTAAATAAGTATGGTGTGATGTATACTTCATACAATATATTATGCTAAGTTATGTGTGTAAAGTTGGCTATTATCTTTCGTAGTGGAAAAAAATGTTCACACACAGTTACACCTGATTATGAAAATGTATATCCACAAGTACATATATACGTTAGCATATAAGGATGAAAATGGGGTGTTACATGTACATTTAAGAAATGAATGTTTATAATGCAATTAGAACATTTAAGAATTAATGAGAATTGTATTATCGTTTTTTGTAACTTATGTTTGCTATGGATTTATTGTATTTCGTTTATGAATTTATTTCTTTGTAATGTTGATCAATTTACGTAGAACCCTCCGTTAACAATTGATTAGTTATAACTAGAGTCTGATAAAGTCTGTTACGCATAGTCTGTAACAGAACATGCCCAGACTGTTCCTAACCGACCATGGTCTATTAACAGACTGTGATCAATTTTGTACATTTTGTTAACAAACATTGGTTGGTTAGAATTAACAGACCATGGTTTGTCACGATCCAAAGCGAAAGTCGTCCTTATTGAAAATAAGTGATCCCTCTTTGTCCCTTCAACCAAAACCTTATCCATCATCTTTGTCACCTCAACCAAACCTTATATGTCCTTCTCACCCCCACCCCCACCCCCACCCCACCCCCCCCCACCCCACGTTTGCTTAACCAAAACCCCATCTGTTGTCCCCTTCGTCCCCTCCGCCACCCCATCGGTACTCCCTTAGACATGATAAAATGTTTAAAGAGAAAATAAAAACTATCACAATTGGATAAACTTGTAAGACACGTCATTATTTCACAAAGTTTAGACTAATCTGACCTTTGTGTAAACAGTGCTTAACGAATGTTAACTCAGTTTCTGGATTTATTGTATTCCATTTAGACATATGCTAAAATGTTCAGAAAGAAAATAACAACTAAGTTTCACATTTCACAATTAGATAAACTTGTAAGATACATCATTATCTCACAATGTTTAGACTAATCTGACGTTTTTGTAAGTAGTTCTTAACGAATGTTAACTCGGCGTCTGTATTTATTGAATTCCTTTTAGACATATGCTAAAATGTTTGGAGAGAAAATAAAAATTGTGTTTCCAATGTCACAACTGGATAAACTTGTAAGATACGTCATTATTTTAAGAAGTTTAAACTGGTCTGAAGTTTTCGTAAATAGTGCTTAACGAACGTTGACTCGACATTTGGTAAAATGTTTGGAGATAAAATAACAACTAAGTTTTAAATGTCTCAATTGGATAAACTTGTAAGATACATTATTATTTCACAAAATCCTAAGCATTAGACCTGTCTGTTAATGTAGACTTAACAACAATGAAAAATTCATAACATTTAACATAAATTATAATGGAGATTACTTAGTACAAACATTTAACATATTTACAAAGTCGAATAACAAAACACTATGGGTGGGTCATAGTTAAGTGTATACAAGTCGGAAGTTAGCATATTCCTCCACACGGACATGTAATGGTTGTCAATAAGGAATACTGACTATCTAATGCTTAGGATTTCGATATACTTGATTGTAAATACACCATAATCACCAACACGAGAAATAGTATAATATCAATTAAAATTGCAAGTAAAATTCATATTTATAATTATGAACTTAAAATATGTTTTGTTTAGTTGTGCCGTGCACCATTTGAACTACTAGCCTATTCTGAATCAGAATATTGGTTGCCTTAGCAAGAATCGGGATGAGGAAGTGCACATACTCTAAAGTCTTCTCAAGCTGACCTTGGGTAAGACAGCTCTAATCGAGGTCGTATACATAGTAGATTTGGCAAAATCGACCTTAGCTGCAAACTATTGTCCATTTACTAACACTAGAATGTATAGATATGTACACCATTCCACTTTTGACCTAATGATGATGACTTCCCCTGCACAAAGTCAAAGAGATAAGCTCTCATCTTGAAATGATCATGCTCCGTGTCTTTACTCATCTGCGCGAAGTCCAGAGCATTTTTGAACACGAAGTCTAGAATAATTCTCCTATTGCTAAATGATATTAGATGCGTATAAACTCAAAGACGCAATAGGTACGCCGCCTAGTCCACATGTTACAATAATGGAAAATAGAGCGTAAATAACAATATACAACATATGAACATACTTAACATTAAATTGTGCATATATAGTCTGGGAGCCACTTCCCGTCGGTCAATACATCATTAAGAGCATGTTTGGTTTAGTTTTTTTAACTTTTTTTTTTTTCTCAAATTTATTTTCAATCACATATTTCATAGGACCCTCAACTTTTATTAATTTTTCAATCACACATTTCATTAATATTTTTCAAAATATCATAAAAAACCTACTTTTAAACTCCACTAAACAGACACTAAATCATTCATTGGCGTATGTGATTCGAATTCTCTCCAATTGAAGAGCGACACTCAAAAAAGAATGTTAGCAAATGCATCAATAACTATAAATGCCTACATTAGTTGCCCACTTCCAAGTTTATAGTACCATTTAAGGAACTATGTCTTCTTCCCTGTGTCGGAAGATGTTGAAAAAGACATTATTTGAGTACAGTTACTTTGAGTGCCACATGGGTTACATATTTGTTCAATATTGATATGCAAATTGAAATAATAACAAACATTGAATAAGATGACACAATCGCAATTACCTATATTTACCAACCGTATAATGAACTCGTTTCACTTTGATAAAATGGTGAACAAAACTAGTCAGTAAAAAAAATAAACTAAAAGAGAAACTCGAGTCATGTTGAAGTAGTCAAGGGTGGAACCTGGATATTTTGGAGATTGAATTGCTGCTGGGAAAAAAAAAAAAAAATTGCACCTCAAGATCAGATTGTCATTGAATTTGCTGCGATCCGGTTTGGTTTGATTAAGTTCTGAAGATAACCGAAATATATCGAGAACCACTGGAAATCTTGCAATTGTGGGCACAGAACTCTTCTTGCATGAAACATGCAGCAGATAGAGCAAAGCCAGGTCGAATGAAAATGGAAACCGGAAATGCAAAAGGACAACTACTATTATTTGAAAGAAGTAGGACACACGATTCTTTAATGCTAGATTAACTTACAAGCTATGACCGGGTATGAAAAGTGCTTCCAAATCAGTAGGTTTGTAAGAAACCAAGTCGTCCAGCTCAACCCAAAGATAACCCATTCTGCGCAGGCCCTCCACGACACCACCTCCGCACCAGACAGACTCTACACTGACAATCGCTTGATCACTAAGCACGCGAGGTGTGGCCAATTAGAGGACGCCCGCCAACTGTTTGAACAAATGCCTCAGAAAAACATTGTTACTTGGACTTCACTTGTTTCGGGCTATGCCCAACATGGAAAGGTAGACCAATGCTTCAGCTTGTTCTCTGAAATGTTATCCCATTACAGACCCAATGATTTTGGTTACGCGAGCGTGCTCTCTGCTTGTGATTACTCACGTGGCGTGCAAGTGCATTCACTTGCTTTGAAATCCGGTTTTTACTCGTGGGTTTATGTGGCTAATGCTTTGATCACAATGTACTGGAAAAACAGTAGTGAAGCCAGAGTTGAGGCTTGGAAGGTGTTTGATAACATGGAGTTTCGCAATCTTGTTACGTATAATTCGATGATTGCGGGGTTCTGTATGCATGAACAGGGGTATAAAGCTATGAGCTTTTTCATAACAATGTGTCGTGATGGTTTTGGATTAGACCTTGCTACACTTTTGAGTTTACTTTCTTCTTTACATGGAGGTGATGAGGGCAGCGGTTATCTCGTGGGGCTTCAGTGTTGTTGGCAATTACATTGTGTTGGTATTAAAACAGGGTTGGCTTTGGATGTCAGACTGGTGACTACTTTAGTGAAAGCTTATTCTACTCTTGGAGGAGAGGTAGATGATTGCAATAAATTGTTTCTGGAGACAAGTGGGTTGCACCGGGATGTTGTTTTATGGACTGGAATTATGACAGCATTCGTTGAAAGGGATCCCGGACAAGCTCTTTTCCTCTTTAATCAGTCGCGCAGAGAGGGTATATTTCCAGACTGTTATGTATATTCGACTATATTGAAAGCTTGTGCTGGCTTTGTTACAGAGAGGCATGCCTCAGCCTTGCATAGTCAAGTGATTAAAGCAGGTTTCGTGGATGTTATAGCGCTTGAAAATGTGCTGGTTCATGCTTATGCAAGGTGTGGCTCAATAGATAAAGCGAAGTCAGTTTTTGATGAAATGGAATTGAGGGATATTGTTTCTTGGAACTCTATGTTGAAGGCTTATGCGATGCATGGGATGGCCAGGGAAGCATTGAAACTTTTTGATCAAATGGATGTCAAAGCGGACGAGGCAACCTTCGTTGCATTGCTTTCAGCTTGCAGCCATGCTGGACTGGTGGATGAAGGAACTAAGATATTTGATACCATGTATGAGAAACACAGTATTTTTCCTCAACTCGATCACTATGCTTGTATAGTCGATATTTTAGGGAGAGCTGGGCAAGTTCGCCAGGCTGAGAAGATTATTAGACAAATGCCCATGCAACCAGATTATGTAGTTTGGAGTTCTTTGCTTGGAGCATGTAGGAAACATGGTGAAGCGCATCTTGCCAACTTAGCATCATCAAAGTTAAAGGAATTGGATCCAAAAAATTCATTGGGATATGTTCTATTATCCAATATATGTTGCTCGACTGGTAGTTTTGATGAAGCCGGTTTTATAAGGAAGAAAATGGATGGAGTGGGGGTCAGAAAAGAACCTGGTTTAAGCTGGACTGAAGTAGGCCATAAAGTACACGAGTTTGCTTCTGGTGGGCGGCAACATCCACAGCGAGTGGCAATATGTGTCAATCTGGAGGACCTATTGGGACAACTGAAGAAAATAGGCTATGTTCCGGAGACAAATTTGGTTTTACATGATGTAGAAGAAGAACAAAAGGAGGAGCAACTATATCACCACAGTGAGAAGCTGGCTTTGGTCTTTTGTTTGATGAATGGCAGTGATTCGAACTGCAATAGGGGCGTTATTAGGATAATGAAGAATATACGCATCTGTTTAGACTGCCATACCTTTATGAGATTGGCATCAAAGCTTGTTCAGAGGGAGATCATTGTAAGAGATGCAAATCGTTTCCATCATTTTAAGGACGGGGTTTGCTCTTGCAATGACTATTGGTGAATAAATTATTTTGTTCACTCCTGAAAGAATGGAGTTCAATATTTTCTCTCCGACTCACAATCATGAGTTCTCTTGCGCAATGCAAGGGATGGATCATAGAAAATCCTAATTCCCCAGATAAGTAAGCTTTTGATTCTCTTCTATTTCTTTATTTCTGTGGACTGATATTTTTCTTATCTGTTTACATCTGGCAAATGATAAGGATCTGGCCTTGATTTCTGATGCTGCCTTCCTCTTTCGTTTCTCAGGTTTCACATCCACTGAGATCCTTTACCCACTGTTTCAATCACAGGCAATGTATGAACATTGTGTCCCTTCAAAAATTGTTTCTTAGATCCCTTACAGATGAAAAATGTGAGCTTCAATCAGATCTTGGGATAAAAGCATGATAAAGAACTTGTCAATAATTTTGGTCAGCTATTTGGTGGGAGCATGCTTATTTTGGCACATCATGAGTACTAACATATAGGGAGGATCGGATAATCAGCTAATCAAATCTAGGTTATGTTCCTATTGTAATTGTGGTTACATTTTTTGATAATTTGGATCCCGAGACATCATGTATTGGCCGAGCCTATGTTGTGATTTTGAGTGGATGTAATGTCTATTATGGGCACTATCTTGCTCTCATGCCGCAACCTTAGTTGGAATGTGTAGAATGGGTGCATTTCTTTAATTTCAGTGCAAGACAGCATTGGTTACACCTTTGTGGGCAAGACTTGGAATATGGTGGAGGACACGCGCAGATGGAGCAACATACAAGGCATAGGTTGTTGGCATGGCATGTGAACGGCGCATTCAGGCAAGCGTGATGTTGGGTTTTGATCCTAAATAAACATCGGGACTATGATGATTTGATGAGCGTAATTTTAGTATACATGTTACCCGCTTATCTTATTTGTTATTAATTATTCATTGATAAAAGTACTAATTAATGTCTTATTTGAATTAGGACATATTATGAACAACTATGAAGATTTGGGGACTAAGATGGAAGTTTTTGAAAGTATGGGACCAAATATAAAGCTTTGGAGAAAAAGGATTGAACTTGCAATTAAAACATGAAGTGTGGACCAAATAAAATATGCATCAAAACTTGGAGGACCAAGTGTGCAAATAAGGGATTGGAACCAATTTTGGCAGCAATTGATTCTGTTTGCCGCAGGCTGTTTGTGCGTCTAGACATTTTTTGGCTTATTTTTAATTTTAGTCGGGGTTTTTTTTTGTCTTTTCATGTACACGAGTTTCAAGCCTAGTAAAATAATATATAAAGACCGAATTTAGATCAAATTAAGGGAGGAAGACGGTTAAAAACAAGATAGAAGAATCACGTGGTGAAGAAAAGTTTTTGAAAGATTTCTTCAATTCATGTCGGGTTCTACAATTTTTTTTGCTTTTAATTTAATTATGTTCTAATTTTCTTGAGCCAAGGTAGACGATGAAACATTGTTTAAACGAAGTAATTATTTTGTTATCCGTTTAATTCCGTTTTGGAGCTTTAACTTTCATGGTTCGTTCTTGTTGGATTAATTAAATAATTTTTTTTATCTTAAATATAATGTATTTTTGATAGTTAGAAATTAATTTAATTAATTTGTACTTGATGCTTAAACGTGTTCTATTAATTTCTTTTGATTTTCTGTTATTTTGTTATCGATTTGGGATACATAGAATGTTTATGAAACTTTTGATTCTGTTTTCTTTTAATTGAGTTTGATACGCGAAATACTTAAATAATTTAATATTGAAGCAAATGGGAGCCGATATTGGATTTTCTTTTTTTGGATTTAATTTATAAATATTTTAAGACGATAATAGATTGATTTCGAGTTGTCGTTTGTTTTTTAGAATTGATCAATAATTGGATAATTGCTAAATTAAACAATGATGGATTCCGAAATCTTGGTACTTTAAACAACTTGAATCTTCAACTTCATTGTTTTATCATAATTAATTTGCCTTTAAATTAAATTCTTTCAACTAAAGTCATTTCAATTCAACTAGCCTAGAATAATAGTTAATTTGGATTAAATTATACTTTTTTCATTGCAGTCTCTATGGGATCGACCTCGTTATTACTTTTCTATATTCCAATAGATTCATACACTTGCGAGTAATTTAAAATTTGATATCAAGTTACTTTTATATCTTCTTAGGTTTTGAGCCTATAATTAAATAAAGTAAAGTTCAATTTACAATGTGTTAGTTCAAATAATTTAATGGGTCACTTGGAGAATTTAACAACTTTTTGATTGTTGCTCAGTGACCCAATTTAGATTAACCACATTCATTATATTTATCTGTATTCACTATGTTTATCTACATTCATTATTGACCATTAGATCTATAAGTTCATTATGATATAAGTCCACTAGATCTACATTCATTATTAGACCATTAGATCTATAAGTTCACTGTGATTCATTACTATATAAAACCCCCCATTTGGTTATTTGATACAATTTGCCCCCTTTTGCTGTTTTTCTTGTGGTCCTCTTCTGCTTTTGATTCTTTGTGAATCTATAATTACTCTGTGAGTAATAGTTCAGAGGTGGATAATCTAGATAAATTCTAGTGGTCCAAATTTGAGGATACCAGTATCGTGGATTTTAGGACTACAAATCTTAACTTTATTTTAACTTTGTCATATCAAAGCAGAGGTAGTGTTTTAATTAACACATGACATAGTTGGAGTGTCAGGATCTGCAGATACTTAGCCTCCTAACACCACTCGTAGTCGTAGTTTGCCCAACTTCGGCCACACTTTATAAATATTAGTTTCATTTATTAGTTTTTTTTTTTTTTTTTTTTCATTTGTAATAGTTTTTTTCAGTTGTAAAACAACCATGCTATTTGTAAATATTTATTATGATTCCTCAATTTTTAAATTTCTATTCCTGTAAGTTAAATATTTCTTACTTAAGCTAATATATGAGGTAGTTGGTATTCGAAGTCTTGTCTAGCTCACTGTGTTCATCTCCTCCACCAGCTAGTGTAATTTTATGTTTTAATCAATCAATGAACAAACTATTTTTAATGCATTCAAATCTTCTGTTGCAAAGTTTTCTTTAAATTGTCTTTCATTACTGAATCAATCGATATAAGCATAAGATAGTCTAGTAGAATAGACTACTGCCGCACGATGCTTCTTTATGTGATAGAAAGAAGGGAATTTTTTTTTTTTTATAAATAACCCATTTTTTGAAAATAATTACAAAAATCTATTCTTGTTCCATATATTCTAATTTTTTAAAAAAAAACCATTATTTTAATTTATTATAATATATATTCAATTTAGTAACTGAATCATTAAAAACGGATTTAATGGAAATACTTATATTATATTACAGAATCTTTTATTGTTATAGTAATCGAATCCTTAAAAATTGGAATTGGTTGAAATATATATTACATAATCTTTTATTGTTATAACTATCAAATATATATCATTTGTATCAGAAATAGCTGTAACAAATACAAACAGTTCCCTTTAATTTCAACATTTGTAACAATATGTGTTACAAATTGAGGTGTAAGATATAATATCAGTTTTCACACAAAACACTCATGATATACACAAAATATCAATTGATGGTAACATAATCTGCATTAAGAATCAACACATCATATTAAACATCAATTAACCAATAACAAGTTGTAATATCTTTAGCAGTCAGTGTTACATAATAACAAATTGTGTAACATAATCTGTATTTCAGTAAAATAATTCTCAATTGTGTTACATGTGTTACATAATAACAAATTGCGTAATACAACATGTCGGTATGAGCTAGAAGTTTAAAGTTTGGGGTGGGGTGGGGGGGGGGTGGGGGTGGGGGTGGGGTGGCGATTTTTTTTTTTTTTTTTCAAACCACAAATACTGAGCCATTTTTTATGAGAATCTAATTTTTTTTATGTCATAATCTTTAAAAGCTTACAAAAAGATATTGAATACAATCGATTCATGCAATTAGACGTATTCGATAATCACTTCGTGTTTGTTCTAGTTGCTTGAAAAGACTAATTTCAATACTTTCTTCTTGGTTATTGAATGATTCTAATTTAATCTGAGTTAGATTGGACTTTATTTGTTTAATTTATTCATTGTTGGGTTTGGACTTTACTATTTTTTTGTTTTGGTTGATTATTAAGAAGAATAAGTGATCTTAAAATTATGTTTGATTCTACTATTTTGAAAAAAAAAAAAAAATCGATTTTTCCCAAACAAATTTTGGCCCACATTCTATTCAATAAATTTGTAATTTCAATTTTACCCTTTTTGTGTGTATCTAATTATTAAATAGATGGACAAATTAGTAAATTAGTAATAAATAAAGTAACTAAAAGTCAACATTTGTGGGCTATAATTAATTAATTGGCTCCACTCTTGATGAGAATAATATATATTCTCTCCAAAATAGTAGAATAAAAAAAAATATTTAAAAACAAAAATTAAAAAAAAAAAAAAAATTCAGAAAGTTCCCCACCCCCTCCCAACCCCCCCAACCACGTCCGCCCCTGCTACATGTGTTATAAATTGTGTTACTTATTGGTGTATTATTTTCTTAGGATCAATCATTTCATATTGAGAGGTGTTACTAAGATATATGCATATATATGCATTATATACCAAAATAATGTGGCGACCAGTCGTGGCAGAGTCAAAATATTTTTTATTATGAGATAAAAAATATAAATGTAATAATTTTTTAAATAGTATAACATAAATAAAAATAAATTAATACATTACTACGAGTTGGCAAATGGATTGGGTTGGCCATTGAATTGTAATGATTAAACCTGATTGACCAAATGAGTGGGTTTGTATGGTAGGAAATATCTTAAGCGGTTCAAATTAGTTATCTTTTTTTTCTTTTTTTTTCTTTTTTTTTAAATAAATTTTTTATACAATCTAATACATTACATCAAATACAATTTTAGATAAATTTAGAGTGTATAGATATTTTTAAAAAGATTAATTTATAAAATTGGGGCTCTCATGTATTAATTAATAGATAAACGTCAATTTTCTTTCAAAATAATAATTTTTTTTGTTAATTGTAAACTATTTGTAGACACTTTTTTTAAAAAAAATACAATTATCAAAAGCATACTAGTCTTATTGTTTTAAGATATAAGCATGATTTGCTTAAATTAAAATGTTTACTTATAAGTAAATTTAAAATAAATAATTTACTTGTCACACTAAATAATTTTGGATTGAAACTTAAATTAAACTAAATTTTAATTAAATCTAAACAATTTTATGTTGGATCCTAAGATTTTTGAACTAATGTTTATTGGTGACTTTGGTTTAGATCATTTTAGATTGATATTATTTGAATTATGTATTGGTGCTATTCACAAAATGAGTCAATTAGTGTTAATGAGCAAAAAAAATATATCAAAAAATCAAAAAAAAAAAAAAAATCAAAATCAAAATTGGGCCGACCCAACTAGCCTGCGGGCTAGATGGGTCGGGCCATCTTGGCCCGGTTTTATTTGGGTTAGGGCCAACTCAACCCAAGAAGGCGGGCCAATTTTGCCACCTCTAATTACTACAATAGTAACCTACACAATTTTATACTTTGAAAATGTTATTGATTTTCTGTCCATGAATTAAGAAGGAAAAAATAAAAAGGAGTTCATCAGGTAGTTGAGAACACATTAAAGACACAAGGAAAATGCTTATTGTACAGAAAATGTGTACAGAATGGATGACAGATGAGAGAGTGTGAATAGTGTAAAGACTATTTTACCCTTGTTTTTTTTCCTATTCTGTCACCCATTCTGTACAATTTTTCTGTACAACAAGCATGTCCCAAGACACAAATACAATTATATCAAATTTCTCAATTCTGAAAATGAAGAAAGTGGTAAAATAATTGAAGGTAGCTAAACCAATTGATTATATAGCACCTATGAAATCATAAATGAAGTCAAACAAATAAGAAAAATAAATTAGAGTCGAACACAAATTTAAAAAATGAATAAACAGAACAGGCCATAATCAATATATAATAAACTTTGAAATGATCAAAGATAGTTAATAGAAAAAAAAGACTATCCAATTTTTCCTATAAATGAAAATAAATGAAGCTATTATAAATCAATCAATCAGATACAAGTTAAATATCTTTAAGCATTATATGCCTTCGTCTTTTGCACCACAAATGTATAATTTAGATAGAAACTAGATTGATAATACTAATGCTTATTAAACTAATTTTTCTCTATTTTTCTTACTGTTACCATAAAATTCAGTAAATTCAATCACCGACATTACTACCATTGAGAATTGTAGTATTAGCTATCATATCCCCCAACTTAAAAAAAAAATTAAATTGACAAACAATTTTCACAAAAAAAATCGCAACAATTCTAATAGGTAGAAAGATCAGTGAAATACCTCTCAATTCAACAAATAATTGAATTAATTTTATCATAAACTATAAACTAATTTTCAAATATGCAAAAAATACAAATAAATCGGTATAGAGCTAGATTTCCATTTAAAAATTGATTCAATTGTATATGTCATCTGACCTCAAATGTTGCGGTTGGAGCTTGAAGACTTGAAGTAGAAAGAAATCAGCAGACCAATTAACAAATTTGAAAGAGAAAAAAAGAAAATGGAGAAGATCATAGTGAATAGATGAGATGAGAAAAAAAAAAAAATAAATGGATGGACACAAAGTGGAATCTATGTCTGGATTGTGAATTCTCAACGAAGGATTGATCCATTCTATTACTATGTCTGGATTGACTCATTTTCATTGAGAATTCATAATGAAAATTTATTTTTATTTTCATTGGACCTAAGTTAATAACAAATTAGAAAAAATGTTTTAAAAAAAATCGGTGAAAAATATGTGAGGTAAATTGACCACACTTGGATCCGCTCATGGCAACCGGAGAGTTGTGGGACCATCTCTGGCCATGGAGATTGAGGAAATTCCGGACATTTTGTTCCATTTGTCTTGGATCAAAGGGTGTAAGCTACTTCTTTGGGTATCGATGCTGATATACGAGAGATGGTGTGTGGAACGAATGCAATAGCGTAGTAAATGAAAGGGTTGATCACACCCACAGTTCTCATTCTTTCAATTTTGTAACAATATCATCATCATTCAATTTTATTCGCAAATATCGTCCACATCCTTTCATTAATTTGCACAGATGGTGCTCAAATAATTTTTTTTGACAATTTTACCCCCTGACGTAAAATTAGAGAGAAAAAATAAAATAAAATAAAATGCATTTAAAGTCCCTAACCTTTTTAAAATATAAATAAATCATAAATCTTTTATTTTTAAAAATTAAAAGAAAAATAAAAGAACCCCACCCCCACCCCACCCCACCCCCACCCCACCCCTGTTCTTGCTCGAACTTTTTTTTTTTTTTTTTTTTTTCTCACTTTTTTTCCTTCCTTTTTCCATATTGGGCCGAGCCTTGTTAGGCAGAGTCGTCGGGCCCACGGACGGCTCAACCCAATTGTCATCCCTACCATTTTTCTCGATTTCCTTTCCCATACTCGGCCCTCTCCCCACTTCTTTTTCCCTCTATTTTTTCTATTCAAACTTGGCCAACACCACTCTCCGTGATCATCTAAATAACTACTCCCATTACTCTATAACCAACTCACATTTCTCCCTCTCCCCCATCGCATTTTCTGCCATAACCAACTCTCCTTTCTTCTCACAAGTTCAACTCCAAATTTCGAGAATTTTTCCACCTATTCTCTCTCTAATTCGGCCCTGCATACTCCCCTTTTCCCCTTACAACTTCGTCCCAAATTCTCAGCTTTTATCCCCTTCTTACCTCTCCAATTTGTCCTCATTCACTCTCTTTTCCCCCCACTTCTTATTTTCCCTCTTTATTTTTCAACTCTTTCCCCATTTTCCTCTTATTTTTCGGTCCTTACTCTCCCTTTCTCTCCCCCTCACTCGGCCTACCATTCCTCTCTTTCGTCCACACTCAATATTCACCCAAAACACACCATCTTACACAATCCTACAAACAATAAAAAGGCAAGTATGCGGGATTTTATTTCACAAAAGTGCAGTAAAGCTTATATCATCCAATCCACTCTAGAATAAATCTAAAACTTAAGGTAGTATATGTTATTATTCCCGTATATGTGTGACTACGATTTTTAGTTGAAAAATTTATATACAAACATGCACGTATGTAACTGAAATTTCGTACCTAGTCATGACTTTAGGTATCGATATAATCGAGCTTTTATATGTAAATTATTTGTCCATTTTTATTTATATCAAAAGTTGCATAAATCGAGTGACAATGGTAACATTGTTAATTTTGTTGGTCAGAAATTCAAATTTCAGAAACTGCCGTATTATTGAATTTTTCCAGAATGTGCCTCTATATTCAAAATACTATAATTTCTTATGTACTGCGAATTTTTGAGTGAAATCAACGGGGTTGGATGGGTTTATGAGTTTTCTGTTTGGAAAATTTGGAATCACCTTAAAATCTTGTCTTCATGACTGTTTTTCCCGGGCTGCGCTGGTTATACCAGAGGCACACTTTTAAGGTGACTTTGTTCACTTGTTTCAAGTAGCAAATGACTTGATAAAATTCTGAAATTTCGATATGTTGTTTTTAAGGTGTTAGGTAACCTATGGTCAAAAATCATAAGTATGTTAGGTTGGTCAAATAATTTACGGTGTCATCGGGTATCACCAGTAAATCCCGAAATTTTGAAGTTCTAGGTTGCAAGTTTCTTGCACCCTTGACGTTTTTCGCTGTAGATAAAATTAAAACCATTCAAAGGTCCGTGAAATAATTTAAATTTGGAGTTGGCAAATATTGTTTTCAGATTTTTAGTAATCTTCTAAATTAAGAAAATTGAACGTTACACCACTTCTCCGTAATTAACAGCGAGCTTCTTCCAATAAGGGATCCGTGCCAGCAGTTGTGGTGTGAAGATATCAATAGTTTATGTTGTGGTTCTCAACACTTCATTCCCATACAGGGAATGTAGTAGCCCACACTTTGACATTTTTTGTGAGGTTATTCAAACCAAAACCATAAAAGGTCTTTATTTTCTTGTTTTTTGACATGTATTTTGAATTTTGAATTGTCAGTAGTTTTTTTTTATATTCATCGTATAAGAAACTTCAAAAACTGAGTTATTTTTAGAGCATATCTCTGTAAATCGGGAGTAGAATTCATCTTGTGTTTTTTTTCCCTTTCTTTCACTCAGATTTCTTCCGTTTCATCAATTTTGTTCGAATCCTCCTTTTTTTTTCCGAAAAAAGGAATGAGAATCTTCTTCGGCATATCTCTCTTGTACCTGTTAAGTCACCTTTATTTCAGAAGCTATTTATATTTCTACAGCTCTCTTGTAGTGATAGGTTATGGATCGATAGCCACCTAAATTTGCTTCTACCATTGTAAGATGTGATTGTTCTTGATTGAATGAAGTATTTGTTTCCTTAAATGAAATCTGTTTTAATTCATTTGATTTGGAAGGAAAGAAAGAAATAACAGGATCTTCAGAACACGGTTTTGTTACGATCTTCGCGATGGGCGTTGTTATAATGTCATCGACACTGTCCAACAAGTGTTGGATGAATGTAAAATGGACTTATTACACTCATCCAACACTTGTTGGACATGTCATGTCGATACAAGATATAACAATGCCCACCATGGGCATTAGAACGGGAGTGCTTCAGAACAAGCCTGCTCAGATTGTTTTCAACAAGATTATTGCTGTAGTAAATGAGGCATCAGCTTCGAGGGAAGTTCCAAATTCTAAAACGAATTGGATTTAGAATTGGAAGTATCAAGTCTTGTCACGTGCCATTTATCGTCCATTGAACAGTTTCATCACCAAGGACCAAGTCAGCCACATCCACAAAAAGTTGAGGATTTGGCTGTCAATACTTAAAGATTTGGGATGTATTTGACTAAGAAAGGAGTTGATACCTACTTGGTGAGAAACAAATAAAAGCAGAAGAGAAGTATTAACTATTATTAGTCAAAAACAGAATCCAAATCATATCAACTTCATTTAAGAACTTGTATAAAATGTGGCAGGGCCCTATCCCTATCCTACACAGCACTTCTGCTCCGATGAAATCAATGACAAAGCAAAAATCCATTACAACATAAATAAACAACTAAAAGACAATTTCTGCAATCTTTCACCGTATGCCTAAAGCTTAATGTTGAAATAATCTGGATCAAAGTGATGCAATCGCACATATCCATCTTCACCTCCACTCGAGAAACTGTACAAAAAAAAGAAAAAGATTATAAATTGTTTTAATAAGACTAACCAAAAAAATAACTACGCATAGAGAAATACACTCAAGAGAAAACTGAAAAATTGTAAAATGTAACGCTCACCAAAATAGACAATTCTCAAGCCCACTTCATAAGAAACTCTAGATTGTGTATCTACAACCCCAAGCACCCAAGATATTCTTTGACAATTTGAAGAGTAAAAAGATGCACAAACTCATTCTAACACTGATTCGTTCGTATCTTCCAAACTGGTGTGATCTCATTCCCGTTAGTTAATTGGCACGGTAGAGAAAAGCATTTGAACTTCTCCGTACACTAAGGAATTACTGCTGCTGCAGCAACAGCATAGTAATATACTAATCCATATGCTCAAAATTAAGAACAAAAAGTAAATAGGAACTACTACTTTCTACTACCCCCCAAGTTTGGCTTGACATGGAAGACCTACTCTGACTTAGGTTGAGGAGGGTCATTGTATCTCACACCATCAAATCTCTGAACCAGATATCACATTTGACCAGAATGCCTATATCAAATACCCTTTTTCCTGTTTAATGTTTACTGAAGAAATGCACAATCATATAAAGAACTTCAACCACAGGACTCTTACAACACAGGAACGCAGGTTACTTAACTACAAAGGTGAGAACTCTTGCAAATATATTAGAGCAGGAGATGTCAAAAGTATAACTACCAGATGAATGAACAAGGATGTGAACTCGAAATAAAATTTTATTCATGATGGCCTAAACATTTCTAACTTCAACTGAGATGCAAAGGCAATAAACAAAATATCACCTTTTTCCATCAGGATTAAATGCCAATGCATTTATCGGTCCAAAGTGGCCTTTGACACCACCTATTTCTTCTTGAAGGATCTAACCATACACAAAAGCAGTATATACAAATTGTTAGAGAACTAAATGTTCATAAAATTCCATATTATAGTCTTCATCATTGACTTAATTTGATTTCAACTTCACTCCTAAGAAAACAATGATATTTACCTTGTCATAAAATTTGGCTTCAAACTTTCCAGCACGGTGATCAGTGGTGGTGACAGCTGATGCATCCTGACCACCTCCAAGAACCACCTGCAAATCATAAAAGTTAAAAAATCAACGTAAGAAAACTTATAGAAGGAAAGAATTATATGCGATGAATAGACGTAAAAACTATAAAACTGGACATAAACAAGCAGAGACAAGCACTTCCACATGCACGCACATGCAGGAGTATTTCAGGTAGAGTCAGCTCTCTAATAATCAATAATCATGGGAAATTGAAAATCAATTTTTATTGATTACAATTTATCCCCGTGATGAAAACTTTATACATATCATCTATAACATATGTATGATACTGCTGGCATAAAATATTTATGTACATTCACATTTCCCGGCAATAAAAAATTAAGGATAATGTCTCAACATAACTAATATGGTGTTGAACTCCTAATATAAGGTGTGCAAGTTACGTGTTTGATTGACCCAGGCCCTCAAAAGTTTTTATACATTTTTTCCGTTTTTGATTTGGCTTTCGGGATTCAAATTTTTGAATTTGACAGTAAATACTTGATTATAATTATCCATAATTTTGCAATTATCTTGCCAATTGAAAAAAAGTTAATTGCCATAGTACATTGACTGTTTTTTTGTTCCTCCCATGATAAATACTGCAAAAGAATTCCTCAAAAAGTTTACAATTTTGCAATGTAAAACATAGTTTTTTTAGAGATTATTAATTAATAGAAATTATTAACTCCATCAAATAAATATAAGATGGTCAACTGGACTATTTCATCAAGTCCTCCAAGGGGCCAAAATATATAATAAGATGAATAGCTGATTCTATGAGGCATAAAGGTAAGCATCTACACCTTGCACACCTGGGATAAAGTGGTGTGGTTGGGGGGAGAGTTTGAAAGCCTTTCTCCAACTTCTAAGCTTAGTCACATCTGCCCTCCACAAATGTGTAACATGTTACTTTTCAGAATTCAGGATTAAGAAGATTGCTATCGAGAGTAACTTAATTTATCTACCATGTTGATTGCTCATCAAATACAAAACTACTTCACCAACTTTTGACTAAATCAGCCAAGTCCGAATATCCCTTATCCTAGTTCAAATATTAGATGGATGTAAATGGTTCTAGATCAAAACATGTTAAGCTTACATCCTCACAAGTTACATAAGGTAGCTCTGAAGGCAGTCTGAGTAAGTTGCCACTTAGTTCACCAATGAAAAGGACAAGAGAAAGATTTCAAATAAATACGAAGGCAAGAAAATTAAATGCATCAACAAAACATCTATGAACTAAAGCAGAAAAGAAACATCATGAATTTTTTACAGTTAAGTTCTCTGTCAGAACATACATGGTCGAGAAGTGGAGACATTGTAACGGCATTCACTGGGCGTTCAGTTACATAGGTCTTGATGAGCGTCAAAGTTCTCGTATCCCAAAGCTAGTAAACATGCCCAGGAGTCAGTCAATAAGAAAGTGAAAAGGGAGGCATAACCATAAAAACAAAAGGGTTAAGACGATATCACAATTATTAAGGAAAAAAAAATAACATACCTTAGCAGATTTATCTAGGGAACCAGTGAGGAAATGTGAACCGTCAGTAGATTTTGAAAGTGATGTAATGGGCTTTTTGTGGCCATCTTCCTTGTCAGACTCTTTCAGTAATTTCCCTGTCTGTCAGTTCAAAACGCATAACATAAAAATTTCGTATCAATAAATGCATAAAAATTAGCATGCATATAAAGGTGAATGTATAAAGAAACAAGAGGCTACATAAAAAATTCTAAGCTCTAGTTAAGTGACTGAATATCCAGAAATTTCACAAGTAAAAATTTACCTATCTAGTCTCAGTAACTAACTTTTTCTTGCAAAAATTATCAGATTAGACAAGATAAAATATAGTTTACAACCTCGGAATCCCAGATACGAATCACAGCATCTTCACCGCCACTTATTATTGTCTTATTCAGAGGCCCCCAAACTGCTCTGTTGATTCTTCCCTGGGGCCCCTTGAGAACGGCAACAGATTCACCAGTCTCTGCATGCAGTCAACGTTCAGAATTTACTGCCTACTAAGTAATTTGGCAATATATATTAGGAAGACAAGTATCAAAAGATTCTGACAACAGCGTTTGAATTTAATATGTATATGCAACCCAAAGGGAACACAATGTATTGACTTAACATAGCTTATGATTGGATAAATGATACCTCAGCCAGCATATACAATAAAAACAAAAAAACCACATAAAATCAACATCCTAAAAGAAGAAATATACTAGTATACCGCTTATCGGTGGAATTCGACCGTAGAAAAATAAATGGAGATTAATAGGAGGAAAAAGTTTGAGAATGAAAGATTTGGAGAAGAATGGTAAAGAGAAAGAGAATTGGGAAGGAGAGATTTGAAGAAAAAAAAAAACATGAGCATAATCCACCTTAAGTGGGACATTATGAGCATCTCTAACCATGATCAGGTACCTTGATCCCGCCCAAAGAGAGCAGAAAGGGCAGCACAAAATATATATTGGGCAATTTTGCAGATGCACACAAGTACAGTACTTAATACTTACGGTCACTGGGGTCTCTGGCTATGCGTTTGATGTGAATAGCAGAAGTTAATCCCATAAAAGGGTCAGTGGTGATTACTGCCAGCTTATCACCAACTGCAAAATCAACAGACCTAGCTGGGGAATCAAAATTGAAGGTGAAAAGCTGACTTCCAGTTTGAACATCCCATAGCTTTGCTGACTGGTCTGCACTTCCAGTTATAAGCCTCGTTGAATCCCCTAGGCACAATAGTAAGAACCAGTCATTTAATTGAATTGTAATCAGATGCAACACATTACGTGACCAGACACATATTTTACAGCTATAATTCTCCCAAAAAATGGAATCAAATCTTTACTAATTTTATGCAGCAAAATAAGGACTCTAAGACAATTGATACTAATACCACACTGGATGTCTGGATCTCACACTTGAGACTTCTCCATCATACATATTTTCGCTAACATTGATATATCCTACGGAGGCACTTTTTTCCCCCAACAACACTCACCATAGCAATTCGATAGTTTTTCCAAATGTAATGCAAAACTTGCACCCTTACTCTATACTTTTTCATCAATACCCAAACTACTTAGATGGCTTCCGCACTAGATCTTTTTAGAATAAACCAAACCAATTCTCGAACAACTCTGAATAACACCCCAATCAAACCTTTGGAATACCTCTATAGCATATACAATCTTGAATTTTTTTTTTAATCCTCCAAAATATGCATTATAACACTCTCTCCATTTATCAACCTTTTTTTTTCTTAATTTAAATTCTCATTAAATAATTCCATCAACTACAAAATACCCAGCTCACCAAGACACATCCATCCAAACCAATTATATTTCACATTTGCATTCTCCTCATAGCATCCCTCACTTACGCCACCTGAATGTGTCTAATATAGATTATTTTGGTACCATTTCTATTACCAGTGGAATTTGATAGATAAGATCTATGCCTTTCACTAAATAACTTGTCAACATATTTCTACCAAGTTTTTATGATTCCATCGCCATGAAATAATAATCCATGGTTTTCATCCTTAAATACACTTGCTTCGTTAGTTTCTACAACATTCTTGTCAACATATTTCTACCAAGTTTTTATGATTCCATCGCCATGAAATAATAATCCATGGGTTTCATCCTTAAATGCACTTGCTTCGTTAGTTTCTATAACATTCTCTTTTAGCCTTAAATTCACACCTCCTCAATTCATCACCACATCTCTTCATTAGATGGGTTCTACCCTTGGAACTCTCCTAATACTTCCTTTGTTAGGTTCCTAATATATGACCCGGAACCAACATAGGTAGCGGTTAAATTTGAATCTATGGGTAAGATTTATTATTTGAAATATTAGGGACCGATTTGGATGTAAAGCAATAATTTGGGACCATAGCACAATTTACTTTATTTTCCACATATTACAGATTTTGTTTTAAATAGATAGTTAGATATAATCTTGCATATCATTTAATCAATTAATTTAATTGTGATAATTAGAGTAGTTTACATCATTTAAAATTTGAATGAACTCTTAAGATAAAATTCAAATGAGATTGGGTTATCCTCGATGAAGTTGATTGTTTTCTTATAGATAAGAACCCGAGATAATATTTATCTTTTAAAGACTCTCAGTTGGATTTAATTACGTGTCTTGGTAAACCTATAAATACAACTCTTAGGTTCAACATTTTATTCTACAACATATATTATCTCCCTTTCCCTCTCTCTCTCTCTCTCTCTCTCTCTCTCTCTCTCTCTCTATTTATATTATACACGGAGATTTATATATATTTATAATAAACACAATTCAAGAAATATTGAGGTAAAAGTCTAGCAAATCAACTTTCTTCAATCATTCAAGTAAGGTAAGTATACATATGTTTTTATGTTACTCTTATGGAATATCATCATGAGACCACATATTTGTTATAAGATCATACCAGAGTTTTAGTAGCGCTATGTACGAACAACTATTACCATCTAAGTTTGATATAGTTTTTGTTTCTCCTCTATGCGAGTTTAAAGTTTAAAGTTTAAGTTTCAAGATTCCATAAGTTGCTAATATATTAACACGTACATACATATTGAAATTTTTCTCACCCTTCCATTATTTTCACTTCCAAGTAATTAGAACTTGTGAAGATCGAAGTATAGACTGCATACGTGGTACAACGATTAATTTAAGAGTTTCTATTTAATTAAGAGTTTTAAGTATATGTTTTACAGATTTATTACGTTTTAAATAAGATACTACTTAATTATCTTTTAATTATGGATTTTCAAATTTTATTAAGCATTATCTTTTGGTACATTCATGATATGTTATTATAGCCCTCGGGTTTTAGAATCCGGGTGTCACACCTAATACAGTTAACAACCTCATGCCGCTCAAGTTTTTATCTCCATATATATTCATTTCTTTCATTAAGAACTATATCCTTAAAAGTCACTTGCATTTCACTATACGAGTAGTTATACTCTTTCATTCTATAGATTTTCTTTAACATTTATTTTCTAAGGTAAATCATTGTATTAAGATGTCACTTTGAGAACTTATTTCGGTTCGATGCGTCCACCTACGAGACTCACCTTTGGTTTTCGTTTTTTATAATAAGGCTCTAGGAATAACCTTACAATCCTTACCGAACAACATATCCACCTTCTGGTTCCGGACAAAATGTGTTTGACAAGTTTTTAATGAAGAGCCTATATTTCAACACCAAGTAATGCCATCCTGAAATCCAAAATTATGCTATGTTCTTTGTTCCAATCTCCACTGCCAAAATTTTTATGTCCTCTTTTATATTGTAATTACCAATCTCCATGTGACATATTCAAATCTCCTACATTGAAGGTGACTGGAGATGCATTCGGTACCCATGTCTTCCCAAGATCACTTGTATGTTCTTTTATCTAATCCTATTTTTTGTGCGCATACATGTGTATAACACAAATTGACTCTTCATCTAACACACGTCTAGTAATATAATCATATCCAAGGCCGGCCGGCCAAACTGTTTAACTTCTAGTCCCTCAGTCTGTCAAAAACACAGTAAATATTACTCCTACTCCATTTCTCCCCTCTCCTCTTTTGTACTATAAATTTTGGATTTCATTTTTCGTAATTCTTTCGCATTCCATCCACCCCATTCCACCTCTTGTATGCAAGTGTTCCCATAGCCGAAATGTGTATTAGGACCCCCAAATTTTATCCACTAGAACGTGGAAACACATTCTTACTTGTAAACATAATGGGTAGCATTGCATACCGGGTAGTTCTTGCACATCTTTTCATTTCACTGGTGTTCAATATAACATGTCAGTAAAAGGGACACCACCAAAATGTTTTGAAAGATGTCAGACATGATATATTTTACGAGTGTCAACTCCAAAATCATTTTCTTCCTGTTTCGTGTTTCCTTTCCCATTCCTCTCTAAAATACACACTTCAAGGTAGCAGACTCTTTCCACTTTCTATATCAACAAATACAAAAGTATGCACAAATTTGTACTTTCTGCAATTACATATGAAAAAATATTAAATTTTTTTCATAAAAAAAAATACAATTCACATATTTCTCCTAAATTGGCATGTAAAATTAAACACCAAAATTTTCCAATTCTTGAATATCCAGTTATCTTCTCATTCTGATTATAAAACAGTTCATTTTTACCATAAAACAGTTCAATTTCATAGCCTCTCCTTCTATAGACACCCCATATAACACATTCGTATCATGAATATAAAAAAGATATAGGAAAATCAATTACTGGAGACATCGCAGGACCAAACGGCCCCATTATGGCCACGGTAGGTGCCAAGGCGCTCGCCGTTATCTGCGAACCAAACCGTCGGAGTGTGGTCTTTGGCGCACGAGAAGAGCAGATCTCCATCCCTATTATACTTCAAAAACGTCAATGGCCTCTCGTGCCCCTTCATCAATATTGGCCTCATCTTCGATCAAGTATTAATGCAAAATCAACTTAATCTCACTTTTTTCTCTTTTCTTCTAAAGGAATGAGTGAAAAACCCTAGTTGTGCTTTTCTCTGTAGGAGCTCGAATTTACTGGAAACAATGCGAGGTTGTGTAGGGCTGCCTTCCAGTTCCATGAGTAGGGTCGGGTCGGATCCAGGGGTAAAACTGCTGGCCCGTTAAAAAGCCGGCCCGTAGCCCTATAAAATTCTTTTAAGAGAGTAGAAATTACACATATTACTATCTATATACAAAATATCACATTTATTACAAAGTTATGAATACAAATATGAGTTGTAAGGCCCTTAGGTCCTCTCCAAAAAATGAAACTTTTCTTACAAAAGTCAATCTCTTACATTCAAATGTTGCAATCCCAAGGAGATTAGCTCGACGTTACTAGAAACCCTTTTTGGACATTTGAAAATGAACAAACTCTAATTAGAAAAATCTTGAAGACAAAACTTAAGGAGATAACTGAGTTGCCAAATAGAAGTGTGCAAGTTCAATTTGCCCTTCATCTTCAACAGCTCGTTTCTCTCGTTCCAAACTTTTTCAAACTTTCAAACAAGCCGAAAAACAACCCTCTAAGAAATTCAATGGCGTTGATTTATCTCCAAATATCCCTCGTACTCATTATGTTGAAGAAGAAGATGATTCAACCTGTCACTGTTCTGAATCTCCTACCTTCTCTGACATGAGATCTCAAAAAAACCAATTAAATGTTATCTCTTCAACAATCGATAGGAAAAGAGAATTCAAAAAAGACAAAGATCAAATTGTTCGATCCTTTAGGAAAACTTTAAAAAGATTACTTTAAAAAGAAGAAATGAAGAAATATTTGAAAGAATTTTATGATTATCTCGAAGATATTAGTTTCTTCGAATGGGCACATATCAAAGTTTTTAAACAAATGCCAACTATTAATACTTCTCAAAGTAAGTCGAAACTTTGGAAAACTCCCTCGGGAGATACCTTCCAATCAACCCATCCTCCTTTTGAGGAAATTCTTATCCCCAAAGGAGATGTCAAAGTTGTCGCTTCTCCTCTCAAACAAATCTTTTCTGATAGGCCAGAAAATGATAACCCTACAGTCAAAGACATTAAAAATATCTAGCAACAAAATAATTATACAAATGTTCTTCTTCATTCTGTCACTACCCAATTAAATCAATTAGATCAACCTGTCAAACCAAAATTAGAAGAAAAAGAAAAGGGAAAGGAAAAGGAATCTCTCCCTACTACCAAAACCCTTTTCAAACCTACTGAAGGGAAAGTTCAATTTGGTTCCAATTCTTCTGATGTCCTTAATGAAATTGTCAAAAAGCTACCAATAAGATCAATGTCATCGATTCTATTGAAGAAATTCAAGAATAATTCGAAGACTTAAAAATCAATAAACTCAAACAGGGAAAATATGAGTCTCATAAGATTCCTCATTATTATCCCAGGCCATCCTTCCCTGATATGCTTAGTGAAGAACCTCAAAGACCTCAAAAAACTTTTACTGGTCTCGAAATCATAGCATGGGATATTGATGGATTGACCGAACAACAAATCCTTAATGTCATAGGTGAAATATCCATGGCATCTAGTGCTTATGCAACAAGAGGAAACACTGATAAAGATGCTGCTATCAACATAATGAATGGATTTCAAACACAACTTAAAAACTGGTGGTTCAATTACCTCTCTCAAGAGGAAAGAGAAAAGGTTACTAATGCAGTCAAAAACGAAGGAGATAACCCTTTAGATCCAACCAAACAAGATGCAGTTTATACCCTACTTTTTACCGTAATCAAATATTTCATAGGAGGACCTTCTTCCTTCATGGAAAAAGCCTCAGAACTCTTAATGAATCTTACTTGTCCAAAATTACAAGATTTCAGATGGTATAAAGATATTTTTCTTCAAAAGGTTATGTTTCGTGATGATTGCAATTCAGCCTTCTAAAAAGAAATGTTCATTGCTGGTTTTCTTAAACTCTTCGCAGAAAGAGTTAGAGAAGCCATTAGAGATGAGTATTCAACCAATCCTTACAAAGACCTTACTTATGGCCAACTCATTGGTTTCATAAACAAAGAAGGCCTTTCGTTATGCATTGACCTCAAGCTTAAAGCAAAATTAAAATCCGATAGGATGGAAGGAAGAAAAGAACTTGGTTCTTTTTGTGAGCAGTATGGATACGAACATATTCATCATCCTCCTTCTAGGAGTCATAAAAAACCCCCAAAAATATTTCAAAATTAAAAAACCTTATAAAAAGAATTTTTTGCCAGATTATTATAAAAAACAAAAAAGTCCTAAAAGATTTTACAAATATAATAAATATAAGAGAAAGCGTAACGACTTCAAGAAAAGAGATAAATCTACAAAAGACCTCCTTTACATGACCATACAAATACCACTTGTTGGAAATGTCAAAAGAAAGGTCATTATGCAAATAAATGTCCATTAAAAAGAAAGATTAACAATCTTCAAATTGAAAACCATAATATATTTTCTCCATTAATTGTGCAGAGAGAGAGAGAGAAAACCTTAAGAGAGATAGAAAACCATATTCATCTTCACAAACCCTCTTCAGCACACCAATCTCGCCTACATTGCCGTCAACTATATCATCTAATCTCCTAAATCTCTAGGGTTCTATCACAAAATGAAAGCCTAATCCCCCATTTGTAGAAATTTTAATCGCTGGAATATCGCCGGACAGATTTAAAACCGTTTCCGTTGAATTGTATTATGTAAATTTTTCTTTCCTTTATTTTACTTCCATTTATTTTCGTTTCGTTCTGTTTCATTAGAAGTGTAAATTGCATAGTTATAATGATTGCAGAAAAAAATGAATTAGCATTCGAAGGAACATGATACGAAGAACTTTGATGTTAAAATTTGCAATCCACTTTTGATGTAAAAATTCTATTGACAATTTGCAAAAGTACGCTTTTGCAAACGTTGTTACGAAATCAGTTGCAATGATTATATTAATAAACAATCTTACAAAATTAGTTACAAATGATCTTACAAAATCAGTTGCGATTATATGGTCAACAGTGCTGCAAACGATGTTACAAAATAATTTGCATTGTCTCTGTCATTAACGTGCATGCAAACGATGTTACAAAATAGTTTGTATTGTCTCTGTTATTAATCTGTTGCAAACGATGTTACAAAACTGATTCGTTGTCTCTGTTATTAATTGGTTTATCGTTGGACATGATTTTGTATGAAGAAGACGAATTGTAGTTGACCGAGACGAGTTGAAGTTTATTTTAACGGATGAGAGATATTGAAAAGATTAGGATTGATTATAATTTTGAGCCAAATATAGAGTCATAATTAAGATGGTAACTTGGAGATAAATATGGTGTCTATTAATTATAATTAATTAGATTTGAAATATAAAAAAAAAAGGAAAAAAAGCAGCCTCATCCAGTATTAGTGTAATAAAAATATGTAACAGTTTTTTTTATAAATATTAACATAATATGGCTTATTGATGAAAATTTCTCTTTAGGAAACATAAAGTGGAAATTAGGCCCATTACTGATTTGTATGAAAATTGAAAAATCAGGTATTTTAAAAACATTATTTCAATATTAAAATTATTTTTAAGTGTTTATAAGTTGTGTATTATATAGAATGTGTAGATAATAAGTGAATAGTAAGTTGTAAGTATTAACGGCAACAAATCATAAGAAATAATATATATCATAGTATATTTCTTAACATGTATATACAGTAATTAACTAGAATAGGCTTATTTGTGATGTATATAATTTCTTGTATTGCTACTCTTATTCATTCAATACATACAAATTTATATCCATCTTTTCATGGTATCTGAGCACCAATCTTGGTGACCTCACACAAATTTTAAAAAAAAAAAAAGCCTTTCGCAATCACCACGAATCCAATGAGCGATGGCAATGAAGTGATTAATTGCAAAGAAATCGTGGATGAAAATCCACTTACTTTACACAATTCAAATAACCCGAGCCTCATCTTGGTCTCCAAGATTCTTGAACCGCACAACTATGGACAATGGACTCGGGCCACGCGCATCGATCTTAGCGCAAAGAATAAGATTGAATTTATTGACGAATCCATCGAGACACCACCAACCACGGACAAAACCTTTCATTCCTGGCAGCACTGCAACGACATGGTGCTGTCATGGATTTTGAATTCTGTGAACCTAGACATCACTTCTAGCGTAATCTACATGGACACAATAGTAGCCGTATGGAAAGACCTTCGTGACTGATTTTCGCAAGGTAACGAATCAAGAGTTTATCAAATTTAGTAGTAAATTGTTGAACATCAACAAGGTTCAGATTCAATCTCAATTTATTTTAACAAAAAGAAAGCTTTATGGGATGAATTGGCCTTTTATCAAGAGCCTTTTTTCTACACATGTGGAAGGCTAAAGAAAGTTAATGAAAGAATGGAAAAGGACAATCTTATGCAGTTTCTCATAGGGTTAAATGAAACACACGCTACAGTTAGAGGCAACATACTGATGATGAAACCATTGCCAGAAACACGACAAGCCTTCTCCATGACCTTGCAACATGAATGAAAAATGTCATCACACGTCGCAAAGGAACTAGCGGCAATTTTCTAGCCATGGCTGTGAATCAGTCAAACAGATTATATAAGGATAGCAGCATGCGTGAAACTACTTCCTCTCGCACTAGAGGAACATCAAAGAAAAAGCGTATATATTGTGATCAGGATGGACACACAGTGGACTTTTGCTATTTTTTGAATGGTTTTCTAGTAGGTCACAAATTCTATGAAAAGAACATTCAACCAAGAAGTAGGAGATCCATAGCCAACCATTTCGCTGTAGACCAAAGTGATGCACCCAAAGCACATCCATCCAAAGAAGAAAGTCCAACTTTCACAATTGACGAGTACAATTAGCTAATGGCCATGTTGAACAAAAAGAACGATAATGCCTTTGCAAATGCCGTAGGTAAACAAAACTCGCCTAAAACTTTATGTTGGATTGTGGATTGTGGATTGTGGATAGTGGGGCAACGTACCATGTATGTCATTCTGAACCTGCAAATTCAATACACCAACGTGATTTTGTAAACTTACCTCATGGTGGAAAAACACCAATTAATTCCATTGGTTTTGTTCAACTGTCTAACTGGATGGAGTCCTGCATATGCCTAAGTTCAGGGTTAATTTATTATTTGTGAGCAAACTTACTCAAGCCTTGAACTGTATGATGACTTTTTTCTCGAATTTTTGTGTTGTATAGGATGTGGATACGAATAGGATGATTGGCCTGGGCAAGCAATATAATGGACTCTACTACCTCTAATCAAATCAAAATCCACAATTCACGTACCACGTCAACAACATCTCTAGTCTTTGGCATCAACGACTTGGGCATCCATCCAACACACCCCAACAAGTATTGTCCAAATCCGTACCAGAATTAAGTTTTGATAATAAGAATGTTTGCGAAGTTTGTACATTAGCAAAGCAGACTTGTTTACCTTTTTATTCTAATTCAATTTCATTAGTTGCAACTTTTGATTTAGTTCATTGTGATATTTGGGGACCTCACAAAACAAATTATCCTTCTTGGGCAAAGTATTTTCTCACTATTATAGACGATTTTCCTCGTTTTACATTGGTTCATCTTATGACTTTTAAATCTGAAGCACAATCCTTATTGCGATCATTTTTTACTTGGGTTAAAACTCAATTTAATTGTGGGATTAAAATTTTTCGTTCTGATAATAGGGCTGAATTTTTATTCTTGCAACCTTATTTTCTTGACCATGGTATAATTTTCCACCACACTTGTTCTTACACCCCTCAAAAAATGGGGTTGTTGACAGAAAACAATGTCACCTCTTGAATCTCGGACGAGCACTTCGTTTTCAAGCCAATTTACCATTAAAATATTGGGGAGAAAGCATACAAACAGCCTGCCATCTCATTAACCGACTACCAATTCCATTGTTGTCACTCAAATCCCCATAAAAAATTCTACATAATACTCCACCATTATATTTCACACGTTCGCGCTTTCGATTGTTTATGTTATGCTATCAACCTCACTCCCAAGCACAAATTTGACTCCCGAGCAAAACGATGTATTTTTCTAGGCTATGCACAAGGACAAAAAAGGCTACAGATTACTTGACCCTGAAACTCATCGAATTTTCTCATCACGGGATGTCCTCTTTCAAGAACACATATTCCATTTTACTCACACACCTATTGAAAACCAAGATGATCTACCCGTACTTCCTAATCTGTCCATCTCACATCCATCCATGGACCCAAGTCCATTATCCTTGGGCATTACCGTAGGTTCGCCAATCATTGTTCTCGAACCCCAACTCTCCACACCACTTGTCGACCCCAATTCTTCCCAAGCGCAGGTCTCTTTACCCACTCCACCTGCATCACCACCTCTCTTACGTCATTCTATTCACATCACCCAACCTCTAACCAAATTCCAAGATTGTCGAACATATCATGTTGTTCTTCTTGCTCCCAAGTCCGTCTCCTCTTCAACCACAATCCACACATGGTATCCGTTGAATCAGTATGTTTCAATTATTATTAGAAAATTTGTACATAATATATCTCACTTGGACGAACCAGCATGTTATGAATAGGCATGTATAGATCCCAAATGGATTGCTGCTATGTAAGTCGAAATCCAAGCACTTGAGGACAACAATACATGGACAATGATGCCCTACCAGCTGGCCATCGGCCTACTGACTGTCGTTGGGTATACAAAATCAAATATAAGTCGGATGGATCAATTGAACGTTACAAAACTCGTCTGGTTGCCAAAGGCTATACACAACATGAGGGCATAGATTACAAGGAGACTTCACCCTTGTTGCCAAACTCATCACCATTCGATGCCTCTTAGCTATTGCCACTAATCTAGAGCTGGCAAATGAAATTTGGGTTGGTGACCCGACCCATGCCAGAGCAGGCCACACGTAAAACACCAAATTAATTTTGTATAGGCGAAATATATGCTTAGACACGATCCAGGTCTATTGGCCCAACTTGGTCTTAAATTTCTTTTTTTTTTCTTTTTTAAATAAATTTTTTATATAATCTAATACATTACATCAAATACAATCTTAGATAAATTTAGACTATATATTTTGAGATTTTTAAAGATATTAATTTATAAAATTGTGGTTCTCATGTATTAGTCAATAGATAGACGTCAATTTTCTTTCAAAATAATAATTTTTTAAATTGTAAAATATTTGTAGACACTTAAAAAAAATACAATCATTAAAAGTATGTTAGTCTTATTGCTTTGAGACATAAGCATGTTTGACTTAAATTAAAAAATTTACTTGTAAGTAAATTTAAAATAAATAATTTACTTGCCCCGACCCCAGGCCCGACCCGCCCCCATACGCTTTAAGCGGGGAATGGGAGCGGGTATGAGGGTGAAAAATCCCTGACGGAGAGGGCCACCCCGGCTCCGACCCCGACCCCGACCCCCCCCCCCCCCGACCCCGACCTGCCTCGTTGCCATCCCTACATTCACCCACCAACTTGAGGAGACTATTAACGGCAACAAATCATAGGAATAATATATATCATAGTAGAATATTTCTTATATTGTATAAACGGTAGTTACCTAAAATATGCTTATTTGTAATGTATATAATTTCTTGTATTGCTACTCTCATTCAATATATACAAATTTATATCCATCTTTTTAGTAAGTTCTATTAAATTTATGAATAATAAATATGTTTAACTAGTTTAAATTATAAGTTAAACTTAGCCAAACATGAGTTAATTTACATCTTATACCCCAAAACCCCACACTCTTATTTATCAATTTCTTTCTCCGAAATTCACGGGGTTGATTTTTTTTTCTCTTTTTTCATTATTTTCCTTCTCTTGTTTTTTTTTTTCAATTTTATATTAATATAATTTGTGTTTACTAATTATATTCTTTAAATAGTGTTTCATGTGCATCATACGTGACTATTTAAAAGTTAAATAGATGAAAACTGTCCTCAAGAGAACCAATTGTTACGAAGTTGAAAAATTAGGATCCGGCTGCCAAAATAAGTTGACGACCCAATTGCAACGTTCTAGATTGTTTTAACAAATTATTTTGATTATTTTAAGAATAACTAAGAGGTGAAAATTAAAATGAGCATAGCACAGAATCCTAGTCAATATGTTGATTTTTGTGTGGCAAAGTTACAGTTACTTTGAGTACCACACATGTTACATATTTGTTCATTGATAAATATATTGTGCAATGAAACTCGAAATAAAAATATATGTTGAGCAAGATAACACAATTGTAACCACATGGATGTACCGAACATTTATTGGACTTATTCATTTTGATAAAATGTTGAACAAAATTAGTCAATTAATTTTTTTTACTTAAAATGAAACTCGAGCTATGTTGAGGAAAAGAGATTGATGGTACTTATTAATTAAGCAAAGTTATTATCTCAATCCTACGTATTAGATAGAGGCACAAGTGATTTTATGAATACAACATGACATATATACATGTTCACATGCACCCGCATGTAGAGAGCAGAAAATTTTAGTTACGGTTTTCTTTAAATAGTAGAAACCATGAAATCGTGTTAAGGGTCGAATTCTTGTCCTAACGTGTTACTATTTATTTGAGAGGAAAGTAATGCATAAGTGGTATTGAAACAGAATGAGTAATGAGAAAGTCGTTTTGGTTGTTATATAATGAAAAAAGAAAAATCTTTATCTGACATAATTAAAATCCCAAGAATAAAAATAAATAAAAAAATCCCGATCATCTAAGGAGATATGCTGAATAATGGAACTCAATGTAAATAAATATGTTGAACCTTGCAATATGGCCAGAGTCAGTTAGGGATTAAGCGACTTGTTCAATTTAGAAAATATGGCGAAAAACAAATCTCAAAATAAGAAAATTATCTTAAATAAGACGACTTTTAGTCAAGTTGAGGTAATATTGGGGGCTCAAGTGAACTTTTTTGCATCACGTATTATTAATAACGATAGCTAGGAAATTTTCTTTGAGTGAGCAAAAATTAAGTAGTCAAAAAAATTTGAAATAATATATCACTAATGAAATTTTTTTGATACATTACTACACTTCAACGCATTTTCATACTTTGAATACGTGGTATAATTACATCATTATTAATTTCATGAAATATATCATTCTCAACACATATACAATCAAACTATCATTTAACTATTGATCTTCAATTCTCAACATATACAATCGTCAGTAGTTGTTGTTAATCACTTCATTGGCAATCGGACGATGATAGTTGACATTAATCACTTCATTGGCAACGGACATGATAGTTGACAGAAGGAACAACAACCGCGAAGGAAGGAGCTACTTCCAAAAAGGTTCGAAAGCGTTACGTTATCAACAAAATCGAGATCGTGACCGATGAAAAAGCCTTGGATGCACTCATAATCGATCGCACATGCGTACTCCCTTACGGAGGGATATGTGAACGACCAACCGAAGACCTACAGTCAGTTGGTGGACTTGGTCCAGCGCGAAATTCGATCAGAGGAGACGATCGAGAATAGAGAGAAGGTCGAAAGGGAGAGAGGAGATCGTTACAGAAGAGAGGGGCGACGCTCTCCCGAACCTCGTTTCTCTCACTTTCAGAGGAGGTGCTCCCCTGGACCGCCAAACAACCATTACAGGAGGTTCAATCAGACAGATGTAGCCCCTATCCCCCCATCCCAGAGCGCTAGTAGTGGCCCCCTTACCAGCCGCAACACTGCCCAAGTTCTGTCGTATACACAGGACTAAAGTGCATAATACGGATGATTGCCCGGATGTGAGAGAATTGATCAATCACGGGAACCACGGGCAGAGAGAGGGGAATCAACCTGCGCGAGGACGTCGAGGGCCGCCCACACAGGGGCGAAGACCTCTTCCTCAACGCCAGAACGATGGACCCTGCCTCGATGGAAGGGGGGATGACGGAAACAGGGACCCGCCGAGGGTGGAAGGACCCGCGGGAGCCCCCCCTGTCCGAGAGAAAAACACGATCATAGGAGGGCCCTATGTCGGAGGGCACACGATGAACTCGTGGCGCAACTACGTAAAGGCGGCAAGGGAAGAACCCATAGAGAGTTGGCAGGTCCACGGACACCGATCAAGAGCACCACAAGTCTCGTTCACTAAGGAAGACGAGGCAGGCATACACTATCATCACTGCGATGCCCTAGTAGTCCGCGCCGTCGTTGCCAGAAACGGCCTAGGACAGATGCTGGTCGATGATAGGAGTGCCATGAACATCCTGTTCGGTAGTGCCTTCGACCAAATGGACGTGGATCATGAACTAACGGCCATTTCGGAGCTACTATTCGGTTTCACGGGGGATAGCCTCATCCCATGAGGAAGGATTACTCTCGTGGTAGACTTTGGAGAACCTCCGTGCCACCTCAGGAAGTTCATGGAGTTTTTGATAGTGGATATCCGCTCCACCTACCATGGAGTCCTCGGAAGGCCTGCGTTGAAGGATCTGCAGGCAGTCACGTCCATACACCATTTGGCAATGAAGTTCTCAACGCCCGGAGGGATGGCCAAGATCTGTGGCAATCAGACGGAGGCGAGGGCATGCTATATGAACGCGTTGCGAAAAGTCGCAAAACGTGAGGACATCTCCCCAGCAGTGATGACCATACATTGAGAACCAATGGGCGTTGACCACGAGAAGATGGACGAGGAATTGGTACTAGACGAGGGCCTGGACCCTCAGATCATAGGCTCGGACTCTCTTGTCTCTTCAGTGGAGGAGCTGGAAGCATTTCCGATGAACCCCTCGGAACCAACCCAGGTGTTGTAGGTGGGAGAAAAACTTGAGGAAAAAATAAAGGAGGAACTGAAGCAGTTCCTCCGGGAGAACGCTGACGTCTTCGCATGGAAGCACAACGATATGGTCGGGATCGACCCGTTTGTGGCGTGCCACGCCCTAAAAGTGGATCCGAAGGTACGTCCCAAGATTCAGAAAAGAAGACCTTTGAGTGCTGGAAGGTATAGTGCCTTGAAGGAGGAGGTTGACAAGCTGTTAGCCAACGGGTTCATCAGGGAAGTAGTTTACCCCCAATGGGTTTCTAACCCAGTGTTGGTAAAGAAGAGCATCAAGAAATGGAGGGTATGCATAGACTTCTCGGATTTGAACCAAGCATGCCCTAAAACGACTTCCCGTTATCAGCAGATCGACCGGTGGTCGATGTGACTGCCGGCCACAAGCTACTTAGCTTTATGGACGCATACTCGGACTACAACCAGATCCTGATGTTTGCGGAAGACGAGGATCACACTTCGTTTATCACAGACTGAGGGTTATACTGCTATAGGATGATGTCCTTTGGCCTAAAGAACGCGGGAGCAATGTATCAGCAGTTGGTAAATCGCATGTTCGCAGGACATATTGGGACCACCATGGAGGTATACGTCGATGATATGCTTGTAAAGAGCGCGAATGCCGAGGACCACATAGGGCACTTAAGAGGGATGTTTGAGTCCTTCACAAATATTGCATAAAGCTAAACTCCTTGAAGTGCGCATTCGGAGTCGCGTCCGGGAAGTTCTTCAGCTACATGGTCAACCAGCGCGAGATAGAGGCCAATCCCGAGAAGATTAAGGCGCTCATTGAGATACGGTCACCATCTTCCCCCAAGGAAGTCCAAAGCCTGACGGAGAGGTTAGCGGCCCTGAATCGGTTCATATCCAAGGAGACCGACCGTTGCCAGCCCTTCTTTCAGACAATCAAAGGGAGGAAGAGGTTTGAGTAGACCGAAGAGTGCGAAAAACCTTCCAGGACCTCAAGGTCCTCCTCGAAAAGTCCCCGCTGCTGTCCAAACCGAAGAATGGGGAGACGTTGCTCGTCTATCTCGCCGTGTTCGAAAAGGCAGTTAGCTCGGTATTAATCCGAGAAGAGGGTCTGGTGTAGCTTCATGTCTATTATGTAAGCAAATTTCTACAAGACGCGGAAATAAGATACCCGGACATGGAAAAACTCGCCCTATCTTTCTATCTTTAATCATCGCCTCCCAAAAATTCCGGCCGTATTTCCAGTCCCATAGCATAGATGTCTTGATGAACCTCCCCCTAAGATAGATACTCCAAAATCCAGACGCATCAGAGATTCTGATGAAATGGTCGGTCGAACTCAGCCAGTTCGATATCAACTACAAGCCAAGACCCTTTATAAAAGGACAAGCTTTAGCAGATTTTGTAGCCGAATTCGCCTACATCCCCGAGGCTTCTCTTGAAGCCCGACCCCAAGAGGTACCAACATGGAAGTCATATGTTGACGGATCCTCGGGTGAGGCTGGAGCTGGAGCCGGGATCTTTCTAGTTAGCCCTAACGGCCACAATCTCAACTGTGCGCTTCGCCTGGAGTTCAAAGCCTCCAACAATACTGCAGAATACGAGGCACTCCTAGCAGGCTTGAGGCTGGCACATGAGATGAGGGCAAGAAAACTCCAGATTCACAGCGATTCACAACTAGTCATCAGTCAAGTTAATGGGACCTTCGCAGCACGCGAGCAATCCATAATGGCATACCTAACAAAGGCCAGAGACCTGTTGTCCCACTTTGAGGCATACGAGCTCCTGCAAATTCCACGAGTGGAAAATGGTTATGTGGACACCCTCTCGAAATTGGCAAGCAGCAGAGACTTCGACTTGATGAAGGCCATCCTGGTTGAGAGGCTCAACCGACCCTCCATCGACGAGTCTTCCGCATCCGCTGTCCTGACGATATCAAAATCTCCTGGGTGGATGAAGGAGATCATCGCATATTTGACCAGCCATATACCGCCCAGCGACAGACAAGAAGCACAAAGACTTCGCAGAAGAGCCGCGAAGTTCGTATTACAAGACGAGATCCTATATAAGAGGGGCTTCTGCCACTCCCTTCTACACTGTTTGACACAGGAGGAATCAGTTTACGTGATGAAAGAGATACACGAGGAGATATGAGGTAACCATTCAGGCGGGATGACCCTGACATAGAAAGCCTTGAAACAGGGGTACTACTGGCCAACCATGATGAAAGATTTCCATAATTATGCAAAGAAGTGCGACAGATGCCAAAAATTCACCACTATACCGAAGCTCCCGGCTCAGAATCTTACCCAGGTCACCAGTCCTTGGCCTTTCGCCAAGTGGAGAATCGACTTCATAGGTCCCCTCCCGAAGGGAAGGGGTGGGTCAAATTCGCGATTGTAGCGATGGATTATTTCACCAAGTGGTGTGAAGCCGAGCCTTTGGCCAAGATCACGGAGGAAAACGCATGGAAATTCGTGTGGAAAAATATTGTCTGCTGGTTCAGGATTCTCCACTCTCTAATCTCCGACAATGGCACACAGTTCGCGGGAAAGAAATTCAACTCGAATTACGAGAACTTTGGTATTTGAAGGGACTTTTCCACCACCTACTACCCCCAATCTAATGGCCAGGTAGAAGCTGTGAACAAGATCATCAAGCATACCCTTAAACAGAAACTAGATTCCACGAAAGGAGGATGGGCTAAAGAGCTACCCAAGACCCTATGGTCCTATCAAACCACTTCTCGGACGGATACTGGTGAAACCCCTTTCTCCATGGCATACGGAGCGGAGACAATGATTCCCGTCGAAGTAGGGATACCCTCTCCCAGGCACCTGCACTTTGACGAGGTGACCAATGAGGGTTTGTGGAGGGCAAACCTCGATTTACAAGATGAGAGACATGCGGACTCGCAACTCCGTCTCGCAATTTACCAACGGAAGATGGCCAGGTACTACAACTCCAAAGTCAGGGGCAGGAGTTTCCACATCAACGACTTCGTCCTGAAGAAGGTATTCCAAGCTAATAAGGAGATGGGATCACAGATCCTCGGACCCACATGGAAAGGACCTTACAAAGTCATCGAAGAAATCCGTCCCCGAACTTACAGATTGGAAGATTCGGAAGGCAGGGAGATGAGGCTCCCTTGGAACATCGCCCATCTGCGGCCGTATCACCAGTAGTTTTATTTTGTACTATTCAATTTCTAGTATTTTGTCCGCGCCTTGAGACACTGCGTCTTTTAAGAAAATTCATCGTTTTATGAATTAAGAATGTTCTCCGTACAACCATAGCAAGTAAAAGCAGTTCGGCAGCGAGAGAGTGTGGTTCGCGGCCAACTCTATCAACTCGCTGGATAAACATTCAACGCGTAAATAAGCAAGTAAAAGCAGTTCGGCATCAAGGGAGTGTGGTTCGTGACCAACTCTATCAACTCACTGGATAAACATTTAATGCGTAAACAAGCAAGAAAAAATGATTCAGCAGCAAGGGAGTGTGGTTCGCGACCAATTCTATCAACTCGCTGGATAAATATTTAATGCGTAAACAAGCAAGAAAAAGCAATTCGGCAGCGATGGAGTGTGGTTCGCGGCCAACTCTATCAACTCGCTGGATAAATATTTAACGCGTAAATAAGCAAGAAAAAGCAATTCGGACAGCGAGGGAGTGTGGTTCGCGGCCAACTCTATCAACTCGCTGGATAAACATTTAACGCGTAAACAAGTAAGAAAAAGCAATTTGGCAGCGATGGAGTGTGGTTCACGGCCAACTCTATCAACTCGCTGGATAAACACTTAACATGTAAACAGGCAAGAAATTGCAATCCAGCAGCGAGGGAGTGTAGTTTCGCGGCCAACTCTATCAACTCGCTGGATAAACTTTCAACGCGTGAATAGGCAAGTAAATGCAATTCGGCGGTGGGGAGTATGGTTCGTGACCAACTCTGCCAAACACGCGAGATAAATATTCCACGCGCATTCGAAACAAACAAAGTTAATTGGGGTTTGGCATAACCAGGGACATCACCGTTAAGAACATAATTTATACAATAATGTGCATCATAAGAAGCTTTACAATCCCAAAACTAAAAGACAACACCGTTAAGAAAAGTACAATATTCCTACATCCCTGTCAGGCCCTGGGGTTCGGCATAACCAAGAACCCCAAGTTTGGCCAATAGGTCCTGAGCCTTCGACAACTCGTTTAGCACCTCGGTCAGTTCTTTGTCTTTGGCATAAATCATGGTTTGACAAGATTTCAGCTGCGACTCGACCGTTTTCTGAGCATCGACACAGGCCTTCTGGATTGTCCGGGCTTTCATGACTTCATACGTGGCACGAGCCCTCGTGTCTTCGGAGAATGCGAGTCACCCCCGAAGATCTTTATTTTCAGCGCGCAGCGTTTCAACATCCTCACCCTCCCCAATGATGGAGCGCAGTTCGTCAACCTTCATCTCCAACAATCTGTACAACTCGCAGTTAAGAACGTGACTGCGGGAGGTATACATTTCAGCCAATTTCAACAACTTCGTCAATTCCGCGTTATCTGCTGCCTTTCCAAAGGCGGAAGTCCAATACTTGTGAACGGATGCCGCCGCTTTGGCAGCTGGGGGTGGAGGTTTTCCTAAGACCGTTGGGTCCAGCTCGTCCCAGCGGGACCTAATGTTAATATATTCATACTTGTCAGGAGGAGGAGACGTAGGAGCCCGGAATGCCTCCTCCCTGCCCTTGGCACATGCCTTCCTTTTTCTCGATTGTCTGGCGCTCCCAGGCGAAGGCACGAGTCTTGCAGGAATTAATGTGGATGGCACTTCCGATATCGCCTCCGGCGCGTGTGGAATATAGGAGGAGCTATCCGTCGTCATCTACGGCATCTGCAACACGGTGGCCACAGGGTTAGACGCCGCGGATGGTACCGGGGGTGGAGGGGAGATATCTTCAACAACCCTTCACGCCTTTTCTTAAACTTTGGGACTTTGAAAAAATAGAAGCCCGACATGACCGGCAATAACTAGGATCTGAATACGGCAGTATGAAAACAAAGATGAGAACAATAAAGTAAAGTCCTGCAAACACATAAATATACGCGGGAGAATACTAACAGTCGGATAAACCAGCATATTAGAAAGGAGTAAATGCACATCAGATAAACCCTAGAAAGATATAAATGGTGCGTGGGGATACGCGCCTCGTAAATTGTACGAACGTCAATACATGGTAACACCATCAACGCCTACCCCACGTTGAAACGTAGAGGGTGAGATCCCCGCAAAACATGCAAGGACGTCCGGTTCCATATGCCTCGCTATAGCGCGATCGCCAGAACCTCGGCGGTGGATAGGACGGTTGTGCCGAGGCGAACGCCAGAACTCCAATATGGCATGCAGAAATTGATTATCCCTCACAAACAGCCAAAGTCCAGCTATGTGCAATGTGTACTCCGATTCTCGAGGCATATTGGGTGGCTCCAGAATGGTACCTGTGGCTTCATTGGCGCCACATGATGTCAACAAAGTTCGAAGCCCGGGTACCACAAGCAATCAACACAAATGGAACTAACACGTAAATCTTGGTGCAATTTTATTTTATTCAATATAATTCGGAATACAGGGTAGAAACAAATACGCATGATAATTATCCTACTACCCCGCCGCCTCTTTGGGTCGGCACATGTTGGGATACTAGATCTACTAAGCATATTTCCGGTCTTCGTCATCCCGAGCATCATCTGGAGTTGGGGATCTGATTCCACCATGATAGGAAGTCTCCCAAAACCAACATGAGTTGATTTGGTGACTAATTAAGCCACACTGCTCAAAAATGCCGTTGACGCCTTTTGGCAGTGGGCTCCCAGCCCCATCACCCACGTCGGGGACGCCCCGTATCGGAGCATGGTCAGGCTAAGGCTGCTAGGCCCAATCCTTCCGTATGTTTGGTCTTCTAAATGTTGATTCTCCAATTGGTAGGCATTCTGGACGTCGATTCTCCAGCCGTACTTCCATAACACGTTTGATACGAAAGGCCCGATCACACGACTCGAGAAATTTGGAGATCTAATTTATGCAATTTACTGGAGTTGTGCAAGCATGATGAGCATGATGGAAGGCTCTCAATATATTCTTTACTTATATATAGAGGCTGCATCGGAACTTGACACAAAACAATGAATACGAATGTTCCAGGAGGATTTGGAATGCCACACAAATGGAGCGCCTCCCCAGGACATTGAAGACTCTAACTCTTCAGATTCTGCCAAAAGTTAGCACCATTAATGCCCAAGAGAGTGATTCCTAGATTCTAGGAGCTGTTCCTCGTGCACAATCGTTCTTAAAATTAAATGCTGGGACAAGAATACGTTAAGGAAAACAAGTTTGCCAATTAATTCTGGAACATATGCGAAAGAAAATGACAAGGTTCAAAATCCTGATGCCCCGCCGCCTCTACGGGTCGGCGCATTGCAGGCCTTCTCCCAAAACCGGTGGGAAGATTTGATCACTGGGTTCACCGAGAACGGTTTTGGGCACCAAAGCCTCGGTAGGAGCCTGTCGAAGGAAAGAGATGTCCCATTCTGGATGGATTTCGGCGATCCGCTCCACCAACTATTTACCTCCAATGGTCATCAAGCGATGGACGAGGTCCTGATACTCAGGCGTGTCCACGAACGCGTCTTGATATGCCTCTACCGCCCTGGCCTTGGCACCGCACATTCGGCCCGGACTCTCTCCAACTCTGTTTCGCCGCGGCCAGCGACTTCTCATTCTCTACGAAGACGGTCTCTAGACTGCTGTTCGTAGTGGCTAACGCAGTCTCAGCCGCAAGGGTCCGGTCCTCGGTTAATTTTCGAGCCTCTTGACACGCTTACGAAGCTTGGCAGCCCTCTTACATTCCTGGGCTTGTTTCAGACACTCTTTGGCGGCCTTCAGCTCAATCTCATACTTTTCTTTCATGTCTACCTCCTTCGTCACAACTAAGTCGGCTTGAGGCTGAAGCCCTCTTTTTGAGACTCATTGCACTTTCTTGAGACTCATGGCCTTCAGTTCTTCGACCAACTTACTGGACTTAGCCCCCTCCTCGCTACACTGGCCATCAAAGCTTTCCAAGGTGCTGAATAATTCCTTGGTCATAACCAATCTCCGTATCAAGTTCATCTCTGCCATCTGCAGCCGCTCGCAAACAGTGGCTTCCTCGACCGCCTTTTTCCATTTTTGGGTCCAGTATTTGTGCATGCTCGGCGCCATCATTGCAGGGCGAGCGGGGAGCATTTCCATGATGGAGGTTTCCAGTTCTCCCTTGTGCTGAAAAATACGGACATGACTCTCCTGCCCAGTCGAGGAGCCAGAGTTCCTTGCACCCTCAGCCCGACCCGATTTGCTGGCATCCCTCATAAACCCTCTCGTGTCTGCAGTAGCCTTCCTCTTTCGCGAGACCGCTTCACCCGTGTCCTCGGCAATTCTCTTTCCTTATCCTTGGGTAGGACAGGGCTGTGTGGAGGGTAGGAAGACGAAGGCGGGGACAGATGAGGAACGTTATGGCTGAAAACTAGAGCATCAGAGGCCGGAGGTTGGACAGATCCCGATGGCATATCATCCTAGACCTCTTGCAATGGACCAGTCGCCTCCCACGCAAGCGCCTAGACCGAAGAACCATCTCTACTGGTGGGACGGGCGAGATGGAGCACAGGAATATTTTTGAACCTGAAAGCTGTTAACAAAAATACCAATACGTAACACGTTCAGGCAACTCTTCACAGCGACACCGATATATCGAAACTTACGGGACTCACCCATCAGTCTGCAGTTGGCCAATAAGTTGTCGTCCTTCAACAAGTTGTTGAGACTCCTGAAGTCGTTGCTGAGAGCTCGCACCTTATTCCACTTCGACCTCAGCTTCCCTTGGCCCCTCTTCGAGATTGGTGACTTCCCGCAGTTTGCAAAAACAAGCAATACATTAAGTCAGGAACTATAGCCAAAATTCCATACAAATGCGGCGGTATATACCAAGTTCCCCGAAATGATGAGGAATAGACACATGGGGAAGAGGGTCCTCTGGTATAAATTTCCAGTCCCCGCCTACAAAGATGAACCTCTCCTTCCAGTTATGTACTTTGTTGGGACTGTCGGTGGCCGTCCTCCATTTCTGGCCTGGCCGAGGAAAAATGTTATACCAACCCGCAGATTGGCAGGGCCGGTATATGGACTCAAACTCCCTTGGAGATAGGTTCTCTCCTGCCTCGGCAATGCCCCGCAACAGGTACGAGGCCACCATCTGTCCCCAACCATTTGGTGTTATCTGACAAGGGGCCAGATTCCAATCTTTCAGAACCTTATGAAAGAAATGATGCATAGGCAGGCAAAGGCCCTGCTGTATCGCAGGTTCGTAAATCGCGATAAATCCTTCAGGAGGGTCGTTAGCGCGTTCCTCAGGGCCCGGAGCTTTGAGTATTACAGATGCGATAATATCATAAGATAGCCGTATATCCTCCAACTCTCCCTTAGCGATCCTCGAACGCGCCATAGACACTTCAGTAGGCGACCACTTTAGCTCTTCGTCAAGCGCCTGGGCTGCCGGGACATGCCTCTTATCAAGCGACCCCCTCATTTTAGGCACCCTGGCATCTAGCCCCCTTCTCCGTGGCCTGTTTCGACGGGACGGCTGGGCAAGCCCCCCTCCCACTTGTGGAATGAGTCAACGGGCGTACATCGGAGGGAGCTAGATTCACTCTTCCTACGACCTCAGAGGTGGAAGACGATGAGGCAGATGTTGACGACCCGTCCGAATACTAGGGTTTATCTGGGAGTTCGATTGATTCTGTGAGTCGTCGGTTCTGGAAGACATTACAAACCCTTCTCTACCCTGGAAGTTGGTGCTCCTATTGTCGTTGGAATGCACAACAAGATATAATCCCCACACTACGAAATCGAGAAATAATCACAAAAGAAACCAACGAAACAAATCACTGCAACTCTCGGCGCGCTTACCTCGGAAATGTAGTTGGAACGACACCCACACTTGGATTTTTTCGATTACCAGCAGAGCATCCGCAACATTCACAGTGGGCACAAAAGTAAGAAGAAGTCGTAATGAAGAAGGGCGCCAAGTTTTATAGATTGATGCATTCTAATCCCCACCGTCCAACTTCCAAGTATTGCATCTGAGCCGTTGGATAGAGGACGCATGTTTAAAATTGGGCAACAAGTGGGAAACGGAACCCCAAGCGTTTAGTACAACAAGAACGCACGTGCCTCATGCGCGCCTTCGTTATCCGCCATGCGCCATTGCATTAAATACATACGTCCTCTCACTTATGATGGACTGACAACAGAATGACAGTATCACACCAACCGCGGACATGTCACCAAAGGCCTGGGCTCCTGAAGTCCTCACCCGTCATGAATGTTCGACCTCAGACTTGAGGGACTATACTGGATAAGAACCCAATTTGCAAGGATCATACGTGAAGAAGACGACGCGAAGCGAAGACCACACTCCGTGCTTTCCATTGAAATCCAAAATTTTTTCTCCTCTCACTCTCAAAGTCCCACGCCTATTATGAATAATAGGCTTGAACTTGGGGGACTATTGTTACCACCCAATTTTGATAGGGCTTCCACGTCAGCAAAAGTCCAACGAGCCCCTCCATATAGGCCCAGTAAAGGCCTCGTAAATTCTGAAAGGGGCCTCATAAGCCTATTAGACATCTTAGCCTTCTACAGCTAAAATACTGCGAAGTCCATAGAAGGCCTCGACACCCACGGCCGAGCCATAGAGCCTCTTAGGGCTTCGTATCAACCATAACTAACAGGTAGCACGATATTCTGGGATGATCGGAGAGGTAATTGAAGACAGATTGCGTTGGATTGGCGCATGGATCCTCACAAGGAAACCGAATCATAATCTCCTAAAATCATGCAATGTGATAAGTTCAAAGAAGGAAGATAATCTTGGATATTGTCTGGGTAAATGAATAATCCCTATCCCATAAGGAAGGAGGATCCGAGCGGGTATCTGATTGATTTGTTTCCTAAATCAATTAGGACTCCTGCGTTATAAATACAACGTCTTCGGCTATTTCAAGGTACGCTATTTTTACGCTTGAAATCCCACCCTAAACTCTGCTTCAAATCTCTGACTGCTTGTCCTTCCCACACCCAATTACTTTCGCCCTCCGTGTACTATTCTTGTACCGGCAGTTGACTTGACCGTCGGAGTACCAACGATCATCGGACCCTTTTTCTCTGGAGATCTTGGTGCCTAATGATTCTCTAAGTGTGCAGGTAATATACGAGTTGGTAGAAGAGTGACTGGAGATCTGTTGGCACGTGGACGTTGCAGGTTCCGACGTCAACATATGATCAGGAAACAAAATTAAGGAAACTGTAGAATTAAAACTGAAGAAGAAAGCAAACCGAGGCATGTACAAGTACAGTTTTTTAAAACAGATTCGTCTCCTACCGTAGGTTATAAACGTTTGTTTCCTAAGATAAAGCAGTGGCGATTGTACCAACGAACCGACCTACTGCCAGAACAATATCACCTCGAGAGGAAAAGAAACTTGGAAGAAGAAAAGTAGAATTTTTTTAATGTGTTGATTGAGGAACTTTGGACTTGTTTATATAGGCACTAAAGTGACCTTCCAATTTCAATTCCACCACCAAAAGGTAAGTTACATGAGTTATACACATTAACCCACCACTAATTATCCTATTAACAATATAAGAAAAATAGTTGAGAAGTTGGAAGGTCTCAAACAAAATGAAGAGTTTTAAATTTGCATTCAACTTATTTTCTAACAATCCCCCATATGAATGAAAATTGATAGAGACATAGAAGACTTGATGATAAAGTTCAACGTCTGAATCCTGCATAGGATAGGTAGGTGTTACCCTTTGAACATTCTCTTATGAAAGTATATTTACTTTACTAGCTGACCAGTAGACGTGATGTCCTTGAACTGTTCTGCCGTTTGTGTAAACGATGATATACTTCACACAGAATTTTTCCTGACATAGTTCAGTTCTCATTGTTATGTTCATTTATGGCCGTGAACATATGCCTGGTTCTGCGAGAGTTTTTCAAGAATTGCGCCTCATACAATTCTCTTAGAAGCGGCCCCACTTCTCTCTCACATAGGTGATTTGGTAAGAATCATTAAAAGCATATTGTTTATCCTTTCCTCTACGGGTATCACTATTTCATCATAGGAATGGACATGAGAGAACCCTCACAGTGATCTAATTAAGTATTTACAATTAGGTTGTCCATTTGAACCTAGATCTTGGGATCTCTAGTCAACTAGGTTAGGTTTCCATTGTATTAACTTATTATTCCAAAGGCTTAAGTCCCATTCCTTTCGACGATTTTCCAACTAATTCTCTATTCAAACCTTTAGTTAGCAGATCCGCAATATTATCATTTGACTTCATATAATCAATAGAGATAACTCTAGTTGAGAGTATTTGTCTTATAGTATTATATCTACAACGTGTGTGTATAGACTTACCATTATACATGCTACTCTGTGCCCTACCAATTGCAGATTGACTATCACAATGTATGCAAATTGCTGGCACAGGCTTTGACCATTTAGGAATATCCTCTAGGAAGTGACGTAACCACTCAGCCTCCTCACTACACTTGTCCAAGGCTATAAACTCAGATTCCATAGTGGATTTAGCTATAACCGTCTGTTTAGAAGATTTCCATGATATAGTTGCACCTCCCAGTGTGAACACAAATCCACTTGTAGACTTTGAGTCTTTTATATCAGATATCCAATTAGCGTTACTGTATCCTTCAATAACTGATGGATATCTGGTATAGTGCAGTCCATAATCACGAGTATATCTCAAATATCTTAGTATTCTTATTATTCTTTTCCAGTGGTCAGCTCCTGGATTACTCATGTATCTACTCAGTTTGCTAAATGTGTAAGCTATGTCTGGTCTTGTACAACTCATCAAGTACATCAGACTTCCGATAGTTCTAGAGTATTCTACTTGAGAGATACTCTCGCCTCTGTTCTTTGATAGATGCTGACTGGTATCTATCGGTGTTCTAGCCATGCTAGAATCATTCTTGTTAAATTTATTAAGAATTTTGTCCACATAATGTGATTGATTTAGGACAATTCCCTCTGATGTTCTTGAAAAATTAATCCCAAGTATCACATCCGCTAAATCCATATCTTTCATGTCAAATCTTGAATTTAACATGTCTTTAGTAGATTTAATCATCTTATTGTTGCTTCCAACAATAAGCATGTCATCAACGTAAAGACATAAAATGACAGCCATTTTCAGTGTCTTTGATATAAACGCATTTGTCGCATTCGTTGATTTTAAATCTACATTCCATCATGACATGATCAAACTTTTCATGCCATTGTTTTGGAGCTTGTTTCAAGCCATATAATGACTTACCAATTTACATACTTTGTTTTCTTGCCCTGGAGCAGAAAAACCCTCAAGTTGTTCTATGTAGATTTCTTCATCTAAATCTCCATTTAAAAATACAGTTTTCACATCTATTTGATGTACTTCGAGATTTTGCAAAGCTGCAATAGCAAGTATCATCCTGATGGATATTATTCTCGTAACTGGAGAATACGTATCAAAGTAATCAAGGCCTTTTCGTTGTTTGTATCCTTTTATAACAAGCCTGGCCTTATACTTTTCGATTGTTCCATCCGCTTTCATTTTCTTTTTGAAAATCCATTTGTAGCCTAGTGGTTTGCATCCCGGAGGAAGATCCACTAGCTCCCATGTATGGTTTTGCAGAATAGAATATATCTCACTTTTAATTGCCTCTTTCCATTGAGGTCCTTCTGAAGAGTTCACAGCTTCTTTAAAGCTTTGAGGTTCACTTTCTAGCATATAAGTCAGAAAATCTGGACCAAACGATTTTTCAGTTCTAGCTCTTTTGCTACGTTTTGGTTCAACCTCATCTTCTTCTTCTGATTGTTCTTTTTGGTCCGTTGCTTCATGTGTTCGTTTAGAGGAGCTTGCTTCCTCTATGGATCTGTACAGAAATATATGTTCAAAAAATGAAGCATTTCTCGATTCTATTATCGTATTTTTGTGTATGTCTGAAATTTTAGATTCATGCACAAGAAATCGATAAGCACAACTGTTATGTGCAAAGCCAATAAAAATACAATCAACAGTTTTTGGTCATATTTTCTCCTTCTTTGGTATAGGTATCGCCACTTTGGCAAGACACCCCACACTCGTAAGTATTTGTAGGAATACTTTCTTCCTTTCAATAACTCGTAGGGGCTCTTATCTTCTTTCTTCTGAGGCACATTATTTAAAAGGTAATTAGCTGATAACACAGCTTCTCTCCACATGTTCTGAGGTAATCCAGAACTTAACAACATTGCATTCATCATTTCTTTCAATGTTCTATTTTTCCATTCAGCAACACTAGTTTGTTGAGGTGAATAAGGTGCTGTTGTTTCATGTTTAATTCCGTGTTGTGCACAGAATTCAACTGATTCATATTCACCACCTCTATCACTTCTCAACACTTTGATCTTCTTGTTATGCTGATTTTCAATTTCATTATTATAGAGAACAAATTTCTCTATAGATTCGTCTTTACTTCTAAGTAAATACACAAAACAATATTTTGTGTTATCATCAATAAAAGTAATAAAATATTTGTTGCCTCCCCTTGTTTGTAAAGCTTATAAATCACATACATTGGTGTGAATTAAATCAAGTAGTTCAGTTTTTCTTTCAACAGATTAAAATGATGACCTTGTCAATTTTGCCTCAACACAAGTTTTACACTAATGTTTATTATCAATTTGGAATGTAAGTATGCAATTCAAGTTAATTAGTCTACGCAAAGTGTCGTAATTAACATGTCCTAGTCTACCATGCCACAAATTGGAAGACTCAAGCAAGTAAACGGAAGAGTTTTTCATTTTATTCATTTTTGGCTTAATAGCCATAACATTGAGCTTAAAGAGCCCATCACTAATATAACCCTTTCCTACAAACATTCCAGACTTAGTCAAAATAACTTTGTCTGACTTAAACACCATACGAAATCCATGCTTGTTCAACAGCGAGCCGGACACCAAATTCTTGCGAATCTCTGGTACATAGAGCACGTTGTTTAGAGTCAACTCTTCCCCAGACGTCTTCTTTAGAACCACCTTTCCATGGCCTTTGATTTCAGAGGTTGCTGAATTTTCCATATACAGCTTTTCTCCACATGTTTCTTCAAAATCACTAAACATCTCCTTGTCGGAGCAAACATGTCAGGTGGCACCGGTGTCTATCCACCATTCTCTCGGATTTGAACCCACCAGATTCACTTCAGAAATAACTGCAGCGAGGTTCATTCAGACACATCATGTGTGATGTCATCAACAACATTTGCTTCTTTCTTGTTGTTCCTCTTTGGCAACCTACACTCCAACGTTTTGTGACCTACTCTGTCACAGTTGTAGCATTTTCCAAGAAATTTCTTCTTAGAAACTCCTCATTTTCGACCCATTTTCGTCCCTTTCCCAGACAGCCCAAACTTGCTCTTGTTTGTCTTAGAGCTTTGACCATACTCCACAACATTTGCTTTGGCCATTTGAGGATTAAACCCTTCTTTTCGAGAAATTTTGTTGTCTTCTTCAATTCAAGTCGACAATCGTTATTCAATGTTCATTTCATTTCGCTTGCTTGTGTAATTCTTGAAATCTTTCCAAGTCGAAGGCCACTTTTCAATCATCGTTGCCACTTGAAAAGTTTCACTTAAAACCATCAACTCGGCATGAATCTCATGCAAGATTACTTGAAATTCTTGTACTTGACTGATTACAGTTTTTGAGTCCACCATTTTATAATCCAGGAAGCCGCCAACAATAAATTTATTAGCCACTGCATCCTTGGTTTTATATTTTCGGTCTAAAGACTCCCATAATTCCTTTGTCATTTTCATTGAACTATACACATTGTATAATGAATCTGCCAAGCTATTCATGACATAATTTCGACATAGGAAATCAAAATGTTTCCAAGCTTTAACAGCGCTGACATCCTGTATGTCTCCCTCACCTTGTTTGAGTTTCAGAGTATTTTCAGTCAAGAATTTCGCAAGATTCAAGGTGGTCAGATAGAATAGTATTTTCTGTTGCCACCTTTTGAAATTCAATCCATTGAACTTCTCAAGTTTTTCTTCATGATTAACTAGAACATTTACATGACCAGTTGGAGCCATAGTTTGGGTCACAGTAAAACTTGACACTTGTGCCACGCGATCACGGTTTTCGTGAGCCACAACTTCAGTAATCGGATCAGTTGCCATTTTCTGAAACAAGAGAAAAATTTTAGTTCCACTTTTAAAATAAACAGAATAAACAAATCTTTTTTTTTCAGTTTAGTTATATTTACAATCATGAAATTAACCCATTTCTTTTCGTCTTGTTGATTTGAATAACACACAACTAAAAGGCTTTCAGGTGAGGAATGGGGTCACAAGTGGACCACTTAAATTCCAAGCTCTTCTTAGAAAGTTTAGGTCCTTTTAATAAAACCTTCCAGTTTTGCGAATACACAAATCAAGAAAACTCCAACCATAAGTGAAAATGAAAGCATATAAAAGAACAAAGTTCTCATAGTTCAAAAGATTGTTACAAACTAGTTTCATACTTATGTATTTCACTGTTTTCCATATAATATAAGTTTATCAAGAATCTGTTTTAAGATTGTTAATCACTTATCAAATAAAAACGAGAAACTTCATATTACATGATCATGAAACAAAATTAAGGAAACTAGAATTAAAATTGAAGAAGAAAGCAAACCAAGGCCTGTACAAGTACAGTTTTCTTTAAACAGATTCGTCTCCCCTACCGTATGTTATAAACATCTATTTTCCAAGATACAACGGTATAAATGGTTGTACCAGCGAACCGACCTACTGCCAGAGCAATATCACCTCGAGAGGAAAAGAAACTTGGAGGAAGAAAAGTAGAATTTTTTTGATGTGTTGATTGAGGAACTTTGGACTTATTTATATAGGCACTAAAGTGACATTCCAATTCCAATTCCACCTCGAAAAGGTAAGTTACATGAGTTATACACATTAACCCACCACTAATTATCCTATTAACAATACAAGAAAAATAGTTGAGAAGTTGGAAGGTCTCAAACAAAATGAAGAGTTTTAAATTTTCATTCAACTTATTTTCCAACAGTAGTAGTAGTAGCAGCAACAACAGCAATGGAAAGAATTAAAGCCAATGTCACAAGTCCATAAAATAATGGATACACTTCATTTTTTTTCGTCACAACTAACTTTTGTGCAAGATCACTAAGGCCTCTAATCCTCCAAAATCTAGGTTAGTGTGCATATTAATAATATATGTTTCAAGTTATTCATCAAGTGCCAAGAGACTGTTGTTAAAAATTCTTTGGGATAATACTCACCAAGTCTTATTAATTTGTCCTTGTTAAAAGTACAAAATGAATCATTTAGACACAAAAATGCTATACGAAGGCATAAGTCACCATTTACCTCGGAAAAACGATCATTCAATTCTTGAAGTTGCATATCAATGACGACATAAAAAAAAATCTACACGCAAGTGATGTAAATTTGTCTTTTTTGGAGTGTTATGCCATGAACGATCTCGAGGTATATACATATCATCTATGTTAGGAACATTAATAATGTGCTTTTCAAAGAAAGAACAAACATTTTCTAAAAAAGATTTTCATCAATTATCCTTCATTGCTTAGTGTCGTTCTTTACAAATTTTCACTAATCGCATGGCATTGGCAATCTCTTAATTTTTTCTTTGTAATGCCTTTGACAATTCATCTGAAATTCCTAAGATCTTTTTCATAAAATGTAGTCTAAAGACAAAATCAAATGTTAGTATCAAGTTCAACAAATTAAGTGCTTGACCTCTTTTTCCAGAACATGAAACATCAATACCAATCATTTAAATGACATCAATTGTAGTTTAAAACATAAAACATGTGAATCAAGTTAAGCAAAGAAGTATAGTGAGAGCCTCAACGTGTATCACTAGAATGCTTAAGGATAGTTTGTTGATTAATGCTCCGTTCACTTGATATTTCACCGTGATTGAGATTTGAATAGATGTTACTAATATCATGCACTTGGGAGTTGGGTCATTAACTGAATTAAAACTTAGACTTATAGTCAATTTGGGCTGAAACTTGAATTAAATAATTTGGGTTGAGACTTGGACTTGAATTATTTGGACTAATTTAGATTTTTGTATTTGGACTTGAACAAAAATTTTAAAATCTTTGCATAGTCAATTAACCCCCTTTGTCCATTGGTAACTCCACTCCCCGATAACAAAGATAAAACATAGTACATACTTATGAAGAGGACTCGGCTTGATCTCCAATTAAATGTACAATATAAGAGCTAAAAGAACTATACTTCATTCCTTCTAATAATACTCATTGTCATCGTACGTTGAGTAGACATGTACACTTGGAAAATATATTGAACAAGAGAACTCATATCATTCATAGTAAGAACGTACAAATCATTCATATGTGCTTAAACCGTAGTCATTTACTTAACTAAACGGGAATTTAATTAAACATCGAAACATGCATCCCAACAATTTTTTTTTTTTGGGTGCTACAAGATGCCCATTTTTTAAGGACATATAGAACTGATAATTTTTATTTACATTCTTCCATAAATATGTATCAAGTATATATAGATCATCAATTGCTCCCTGCAAAGTATGCCAAAGGTCCAACAATAGCAGCATTTATATAAGTAGCAGGCTCTGAATGACTATAATCTGTTCTATCATCTGGGAAAAAATCATTTTGGTTAGGACCTCCAACTATGGCACCAACTAAAAGATTAGGGTTCGGGTTCGCAGTGTAGAAGAATGGCTGAAAACCACCCTCACAACCAAAAGCTTGTGGATGAATTGTCCGTGAGGGCAAAGACGACCCTCTATGGTGAATACGTCTCGGAAAATTTGTCCCGTACCCGACCATGTACGACATTTTTAAAGGATTTTCTCCTAAAATGTAGTCAACCTGCAGAAATTAATAGGATAAAATAGAATTATTAGATATATAAAATCATCAAATTGAAATATGAATTAAAGGAAGATTTGCACTACTGGTCCCTAACCTATTCCCCTGATAACAAATTAGTCCATGTATAATTAGTCTTCAATGACAGAACCCATTAAAATCTGTATCAAATCTTCATGTTACCTTCATATGTTCAACTTTGTGATGCTACATTTTATTTTTCAACTTAGACTAGCTAGTGTCTAGAAACTCGTAGCGAGACATGATTTTACGGAGTAATGATCTAATGTTCTTAGTGGGTCAAATAAGAAGTGACCACTGGACAAGTGTTCAGTGGGCATTGGAGGAGTGTTTGTCAAACACTTTTCATCCTCCAATGCGCACTAGACAAGTGTTCAGTTGGCACTTCTTATTTGATCTGCTAGGGGCATTAGATCATTACTCTGTTTTTACGAGGGTTAAAATTAAAGAGACTTACTTGTCTTTTTGCTAGGCTGCGTAGAGTCTTTGAAGTGACCAATAGGTTTCCACAGTTGAAAGAATACTTTGCAGTTGCCATGTATTTTGAATAAGTAGTAAGCAAGAAGGTTATGCTTGTCACATACTGCAGATTACTTGCACTTAATTTATACATCAAACCTCCTGCATTATACATATATATAAAAATTAATAGTATACTATATTTATTAATTAATTAACAGGATCAGATTAATTAGAGATAATTAATTTTTAATTAGTACCTGGTGTGTATTGTGTACTTGAGTAAGGAGAGTTGGGTAGAATTTTACAGATGAAGTCTTCAGATTGTTGTATGAATGGCTGAAAAGCTTGATTTTTCTCCACCAAGAATCTCTGTACAAGAAAATAATTAAATAAATCAATGAATTATTTTTCATTGTGGAGATTAATTATATATTAATTGTTGGTAATTAATTAATTACTTTTACTTGGCTTATTATAAGCAATGTTTTTAAAATCGATCCGAACATCCACCAGAAAAGGGGGGAAAAAAAGTTCCAGTTGGATGAACCGTATTTTCAGTTTTCTTACATGAACCCGACTGAATTTTGTGTTGGTTTTTAAATTTTTTAGTCGAACCCGAAGTGGTAACGCAGTAGTACTAGATTAGTTTCTGACCCTTGCAAGTAGAACACGAGCACCAGCATATTTGTTGTCCCAACTAAAAATATCGGTTGCATCATTTGCTCCCAAGTTTTTGATGAAATTCATGTAAGATGCATCATTTGTTGCTCTATAAAGCCATGCAGCTCCCCACAACAATTCATCCTGCAGTAAATTAATGAAAGAAAAATTAAAAATAATTAGTTCATAATTTAATCATTGATTTCTTGGACAATATTATTTTGAGAATACGTAGTTCTAAACAGTATAATACATAAAATTTTAACTTTTTTCTTTCTTTAATACTCTAAACACGTAATCACGTACCACCATAGTACAAAAATGATGTCAAGTTACTATTCTTTTTGTATTAATAATTTGCAGCTATGGACCTAATTATTTCTAAAGTTTGATTGGAGCATGTTTGTCTAATTTATAACTACAAAAATTTACTTATAAGTAAATAAATAATTTTTAAAATAAATAAACCTTACATTGGATAAAATTAAATATTAGTAAGTTACTTATTTTGATACTAAAGTAAAAGTTATTGAGAGAAAGAAATTTTTTTTTTTTTTTACTTAAAATTACCTTGTAACCGGAATATGAGCAATAATAAGGGCAAACCGCTGGCCCAAGTGAATCACTATACGATCCTCTGTATTGAACTGCAAACTGCATGACATTCTTAGCAGTTCTCAGTAGTAATTTTGAGTAAACTGGATCAACTTTTCGAAAAACCATCGAAGCTGCTGCCAATGCTGCTGCAGTTTCTCCAGCAACGTCTGACCCTGGATTGCTCGGCGACACCGAATACACACTCCGAACAGTGTCCATATCCTCTGGCCTCTCCCAACACCTGTGGTCTGCACTTGGGTCGCCGACACCGACATAGAGGCGACCCGGTGTCGCCGTTGCACACTTGACAAGGTAGTCGGTGGCCCAACGGATGGCGATTCGTGCAGATTGTAATTGGGGGCCCATTTTCTTGCCATACTCAAGAGTGGCCCATGATAGCATTGTGGTGGTGAAGGACATTGGGAAATTGAATTTTAGGTTGTCTCCGGCATCATAATAGCCTCCGGTTAAGTCAACCTGCATGCCAAAATAATTAACAACAATTATGTATTTTCTTACACATCTTTTAATGTAAGAATATTTTTTTAATCTTTTAAAAAAGGAAAAGAATGAAAAGAAAATGAAAACATTAATCATTACGTAACACGATTAATGATTTATTAATGTTTTGTTAAAAAAAAAAAAAAGAGTCTAAGAATTATAGTTGACTCGGGGCTATCAACTGTCTAGTGACATACCCAATATACAAAGTTAGAATAACAAAATAAAGTGTCCCATTGGAGAGGATAAAACAAAATAAATTATCCTTCTTAGGAGATCGCCTCCCTAACAAAATAATTGATACTGTTTTGCAATGCTGAAATTATTTTTAAGTTTTTATTAATTTTGAGTTTTATGAAATGCGTAGATAATAAGTTGATAGTAAGTTATGGGTCATATAAAATGTGTGGATAAAAATTATATTTAATTAAATTAAATTATAATTTAAGTTTAACCAAACATGGGCTAAGTAAGGAACGAAAAAAAAGATAGTGTAAATCAGCTTTTATTCAATTGAATTTCTTCTTTAACATCTTAAATTTTTAAATTAAGTGTTTCAACAAAACTAGTTCAAAAAACTAAAAATAAAAAGAAAAGAAAAGATAGTCGCTTACATGAGCTAGCGAACCATCATACACTCCGGAGTCAGACCGCCACGGGATTTGCTGGCCTTTAGGAAGCCTCCCCGATCTCTGACCTTCAAAGAACAAAATGGACTTAGCTAGAGCATCCCTATAATTTGGAACCCCTTCAACACCTAATTCCCAAGAAATAAATGTGAAAGATAAGAAAATAATATGAAGGAGGGCTCCCTTCCTAAATGCCATTATACTTAATTAACTCTCTAACTAAGTATATATGGCTTGTTAATTTGGTCAGTGCATGTCTTCAATTAAGGACGTGAATGCCATTATATAGACTTGGAAAATCCAATCTCAACCGCTAGCGCAAATCATGGCTTTTCAATCAAGTTTACTTTTGTTTACTTTATCGATTAAGCAGACTAATTATGCATTAATTATCTATTCTTGTATAAGGGATGTATGTACTACTCATATACGTACAATACAAATGATTGAACCACCTTGTTTAAAAATTAAAAGTATGTTTGTTAGTATTTATAAGTATTTATAAGTTGATCAAACATAATTTTTATCCACATATTTTATAAGATTCACAACTTTTATACACTTTTTATCAACACATTCCGTAAGATCAACTGCTTATAATCTATAAAAAAAAACTTTACCAAACATAACCCTAAACTATGCTCCCTCATTTGATTTTTATTTTTTCATCAACGGTTTAACACACGATCAAATTTTTAAATGGGTGGTGACGTTATATAAACTCGGAGCATTTGTCTACTTGTTAAGGTAGAATCTCACATCGAATAAAAATGAAAAATATTAACCAACATATAAACTTTTATACTACTCTTTTTAAAAAAAATTCAAGATGGAACAATATGAGAGGCCATAATGCTTAAAACAAGTCACCATTTTGAGAAAACGTGTTAAGGGTAGAAATTGAATATAAATGAAAATATTAACCAACATATTAAAGATTGGACTGCTCTTTTTAATAAAGTTGACATTTTAAGATACAATCTTAAGTTTTGATACCATTTTATAATATTTTGAACAGTCTTATCTAATAGTTTAAGTTATTACACATTCGATAAATTTAAACTAAATCTTGTAATAGAGTAAAACAATATACATATATATAGACCAAATGAATAATGAGTAATTAGTTAGTAATACATAATTATTTGTGTTGGTGGGGGTGTGTGCTTGGTTTATGCCCGACCAATGCATGCTAAAAGAACCTCGTGCACGCCAAAAGTTAAAGACCTCGGTTTTAAGCAAGAAATTAAGAGACTAAAACCGCAAAAATAACGGCCTACTTTTTTGAATTTTGTGTAAGAAGGCGCGAATGGCGGACGGCCCCAACCCTTAGATTGCGCAAAGATATCGGCGCCAAAGTTTATTTTAAATGATGAGTGTATTGTGGTGTTTGTTGCTTTTGTAAGACAAAACTATTGCTTTTACTTGATCTCATTTCATCATTGGGATCTTCTTATCCTAACCTTTCTCCCTATACTTTAGTATTAAGCTTTTCATTTTCCTTTATCCACACACACACATTGGTAAATCAAACGACAAAGTCAGGAATTTTGGCTTGTAAAGTCGTAACTTAAGATTTATTTCATCGTTATTCTATGTGAGATTTACTTTAACATGCTCCTGTAAGATGATAGTTCGTTTGAGAACACCAATCATGAAATTCGTTTGCAAATTTTTGAGTTTTAGTCGGATCGAATTGTTCGTTAAAGGTTAATGAGCTGTGATACCATATAAAGACTTAGGGTTCTATCTTGAAACATGATCAACTTTATTAAAAGGAGTAGCATAAACATTTGTAAGTTGTGTATTTATTTCATCGTTGAGTAGCACCTTGAAGGTGGGTCGTGTCCAGGGCCGACCCTGAGACTTTTGGGGTCTTAGGTAAAAATTAAAATGGGTCCCTTAATAAATTAAGATGTTTTAAAATGTAAATTTTTGTGCACTTACAAGCCCAAAATAAGATACATTTTTTTCTTCTTCACCGAATGAAAAATTGTTGAAATTTGTGTTAAATTGTGGAGCCTAATTTATGGAGATTTTACCTTCGTAATTAAGTTGTTCTAGTATTTTATTATAATTAGAAAATTTTTATTGGGTTGTTATATAGTATTAATATCTTCTGTTATTTATTTTTTGCCCTTATATTTATTGCTCCAGTCCTAACAATTTGAAAAATCGTTTTGAATCAAGATAAAGATTTCTAAGTATACAGATTTAAAGAGAAAATTACACTATCTACAATTTAAAGACTAGATTAAAGTAGATAATGTAGGTTAGATTTGATTTTATTTTCCCCTATTTAGGCTTCACATGTAAGTGGTTGATGTTTTGTTATTTTTTTCAAAAAAAAAAAAAGAGGCCCAAAATGGTTGGGGGCCCTAGGTGGTTGCTTGGCACGCCTAGGGCCGTGGCCGGCCATGGTCGTGTCCTTTGCAATCAACACGAAATGGTACAATAGTTCGACTTGATCCTTGACTAACTTATTTTGCAAGTCGTCTACCTTCGACTTGACCATTGGTTTACTTTCTTTAGGTTTAAAATCAACTAAGTAGTTAGACCCTCATGGTTCTGATCTACCGACTTTTTCGAGTGAACTTGTTGTGAAGGTCCAATTATTAAAACTTTTTGTGCTGTGGAGCACATACATAGAGCACATTTTAATCTACACCTTAAAAAGTTATGTTTTTCTTAACATATCTGGTATGTAATGGAAATTCTTCCAAACTGAGCACTATAATAAAATGATAATTTGTGAAGCTAAAAATTAAATTGGATGAACACAATATCAAATATTGTTGATACAATAGAATATCGAAAATCGATCGATCAACACTAGTTGATTCAATTCTATCAATTCTCGATTTGACTATCTAGAATTGAGTACAATCGAGATCTTATTGTTTCTAAGTAAATATCGAGGATTGACTTGGTAAATAAATTCATTGATTATGAAGAATGTTAAAGTTGGATAAAAATTTGAAAATTCCAAGTTCTCTATTTTATTCAATATATAATTATTGGTTAATTTCTAATTAATAAACTGGTCTCAGTCAATGCTAGAATAAAGGCTTTTAAGGATAGGTTGATTAAAAGAAAAGCATCTAAGAAATAATCGAAAATATATAATTTTATAAAGTCATTAATTAATTTGTATATATGAATTAAGGATCTTGTTTGCTTTTAGCCATGCATATATAATCATCTCATCTCATCTCATACGTTGTGTTTGGCTTCCAAACTAATTTTCATATCACATAAAAAAATAATAAACATACATATTAATATAAATTCTATGACGTTCTCAATAAATAAATAAATATATATAAAAATTCTAATACAAATTTACATTGCTTGCACAAGCAAAGTGACGGCCCATGCATGTATGGGAAGAAATAAAATTTTTAGATATACATTTAAAATTAATTTCGTGCTATATTTTATCTTCATTATTGTTTCAAAAGCTACCTTTCACTTGTACTTCACTCTAGTTCTCTAACTCTATATTAGTTATTTTTATATGTTTACAAATAGAGACGGCTCAATCAACTTGAAATTCTTAGTCAAACATTTTGACCGAGCATTTTAAGAATAAAAATAAAAATCTCGCTGGTAATTTTGAAGAAACCAATATTTGTATAGAATTATCGACAATAATATCGTCCATGATTTATATCGCACCATCGACAATGATTATCGACGATAATCTTGTGGGGGTATCGTTGGCAATAAGCGACATACTCCGGTGACTCATTGCCTATGGATAAGCCATCGGTGTCACCCATAAATACCTTTATTTGTTTTATTTTTCTACTAAGTTGTCGATGGAATATTTTGTATATAACTTAAAATATATTTTTACTTATTTTTATTTATATTAAAAATATTGTCAAAGGATAACTTATTTTTTATTCTCAATGTAATCCATTGTCAGCATTTCATTTTATCTTTTTATTAACAAAATTTTTGTCGATAAATTAAATTTATTAAAGTATTTACTTTTATTATATTACTAACTAATAATTCGTTTGTATTCTTAAATTATGTTTTAATTATCAATAGAATTTTTCAAATGTGATTTTCCATTTTTAAAAAAATTATTACTCTATTTAACAATGAAAAATTTATTGATAAAAAAAAATTGATAGAATTTTTTTTTTTTTAAAATTATCATCGACAAAAAGTTCGTATTAAACATAAATTATTATTATCTTATCTATTAACACGTGGATATAGTAGCCACCCACTCGCGCGCCTTCCTCTGCCAAGAGGAAAAATTCCATTTCACCGCTTTCTTTGTTCACAAAATTTCTTAACTTTTATTGGAAAGATAGTTGTAAGAAACGAGGCATAAAGCAACATGTTCAAGCAGTCCAACTAGCTAAGCCAATAGGAAGTAAGGCTACACATTAACTCTTAACATAATGAGTTGCGCTACTTATATATCTTCACTTACACCTTCACCTACATTTTCATTTTTGAGATAGAATATTTGATCAAATTATTATTTGTCACATAAACAGGTGTAAGTGGGAGTGTACAAGTAGCATAACTCTAACATAATACTTCCTATTATCCTCCCTTATGTTGAAAATATGTTATAATATCAAAAATAGAAATTATAATTCAAATATATTGTAATATATTAATTTCTTTTTTTGAAACATACCGTCAAATTAATAGCATATTTGTAAGAGTTAATTTAGAAGATGTTAGCTATATATTCTTGTATATTATAAACAGAATTTCATTGAATAAAGATTATTCATTCTTCTAATTTTATATGGTATCGAGCATTAGGTTAACCCCTTTTTCGTACGATTACATTTTCAAGCATTTTTCGATTTTCCGGAAAAATACATGCAATATCCATTTTTGGAGGTTTTATAGTATTTTTTGGGTGGAAACAGCCGTTTGAGCAATACGTTTTGCATTAGTGTTTTTTTTTCCAGTTTTTATTGGTTTTTGCGGTGTCCATTTTTACGTCTTTCGCCAAATTTCCATCGTTTAGGCCGCCAAAATCGCGTTTTTCAATCTTTTGACTTGTTTTTCCTCTTTTCAAGTAATGGAAGAAAATTTTGAACAAAACCTAGCCAATAACTCTGCTAGTCCTTTCTTCATTCACCATTCTGATCACCCGGTGATGAGGCTTGTTTCCATGAAACTTACGAGTGACAATTATGACATTTGGTGGCGTTCCATGTCAATTGCACTCAGTGCAAAGAACAAGTTTGAGTTTGTTGATGGGAGTGTTGAGCAACCATCTGTAGATAAGCCTACAGAGTATGCTCTGTGGCAACGGTGCAATGCCATGATTCTTGTGTGAATTTTCAATACGGTATCTGGTGATCTCTCCACTAGTGTGGTGTATATGAAGACAGCCAAAAAAGTTTGGGATGATCTCCGATAACATTTTTTCCAACAAAACATGTCTCATCTATTTGAAATTCAACGTGATCTACGCTATACACAAAATCAACAATCCATCAACATGTATTTTACCAAACTTAAGAGTTTGAGGAATGAGGTGGATTCTTACCAAACTGTCATACCGTGTTCTTGCGGTGCTATGAAGTTCAACCATGACCAAGCGGAGAGAAATAAGGTGATACATATTCTAATGGGATTAGATGTTTCTTATTCTGATGTTCGTGGACAAATATTATTGATTCAACCGTCGCCTTCTATTCGGTCCGTAGAATTATTTTTCAACGTTCTTGCATTTCAAACCCCCAACAAAATGGGGATAGTAGAACGTAAACATAGACATATCTTTCAAATTGTGCGAGCTTTACACTTTCAATCTCTTATGCCATTGAATTTTGGGATGAATGTGTTTTAACATCCGCCTATCTCATTAACCGCATTCCCACTCCATCTTATCGAGCCTCACGCCTTATGAGAAATTATTTGGCCACAGATCACTCATATACACATCCACGCACTTTTAGATGTTTAGCCTATTCAACTAATCTTATCCACGAAAAATTTGATGTTCGGGCAACAAAATGTGTTTTTATTGGTTACCCTTTTGGGCAAAAAGCATACAACTTATATGACCTTAATTCAAAACATATTTTTACGAGTCGAATTTATGAAAATAATTTTCCTTACCAAAAGAAGAAGCCTAGCCTTGATCCAACACATGTCACTCAAACAGATTACCCAGGCATTGACATTGGGCTAGAGCCAATACAAAGAGAACCCAACCTCACATAGTGACAAATGAACATGAGCCGAGACATTTATGATAACATCGAAGTGGAACTAGCATTTCCAAATAGTGTTGTAAATCGAACAACATACGTAAAACTGTCCAACTTGATGAACTTGTTGCTTGTCCAGCACCTTTACGACATTTCAGTCACATTTGAGTCCCATCAATTAAGCTCCATGATTATGTTTTCCCTAATGTTACATCCCCTCCCACGCATTCCTCGATCTCTGGTCCTAATACAAGGTATCTTCTTTTTAATTACTTGTCATATCTGGGACTATCTCACCTATATCAATAATTTATTGCACAATTGTCTTCTATTTTGGAACCTAACAGTTATGCAGATGCCTCGAAAGTCCTGCATGGCGCTAGGCCATGGATGAAGAACTTCAGTCTCTTGAAGCCAATGACACGTAGACACTTTCTCCTTTGCCAGTTGGTAAAGTACCCGTTGGATGTCGGTGGGTTTACAAAATTAAACGAAAATCCAATGGGAGTATCGAGCGTTACAATGCTCGTTTGGTTGCTAAGGGCTATACTCAACTGGAAGGTATTGACTACCACGAACTTATTACTTTCCATTGTTTACTTGCTTTTGCTGTCGCTCACTCATGGTCCCTTTATCAACTCGATGTTTGTAACGCCTCCCTTTTGTGATCTTATGGAGAAAATCTATATGCTTCCTTTGCACGATCTTCATGACGGGGAAGAATTTGATGTATCACCTCAACAAATCACTTTATGGGTTGAAGCAAGCCTTTTCGTAAATGGTTCTTCAAATTTTCACAAGCCATCCGATTTGTCGATTATGTTCAATCTAAAGCAGACTACTCGCTTTTTACTAGGAGATGGTAACTATGTTACTCATCTATGACGACGACATACTAATAACGGAGAATGATTTGACAGCAATCAGTGAACTCAAAAAGTATTTAAATACTCAATTTCGTATCAAAGACCTTGGTGATTTAAAATATTTTTTGAGAATCCAGTTAGCACACTCTAAACAACATATTTTCATTTCCCAAAGAAAATATCTGTTGGATATTCTAAATGATGTTGAGTTTCTAAGATCGCGACCTACAAACTTTTCTATGGAGCAAAATCTTAAATTGCTTCCTGATGATCGGCCAAGTATAGAAGATTGGTTGGTCGATTGATATATCTTACTATTACACGGCCAAATATTACATATTATGTTTATTTATTGAGCAGATTCATGTAGTCACCTCGAAAGCCTCAATATGAAGGTGCACTTTGTTCGAATGAACAAGAAACAATGAGATTGATTGTCACTTTGTTCGAGATAAAATTATGGAAGAAAAAATCATGACAAAGTTTGTTCCATCAATATCACAAATTGCTGACATATTCCTAAAACTCTCGGGAGGAAAATATTTCATTCTTTGATGGTCAAATTGGGAGTTCACATCATTTAGTCACCAACTTAAGGGAAAGTGTTGAAAATATATTTTAAAGGAACAAATATATTCAAATATATTGTAATATATTACTTTATTTTTTGTAATATACCGTCAAATTAGTAGCAAATTTATAGAAATTAATTGATAAGATGTTAACTATATATACTTGTACATTCTATACAAAATTTAATTAAATAAAGACGATTTATTCTTTCAATTCCTACAAAATCTCTCTTCTTCAATTGAATATATTGATCTGATTGAGTTCTCTATAAATACGACTCTTTCTTTCTAGTCATGACTTTTAAGATAATTGATACAACATATTGAACTTTATACAATAGAAGAAAAGTTCAATGTCATGACTCGTGGGAAAGATGACTCTATGGTAGGAGAATCACTCGTACCAAAACAAGAATATTGACATTTTCCAACTATTGCTGTTCATAGATCAATTGAAGGTCTTCAGTCGTACTCTTTGAGGGACCATTTTAAGAATAATAGTAATTTTTATTTATTATTTATATTATTGATAATTCTGATGGAAACCAATCTCGTCAATAATATCATCAATAATTACCGACATACTTCAATTGCTAATTGCCAACTCAACAGCAGTCGATATCATTAATAAAGTTTATTATTTATTTTCTTATTTAATTTTCTACTTAGTAACCACCAAAATATTTTGTAGGTAACTTAATTAAGATATCTTTCTAGTTATTTATATTTTGATCAACGTCTGTCGCTAGTATTTATTTTTAAAATTTTATTACTTTGTTTATTAACCAATTTTTTGTCGATAAATTAAATTTATTTAAACTTTTTTTATAATATATATGTAATCTTAAAATATAATTTAATTACCAAATTTTTTTTCTATAGGTGATTATTAATTTTCTAAATTTTATTACTCTATTTAACAACGAAAATTTATTGATAAATCAAATTTATATAAATAATTTTTTTTTCAAAATTATCATTGACGACAAGTTTCATTGTTAATCTTAAATTAATTAATTTAATTCTCATTTTTCTTACCTATTAATAGGTATCACAAACTACAAAAGACACCGGGGGCTCGTACACAAAAGTTGGGGTCAATTGATTCTATTCTAATACTTTAGTTAACCCAACAACTATGAGATAAAAGCAAATTAACAAATTTTGAAAATTTCTGTACCAAAGAAAATGCATTAAACAACATCTTCACATCTCAAAATAAAATACTTGTCACCATATCTCAATTAACAAGTACTAAAAAAAATTGTCTTTACTTGTAAATATAGTACAAAGCTAAACAATTGCAATAACTACAAATACTGTTAAGGTACATCTCAATAATATTTGAAATTTGAAATATTAAAAAGTAATTATAAAATTTTATATAAAATTAAGTATCTAAATCATCCCGCAAAGAGGGTGCACCGCTTTTCGCCAAATTTCGTCGAAACGGTCGATCGGAATGGTGAAAGCGGTTGACCGGTTCAGCCGATCGTTATTTTTCGATTGGATCTCCAATTGATTGAATTGATTGAATGTTGTCCTTCATGATCGGATTCTTTGTAGAGCCATGAGATCCGATTGGGCAATCGTCGTCTCTATGGTGTTTGTGCCATAATTGTTTCCATTAAGTGGATTAGAAACGATGAAGTCGGGATGATCGGATTGTTTGTAGAACCATGGGATCCGATTGGGCAATCGTCGTTTCTATGATTTTTCTATCATCGTTTGTGCGAAGCATCGCCGCGCTCGTAATCGCCGCCTCGATACCATGTAAAATATGAGAGAAAAATATGTGGAGAAATAATTCTCTCTCGTATATTGATGTAATGTAAATAATGAATGGAGTTACAAATATATATATATATATATATATATATATATATATATATATATATATATATATATATATATATATATAGGTTAATAGAAACCTAATAAGGAAAGAAATAAAAAGAAAGAAGTTCTACCTAGAATAAGAATATTACATATATGGTATCCTACTACATGGTATTCTAATGTAAATAGAATTCTATATATATACGCTTTCAAGACACCGACATTAAAGGTCGAGAATGAGAACATTGACCTCCGATATGGGACAGATAAGTATTGTGTGCACATTATGTACAGCGTGACACGAACCTCATGATAGTGTCTTCAGTTTTGTTAATTTACATTTCATTTCTAAAACCATTTAATTAAAGTCTTTCGTTTCTAAAACCATTTCTAAAATAAAGAGAAATTCAAAGTTAGAGATCAAGTATATGATGAAGTTTCAGTGCTACGATCTTTCGCATTTGTGTTTGTATAAATGTGAGAACAAGATATAAGTCTTATCAACTAAAGTTCATCTTGACATTTAACACATTAGTATTTCATTCTAGCCACAAATGTAAATGAAAAGATGGCGCTTTCGTTTTAATTTTTTTTTCAAGATGAGATAAAGAAAGCAAGCAAATAAATGGTAAAAGAAAAAGAAGTGAAGAAATACTGAAGGGCTTTTTTTTTCTTATTATCCAACCTCGCCTCGAGAAATTCTATGAAGTGAAATGATTTGTGTTCCATGGATTGACATTCTTGTTGTTGCCGAACCATGATATACTACTTTATTAGTATGATGAGGCTATGTGCTTGTTTGGTGAAGCTCTTTGTAGATTATAAGGAGTGAGTGTTATGGAACAAATGACTCAAGTTAAAACTCTTTAGGAATTACCTGGACAATTCAGACAACGGAATTGAGGTTATTGCAGATAGGCACCTGGTTGCATTCTGGGAGCTGTCGCCACCACGTCAACCCAGACATTACCGTCCTTGCACTCCAGGGGGTTGTGTTTGATGATTGGCTAATTGAGTTAGTTGACTTTCACTTTAGCCAAGTGTTGTGAAAATATTGTGATTGCAAGTGTACAATATGCACAAAATTAATGAAGTGGACCTATTAAGTCTGGATTATCGTTCCACGAAAACTATCTTATTTATGTATTAGTTCAATTAATCTTTATTGATTAATATGTAGAAAGCACTTTAAAATAAACTGATTTGAGATTTTAAACTAGAACTTTAGATTTTTAAAAATAAGAAAAACAATGTAATAACTTTATGTCAAAGCGAGATAACAAGAATTTAGAAAATATAGTTATTAAAGAGCTTGGACAAACGAATTCACCTAGTTATCATCTCTAATTACTCCTCTCAAGATTTGTTCCTAAAGTTGTATTCGGTTGAATTCACGAATTTAACCTAATTTACCTATATCGAGTTCAAATTAGTCCTATCTAATTAAGCCAACTTAGGCGGTCAGAATGGTCCATAATTAGATGCATTAAATCGCCTAAGAATTTAATTCAGATCGCAAAGAATAATAAAAGTGTATCTCTACATTTTATCCAATTGTCGGATTTTACTACGTGGTCTGGATTAATAATTTACTTCTCAGTTCATTACAGTCCACAAAATCAATGAAATAATGGCCAGTTATTCAAAGCATTAAGAAAAGAAGCAAAATCAAATACTTGAACAATTTGTAAGTCAAAACTTGAGATTCGAAATTAAAGAATTAAAACTAGGCTACATCGTTTATCCAAATATTAAATTTAGCTATTCATGATTCGGGAGAAAGAAAGCGTTAAAAGAATTGAATACATAATCGATTTTGAATGAACGAGAAAAAGATGTTGAATATCTTGCACCAAGATATCTTGATCTTGGTCGTTCTTCGTTTTCTTCGCCATTCTTTTTTTTTGTCTTCTATTGTGTTCTCCAAAGAATTAACTCTCTTCTTTTGACCTAAGTTAAGTTTTTATATATTGTTTTACTAATTTTGGAACTCATGTACGTGAAAAGACGAAAAAGAGCTTGACTAGAATTGAAAATAAGCCAAAAATCATCTAGACGCGCAAACAGCGCATTGCCACAGTTTCATACCACGACAAACAGTAAAATTGTTGCCAAAATTTGATTTCCAATCATAATTGCAAACTTTAGTTTTCCAAGTTTTGATATGTATTTTATTTTGTCCATTATTCATAATTTGTCCTTTTTAGTCATCTTATTTGCAGTTCAAGTCTTTCAACTTTGAATTTTGTCTTCTTTAGTCCTCTAATTTTTTCTTTCATTTCAATTTAGTCTTCTTTTATTTGCAACTTAAGTCCTTCAACTTTTAAATATTTACAAGTTGATCCCCATATCCAAGTCTTCGTACGCCTTCAATACTTTTTCGCCTATTTTACTTTGTTTTTCTCCAATTCCATTCGAATTCGAGTTTTGACCTAAAACATTTAAATCAACACATAATTAAGTAGAAAATCACTTAAAAGTATTCACAATCGTCAACTTTTGATGGTCCATATAAGTACAAAACCCACTTATGAGTAAGTGCCTTTCCAAAACATCTTTAAATCTTAAATGAACAAAACACTGTGGCGTCTAGCAAAAATAGACAAAAAATAATCTTGTGTTAACCAATGGCAACATACATTTAATGATTGTTGCTGTAAACCATTTTTTAGCAACAAGCAATTAATGAATGTTGCTGTTTAAATATTGCAAAAGGCTATTTTTGTTGTAGTGATTACTTTAACATTGATTGATCAAATTACAGCTACAACCCAATGACAATACCATTATAATATTAATTTTTTTATTTATAAAATATTACTTATTTCTTTAAAAAGTTATATGTTTGGCAAATACATATGACAATTGATTGACAAATTTACATAAATACATTTTTAGAATACTTTAATATAGCTAACTAAAAATTCAATAAAATTTTATATCACTAGTAGCATTTTCTCTAATATTTATTTTATTTTTATATTTCTAACATCTATACTATTTTACATTAGAAAATTAAATGACTATTATCAAAACACTAAAAAGGCAATAAAGTTTGCGTCAAAGATTTAAAACTTAGATCTATTTTTAGTTCCTTTTTACAGTAAATATTTTATATCAATTTTAATTTGATCGTTTTAAAATGAGAACTCAACTTCCACCAAAAATATTATAAGATGAAAGCACTTCGTACAAAAAGATAAAACCTTAAATACTTCGTACAGATAGAATTTTATTTGTTTTGGGAACTCGTATTAAAAAATTTTAATTTTTACATAATATGCTCGATTATTATTTCTTGAATTAATATTCTACGATGGAACTTTGTTTCTCCAATGATAAAACCTTAACCATCCACATGGATTTAACAGAGTAATGCTATCACAACTGTTGATTACCAGCCGTCTAAGTGGCAATTAAGTAGTATTAATTGATATGCCTCTTAAATATAAGAATATGTGTCCCATTCAAAATGATATATCAAGTAATGCCACCTAATTACCAACGACATTACTTAATATCAGCACTTGTGATATAAATATCATTATTCGATTCAACAATATCCAATGATTTCTTCAACTGAATTTTCATCTTTATTTCAACTGATTTACTTAAATGAAACCCTAAACATGTTTTTTTGTTATTTGAATACCACCGAAAACCACGCTTCTCTAGTTCTATTTTTAGTGCTTGCCCGTTTGGTTTGGTTAAAAATAAGTTTTTTAGCAGATTTTAATAAAATTGATAAAATGTGAGGTTGAAAGTTGATAAAAATTGCGCATCTCATAAAATGAGCGATTAAAATTAATTATTGACTTTTAATTTTGTAGCAACTTTTTAAGCAAAACCAAACCAAGACTTAAGTGCATGTTTGGTAGTCTTGAAATTATTTTTTTAAGTGCTTAAAACTTGTGGTTCGTATGAAATATGTGGATAAAAAATGGGTATTAAGTTGAAGGTCCTATAAAAATTATGTTTGACCAACTTAAATTATAATTTAAGCTTAGCAAAACATGCACTTGTCAAATATACTTTTTTATCCACAAATTTCGTTGGACCCACAACTTACTCTATACTTATTATTCACAATTTCGGTAGGACCACAATTTATCTCCTTTTTACTATAACTACCCACAAAATCATTCTTCATATCCTGCATTGCAGCATACGTAGAATTACAGTGTTCATGTATTTAACCAATGGCTTCTGTCTGCAGAAATACTATTGTATTATTGCTGTTCTTCTTTGCTCTAGTTTCTTGTGCAAATAGTGTTTCAACAAATGCAGGGTTTGTTCAAACAAAGGATGCTCATTTTGTTGTAAATGGATCACCTTTTCTGTTTAATGGATTCAATGCATACTGGATGATGAATTTAGCGGCTGATCCCACGCAGAGATACAATGTTTCAGACGTATTTAGGGAAGCTTCTGCTGCTGGTTTAACAGTGTGCAGGACTTGGGCTTTCAACGATGGAGGTTTACGAGCACTACAAATATCTCCCGGGATGTATGACGAACGTGTCTTTCAGGTTGCTTATATTTAATTTTATTTTTTTAATCAAACCACCACGTGGGTGAAGCCTATATTAAGCAAAAAAATATAAAAACTTTGGAGGGGGAGGATATGACATTGACCTCCATTAAACGAGATAAAAATATAACTAAAGGAGATAAGTTAAGATAGATAGCATGTTTAGTCATACTTAAAATCGACTTTTTTATTTGATTTTCTTGGCAGCATTTAGAAAAGCAGCTAAAAAGAACGAGACATCCTCAGATTCATGTTATTTTACTAATTACAATTGACTAATTAATGGAAGGATGTTTCAGGGATTAGATTTTGTGATTTCTGAGGCAAGAAAATATGGGATTCGCTTGATTTTGAGTTTCGTCAACAATTATGAGGATTTCGGGGGGAAAGCACAGTATGCTAAATGGGCTCGAAATGCTGGAGTACAAGTAAGAACTGATGATGATTTCTACACTCATCCAGTGATCAAAGGTTATTACATGAACCACGTCCGAGTAAGAAATTAAGTCCTTTCTTTTAAATTTCACACGTATATGCATTAAATTATATTCTCCTAATTAATATGCATTAAATTATTTATGTCGTAGAGAGTTGTGACAAGGTTGAACAACATAACAACAATTCCATATATGGATGATCCCACAATCATGGCATGGGAACTCATCAATGAGCCTCGTTGCCAGATTGATTATTCTGGAAGAACTATTAATGTGAGCATAAACATTTGATTTTGGGTTTCCAAAAAATTCTTTATTTCACTAAATAATTAATTATAAGTGATTAAGTAATATATAATAAATGCAGGGTTGGGTTCAAGAAATGGCAACTTTTGTGAAATCCCTGGACAGGATGCACTTGCTTGAGATTGGCATGGAAGGATTTTATGGAGACACAATACCTCAGAGGAAGCAAATAAATCCAGCAGGTTTAGAATTTGGGACAGATTTCATCAGTAACAATCTTGTTAGGGAGATCGATTTTGCTACAATACATGCATATCCCGACATTTGGTAAGTAATTATAGTTACTTCTTTTTTTCTAACAAAACTTACTTATATAGCTAGAAAAGTAACTTACAAGCACGGCAAAACATGCTTTAAGAATCTTGTACCGAGATAATCAATTAATAGTATTGAACATTATTAAAGAAGAAGAAAAAATTCGTGTTTATATTATCATCCAATCCTTTCATTTTATTCTTTTCCGAGAAGGGATAAACGGGGGTGATGATTGGTTAGTTAAGTTTGTTGATTTTTCACTTTAGTTCAATGGCTTTTCAAAACATTATGTTTAAACCTTAAATAAACAAAACTTGCAGGCCTGCCAAAAGTAGAAAATCAAAAAGCTTAATTGATCATGTTTTCTCAGGTTATCCGGTAAAAGTGAAAATGTACAAACGGCATTTGTGGAAAGATGGATATCGAGTCATTGGGACGACTCGCGAACAATATTGAAGAAGCCGTTGATATTGACTGAATTCGGAAAGTCTAGCAAAGATCCAGGATATAGTTTGAATGCAAGAGATGTATACATGAACAATGTATACAGTCTTATATATAGATTTGCACGAATGGGAGGAACATTGAGTGGGAGTTTGGTGTGGCAACTCATGGCACAAGGCATGGATTCTTACTACGATGGATATGAAATTATTTTGTCCCAAAATCCATCGACTGCTGGAATAATTTTAAGGCAATCTAATGCCATGAAAGGTATTAATTTCTAATTAATCATTAGGGATTAATTTCCATTGACAAGTTAATTAGTGAAATTTATGGTATTATTTGGTTTAATCAATGTACGGTATCTCAAAATCAAGTCAGAATGTTATATTTTGTATCTTCTTGTGATGTTGTAATGCATGCGACGATATTCTTTACGGCTGTTTACACTATGTCAGCATAAATGAAATTTGAACAACAATTTTAGTAAAAAATTATTTTTGTAGCCAAACTTAGTTTGCGTCTACTCATGTTTCGGGTTCATTAGTATTCCTAATACAGTAGATGGTATTACACAGTAACTATAAATTCAATATTATTAGCATCTTTATCATAATTAAGTCATTTTATAATGTCTATATAAATTAACTGAAGGGTGTTTGTACACATATATACATAGATGTGTGCGTATAAAGACTTTTCATGAAATACTTGCTACAAATATTAAAAAAAGTCACTTGTATTACCATTTCTTAAACCCCTGGACGAAGAATAAAATGAACTTTTTTGACCAAAATTCAAAAATGTCACTTGTATTATCAGTCGAATAAAATCATTTAGAAAAAAAATAAGAGAGCACTTGTTGGGAAAAAAAAAAAAAACGTGCCCAGAAGAGAAGATCTATAGACGTGTTGCAATTAGCACCTGAACAAAGTCATTATCAATTATATTATATCGTGAACTATTGTTGAATAATGATTGCTAGTTTCAACGGATCCATCCTTTAAAGTCAAATATAAAATTTTAATGCATAGAACGTTGTGACAAATAATGATTGCTATTTCAACGGCTATTTTAATGCATAAAACGTTGTGAAGGATTGAGATGATGAACTCTAACTTGTAATGTAACCCATCGGATTTTCTCAATTTGAAGGGTTATTAAAAAAAATCTTATATAATGTTTGACGATTTTAAATAAATTTTTCCGTGTTCTTGAAAAAGTTTTAAAAATTAAATTATTGCGAAAAGTACCAAGCAATAATAAAAATAAATTAATCTTCTAAATTCTTAAAATTTTACCAAAACTGAATTTGATGTCACTATAAATTATTTGACCTTGTAAATGTACTCCAAAAATTACAAGACTTCAACTGTAAATATTTGAGACCTTAGACTATAACATATTAAAATTTCAGACATTAACCATGTGAATTGTTATGTCCAAACTGTCTCCAGAGCCTAAAACCATAATGGGATTTGTCTTTGGCTTCAATAAAAAAAAAAAAAAAAATTGTTATGTAAAAATGTGACAAAAATAAAATTGTCCTCATACACTTATGCATCTCGGTAAAACTAACATAATAAATTCATACGATAAGATTTTTGAGTGATTTTAAATTCTGTTATTAGAACACTTATATACCTATCAAACACCACTGATTTAACTAAAAAATTCAAAGTACACAAAGCTGAATTTCCAGAAATATAACTAGACAACCTCATATTTAAATTGTAAAATGACAATTTAATAACAAATTCAATTTTCCACAACTTTACAATTAAAAATAGGTTCAACATTGTAGTTAATTTTTTTTTTAAATCATAAATGGCTCGATTATATCGATAGCCCAATTTAAATAAAATAACACTACGCAATTTCTTCAAGATCGTTATCCTACGCCGTTGCACCAAAGCCAACCATATCAATCTAAAAATTTAATCGTTTTAGGGTGAATATTTTATAAGAAAACTCACTAGAAAATTATACTATCATAAGAGAAGATAATATGAAATTAATATGCAACATGCCATTCATTTAAACATACGTAGGAACAACATATTTCTGGTAACTGGTACCACATAAAATCATAAATAATTACCTTTAATCACTAACACACTTAAGTAATTACCTTCAATCACTATAATAATGTTCCATCTATACATTAAACATGGCATATAATTTTCTCAATGTAAAAATTATTGAAATATAATTTAAGTATTATAAGAAACTACCTTGTATATTCGTAACTTTTGGTTGAATTGAAATGCAAACAATTGTAATAGCCCAGTCAACTCTTTGGTCAAAATTTTCAAGCTATGTTAAAAAAAAAAATAGATTGGGATGAAAGTCGGCGATGGCATAGAAAGCAAAAACCATTGGTTTCTTCACTTCCTTCATTTAATCCATTTCCTTTCATTTTCACTTTCCTTTACTCACGTACCAGAAACGGGAAAAATTGCAGCCAAAATAATTCCAAATTCTTCACCAAAAATTGAGTCGATTCATTAGACTTTTAAAATTAAAGTGCTTTTGAAAGAACCGATTCTCTGCTTTGGACTACAACAAGAAAGTGACCCAAATATCGGGACACTTTCTATGAGTGGAAAAATTAAATATTTCTAGAGAATGACAATTAATTATACTATTATGTTACACGTGATTTTAAAGACTTATTTGTTATTTTACGGGATTATAATTAAGCATTATTTCGTATAGTATTTGTGAAATTATAAAGATTGTAAATTGATTACTTATAAAATAGAATATGAGAAATATGTGATATTGACATCCACAAGAAAAGTGTACGTGGTGTTATCTATTCTATATTACAATTGAGAGGTCTAATTAGCCGTGTAAATATAGTTCATTGAAGGGTCTTGACCGTGTACTATGATGTATTATTAGAGGATTTTGGGACTTAGTTCTGTACAATGAGGGGGCCTTAAGCCGGTGTATGGGGGGTGACTAGCTTTGAGGGCGGTTTACATGCATGATTATATTACAGAGTTTAATTAGAAGGTACATGTTGGTGAGATTTTCCATTATATTGTGATATGACGATATGATGAAGTGAAGATACATATTTTAGGCGATGAATATTTTACGATTATGAGTCGATATTACTTGTTGAAATTAATGTGATGTAATGTTGGTTTAGATGTTTGGCTCATTTACGTTATGATAATGTCTCTCAATCTTTATTATTATTATTATTATTATTATTATTATTATTATTATTATGTGAATTGTTAAGTGGCGTGAGCTCGTTTTCGATAATATCTATAAATGGAAAGAATATAATTATTTTCGAAAATCTCCACTCACTGAGCCTATTAACTCATGTATTTTTCAATAATGATTTTTCTTATCAGGTAGCGGTTGAGTTTCTGGACAGCTTTTGGATATAAAGTTTTTGAGTTCGAAGTCGAAGCCACACGACAGAATTAGTTAGTATGACTCATTTCATAGAGCATGTAGTCTTTATTTTGTGGATACATGTTCTTTTTTGGATATAATTTTGCATCACTTGTAAATAGTTAGGTGGACTCACTATGTAATTTGTATCCGTATGTACAGTTTATGTTAATTAAATACTAAAAGTTTTATGATTTGGTTAGTTTCTATCGCATTGTTTTGTTGTGAATATTGGAAGGGCAAATGGTCCCGTTTAATTATGAATAAGTTTGTTGGGAAATGTGGCATCTTATTTCGAGTTGGCTAATTCAAATTACAGGGAGATAATGCCAAAATTTTCTTAAAATGAGTAATCATGAGTAGTAATTGTAGAAGCCTTGATGGTGGGTCCAACCATTAGTTGGTATCCACCATCGGCGCACGTCACGTCTCGGATATATAAATATTGCCTAGGACGGGTTGTGTCAGATTGGTATCAGAGCATGGTTCAGAGTTTATAGACTTGCATGACACACACATTCTAATATTTAGCATATCATACATACCATGTAGGTGAGTCATGCGTCGTGGTGGCAGAACTCCCAAGCTCAAAGATATTTTGCCCCAGGCTCATATTGCTCCTGATAGAGATAATCTTAGAGAATATGAAATAATAGATGAATCAGTTCATCAACCACTTGAACATTCGAGAGCAGGAAAATATGGTTGAAATGACCCAATTGATGTTGAAAGGATTACTACCGCAGCTTGTTTCGACTATGCACAAGATAGATAGAAATTTCAGTATTGAAAGAGCAACAAAGTTAGGGGCTAAAGTTTTTACAGGCACAGCAGATCCTCCAGTTTTCGTGGCCTGGATGATTAAAATAGAGAGAGTTTTTGATGTGATGGGTTGCCTAGATGACAGAAAATTACGTCTTGCCACTTTTTTGTTAGAAGATGGAGCATACGATTGGGAGTAGTCAGTGCAGAACAAATATTTAGACCCTTCTATTATAACTTGGGCAGATTTCAGACGTAATTTTTATGATGCTTAATACCCTCGTTCTTATAAAGATACTAAACATGATGAGTTCTTGAAGCTAGTATAGGGGTCTTCATCTGTTGCTGAATATCAGAAGAAATTTATTGAGCTTTCAAAATATGCACAAGTCCTGGTTGGTAATGAAATTGACAAATGTAGACGTTTTGAAGATGGTTTAAAAGAAGAGAATAGATCATCAGTGACTGCAGCGGGTTGGAATGAATTTGGCAAATTAGTAGAATCAGCTTTGAGCTTGGAAAAAAGTATGTCAGATAGACAAACTGTTAAAGAACAGATAAAATCCAAAGCTAGCGGTAGTCGATATGGATGTAAATTTCTAACTGCAGACCACCTCGGAGGGATAACAGAGGATTTCAACCTGGTGTTTCTATTTCAAGCCGGTTCAAGCCTAGATCAAGAGGAAGTCAATGCTTGACTAGAGTACGATACAACGGTCAAGGAGTAACTGTCCTCCTACTACGAGTTCCTCCCAGAGATCATTCACTCTAAGATATAGAGAGAGTTCCAATGAGACGAAATTTCCTCATTGCAAGTTCTCGTGGAAAATTTCACTTGGACGAGTGTCGAAGTTCAAGGATTTGGTCTCTGTTATCATTGTGGCTAAGCGGGACACATCTGAAGAAATTACCCAATTCTAGTATACGGAGAGTGGCACATCACCAAAGATATTTCCCCAGTAGAGTATGGGTAATACAAGACATGATCAGATTCAAGGAGATACTTTGACTAATAAAGCAAGTACAAATAGTGGAATTCAAATCCAATGTAGCAAGCGATGTAAGTAAAAGCGAAAGGCCAGACAGGACGTCTAAAGAATCAGACGAAAGTTTTTGCTATGACACGGTGAAAACATAAGAGTCATCAGATGTAATTATGGGTATGTTATCTATTTTTGATAGAGATGCTCGTATTGTAATTGATCAAGGATCTACACATTCTTTTATTTCAATTGCACTTGCTATTTATGCAAATCAAAAGCTAGAACCTTTAGATAGTTGTTTGGTAATGGGAACACCAGTAGGAGAATCTCTTTTAGCTAAGGATGTATATCGAGATTGTGGGATCAAGATGAATAATTAGGAGTTCAAGGCAAATTTAATACCTCTTGCTATCCACGATTTTGACGTTATCTTGGGCATGGACTTTTTAGCTACAAATCGCGCATCGGTTGATTGTTTTAGTAAAGAGGTTGTGTTTAGACGATTAGGACAACATGAAGTTATATTTAGTGGACAACATAGAATCTTGCCATCTCATGTGATATCCGCTATTGACACTAGAAGATTACTCAAGAAGGGTAGTTATGCGTATTTAACTCATGTAATTGATACTGAAGTTAGTAAGATAAAACTCGAAGACATCCCGGTTGTCCAAGATTTTTCCGATCTACTTCCAAAAGAATTGCTAAGTCTACCCCGGATAGAGAAGTTGAGTTTACTATTGACCTAATTTCGACTATTTCACAAGCACCATAAAGAATGGCTCCATCGTAATTGAAAGAGTTAAAATTTCAATTACAAGAATTGGTAGACAGAAGTTTTATCAAACATGGTGTATCTCCGTGGGGAGCACCAGTTTTGTTTGTGAAGAAGAAAGACGGCACCATGCGATTGTGCATTGACTACAGACACTTGAATAAAATGACAATCCGTAATAAATATCATTTGCCACGTATTGATGATCTACTCGATCAACTTCAGGGTGCTACAGTATTTTCAAAGATTGATTTCTGTTCAGGATATCATCAACTAAAAATCAGGGATGAAGATGTACAAAAAACTGCTTTCAGAACACGATATGGCCATTATGAATTTTTTGTGATGCCGTTTGGATTGACCAATGCCCCAGCAGCATTTATGGATCTAATGAACAGAGTGTTTCATCCGTATCTTAATAGATTTGTGATTGTATTTATTGATGATATATTGGTATATTCTCGAAATCAAAATGAGCATACCAAGCATCTTAGAATTATTTTACAAGTCTTGCGAGAAAGACAATTATATGCTAAATTCAGTAAATGCAAATTTTAGCTCAACAAATTGATATTTTTAGGGCATGTTATATCGGCATAGGATTTATATAGAACCACACAAAACTGAAGCAGTGGTAAAATGGGAAAGACCTACTAATGTGATAGAAGTACTTAGTTTTCTTGGCTTAGCAGGGTACTACCGTCGTTTTGTTGAAGGCTTTTCCAAAATTGCTCTTTCTTTGACCAGTCTGACTAGAAAGAATGTTAAATTTGTGTGGACTGAAGAATGTGAAAAGATTTTCCAAGAATTGAAACATCGATTAGTTCTTCGCTTGGTGCTTATTCTTCCATCTCCGGGTGAGGAATTTATGATTTCTGATGATGCTTCACGTCGAGGTTTGGGTTGTGTTTTGATGTAGAATGGAAAGGTCATATGTTATGTCTCTAGACAGTTAAAGAAATATGATTTGAATTATCCTACACATGATTTAGAGCTAGCCCCAGTTGTTTTAGCATTGAAAACTTAGAGACATTATCCGTATGGTAAATGCTATCAAATTTTTACAGATCATAAAGTTTAAAGTATATATTTGATCAGAAAGAATTGAATTTGAGGCAGAGAAGATGGCTAGAACTAATAAAAGATTACGAATGCATAATCGATTATCATCCAGAGAAGGCCAATATAGTTGCTGATGCTTTCAGTAGAAAGACATTTAGTTTTACGAATCAGACTAATGCAATTTGCTTCATTGTTCGGTGAATTCAATGTTTGGAATGCTCAACTATCAGTGACTAGTTTGGGAGCTTTATTTGCTAATTTTCAAATGAGACCTACTTTGATTGACAGAGTTAGAGAAGTTCAGACTCAAGATCTGATATTTAGTAAATTGAAAGAAGAAGTTAGTAACGGTAAACAAGCAGATTATACTATTTAGGATGACGGAGCCTTGGTTATAGGAAGCGAGACTATGTGTTCCAGATGACTCAAAGTTAAAGAAAGAAATTCTAGAAGAGGCACATAGTTCAACTTATGCAATGCATCCGAGTAGTACTAAAATGTATCGCATACTTAAGGAACATTGTTGGTGGCATGGAATGAAAAGAGAAATAGCCGAGTTTGTATCCAGATGTCTTATTTGCCAACAAGTAAAACCGGATCGTCGAAAACATCTGTACTTTCTGTAAATTGCCTATTCCTGAGTGGAAATGAGAGCACATCACTATGGATTTCTTATTTGGACTTCCTCGTACTCGAGTGGTCATGATAGTCAATGGATCGTGGTAGACAGATTGACAAAAACTACTAGATTTTTGCCAATAAAAGTTACTTATTCACTAGATAAATTGGCGAAAATATATGTAAATGAGATAGTCAGTTTATATGGAGCACCAGTATCTATTGTTTCAGACAGAGATTCATGTTTCACTTCTAAATTTTGGCCTAGTTTGCAGACGCTATGGGTACTAAACTACATTTTAGTACAACTTTTCACCCACAGACAGATGGCCAATCAGAAAGGACTATACAAACTTTAGAAGACATGTTACGGGCTTGTGCGCTTCAGTTTAAAGGGAATTGGGATACTCATCTATCCTTAATAGAATTCGCATATAATAACAGTTATCATTCTAGTATAGAAATGACTCATTTTGAAGTACTATATGATAGAAAGTGTAGAACTCTAGTTTGTTGGGGATGAGGTTGGAGAAAAAAAAAGCATTGGGTCCCGAACTTGTCGGAGACATCACGAGAAAGTGAAACTAATCAAAGAAAAGCTCAAGGCGGCTCAAGACAGACAAAAAAATTATGTAGACAAACGTAGAAGAAATCTTGAATTTGAAGTTGGAGATAAAGTTTTTCTTGATTATCTCCATGGAAGGGTGTTCTCAGGTTTGGTAGAAAGGAAAAATTGAGTCCAAGATATATCGGCCTATATGAGATCATTGAGCGCATTGGTCCGCTTGCTTATCGTTTAGCCTTGCCAACTGAGTTATCTAGAATCCATGATATGTTTCATGTTTCAATACTCCGTAAATGTATTCCCAGATCCGTCTCATGTGTTGGAAACGCAACCAGTTGAGTTGAAAGAGAATCTTACATATGAAGAAAAACTAGTTGAAAATATTAGACAGAAAAGAGCAAGTGTTATGTAATAAGACCTTTGCATAAGTAAAAGTGTTATGGAGAAATCACGCAACGGCTGGGGTACATTACCTTGCGTGCAAATGTCAACGGCTGTGATTATTTCTTTAAGTAAGGGTGTTTGCAAGATTTTGCCTTTGTAATTAGGTTGTCATACTATTTTATTATAACTAGAAACCTTCATTGAGTTGCCTTAGAGTTTTATTATAACTAGGTAACTTTCATTAGGTTACCTTAGAGTTTTACTATAATTAGAAAACTTTCATTGGATTGTTATATATAGGACTAATCTTCTGTAAATAAAAATCATCATTCATTGTAGTTAAAATACTACGACAGCTGAAGATAGGACGTAGTCTCACATTGAAGCGAATATGTATAAATCCTTGTTTTCTTTATTTTCACCCTTTATTTATTGTTCTAATCATAACATGGAATTGGAGACGAAAAGGGGTTATTGGGGTCGAATATGAAGGATAAAAAGGAAAGGGATATGACTACAAAGTTGGCTAAGAAAAGAGAAGGAACTAGAGTGAATTTTTCGGACTTTCTATGGCTGAAACTGGGGAAGAAAAATGGAATTTTTCACGAAGTCACATCTAGTCCATCGCTTTCGTTTAGCTTCTTACTCTCGCATCATGAGTTTGAAAGGAGATGTTAGAGTATAATAATATTGTGTAGGGTAGTTTAATCTTTTCCTATTTGTCTTATTATATATACCAATTGTAACTCCAAAAGTCTAATTCGCTTTTGCTCTATAATAATTCTTTTATTCTCATCTTCTCTCTTTGTTCGTCTCTATTAGTTTGATATGCCACTACAAGAAAAAGGAACTATAGGGACGACACCAAATTAAATCTCTATATATAGCATTTATAGGGACGACAATAAAATATCGTCCCTAAATATTGTGATAGCTATAGCAAGGACAAATGTCATCCCAACACACAGTAGTAGTCGTCCCTATAGGTCCAAAGATCTATAGAGACGACTTATTTTGTCGTCCCTTTAGAGTACAAACCTATAGAGACAACACGGAATGTCGTCTCTATAGAAATAAAGTAGACTAATATCGCCCTTATAGCTTACAAAATTCGTTCCCGTAGGTCATAAGAAATGGTGCCATTTTTTTGCCGCTTTTAAGCTCTTTGGGACGATTCTTTGTCGTCTAATAGCGTTAAAATTCGTTCCTACAAGTTGAGTATCTATAGGGACGATTTATTTGTCGCCTCCTTAGATTACAGACCTATAGAGACAATAGAGAATGTCATCCCAATAACCTAAATATTCGTCCTTGTTAGTCCTAAGACCCTCAAGATATATTGGTGGGATTTTCTCGCGCCCAATTATAGCAATTGAGACGATTTATTCACCCTATAGAGACGACATAATGTCCTCTTGATAGATCCAGTCTACAAAATGCCAACAGAAGCAACAAAATAGTGCGCACACTTAGGAAAATAGAAGGGAGATGCTGCTGAAATTTACACGTTTAGGCAATAATAGGAAAAATTAACACAACTCGTAAATTACAAATCAATGTCGAATGGCTAGGGCCCACACCTAAATTAAACAAATAATGACGATAACGTAATTTATTTAGTACAAATTTGGTTATTAAATAAATATCGAAAATGACAATAACATAATTTATTTAGCACAAATTTTGTTATTAAATAAATATTGAAATCCAATTATCTAATTTTTTATTTAAATTAGTAAATATTGAATATGATGATAACATAATTTATTTAGTACAAATATTGTTAATAAATAAATATTGAAATCCAATTATCTAATTTTTTATTTAAATTAAGTAAATAATGACGATAACATAATTTATTTAGTACAAATTTTGTTATTAAATAAAAATTAAAAATCGATTATCTAATTTTGTTATTTTAATTAAAGAAACTATTACAATAACGACATTTATTTTTAACAATTTCGTACTAATTGTCTCGTATTGAAATTATTAACTAAAAATGCTATTGTGGCGCCATCTAAAGAGACAAAAATGTGTTATATATAGATTGAAAAAATTGAAATTCGCGCTTTCTTTTTCTTGTGTTAAATGTATAGGGACAACTTTAGTCGTCCCTTTAGAGCCCACAAATTTACAAAAAGTACACAGAATACACAATCATCACAATCATTTATCTTCCCTCACTCTCACTATTTTCCACCATCGGAGAGGAAAAAGGGGAACGTTGAAAAGAGCTAGGTTTTTTTGTTTCGCGTAGAGGAAGGAGGGGAACGTTCATAGAACATGATTCAGCCAAGGGTTCTTCTCTCACTCAACTGCAACTTTGGAAGGTTAGTATCAGATTTACATGTGTAAAAATGGCTTTATATGCTGATTTAATGGATTTTAATGGGTTTTATAGGCTGATTTAATGTGTTTTATATCGAAGTCTGTGGGCTTTGCCACCGACCATGGAAGCAACCTCTTCTTTGGCTCTCTTCCCATTTAAGTCTCCTTAAGCTAAAAATTTGCATAACCCTATTTCTCAATTTTCTATCTCCCTCTGGAAATCCCTCATGCCTGTCAAGATTCGGTCATACGAAGCATGTCTCCATCTCTTTGAGATGCCCTTGAAGTTCATAAAAATTAGATATATTAGGAAATTTGGTCCCCACTCCTCGAAGTTCTTAGTTTGCCATTTCTAGGACTCCTTTCCTCGAATCGGGTTTTGTTCGATCATTGGGGATGTCCCCAAATGGATCCGATGTAATACATTTTCTTGTTATTAGTTGAGTAGTTTGGAAGCATAGTTTTGGAATATCGGGTGAGAAATAGATCTTTGACGTGCAAATAGGGCGGATTTAGAAATTTGGGCCTCATCGGGCCGGTGCCCAAACCTCTATTCTCCACCCCATGTAAATCTTAGTTAAAAAAAAAAAAAAAAAATTTTCCTTGGCCCGGTGCTATTATATCAAAGGCCCGACCACCAAGACCTAAGTTGAAGACCAAATGACCAATTAATTAGTACACATTCCACAAGCCCATTTATTGATTCTTAGCATTTGTTCATTAGGACGGTGATTAAATTTAACCCCGTTTTCCTTAGCATTTATTGATTCTTAGCAATTGATTAGATTCTATTATAGATGAATTTGCGTTGTAAAAGATCGTCGAGCACAATTTTCTTTTGCTAATTTTATATCTTGAATATTTTTGTGTAATGACTTGTTGTAAATTTTTAAAGATTATGACTTGGTTGAAAATATTATATTCTCATTCTCATTAAAATAGTAAAAAAAAAAAATTTCAGGCGCCGCCTCGAACCCCCATATAATTTCCCTCCCAAGACACCCCTATGCCATATCCCGGCTCAGCTCCTGCGTGCCGGGATGAAGTTTATGAAACTTGGATACAAGCCGGACTCCTTACAAACTGTTGGGAACATCAGGTGAGAAATCTTCTATCTAGTTTCTCAATAAATCTACAATAGCTGTTGCTTTTGTCTGATTTTATAGTGATACACTTCCAAATGGTTAGCATAAATTTCCTTGGAACTTGTCAGCAAAAATCTTTCAGTTTGTTTAATTAGATGTGTTTTTTTCCGAAATTGCCTGAACTTGCTTAATATATGTTAAAAACTTTCCCATCTCCTTACTGTATTTGTTAGTATTGGTGACCTACTTCCATTCTTCGTTTGCATGGGCTCTTTGGGAAAGTTTCAAGCCTTGGATGCACAGAGAGAACTTGAAATATTTGTATTGTAAGCAATAAAATTGTCAAACTTCCTTTTCTACTTCCACACTATGTACACTACTAGAAATTGAGGCAACATAGACGGAATTTTAGCGATGGATGACTTCTGTTGCTATTAGCAACGGATTAACAACAAATTTAGCAAAAGAATATTTTTTTATCATTTTTTAAAAAAAAATTAAATTACTGACAGAATTACTAACGGAAGACTTTCGTTGGTACAACTCCATTGTTAATCCGTTGGTAAAAACTCAAAAATAATTATATAATAAATTAAATAATTTACGACGGATGTTCCAATGAATGATTCAGTTGGAAACTATATAAAAGAATAAAAAAAAATACCATCGAATATTCAAATGTAGTACAATTATTAATTTAAAATATTTTTCTAGTAATAATTATAATTTACCACATCTAAAAAATTTATAAATTAAATTATTTACCAATTAATTAAATATAAATTTTTTAACTATTTAATAAATTTTAAATAATAAAAAATAATTATACAAAAATTTTAAATAATCAATTTTCATCTTAATTTCACATCCCTCTATCTTAAAAATTTAATTCCCGCTAAAAATTTCCTCAAACTCTGAAAATTTCACTTTCCCTCGTTTCTCACACCATTTCTCACTTATGTACCCCACGCACCCACCCACGCACAATTTTCCTTTGTCCTATTTGAAATTCCTATCCTCAAATGCATCGCCACCCTTCTACTCCCCTGTGTATCATCCTCTCTGACAACGCCCCAGACTCTCTCCTCAATGCCGATGACAGCGACTCATTCCTCTCCGTCGGCAGCAATAACCCCTTGGAATTGAGATAAACATTTCTTAGTTCCTGTTTACGAATTCTTGTGGTGTGTGGATAATCGTTTCTTCAAAGTTCCAAGTTCAGGCGTTTGTTTCCTCAGGGTCCGTTCTGGTTCGTGACCTTGTGAATCATGTAATCGTGTTCGTCAGCTACCGGCCCGTTCCTGTTCGTCAGCTCTGGTTGACTGGTTTAGTGGTAACTGGATCGTCTTCAGCCGTTTCGTCGGCACTCCAAGATTCAGTGGTTAGGTTAGGTTTCTTTTCTCTGAATCTCTTCTCAAAATCTGATTAATTGATTAATGGATTGTCAATTTGGATTTGGGCATTTATGAAATGGGTTGGATTGGATTAGTTAGATAATTTTGCGTTGAAAATATATGATAAATGGGTAATGATTTATTGCTATTTGGGCTTTGCATATCCCTTTGAGAATTGATTACTTTTAACTTAGATTTTGAATTTTAGTGTAAATTCTTGTATTTTTTCGTTTTTCTTTTTTGCTTTTAAATCGGAGAAAAGAGAAGGAAGATACAACTCTCAGTGTTGAGTGCTTTCTTGCTGTTGTGGGACTTTGTTCTTATTACTTGTTGTAAGAGATGATATTGTTAAATAATATAGATTAAACAAAGAACAAGAAGAATCAAAAGAAACGGAAGAAGCTAGGGTTTCTTACGCATAATGAAAAAAGAATACAAAGTCTTAATGAAACCTAATTACAAATCAACTATATATAGGCTAAGCTAGAAAGACTATTCTACCCTTAATAAATAAATAAAACAATATTTATTAACATCCCCCCTCAAACTCACGATGCAGCAGCGACGAGCATCGAGAGTTTGCCAACTAGAAAACGAAAACGAGAAATAGAATGCGACTTGGTAAAGAAATCTGCAATCTGCGAAGAAGAGGAAACAAAAGGCAAAGTGATGGAGCCATGCTTGAGATGATGACGGGTAAGGTAACAATCGATCTCTATGTGCTTGGTTCGTTCATAGAAAACCGAGTTGTGAGCAATTTGAATAGCACTCTTATTGTCACAATACATAGGAGTGAGACAAGAAAGAAAAACTCCCATATCTGCAAGTAACCAACGTAACCAAACAACCTCTTTAGTAGTAGAGGCCGCAAGACGATATTCTCGCGGTGGAAAATTGAGAAACAATAGATTGTTTCTTGCTCTTCCAAGAAATGAGAGAATCACCCAGAAGATACGTAAACCGATGAATGATTTGCGATCCGTGGGATCACCGCCATGATCGTGTGTCGAGTATGCACGTAGATCCAAGGAAGAGGTGGATGGAAGTAGAAGACTGGAAGGCGTACTTCAAGATATCGCAAAATGTGAAGAACAGTGGCCCAATGAACTGTAGTGGGAGAAACAACAAACTGACTAATAATATGTACAACATATGCAATATCAGGACGAGTAATAGTGAGATATACCAAGCTCCCAACAATAGTACGGTATAAAGTAGGATCGACAAAGATGTACCATTAGAAGAAGAATACTTGGCATTAACCTCTATGGAGTGTCGACGCTTTATTATCGATGAAGTCTAGCCCGCTCAAGAATATCTGCAACATACTTCGACTGAGAAAGAAGATAACCTTTGGGCGAGTAGGCTACCTCAATACCCAAGAAATATTGGAGAGGACCCAAATCCTTCATTTCAAACTGTCTAGCTAACTCTATCTTCAAAAACAAAATACCAGCAACATCATCACCAGTAATAATCATGTCATCAACATATAACAGAAGAATAATATGACCTACATCAAGACACTAAACAAAGAGTGCAGAATCACGATCGCTAGAAGTAAAACCAAGAGAAGAGATCACAATGAAAATTTTCAAACCAAGCACGTGGTGCTTGTTTAAGACCATATAAAGCCTTCTTGAGCCCGCAAACATACCCAAGACCATGGGGAACCCTGGAAGGGGGCTCCGTATAAACCTCTTCATGGAGATCTCAATTCAAGAAGACATTTTTAACATCAAATTGAGAGATACCCCAATTTCTAATCGAAGCTACAATGAATAAGAGTACGAAGAGTAGTCATTTTTGCAATAGGAGCAAAAGTCTCCTCATAATCCATACCATCTTTGTTGTGAATATCTTTTTGCAACCAACCGAGCCAGTATCGCTCAATAGACCCATCGAATGAGTCTTGATCTTATACACCCAATGACAACCAACAACAGTCTTACCAAAAGGGAGAGGAACCAAATCCCAGTACTGCATCTTATGCAGAGCGTGAAAGTTCCTCATCGATAGCTTCTTCGCCAACGTGGATCAAAAATTGCCTCTTTGTAGGAAGAAGGCTCGGAGAGACAATGAATAGAAGCTAAAAGGAAGTAAAAGATGATGAATAACAAGAATAAGAAAACGGTAGCACTCATGGACTAACGAACGCGGGTGGACTGACGTAGAGATGGATCCACAATCTCAGATGAAGCTAGAGGAACCGTAGGAGAAGAGGGAGCTTGAAGACCTGTAAAAGTGTTAGTAGGAACTCGACGAGTATAATGTCTGAAAGCGGAGGAAGGACACGACAAGGGGGGTTCGATGTAGTAGGAGCTGTGAAGACAACCTATCGTAATCTTCGAAAAAGGATCAATCTGAATCGGATCATGTTTAGTCAAGTCGCGAGTAGCGACGGAATAGAAAAGAAAGGTATATGCTCAAGAAAAACAACATGACGAGACATATAAAGTTTTTGAGTAACTGGATCGAAACACTGATACCCTTTTTGACCTCGACCATAACCAAGAAAGACACACAGAGCAGATCGAGAGGACAACTTGTAGCGTTCCACATGAGGACGGAGAACGAAGCAAGTACTACCAAAAACTCTAAAGAATGAGTAATCCGGGGCATACCCATACAATTTCTCGAAAGGAGAGATACCTGAAATATGAGAAGATGGGATGGTATTAATCAAAGCCACTGCTGTCAAAACAGCTTCACCCCAAAACACACTAGGAATAGAGGCAGACAATAAGAGAGATCGAATAGTTTCAACAATATGCCTATGTTTTCTTTCTGCAACACCATTTTGTTGAGGAGTATCTGTACAAGAAGTTTGGTGAATAGTTCCATCTAAGGCAAGCAACTCACAAAATTTGTTAGAAGTGTATTCCCCATCCAAATCACACCTAAAACATTTGATAACAGCAGAATGCTGAGTTTTGACAAGGGCTCGAAAAGCGGTATATATTTCAAAGAATTCAAAACGATGTTTCATTAAGTAAACCCAACAATAACGTGTATGATCATCAATGAAAGAAACATAATATCGAGACCCTCCTTTAATGGGAACATGAGAAGGTCTCCATACATCAGAATGGATCAAATCAAATGGAGAGGAAGAAACAAAAATACTTCGATTAAAAGGTAAAGCTGAAAATTTTGCGAGTTTACATCCACTACAATCAGAAATATCACAAGTTTGCAAATTGCTTAAAGCCTCTGTGGACACTAAAAATTTCAAACGAGAAGACGAAACATGACCAAGACGAGAATGCCATAAATAAAAATTAGAAGACCTATGACTTAAACGAAAAGAAGACAAATCAACACTAGTAGTGGCAGCAACTGGTACTTTTAACTCATCTAGAACATAGAGCCCCTTGCCTCGCCTGTCCCAATCAACTTTTGAGACTGCAGATCCTGAACAAAACAAGAAGAAGAGGAAAACCAACAAAACAATTAGAGTCACATAATCGACTTATAGAAGCAAGATTTAATGTGAGTTGTGGAATATGATAAACATTATAGAGAGACAAGTTAGAAGTAACAACAGAACCAACACCTGCTAAAGGCATAGGAGTGCCATCAGTAGTCATAACATGGATAGATGACGAAGGAGACACAGATGCAAAAGACGAAGAACTGGAGACATGTGATGTGAAGCAAGGAATCCAAGACCCATAAAGAAGATGACATACCTGACACACTAGGAGGGGAATGACTTACGGAAGAGGAGGCGCATATAGCTTGTGGGTGAAGGTAGAGAAACTTTAAAATTGCTCAAATTGCTCAACTGCCGGAAACTGCAAACCTGCCGAAAAAAAAGATTGCCGAAAGCTATATTTGAGATTAAATTTATACACATTATTCCTAGCTCTGATACCATGTTAAATAATATAGATTAAACAAAGAACAAGAAGAATCAAAAGAAACGGAAGAAGCTAGGGTTTCTTACGCATAATGAAAAAAGAATACAAAGTCTTAATGAAACCTAATTACAAATAAACTATATATAGGCTAAGTTGGAAAGACTATTCTACTCTTAATAAATAAATAAATAAATATTTATTAACAGATATTAGCGAGTACAAGATCAGAAGTTTAGTTTAAAACTCTTATTGCCGTGGAATTTGTTGCCAATGTCTCTGAAAGTTATATTTTGCATTTATGCAGGCATCTGGAAGTATGTCCCCCAAAATGCATTTGCTACGTGAGAGCTGCCATACATGGAAGCATATCTCCTGTAAGACTTAAATTATCTTTAATAATTTTGACTCATCGTTACATTTTCAAAAGAATATTTGTTGTAATATAATGCAGTGACAATTGAACTTCGTAGGCAATCGCACTAAATAACTTATCAGTTTCTATGAATTTCTGCTATTTATCCAATTGAAACTTTAACTATTCATGTTCTGTGTCCATTGGCCAAATAAGTTAAGATGGTTTAAAATTCAAACAAACATTCCAGCCATAAGTTGTGAATTTAATATACAAAGTACAATTGTAAATATCTTGGTAAAAGCTTTACTAAAAAGCATTTTGTTCATCAGAACCCTGGATCTTTGTGAATAATGCAAATTCTAAGTGAACCATCAAAGAAATGGCGAGTCGGTGAACGAAAGGGCTGCGCAAGATTATGTATGTAAAATTTAATACAAAGTGATGTATTGTTGTTAATTTTTGAGTTTCATATTTAATTGATAAATATTTTAAATTTGATTATTTAAGAAAAAAAAAATAGTGGAGGAATGGGAAGAGCAAACGCAGCAAGCTAGTTCGGCGTGGCGCTTAACGAGCACGACGTTGTTCTTAAGGTCTTGGGAGAGAGGAGGAGACATCGACGCATAGTTGGACGGGTTCTGAGGGGCACTTCCCGCTCTCACTCATCCATTACGACATTGCGGGACCATCCCAATACCAGTCAATCTACTCAGGCAACCAATGCGTTGAAGTCCAAAATGGAGACATACATGTAGCAAATAAATGAATTTATCACGCAGTTTACGAGTAATCTGCAATTTGTCATGTCAGAAATTCAGTTGCCAACACCGCCACCACCACCTCCCATATCGCCAATGCATGTAGAAGAGTTAGATTCTTCGAACAAAAAATATTATTTATCTGATCTTTAGTCTTCTCTGTCTATTTATTTTGAGTTGCGGATATTTTTGTTTTTGTACATTATGGTTATTTTGTGTTGGAAGTTTTTGTTTTTGTGCATGGTTTTTTAGGTTATTTTGGTATAATTTGTTTTTGTGCACAAATATGATAATATAATTAATATTATTTAAGTTCTTTTTAAACATTTTATTTGTGTTGGTACATTTTTATTTAATGTTTCTATTAAGTCATTGTTATTAAATAATTTTAATTAGTATTGAAAGTGTAATAATTACTAGAATTAATAAATAAAAAAAAAAAATTGATTAAGACGACAAAAATCATCCCTGTAGATATTTGTTCTATTGGGACGACTATTATCGTTCCAATAGGTGCAACTATTGGGACGACGAATTTGTCTCAATAGTTTTTTCGAGACCAAATACATGCTAATATTTAAATTGGAAGTGGGACATAAAGAGACGACAAATGTCGTCTCTATAGATTCAACATATATTGGGACGACAATTTGTCGTCTCAATAGATTATTTGAAACGTATATTTGAACGAAAATAAAAGACGAAAATAAGGGCTATAGGGACAATAAAATGTCGTCCCTATTAATCATGAATATATTGGGACGACTATTGTCATCTCTGTTGACTTATTAGGACGGGCTTATTGGAACGATCGTTAGGGACGATTATGTCATCTCTTTAGTCCTTTAGTGATGATAATTCTATCTATAGGGACGACAAAAGTCGTCCCTATAACTCTCTTTTCTTGTAGTGTGCTATATTGATATCTCTAACACTGTCTAACCAGTCCACATTCATAAGAACCACAAAAAGAAGCAACTCAAGATCACCTGAACATCAAGTTGCTTTGCAAGCGAAACCATCTTTTTTAGAACTACCTCTTGCATGCGCGCGTCTTTAAACTTAAATGAACAAAACCTGGGGCGTGGGGAAAAATTGACACAAAAGAATGCCACATTATTGTTAGGTTAATTACTTTAACATTGAATGATTATGATGTTTATTTCCATAAGTTATCCGGGAAAAGTGAAAATGCAATAATGGCATTCACGGAAAGATGGATATTTAGTCACTGGAATGACGATAAAATAATATTGAAGAAGCGATTGATATTGGCTGAATTCGGAAATTCTAGCATAGATCCAGGATACAGTTTGAACGCAAGAGGTGTACACATGAACAGTGTATACAAATATTAGAGATATGTACAGATTTGCAAGAATTTGAGGAACCATGAGTGTGTGAGCTTGGTGTGGCAACTGATGACACAAGGCATGGATACATACCACGTTGGATATGAAATTATTTTGTTCCAAAATCCATCGGCTGCACATCACGAGCAGTCTGGCACGCACATTGCACAGATATATGTTGCCTGCAATGCTATTACAGAATCAGCTGGGGTACATCACCTTCCGTGCAATTGTTGAAGTCGATCAATTGTTCATATTAATGGCCCGATGAATTTTTCCCTCTCGTCATGGTAGGAACAATTATGTCCTTTGTAATTGTGTTGGGAAAACTATTAAATCCTTAATGCATCAAGACTACTATGCCATCCAGTTTGAGTCAAGTATATGGTTGTTTGTTCATTAAAACCAATCTTTTTCAGAAATTCACCAGCATTATAACAGCATTTACTTCCGGCAACATTTTATGGCTCATGCTTAATTTGCAGTGCTCCAACCATCGAATCAACCAATTCCTGCAACTTTTCTAGCAACTTTAGACTTTCGAAAGTAGTGACCTGCTATGAGTTCAAGCGATTGGTATCTTTTGACTTTGCCAAAATTAAGGAATCGAAGTAAGTTCCAAGCCTCAAGTTTATTTTAGTCCTAAATATGGGTTCAATTTGGAGTTCATCTTCCTTGTGCATCAAATGCCTTTTGTTAAAAGTGTGCTTCTTCTTGTGCAATTCAAATATCTATGCACTTCAACGCATAAGTTTCTAATAACCTTGTATCTTTTCTCATAAGCTGTTCCCGCTACTCATCATTACAGGGTTTAGCCACAAAGATTTAATGGCCAACTTGAGACTAGTTGTGGCTGGGTAGGTCGCATGTGCACATCATGTGGTGTCTAACAAGCACCTTTCACGAATGCTTCACTTATCCAACATGTGCAATTCACCTATTACAGGATAGAATTCATCAAACAGGGACACTTTAGGGGTAAGGTTGACTAACAGATGTAGTCATAAAGCATATTAATGCACAATCTAGCTTTAGTAATCACTAAACAATGTTACCAAACTTGAGAGTTTTCTTTTAGTCTATCAACTGGGAGAAAGCCTGAACTAGGAAAAGAAGTTAATAACCAAAAACTTCCGAATATCCCTTTATATATTGACATTTTGATACCAACTTAATGTGATAAAGATTAATAACCAAACAAGAAAAATACAAAGCAATTATTCATAACTTATACTAAAAGGCAACGAAGAATTATAAGCAATAAATCAACAACAAATATTGGTTATCCTTTATTGCTTCAAGAGTTATGCATACATTTCTTGTTCTTTCCAAAAACACTCATTGGTAAAAGTATACATACCATCAATCTTTGGCTGTAGCGTTCCCTCAGTATAAAAACAGTGTTTCTGTCAGCAGAATACCTTGTGTCTGCTGCTGCTGTTGCTTCTGGATATGGTGCCTTTGGAAGTACAACCACGATGCCTGAACACTTCTTTATGAATCTGCCTGCTTCCCCTTTTTCGGGACGAACTTGAGTTGCAATAATGTTTAGAGTTGTCATTTGATCTTTCTTTAGCAGGAATCATCATTTTACCAAATATCATCACAAATTAAAACTATAGAGTCCCATGGCACATGAGAGTTATATGCGTGCAACAATTGTGCCCATAACAAGCTGTTTATCCTTATACATTTTAGATCTTTTTCCACTTGTAGAATTTATTTGTTCGACCATGTTTTCTCGTTTGGAAAATCATACTTTGCAGCCAATTTTGATAGTAATCAATTAAAGGGAATGCACACCAGCATCCACAACCCTCTCATTCGATATAAGACTCGACAGAGTCACACAAGAGGAAAAGCCCTGGCTTACAAAATGGCCTTAATCCTGAAATCCAAACCTGTGTTTTGGAATTTTAAACAATCTAAATGAAAAACTCTGATTTTATAAACCACTTTGTGCACAGAAATGACAAAAACTTCGAAACCCCATGTAATTTGAAATTTTAAACACCTAAATGACAACTCAGATTTTATAAACCTCATCATGCGGGGAAATGAAAATTTTCAAATTTCATATTCATCAACCAACTTGTGGGATTGGAGGACTACATTGGAGGCTAAAAAGTTAAACTTCAGTAACAAACCCGCTGAGACTACATTATAGCCAAAGACAACGACACATTGGTGATGCAGCAGAATATTAATGTGAACGATGAACGGGCTAAAGCGCGTTGATTCTAAGAGTACCAACGAATTTAGGGAGTCAATAATTTGTTGATTCATAAAAACAAATACCTAATGATCAACGAACAATTGGAGACTCTCCAAAATTTATCTAATTTTATTCAGTCACTCAATCAATAATTTCAATACACAAGGGGGTATTTACCATCCGTTAGGCATCACACATGCCAAATTATTTGATGGAAAATAGTATAAATTGTAGCATAATCTAGGCAATATTGAAAAATCGGAAATATGCCAATAAGGAAACAAGTAAATATAAAGAAAATATCCAAAGACATGAAGACATGAAAGTTCTTCATTAGGATTGCACTAGTTGCCAAAATAAGTTCTTAGCCGTCAATCAAGGCATGTGTTTCAAGTTATTTGATATGGACCATTAATTAGAAATCTCAATAACGGGCTCTTCATCGGGAAAACTGAAGGTTGTCTCAATTGTTATTGTAAAATGTTGATCAAAGACTTTTAATCGATTAAGTCGCATTCTCGGTTTTTCACGCCTTTTATACTTAGAGTGAACTCCTTTCATCCGGGCCCTTGATTACGTGGTTTCAATCGTAACTGTTCACCCGGAGTATAAAGGCCAATGTTCCGCACTTTGCTGATGATAAGAGTCTCTAAGCCCTTTCTTCTTCTCTCCGTCTCTCCGTGTCTCCGAGTTCGAATACTCCTAGCCTTTGTTCTTCGATTTACGTGTGAAATCACATTGTAGATATAGATGATACTTCCTATGTGAAAGATAAACTCATCGTGTGTATATTTGAGGTCAATCGCCGATTGATGCTCGGTCTGTAAAACTAAGGTTAGAGTATTTCTTGGTGTTGAACTCTTGTAACCTCTCGAGACTTTGTTTTCTTGAAAGATCTTGAAATGCATGAAGCCGTATCCACATTGTGGAGCTTCAACGGAAGTAGCCGACGGTTGGCGAACCCGGGTCCTTCGGGACACAAAAACTTGGTGTTTTTACTTTCTGTTCTTATTCTTGTTTTATGTTCTTCGTTCAAAAATCAAAGCTAAAACGTAACAGTGGTATCAGAGCTATGTGTTCTTGAAAGCCTTTGATGTTTGACAAAGGATTCTGGGTGTGAATCTTGAAACGTTTAAGGCCTCTGTTGGATGTTCTTGTGGGGGATCTGTAAGAATCCTCAAAGTTGAAGAAACTCAAAAGTTCCTAGGGTAAAATTGCAAACCCTAGGTTCGGATCAGTGAAACTTGAAACCTGAAACTGCTGGAGTCGCATCTAACGAACACAGGGTGTTCGCTCGGTGATAAAACTCTTACCCTTGTTCATACTTGCTAAGTTTAGTTCTCATTTTGTGTATTGAATTGTTTTGATCCATGCATAAAATTGACTATTTGTCTCTTTCTTGTCTTGATCTCTTTCGTTAAAGTGTGGTTTCAAACTGATTTTATGAGTAGCATGTTTTCTCTGTACTGTGTGACTTAGAAATCATATCTCTGGAGTATCTTCTCTTGTTATAAATTTTTTTTAATAAGAACACCCTTAGCCTCCTGTTTGGATTCATTCCCTTGACCTGAGAACAAGAGTCTCACGGAATCCTGGGGATCTCTGAACAGTGTATAAACTGAGACCTTAGTTTTTATTTCTTTCATGCTTTTATTTTGTATAAAATACATGAAGGTGATGATCTGAACAAGTTTTGCTGAAAGTTTTTTTTGTGAATTGTAAGTTGTACATTATCTAATTCTTTGTCCTCTTTTGTTGTTTGTGCTGTGAAAAATTTCTTTTACCTTGTTCCTCTTTTTAAAGATGGGAACAAGTAAGTTTGATCTTGAAATGTTTGATGGTAGAGGTGATTTTTCTATATGGCAACAAAAGATGAAAGTTCATTTAATTCAACAAAAGTTGTCTAAAGCAATTGATGGGTCTTTTCCTGATGATTTGACAAGTGTTCAAATTAAAGAGTCTGATGAATTAGCTCATAGTGCCATAATTTTACATCTTGCTGATAATGTAATGAGAAAAGTGAGTGATTGCAAAACTACCCCTCTCATTTGGGATAAACTTGAAACTTTGTATCATACAAGGTCCCTCCCAAATAAAATCTATCTTTTAAAAAGGTTTTTTGGCTATAAAATAGATCCTTCTGTGGACCTTGAAACAAATCTTGATAATTTTTCCAAATTGAGTCAAGATCTGGCAAGCTGTGGTGAAAAGTTTTCTGATGAGCATCAAGCCATCATATTACTAAATGCTTTACCTGATACCTTTAAAGATGTGAGAAATGCCATTGAATATGGTAGAGATTCTTTAACTACTGAGATTGTGGTTAATTCTTTGAGAACTAAGAACTGGATATTCAACAACAAAATTTGAATTGTTAAAGGGAAGGATTAAATGTGAGAGGTAGATCACTCACTAAACAAAATGGGTACTATGATAGTCAAAGAACCGGAAAGAAAAGAATTTTAAAGGAAAAAGTAGGTCAAAGTCTAGAGCTAAAGGTAAGAAGTGCTATGGGTGTGGAAAAATGGGACATTTTATAAAAGGCTCATTGAAAAGAAAAATGAGCAAAATGATCAAAATAAAGAAGAAGCAAATATTGCCTCTTCTTCCGTTTTGACATTTTTGAAGTTTGCCATAAGTCAAAATTTTGAAGTTACTGAATCAAATCTGATTGAAAAATCTTTTTTTGAAGGAGAATGGGTCTTAGATTCAGGCTGCTCTTTTCATATGACTTCAAAAAGAGATTGGTTTTCAAATTTGATTGAAAAAGATCTTGGTTTAGTAACTATGGGAAACAATATCACCTCAAAGATTTCAGGAATTGGAACTGTGTCTTTACAATTTGAAAATAACTGTGTGTGCATTTTTGAAAATGTAAGATATGTGCCTGAAATGAAAAGAAACTTGATTTCTTTAGGTGTACTTGATGATATTGAATTTTCTGTCAAAATTGATAAGGGTTTGTTAAAAGTGGCAAATGGTTCTCTTGTAATGTTTAAAGGAGTAGAACAAAATGGAATCTTTGTTGTAAATGCTATCGCTTTAACAAAAAATCATTCGCTCTTTCGTGATAAATGAACAAAATGATACCCTAAAATGGCATAAAAGACTTGCTCATGTAAGCAACAAAGGTCTTTCCATTCTAAGTAGGAATGGTGTTTTTGGTAAAGACAAGGTGTCGATCCGCATTTTTGTGAAACATGCATTTTAGGAAAACATCACAAGTTGCAATTTAAGACCGGTACTCATAAGTCTAAGGAATTCTTGATTATATTCATTCGGACTTATGGGGACCTTCACCGATTCCTACTATGGGTGGAAAAGTGTTTATTTTCTTTCCATAATTGATGATTTTTCAAGAAAGGTTTGGGTTTTCCTACTGAAGCATAAATCTGACACTTTTGAAAAGTTTAAACAATGGAAAACCTTAGTTGAAAACCAAACTGAAAAGAAAATAAAGACACTGAGAACAGACAATGGCTTAGAATTCTGTAATTCTGATTTTGATAACTTTTGCAAATTGCATGGAATTCTAAGACATAAAACTGTCCCCTATACCCCCAGCAAAATGGGGTGGCAGAAAGAATGAATAGAACACTTTTAGATAAAGTGAGATGCATGATGGTAAGCTCTGGATTACCAAAAAGTTTTTGGGTGAAGTCAGAATGATCGTGCATGCTATATTGTAAATCGACTCCCTCTGTTGCTCTAAATGATAAAACCCTTTTGAAATGTGGAACAATGTGCTCATTGATTACTTTATGTTGAGAATTTTTGGTTGTTCTCGCTTACTCTCATCAAAGTGAAGGTAAACTTGAGCCTAGAGCTCAAAATGTGTTTTTTGGGTTATCCTCAAGGTGTTAAAGGGTATAGATTGTGGGCTAAGGGTCTAGGTGGAGTAAAAGTGATTATAAGCAGGGATGATACTTTCAATGAACATGATATGCCTTGCTTAGACCCTAAAAGCAAATTGATGATGACAAGAAAAGAAAATGAGTTTTTCTTGACCATTCTCGATAGAGACTTAGAAAGACCTAATCCACATTCGAAAATGAGGTGGAGTCTCGATAATAATCGACTCAAACAGATTTTGAAGATTCTCTTTGAAACCTCAATCGACTACATTACAGGAAGAAAACTTCCATATCCCTGATGAGAATAGTCTTAGAAATTACCAGTTAGCAAGGGATAGAGTGAGAAGAAATATAAGAGAGCCCCAAAGATTAGGTTTTGAAGATAGTGCTTCTTTTGCTTTCTTGAGTTACCAAGATCTGTGTGAAAAGGAACCTAAATCCTTTGAAGAAGCTATGAGTAGCACTCATTCTGCGGATTGGAAAAAGGCTATGATTGAAGAAATGAAATCCCTTAGACAAAACAAAACCTGGGAGTTAGTCTCCAAACCTAGTTATAAGTCCATTGTTGATTGCAAGTGGATTTATAAGGTTAAAGAAGAGGTTTCTGATTCTGATCCAGTTAGATTTAAAGCCAGATTAGTAGCTAAAGGCTTTACTCAAAAAGAAGGGGTTGATTACAATGAAATTTTTCTCCGAAGTTAAATATACTACTATAAGATTGATGCTTGCTTTAGTTGCTCATTTCAATTGGGAACTTGATCAACTTGATGTTAAAACTGTCTTTTTACATGGTGAGTTAGAAGAAAAAATTTATATGAGTCAACCTCACGGTTTTAAAGACAACTGAAACCCACTCGATGTCTCACTGTTGAAAAATCCTTATATGGTCGAAACAATCTCCAAGACAATGGTATAAAAGATTTGATTCTTATGTATTGTCTTTAAATTTCAAAAGAAGTGATTATGATCATTGTTTGTATCATAAATGTGAACCTGAAAACATTATCAGTATATATCTGCTCTTGTATGTTGATGATATGCTGTTGATTAGTTCCTGTGAAAATCAAATTAAAAAGCTAAAAACTGATCTGTTTTTTGAGTTTGACATGAAGGATTTGGGAAATGCTAAAAGGATTCTGGGAATGGAGATCATTAGAAATAAAGATCTTCATGAACTGAAATTAATTCAGACACCATACATTCATAAAATCCTTGACTGATTTGCTATGTCTTATGCAAAAGAGGTAAGTATCCCTTTAGGAAACCATTTTATTATTAGTAAAGATGATTGCCCTAAAATCGAAGAACAATTTTACGAAATGAAAAATGTTCCTTCATGTAAATGCTATTGGGTCTCATTATGTATTCTATGGTATGTATCGGACCGATGTGGCTCATTCTATTAGTGTGCTAAGTAGATATATGTCTAATCCTCGCCCTTCTCATTGGGAGGCTTTAAAATGGTTACTAAGATACTTGAAAGGATCTTCAAATGTTGGCCCCGACTTTTAAACATAGTTCGGAAGGAATAAAATTGAAAGGTTATGTTGATGCCGATTATGCAAGTGATAGAGATAATAGGAAATCAGAACTTCTTATGTGTTTACTATCTGTGATACTTGCATTAGCTGGAAATCACAACTCCAGCATATTGTGGCACTTTCAACCACTGAATCTGAATATGTGGCCATAACTGAAGCTGTTAAGGAAGCCTTATGGTTGAAAGGAATCCTCAAAGAACGGGTTATGAATGTAAGTCTCCTGCCATATACACTGATAGTCAATCGCAATTCACTTATGTAAGATCCAAGTGTTTCATGAAAGGACAAAACATGTTGATGTTAAACTTCATTTATTCGTGGGAGTTAGTAACTGGAAAGATCCTTCCCGTTTAATCCAAAGAGACATGGGCACGAAAATTCTACCCTTATCTAAGTTCAAAAATTGTTTGAGTATTCTCGAACTTAGATACAGGATAGATGAAAGTTAGTAAGAATTTTTTTTGTTTTGTTTTGTTTAATTTTTTTTGTTCTTTTTTTTTGTTTGTGCAGTACAAGAAGCTATGAAATCAATTTGGATTAAGGCAAATCATGCATTCATAAAAGATCGAGAGAAGAAGAAGTCTCGTGATGGTTTTGATCAAGGTGGAGATTGTAAAATGTTGATCAAAGACTTTTAATCTGATTAAGTCGCATTCTGGTTTTTCACGCCTTTTATACTTAGAGTGAGCTCCTTTCATCTAGGCCCTTGATTCTGTGGTTTCAATAAGAACCGTTCACCCCCGGAGTATAAAGGCCAATGTTCGCACTTTGTTGACGAGATAAGAGTCTCTAAGCCCTTTCTTCTTCTCTCCGTCTCTCCGTGTCTCCGAGTTCGAATACTCCTACCCCTTTGTTCCTCCGATTTCTCTGTGAAATCACATTGTAGATATATAGATGATACTTCCTATGTGAAAGATAAACTCATCGTGTGTATATTTGAGGTCAATCGCCGATTGATGCTCGGTCTCAGAAACTAGGGTTAGAGTATTTCTTGGTGTTGAACTCTTGTAACCTCTCGAGACTTTGTTTTCTTGAAAGATCTTGAAATGCATGAAGCCGTATCCACGTTGTGGAGCTTCAACGGGAAGTAGCCGATCGTTGGGCTTAACCGGGTCCTTCGAGACACAAAAACTTGGTGTTTTACTTTGTTCTTATTCTTGTTTTATGTTCTTCGTTCAAAAATCAAAGCTAAAACGTAATGCTTATTATCCAAATTCAAAGATTCTTCCACGCCTAGATTGAAAGGGGTGAAAAGGGTTTCATTTCATCACACAACATATTTGATGCAACGAAATATGTGGACCGATGATTAGCACTCTAAAACTCGTTGATGTCTGTTGGGAATGTGATGTTAACATCACAAAAATGACTTTCTTGTGATGACAAAACCTCTCGTATAAAGGATCTAATTATTTTGTGTATTTAATAATTGTACAACTATTTGGTTGAATTAAAACACGTAGGTGTTTTTGGGATTACCTTTGTTACTTGCTTTACAAAAATTCTTAGCTTTGTTTTCCTTGATCTTTCTAGATTCCACCTTCAAACCCTTTAGTCTTCCCCGGTGTTCTTCAAGAACTCAAAAATTGTAGAGATTCTTTTTCTTGTATGTGGTAACAAAGAATAATGATAATATAATTACTTGACTCAATTGGAAATTAATATATTCGTATACATGTGTTACATTGGAATTAATTCAACTATGGAATAGTTCCATAAATATAAAATGAAAGTTTCCATTTTTCTTCTTGTAAATTATCTCCTTGTTATATTTAAATGGTACACGCATGGCGCAAGCCCAACATACGGCCGGTCAAGATAATTTATTGATACCATTCTATTTTACTAAAAGAACGAAATTGCACTTTTAGTCTAATTGAAATTACTAAAGTCGTATAATCAATAAGTATATCCTCTTACTCGTCGTTATTACGTACTACCCCCCGTCAACCATTTGAATATTTGGAACAAGGTCGAAATGACCAAAACACCTTTTACCAAATATATGTTAATCCTCAAATCCTATTTTCCTTTCTGATTATTCCATGTGATCACATCACAATATTAATTCAACAATCATTGTCGAATTACTGAGCTCGAATTTAACTATTCACAAGAAAATTATTTGAGGCCATAGAGGTGCCTATTAAATAGGTGGCGGATTCAATGTTGCAAATATATGTTCATTGTTATTTCACTTTAATTCCCAAGGCACCAAGATATTGACCACTAATTTGATCTCACCTATTGATACCACAAAGAACTTCAAGTTAGTAATCAAGGTTCATTAATTGCTCACAACTAAGGTACTACGTAGGACAATAATATTAAATTCATGTGGTCAATATCATAAATTAAAGTTTACGTGGTCTAGTCCAATACATTCCAAATACACTCTAAACCCTTTTACAAAAGTTAACAAATTGAATAAAATTGAGACGATCTTATCAAAAGAAAGTGTCTGTCTTTATTTATCGATCATGGACTATAAAATTTAGATCGAATGATAAATCGACTCTTTTGTGCTTAACAACTTAAGCACTCGATTTATAATATCAAAATAATCTACAAACAAATGCTAGCTCAAAACAATTTAATCAATTAATATTTTATTTCAAAAAATATAAATTTACTTGATGGACAAATATCACCTAACAATATCAACAAGTGAATACCGAGAATTAGGAGATACAAGAGGGTGTCTATCGCCACTTTGGCAAGTAACTTACCGAAACCCAGCATTGTCTCAACAAAAATCACTATGATTTAGCATTGAATGTGTATGGAAACAGCATGAAAATCAATGAGGAAGAGTTGATTAAAGCACTTTATGGATCCCCAATTAGTGACGTGATTTCTCAAAATGAATTCTAAAAATGAGATTATATCAAAAACATTTCCTAGAAGAAGTCTCACATATAGCATATAAGATATTTTTACAAAAATAGGATTCACATAGGCGATATCTCACAATCACATTTATATGTACACTTATTTCAAATAAATTTGGGGCCAGCTATTGAAGGTTCCAAAAGTTGGAAAGACAACCATTGCACGAAATTCGCACGCTAATCAAGCACAAATTTTGAAGGGTAAAATTACGAACTACAAGATGGAATATATACAATTGAAATTCATTTCATTACTAAAGAAGAAAAAATCCTCGACTTCCAAAACGGCCTTAAGTCTAAAATGGCTTGTCCTGGCTATGCAGGGGGAAAGATAGTCACCGGCTAACTCTGATGGAACAAATATATGTACTTGGCCAGAAACTATTTTGTTGCCTGCAATGCTGGCATAGAATCGGCTGGGCTACATCACCTTGCGTGCAAATGTTGAAGTCGGTGAATTGTTCATATTAACGACTCTCTGACACCATGAAAGTTTCCCTTTCGTCAGCAGCCACAGTTGTCTCGTTTGTAAATGTGTTGTGAAAAATATTCGTTAATACATCAAGACTACTGTGCCATCCAGTTTGAGTCAAGTATATAGTTGTTTCTTCGTGAAAACCAATCTTCTTCAGAAAATCACCTATTTCTTCAGCATTATAACATTGTTTACTTGCGGTAACATTTTCTGGCTCATGCTTAATTTGCAGTGGTCCAATCATCAAATCAACCAATTCCTGCAACTCTGCTTGCAACTTGAGAAGTGCAGGCTATGCGTTCGAGTGATTATCAGTGTTCATCTTCTTGCCCTTTATTAAAAGCACGCTTCTTCTTGTGCAATTCAAATATCTAAGCACTTCAACGCATAAGTTTCCACGTTACCTTGTATCTTTTCTCATTAGCTGTTCTTGCTACTTAACATTACCGGGATTTAGCCACAAAGTTTTGATTGCCAACGCTAGAATTCACCAAACAGGGAAACTACAGGTGTAAGGTTGACTAACAGATTGGGTAAGTTTAAACTTTAAATTAAGCTTGTAAAACTAGTAAAATATACTTTTCATCCATACATTTTGTCGGACCCACATCTTACTAGTCACTCATTATGCACACATTTCATATATAGAACCCACTTATCAATACTTAAAAAATAATTTGAGCACTACCAAACATGCACGTAGTAACAAAGCATAAAGCACACTCCGGCATCAGTTAATTAATCAATGATCAATGTTACAAAACTTGAGAATTTTATTTTAGTATTTCAACTGGGAAAAAGCCTGAACTAGGAAAAGAAATTAATAGAAAAAATACAAACTTCCAATATCCATTTATAGATTGACATTTTGATACCAACTTATGTTTGGAAAAAATGTGGTGTTCAAGGTCTGTGACCTTGCATCACGTCAATGTCATTAAAGATATAATAACCAAACAAGAAAAATATGAAGCAATTATTCATAACTCAAACAAAAAAGGCAACAAACACTTACTATAAATCAACTACAAATTTTATTGATTACTTACATGACTAATTATCCTTTCTTGCATCGGAGTTATGCATGCATTTCTTGTTCTTACCAACAAACACTCGTTGGTAAAAGTACGTACCAGCTGTAGCGTTCCCTCAGTATAAAACAGTGTTTCTGTCAACAGATTACCTTCTGTCTGCTGCTTCTGTTGTTTCTGGATATGGTGCCTTTGGATGTACAACCACGATGCCTGAACACTCTTTAAGAATCTGCCCGCTTCCCCTTTTGGAATGAACTTGAGTTCATGTTTTGAGTTGTCATTTGATCTTTCTTTTGCAGGAATCATCATTGTACCATATATCTTTACAAAATAAAACTATAAAGTGCCATGGCACATTAAAGTTGTATGCATGCAACAATTGTGCACATCACAAGCTGTGACTTCATCCTTTTATTTTTCAAGCCTTTTCTTCACATCGAGATCTTGTTTGTTCAACATCAGGCCTCTTAACCTCAGAGTTAGGTGAGATTATAAGAAATCAAATATTCAAGAGAAATGCATTTTTTCATGTTCAACCAGTAGTCCTTAAACTAAAGAAAAGATTTTCTACAATGATTTTGTGAATTCTACTAAATTTATCCGTGCCATGTTAGATGCGTGCAACAATCGTGCTACTTTATCCTTTTACTTTATTATAAAATAAATCACCAAGAACTTCACAATGTTTATAATAACACCACCAAGGTGACCACAAAGGTTTAGGGTTCAGTTTAAAAGCACACACCACAAGAAACTCCAAACAATAGCTCAACCCAAATCACCTCTAACTAGCCCAAGATAATGACTAGCTCACTTACTATATATAATGATAGTATAATATAACCCTATATTAGGTAAACATAATATAACCGTAAACCTAGCTGCCAAACCCTAACGTGGGTAAAACACACTCGCCACTTACATTAAATCCTCCAAGTGGCCCATTAAATCCTTCACTACAATTTGGATTGACACATTGTTGAGTGAACTAAACATTTATCTTTGTTAGTTTTAAACCTAGGTAGCAAACAACCTAGAAGGAGGGTTCAACAGGTTGTTACTGAAATTAAACGGAAGGTGGAAATAATTTGTTGAACGTCAGAACATTATACTAAATGTTTCGTAGTATGAGACAGATAAAGATAAACAGGTTACACGCGACTCAGCCTTTTTGAAATTACAATTTTAGATCTAATCTAAAACTTTTTGAGCAATTTACAGAAAGTTAAACGTAGTTAACAAGAACAATAAAACTTCCCATGTTTTAGATCTTATTTAGATCTTCTTTAACTAATCAAAGAATGCAGTCAATTTTTTTGGTCTTGATCTTGGTCCATTCCACGAGTGTACCTGGATTGTCTCCATAAATCGGAATAAGGACTCAGTCCTTATCTTGCCGCCGAAATGCAGCTCTCTCTCATAGTGGATTTCTACAACGCTCAATTTCGTAGTCTTACAAAAATGGACTTTGTGATCGGACTAGGACTTTTAAATTTTTTATTTGGAAATCACAACTCACATACAATTTTCTCTTAAATGTTTGAGTATCTTTGGATTCAAAGTCCGAGAAAAACATGGGGCACCACCACCATCTTATTTATAGCAAAAGAACTTTATCTAAACTTAATGACTTAATATTTATCTTATATAAAGATAAGACGATAAGACATAATAAGTCTTTAAGTTTAAATAAACCTTATAAAAGATAAGGTGAGATATATCACGACAATTAAATATGAAAATAATTTCAGTTAGTCATTTTTATTTAAGTAGATAAGCAAAAAGATAATATTTCAATATGTTATCTACTTAGAAACCTAGTCCATGCTTAATATGTAATTAACTCAATCACTTATTTTTATGATAAAGGACGAGAGTTTTAGAATAACTAAACTGATATAAATAGATTGGAATAAGTATAGCATTAAGATTTCTATTCAAACTACCAGATAATGATTGACTTCTAGTTGACTCAATTCAATACAAAATAAATTATAATTAATAATGCCAACAAAAACCAGATTCTCCAACAATCATTTGGCATCTCTTAATTACAAAACTCATATCAAGTTGTTTTGAAGTGAGCAAACAATGAAATTAGATTTAAGAACACGAGGTTCAATAAATGCAACAAATCCTAATTACCAAAATCAAATGCATGCTATTTATGCAAATCCTTATTACCAAGTCAAAGCAAAACTACTAATCCCCCTTTGTAATAAAGAGGGGTCAAAGCAAAAACTAAAGCAACCAAAGAAACTAAGTCAAAGAAAAGAACTAATTCAAGGATAGAGAAAACAACCAACCACATGATATTGAGCGTCAACCTCTTCAATGTGGTGCCCTTGTGTGTCTTCGTTTTTTAACCACCAGTCTGGGTTCTCTTCTTGCGCTTAGAGGATGAAGGCGTGGGAACAACATCTTGATTTTGGGACACAACAGCATCAATGTCAGGACGTTGAATATTCTCAAGGTCAGTGTCCAGTTGTTGAGGTTCATCAGTGCCAATGTGAGGATGTTGAGTAGTATGTGGGTCAGCATCTTGATGTTTCTCTAGGATAGGAGTCGAGTCCAGTCAGCCAAGGCCACAAAGAAAGCCCTCATGAATTGTGATGACACTCAAAATTATTTGATAGTTCAGTGACCTATGTAGTTATATGCCGCACTAGAGTGTCAAGAGAACTGGTGTGATCCTTGGAGAGGCCTGGTCTTGCAGAAGGCGCTGGTCTCTTAGTGACGAAGGACAAGGATTGGTGTTGGGAATGTGTCATCCTCAAGAATGGGAACATTGTGATGTTGGAGAGAGGCATAAAGTAAGCCTGGAAAGGCAACATCCTGGAATGTGCTTGGCGGGTCGCCGCGAACACATTTTTGCCAAAAATAAGTGTGGCAATATCCAATGGGTACAGGGTGCCCAACCTGTGCAAAATTCAACCTTATTCATCCCAATGTCCGACCGATGTTGAATTGGATCAATATTATGCAAGGCAAATTTGTGAAGCACCTTATACTTGGGGATAAGAAATGTTGCAGTCATTTTTCTTGTAGGCCAAGGATTTCCAGTGAGCTCTAAGGCCAGTGTATAACTCGATCTACTTCAAATTCATCATCCATTCCTTTAGTGATGGGTGATAACTCAAGCCAACGGCGAAGATTGGAAGGAATACATGGTACTAGCCATCCCCGAACATAGACTGACAACTGAAAATTATTCCAAACAGCTGATGAGAAATATTAGCCAATAATTCTTTGACCAAGATTTCACACAGTCTCCCAGTCCAACCTAACAATTTTTGTATACACCAGTGCTCAATCAACTCAACAAGACCAGCTCCTTTAAGAAGATTTTGACATTAAATTCCATCACAAAATCTCGATTCGAAACAAACTTGTGAAATTGAGCTTGTGCATCAAGAGTTCCAAATTTGTAACTGAGATGAGTGAAGACATGGTTACATTTGAGGAGCAAACTTTGTTTGAACAACTAAGGATGAGTTGCTAGCGGGGCTACCCAATGTTCTAATGTTGAGTATGAAGATTAGCAATGTTCGAACGTTTAGTAGAACCTTCTGCTTACCCTTCTATGCACGGGTGAAAGGGACTGAGGCATCATGTTCATCACTAAAAACATTATCTTCGTCATCGCTGGACTCATTTTCTTCTCTATTGCAAAATATGACCTCGGCTTTTGTGGTTCCTCAATGTGCTCAGTATGTTGAGACTCACATGAGGGTTCTTCAGATTTGCTACCAGGTTGGGACTCTATTCCACTGTCAGAGCTTGTACCCTCATCACTCTCCCTCTTACTTGTGGCTTTAGTGCGTAGAACATGTGGGACAGTTTAAGAAATTGGATGGTTAGAGCTTGGTATGGAAGTGGCAGCAAAGCGGTGCACCTAACTAGCTGTCGGAGGTGACTGAAACGGAGTGGATTGGACATCGACGGAAAGAGGTAGAATAAGTGGTGCGGTCGATGGAGAAAAAGAAGAGGCAGCGGTGGTGCTTGACGACTGCGTCTGATCTATGGACGTTGATTAGTGGTCTTGGTTCTAGCCATTGATTGTCTCCTACACAATCTTGCAAGATCAAGTGAAATCAAGTTTTCAAAGAATTAAGAACACAAGAAATTTTGTATTTGGGGTTTGTGGTTTTGAAAAATGAGGAAGATGAAATGATAAAGAACCTATTTGTAATATAAATGAAAAATGAATCTTTTTAAGATTGGGCTCTTTTTAAAGTTGGACACATTTGAAATTAGGACTTTTAAGATTAAAACAATTTAAGTACTAAAAACAACAACAAAACAAAATAAAGAAAAGAAGAAATAAATAGACTTTAAAAAAAAAATTATTATCATTATTATTATTTATCAATAAATGCAAAATTCATGAGCAACTTTGAAGAAATCCCGATCATCTTTCTAGTCAGACCTGGTCATATAAAATTGTCAACACAACTCAAACTCTCATATATTAATCATGAAAAAGGGTTTTGTGTGTGAATAAATAATCAAAATAAGATCAATAATATCAAGGCAAATCAGCACCACCTTTTAAGTCACATCTTTTACAGAATAGAGTTTCAAACCAACAGTCATCTTTTTGATTAAGAAAATACTAGACCTAACAAGCATGAGTGAAATTTTTATTTTTATATCTTTTTTTATTTCAACTCTGGCATTTTTTATTTTATTTTATTTATATATAAATTTTGTGTTTGCATATCCAGTTAAGTATACAAGAAGTGACTTTCACACTTTAAGGCGGCAGCCCTTTTCTCATACATTTTTTTAGTTTATCAAGGATGGCTTCTCATCATCGAGAGAAAGATAATCCTCTCTTCAAATATACTTACAGGATAGAGTATTATGATGTCGAAATATATAGATACTGACCATAGGTCTTCATTCCACATTCAACCAATAAATTAGACGGTTGAATACTGAATTTATAACGCCCCATATTTTCTAAACTGGGAGGGTCACTAAAATAATTTTTAAAAAATATTTGAAGACTCCAAATAGGTTTCTCATGTCCTTGAATGGTTTTTAAAATGTAACTATCGCAAAAAATAACAAGCGCGCATGGGAAAAGAAATTTACTTCTAAATTTTAAGGTTTTACCTATACCTTGACAGGTGTCGCCACAATTTATTTAACTATCCAAACAAACTCTAAAAATTTCAATATTTGAACTGTAGATACTTGGGACATTGGACTAGGCCATGTTAAAATTTTAGACCTTAAATACATCGTTTGGTAGGTGAAAAAGTTAGCCAAATTTGCTTGAAAAACTATCCCGGGTGCCTTAAGACAGCCCGCTAAAATGTTCATAATAAATTCATATGATGGAATTTTTGAGTGATTACAATTGCCTCCATTAGACAACATATAAGGCTTTCCATAGCCACTTATCTCAATTAAAACTCCAAACACACAGGGAGATATGATTTTTCAAAGTATGGGCAAAAAGCTAAAATTTTAGAATGTAAACCAAGACAATTTCAACCTTAAAAATTGAAATGACAACTAAACCAACATCTCGTTTTTCCTAGTACTTTACATAATTAAATACTAAAAAACCAACATTTAAATTATAGTATCTACATCATGATTGACTTGATCATCTAGATGCCAAAACTAAATTTAAATAAAATAAGTCCACTTCATGATCGACTAGCGCACGCCATCGCGCCGATACCAACCATTTCAATCTGAAAATTTGTTCATTTTAGGGTGAGTATTTTATAAGAAACACTCAGTAGGAAATTTAGTAACATGGGGAAAAATTATACGGAAACATAAATGCACATGTCATCATTTCAAACGTACATAGAACAACATAGTTTGGTAACCGTCATCCATGAAGTTAAATGTGATTTCCTTCAATCACTATCATGCTTATGTGATTACCTTTAATCACAATCATAAAATTCTTTCATAAATAGTTTACATGGCATTTATTTCACATAATAACTTTCCCAAAAATCATTTATAAATCATAGTTTGATTAGTAAATAAAACTACTTCAAAATAGAGTTTTCAGTTGAAATTGTAGAATAACTTGTCACTGCACCTTTCCTAAAAGCACGCTTGCATTTTTGTTTACAAGATTCGTGTGTTGTAGGAAGATTTAAGGGAAAGTATTGGATGTAAATATGGGCGGAAAATTTGAACTTTTAGGCAGTCTAATATGTGTTCTAGAAAATTTGGTAAGAATGGGGACTTCTTTGCTGGCCGAAAATTTAAGGGAGACGGTGAGAGTTTTTGTTGATGTTCTGGAGATGATATTCGGGAGCAATGGTGGATAATGTAGCTGAAATTTTGGGGACTAAAAAGAGGGAAAATGAAGCAAAACAAAGGTGTTAGAAGCTTCTTCTTGCTGGGGCGAAACTTGAAAGGAAATGGATTGATCTTTTCTTGATAAAAACCGGAACTCTAAGCCCCTCTGTTGGGGTATTCTTTGGTGTTTGTAATGAAGAAAATTAAGGGAACTTAAGGGCTCAAATATAGAGTGAAAGTGCAGGTGTAGGATGGGAAAAAAAAAGGAGGAAAGGGAATTAAAGGGGGCCGAAAATGGAAGAGAAATGGAGAAACTGCTAGGGCTGATAATGGAGACTTATGGGACGATTTTATTCAAGGGAAAAATGGGTTGATCAAGACAGTTTGAGGTGGTTTTCTCTTAGAGAACATGGGTGCAATTGGCTGGGGTTTGAAGTGGCAAACATGGGGTTAATAATAGCTGATCATGGAGTAGTGGAGGGGGGCGGTTTCTTCCTTGTGGTAAGGTGAATTTCAACCATGTTTGGGAGAGCTTCTTGGCACAATTTTGGCACCCGGGGGAGGGTCATCTTTCCCGAATGACTGCGTGTTTGACACGCAGTCATTCAACAAAAAGTGATCCCCAAAAAGTCCACCCCCCTCTGCTACAAACAGGGGGATGCTTGTGACGTTTTTCTAAACGGTGATTGCCATGTTGTTTAGCTAAAAATATAGGATGGAAGTTGTGGGAAATTGGTTAGGTAATGGGCTGAAGTGAGGGATATCATGGGTGGTTAAGTTTTTGAGTTTTAAGGGAGTGATTTTGGCATGAGATTAGGGGTTGTTTGGGTGTTTAATTAGCAAAAAAAAATTTGTTTTGGTGATTGACAAAATTCTATGTTTTTCACAAAAAAAAGGCAAGCACATGAAAAAGAAAAACATATAAAGCGACTAAAGTGTTTAAAATATACTAAGAAGTTCGCGAACGACACCAAAAATTGAAATTTATTTTTTGTGAAATTTTAAATGCCAAAAAAAATTCAAAGAAGATTACAACCCTCCCCACTTAAAATAATTTCGTCTTCGAAATTTAACTTACTTGGTTTACGAGGTTCGGGTACTTAGCTAAGACATCTTATTCTCTTTTCCACATGACCCCATCCTCCTAGTGTCTACCCCACTAAACTTTGATGCAGGCGCTTCCTCATAAGTCATATGATTCTTTAAATCCAACAACTCATATTTTACCACATGCGTAGGATCATGTATGTACTTCCTTAACATCGAAACGTGGAATACGTCGTGCACTGCATAAAACTCGAGTGGCAATGCTAAACGATATGCCACCTTTCCAATTTTCTCAAGAATCTCAAATGGGCCGACGTGAAACGTGGTATCAGTTTTCCTTTCTTATTGAAACGTAGTGTTCATTTTATAGGGGCCACCTTCAAAAAAAACTTTTTCGCTGACCCCAAACTCTAATTCTTTTCTTTTCTGGTCGGCATAACTTTTATAACAGTCTTGCGCTGTTTTAATTCTGGACATGATCTTGTCTATTGCTTTCATTGTTTTCTCAACCAACTCTGGTCCTAAAATTCTTCTTTCGCCAACTTCATCCCAACAAATTGGCAAACGACATCGACGAACATACAGTGCCTCATATGGTACCATGCCGATGGTAGCTTGGAAACTATTATTGTAAGTGAACTCTACCAACGGTAGGTGACTTTTCTATTTACCACCCAAATCGAAGACGCATGCTCTCAACATATTTTCAAGGATTTGAATAGTTCATTCTGATTGTCCATCGTTCTGAGGATGATAAGCTGTGCTGAGACTCAATTTCTTCTTCTTGGGAGTTATTTGTTGCCATGCTCTTTCGGGTAGAAAATACGTTTTTACCACAAGTTTTATGTTGTGTAACATTTTTTCGTTTCCCATAGACGGCACCAATCTGTTGACGTCGGAATATAAACTATCCACGTGTCAACAGATATCCAGTCAATCCTCTACCAACTTGTATGTTACTTGCACACTAAGACGACCCATTAGGCACCAAGATCACCAGTGAAAAGGGTCCGGTAATCGTTGGTAATCCAACGATCAAGTCAACTACCGGTATATGTAAGGGATAACAGATATGGAGAATAATAAATGTGTGTGGGATGCACAAAGCAAAGAGAGATTTGAACGGAGTTTAAGGGTGAGAATAATACGTACCTTAGAACAACCGGAGACGTTGTATTTATAGCCTTAGAGTTCTAATTCATTTAGGAAAACAATCAATTAGATATCGATTGGATCCTCCTTCCTTATGGGATAAGAATAATTGGTTGTCAATGCAATCTCCCGATTTTATCCCTTATTCGAGTTGATTCCTATTATCACATTACCTAATCTTTAGGAAATTGATATTTAGTTTCCTTGTGAGAATCTGTGTGCCAATCGAACACAATCTCTCTTTGAATATATCTCTAGTCATTCTAAAATATCACAATGCCCGTGGATGCGTGATGGATTTCGATTCGATTTAAGCACCCGGGGTTGGCCATGAATGTCGAAACTCTTCATGGTCTTCTCCATACTTAATTCGAGAGTGCCAATGTGTTGTCGGGCCTTAAATGCCTTCACGAGGCTCTTGCTAGGTACATGAGGCTTTTATGAATCTGGAAGGCCCTCTGGACTTATGAGGTTTTTACGGATTCAAGAGGCCTTCGCCTGGCCTAACTTGCGGGGCCTTCACTGGGCCTTTATGGGACCTTTGCTGACGTGGAGGCCTTCACCGAAATCTGGTGGTAACAGATTCTAATATCCAATGCCTTAATTTATAATGTTAATTAAGTCATCAAATAAAGTCCTAATGGGACTTTCCTATTCCAATTTCCACCCATGCAAGGAAACCCTATTCTAATCACAATTGGAATTTAAGTCTTTGCTACATTAAATTAATTATCATTAGGCCTCCTTAATTTGGACTAATTTTTTGGGCACGGGCCTTTCATCTACCCCAAGACATGGGGCGGATACCCAACAAATATTTTTTTATTAGACGGTGACCCATCAATATTCTTTTCCTTGCTGAATATTGTGGTTTTTTGTCATGAAAATATGGTATTGGTTTTGGTCAAATTTAAAATGTAATCACGTTTGGTTTGACATTTCGAATTTTTAAAAAATACCTTTTACACAATTAATTTGCACATTCTTAGAGTACGAGAGATTGGCATTCAAAGTGCAAAATTATATTAATTTTTTATCTGATCATTAAAACTTGAAAATTTCACATGATATGTTTAAGTAAACATATACGATAATTGTTATTTGGATTCTCTTTTTTTGCTGTATATATGTTGCAAAATTCGAACTATGCTTAATTAGATACTTGATTGTCGCTGTCAACATTAGATGCATCTCAGTGTGTCAATCTGATCCCTAGTTATGATGATGTCGATACAAACTTAGATCTCAAACTGCCTTATGAGCTAGCGAAGACATCTCAGGAGCTACCTCGTGATCCAGTAATAATATGTCCTAGTATTTTCTTGCTGATAACATATTATGTGAATGTGCACCAGAGTTTTTATATAACAATTAAAATTGTATTTGTTTGACTAAACATTGATTTTTATTTCAGGAGATTAATATGTCCACCAGGAGATGTAGGGCAATACCAACTAAAGAAGCTGGTGGATCTTCATAGTCTTAACATAGTTTTCCAATATTTTAGAAAACTATTTTTTGCTTACACGTCTTGAATTTTAAATGGTATGTTCTTCGTGTAGTTTGTATCACGTGACGTGAATGTTTTAAACTCATTTTCCGTGATACAACAGTCTTCAATTCTTCCTCTTATGATTGTTAAAGTTTGATGATTCCATTTATATTAGACTTGGGCTTTCTTATCCAGAAATTAGAAATTGTATTTAATCACTCCTTTGGACCAATAGTTCTATTGGAAAATTTGCACAAGCACTGCACGCATGTGAATTTTCCCGCTGTCCTTAGAACAATACTCGTAACAGCTCCCTTTATATTGACTTCACTTGTATGTAAAAGCACACCCTTTAGGGGTTTGGCATAGTGTTTTGAGTGCGTGGGTTGGTGGGGAAGTAGTTTGTGTATTTTGATTTGTGGCCGTCCAAAAGATTGCTCTAGCAAGTGTGGCTGTTGGGAACTTTTGTCTCTGTAATTTTTTCTTGCCACATCTTGATTTCCTCTACTACATTTCACTTGAGAACTTTTTCGGACCAATAAGTTCTCAATGGTAGTTCCGACCTTGGATTCGATGAATTCGTCTTGTCATCCATTCTGTTGGAAGTACACAATGGTGAATTGCCTACCTATCCCCTGAAGTTGACAATGATTTTGGACTTTGTTTAATCAAGTAAAGACTTTTCAAATGGTCATCATTACCATACAAATGTTTGTGCTTCTCTCTTTTCTTCAAATACACTGTCATAAAAATCAATATAGGAAGTAAATATATCGTGCAGGCTAGTAAAAATGAGCTATAGTTCAGATTGAATGGGATGTCTTTTCGGCCAATACAGATTACAGTTTGTGTTTAAAATATACATCACCAATGTGTTTAGGCTCAGATTTAAACGTAAACACTACTATAAACCACAAATAATGCTCAACTCACAAACACCTCTTGACCAAAAATAGTTTAGCTCACAAAGAACTAATTTAACCTCACAAAGAGAGAAACCAAACAACAAAAATGGCAGCCACAATGAAGAAGAAGAAGCAGCTGCCAATTTTCTCTTTCTCACGTTCACAAGGCAGTAACCAATTGAAGATTGCTGGAATGAGGAATTAAAAAAGTAGGGCCCAATAATAATAAACACACACAAGCAACTTATTTTGGGCCTAAGTAATAGAGTGGGCCATTGAACAACTACAAGATAAGTCACTCCAAAATGGCCCGCTAAGTTTTGGGTCGAGCTTTAATTGGATTTGCTAAGTGGTGTCGTTTTTTCCTTAATTTCAATCATCGGCTAACACCTATAAAATTAATCTTAAATCATCATTGCCGTTTGAGGTTGTTTGGCAACAAATACCCTACAAACCTCCACATTGGTGCCAAAGAACTCTTGAACAATGAAGTAGCACTTCCTTGTCCCCCTTCCTTAGCACCTTCACCTACAAAAAGAAAAATATCACTCATTAGTGACAACTTCAAAAGGAGAACCAATAAAATTTGAAATTATTTACCTCCATCGATGTTTAGAAGATCCAAGCAACTTCTAAACTTCACCAAGGGCAACACCTTGGTGCCCATATCCGAGGGACTATATTGTGTAGGCACTTTCTCAACCTTTATTACTTCTTGTGACACAATATATCTAATAAAATGTAGTCTAATATCAATATGTTTGGTACGTTCAAAAACACAATGTTCACTTAGCAATCTTCTGAGCCACAAAGCTTCTTTAATTGCTTCAGTGGTAGCAATATATTCGGATTCGGTAGTGGATAAAGAAACTATGTATTGTAATTGAGACTTCCAACTAATGCAACACATAAGAGGAAGTAGACTTCCTATTATCCCTATCCCCCGCATAGTGCGGATCTACAAAACCCTTCAATTTCACTCATTCCTTACTACGACCAAACATGGGACCTACATTACTCGTCCCTCTCAAATATCTAAGGAGCCACTTCAAGGCCTCCCAATAACTAGTACCCGGATTAGACATGAACCTACTAAGGGCACTTATAGCATAAGTTAAATTCGGTCTAGTACACACCATTCAATACATAATAGAACCTATCACATTAGAATAAGGAATCCTACTCATGTATTCAATTTCTTCCTCATTGCAAGGAGCTTGATCTTTAGTTAACACAATGTGATTCGCTAAAGGCAATGTAACCGGTTTACATTCATGCATGCCAAATCTTTTTAACACTTTCAAAATGTAAAGAGTTTGATACAAAAACAATATAAAATTTGATATATCTCTTTCAATTTCCATACGTAGGATTCTTTTAGCTTTTCCTAGATCTTTCATGTCAAATTCACCATCCAAATTTTTTTTATCTTGCATATCCATTTAGAAGATGAACCAATTAAAAGCATATCATCAACATATAACAATAAAAACACATAGTCATTACTAGTTTCATTATATTGGTGATATAAGCAATGATCATACTTACTTCTTTGAAACCATATAGATAGTACAAATGAGTCAAATCTTTTATACCACTGTCTAGGTGATTGTTTCAAACCATATAAAGATCTTGTAAGGAAATACACATAATCCGATTTTTGTTTATCTTTAAAAACTTTAGGTTGATTCATGAAAATTTGTTCATCAAGTTCACCATGCAAAAAAGCAGTTTTAACATCAAATTATTCAAGTTCCCAGTCAAACTATGCAACTAATGCAAGCATGACCTTAATAGTGTTGTACTTAACAAGCTGGTGAAAAAATCTCATTACTATCAACTCCTTCTTTCGTGTGTAACCCTTAGCAACCAATCTCGCCTTAAACCTTAAAGGTTTCAGCTATAGTAGTACCCTCCTAAACCTTAAAATCCACTTACAATCAACTGTTGAGTTATTTTTAGGTTTAGGTTCTAACTCCCAAGTTTGATTATTTGCTAAGGAACTCATTTCCTCTCTCATTGCTTTTAGCCACTATTCCGACATCGCCTCCTCAAAAGTATTTGGCTCTCTCTCAACTAACTCTTCATAGTTAGCATAGGCAAAGGCTAACTCGGACTCATATCCAAAACTCCTAGGTTGTCTCACCGCCTTCTCCTCTATCTTTAGCTAATTGATAAACCATTAAAGGGTCTACTTCAACAAGATGCTCTTCTATCACTACTTCTTCATCCTCTTTCTCGGGTTGTTGAATTTGAGTCTCCACCTCGCTAGAGGTGATGGGGACATGTGTACTAACTTTTTTCTAACACTACCTCAAGCTGATTTTTCTCACTCAAACCTTCAGAACCAGCCCCTAAGCATGGCATTTCAGCCTCATTAAATGTGACATCTCGACTCAAAATCATCTTAACTCCTTTTGGCTTCTATCCCACAACCTATACCCTTTAACTCCCTCAGAGTAACCTAGAAAAACACATTTCCTAGCTCTAGGGTCTAGTTTTCCCTCACTCTGAAGAGAAAAAGTAGTACAACCAAAAGTTTTAAGCACAGAATAATCAGCAAGCTTACCAGACCAATTTTCATGAGTAGTATCACCATTTAAAGCCATAGATGGAGTCAAATTAACCAAATAATTAACAATCAGTCATAAAGCTTCACCCCAAAAAGATTTTGGCACACCAGAACTAGAAAATCATGCATCTTACTTTATCAAGTAAAGTTCTGTTTATCCTTTCTACTACCTCATTCTGTTGGGGAGTGTAAGAAACTATCTTATGCCTAGTTATACCACTTTCTTTACACATGTTATCAAATTCAGTGTTACAAAACTCTAATTCATTATCGGTTCTCAAGAACTTAATCTTTTACCAGTTAGATTTTCAACTTATCTTTTCCAATTATTAAAGTTATGAAAAGTATCAGACTTATCTTTTAAAAGATAAACCCACACTTTTCTCGAATAATCATCAATGATATACAAGAAATATCTATTCCCACTCGAGGTAGGATTGCTAGAAGGACCCCACAAGTCCGAATGTACATACTTAATGATTCTTTTAGTTTTGTGAACATCCATAGAAAAAGACAACTTATGATGCTTACCAAGCACATAATGATCTCATAAAGACAAATCAGACACACAATCTTTACTAAAAAAAATTTTATCATTAAGGAACTTAAGCCCCTTAATACTCATATGTGCAAGTCTATTGTGACATTTATGTGTGTGATCAGCCTTGGTAGAAGAAAATGAGGAGTCTAAACCTCTTATCACTTCTCCAGTAGTGATATATATCTCATTCATTCTCGTTCCTTTACAAGTAATGAGAGCACTCTTCATCAATTTTAGCATTCCATTTTCAATTTTATCAGTAAAGCCAATTTTTTCCAAGTGTCCTACTGAAATTAAATTCCTACTCAATTCAAAAATAAATCTAACATCATTTAAAGTATACACAAACCATATATCAAACTTTAAAGTAACATCACCAATCCCAACAACAGTATAAGCATAATTGTCACACAAAACCACATGCCCATCATCAGATTCATACAAATTTTCAAACCAATCTTTATGAGATATCATATGAAAATATGCACTAGAATCAAGTACCCACTCATGCAAACGAGATTTGGCAGTTAGATTCAATTCAGCAATATCAACAATAGAATTAATCAACACATAGACTTCACCCAAATCAGAATTAGAAGAGGACATAACACTCACTTCATCTCTTCCCTTACCAGTTTGTTTGTTCTTCGCTTTGTGGCAATCTTTTATAAAATGCCCAGTGTTACCACAACCATAACATTTTTTACTTTTCACTTTAGATTTTGATCTAGACCAACTCTTACTCTTCTTTTTACCCCATTATTACTAGACTCTACATTGCTTTGATAGTCCGAGCTACCAGTTTTGCCTAAATTGTGTTGTACCCCTCATCATGTGAATTTCACTACTTTTCTTATCATATTTTTCGTATTCATCTCCATCTCCTTACTTCTAAGGAAATCAAGGACAATCTCAGGTGTTAAAGTGTCCCTACCATACTTAATTACATTTTTTACTTCTTTATAAATCTCAAAAATAGAATTAAGCAATATTATGGCCTTATATTCTTCGGACACCACTTCACCACAATTAACAATATCTTGTACAAGTTTGTTAAATAGATCCACATTGTCATCTAGATACTTTGAATGATCCATTTTAAAACTGAAAAACCTCTCTAGCAAGAAAAGTTTATTAAGAATAGATTTAAGCAATTAAAGGTCTTCTAACTTTTTCCAAAGTTCTTTTGGAGTGTTATGTTTACCAACTTTTCTCAAAGTAGCATTTGACAAGTGTAATATTATGGCAGAGTAAGCAAGCTCATCTAAATCTTCCTTTTGTTCTTTAGTAAAATCTATAGAAAAATTACTATATATAGCTTTTGAAACTTTTTGTTGTATCAAAATCCCTTTCATCTTTTGTTGCCAAATTGAGAAATCTCCTTTTCCATTAAAAGTGCCACTTCAAAATTTTGAGTTGTCATTTTAGGACTCAAATCAACCAAAAATACAAAACACACATAATTTTCACAAGACTACTGAAATGGTCAAAATTTTACAACAATAGAGATAATTCAACAAAAATGTCTCACTAAAGCAATTTTCACACAATAAGTTACACAAAACTTATATCAACCGAACAAAAATATACAGTAAACAATTCAATAAATAATATCCTAGGTCTAGTAACGGGCAATGGTTACCCCACACGGTAACCCCATTCCTAATGATCACCCCGCACGATGATCTCTTTTTGCGAAAAATAAATGGCTACCCCACACGATAGCCTTAACTACGAAAATTAAATAGTTAGAACATAATACCAGAGCAAACAAATATGTTGTTTGTATTCTGGGAGAGATACAAAATTTTTACACCCTAGGCCAGTAGCAACAGCCATTGGACAGCAACAGCAACAGCAACAGCAACAGCAACGGCAACGGCAACAGCAACGGAAAAAACCTGCCAAACACACCCTAAGGGAAAACTGTCCATATTGTGGCACAATACACCCATGACCAAACCAACAGCACTAGTGGGTCCGAAGAAAAGCAAGGATCAAACTATGTTTTTTGCCATAATCCAGTAGATTAGTCACGTGCCTCCGACGTCTCCGCGCATGTGCTTCACGTACACCTCTCAAATGACACACGCATCTCACACACCGGATGGTCACGATTCCCTCACCGTCAGGAGTTTGAATATGGTCTCCGTTCATGAAGAGGATCCTGGTTTGGCGAAAAAGGGTCGTAAGTCTCGTTTTTTGGGAAATTCTTCGGGTTTTTCTATAATTTTGATGATTTTTTCACACCCAAAGACACTAAATCCAAGCTTTGATACCAATTTGTTTAAAATACACATCACCAATGTAATTAGGCTCAGATTTAAACTTAAACACCACTAGAAACCACAAATAATGCTCAACCCACAAACACCTCTATTGACCTAAAATAGTTTAGCTCACAAAGAACTAATTTAACCTCACAAAGAGAAACCAAACAACTACAATGGCAGACACAATGAAGAAGAAGAAGAACCAGCCGCCAATTTTTTGTCTCTCACGTTCACAAGGAAGTAACCAATTGAAGATTGCTGGAATGAAGAATTAAAAGGTAGGGCACACATGTTTATTCAACCAATTGGGCCACAAGCCTAATAATAATAAACACACACAAGCAACTTATTTTGGGCCTAAGCAATAGAGTGGGCCATTGAGCAACTACAAGATAAGTCACTCCAAAATGGCCCGCTAAATTTTGGGTCGAGCTTTAATTGGATTCGCTAAGTGGTGTCGTTTTTTCCTTAATTTCAATCATCGACTAACACCTATGAAATTAATCTTAAATTATCATTGCCGTTTGAGGTTGTTTGGCAACAAATACCCAACAATTTGATTAATTTATTTTTAAACGCTTTGACTCTATGTTCTATAATGAATTGGAAAAGAAAATAAGTTATGCAATGCCTTTTCATTTCTTCGGTGATTTCAAGGCGAAAATCTAGGGTCACAATCTTTTCCGTAGCCAAGACCTCCAGTATTTAGCTGTCCGGTATGCTTGAACGAAATCTTTGAAGAGCCTCCATGAAATGTGGACACATTTTATGGAAAAGATGTTTTTTTGGTGCAATATTGAGTTAGAGCAAGTGTCCCACTTGTAGAAGGAAGCTTAAGGCAAAAGACACGTTCAGGATCTATAAAATCAATGGACTTTGACTACAGAAACTATAAAATCATTTGACATTTGTTTATCTTCTTGTTCATCTGCATTTAGCGATTGGCAGTTATAATTAAATACAATTATGTTGATTTTCTTGCAAGTTTGATCATTGGCCGTTTCTTGAGAAATATAATTGTCAGTTCTTACACCTTCAGACTGCCTTTTGAGATAGCAATGACATCTCAAGACTGAGCTCGTGATCATACAGATGATGTATTGATTATTTTTGCACCAGAGTTTTAATATTAAGATTTAATTTTACATTTGTTTAACTAAACCATGCGATCGTCCACTAGAATAGGTTTCGTCAAATTGGAAACAGATTCATAATTGGTTTAACATTATGGAAGTTTATCAAAAATCTTGCACAGAATTTGCACATTCTTAGGGTTTGACACATGCACATTCAAAGCACAAGATACTTAATTATTTATCTTTAATTATGCAAATTGAATATCAGTTGATATGTCTAAGTAAATAAATTTGATAATGGTTATTTGGACTTTCTTCTTTTTTTGTTGTATGTTGCGAAACCATGTGAACTGTGATTAACTAGTTACATGGATTATTGCTGTCAAGATTAGATTCCTCTCAATCTGGACCTCCATATGCCAGCTAGTTCTGTTGACGTCGATACAAACATAGAGCTCAGACTGTCTTATGAGCTACCGAGGACATGTCAGGAGCCAGCTCATGATCGAGTAATGATATGCACTCCTAGGATATTCCCACACATAACTTATTATGTGTTTGTGCACTAGAGTTTTAATATGAAGATTGAGTTTTGCTTTTGTTTAACTAAGCCCTTGTTTTATTTCAGGCAATCAACAAGGTCACTAGGAGACGTATGACAATACAATCTGAAGAAGCTGGTGGATCACAGATAGGCCAATCTGCTATGTGTTTATCATAGATGTTTATCGTAGATTTCTAATATTTTAGAAAACTTTTTTTCTTTGTTGTCTTGAATTTTAAATGGTATTTTCGTCTTTGTGTATTCCGTATCGTGTCATATACATTAAATAGTATGTTCTTTGTGTAGTTTGTATCACAAGACGTGAAAGTTTTAAACTCATTTTCCATGACAGAACACTACCTTCACATTTTCCTTTTGTGATTGTTAAAGTTTGATGTTTCCATTTATATTAGGGTCAGGCTTTCTTATCTAGAGAAGCAAAATAACTAATGTCACTCACTATATTTGACCACATATTCACTCCAAGACATTCAAAATATCCTGCAGTCCTTAAGATAATACTCCCTCCAGTACTCTTCGAGGACCATTGTCGTCGAGGGGTAGCCGTGAGGTTTTTCGAATATAAGATATTGTTTTCTTCAAATGTTGAGTAAATTTGAGGAGCAGAATTTCAAAATACTATATTTAACATTTTATGGGAACTTGAGCTCAGTAATTTAGCAGAAAATATTCTGAAACCCACGAATAATTTATCTTATCCTTTCGCTGTTTACTGATTGCAGAATTGAAATTTTATTGATTTTGAAACTGCAGAGGAAATATTATTGAAGCTTTTGTACTACCTTCATCTGTCATTTTCTCTCAAACAAGGTAGATTTTAGCGTCGACTCAATGATAAACTTGATTTCACAAGGACTTTAATGTCATGTCCTTAGTTTGTGTCTATGTGGCCTTAGTTTGTGTCTATGTGGCTAATAGTCATGGTTGTTCAAACAACTGAAACTTCATTTGATTTGGACTCTCTGCATATCCGAATATTTTTCCCAATCTCTGAAGATTTTTATTAAAAACTTCAACACTCCGACCGGCTACATAAATGTAGAAATATTTTGTTTGTTTTTCATTCATAGAAATTTAACAAATATAATTAACTTCAACTATTTTTACAAATATAGGTCAAGTACATTGTTTATACAATAATACGACATAGTAGTTTTTTAAATGGTAACCTAGAGCTAATGTGAATTTTTTAAAGAAAAAAGTGGTGTGGCTAAAAGCACTCAAGACACAATAGTTTTAGATTATTTTATTTTAATCACAGTTTACGATTGAAATGTAACTATTTAAGTACTATTTATTACATAATCACGTGCAACATACTAGTTATTTGAAAAGTTGAACCGTCTACAAAATAATTCTATATTAGTACACCCTACAAGAAATCTCACCTATAGGGGCGACAAAAGTCGTTGCTATAGATCGAAAAATCACTGCTATAAATGTTATAGCGACGACTTAATGTCGTCACTATAGGCGCATCATCTTTAGCGGATTTAATTTGTCGTCACTATAGGAGTCAAATTTTTAATAATTAAAAAAAATTAGTTCCATATACTTGGTGGACCCCCGACCCGATTTACCAAGTATGGGCTTGAAACTCGACCCTCCAAAGGTCCGAGCCAATCCACTAAGCTTTGTCAAACATTTTCAATTTAGAATGATTGATATGTGATTTGAATCCTTGACCTACGGGTTGTGAAGTCACAACCAAACCATTGGAGACAAATGAATTCATGTGATTATATTTGTTTTCATAATATATATTAGTTCAATAAACAACATTTTCTATAATTTCTTATAAAGTAAAAAATAAATATTAGTGGAAAATCAAATTCCACACCTAAGTTTTAAAAAATAAAATCTCACCTATAGGGGCGACATTGTCGTCACTATAGATAGATTTAATCGTCGGTATAAATAGAAAAAGCGTCAAAACTTTTCGTCATCTTTCAAAATAAAAGCAACGACTAAATTGATTTATAGAGGCGATAAATGTCGTTGCTATATATCTCACTACACTATAGCGGCGACATGAGTGTGTCGTCGCTATATCGCTATCCTATAGCGACGACGGAAAAAGTCACCGCTAATTGTTGTCGCTATTGCCGCTTTTCTTGTAGTGACAACTAGTGTAGTTTATTCAAGAATCGGGGATAGAGAGAGAGAGAGAGAGAGAGAGAGAGAGAGAGAGAGTGGTCGAATTGAACTAGGATTTGGAGGCTTCACTACCTATTTCTCCGAAATAGAAGCCAAATTTTCAAGAGATTGGTAAAGATCCCTCCAGGCCTTTACCATTTATTCAGAAGCCTCCTACACTCGAGCTCAAGCCATTACTATCGTATTTGCCATATGCATATTTGGGTGAATTTTCTACTTCTCCGGTGATCATAGTAGACTCTTTAAGTAAAGTAGAAGAAGAAAAGTTACTCACGACTTTAGGATCAAAAGACAGCTATTGGGTGGTCTATTGCTAATAATATGGATAATAGTCATTCTTTGTGCATGCACAAAATTCTTATCAAGGATATTTATAAGCCATCGATTGAGAACCAATGCAAATGAAATCCTAAGCTAAAGGATGTGGTGAAGGTTGAGGTGTTGAGATTATTGGACTCTGGTACCATCTATCTCATATTAGATAGTCCATGGATTAGCCCAATTCACATGGTGCCAAAGAAAGGAGGCTTAATAGTAAAAGAGAATGAGAACAATGAACTAATTCTGACGAGACGAGTCATGGGTGAAGAGCCTACCTTGACTATCACAAGTTGAAAACTACTACAAGGAAAGACCATTTCCAATTTCCATTCATTGATGAGATGTGGAACAACTTGCTAACCATTCTCCTTAATGCTTCGAGTATTCGGGCTATAGTCATATCTCTATAAGTCCAAAGGATTAGGAAAAACTACCTTCACATGCCTTTATGGAACACTGACCAATGAATTTCATTTGGATTGTGCGATGCCCCAACTACTTTTCAGCGTTGTATGATGGCTATATTCTGTGACATGGTGGAGAGGTATATTGAAATAGTCATGGATGATTTCTCAATATTTGGGTGGTTGTTTGATGCTTGTCTGAAGAACTTGGATTTAGTATTGCAGAGATGTGAATGAACTAACCTTGAGCTTAACTGGGGAAACGCCACTTCATGGTGCAAGAAGTTATAGTTTTGAGTCACCAAATCTCAACCAATGCAGGTCGAAGTTGACAAGGCAAAGTTTCAGATTACTGAGAAACTTCCACCACTGACTTTGGTAAAGGGTGATAAAAGATTTTTGGGTCATGCAGGGTTTTATAAGTACTTCATCAAGGACTTTTCAAAGATTACAAAACCTTTGAACAGTTTACTAATGAAGGACATGCCATTTGACTTTTTTGAGAGTGTTTGCAATCTTTTTACACTCTGAAATAAAAGCTTGTGACAACTCTTGTCATAGTTGCAAATGACTGGAGTTTGCCTTTTGAGTTGATGTGTTATGTAAGTGATTATATTGTGGGGACAGTGTAGCGATATAGTGCTTCACTTTATTTACTATGTACACCAGACCCTATGTAACAATCGAAATTTTTGCATTTTAATTTCAAGTAAGCGAAATTTCTTACTTTCAACGTCATTTTGTACCATATGATTCATTTTAAAAATTTGGTCACGTTAAAAAAATTTGCGTGTTCGCTTCAAATTTTTAGTCAACTACTATGAAATTAATTAGAAAACAAACATTATTCTATTTTATTTGGTAAGTTTTAATTTCAAGTTGAACGAAATAATTTATAGCCTAAATTTTAAAACTTATTCTCCGGTTCTATCTAAAAAAAAATCCCGGCCATTTACTTAAGCTTTCTTAGCCAAAGTCGATTCACTTTTCGACACCAAAAATACTTAGCCAAACAACCCTTTAAATTATTCCATTTCCATCAAACAAACAGCCCCTACAGAAGCAATAAAACTGCATCCCATTACAAAAAAAAAAAAAAAGGGGTCCAGCAGCCGTTCTTTTTGCAGCCATGTTCATTCCATTCTTCACCCACTCTCCCATCACCAAGTAACTACATTTCTCCACCTCATTAACCTACCCTAAGGTCACGGTTTTCCCCAAATCAGAAAAGAAAAACGTCCCTGCAGTGTGGATATTTTCCCCAGTTTTCAGCCAAAACCAGCAGCCTCCATGATCATCTAACTGCTCCACAATCTCCCACTTTCTTCCCCCCACTTACCCTCATTAATTAAGAAATTTTTCCCCAATAATGTCCCAAAATTAAGCCATTTTCCCCAGAAAAAATCAGAAGAAAACGTCCAGTTTTGCTGCCATTTTTACAAAGAGTTTTCAGCCCACATATATCCCAATTTCGGCCCTCCTTTGCACTCAAGTTTCGGTCCCCAGATTTAGCCATAAGTTCTAAATTTTATTTCCTTTAACACTTCACTTTTCTAACCCCAATTTCGTCCACAAAGCACCCCAGAAACCAGTCCCTAAGTTAAGCAAAAAATCCCTTTCTCCTTCATCATTTTCGGTCCAGCAGTGAGCATTTCCAGCAATCTTCACCACTTTGTTCCAGTTTTTGGCCAACTGAAAAAGGACCTTAACCTTGCTCTTAATACACTAAAGTTCCTTATATATATACATATATATATATAGTGTACGGGTCTTGATTTTGGAAGTTGCAGAAACGAATTTTCGTCCATCAAAAACTTCAACCGAAAACTCATTCTCGAGGCAGTTTTACTTAATGTTTTTACTGCAATTTTGAAATGAAGTTTCGGAAAAATTATGATGTTATTTGAATGTCATGCAAACTTATTTATGAAGGAACTTATGATAGTGATTGAAAGTAATCACTTTAACATGTTGGTGATTGAAAGAAATCATGTATGAAGATGATGTTATGTGGTGTCGGCTACCAATGTTTAAGTTATGATGTACGTTTCAAAATCATGGCATGTCGAATTCATGTTTAAGTAAAATTTTCCACATGTCATAAGTATTGCTGCTGAGTGTTTCTTATGAAATACTCACCCTCAAAACGAATAAATTTTCAGATTTAACTGATTGGCGTTGATGCGATGGCGGTAGGCTAACGAGTTTGTCATGGAAAGTCTTATTTAGTTTATGTTTTGACGTCGAAATGATCGAGTCAATTATGATGTAATTATTATATTTTAAGTATTTTATTCAGTAATTAATTATGTAAAATGTCCAAAAACCAGATATTGTTTAAATTATCGTTCAAAGTTTTAGGAACTTGCCTAGTTTCATTTTTCAGAATTTTTTTAGCTTACTGTCCCCTTTTTGAAAAATCATAACTTTTGCTACGGTTGGAATTTTTGGGTGAAATCAGTGGCTATGGAAAGCCCTATATGTGGTATGATAACAGAAATTGGAATAACTCAAAAATTCCATCATATGAATTTATTATGTACGTTTGAACGGGCTGCCTTGAGGCACCGGGACAGTTTTCAAGCAACTTTGGCTATATTTTTCACCTATCAAACAATGTAGTTAATGTTTAAAATTTTAATATGTTGTAGTCTATAGTCCCAAGTATCTACAGTTAAAGTTTCTTGATTTTTGGAATTCGTTTGATTAGTCAAATAAGTTGTGGCGACACCTATCGTAGTATAGGAAAAACTATGAAATTCTAAAGTAAATTTCTCTTCCCTTGCACACTTTTTATTTTCTGCAAAAACCTTATTATTAAAATCATCCAAGGGCACGGGAAGTAATGTTTTGGAGTCGTCAAATATATTTTAGAGATGATTTTAGTGACCTTCCGGGATGAGAAAATCTGGGGCGTTACAGCTTGGTATCAGAACGTGGTTTTACTTTTTTGTAGACTCGCAAATTTTTATTTTATTTTATTTTTAAATTTATTTTATTTTATTATTATATTTCATATTGGTCTTTATTTTGATATGTCAAGATGAAATTTTAGAGGTTGAGTTTCGTTACTCGCCATCGCCACGCTACGCCAGTTCTGAGTTAAAATAGGCGGTTTATTAAAATTTTATTTTTATGTAGTTAAGAATGATAAATGGGGCTCATATTGATGGAAAATTTTAATTGTTTCATTTTACGATAAATGTTAAGTTAAGATGAAATTTTATGGCAGTCCTTTTTTTAAAAAATTAAAAGATGATAGAAATCCACCTAATCGAACCCTTCATAATTTGTATCTCAGACATGATTCCTCCGAGTGATGATTCCCTAGAACGTGCCGAAGCGGCAAGGAATGATTATATACTTTTTGCTTCGGATCCTGAGTGGTCAATTGGCCATCATATTAGTAACCATAGGGCAGCTTGTATTAGGGTGATGAACTATGGTTTAGTAACCACCAATGCCGAGTCCATTGCTCATGTGATTGACTCATTTGATTGGCCGGGACAACTGGGTTGCCGAGGAGATTTTAAGAGATTTGGAGGAGATCTACCACCCGGAGGTAGAATATGACGTGTATTGTGAAGCACTCAATATACACTAGGAGGAGTACATTTTATATGGTAAAGGTCCCCATCCTATTCCCTAGCCGGCTCCGATGGTTGAGCCCGTTTCACGAGCCTGCTCTAGTAGTCGAGCAGAGCTGGAGCCGGTGTTAGTGTTTGAGGCCGATCCAGTTATCTAGGTTGATGATGACCCGGAAAAGGATCTTGAGTTAGAGTCGAGGTTGAGTCTTGTGTTACCTCGGATAGCGAGGCTCCATGACCCAAGAGGCCTAGGGTACATAGAGGATAGATCGGCGACAGCGATGCTTAGAGACTTTTTCGTAGTCGGATGTTTTCCTTTCAAGATTTCAATTTTCCCATGTATACGGATATTTTACCGTTGTTTAGCGCTAGATGCTTTTACTTATTGTACCTTTTGAAGGATGATTTAAATATATAAAAGATGCTATTTAAATTTTTCCTTTATTGATAGTCTTTCAGATATTCATGGCTTTGTGTATGGTGGTTATATCGATGAATTACAAACTTTTTCGTTTTGTTTATTCTAAAGAAAATGACGCCAACTACGCAAGCAAGAGCTATTAGAGACCTACAACTAGCGGTTGAGGAAATGAGGAGAGCGTTGGCAGCTCAGTTGGCACCCTCAGTGCCACAACCGCCAATGGCGCCACAGGCACCACAAATGCCCCAAGCGCAACAAGCCCCACCAGCACATCACGTGGCCCTTATTGTGCTAGTGATTGAGCAATTTTGTCGAATACCGACCTCCTACTTTTGACGGTGGGAATGATCCTCTTGTAGCCAAACAATGGTTGCAGACAATTGAGAAAATTTTTTGGCACATCGCTTGTCCCGAAAATCAGAAAGTCCTTTGTGAGGAGTTCATGCTAAGCGGTAGAGTAGGTCACTGGTGGGAGTCGACATCCCGCACCCGTCTTCGAGGATGAATAGAATAATCTCTCGTGGGCCCAATTCAAAGTCGAGCTAATAGAAAAATATTTTCTACAGGCTCTGTGAGATTACAAAGAATCAGAGTTTCTATATTTGGTTCAAGGAGAAATGGAAATTACTAAGTATGAGCGAAAATTTGAGGAACTTTCGCACTATGCCCCATATTTGGTTAGCACCGAATTAATGAAGGCAAGACGTTATGAAAGAGGATTGCGCCCAAAGGTCAAACAGATTGTTAGTTCCCATGCATTTCTTACTTTCAGGACAGTGGTCAAGATGGCTCAGACCGTGACATTCTCAGGTTTAAATGTCAAAGTTCAGGGACAACAGAATGACTCAGGAAAGAGAAATTGGCAGGATCAGTATAGGAATCAAAATTCAGGCCAGTTCAAGAGACAAAATCAAGGTCCCATCAGAGGTCAATCAAGTAATACTATTCTTCAGTGCCCTAAGTGTAAGAAGAATCACAACGGTGATTACTACTTTGGCAAGAACGTCTGCTATAGGTGTGGAGAGCTAGGACACTACATGTTGCAATGTCGGGCAGAGCCAACAAAGGTTAATGATCAAGCGAACAAAGGAAAAGCTAGAGTGTTCGCCATGACCCATGAAGAGGCTGTCCAGAATTCAGATGTTGTTACGGGTATGTTATCTATTTCTAGCGTACCTATTTACATTCTTATTGATTCTGGTGCGACGCATTCGTTTATATCTAAAGTATGCCTAGCTAAAGTTAAAATTCTATGCCAGAAAAGTGATAGTATACTAGAGCTTAGTATGCCATCAGGGGGAACTATAGAAACGGATAAATTAGCTAAGGCAGTTTAGATAGATTTTGATGGGTTAGTTTTGTCAACAAATCTGCATGTTATAAGTATGAGAGATTTTGACATTATCCTTGGGATGGATTGGTTGGGTAGTAATTGTGCTACCATTGTATGTTTTGATAATGAAGTAATCTTTCGAAGGCTGGGAGAGAAAGAGTTCAAATTTTATGAGTCGAAGATTAAAGCACTTGCCTGTCTATCTCAACTTTACAAAGGTGGAAAAGTTGCTTAAGAAGATAAATTGTCAAGGTTTTCTTGTAAATCTCACTGGTACCCCATCTGAGGAATTATCGTTGGTTTGGGGTACGTCGATGTATTTCCAGACGATCTAGTAGGCATACTGCCTAATAGACAAGTGGAATTCACGATAGATCTTATACCTAGTGATGCACCCATATCAAAGGCTCTGTATCAAATGGCACCAAAAGAATTGCAAGAGCTTAAAATGCAATTGGAAGAACTTTTGGATAAAGGGTTTATCCGACCAAGTATTTCTCCGTGGAGAGCTCCTGTACTGTTTGTGAAAAAGAAAGATAGATCGATGAGAATGTGCATCGACTCACCGTGAGTTGAATAAATTGACGATCAAGAACAAGTATCCACTTCCAAGAATTGAAGATTTGTTTGATCAATTAAATGATGCATCCGTGTTTTCGAAGATCGACTTGAGGTCGGGCTATCATCAACTAAAAATCGAGGCCATCGGATATAGCAAAGTCAACATTCCATACTCGCTATGGGCATTATGAATTCACAGTAATGCCCTTTGGACTGACGAATGCTCCAGAGGTATTTATGAATTTCATGAATCGAGTTTTTCATCAATATTTAGATCGGTTCGTCATTGTGTTCATTGATGACATCTTAATTTATTCCAAGAATCCCGAGCACATTAAGAGCACCTGAGAATAGTATTGGAGACCTTGCAGGAAGAAAAGTTGTATGCTAAATTTTTGAAGTGTGAATTTTGGTTGGATGAATAGGGTTCCTTGGACATGTTGTATGACCGAAGGGAATTGAAATAAATCCATCCAAGGTTGAAGCTGTGTCAAATTGGCTGACACCATCAAATGTTGGGGAAATAAGAAGTTTTCTGGGTTTAGCCGGATATTATCGACGTTTTATAGAAGGATTTTCTAAAATAGCTGGCCTATGACACAATTGACTCGAAAGGGGGTTAAGTATGTTTGGTCCGAGAGGTGTGAATAGAGTTTTCAAGAATTAAAGAACAAGCTAGTATCTGTACCAATACTAGCTTTACCCGAAGGTTCAGAGGGCTACGTAATTTATAGTGATGCATCAGAACTTGATTTGGGCTGTGTATTGATGCAAAATGGAAAAGTGATAGCTTATGCTTCAAGACAGTTGAAGCGGTATGAGCGTAATACGACACATGATCTTGAACTTGCGGCGGTAGCTCACGCCTTGAAAATTTGGTGCCATTACCTTTATGGAAGCAAGTGCGAAATTTACACCGACCATAAGAGTCTCAAGTACTTTTTCACCTAGAAGGAGGTTAATATGAGATAATGACGATGGTTAGAATTAGTAAAGGATTCTGTTCGCTCTATCCTCTACCACCCGGGTAAGGCAAATGTAGTCACGGATGCTTTAAGCGAGAAGAATGTGGGACGGTTATGCGCATTGCAATCGACACAAAATAATCTGATCAAATACTTTGAGAGTATGAAAATTGAAGTATTAACTCCACCGGTACAAACGCGTCGGTGATGATAGCAAGTTTGATAGTAAAGTCGACACTCAGAGATAGAATTTTGAAAGCTCAAAGGATGAGCCTTTCTTGGAAAATATCGAATTGAAGTGGGAGCCAAAAGAGGAAAGACTTTGAAATAGTCGAGGACAAGGCTTTGATGTTCAAAGGTCAAGTATGTGTCTTAGAAAGATAAAGGTCTCGAGAAATGAGATTTTATCGAAACTCATTCTCGCTCCTTACGCGCGCACATTCGGGAGGAACCAAAATGTATAAAGATATGCGTAATACATTTTGGTGGAGAAACTATAAAAGAGATGTAGCTCGTTTCGTGTCAAAATGTTTGGTATGTCAACAAATGAAAGCGGAGACATCGAGGCCGTCGGGGCCATTAAATCCAATAGATATATCGGAGTGGAAATGGGAGAAAATTACAATGGATTTTGTTGTGGGTTTTCCTAGATCGGCGAGAGGTCATGATGCTAATTGGGTTGTAGTAGACCATTTTGACAAAATATGTACATTTTCTTCTCATTCGAATGAATTTGAATCTGGAACAATTAGTGCAATTGTATGTCAAAGAAATTGTTAGACTTCACAGGATACCAACATCCATCGTATCAGATAGAGATCCGAGGTTTACCTCAAATTTTTGGAAAAGTCTTCAAAGATCTTTGGGTACTAAATTGAAATTTAGCACAGCTTACCACCCCCAAACCGACGGGCAATCAGAACGCACTATTCAAATCCTCGAGGATATGTTGAGAGCATGCATCTTGGATTTGGGTGGTGAATGGGAAAGTCACCTACCGTTGGTAGAATTCGCTTACAATAATAGTTTACAAACTACTATCGGCATGGCACCATATGAGGCAATTGTATGGTCGTCGATGTCGATTCGCCAATTTGTTGGGACGAATTCGGTGAGAAGAGAATTTTAGGACCGGTGTTGGTTGAGAAAGCAGTAGAGGCAATAGACAAGATCATGACCGAATTAAGGCAGTAGCATGACCCGTCGAGAAGAGTTATGCCGATCAAAGAAGAAAAGAATTAGAATTGAGTGGTCGGTGAAAAGTTTTTCTCAAGGTGGCTCCTATGAAAGGGATACTATGTTTTGGTAAGAAAGGAAAACTAAGACCGAGTTTCATCGGCCCATTTGAAATTCTTGAAAAGATTGGAAGCGTGGCGTATCGTTTAGCATTGCCACCTAGCTCTCGGCGGTGCACGACGTTTTCCACGTTTCGATGTTAAGGAAGTACGTATATGATCCTACACACGTGGTAAGATATGAGTCTTTGGATTTAAGGAATGATATGACCTACGAGAAAGAGCCCGCAATGATCCTAGAAAGAAAAGTCCATATTTTGAGAAATCGAGAAATCCCATTAGTTAAAGTTCAGTGGGGTAGACATGAAGAAGATGGGGTCACTTGAGAAAAGAAGAAGATATCTTAGATAAGTACCGGACCTTGTAAACCATGTAAGTTAAATTTCGAGAGGACGAAATTATTCTAAGTGGGAGGGTTGTAACAACCGAAATTTTTGCATTTTAATTTCAAGTAAATGAAATTTCTTACTTTCGGCGTCATTAATTCAGTACCTTATGATTCATTTTAAAAATTTGGTCACGTTAAAAAAAATTTACGGGTTCGCTTCAAATTTTAGTCGACTACTATGGAATTAATTAGAAAACGAACCTTATTCTATTTTATTTGGTAAGTTTTAATTTCAAGTTGAATGAAATAATTTATAGCCTAAATTTTAAAACTTATTCTCCGGTTCTATCTAAAAAAAAATCCCGGCCTTTTACTTTCGCTTTCTTAGCCAAAGTCGATTCTCTTTTCAACACCAAAAATACTTAGCCAAACAACCCTTTAAATTATGCCATTTCCATCATACAAACAGCCACCACAGAAGCAATAAAACTGCCTCCCATTACAGGAAAAAAAAAAAAAAAAAGGGTCCAGCAGCCTTTCTTTTTGCAGCCATGTTCATTCCATTCTTCACCCACTCTCCCATCACCAAGTAACTACATTTCTCCACCTCATCAACCCACCCTAAGGTCACGGTTTTTCCCCCATGTCAGAAAAGAAAAACGTCCCTGCAGTGTGGATATTTCCCCCAGTTTTCGGTCAAAACCAGCAGCCTCCATGATCATCTAACTGCTCCACAATCTCCCACTTTCTTCCCCCCACTTACCCTCATTGGTTAACCAATTATTCCCCCCAATAATGTCCCAAAATTAGGCCATTTTATCCAGAAAAAATCAGAAGAAAACGTCCAGTTTTGCTGCCATTTTTACAAAGAGTTTTCAGCCCACATATATCCCAATTTCGGCCCTCCTTTGCACTGAAGTTTCGGTCCCCAGATTTAGCCATAAGTTCTAACTTTTATTTCCTTTAACACTTCACTTTTCTCACCCCAATTTCGTCCATAAAGCACCCCAGAAACCACTCCCTATGTTAAGCAAAAACTCCCTTTCCCTTCATCATTTTCGGTCCAGCAGTGAGCATTTCCAGCAATCTTCACCACTACGTTCCAGTTTTTGGCCAGCAGAAAAAGGACCTTAACCTTGCTCTTAATACACTAAAGTTCCTTATATATATACATCTATATATATAGTGTACGGATCTTGATTTTGGAAGTTGCAGAAACGAATTTTCGTCCATCAAAAACTTCAACCGAAAACTCATTCTCGAGGTAGTTTTACTTAATGTTTTACTGCAATTTTGAAATGAAGTTTCGGAAAAATTATGATGTTATTTGAATGTCATGAAAACTTATTTATGAAGGAACTTATGATAGTGATTGAAAGTAATCACTTTAACATGTTAGTGATTGAAAGAAATCACGTATGATGATGATATTATGTGGTGTCGGCTACCAATGTTTAAGTTATGATGTACGTTTCAAAATCATGGCATGTCGAATTCATGTTTAAGTAAAATTTTCCACATGTCATAAGTATTGCTGCTGAGTGTTTCTTATGAAATACTCACCCCCAAAACAAATAAATTTTCAGATTTAACTTATCGGCGTTGATGCGATGGCGGTAGACTAACGAGGTTGTCATGGAAAGTCTTTTTTAGTTTATGTTTTGACGTCGAAATGATCGACTCAATTATGATGTAATTATTATATTTTAAGTATTTTATTTCGTAATTAATTATGTAAAATGTCCGGAAACCAGATATTGTTTCAATTGTCGTTCAAAGTTTTAGGAACTTGCCTAGTTTCATTTTTCAAAATTTTTTAGCTTACTGTCCCCTTTTTGAAAAATCATAACTTTTTCTACGGTTGGATTTTTTGGGTGAAATCAGTGGCTATGGATATCCCTATATGTGGTATAATAACAAAAATTGGAATGACTCAAAAATTCCATCGTATGAATTTATTATGTACGTTTGAACGGGCTGCCTTGAGGCACCCGGGACAGTTTTCAAGCAACTTTGGCTATCTTTTTCACCTATAAAACAACGTAGTTAATGTTTAAAATTTTAATATGTTGTATAGTCCCAAGTATCTACAGTTAAAGTTTAGTGATTTTTGGAATTCGTTTGATTAATAAAATAAGTTGTGGCGACACCTATCGTAGTATAGGAAAAACTATGAAATTCTAAAGTAAATTTCTCTTCCCTTGCACACTTTTTATTTTCCGCAAAAATCTTATTATTAAAATCATCCAAGGGCACGGGAAGTAATGTTTTGGAGTCGTCAAATATATTTTAGAGATGATTTTAGTGACCCTCCAGGATGAGAAAATCCGCGTTACACCCTAACAGAAGCACATTTGAATTATGCCGCCATGAAAAAATAGTTATCAGCAATAGTCTTTGCCTTTAATAAGTTACGCTCATATCTTATTGGGTAAAATGTGATTGTGTCCACTGATTACTTAGCTCTTATAGACTTCTTGACTAAGAAGAATGCAAAATTGAGACCAATATAATGAGTACTTCTGTTACAAGTGTTCAATTTGGAGATTCGTGACAAAGCAAGGATAAAAGAAAAGAAGTTATGCAGTAGCAAGGAATAAAATATGTGATGCCAAACCTAACTAAGCCTTGGACAATAGAAAGAGAATTAAATGATTGGTAGATTGACTAGCCTGATAAGAACTTTAGAGCTAGAACTGAGACATCAAGTAAATCAAGATAGAAATAGCGAACCATTAACTCTCTAAGCATTCACTTCATTTTGTTCACTTTACCCGGTATGAAAAGAATGGAAAAGAGTTAGGATCTAAGATAAACTTCATTGGTGATAGGACAGCCTCGAGATTTGAAAGTAGACACTGAGTGGTTGAATTGTAAGAGTGAAGAGAGATAAATTTGAACAAATAGGGCTCCGATTTTGTAGTTTTGAAGCTCGATAGCCTATTTATTTACTTAACTTGTTTAAGTGTTGGTGAAGGTTGGAACAAGGGATGGCAATTGGGCTGAGTTGCATGTGGGCCCATCACTCGGCCCAAAAAGCTCGACCCATTATGGTCCTGGGCTTGTCCTAACCTTTTGAAACAAGGTGAAAAATACGGGCCGGCTCGTGTTAATTTGTTTTTTTAACAGTCCCGGAAAAATATTGCATTAAAAAAAATTAACGAGCCACGGTGGTCATGGGCCGAGCCAACCCGGCTCGATCCATTGCCACCCCTAGTTGGAGGGTCGAGCATAGGATAAGAACAAAATTTTCATAGTAGTTTTGTTTGAAATATTTTCATTGAATTACATTACTACATTTGTATGTCTTCTGAGGCGATCAAAAAAAATATGATGTTTGGCCAAGTTGCACTCTTTTTCGTTTTGATTTTACGTTAGTTTGATTTAGTTTTGCTCGAGGACTAGCAGAAGTTTAAATTTTGGAGTGTTGATAAGTGCTATTATATGTCGTAAACTTGTACAAATGTTAGTTGTTTGGCTCGGTATGCTAGCTATTGATGTTAGTTTGTTTTAGCCACTTTAGAATCAACCCGAGTTTTGGAAAGAAAGATGAAGAATATGGCAAGAAGATTAAATGGCCAATTGGATAATTTGATGTGGATTATGGGACATGAAAATCAAGATAGGAGCGAGGAGGACACAACGAGGTGCCAAAAAAAAAAAAAAACACAAAGTTGCATAAAGATCTAGACTGCTCAAGGCCGCGATTAGTCCATGTTCATATTCTCATGGCCACGAGAAGCCCACAAGTTAAGCCTGTGGGCACTGCATCTCATTGCAGCTGCGAGACATCTTCCGCAGCAGGCAGATTCTGAGTCTGACTGGGTTTTGGGTTTCTGTTATTTTGAGGGGTATTTTAGGATAGAGGCCTTATAAATACCTGACTAAAATACTTCAAAAGGGTAAACAATTTTGAGGAGAAAATAACAAACACTCGGCTCAAGAACTAGCTTTTCACAAGAAAGAAAAGAAGAAAGGACATGCATTTCGACACTCGATTCAAATAATTCAACTCCAATTTTTGTTCTGTTTTATTTCCTTTCCCAAATCTTGGGAATGTATATCAAATTCAATGTGTGTTTGTATAAGACGATACATTTAATTGACCCTCAATCCTAGCATCTAGGACTTCAAGGCAATTTAACATGATAATTGTTATTTACTATCAAAATAAGTGACTCTTTTCATTTATAAATAAAGAAAAAAGTAAGCTATCTAGAAATATTTGGCTTAACTTAAAAAATGTACCTATAAAATACATTTTATAACTATTTTTCTAGCGAGCAGAAAAATTTTCGTCTTTCAATTTCAAAGTAATAAAATTTTAATTTCCGACGTCGCTATGGACTTCCTAATACGTTTTAAAATATTTTAGTCACATTAATTTTTGCACATGCAATTGTCTTATATTTTATGTGATTAACATGATATTTTATTAATCAATGAGACTAATTAAATTTTCTTAAGCCAATTATCTTTCTTGAGTTAATTTTGGTTTAGCTTTAGACCAACCAGTTAAATTAAAGGATAATTTGCACTTCGGTCTCCAACCTTTGCGGTTGGTTACTAATCCACCCCAACCAATTATTATAGCATTAGACATCTCCAACCTTTGCAGTATGTAGCAAATCACGTACCCATTGACATATTTTGACAGATTTTCCCTCCTATTTAAATAAACAAAAATAGAAAAAAAAGCTAAAAATAACAAAAAAAAAATATTGCCAATGAAGTCTCATAACTTTTAAAAAGTACAAAATAACTTCATCTTCCCCAAAAACCTACCCCACCCATGCCCAAATCACCACCCTACAGTGGCATCCCTGGCTTTATCTGTTGAGCACCATGTCTGACTGTTTGATAACAAAAGGCAAACCAAGCCATCCAATGTACTAAGATACCACTTCCCACCTTCGAGACGTTCCTTTCGGTTATTTTTGCATCCCCTTTCTTAAAAGCGCAATCTCTTCTTTGCTCCAAGGTTTTTCCCTTTTCTCATGGCTGCTGAATATATCTTATCCATTCGCCACTGCAGAACCATTTGGCTGTAACTTTTTCTCGTCTTGTTTCTTGTCCATCAATTTGTGATCAAATCTGAGCACCTTCCTGAGAACTTCATATCTCTCTAGCCCTTCCCTTTCTTTCATCTTGTCACACAAATTCCGGAGCTGTTCCATATCAAGTGACATACAAAAACTTTCTACATTATCATTTGTAAGATCAACCCGATACTGGGATAAAATATGAGATGAAAGTGTTCAAAGATGGGTCCTCTCTTTTATCAATAGCTTTTCTCTTTCTCCTTCAAATTTTTCTGATTTAAAGCAGCTTCAGCAGCCTTTCTTTCATTCTCCTCTTTCCTACATCTCTCACCCTCATCAGTCCTTACTGCTTCTTCCTCATGCAATTTCTTGGCTAAAAGTTTGGCCTCCTTCTTCCCCTGCTTTCAACTTTATCCTCATCTTTTCTTCTTAAAAGTATAGGATCTCGTTTATATGCGTTGTCTGCAAATGTTCATTCTAGTATAGAGGGTAGGTTTTTGGCCATGGGTGGGGTAGGTTTTTAAGGAAGATGAAGTTATTTTGTATTTTTTAAAAGTTATGGGACTTTATTTGCAAATTTCTTTTATTTTTTTGTTGTTTTTAGCTTTTTTCTATTTTTTTTTTATATTTAAAGAGAAGGGCGAATCCATCAAAATATGTCAATGAAAACGTGATTTGCAATTACTTGAAAGATTGTGGATATCTGGTGCTAAAAAAATTGGTTGGGATAGATTAGTAACAGATTTGAAATGTTGGAAACCAAAAGTGCAAATTACCCTAAATTAAAAAACTAGCAAAATTTAAACATTTTCCCTGCTCATTCTCAGTCAATTTTTTTGTATCTTATTTGTGGCCCAAATTCAACTCTTTTGTTCACCTTAGTTTCGGCCCTTTTTAGCCCAGCTGTCTTTCCATATTTAGCCCAAAACCTAGTCCACCTAACTGCTAAAAATACACCCACTTCTCTCCCATTTTCCAGCCAACTTGTCTCCCATTTTCAACACCATTTACCTATCTTCCAACCCACTTAAAATGCATCAAAACTGGCCTCAATCTCCACAGAAAAACCGACCCTTGTCTGCCCCAAATTTCACCTGAAGAAACCAGCCAAACTACCCACTTTTACCACTTCAAATCAGCCCTTTGACACACCACTTGCTGCAAAGGAAACTGCCAGCTCCTGCCCCTTTTTCCCCTGTGAAATACAGCTAAATAAATAAACATGCAGCAGCCCCTCCATTTCATAGCATTTTTGGCCCCTCCCATGTCACTCCCAACTCCTTTTAATTCAAGTTCCAAATACCATTTCCAGAGAGTCTGACTTTTAACAATGATCTTCTTTCTTTTTCCTCATTTTCTGTCCACATTCAGCCCCTAAAATCCCTATTATTCCCCCTCATTTGACATACACAAACACTCCAACAAACCACCTTCTTCCTTCAGCAAAGTTCGGTCCCCAATATTAAGTAGTAGCACTTTATTGTTACTACGCATTTCTCTCCTCATATTCGGTCCCAAAAAGTAGCCCTTTTGCATCAAGTTCTTCTCCCGTTCCAGTCCCTCATTTCGGCCAGCAAGATCAAAAATTCCTTCTTCTTCTTCACTTCTATTTTGGTCACCCAAACCACACCACAACACATAGATTTTGTTAATAAAAAGGGCAAAGGCGGAGAATTAAATTGAGGAAATAAACAGTCAATTGTCATCCACATTTCAACTTAGCGATGACACAATGTTGCCCCTACTTGTTCTGTATAATAAGGATGACAATCAAATATCATCGCTATAAATTCCAACTTTATAGCGACAACATTAGTCATCTTTATATTTAAATTTCCATCGCTATTATTGTGGAGATATAGCGACGACAAAATATGTCGTCGCTATATATATTCTAAATAGCAGGAATAATTCGCGCCATTTTTGTGCACATATAGAAACGACATAAGTCATCGCAATATAACTATAGCTGTTGTTTTTAGTCACGTGGTTCATGATTCTCCTCATAATTTGTATTGAAGTCTATTGAGGCGATTTTTGTCGTCGTTGTAGAGTTGTCAAAATTGGCAGAAAATTTGGCGCCAATTTCTTATCTAGAGCGACAACTTTCTTAATCTATAGAGAAGACTTTGTCGCCGCTATAGAATCTCCTTTTTCAACTCTCCATCTCTGCATTTCTGCACTATATTTTTGAAATTTCTTTCTCCATCTCCATCTCCATCTCCATCTCCATCTCCATCTCCATCTTATTTTTTGCTCATTTCATCTCTATATTTCTAAAAATTATATACTTCACTTTGCCAAAAAAATAATATTTTTCAGGTATAGATATTGATAAAAGTTGGATAAAAATTAGAAATTGTACAAAATCGTTAGATTTTCAGATCAATTTGAAAGCATTTATAAACATGCTAGTTAGGCCATAAGTAAACGACATGGAAATGATTAAATATCCGTGCACAAGATGTTTAAATGATCTCACACATCCATTGGAATCTGTCGAGGATGCGCCGAGGCTCATATATTTCGTTATGGTTTTGCGGAGAGTTATGTAACCTGGATATACTATGGCGATGAGATCGAGGTTCACATTGTGATCGGTCGCCCAATGAGTACCGGGCGTTATGTGCCACTATAGATCACGTGGCAGCTGATCGTTATCACGATTACAAACTTAAGGCGTATAATCACTTGAAAGAGTACAGGCCGAGCTGTCCATACGGCGAGCTGTCTGCCGAGGAATGGCAAAAGTGCATTGACTAATTCACAAGTCATACTTTCGTGATACTTACTATCATTTAGTTTTTTAGTTTTTATGTTAATATTTTTATAACTATAAAGTGTTACGTGATCAATTATTTTTTATGTTTCCAAGAACGGTCGACAAAGAATAAGGCAAATCGGGGTAAGGCTAAATACTCGAACGTGCAGGGGTCGAAGAGCTTCTCTACTACGCATTACGATTAGGTACAAGTAAATTTTTCATCATTTTACAAATCTTCAATGCATTATATATGCATGTTTTTAACTAAATTTCACACTTAAATTGTTGTAGAGGGACCCAAAGACCCAGTGGCGGCATGATTGAGTTGTTTTGAACTTTCTACACCTTCCGGGATGGCAATTGAGTGAACCTGGAGGCGGCTGGTGACTACGTGAGGACAAATTTCTATTTTTTAATGTTCTTAATTTTATATGACATTATATTATTATTTATTATTGGGTTTTTCTCACTAAACAGGATAAACTTTTTGAGGTGAAGGAGACTCAACATACTCAGGTCGCCTCCAGTGGCGCGTCAGTTGACGAGCGTGCTATTGCGAGGAAAGTGCTTGGAGAACGACGAGGACACGTCCGTGAGATTAGACGGGTTCCAAAGGGCACCTCTCCCTCCCTAGATTCGACCACCGCATCAAACGCCCCACGAGGAACACCCAACCAGTTTTACAAAGATAACCGGAATGATGATCATCGGTTTGCAATGTATGAGGCCCAGCTCTGCTGAATGGAGAGGTTAATTGCACGTTTTATGCCGAATATAGAGTAGTGATTACCAGAGGCTGTGCTAGAGGATGCTAAGAAGGTTGGCGAGGATGAGAACAAAGGTGGGGGTTTGGGAGATCTGTAGCATTCATGTACAATTGAATTGTTTTTATTTTTTTTTAAAAAAAATTAGAACATTTATAGCGGCGAGATAGTCGTCCCTATATGTGGGACGACTTGTAGCGACAACATTGTCGTCACTATATATCCTAGATATATAGTGACAACAATGTCGTCGCTAATAATTAGACAATGTAAAGGTACTAGCGACGAAATTGTCGTCACTAATGTCTACTATTACATTAGACACGACATTTGCAACGACTATGTCGTCACAATTTTTCTAATTTGAAAAATTGAGCACGACAATGTCGTTGGTATAGATTCAAATGCATATAATGATGACAATATGTCGTCGCTAATTACCTTCAGGCACTAATCTATTGAGACAACCAACAGCAATGACATTGTTGTCGCTAATACATAAAACTAATGACTATTGATCTTTTAGCTGTGACTTCTGTCGCCGCTATAGACCTCCTTTCCAGCAGTATCAACAAGGCTTCGATTTCGCAAGGTAATATATTATTCTAGTACTTAAAAGCAGTTGTATGAATTTTATGTTTGAGAAATGAAATGTAAATTTATGCCATGCTTAATGTTTAAAGATGGAACATGATTATAATGATTGAAGGTGTATGTTATGATTGAAAGTTACATAAATTATGTTTTTCCTATGTATGTTTAAGTAAATGACATGTTGCAAATTAATTTCGTATAATTTCTCTTAAGTTAGTATAATTTGCTACTTAGTGTTTCTTATGAAATACTCACTCCAAACTGATTAAATCTATAGATTAAATTGGTTGGCATTAGTCTGACGGCATAGAGTAGCGACCTTGAAAATGGTGTAGCTTTATTTAATTTATTTTTGCATCAATATAATCGAACCCGGAAGGATGTAAAGGTTAATTACAATATTTATTATGTTTTTAGTATTGTGAAATGAAAGAAAACCAAATTTATAATTTAGTTGCCGTTTGTAAATTTTGAAGATGAAGTGTTGTGTTTTCTGGAAATTCAGCCTTTTGCCCTTAACTTTTAAATATCATAAATTTTTGGAGAACGTTTGGTATGGTAAAACCTCAAGGTTTTGGAAGTTTACTTCAAATTTCCGTGCACACTTGCTACTTTTCTACAATAGTTAAATATTAAAACCATTAAAGGGTACGGAAAAATTTATTTGGAGTTGTCAAATGTTATTTAAAGATTTTAAGTGACCCTACGAGTTCAAAAAATTGGCGTTACAATTTTTTCTCACCCTTTTTGTATTTAGGTAACTTATGTAAAAATTCTTTATTCATATAAAATTCGATCAAAAATTTAATTAATAGTAACACTTTTCGATTTTATTCGCAGACTTCTAAAATTATGGATTGTTGAGCATCATCGAAAAGACTAACAACAACAAAGTTTCCATTAGAATAATTTTGTGATTCTTATGCTCTTTTGCGATTGGAATTTTGACCTTTAGCCACACAAATTTTCAATGTCAACCTTTCTTAGTGAATGTGGAGATCAAATAGAAAAATAAAATTAAAAATTTGAAGCTTGATTATAGCAACAAGTTTATCATCCAGAAAGACAGGCTAAGTATCATTGGCTTGGTTGATCAACAAAACTCACACTCTGGATAATTGTATTGTTGCATGAAGGCACTCACAGTATTGACTAGACAAGTAGAGGAACAAATGCACTGTTAACGCTACTTTTAAAGTTCAAAGTCATTATTTTTTACGTCCGTACTTAGTTCAGACGTTGCAAACAAGAGGATGAAAAGTCTTGAGTTCTGGGTTAGAAAGCTCAGTTAGATTTGATTTCCTTTATTATAGAGAATTGATCAATTTCGTTTCCTAATGTATGAGTATTAAATTCATCTAATGTTGAAAAGGTCTTACCCAGCTAGACCGTATTCATCCCTATTTTGATTATGTACACCAAGATAAAATAAGAACTATCATCACTTCTTTATTAAAGAATGAAAATAAAATAAACTTTAAATAGTCAAAAGTAATCCACCTTCCATTTTTCAGTATACTAAGATGGTGAAAATCCGACAAGTGTATGGATTCGTTGACAAGTAACTATAGTGATAAGAAAAGTATCATCCAATGATAATTGAGACTTTAGCAAGATTTAGTTAAAACTCACTCATTACGAAAATACACAATTTTCAATTTTTAGTGATTTGACTTAAATACTTTATCAATTCTATGAAAGCAATATAAAAGTTTACAAAGAGTCTTGGAAAAAATTCAATTAGAAAGAACACTAGGATTCCAACTCCACCGTTGTAAATCCATTTTAATTCTCAAATTCCCCCAAGTAAATCAATTCATGCTTAACTTGACAATCAATAATCCTAATTATCTAACGATCTCTCTCGAATATGGTTAAGTCTATTTTCATAAACAACCCAATAATATTTCTATCACAGATTCAAGGATACAAAGATGCGTTCACATCCAAAATTATTCAACCATGATTGCACAAAGCGTAGAAAATTATATCTAACTCCAATCAGACTTCGAATATGATTTGTCAAAAGGTGCTTAAACCTAAATTGAACCTCTCAAAAGAAAAATATGTCACAAAACATTCAAATGTTGATGAATCCTTCAACGGGATAATTGCTCTACAAACAATCAATCAAACAAAAATTGAATATAAAAATGGGAATACTTGAATTAAAATTTGAAACAAGGTTTACATCGTCATTCTTGCGTGAATATGTTTAGCCTAACCTTTTTGAATCACAAAAAGACCTAAACAGTTGAAAGTACATCACCTGGATTATATGAAGATTGAACAAACTAGAAGAGAAATATCGAGCACTTGAATGTCTTCAATTGGAGCTTGACAAAACTTTTTTGCCTTCTCACTTGAAAACCAAGAAAAACCAAGGTTGACGTAAATTCCCAAGTGAAACCCTTGTTTTTGCCTCCAAAATTTTCCAAGAATTTGAACCCTTTTAGTGCAAGAGTTCTAGTACTTATATATGTCCAACTAGGGCTGAAAATTCATGCACAAAAGTCCCCAAACTAGCCGATAAAACATGCCAAAAATAGCTGAAATCGTACTATGGGAATGTCCGCTCGAGCAGACACAGGAGCATAAAATTTGGCATAGCGTCTGCTTGAGCGGGTCAAGACTGCTCGAGCAGATAGAACCCCCATTTTTCTGCAGTAAAGGCCCGCTAGATCGGGCAGGTGAAATGTGCCTTTCCCGTGGGCAAGGCCTTTTTAGGCTTTAGCTGGGCATCAAAGCTTTCCATGCTCTTTTTCCTGTCTTCTAGCCTCTTTTTCTTTACTTTTGTCTCCAATACTATCGATGTCCTAGAATGCTCACTGAATACTTGGTATATCACCACTGTTTATATATTTACTTTATACCGCAACTTCATGTTTATTTACTGAGTATTGTGTTTGTCATTTGGTCAAATTGGATACGTAAACATATTGGGTATAACATTCTGAAATTTGATAAAAAAATCTTTCACAGAATTTGCACATTCTTAGGGTACGACAGATTTGCATTCAAAGCACAAGACTACTCAAGTATTTATTTTTTATTATGGATCTTGAATATCAAGTTAAATGTCTAAGTACATAAATATGATAACAATTATTCAGACTTTCTTCTTATGATTAACTAGTTATTTGGATTATCGCTGTCAACATTACATGTCTCTCACAGTTGGGTAAAGACGTGTGTGCGCGCCACCAGAATTGAGAAGTTGTCTTTTGGAAACACGCTTATGTCAATGGAAGAGGATCACACGAATGTGACACGTGGTATCATGGCTACCCTTGGATTCTGTCCTTTGGCTTCCCTTGTACACTTCATCTGCAGATTCATTTTGGCATCTTCTGGTTAGACTTTTGGTTTTCACAGAGAGAAGCAATACTCTCTTTTGTACTCTCACGCTGAAATCTTCATCTACTTCTTCTCTTTCTTTTCTTTATTCATTCGGGTTTTGATTCCTGGTAATAGATCTTTATTCTTGGTTGCCGAATCAAAAGAATGAAGGTTTTCTTGTTCTTATGTGAACAGTAAACAGAGAATGATCTGTGGGGTTTCTTGAGTTGTTTAACCTTAGTGGTTTACTAAAGTTGTAATACTCAACATTGCTTTATATTTGTTGCCGGTTGGTTGATAAATTGATGCTTGGAGCATGTTCCACATTGTGGATGCTCAACACATGATGTAGGTGTTAGATTTGGTCACCGAACCTCTGGGGCTTAGGCCAAAACAAATCTTGTGTTCTTTACGGTTTATTTCATTTATTATTGCTTAGATTTGTTGAATGTTTTATTTTCTTGGAAGTTACTGATAGTTCTTGACCTTACAGTGGTATTAGAGCCTGGATCTTGCTTTCTTGTAAGAGGATCTCCAAAAACTTCAATGTACAAATTAAGAAATCATATGGTAAGATCTAACCTTTTCTTTTAGCTTCTTTGTTGTTAAATAAGTAGGTTCTTTATTTTTTTGTTTCCTAAAACTACTCGGTTCATAATAGAATCCTCTCGGAACTATTCTTTGTCCAAAGGCTCCATACGAGGCCTTGGGAATCTAAGATAAATCCAGGGATTTGTTCCTCAAGTTCGGAGACAAAAGTTGAGTAATCTGTATAGTGTAGTTCTTTTCATATTGTGTATACGAGTTGCTGCATGTGGTTATAGTCTGTAAAACTATTCTTTGATTATTCTTTTTACATATTATCTAAGTAATACTTACTATAAAAAGTTTTTTCAAAGTTCACTTTTGAAAAAATGACTTCAACAAGATTTGAATTCAATATTTTTGATGGAAAATGTGGTATTAATAAGTGGGGTCAAAAATTGAAAGCTATTTTAATTGATGACTCTTGGCCTGATGATATGCCTGAATCAAAGAAATCTGAAATGAAAGAAATTGCTTGGAGTACTATTTTTTTACACTTATCTGAAAATGCGATTAGAAGTATAGGGGAAACAAGTAGTACTGCTGAACTATGGACTAAACTCTAGACACATTGCGTCAAAAACTACTCCAAAGAAATGTTTTCTTTTGAAACAATTCTTTTCTTTCAAAATGGACTCTTTCCTTGATTTGGATGAAAATCTAAGCAGGTTTACAAAATTGTCCCAAGACCTTGCAAATTGTGATGAAAAATTTTCACAAGATCATGGTCCTTTTAAACTCCATAAGTGATAGGCACAAAGATTTGAAAAATACTCTAGAATATGGGAGGAATACTTTAACCACTAAAATTATAATTAGTACCCTTAAAAATAAAGATCTAGAGATAAAATCTACCGAGAGAAAGCTTGAGGCGAGAAATTTCGAGAGAGAACTTGAGAGGAGAAACCTTAGTGGTTAAAAGGAAAAATTCAGGTAAGTCTAATTTTCATTTCAAAAGGATTAGACAGAGGGCAAAAAGAAAAGTTAGGAAAAGAAAAGACTAAAAATAATGCTAAAGGAAAGAAATGTTATTACGTGGGAAAAGCAGGCATTTTATTAAAGATTGTTTCAAGAGACAAAATGAACTAAAAGAAAATGGTACAATGGAAGGAACTGCTATCTTAACCTATAATAAAGAAGATTCTGAAAATGGTGTAGTTCTTGTCAATTCTGAAAGACATCTAAATCAAGAATGGATTCTTGATTCTGGATATACTTTTCATTTGTTCCCTAACAGAAATTGGTTCACAAATTATCAAAAGACTGATGGGAGTCATGTTGTTATGGGAAATGACATGACCTGTGATATAGAAGGAATAGGTGCTGTGAGTATTGTTTTAGAAAATGGAACCAATCTAATCCTTCCCAAAACCAGACTTGTTCCTGATCTTGAAAGAAACATAATATTCTTAGATGTCTTAGATGTTATGGACTTGATATTAGGATTGGAAAGGGACAAATCAAAATCTTCAAAGAAGATGATTTAATCATCAATTCTGAGAAGAAACATAGATTATATTTTCTAAAAACTAAGTCAATCCATAGTTTATTAGCAACTACTTGAGATGAATATTGGTTTTTCAAAATTATGGCATGAAAGACTTGGTCATATAGGTAATAAGGGCCTTAAGTCTTTGCAAAAACAAGTGGTCTTTGGAAAAATGAATCTGTGTGACATTAATTCTTGTGAAAAATATATCTTAGGAAAGCAGGTTAAGCTTCCTTTTTACATGGAATTCACAAGACTGAAATAATTATTGATTATTTACATGCTAATTTGTGGGGTCCTGCTTCTATGCTTCTATGTCTTGAATACTGATTCAAATATTATTTGTTGATCATAGATGATTATTCAAGAAAATCATGGGTGTTTTTGTTAAAAACAAAAGATGAAACCTTTTCTATTTTTAAGACTTGGAAAACTCAAATTGAAAAGCAAGTTGATCTTAAAATTAAAATTTTGAGAACAGATAATGGTCTTGAATTCTGCAATTATGAGTTTAATGAATTTTGCAAATTGAATGGAATCATTAGACATAGAATAGTGGACTTGTACACCTCAACAAAATAAATTCTTTGAGAGAATGAACAGAACTCTCCTAAATAAGGTAAGATGCATGCTTCGACTTGTGGATTACCTAAATTGTTTTGGGGTGAAGCTGCGCTTATTTGGTAAATACATGTTCCTCCAGTGCCTTAAACTTTAAAGTACCAAAATATGTTTTGTCCAAAAGACCAGTTGACTACTCTCATCTTAAAATTTTTGGTTGTGCTGCATATGCTCATCAAAGTGTAGGTAAATTAGAGCCTAGATCTCTTAAATGTGTTGTCTTAGGTTATGGGGAAAACATAAAAAGATATAGGCTCTGGGTTAAGGAAGAGAGATGGTTTAAAGTTATAATCATGAGGGATGTGGTCCTTAATGAGTCTTTAATGCCTTGCTTAAAAGAAACCACCTCTAATCTCAAAGATAGAGTTATTAGAATTGAAGAGGAGTCTTCTATTTTTGAAAATAATGAGGATATGGGAGAAAGAGATAACATGAATCATCAAGAAAATATTTTTCAAAATGAAGAGGAATTGATTGAAAATCAAACTGATACTACAACTTGGCCTATACATGAGTATCAACTCACAAGAGATAGACAGGGAAGGCAAATCAGACCTCCTACCATGCCAGGTTTACTAATGATAATTTTGTCTCTTTTCTCATATATCAAGAAGTAATTGAAAATGAACCTCTTACTTATGATGAAGCAATGATTTGCAAGGACTCTTTAAAATGGCAAATAGCAATGGAAGAAGAAATGACTTCTTTAATTCAAAACAATACTTGGATTTTGGTTGAAAAGCCTAAAAATCAAAAAGTATTTGATTGTAAATGGATTTACAAGATAAAAAAAGAAAGTTAAGGTTGTAAAAACAATGTCAGGTTCAAAGCCAGACATGTAGCTAAGGGTTTTACTCAAAGAGAGGGTCTAGACTATTCTGAAATCTTCTCACCTGTAGTAAAATATACTACAATAAGAATTATCTTGTCTTTAGTAACTCAATTTGGATGGGAATTGGATCAGTTAGATGTTAAAACTGCCTTTCTCTATGGTGAGTTAGATTAAACTATTTATATGAGTCTACCTTTAGGTTTTTAGAAGAAAGGAAAGTCTGATTTGGTCTGTCTTGTAAAGAATCATTGTATGGTCTGAAACAGATCCCAAGGCAATGGTACATATGATTTGACACTTTTGTTCAAAATCTGGGCTTCCAAAGGGGCAAATTTGACTCTTGCCTTTACAGTAAAGGCTCCAGAGAGGCCAATTCTCTTTATCTCCTTTTATATGTGAATGATATGTTGCTTGCCAGTCATGATAAAGATGAAATTAAAAGAATTAAAGACAAATTGAACTCTGAGTTCGATATGAAAGACTTAAGTGCTGCAAAAAGAATCTTAGGAATGCAAATTCAAAGGGATAAAAAGAATGACATGCTAATTTGAAATCAACATTCTTATGTGAAAAAGATTCTTGAAATTTTTGTTATGTCTAATTCAATGAGTGTTGGTTTACCTCTTGCCAATCATTTCAAACTATCCTCTGATTTATGTCCTAATTCAAAGAAAGAATACGATAGAATGGTATGCAAATGTAATTGGATCTGTAATATATCTTATGATTTGTACCAGACCTGATCTTGCTTATAGTATTAGTGTTTTGAGCAGATTTATGGCAAATCGAGGTGAATGCCATTGGGAAGCACTTAAGTGGCTTCTCAAATACTTAAATGGCACTTCAGACTTAGGTCTGATTTTAAAAAAGTGTAAAGAAGGTATAACCTTAAAGGGTTATACATATCCTGACTTTCCTGGTGATAGAGATAATAGAATATCAACCTTTGCTTATTTCTTTACCTTATGTGGTATTTTAATCAGTTGGAAATCTCAACTTCAAAAGGTAGTTGCTCTTTCTTCTACTGAAGCAGAATATACTACAGTTGCTAATGCAATAAAAGAAGGTATATGGCTTGGTGGGTTATTAAAGGAATTTGGATTTGTTGATGATAATGGTGTGTTGTTTTCTGATAATCGAAGTGCTATACACTTGAGTAAAAATCCCATGTTTTATGATGGATCAAAACATATGGATGTTAAATATCATTTTATAAGGGATAGTATTTCTAAAGGTATTCTGAAATTGGAGAAGATTGCAACTCAATTCAATCCTTCAGACATGGGAATCAAAGTCATTCTTTTAAATAAATTCAAAAATTATTTGAAAATTCTTTGTATTGATCAGATTGAATCTGATTAATTTGTTTTCATTCTTGGTTTTAAATTTGCATGTACAGAGCAAATGAAAACAATGGTGATAATGTTCTAAGCATCAAATATAATGGCCAATTCCTTGTAGCAAGGTGGAGCTGTTGGGTAAAGACGTGTGTGCGCGCCACCAGAATTGAAAAGTTGTCTTTTGGAAAACGCTTATGTTAATGGAAGAGTAACACACGATTGTGACACGTGGTATCATGGCTACCCTTGGATTCTGTCATTTGGCTTTCCTTATACGCTTCATTTGCAGATTCATTTTGACATCTTCTGGTTAGAAGTTTGTTTTTCACATAGAGAAGCAATACTCTCTTTTGTACTCTCACGCTGAAACCTTCATCTACTTCTTCTCTTTCTTTTCTTTATTCATTTGGGTTTTGATTCCTGGTAATATATCTTTATTCTTGGTTGCCGAATCAAAAGAAGGAAGGTTTTCTTGTTCTTGTGTGAACACTAAACAGAGAATCATCTGTGGGGTTTCTTGAGTTGTTTAACCTTAGTGGTTTACTGAAACTTGTAATACTCAACATTGTTGTACATTTGTTGCCGGTTGGTTGATTAATTGATGCTTGGAGCATATTCCACGTTGTGGATGCTCAACACAGGATATAGGTGTTAGATTTGGTCACCGAACCTCTGGGGCTTTGGCGGAAACAAATCTTGTGTTCTTTACGGTTTATTTCGTTTATTATTGTTTAGATCTATTGAATGTTTTATCTTCATGGAAGTTACTGATAGTTCTTGGCCTTACAAATGTGGACCTCAATCTTCCAGCTAGTGCTGATGATGCCGATACAAATTTAGAGCTTGCACTGCCTTATGAGCCACCGAATACTTCTTAGGAGCCAGCTCGTGATCGAGTAATAATATGTACTCCCAGGATATTCACACAGAAAACATATACATATTTGTGCACCAAAGTTTTAATGTGAAGAATGAATTCGTATTTGTTTAACTAGTCCTCGGTTTTATTTCAAGCAATCAGAAAGTCCACTAGGAAGCGTGGGACAATGCAACCTAAAGAAGATGGTGGATCTCAGAGAGGCCAGTCAGGTTTTACTGTTTTATTATTTCATAGATTAGGACAATACAATACTCATTTCTCTCTGTATCAAGTTAAGTTTATTTGTACTGTTTTATAAGAAACTATTAATTAAATGTAAGACAGAATTTTAAGATCGGTCAGGTACCCATCACCAACAATTAGTTCACCTTTTGTGTGAAGTCTAAACTTCGAATTGCCTACGTGTATCACAATTTAAAAGTCAGCTTATTTTAGTTGTTACACTTTGAAGGTTTTTTAAGGAAGAAAATCTGTGTTACCATTTTGCTTGTCTGTGCTATTTGTAACAACCGGGATCCCTCTAATCGGGATCTTACCCCAGCCGTACTCATCCATACTGTCCGCTTTGAGATAGCTATAGCCCATCTTACCTCCTTGCAGTTTCTTTCGCATCCCCAGCAATTCGAACTCAAGATCTCTACCTTATGAGGCACTTAAGTTGAATGCTAGCTGCATGCCCAATTGGTACTAGCATTCAACAAGTGCCTCATAAGGTGAGATATCGTGGGTTCGAATCGCTGGGGACGCGAAAGAAATCAGTGAGGGGTAAGTTGGGCTCAGGCTCTCCCAAAGCGGACAATATGGATGAGTACGGCTGAGGTAAGATCCCGATTAGAGGAATCCCGGTCATTAGACTCAAACCATCATCAATTTTCTGTAACACAGGAAGTTCAGGTGCTAGTGGTAGCAGACAAAGAAGAGTCTTTAATGGACAATGAAGTGATGGCAGGGAAGGCGATGACCTAGTGAGTGTTCAATTACCTGACATTATCCTATTGCTCTTCTTCTCGATCTAACATTCTTTTTACTGTTTTTTTTATGCTTTTGGTCATTCACTGAATTGAAGTTTTGAATTTACTTCATTTTTCATTCTTTTAAGAATGCGTCTCTATTTAATGCAATGTTTCTGTAGAATCATCAAAACTTCCCCATTGCTGCACGCACCCTTTATGTTGACTTCACTTGTACGAAAAAGCAAACACACCTTAGGGGTTTGGTGCAGCCTTTGAGTGGGTGGGCTGGTGGAGAAGTAGTTCTTGCATTTTTGAATTGTTGGGATATGATGTGTTTACTCTTCTTATTAGCTTTCAAGAACATAGAAAGTTGAAAAATAATGGGCACGCACTTGTTTACTCTTCTCCGTATTTTTTGTCTCTGGACATCAATATTCTTTTCATTTCTATTTTGCTGAATAGTGTTTTTTTGGCATCAAAAGATGGTAGTAGTTTTGGTCAAATTTGAAATATAATCACGTTTCGTTTGACATTTCAAAATTTTTTTAAAATACCTTGTACACAATTTGCACATTCTTAGGGTACAAGAGATTGGCATTCAAAGTACAAAATTAAATTAATTTTTTATCTTTGATCATTAAACTTAAGTAAATATATACGATGACTGTTATTTGAATTCTCTTTTTTCGTTGTATGTTGCGAAATATGAACTATGATTAACTAGTTACAACGATTATCGCTGTCAACATTAGGTGCCTCTTAGTGTGACCTCAATCTGCTCCCTAGTTATGATGATGTCGACACAAACTTAGAGCTCAATCTGCCTTACGAGCTAGCGATGACATCTCATGAGCTAGCTCATGATCGAGTAATACTATGTCCTAAGATTTTCACGCAGATAACATATCTTGTGAATGTGCGCCAGAGTTTTTATATAACCATAAATTTGTATTTGATTGACTAAACCTTGATTTTATTTCAGGAAGTTAATAAGTCCACCAGGAGACGTGGGACAATACCAACTAAAGCTGGTGGATCTTCTTTGTCTTAACTAGAAATTAGAAACTGTATTTGATCACTCGTTTAGACCCATCCTTCTAGGGTCTAACTGCTGAAAAAATTGCACGAGCACAGCACACACGCAAATTATCCCGCTGTCCTTAAAACAATACTTGTTAAAGCGCCCTTTATATTGCTGTATGTAAAAGCACACACCCTTTAGGGGTTTGGCGTAGTGTTTGAGTGCGTGGTGGGGAAGTAGTTTGTGTATTTTGATTTGTGGCCGTCCAAAAGATTGCCTAGCAAATGTGGCTGTTGGGAGATAATATATTTACGCTTCTTAATAGCTTTCTAGAACATAGCAAGTAGAAAAATAATCGGCCCTTGATTATTTACTCCGTGTTTTTTGTCTCCGTAAATTTTTTTATTACCACAGCATGATTTCCACTACTACATTTCGCTCAGAACTTTTTCAGTCCAATAAGTTCTCAATGGTTGTTCCAAACTTGGATTCGATGAATTCATCTTGTCATCCATATTGCATTGGAAGTACACAACAGTGGACTGCCTACCTATCCCCTGAATTTGACATTGATTTTGGACTTTGTTTAATCTAGTTTAAACCTTTTCAAATGGTCCTCATTACTATACACATGTTTCTGCTCCTCTCTTTTCTACACATGCACTGTCATAAAAAGCTTAATAGGTAGTAAATATATCGTTCAGGCTGGTAAAATGAGCTATAGTTCAGATTGTATGGGATGTCTTTCAGGCTAATATGGATTACATTTTGATTAATTTCTTTTTAAACCATTTGACTTTATGTTCTGTAATTCATTGGAATAGAAAATGTGTTATGCAATGCCTTTTCATTTCTTCAGTGATTGAAGGACGAAAATCTAGGGCCACAGTCTTTGCTGTAGCAAAGACCTCCAGTATTTAGCTGCTCGGTATGCAATTGGACGAAATCTTTGAAGAGCGTCCACGAAATGTGGACACATTTTCTGCAGAAGATGTATTTTTGGTGCAATATTGACTCAGAGCAAGTGTCCCACTTGTAGAAGGAAGCTTAAGGCGAAAGACACCTTCAGGATTTATTTTCGAGGGGTGAATAATTGGACATTATGCCCATCGAGCCAACCGTGTGAGTCTTTCCTCAATTGCTTACATAAGTGCAAGGTCAATGCCATCTTCCTTGTGTAAGAAACTAGATAGCTTTTCTGTCATGTTTTAAAGACTGTCCTCATTGTAGAGTCCGGTGTTCCAGTTTGTACAATATTTTAAGAACTAGTGATTATTCGATTAATGATTAATTACCTGCCCCTCTTTTGTGCAGGTTACTACCACTAAGAGCACTAGGCTCGAAATGGCCAATATGGCCAATAGTTCATATATCTGAGTCATTTCAGGCAAGAGTCATGTTTCTTCGAAATTTAATATATGATGAATGGTTCCATGCCCTCTGATCATCAGAACTAAAGGATCTTTAAACTTAGTTTTGAATATTAGAACTACAGGATCTTTAAACTCTGGTTTTGATCGGGATCTTTAAACTTTGTTTTCATTAGCAAACTCTTTATTTATTTGTGTTGTTGTTGTTGTGAGAGAGAAGGTGGAATGGTTTCTAAATCATGGCAATTTTTGCAACGATTTTCTCGCTTTCCCCCCTGCAGCTGAAAGGAGATGTCCTTTGGCCAATGCCTTTGACTACAGAAACTATAAAATCTACTTTGTGGTATTGTTTTCTTTGAAATTTGTTTATCCTCTTGTTCGTCTGCATTTAGCGATTGGCATTTATAATTAAATACAATTATGTTGATTGTCTTGAGAAAGATAATTTTTTATTCTTACAGCTTAAGACTGCCTTTTGAGATAGCAATGACATCTCAAGACTGAGCTCACAACAGATGATATATTGTGTGTTTTTGCACCATAGTTTTAATAATAAGATTTAATTTTGCATTTGTTTAACTAAACCACGCAATCGTCCACTAGAAGACAGATTTCATCAAATTGGAAACAGATTCATATTTGGTTAAATACTATGAAAGTTTATCAAAAACCTTGCACGAATTTGCACATTCTTAGGGTTTGGCCCATCCACATTCAAAGCACAAGATAGTTAATTATTTATCTTTAATTATGAAACTTGAATATCAGGTGATACGTCTAACTAAATATATACGATAACGGTTGGACTTTCTTCTTTTTTGCTGTATGTTGCAAAAATCATGTAAACGGTGGTTAACTAGATACATGAATTATTGCTGTCAACATTAGATGCCTCTTGTAACTATCGAAATTTTTTCGACTTTTAATTTCAAGTAAATAAATTTTTTTACTTTCGGCGTCACTACGAACCTCCTAGTACATATTATAATATTTTTGTCACATTAAATATTGCGCGTGTTTGCTTTAAATTTTAAGTTTGACAAATGTGGAATATTAATTTGAAAAGCGAATCTTGTTCTATTTTGAGTTTTGGTAAGTTTTAAATTTCAAGTTCTAAAAAAAAAAAAAAAAATCGGCTAGCATGAATTATTATTTTAGTTCGCCTTGTTTAGTTAAAAATCTCGGCCCTTTATCCTCGATTTTCTTAGCCAAAGCCCGACTTATTTTTAGGCCAAAAATTCACCTATAATTAGCCCAAAACCCCGTTCATTTCAACTCCAAAATTCAACAAAAAAACCGACCCCTTTGCAGCAAGAAAACCACCCATCTTGCTGTCATGTTTTCATAAGCCAAACAGCCCCTCCATTAACAAAGGAAACTACCCTCCCATGATCTAGAAAACCACCCCAGCTCCCCATGTTCAGCCCATGCTTCCTCAGTACTTACCACCAAACCAACTACTTCCCCCAAAAAAAAAAAAAAAAATAGCTTGAAACTTAAGCCAAACAACCCCCATGCAGTGAAGGAAAAACAGTCCCCAGGATTCCTCCAAAACTTTTATTTTCTTCCCTACTTTCTCCTACTTTTCAGCCCTCAATTTAACTTGTTCCCCCCCACCCCACCCCAATCTGCACTACAGATTCGGCCCCAGCTGTAGAGTATTAGTGTTGTTTCTTCTCTACATTTTTCGGCCAATCCACAACATATTTTCCTCCTCAATTTTCCAAATTTTTGGCCCCAACAAATAGAGGCAGCAACATTGTGTTCTTCTTCTTATTTTCAACCACTTTACCTCATTTTTCTCTCCCATTTTCAACTGCAGAACTCGGCCCTAATCTCCCAGCAATTTTGCCGTTTCTTATCTTCATTTCCAGTAGCTTTCACCCATTTTAATTCTCCAAATCTTAGCTGTGAAACTCCAGAAAAACCCCTTTCCTTTTTCCTTCAATTTCATGCAGCAAGAGGTCCCGAAACCTTTCTCAATCCTCCCCTATTTCGGTCCATTTATCACACCATAATCAGACCCAAAAACATTCCAGATTTCTTCCTTATTTTCCCTCCAAATTCGGCCCTACTTCCTCCTTTCTAACTTCACATGGTTCCCTGTAATATCCAACATATATACATTTTGTAACAAAGAAAGAGCAAACGTGCAGGTTTGATTTTGGATAAAGTGCATTAACAATTCATTCTCCATCACGACTTCAACCGAAAATTCTATTTTTCGAGCTAGTTTTATTTACTACTTTACTATGATTTTTAAATGATGTTTGGAAAAATTATTATGGTATGTAAATGCCATATAAATTATTTATGAAGGAACTTTATGATTGTGAGTGAAAGTAATCACATATGCAAGATGGTGATGGAAGAAAATCATGTTTAAGTTCATGGTGCCAGTTACCAACTTATGTTGTTGCTATATACGTTTAAAATGGTGGCTTGAGCATTTATGTTTTCGTGTAATTTTTTCCACATGTTAGTATATATTTCTATTGAGTGTTTCTCAAGAAATACTCACCCGAAAATGAACAAATTTTCATATTGAAAAGGGTAGCGTTGATGTGATGGCGTAGGCTAGCAAACACGAAATGAACTTCCTTATTTAAATTAAGTTTTGACGTCGAGATGATCAAGTCAATCATAATTGTAAATACGACATTTTAAGTGTTGGATTTTCAGTATTTAATTATGTAAAATGTATGGAAAACAAGATGTTGGTTTAATTGCCGTTTTAAGTTTTAAGTTAGACATTGCCTAGTTTCATTTTTTCTGAATTTTTAGCTTACTGTCCTAACTTTGAAAAATCATAACTCTCTGTATGTTTGGAGTTTTTGAGTGAAATTAGTGTCTATGGAAAGCCTTGTATGTGGTCTAATGGCAGAATTTAGAATCACTCAAAAATTCCGTCGTATGAATTTATTATGAATATTTTAGCAGGCTACCTTAAGGCATCTGAGACAATTTTTCAATCAACTTTGTCTACCATTTTCACCTACCAAACGACATATCTAAGGTCTAAAATTTTAACATGTTGTAGTCTGTAGTCCCAAGTATCTATAGTTTAATTTTTGAAATTTTTAGAGTTCGTTTGAATGGTCAAATATATTGTGGCGACACCTATCACGGTATTGGCAAAACCCGAAAATATGAAATGAAATCATTTTTCCCTTGCGCTTGTTATTTTCCGCAATAGTTATCTTTTAAAATCATTCAAGAACACAGAAAATATTATTTGAGTCGTCAAATATTAATTAGAGATTATTTTAGTGTCCCTCCGGGTTGAGAAAATATGGGGTGTTACACCTCTCAATCTAGACCTCAATATGCAAGCTAGTTCTGATGACGTCGATACAAACATAGAGCTCGCACTGCCTTATTAGCCACTGAGGACATCTTAGGAGGAACCAGCTCGTGATCAGGTACAAATATGCACTCCTAAGATGTTACGACCTGTTTTAAATTAGTCAAAGTCAAATTCTACTTAGTCAAAGTCAATGAAATTTTGGGTCAAGTCTGAGTCAAATAGTCAAAGTTGGACTTAAATTAAGTAAATAAATTGTTTTGTGCTACTTTATAAACTATGGTTACTTAAGGATTTAAATATCACTATGTATGTAAGTTGGGGACTAATTTGCAATAAGGCCTAAATTGAAAATTGAAATTGGGACTCTTTTATCCAAAGACTTGACAGAGAGAGAGAGAGAGAGGAAATCGCGAACAGAGAGAAGAGAAAAGGGAAGGAAAGAAAGAAAAGAAAGAAAAAAGAAAGGAAAAGGAAAAGAAGAAGTGGAAGAAAGGTGCACGATAAAATCGATTTTAAAGCTTGGGTTCTCCATTTCTTCTCTATTTTGAAGAGGTAAGCAAGAACCACTTATTTTAGAAATGAGGTTAAAAATTAGGGTTTTACTTATGGGTTTAAATGTGAATGTTGTGAAAGGAGATAAGATATTTTAGTGACATGAGCTATATTTGCATGTTAAATGAAGGAATTTAATTGATGAAATTTTAGGGTTCTTGACTTAGTGGGTTTAATTAAACATTTAAGCCATTTTAATGATATTAAGGCTTATGTTGGTTTATTTATGTTATAAGCTTGGAATGATGATTTTAGTAAACTCTAGAATTTCTATTTGGGTCCTTTAAGTGAATATGATGTAAAGGAGATTATTTTTAGCCTTATGGAAGATTAGAATTGATTGAGAATATTAAGAAGCATTATATGTATTGAATGAATAGAAATGAGCTTCGACTTGGTGACTTTATTATGAAATTGAAGGAAATTATTCTTGGTCACATATAATTGATAGATGTGAAAAGTGGTGAATTAGAATGAGGATTAGATCCAAGTGAGTCATGTGAATTTTGAATAAGTTTTGCTTAAGTACGGTAAGTTAAGCTTAGTCTTGTTTTTAATAACTAGTGTTACTTGGGATGGTTGTTTATTTTATTTGAGCAATTATATTCTTTTCGGAGGTGACGAGGAAGTTGGTGCAGCGTCTGCGACCAACTTAGTCCTAGCCAAAAGCTCGTGAATGGAAAAACTTATTTTTCAAAATATAAAATTTAAATACCATGTGTATTAGCTACATAATGATTATGAAGACAAGCGTGATTTTTCGGAATATAATAGATTTTATAAATAAATTCAGTTCTATCGATTGCAAATTATTGTTATGTTTTATCATGAGAAATGCCATTATTTAGATACAGTTTATAAAACCACCGAGAAAGTACTTGATGATCTTTGTTATCTACTCTAGTGCTGAGAGGGACTTTGGGGTGTACTAGTGTGTATTATTATGAGAGGTCTTTATGACCCATTCTTGTCTTGTGAGATGGACTTTGGGCCGTGTATAAAGGTGCTTATTCGAGAGGTCTTTGGGATCCACTTTCGTACACAAAGGGGCTTTGGGCGTGTATGGGAGTGCTCGGCCGATCGCTGCAGTATGACGAGATATGGTGATTTTACCCGCTTTGCACTAGTGTGAATGTGTTTCCACGGTGTATGACTAGTTATGGTGATTTACCCTCTCTGCACTAGTGTGAATCATTTCACAGCGAGTGTACGACCGGATTCTGATTAGAGATTATCGGTGATTCATGACACTTTTTGGTGTAATTTTCGGTATATGATGACTTATTTAGTTTGAAACACACATATATTGTTATCGGATGGCATTTCTTTTTGATTTACTAAATTATCGATTATCCGGTTTCTTTATGAATTACGATTTGCATTTACTCGGTATGTATATATATATGAAATCGGTTTCTTGAAAATTATGATTTATTTACGAACTCTCCACTCACTGAGCTATTAGCTCACAGAATTTCTATGCTTTATGCTCAGGTAGTAGTTGAGTTTTGAGCAGCTTTTGGGAGATTCTGCAAGAGCCACCACTTGATCTAGTTATTTATATGATTATATTTTGTTAAGCAAGTCATTATCATGCATTTGTCTCATGTCCACTAGGTTTAGTATATTTCATTTTGGTATTGTAGTGGCATGTAGAAGTTAGAGGGCTTGCCGCCATTTGATGTAATTATTGTATATTTGGGCTGTTTTGTAAAAGATAGTAGAATTGGTCGAGTTGGCTATATTTTATTTTCGATTGGTTCATATTTGGGTCAGGTGAACCCGAATTGATTTTGTATATACTTTGTATTTGAGAAATTATTGCTTTTCAGGTTTGGTTTAGCTCAATTTACAAAGGGAATTCTGCCAAAATTTTTATAAAATCTTTTTAGTCAAAGAAAAGTCAATAAGTTTTAGAAAAGTCTAAGTAGCCTTAATGGTGGGTTTGGTATCTGGTGGCATCCATCATCGGTATGCGGCACGTCTTGGGTCTACTAGGGTGATTCGGGACGGGTCATGTCATAGGATATTCCACAAATAACATATTATGTATTTATGCACTAGAGTTTAATATGAAGATTGAGTTTTCTTTTTGTTTAACTAAGCCTTTGTTTTATTTTAGGCAATCGACAAGTTCACTAGGAGAAGGAGGACAATACAATCTGAAGAAGCTGGTGGTTCACAAAGAGCACACGTTTTTTATTGTTTAGGGCAATCTTCTATGTGTTAAGCATAGATTTCCAAGATTTTAGAAACCTTATTTGTTCTTTGTTGTCTTGAATTTTAAATGGTATTTTCTTCTTTGTGTAGTTCATATCATGTCATATACATTAAATGGTATGTTCTTTGTGTAGTTTTATCACTAAGACATGAAAGTTTTAAACTCATTTTCTGTGATAGTTTTGTACCTTCAAATCTTCCTTTTGTGATTGTTAAAGTTTGATGTTTCCATTTATATTAGGGTTGGCTTTCTTATCTAGAGAAGCAAAATAAGCAGTGTCACTTACATATTTGATCTTTCGTGTAGACCAATACTTATAGGGTCCAACTATTGAGAAATCTGCACGAACTTTAATCGAAATTTATTCCAAGACATGCGAATTATCCCGTAGTCCTTAAGACAATACTCACCCCACTACTCTTCGAGGACCATTGTCGTCAAGGAGTAGCCGTAAGGATTTTCGAATATATGATATTGTCTCTAACTATGTCAAATGTTGAGTAAATTTGAGCAGGAGAATTTCAAAATACTATATTTAACATTTGATGGGAACTTGAGCTCAGTATTAATTTAGCAGACAAATATTATTAAACCCACAAATAATTTTCCTTATCTTTTTGCTATTTACTCATTGCGGAGTGAAATTTATTGATTTTAAAACTGCAGAGCAAATATTCCTGAAAAATGTGGAGCTGATTCTTGAAGATTGTGGACTACCTTCATCTGTCATTTGCTCTCAAACAAGGTAGATTTTAGCGTTGACTCCATGATAAACTTGATTTCACAAGGACTTCAATGTCATGTCCTTGGTTTTTACTATGTGGCTAATAGTCATGTCCTTAGTTTTGACTATGTGGCTATTAGGCATGGTTGTTCAAACAAAACTTCACTTGATTTGGACTCTCTAAGTGCATATCCAAATATGTTACCCAATCTCTCAAGTTTTTATTAAAAACTTCAACACTCCGACCGGCTACATAGTTGTAGAAACTTTTTATTTTTTTTTTTGCTTTCTCATTCATATAAGTTGAACAAATATAATTAACTTGAATTATTTTTACAATATAGGTCAAGTACATCGTTTATAAAATAATAATACGACAAAGAGTAGTTTTTTAAATGGTAACCTAGAGCTAATGTGATTTTTTTTTTAAAAGAAAAAAGTGACGTGGCTAAAAGCACTCAAGACATTATGGTTTCAAACGTTAGATTGTTTTATTTTAATCATAGTTCACTACAAGAAAAAGAGTCTATCGCAGCAGGCGAAAAACATTGCCATAGACCTTTAGCAACCTTCAAGCGCACATTGCGTGCTTCAATGTTGCCGAAAACTAGAGATCTCTGACACTTGATTATATATAAAGTTTTAGCAACAGACAAAGACCGTTGCAAAAGTGTTGTGTTAAATGTTTTAACAACATGTACCGAGCGTTGCCAAATTCTTTTTTATATATAAAAGTTTTGCAAGAGGTGAGCCGTTGCTAAAGTGTTGTGGTAAATATGTTAACAACATGCGAGAACGTTGCTAAATACTATGTTATTTAGCAACAATCGGTGCTCATTGTTGAATAAGGAAATATATTATTATTTTTACAACAGATAATCGACCGTTGCAAAATGTATATATTGGCAACATTCATTTAAATATTGTTGCCAAATGTCAATTGAATTAGCCAATTGCAACAAACATTTGATGATTGTTGCCGTAAACCCGCTTTTAGCAACATGCTATAAATGAATGTTGTCGTTGAAATGTTGCAAAAAGGCTGTTTTTTGTTGTAGTGGTTTACTGATTGAAATATAACTATATATTTCTATGTTTGTTACAAAATCACGTGCAACATACTAGTTATTAGAGAAGTTGAACCATCTACAAAATAATTCTATGACTAGTACAACTAGTGTAGTTTATTCGAGAATCGGAGAGAGAGAGTGGTCGAATTGAAATAGGATTTGGAGGCTTCACTACCTAATTTGAAAGCGGAAGCCATATTTTGAAGAGATTGGTAAAGGTACCTCTAGGCCTTTACCATTTATTCAATGACCTCCTACACTCGATCTCAAGCCATTACCATCGTACACCGCCATATGTATTTGGGTGAATCTTCTACTTTTTGGTGTTCATACTAGATTCTTTAAGTGATGTAGAAGAAGAAAAGTTACTCATAGCTATTGGGTGGTAGATCTATTGCTTATATCAAGGGTATAACTCATTCTTTGTGCATGCACAAAATTCTTATGGAGGATAATTGTAAGACATCGATTGAGAACCAATGCATAATAAATTCCAAGTGAAAGGAAGTGGTGAAGGTTGAGGTGTTGGACTCTGGTATTATCTATCCCATCTTCTATAGTCCATGGATTAGCCCAGTTCACGTGATGCCACGTAAGCGAGGCATAATAGTGGAAAAGAATGCGAGTGAACAGATGAGTCATTTTAGAGTTCGTTTGAATGGTCAAATATATTGCGGCTTACCTATCATCACGGTATTGGCAAACCCGAAAATATGAAATGAAATCATTTTTCCTTTGCGCTTGTTATTTTCCGCAATAGTTATCTTTTAAAATCATTCAAGAACACAGTAAAATATTATTTGAGTCACAAATATTAATTAGAGATTATTTTAGTGTCCCTCCGGGTTGAGAAAATATGGGGTGTTACACCTCTCAATCTAGACCTCAATATGCAAGCTAGTTCGATGACGCCGATACAAACATAGAGCCTCAGACCGCCTTATTAGCCATCGAGGACATCTTAGGAGGAACCAGCTCGTGATCAGGTACAAATATGCACTCCTAAGATGTTACGACTGCTTTTAAATTAGTCAAAGTCAAATTCTACTTAGTCAAAGTCAATGAAATTTTGGGTCAAGTCCGAGTCAAATAGTCAAAGTTGGACTTAAATTAAGTAAATAAATTGTTTTGTGCTACTTTATAAACTATGGTTACTTAAGGATTTAAATATCACTATGTATGTAAGTTGGGGACTAATTTGCAATAAGGCCTAAATTGAAAATTGAAATTGGGACTCTTTTATCCAAAGACTTCGACAGAGAGGGAGAGAGAGAGGAAATCGCGAACAGAGAGAAGAGAAAAAGGGAAGGAAAGAAAAGAAAAGAAAGAAAAAGAAAGGAAAAGGAAAAAGAAGAAGTGGAAGAAAGGTGCCAGCCAAAATCGATTTTAAAGCTTGGGTTCTCCATTTCTTCTCTATTTTGAAGAGGTAAGCAAGAACCCACTTATTTTAGAAATGAGGTTAAAATTAGGGTTTTTACTTATGGGTTTAAATGTGAATGTTGTGAAAGGAGATAAGATATTTTAGTGACATGAGCTATATTTGCATGTTAAATGAAGGAATTTAATTGATGAAATTTTAGGGTTCTTGACTTAGTGGGTTTAATTAAACATTTAAGCCATTTTAATGATATTAAGGCTTATGTTGGTTTATTTATGTTATAAGCTTGGAATGATGATTTTAGTAAACTCTAGAATTTCTATTTGGGTCCTTTAAGTGAATATGATGTAAAGGAGATTATTTTTAGCCTTATGGAAGATTAGAATTGATTGAGAATATTAAGAAGCATTATATGTATTGAATGAATAGAAATGAGCTTCGACTTGGTGACTTTATTATGAAATTGAAGGAAATTATTCTTGGTCACATATAATTGATAGATGTGAAAAGTGGTGAATTAGAATGAGGATTAGATCCAAGTGAGTATGTGAATTTTGAATAAGTTTTGCTTAAGTACTGTATGAAGTTGCTTAGTCTTATTTTTTAATAACTAGTGTTACTTGGGATGGTTGTTTATTTTATTTGAGCAATTATATTCTTTTTCGTGAGGTGACGAGGAAGTTGGTGCAAATGCACTCGACCAACTTAGTCCTAGCCAAAAGCTCGTGAATGGAAAAAACTTATTTTTCAAAATATAAGAATTTAAATACCATGTGTATTAGCTACATAATGATTATGAAGACAAGCGTGATTTTCGTAATATAATAGATTTTATAAATAAATTCAGTTCTATCAGTGCAAATTATTGTTATGTTTTATCATGAGAAATGCCATTATTTAGATACAGTTTATAAAACCACCAGAAAGTACTTGATGATGCTGTTATCTACTCTAGTGCACAGAGGGACTTTGGGCCGTGTACTAGTGTGTATTATGAGAGGTCTTTATGACCCATTCTTATGCGCAGATGGACTTTGGGCCGTGTATAAAGGTGCTTATTTCAGAGGTCTTTGGGATCCACTGCACACAAAGGGGCTTTGGGCGTGTATGGGAGTGCTCAGCCTACCACGCACGTATGACCAGATATGGTGATTTTACCCGCTTTGCACTAGTGTGAATGTGTTTCACAAATGTATGACTAGTTATGGTGATTTACCCCCTCTCGCACTAGTGTGAATCATTTCCACAAGGTACCACCGCATTACTGATTAGAGATTATCGGTGATTCATGACACTTTTGGTGTAATTTTCAAGATATGACAACTTATTTAGTTTACGTAAACACACATATATTGTTATCGATGGCATTTCTTTGCGTATTTACTAAATTATCGATTATCCGCTTTTATGAATTACGATTTGCATTTACTCAAGATGTATATATAATATGAGAAATCGGGCTTGAAAATTATGATTTATTTACTTAACTCTCCACTCACCGAGCTATTAGCTCGCGTAATTTCTATGCTTTATGCTCGTGTAGTAGTTGAGTTTTGAGCGTTTTTGGGAGATTCCGCAAGAGCCACACCACTTGATCTAGTTATTTATATGATTATATTTTGTTAAGCAAGTCATTATCATGCATTTGTCTCATGTCCACTAGGTTTAGTATATTTCATTTTGGTATTGTAGTGGCATGTAGAAGTTAGAGGGGCTTGCCGCCATTTGATGTAATTATTGTATATTTGGGCTGTTTTGTAAAAGATAGTAGAATTGGTCGAGTTGGCTATATTTTATTTTCGATTGGTTCATATTTGGGTCGTGAACCCGAATTGATTTTGTATATACTTTGTATTTGAGAAATTATTGCTTTTCAGGTTTGGTTTAGCTCAATTTACAAAGGGAATTCTGCCAAAATTTTTATAAAATCTTTTTAGTCAAAGAAAAGTCAATAAGTTTTAGAAAAGTCTAAGTAGCCTTAATGGTGGGTTTGGTATCTAGCTGGCATCCATCATCGGCGCACGGCACGTCTTGGGTCTACTAGGGTGATTCGGGACGGGTCATGTCATAGGATATTCCCACAAATAACATATTATGTATTTATGCACTAGAGTTTAATATGAAGATTGAGTTTTCTTTTGTTTAACTAAGCCTTTGTTTTATTTTAGGCAATCGACAAGTTCACTAGGAGAAGGAGGACAATACAATCTGAAGAAGCTGGTGGTTCACAAAGAGCACACGTTTTTATTGTTTAGGGCAATCTTCTATGTGTTAAGCATAGATTTCCAAGATTTTAGAAACCTTATTTGTTCTTTGTTGTCTTGAATTTTAAATGGTATTTTCTTCTTTGTGTAGTTCATATCATGTCATATACATTAAATGGTATGTTCTTTGTGTAGTTTTATCACTAAGACATGAAAGTTTTAAACTCATTTTCTGTGATAGTTTTGTACCTTCAAATCTTCCTTTTGTGATTGTTAAAGTTTGATGTTTCCATTTATATTAGGGTTGGCTTTCTTATCTAGAGAAGCAAAATAAGCAGTGTCACTTACATATTTGATCTTTCGTAGACCAATACTTATAGGGTCCAACTATTGAGAAATCTGCACGAACTTTAATCGAAATTTATTCCAAGACATGCGAATTATCCCGTAGTCCTTAAGACAATACTCACCCCACTACTCTTCGAGGACCATTGTCGTCAAGGAGTAGCCGTAAGGTTTTTCGAATATATGATATTGTCTCTAACTATGTCAAATGTTGAGTAAATTTGAGCAGGAGAATTTCAAAATACTATATTTAACATTTGATGGGAACTTGAGCTCAGTATTAATTTAGCAGACAAATATTATTAAACCCACAAATAATTTTCCTTATCTTTTGCTATTTACTCATTTGGAGTGAAATTTATTGATTTTAAAACTGCAGAGCAAATATTCCTGAAAAATGTGGAGCTGATTCTTGAAGATTGTGGACTACCTTCATCTGTCATTTGCTCTCAAACAAGGTAGATTTTAGCGTTGACTCCATGATAAACTTGATTTCACAAGGACTTCAATGTCATGTCCTTGGTTTTTTACTATGTGGCTAATAGTCATGTCCTTAGTTTTTGACTATGTGGCTATTAGGCATGGTTGTTCAAACAAAACTTCACTTGATTTGGACTCTCTAAGTGCATATCCAAATATGTTACCCAATCTCTCAAGTTTTTATTAAAAACTTCAACATCCGACCGGCTACATAGTTGTAGAAACTTTTTATTTTTTTTTTTGCTTTCTCATTCATATAAGTTGAACAAATATAATTAACTTGAATTATTTTTACAATATAGGTCAAGTACATCGCTTATAAAATAATAATACGACAAAGAGTAGTTTTTAAATGGTAACCTAGAGCTAATGTGATTTTTTTTAAAAAAAAAAAAGTGGACGTGGCTAAAAGCACTCAAGACATTATGGTTTCAAACGTTAGATTGTTTTATTTTAATCATAGTTCACTACAAGAAAAAGAGTCTATCGTAACGGGCTAAAAACATTGCCATAGACCTTTAGCAACCTTCAAGCGCACATTGCATTGTTTCAATGTTGCCGAAAACTAGATCTCTACTGACAATGCTTATATATAAAGTTTTAGCAACAGACAAAGACCGTTGCAAAAGTGTTGTGTTAAATGTTTTAACAACATGTACCGAAACGCTGCCAAATTCTTTTATATATAAAAGTTTTTGCAAGAGGCTGAGCCCGTTGCTAAAGTGTTGTGGTAAATATGTTAACAACATGCAGAGAACGTTGCTAAATACTATGTTATTTAGCAACAATCAGTGCCCATTGTTGAATAAGGAAATATATTATTATTTTTACAACAGACACTGACCGTTGCAAAATGTATATATTGGCAACATTCATTTAAATATTGTTGCCAAATGTCAATTGAATTAGCCAATTGCAACAAACATTTGATGATTGTTGCCGTAAACCCGTTTTAGCAACATGCTATAAATGAATGTTGTCGTTGAAATGTTGCAAAAGGCTGTTTTTGTTGTAGTGGTTTACGATTGAAATATAACTATATATTTCTATGTTTGTTACAAAATCACGTGCAACATACTAGTTATTAGAGAAGTTGAACCATCTACAAAATAATTCTATGACTAGTACAACTAGTGTAGTTTATTCGAGAATCGGGAGAGAGAGAGTGGTCGAATTGAAATAGGATTTGGAGGCTTCACTACCTAATTTGAAACGGAAGCCATATTTTGAAGAGATTGGTAAAGGTACCTCTAGGCCTTTACCATTTATTAAAGACCTCCTACACTCGATCTCAAGCCATTACCATCGCACTCGCCATATGTATTTGGGTGAATCTTCTACTTTTTGGTGTTCATACTAGATTCTTTAAGTGATGTAGAAGAAGAAAAGTTACTCATAGCTATTGGGTGGTAGATCTATTGCTTATATCAAGGGTATAACTCATTCTTTGTGCATGCACAAAATTCTTATGGAGGATAATTGTAAGACATCGATTGAGAACCAATGCATAATAAATTCCAAGTGAAAGGAAGTGGTGAAGGTTGAGGTGTTGGACTCTGGTATTATCTATCCCATCTTCTATAGTCCATGGATTAGCCCAGTTCACGTGATGCCACATAAACGAGGCATAATAGTGGAAAAGAATGCGAGTGAACAGATGAGTCATGGGTAGAGAGTCTACATAGACTATCGCAAGTTGAATACTTCCACAAAGAAAGACCATTTCCAATTGCCATTCATTGATTAGATGTGGAACAACTTGCTGACCATTCTCATTAATGCTTCCTAGACGATTATTTGGACTACAATCATATCCCTAATAACTCAATAGGATGAGGTGAAAACTACTTTCACATGCCTTTACGGAACACTTGCTTACCAAAGAATGTAATTTGGATTGTGCGACGCCCCACTACTATTCAGCCTTGTATAATGGTTATATTCTCTCACATGGTGGAGAGGTATATTGAAGTATTTATGGATGATTTCTTAGTATTTGGGTCGTCGTTTGACGCTTGTCTAGAGAACTTGGAGTAATATTGCAAAGAAGTGAAGAAACTAACTTTGTGCTTAACTAAATAAATGTCACTTCATGGTGCAGGAAGTTATAGTTTTAGGATATCAAATCTCAGCCAACGCAGGTCGAAGTTGACAAGGCAAAGTTTCAAATTATTGAGAAACTACCACCACTGACTTCGGTAAAGGGTGAGAAAAGCATTTTAGGTCATGCAGGTTTTACAATCAAGGACTTTTCAAAGAATACAAAACCTTTGTACAATTTACTAATGAAGGACATGCCATTTGACTTTTTTTTGAAGAGTGTTTACAATCTTTTTACACCGTGAAAGAAAAGCTTGTGGCAACTCTTGTCATAGTTGCACCGAACTAGAGTTTGCCTTTTGAGTTGATGTGCGATGGCAGTGATTATACTGTGGGATAGTGTAGCGATAAAGTGCTTTGCTTTATTTACTATGTAAACCAGACGCTAACAGGTGCACGATTGAATTATGCCACCACAGTTTTTGCTTTTGCCAAGTTTCACTCATATCTTATTGGGTCAAATGTGATTGTCTACACTGATAACTCAAATCTTAGAGACTTTCTGACTAATAACGATGGAAAATCGAGACCAATCTAATGGGTACTTCTATTACAAGAGTGCGATTTGGAGATTCATGACCCCAAAAAAAAACGATAAAAGAAAAGAAGTTGTGTAGTAGCAAGAAATGAAATATGTGATGTCAAGCCAAACTAAGCCTTGGACACTAGAAAGAGAATTAGTTTATTGGTAGTTTGACTTGCCCGGTTACAAATTTAGATCTAGATTTGAGATGTCAATGAAATCAAGATAGAAATAGCGAACCATTAACTCTCTAAGCATTCACTTCATTTTGTTCATTTCACCCGGTATGAAAAGAAAGGAAAAGAATCAGGATCTAAGATAAACTTCATTGGTGATAGGGCGACCTCGAGATTTGAAAATAGATACAAAAGGAGTGGTTGAACTTTACGAGTGAAGAGAGCTCAGTTTGGACAAAGCTCTGGTTTGGTAGTTGAGAAGCATGATAGTCTATTTATTTACTTAACTTGTTTAAGTGTTGGCCGAAGGTTGGAGTGAGCCCCGCATTACGCACGCCAAGTGGTCGAGCATAGGATAAGAACAAAATTTTCATTGTAGTTTTTTTTTAAATATTTTCATTGAATTATGTGCTTACATTCAGACAGTGTTATGAGGCGGTCAAAAAAATTGATGTTTGACCTAGTTGCACTCTTTTTCGCTTTGATCTTATGTTAGTTTGATTTAGTTTCGCTCGAGGACTAGCAAAATTTTAAATTTGGGAGTGTTCTTAAGTGTTAATATATGCTGTGAACTTGTATAAATGTTACTTGTTAGACTGGGTATGCTATTGATGTTAGTTTGTTTTTGTTGCTTTAGAATCAACCCGAATTTTTTACGAGGAATGAGAAGAAGAAGAATATGGCATGATGAATAAAAGGACAATTGGATAGTTTGATGTGGATTATGGGACATGAAAATGAAGATAGGAACGAGGAGGACACGACGAGGTGCCAAAAAAGAAAAAACAGAAAGTTGCGTAAAGATCAAGACTGCTTAAGGCCGCCAGCAATCCATGTTGAAAAATAATGGGCACTTATGTAACGCCTCGGATTTTCTTAACCCGGAGGGTCACTTAAAAAATTTTAAATAAAATTTGAAGACTCCAAATAAACTCTTCCATTCCCTTGAATAGTTTTAAAATTTTAACTGTTACGGAAAGTAACAAGCGCGCAACGGGAGATGAATTAATCTTCTAAATTCTTAAGGTTTTACAAGAATTGCATTAAGTGACGCCACAAATTATTTAACCATCTAAACGTACTATAATAATTACTATATTTGAATTGTAAATACTCTACGACATGTTAAAATTTTAGACCTTAACCATGTTGTTTGATATGTGAAAACATAGCCAAAGTTGCTTGAAAACTCTCATTGATGCACTCATGCAGCCCGGTAAAATAATCATACTAGATTCGTAAGACAGGGTTTTTGAGTGATTCCAAATTCCAATATTAGTACACTTATATACCTATCAAAATCCACTAATTTGACTAAAAAAAATCAAAGTACACAATAATTTTTATACTTTAAAGTTAAGGACAAAATGCTGGCACCTTTATCTTTAAATTCCAACCAAAGCAATCTAAAATATAAATTTGATTTTCTATTACTTTACATAATCAAAGATAGTAAATCAAACATTTTACTTAAGTTTTTACACCATAATGGGCTCAATTATATCGACGTCAATCCATAAAATAAATAAACTAAGTCTTTCGTTCAAGGTCGTACTTTACCCCCATTGCACCAACGCCAACCAATTCAATTTGGACATTTAGTCATTTTAGGGTGAGTATTTCATAAAAAAAACTTAGTAGTAAATTATACTAACATGTGAAAAAATATACGAAATTAATATGCGACATACCAAATTGTTTAAACATACATAAGAACAACATTTTCTGTAACCAGCGCCACATGAACTTAAAAGTGTTTACCTTCGATCACAATCATAAAATTTCGACTTTAACATTAAGCATGGCATAACAATTTACATATTGTTTTCTCAACTAAAAATCATAGAACTTAATTTAGGTAGCATAAGAAACTACTTTGTAAAATCAATGCCTTGTTGAGTTGAAATATGGATGTAAAGTGAGTGTTTCTTTTCTTCAATTTAAACCCTTACCTTTGCCTTTTTGACTAACAAAATCTGGTGTTGTAGTGTTGTTTAGGTGAACAAAAAAAGAGTGAAGGAGGGAAAAAAAAAAAGCAAACAATGGCTGAAGTGTGCACTGTTTGGCCGTAAATGGAGAGGGAAAGAAGGGTGTTTGCTGTGCTTTTAAATCTAGGAACTTGAGGGAAAAATCAGGGAATTCAGAGGCTGAAATGTGAAGAGCAAAAGGGGAAAAAAAGAAGGAAAAATATTGCTCGGGAAAATGCTTGCTAGAAAAAGGAAAATAATACATGAACTAAGTGGAGTTGGGACAAGCTTTGAGGTGCCAAAAATCTGAAGTTAAGGGGAGTAGTTTCTAGAATCTTTTTTCTAATTGTTATTGGTATATTAATTTGATTTGATTTTTGACAAATAAAATTGTGAATTTTTTAAAGAAAAATTTGAATTGGATTTGGGTTTGTTCGAAACGGGTTAGGGAAAAAATCGAAAGATAAAGTGGTGACCTGTGGTGGCGCTTTTGTAGTCGCCGCCACCGAAGGCGACATGTTGGAGTGTGTGAAGCACGCTAACCAATGGCGAGGTCACTACTATTCAGTAAACAGAGGAGTGGCCGCTGTGTTTGATACCTCTGGGCGATCGCCTCCTCTCCTTCCCCCATCCCCTCTCCTCCCTTTTTTTCTATAACAGATGGCAACCGGTGCCGCCAAGGTAGGGTTTTGACCTTGGGATTTTGGCGCAAATGGTTTCTAACTTTTGGCTTTAGTGTGGAATTGGTCCCTAACGTTTATATTCCTAACCTATGTATTTTGGTGCAAAATTGGTCCTTATGGGATGAAAAGGGCAAATATACCCTTAGTTATAATTAGAAAAAATTGTATGTGGATTTCTAATCAATACAAAATGTGCAAATAGATCCAATACTTTTATTTTTATACAAAATTAAAGAAAACTAATGAGTTTTTTTTTTTTTGAATTAACACTTTAGTAATAAATGTCAAATAAAATTATTATTTTTATTATTAAGTAATTATATTATTTAAAATTTAAACTTTTATTTTATTGTTGTATAAAAAAATAACTTTGTCATTCAAATACTTTTATTTAATTGAGTTATATGTTTATTCACTACAAATATTAGAAATCCAACTATATTCTTTATATTTTAATTTATCGTTTTATTTTCGTTCAAAAATAAAACACATAATGTATATATTTTCGTTCAAAAATAAAACACATAATGTGTAAATTAATTTTTATTAGTATTATTATGTTAAATAAAAATGTAATAAGATTAGTTCAATGTCATAAAATTATATACGTCATTTTGTTATTTATTTAACTTAATTTTTAAAGTAAAGAGGGAGAAAAAAATTTTATAAGTAAAGAGGGAGAAAAATGATTTCTCACAATGATTTTCCTCTTTAAATAATATAATTACTTCATAATAAAAATAATAATTTTATTTGACATGTTTATTACTAAAATGTTAATTCCAAAAAAAAAAAACTCATTAGTTTTCTTTAATTTAAAAAAAAAATAAAAGTATTGGACCTATTTGCACATTTTGTAATAATTAGGAATCCACATACAATTTCTTCTAATTAAAACTAAGGGTATATTTGTGTGAGATTTTCCCTCTTTAAATATAAAAATAATAATTTTATTTGACATGTTTATTACTAAAGTGTTAATTTCAAAAAAAAAAAACTTATTAGTTTTCTTTAATTTTTTTTAAAAAAATAAAAGTATTGGACCTATTTGCACATTTTGTAATGATTAGGAATCTACATACAATTTCTTCTAATTAAAACTAAGGGTATATTTGTCATAAGGACCAATTTTGCACTAAAATACATAGGTTAGGGACTTGTTTGCTAAAAAATAAACATTATGGACCAATTTCACACTAAGAGAAAAGGTTAGGGACCATTTGCGCCAAAATCCCTTTGCTCTTGGTTTAATTTAGAGGCAGGGGCTTCCTTACAATTTTGATAATTGCATGGGAAGCCTTTCTATTTTAAAATATTAAAAGCAGCCTCTCAAGCTGTCATGCAATTTCCAAAATTGAACGAGAATGTCTGTTTTAAAATTAAAAGTGGCATGACTGTGCAATTTTAGAAATTGCACAATAAGTCCTTATTTTTAAAAGAAAAAATAGGGTCTTAAATATAATTTTGATTTTTTGGTAAAATTGTAATTATTAAAATTTTTAATGCTCATCAAATATTCAATATTGACTAAAATTTCTTTTAAACCATATTTTGAATTCTTGACTGGATTAAATTTTGAATTTATACTTTATAAAATTGGACTTTTAACCATATATTAATTTTATCCTCAATTTAGGGTATGACTTTAAATTGAGAAATTAAATAAATTTTGAAATATCTCCTTATCAATAAAATTAATTGATTAAATCCTTTATTTATTATTGAAAATTAATTAATTAATTCTATGTAGCCCATTTTGAAATGTCTAAAAGGTTTGGATTTACACATCAACGCACGCAAATTTATAAATTAATATATATTATATATTAAAATTGATATTTAGTGGATGATTATGGATTTGAATCATGTGATTTGTTGTACACTTAATTGTTGGTTTGGCCTTGGCCTCGCAAGCCTATTATATAATTAATTAGATTTTTGAGTTCTTTATTTAATATGGGCATGCGTGCAAACTAGTATATGAAACAAGTTGGAGTTAGGCCACAAGGGAATAATTAGTATACGATATGTGTTGTAGCAGAGAATATCAAGATTATTACATTTAGCATTCGATGATCAAATGCAACGTCCCTACTCTTGCTTTTGGCTTGAAGAGGCTAGATAGATAAAGTTTATAATCATCTACAATTATTATTATTATTATGTATAATTGATTGTATGTTAGATGTTAGTTAAGATACATAAATGTGATTAGACAAATCCATCTAAATTAAAATATTAAATTAGATCAAATAGTTAATACAAAGTGCCTTCCATCGTTATAGTGAAAACCTAAGTCCATTATCGATGTCACTTTGTTGAATCGCTCAAGATTGATCGCTCATTAATATGTTTATCACTATGACAAATTCGATGTTTTTTGAACAATGAGTCGAATAGAGATGTGTGGGACAATATAATTTTTTATTGAGTCGCTTCAAGGAAAATATAATTTTAGGAACACAATAAAATAAACACATAAGATGTGTGGGACAATAAGTTGTCTACTTAAGGAGTCACATAGAGATGTGATTGATAGAAATATCTACCTAAATGTTTTATTTGGATTTATTGAGTCGCTCATGATTCTAATAAAATAAAAGAGATCTTAGCTCATGGGAATCTAAGCAGTTCTATTAATTAATGTTTGAGGATCATTAATTTAATTTAAATAGTGGGAGTATAATTAAGTTAGAAAAATTAGCATAAATGGTCCCTCACCTTTGTCCTCGGTGCAGAAATCATCCATAACTTTTGTTTTTGTCAAAAAGACCCTAACCTATGTGTTTTGGTATGCAACTAGTTTTTATTTGATGAAAAGATAAATATACCATTAGTTTTAATTAGATAAAATTGTAATTGGATTTCTAATCTTTGCAAAAAGTGCAAATGTGTTTTCGTGTGTAATAGTTTTGTATATTTTACGAACTATATATTATAAAATAATTAAAATTTAAGCTCATTTATTATTAATTAATTATATTATTTAAATAAAAAATTTATTTTATTGTTACAACATAAAAAGAATAATAATTTTATCACAAACTCGATACTTAAATATTTTTATTTAATTGAACTATTCGTTTATATTTTATATTTTAGTTCGTTCAAAAATAAATATCACATAATGTGTAAATTAATTTTTAGTAGTACTTTTATATTAAAAAAACATAATAAGATTGATTCAATGTCAAAAAATTATATACGTAATTTTTTTTATTTATTTAACTTAATTTTTATTCAAAATTTTCAAATCACATAGCAATTATATATACTTGAAGTGCAATAATTTTACATTTTTCTCTTATCAAAAATATAATTGACATGACAATAGTGATATATTTAAGATGCTAAATTAAATATTATTTAATAAATGTAACATATCTATTTGCACATTTTGCAAATATTATAAATCCAATTATAATTTTCTCTAATTAAAACTAAGGGCTTATTTGTCCCTTTCATCAAATAAGGATCAAAACACATAAGTTAGGGGACTTTTGTGTCAAAAACAAACGTTATGGATGATTTCAGACCGAGGACAAAGGTAAGAGACCTGTTTTGCGTAATTTCCAATTAATTTAATATAAGTCCATTATAAATTAATTTTTACATTTAATTAATTTTCTAACTTGTTATTTCAATTATTGAATCATGAGTAGCCATATGAGTTTGAGAGGCATACTCGATGCTAACAAGTATGAAAAAATTGGACATATCATTGAGCCGCCAATGTCGGAGGCTCCTACTGAGGAAGCTAGGCCTGAGGAAAACTTTATATTAAACATAGTGATGATGATAATATCGCAACATGTGTGATGCTTGCAGTTATGTAACTTGAGTTATAAAAGCAGCACAACTGTATAGATGCTTATTATTATATATCATCTCAATGAGTTTTATGATAAACAATCACCAACTGTATGAGACATCCAAAAAGTTATTCAAAGATAATATCGTAGACAGGTCTTCAATCAATGTTCATATGCTAAAAATGATTGGTTATATTGAAAAATTAAACCAGATGGTTTTACCATAGAGTTTTGCGGTCCCTACCGATAGATTTTTGTAGTTTAATATGAACTTCAACATGAATAAGATTCAATGTACTTGTCTCGAAATGCTTAAATATGCTAAAACAGCTTGAATCCAATATAAACAATTGGAAAAGACAAATCTTGGTCATTGACACCTCTAAGGGTACTAAGATGAAATCTAAAATGACTTTTCAAAAACGATCTAAGAATGTCAAATATATTGAAAAAAAATTGAAGTAGACAACGAAAAATCCAAATTTGATGATCTATGTTTTTACTGTGGAAATAAAGGATATTGGAAGACTAATTACAAGGTATACCTTGCCACCTTGAAGGGAAGGAAATCTACTGAGGCTTCCACTCCAAGTCTATTCCTTTAGCTTCTTGCGTATTAGATCCATGATGTGAATCTCAAATTTGCACAAATATGTAGGTGTTAAACAGCATTTGATTTCTACAAAATGGAAAAGTGGGCCTACGCATTGGGAATGGAGTAAGAGTTGTTGTCTTAGCTATAGGGACATACTTTTTCGTGTTGCTTTTGGGCCTTGCTTTAGAATTAAAAGATTGCTAATATATTCATGCTATTACTAAGAACATTATTTCTATTTCATCTTTGGACATGGATAGATTTTTTCATTAAGGATAAATGTTGTTCTCTTTATCTTGATGATGTGTTTTATGGATGTGGAAATTTATCTAATGGGATATATATTCTAGATTTGGAATGTCCTATAATAAGTATAGACTACAAAAGGCATAAAAGCGATAGAATTAACAACTTATACCTCTGGTATTGCAGACTCGATTATATAAATAGAAAATACATCACCAAGTTACATAACGATGGATATTTGGATTCAAATAATTATGAATCATTTGATAAATATGAATCATGCCTAGTGGAAAAAACTACCAAGACCCTTTTTTCTACAAATAGAGTCAGGGCTATAGATATTTTGGGTCTTGTACATACTGATGTATGTGGACCAATGTATACGAATGCTAGATGTAGCTTTTCTTACTTTATAACATTTACATATGACCATTCTAGATATGGTTTTATCTACTTGGTGAAATTCAAGAATGAAGTGCTTGAAAAGTTCAAAGAATTCAAGTAGTAGAAAGGCAAAATGAGAAAAATATTCTAATGCTTAGATTTGATCGAGGTAGAAAATATTTGAAGGGTGAGTTTTTAGACTATCTAAAAGAGAATGAGATTCTCTTGCCACAACACAATGGTCATATGTCCAAAAGAAACTACTGGATACTATTTTTACAATCCCATCTAGATGAAAGTCATCGTATCAAAACATGTTGTATTTTTAGAAAGAGAAATTATTCTAAGAGTAGACATTGGAAGAAAGTATACCTTGAAGAGGTTCAAGAAACCACAAATGAAATTGACCAATTGGATGAGCCAATGGTTGAGCCTGCATATGATGAGGCACAAATTAACAACAAAAAACTGCTAGTCTTCGAGGACAAGTCAACTCCGCATAAGTCAAGTAGGGCCATTTGTCCTCATCAGAGATACGATCTCTTGATTACCAATTATTCATTGCTAATTAAGGAAGATGAACCTACTACTTACACTTGACTCAACAAGATGGCAGAAAGCCATTGAATTCGAAATGAATTCCATGTATGAAAATAAGGTTTGGATAGTTGACCAATTTGATAGGGTAAAAACCATAGGCTGTAAATGGGTTTACAAGAAAAATGTCGACATAGAAGGTAATGTTCATACCTACAAGGCAATATTGGTTGCGAAGGGTTACAAGCAAATACAAAGAATTGACTTTGACGAAACATTTTACCAGTAGCCATGTCTAAGTCAATTCAGATTCTGCTTGCAATAGTAGCATACTATAAATATGAGATCTGGAAAATGGAGGTCAAAACCACATTAACGGAAATCTTAGCGAGGATGTGTACATGACACAACTCGAAGGTTTTAAATCTACAGAGCCAAACAAAGTATGCAAACTACAAAAATCCATATATGGATTAAAACAAGCCTCATAGACCTTGATTTTATCAAGAATGAAGATGAATTATGTATGCATAAGAAGGTTAGTGGAAGTAAATTCGTGTTTCTAATTCTGTATGTGGGTGACATAATATTATTAGGAAACGATGTCCCCATGCTAAAATCAATAAATTTGTGATGACCCAAGAATTTCTTCATGAAGAATATGTGAGAGGCAGCATATATTTTAAGGATAAAGATCTATAGGGATAGATCTAGGAGAATGCTTGGCCTGTCTCAATCTATGTTGGAAAATGTAAAAGAAAAGTTGAGAATCGATCAATTTCATCAAAAAGAAACACGACCGCTATATTTCCAAACAAAAGCGCTCTTAATCTTTGTCGGGATCGAGGCTAACTTGTATCATGAGGTTCTAACCAATGCCAAGACTCAAAAACAAATCATGACTATCGGTTAGACAACCAATGTATCAATTCTCAATGCAAAGAGGTAAATTAAATTACTTTATAAAACGTTGCATCCGTGGTAATCTAAGACATGACTCTTTTCATTGTTTATCTAATAAGAACTTGGTTAATAGACAAATGAGACACCATAGCAACACTAAAGTAAGACAAATTTGGGTTAGAAAAAGTTATTTAAATTGTTATATGGTTGATGTTGCCTATATAATTTTTATTCATAACTCTTGGTATTTTGATAGTAGTTGTTGTAGACATATTACTGGTAATAGATCTTATATAACTAACTACAAGAGTCTTGCAAGTGGTCTCGTTACATTTGGTGATGGAGAACACGGTAAAATTGAAAGTGTATGCGCTATCCTAATTGATGGATTCTCCCCGTTGAAAGAAGTACTTTTTTATAGGTTTAAAAGCTAACTTGATTAGTATAGGCCAACTTTGTGATGATAAACACTTAGTTATGTTCTCAAAAAATTCTTATAAAGTCTTGAAATATGATGGTAATTGTATTCTACATGGTACTAGGTCTAGTGATAAATATTATTTTCTTGACACTAAAATTACTTGTCATATTTCAAAGACTAACTCTACCGAGTTGTGGCACAAACAATTAGGACATTTGAACTATATTGATCTATTGAGGCTAACAAATTTAAATACAGTACGATGTGTTCTTAAGTTTATTGAAAAACTTGAAGAATTGTATAGTTCATACTTAAAAGGTAAGCAAACTAAAAGTACTAACAAACAAGGTAAGTTTCTTGCTACATCTCATGTATTAGAATTACTTCACATAAATTTAATGGGATTTATTCAAATTGAAAGTATTGATGGAAAGAAATATATCTATGTATGCGTGGATGATTTTTCTAGATATACTTGGGTAGATTCTTAAGAGAAAAGTCTGACGTTTTTGTAAAGTTTAAATTTTTGCACCTAAAAATAACAACAGAAAAACACTTTGAAAGAATGAAGATTAGAAGTGATCATGGGAGGGAGTTTAAAAATGCTACTTTCTCTATATTCTGTAAAAAAAATGTCATTTTTCATGAATTCGTGCTTCTAAAGCCTCTAGAAAAAAATAGAGTTGTGGAAAGGAAAATATGTCCTTACAAGATATGGCTATAATAATGCTAAATAGTAAAAGCTTCATGTTAAATTGAAATTTGAATCTATAAGTCTTCGCTTGTTATATTTTGAAAATTGTGTCTTTAAGAACAAGAACCACTCAAACTCCCTATGAAATCTAGAAAGAAATAAAATCGAATCTCAAATATTTTCATACTTTCAGTAGCAAATGCTATATGTTAAATGATCGAGAACATTTGGATAAATTCGATTCAAAAAGTGATAAAGGAATGTTAATTGGTTATTCTCAAAACAACCTAGCTTACAAAATTTGTAACATGTGTACTCGGACTATCATTGAATCTATCAATGTAAAAATTAATTACACTAATGATTTTTGTTCTTATTCACAGGAACCTAATATTCAAACTTTTGAAGAACAAGTTGATGGACGTCAAAATACTCAAGATAACCATGTGTCTGTTCCAGACAATGATAGACATAATGAAGTGCCGATGATCAAGTTTTGGTGTCTCTGCTCCTATTCCTCGCTCCCGTAGGTTCCGACGCATCAAATAACGTAAGCGAACACGAGAAGACAACCTCCTTCCTAGATACAAAAGGCACACCCATTGGACAATGTACTCTTAGATTTTAGTGACGGTATGATGACTAGGAGGAGGCTTGCTAATGAACTCAGAAATGTTTGCTAAACTTCACAGATTGAACCAAAAAATACAAATGAATCGATTGTTGATGAAAATTGGGTTCTAGCCATGTATGAATAGCTAGCTTAATTTGAAAGAAATGAAGTGTATGAACTTGTACTTCAACCAAAGGACACAAATGTAATCGGGAAAAAGTGGATATTCAAAAATAAATCAGACGAACATGGCAACATAGTAAAAAACAAGGCACGCTTGATTGTATAGGGATACACTCAATTGGAAGAGTGGATTTTGTTGAAACATTTGCACTTGTGGCTCGACTTGAATTCATTAGAATTTTACTATCAACAAATTATGTGCACAAATTAATGACTTGAAATATCTCGAAGTGATTGCAAAAATCAATTATGCTATGTTTTTAAAATGTAAGGGTGCGTTTGATTGCAAGCATTGAATATGGGTGGAAAGAAAACGAATTCCATGGAATTGAATTGCCAAGAAATTGATTAACCGGTAATTGTCAATTGAAGGCAAATTTTACCTAGAAAATAAAACATCCTCCCCTATAAGAAAACGTTTTCTTTGTTTTCAAGGAAAATAGGGTAATTTATGTAGAAATGAGAAAACGTTTTAACTGGGAAAAAATGACCATCAAACACCCTATTAGTTGAAAAATAGGTGGAAAAAGGTTTTTTTTTTTTTTATAGAAAATTGTGACTACCAAAGTTATTTTATGAAAAATAGGTGGAAAAAAAAGACTTTTTTCATAGAAAAATAGTTGCAATCAAATGCACCCTAAATATTTTAAAAGTTGAAACTATTTTAAATTTTGTCCAAGTGTCTATATCTTTACAAGAGGTATCAATACCTTAAAATCTTTGTATCTAAATTGTTGATGCCCATCTAGATGGGTGTCAATACCTTCATTTGAAATGTAAACCTCATTAAATATTTACAAAACCAAAGTATTTTACCTTAATAAAAGTCACTTGTAAATAAATGAAAAGAAATTTTTTGAACAAAAATCATGTTGCCGCATGGTGAGCATTCAATGAATATTACGCAAACACCGCACCATATTTCTAACATTAATGTAAAACTAAATAGGCAACTCATATAGGACAATCTCATTAATTGGAGCAACGAACCTATGAACAGGGCCCCCATGTAAATTTACTGCTCCCGAGAACTTTAATTGTAATTCCCCAGCGTCCCTATGGACACAATTCTTTCTAAAATAGGTTTTTAAAACTTAGTTCTTGTTTGGTCTAGATTAAAATTTAATTAAAAAATTATGGTTAATGTCAATTATTAATTTTAACTACACATTTCATGAGATCTACAATTTTATCAATTTTTAAATAACATATTTCATCAAATTTTTTTTTTTTTTTTTTTTTATCAAAATATGTTAAAAGTTTTCTCAACTTGAGGGTGTGTGCTCATGGAAACATAATGGTGGGGGAACATGGTCATGATAATTCAATGCATAGTTTGCCTTTCACTTAGAAAAAAAAACAAAGCTACATAATAATTTCAAGAAAAAAGCATGCATGCATCTTAAATGTTTTATTATTGTATTTTTCCTTTTAAAGCTTTTGAATTACTTTAAAATCTCATTGAGATTATTTCTCAACCATGCAATATACTAATCCTCAACCTTTCTCACTCAAAGATTGACCCCAAATATCTCTCAACATAGTTGATTTTGATGGTAACCAAAAACAAAAAAAAAGGAAAAAGAAAAAGGAGATTTCTTGCTTGAAAATCTCTATGCAATTTAATTTGAAAAATCTAGCTCTTATAATTTAATTTTTACTTACTTCAAAATATCGAAAAAGAAGCTGTTTCACATCAAATAAAATATTAACGATCCAAATAAAGTTCCAACACTCAAATAAAAAATATTATCCTTCAATTTATTTATTTCGAACAATGCAAAATTCGTATAGTACTAAATCACGATTTTACCCTCCGACTTAAGTTGAAAATTGCAATACCCCTTCTAAAACCTTTAGTTATCAAAATTTTCAAATTTTGTAAAAGTAGCCTAAATGATTTTCTTAGCAAGTAATAGTCATATATTACATTAATTGCACTTTATTTATTATAGAAGTAATGGGGTTTACACAAATTGAGCCAAAATATTGGAGCTTGATAAAGAACATCAAGTCTCTGCCGCAACATGTTCGAAGGAATGAGTTCTAAGGATGATCTAGTACACTTTTTCTAATTAATGCAACGAGAGTGCATGTCTCTCCACTTCAACTCCTTTCTTTCATGCAATTTTTTCCATTCGACCTTGCACGTATATGGTCGACTCTTCACTTTCATTTCTACTTATACATACCAAAAGTCATTTGACTCTTAAGGTAATGAACTATAAACTTGAGAACAATCTAAAATTTCCATCTATCATATTTTTCCCCTATAGTCGATAACTAATTTGAGCGTCTGAGTTGAATCCATAGTCTCATTTTCCTTGAATGAACTAATTTACGTTTAATTTGTAAAAATTAAGAGCTTGTTCGGTGGGAATTTTTTCAACCAAAAACCCATTTTTTATTAAATGCGTGTGGGCCCATTCATACTAAAAGCCTGCACTTGTGTAAGAAAGTACACTTCAATTGTCAAAGAGTGATATGCACATAGTTTCCCTTTTACCTTTCTACCCTTGATTTTGGTTTTCTCAATGTTCTTTACTCACAAGATGCACACGTATGTTTGTATGTAATGGTGGATGTTGAATAAGATAAACAATACTCTTTTTACCTGTAAACATTAAAAATAAAAATAAAAATTCGAGAAATATGTTTGGCCCAGGAAAAAATACACGTGCATCAGATTGTCAACATGTTCTAGTAGAATATATTTTTCAAAAATTCTATTTTTTGTTTATAATTTTGACTATTCAACATTTTTATACTACAAAAAATTTAAAAAGTCAAAAAGTACCCAAAAAATTCATTTTTTCAAAAACAACTACACCGAACATGCCTTGATAAAACACATGTATAAAAATTGTACTATTCGAGTCCTCCAAATTTTCGTGCACTCAATTCATTTCATTCGTACATAATGTCTATTTCTAAAAATATTGGCAATCATCACTTCCACAATGAGATAATGTAACCCCATATCACTTCACCATCACAATTTTTGGGCTATAGAATCACGATATTGATCCCATTCTCGTGTTCGAGATTTGTGGCGCATTGAAATCACCGCAGCTTTGCTCTATCTCGTCGGCAAATCAATCTCAAAGATCTTCATCATCCTCTGTCTCAGTACGAGATGCGTAGTCCCGTTGTCCCGGCCGTCGAATGAAGTTGTGGACCGTCATTGCTGCAACAACCACCGCAGTTTGTTTTCGAAAAGGATAACGCGGCATACGATCTAAAATTGTCCACCGATTTTTCAAAACACCAAAAGCACGCTCAATTACATTGCGCAAAGATGAGTGTTTAAAGTTGAAATGCTCACACGCATCCCTGAACCTTCTTCGACCCTGATTAGCTTCCAAACGGAACTCTTGAAAATGATATCTGATGTCCGCTCCTTTATACGGGGCCATGTATCCAATTCTATGCAAGAAAACTGTAGTCTACCAGATAATATTTTCCATTGGCCGACAATGGAAAATTTATATCCGGATTATGAATAGCCCTAGCCAAAATTCGGCTATCATGTACGCTTCAGTCGTCCTGTGTAAGACAAATGTGAAACAGAGATCAAAGTCACATACCGCCAAAGACATTTTGAGTTGGGTAGCCTTTTCGCCCAATGAAATGTAGTCGTCGTCAAATAGTAACACCGCTGATGATGTGTCCCATCAATCGCCCCAATGCAATCCTAATATTTGTACCAATCGAATTTTTTAGTTTCATTCTAACAAATAGCAAGATAGACATGACCAATAACATGACGCTCACATTGTATATTCCGCACTCACCGAAGTGGGGATGCTTGTTCGGACATGGCCTGTGACCAGGTGGACTTTCGTTGTAATTCGGTGCTGGTCTTATTATTCTGGCCCCCAGACCAACAACTGCACGTAGAACGACACCAAAATAATGGTGAATCGTGTCCATGGAATGCCCAAACATATTACGCATTTGCCTATATCCTTTTCCATGAGCTAGGATACTTAAGAACATACCTACTTGTTCATAAATATCCACGTTAGGTCCGCTAGAAAGTCCAAACTCATCACGTAGTACGTGAGTGAAATTTACGAACAAAGGAGGATACATCCTAAATTCTTGAAAAGCTATTTGAGGATCCTCTTGTAGTGCTTCGATCATGAATAAGTGCCCATTTCGTGCACTCGAAAATCTTCGAATTCTAACACGAGAACGTTGCAGATAATCTCGAACGATGCTTTCAGTAGCATGACAATAGTCGAGCCACAATGGTATATGTTGTTCTAGTCTGTCCATGTCGTCGTCGGAACTGTTATCGTCGGATTCGGCATTACGTACCGATTCATACACGAACTGATCATTCATTGCTGGCGTGAAACTGGCAGCTTCAAGTTAGAACTTCAACTGGTAATTCTTTACAATGTTGATTGAATTATATTTTTACCATTGGCATGCCATTTTATAAACCTCATGTCAATGTATTGTCCACTCACGTATGCATAATCCAATATTATCACAATTATATTGCAAATTCCAAGAAAAACTAAGATTCTTATTCTATAAAGGACAACCTTTATCCAGTAATAAATATTTTATTCCACTAAAAGTAATAATGCAAATGACACACTTTCTTCTTCCAAAGTACTATCCCGCACTTTATGAATAAAGATTGTCACGTGATGTTTACATAAAAACGCCAAGTCCACACCGTTTGTGCCATGCGATCGCATGGACATTTGTAATGCGATCGCATGGCATGACAAAAACAGCTCGCTCCCAATATTGCCATGATCTGCGATCGCACATCGTGGCCCATGCGATCGCATTGGCCTACGTTCGCTTGTGAGAGACTGTCCGGATTAATTGCTCGACGAGTCCCTAAACTGTTTACAATGCTGAATTTAGTCATTGAGTCATTTTTTTCCATCGAATTAGTCATCCATATACTACTTATTTGCCCTCCTTCTTTTGGGTTCTTCAAACTTAGGTCCCCAATATCACGATTGTACCGTGTAGTCCTAATTGTATTTGCTCGTGTTGTTTTATTCCAATCACCAACCAAGCTTGAATTTTCGCAAACAATGAAAATAACATATAAAAATAATAAACTTCTTCAAATAACTCACACCGATTCATTTTCAACAACTAATAAGTCCAATAACCGGATGCGGGCACTAGCTCATCCGCAAATCCAAGAATTTTCGATAATATGACACATAGCACAATACAACGGATGATGGAGAACATTGTTTGACTCATAAATTGAAATCATAAAATATCCGATAAAAGATGTCGACAATTACATTGCTTTAACAAATAAACTAATCAAATGAATGAGGATTATTGCACAACCAATTGGTGTACTCAAAGCGCATCCATTTTATTTTCATGTGATTTGAGCGGCATCCGTGAAAGCAACCCGGTTCTTGCCCTCTCAAAAACCGATGGCCCAACATTCGTAATTCTCATCCCAAAGAAAACATCTAATTCGTTCAATTCTTGCATGCACCGCTCAAACGAATGAGGTCCAGATCTTGACTTCAAGTGCGCAATTAATGCATCACCGGCCGATGCCAATTTCTCAACTGATTCTGACAATGCAGCGCGGGAGTCAACCTTCTTCTTTCCTTTATCAACACGAGAGCCGTGTTTTCTCTTATCTCCACTGTGTCCGCCTGAACATTCCATTCCAGACGTGCTGAATGGACCGGACGAAGGCTCGTGCTCATCGCGCAGTTCAGCGCAAAATGGAATATGGTCTACATTGACAACATCGTCATCGAAACCCTTTTTCGATAGCTTTGAAGGGCTGAGGGCGTATTTTTCTGAGTCGTACATGTCACCGAAAATACTGCGGTACTTGTGAAAAAATTCCGCACAGTTTTTTCCCTTAAATTTGGCATAATCTTTGTTTTCCTATACATAAAACAAAACAGATACACTAAGAGTTATTTGACAACATTGTATTATGAATAATTTGATAATTGTTTGCTTGATTAGTGTATTGATCATTACATCGTAATCTGAAATTAGAATTACCTCGATCTTTCTCTCCCACCACCAAATCATCGGCAACAATAACGTTTCGATTATGGTCATACTCGATTCCGAAGACAACGGAGGAGCTCGTTAAATAGTTGATAGTCCCTTCGCGATACTAAACCAAATGGTTCTTCAACTGGTGCGAGTCCATTGATTCTCTACTTCCGAGTTGAATAATTTGGTAAGATTCTCCCATCCAGGTTTGGTAAAACATTTACCTTGACGGAATCCTTGAGCAATCATCACTTCACAACAATGAAGAAAAGTTTGGTGAGTAGTGTCGTCCCATTTGGCATTTTTCCGCAGCTGGGACATTGACTGTGAAGGGAGAACAAACGACCCAGTTGGTACTGCACCGGATACATTATCTGCCGACTAAAACAGGCAATCATAATGAGCGGCAAATTGTGTTTGAAATGTTAGCTAAGATAAGACACTAGTTATGAAAAACGAATAAGTGGGGAAATTTCGCAACCCAAAAATTAGATTCACATCCAGCACAATTAGACCCACTAAAAACAGCATTTCAAAGAGTTGGGGACCATAACAAATCCTTAACAGCAATCTTTTCCAGTAGGTTGAGAAGTATTAAAATGCCTATGTTTTGTTATAACTCAAATCATAGTCCAACAACACTGTAAGGGAGAATACTTGTAATGTGAAATTGGCTCAACCCACCTCAGGAATGATCAAGAAATTGAAAGATGAGTGTCGAAAACTTAACAAAAAATAGAACACATTGTAAACCAAACAATACAACCCATTGTAAACCAAAGTTGAACAAACAATAGAACCCATTGTAAACCATTCGTAATTGTCCTAGTGTCTCATAAAGAGTGAAATTGCACCCACAAATTCAACTAACTATCTGGAAAAAATATTGTCCAAGTGTCCCTTAACCATGAAGAATCTACAACATTTCACCATTATGCCAATAAATTTGGGATAAAAATACATCGAAGTGGCAACGTGTTAAACATTCATTTGATCTAAAATTTCTAGATAAATGTAAAACGAATCAATATGAATATAGCTGAGTATAAGTTCTTTACATTCTTCTTACATCACCGTATCGGGAAAAAAGATAAAAAGGCGTGTATCTTACCATTGTCGAAGGATGAGCTTGAAGGCGAACTGTACGTCGCTTTTGTAGTGAAAAACGTCGACACCGACGGTGTTGGCAGATGAATCGGTGGGTGACAGAAGGTCGGCGGAGGCGGATATGGAGCCGGAGGAGAAATAATAGTAAGAGGAGCATGGTAAAGATTTGTGGCAAATAGAATTCTTTATTTTGGAAGAGGGAGGCAGTACACGGTAAAGAAGAAGGGTACAATTGTCTATCTGTAATTTAGGACCAAAAAATAGTCAATGAATACCCACCAAACATGGCCCACAACATTGAATGAAAAAACTATTTTTCTCAAAAAATTCCCACCGAACATGGCCTAAAAGAAGAAAAATAAGTAAAATCTTTATAATAACTTGATTCAGTTCAAAACTCAAAGAGTTATCAAACACTTTTCAACCCAAACAAATTTCATTTAAGATAGTTTACTTATAGTACTTAAACAAAGAACCATAATTGCTTCTAAAACTCAATAATTAGGCATTCTTGTATGAATTATTATATTCTAGAAAGTGTATGTTTGTCAATGTTATAAGTACTTATAAGATGATTAAACATCATTTTTATATACATATCTTGTAGGACCTACAATTTTATCTACTTTTTATCCATATATTCTATAGTACCCAAGATTTATAATCTAAAAAAATCTTTACGAAACATAAATTCAATGGGGTTGAAGTATTTCACATGACATGGACCGCTTAACTTATGGTGGGGGGTAAAAGAGAAATTTTGAAGTTCCAAAGGACTGCCCCGTAAAACACTATACTTTGATAAAATTAAGAGTAATTAAGATTCACTTGTTTTGTATTTATTGCATAAAATAAGGATAAAAAGGGTAAATTTCTCCATGAAGTCTCCAACCTTTGCATACGTGTGACAACTATATTCCCAATCTTTCATTTGTGATACTTATATCTCTAATATTTTAACAATGTATGCGCAATGTTGGACCTAATAGAAATTTTCTATTTATATTTTGAAAGTTCATGCAACACGACACTTGATGTTTGAATAAAAAGATAAAATTGTTCAAAAAATATTTCTTTTATCTAAAAACTAAATAGTGAAAATTCAAATTATATAAAAGAGTAAATAGTATTGGGGTCCCGAACTTTTGAACTTTGTAACGATGGAGTTTCGAACCATTAATGACTAACACCACGAGTTCTTAACTTTTAAAAATTCGCGATCAAAGTCATTACGTTAAAAAATCGTTAGTTTGATCATTAAATGGTCAAAATTTTCTTAAATGACCAAATTACCCTTTTTAGAATTAAAACAAGCAAACCAAATAAAAAAAATTACAACAAACCCCATCTCTCACTTCTTCTTCTCCAACCAACTCCCAACCAACTAAAAAACTTACAATCAACCATCCGTCTTAAAACTTCTTCTACTCCAAAACCGCCGTCGCCCATTGCCCACAACCTACCGCCACCGGAAAAACTAGCCAGCACAAGATCTGGAGAGGACAAATTTATTCACAAAGTTTATTTATAAATAAGAATTATTTAGTAAAAAGCCTCCGGCGGGTGTTTTGTAAAGCTGGAAAGTTGAAAGAAAAGTTGAAAGAAGCTTTACTGTAGTAGAAAAAGAGACCCCACTAACACCATCACCGCCAGAACAACAACTGACAGCAGAGCATGTCGTCGCTTCCACCCCACCCACACCCACACCCACACCCACACCCACAACACCCAATTTCACAAATTTATAGCTTCAAAGATTAGCAGCACGCCACAAGAATTTGAGTCAGCAAAAGCTCCAAAAGAAGAAGCCTATAGAACCCAAAAAGTCTCCAAAAGAAGAAGCCATAGAACCCAAAAGTCAAAGAAAAAGGTTCCAGAATCATTGATTTCGTTCAAAGAAGAGAGTAACAAAGTATTAGATCTCTCATATTTCAAGCGAAGGTCACTGGAAGAATTCAAACTCCTAGTCTAGGATGCTCTAAATAACCGACTTTTCACATCAGCATCACCCTCAAAAACCACGAATTCACCCGAAGAAGTATCTATATTGGGCGTGCCTCTGTTGAAAGATGATCGCATCAGTGTGATTTTATTGAAATTTCTACGAGCCCATGTCTTTATGGTCAAGGGACGTGCCTCTGTCCTCTCTAAATTTGGTGCTGGCTGGTTTTTTTTGGTGGGTGGTGGACAACAGCGGTTTTGGAGTAGAAGAAGTTTTAAGATGGGTGGTTGATTGTAATTTTTTTTAGTTGGTTGAAGAAGAAGAAATGAGGTAGGGGATTTGTTGTAATTTATTTTTTGTTTGTTTGTTTATTTTAATTCTAAAAAGGGTAATTTGGTCATTTTAAGAATTTTTTGACCATTTAACGGTCAAACTAATATTTTTTTAACAGAAAAGGTTCGAGACCTTATCATTACAAAGTTCAAAAGTTCAGAACCCTAATGCTATTTATCCCATATAAAATGTTACTCATTCTAGAGAATTTTACTATTTTAGTAAGATATTATATGGTCATTTAACATCGAAATATACATTTTTTGTCATGCAAAGATGCGGAGTGTTAAAATGTTAGGGACATGGGTGTATAAATGGACAGTTAGGGACATGAATGGACACATTTATAAAACATTGAGGACCCTAAATGAATTTACAAAATAATCTATACTAATTCTAAAAGTCCCTTAAAGGGAGAAACATTTTTGGACGATATTGCCCCTCAAATAACTTATAATCTCTAAAATCATCTTTCAATTAATATAATTTATTTTAGCTTTAATGTAAACTATTTAATACTATATAAATATTGTATTTTGATAATTAAAATTGATTTGTCTCTTTAAATTCTATTATATATTGTAATTAATGAAAATAAATAAAAATATAATAATAAATTTTTAATATATTGAAATTATTATCTTTAATTGTAAACAATCAAAAAAGTCAATCTTATTATGTATGAGAATTTAAGCAAATTCCTTTATCAACATAACAAAACAAGATGAATTTGCTGGCTGCATTTCATTTTCTTATTATTGATTCATACTTTCTTCTTCTGTTCCAAATATGGGAGAAACATTTATGGACGATATTTCTCCTCAAATAACTTATAATTCTTAAAATCATCTTTCAATTAATATAATTTATTTTGGCTTTAATTTAAACTATTTAATACTATATAAATATTGTATTTTGATCATTGAAAGTAATTTGTCTCTTTAAATTCCATTATATATATTGTAATTAATGAAAATAAATAAAAATATACTAATAGATTTTTAATATATTGAAATTACTATCTTTAATTGTAAACAATCAAAAAGTAATCTTATTACGCATTTGAGAATTTAAGCAAATTCCTTCATCAACATAACAAAACAAGATGAATTTGGCTTTGTATTTCGAATTTTCTTATTATTGATTCATACTTTCTTCCTTTGTTATTCGTCTTTGTTTTTTTATTATGCCAAAAATATTTTTTTCCTCGCAATGACGATTTTTAATCTTTGATAATTAGTTTGATAATAATGTGGTAATAATGGATGTGTTAATTTTTCATGAATGATTCACTAATTTTAAGAATATATATGATGGTAATATTGATTTTAAAATTTGATTTCTATATCTTTTTCTTGATTTAGAATATTTGTTCGATGTAAAAATGTTAATTATTGTGGTAGTCTTAATATCAAAGGGATTTAAGCTTGAATGATGTTTTATGTCATTTTGTAAGCAATTAAACGTATATTTATTGTGGAAGAACGAGTTGTAATGAGGAGAATTGGTGTCACTCTAACTCTTTCAAGACGCTGGTGAGGAAGACATAACCCTGGATAAAGTGAGTCATGTTATGTATAAGGGTGAAGATAAATCTTGCTTAATAAGTGGTTTTATGTGATAAGTTAAAATCATTGTCCAAATATCTGGTTGTTTTGAATTTTCTTGAAATTTAATAATATTTCGGATGGAATTACGAAAAAGAATGCATGAAGAGAAAAAAAAAAAAAACCTCCTAATTTATGGGTGCATTAAAACCGAATGGATATTGCGAATAGAAAATTCTTCTTTATCTTATGTCAAAGATAATGATATATATAATGATATAAATAAAGAAATCAATGAAAAATTGTGTTATACTTATATCTACTATTTTCACGTATTTTAGAATTTGATACAAATTTTATAAAAGAAAGTTGTATTTTACGATACGCCATTAGATATACGCTTTAAAATATAATTAAAAGAAAGTATCGATAATCTTTCAAACTTAATATTCACGTAGACTACGTATTTTTAATGAACCACATGTTTTACCAAGAAGTTTGAATATAATTCCTTAGTTGGTTATAATCATTGATGAACTTATAATTGAAAATGAGTTTCGTTTAAGTGTTATATTCATCGATAATTTTAAAATAAAAAAATCATAATATTATTACAAAATCACGTGCAACGCACGTATTCTTAACTAGTAGCTGAAAGACGTGGCATCCATTTCACTCCATTTCTTCGATCGATTGATCGAGAGAGAGAGAGAGAGAGATCTGACTCTGATCGTCTCAAATTCCGATCTCTCCCTCCGCCATCACCACCGCTGCCGCCGCCACAATTTTTTCATTTTCGAAAAAAACCTTATCCATTCCACGAAGTCCCAACCATGTCCCTGAATATGAAGACTCTGACCCAGGCCTTTGCCAAGGCATCGGCAGCGATCGAAAAAACTGTACAAACTACGGTTCAAGAAGTCACCGGACTACCTAGACCGTTACAGGACTACGAACTTTCCGACCAGATTGGCTCGGCCGGGCCGGGTCTGGCTTGGAAGCTTTATTCCGCTAAGTCACGTGACGGCCACGTGCCGGCAGTGTATCCAACCGTCTGCGTATGGGTATTGGACAAGCGGGTCCTGTCGGAGGCCCGACAGAAGGCTGGGCTTTCGAAAGCAGCTGAGGATGCGTTCCTGGACCTGATTCGGGCCGATGCTGCACGGCTTGTGAGACTGCGGCATCCCGGGGTTGTCCACGTTGTCCAGGCGTTGGATGAGAGCAAGAACGCCATGGCTATGGTCACTGAACCACTTTTTGAATCTACAGAGCCAAACAAAGTATGCAAACTACAAAGATGCATATATGGATTAAAACAAAGCCTCTCGAACCTTTATTTTATCAAAATGTTTGATTTTATCAAGAATGAATATGAACCATCTGTATATAAGAAAACTAATGTGAGTAAATTCGTGTTTCTAATTCTGTATGTGATATATTAGTAGGAAATGATGTCTCATGCTAAAATCAATAAATTTGTGATTATCGATGAATTTCTCCATGAAGGATATGGGAGATGCAGCATATATTCTAAGGATAAAGATCTATAGGGATAGATCTAAGAGAATGCTGGGCCTGTCTCAATCTATGTATATAGACAAAATATTGAGAAGATTTAGTATGGAAGAGTTCAAGAAATGACTCTGTTCTATCGGACATGGAATTTATCTCAAAAAAAGAGATGTATCTCGAAAACATAGATTGATAGAGATTGCATGGAGAATTTCTTATGCATTGGCAATAGGATCTATTATATATGCCATACTATATACTCAATCGAATGTTTCATATGCTTTAAGTGTCACAAGTAGGTTCCAACCGAATCCTAGCGAGAAACATTGGATCACAGTCAAGAACATTCTTAAGTACTTAAAAAAGACTAAAGATGTGTTCTTGGTGTATGGATGAAATGAAATAAGATTTCAAGGATACGCTAGCTGATGCTAACTTTTAGTCTGATAAAGATGATAGAAAATCCTAATCTGGATATGTACTTACTCTAAATAAAGGTACGGTCAGTTGAAAAAGTTCCAAACAAGATCACTGAACTTGGACTAGTTCTTAGCATTGTTGATCCAATATTTTTATGATAACAATAGAGTCATTGCACAAGTAAAGGAGCCCATGTCTCATCAATGATTCAAGCATATATTGAGACGGTACCATCTCATCAGGGAGATAGTCTTGAGAAATTACATAAAGAGAACGGGTCCCAACTGGCGATAATGTAGCGTGATCCTCTAAAAAGTTGTCACAAAGCACAAACATGATGGTCATGCTAAATCTATTGGTATTAGATACATGAGTGATTGGATCTAGTTGGATGGGACGTTTTTGTGATATATACTCTTTGTTAGACATTGATGTTTATGAATAATTTTATTAGTTAAATGTTTTGTCTACATTTTAATGGTTGATCTATTATTATTTAAAATAATGTAGTTCAAAGAAAAGTTCATGATAACTTGTTAATCATAATGTATTGTGATTGTAGATACATGATATAAATAACTTATTCTTGAATTATCCATAGTCATAGCAATAATGAGATAATCGATATCATTATTACAAATAGACTAGCATGTGTTGTATTTATTTTAAAGAAAGCATATG